>CM062247.1:47699775-48951463 GCA_031216285.1 Syzygium syzygioides | reverse complement strand
TCTCTCTCTATTATTCGCGAAATTCCAGCCGCTGTCTTTTGACCGAGTTTATTATTATTAACAATAGCACACCACGCATCTAATCCTACAATGGGCTTGTCACTTAAGAAGGGCCTATCTCGCACCCTTTAAATGTAAATAGAAAATTATGGACGAGCGCCCTCGAAACTCTTGTCGAGCACGGGCATCCCAGAAGCAGCTAGTATGGGCTTACCCTTAAATGAACCAGATAACACGATTTGATGTTTTTGACAAGGCTGGCATTTCTCATATCATGCGGGATCGATATCTTCAAAATTGAATCGTTTTTCATCCGACATGGTTAAATAGTATTCCAGAGGCATTCATTAATAGTGCCTCCATATTTTTTGTGCAATGGCCGCCTGATGATCGCAAATCACCAAGGCAGTCGCCCCGGCAATGATTGTTGTCCTAGATCATGCAAGTAAGGGTGGTTGATTCTTGGGTGGATTGATTTTCACCCCGCAATTGCGAACATGAAAAATTAACTCTTGCCTAAGTGACTTACGTGATTTCCATGCGTTGAAGCTGATGACTCAAAGCTTGATAGATCCAGAATTTGATAGGTTCAAAACTTTTGTAATGAAAAACAAGAAAAACCAATTAATAAAGAAAATTCAAGAGGGGGGCTAGTTGCCGTCTCTCGAGAACAGACCATAATCACCTCAAAGGTGGCGCTCCTCCCAATTAGGGGTGTCAATGGGTCAGGTCGGACTTTCATGATACCCGACCCGACCCGAAATATACAGAGTCATGCTCGATCCGATCCAACCAACCCAAGACCCTGTTCAGTATATACTCCAAGAATAAGATCGGGTCGGTCCGGGTCGGGTCGGGTTTAGGGTCCCAAAACCCTAAGCCTTATGTGGTTGCTACATGCCTTGATTCTTCTCTAGAGCGAAGCCGATGGAGTTCGGGACGAATTGGGGGTCGACGAAGAGGCAGCTTTAGTGCCAGAACGCGAAGAAGCACTACAACTACGATGCATCCTCGTCATCGTTGCACTCGCCCAATGACTCCTTGTCCTCCACCTCAGCCTCGCTCCACACACGGTCGCTGGGCTTGTTCGAGCAGATGAGATTCCGGGTCAAAGGGGGCAAGGGCGAGATTGATTGGATATGTCGGAACTTGGGGTTGTCCGGGATCGACGACTTTACTATCCCAACAGCGATATGGGAGGCGAGGAAGATCAGGTCATCCTTCGATTTCTGCCACGGTCGAGGCTGAACTGGATGGAGAGTCCCAAGGAAGGAGGCGAAGAGAAGAAGGCTGCGGCGCGGGGGCCTCGACTTGAGCTGTCACGGCGAGCACCGTAAGGGCAAGGACGAAGGCCACCACGGGCATGTTCGCAAACTTCACGGCCGCCATTGCCACGAACTCGAACTCGAGGGCGAGGAGGAGCAGAGAGAGGAAAAGGGGGGAGAGAAATTCACAGCCGCCGGAGAGAGAAGAAGCGAAGGGGAAAGAGAGGGGGAAAGGGTTATATTTAGTACTAGGTTAAAAAAGCCAAGCTTGGCCTGGCCCAGCCCAATCCTAATAAATACCAACATCTAAAATCCATACTCGGAGAAAATAAGACCTGACCTCAAAATATCTTAAAATTTCAGGTCGGGCCGGGCCGGGTCGGTTCGAATTTTTTTTACACCCCCACTCCCAATCACGATGAAGCTCGTCCACGGATTATCATTTCATACGCCGGTAACGAAGATTCTCTATCTCTATGCAGATCCTCGCACGAAGACATGCCAATCGCAAAACTTAGGTCTCTTCCCTTTTTGCCGAGTCGAGTTAGGTAGATGTGGTACTAATTGAATGTGCCTTTACCACAACTACAGTGAAAAGAATCTTAGAACGGAATTGAATTTTCAGGAAGAGTCCAACCAATCGAACGTCATCACTAACCGCCACCTTATTAGAATTGTCGTCTTCTCTTGAGGAGCTAAAAGAAGACTTTTGACTCGATTGAGCTCGTGAAATCGAAACACTGACGCATGGAGGATTTCAGTTTGGTCGTTATTGTGTTAATTAATCCAATTGGTCGTTATTATGTGTTTGATTTTGTACTCGAAAATTTTATATTGTGCTATCAAATCCTTTTGAATTACGAGCGAGAAAATCTTTCGATCTCTACTACAGTTAATAAATCAATGTAACGATTTCATGAACCTGGAATTCATCTATCTAAGGTGGGCTTTCTCTTTATAAAAAAAGAAAAAGGGGACTATTGTTCTATTCTGAAAAATCATGGCGAGATTGTCTTTGTGCGACATATACCTCAATCGGAAAAATAGAAGAAGAAAGGCTTCAAAAAGTTCTTTGTGCCCTATTTTGGGACAAGGGCTTTAAGGCTTCTATAAATGTTTTTCCTTTGTGGGAAGGGGCACCGGCATCGTGACCCTCTCGAAATTTACCATGATAGCTCAAAACCCATAGTCAGTTTGATTTGAGCAGTATCTATAGCTCGTTTTGAAAGAGCTCGACACCTACAACACATAGGGTGCCGTGTCCATTTATCAATAATCGAATCACACTTAACACCAAGATCCGTATTCATTCAAACTGTCGCCGTGTCCATTAAAATGACTTGGTCATTTATTTGTCTCGACAAAGACACTCTTTTGTTTAAGAAAAAGAAAATATGATCAAATCATTTGTTTGAAAAAAAATTTGTCTCAACTCGTTTGTAACGAAATTCAAGTTCCGAATTTCTGTAACGAAATTAAATTAAAGAAATATGAAATGAGAGCTCTAGAAATTAAAAGCACAAACCACGTATTATGATTTTCATTATAAGAATAAGGGCTAATACCACAAAAAATTTCAAGCCGGTACACGCGTGATAAATTTACCCCAAACTAATTTTTTGACCATGAAAAACTAGTATACCTGTAACAAATTTATCTCAAACTAATTTTTTGACCACTAAAAATTCCAAACTGATACATTTGTGATAAATTTACCCCCCGCTAAATTAAATTAATACCACGAAAAGTCATAGATTGGTATATCTATAAAACCCCAAACTGATGCATCCATCAATTATCACATGTCACCAAACTCAGAAATTTGACTGTAAAATTTAATAGAAACTAACGGACGGTAAAATTATTACGGATGTACCAGTTTTATGGTTTTTCATGGTATTAACCCTAAGAATAAAAGGAGCAACACTTTATACGGTTACAGTTGGTGTAGTTGAAATTTGCATAGACACCACTAGTTAGAGAACGACATTTGATTAAGAGTCATCTGTCCAACGTAGGCTCATGAACCTTTTCATCTAATAAAATTTTGATTTATTTTTTAATATCAATATTAGGATTGCTTGAAGTGTGAGTCTTGTTAATATGTACTAAATACCTATTAATAACATGGCTGTCGACCTCACATTCAATACGACGAAGGCTGTCCTAGACAGATTGAAGCCTCTCACTCCTATTGCAATATTTTCCTTATTGGGCTGCATACGGCGTTGCTTGCCTTGCCACTGCTTTCCTCCTCCTCCTCTCCGGTCACCTCCGTCGCCGCAAACTTAAGCTGCTACCTGCCCCAAAACCTTGGCCGGTCATCGGAAACCTGGATCTCATTGGCCCACACCTGCTTGATCCACGATCAATCTCGAATATATGGGCCCCTCATGAAGCTCCGGGCTGGGTACTACGATGTGGTCGTGGGCTCTTTTGCGAACATGGCCTCTCAAAACCCACGACACCGTTTTTGCTTACCGACCCAAATCTGCCATAAGCAAGTATGCGGCATACGATTAAAATCTTTGACAGGCTCGTAAAATCTTCTTAACCAATATGTTTGGTGTCGCAAGACTTCAATTATTTGAGTATATAAGAGTGGTGGAGATGAGGACGCTTACTAGGGATGAGCAACTTGGACCGCCCAAATTGGGATCAAACTAGACTGAACTGAACAGAAGGGTTTGGTCCGGTTCCCGGTTCCCGGTTTCTAAAAGCGGAACTGGTTTCCGAGCGGTCCGGTTTCCAGTTTCAAGAGGAAACCGGATCAGACCGGACCAACTATTTAATATATATTTTTGTTATTTTTTCTTTAAAAAATTAATAAAATGTGAACTAAACTCTAAGTTAACTTCATTATCATAAATTCATTGATAAAAATTAGTAAAATATGAATTAAACCCTAAGTGAACTTCATTGACATAAATTCATTGATAAAAATTAGTAAAATGTGAACCAAACCTTAAGTGTTTAGCAAAAAAAAAAACTCAACTCTAAGTGACTGATTCTATGGGACTGGATCGGCACCGGACCAGACTGGCAGTCCAGTCTGGTTCCCGATCCTAGAACCAACCGGTCTGATCCGTGGTTCCCAAAATTGGGAATCGGTTCTCTCGGTCCAGTTTTCGATTCTACTTTGAAATCGGACCGGACCGGAAACCGATCACCCACAATGCTTACGAGACATTTGTTCAAGGTAAGGGACCAATCAATAAATTCGAAAGACCATCTTTGGGTTCTTACTCCTCAATGTGGTCAGTCGTATGGTCTTGGGGAAGAAGTACAAGGACAAGTCCAAAAGCTGTAATATTGCGCCGGCTAAGTAGTTCAAGGAGATGGTCGCCAAGTGGTTCGTGCTCAACAGGGTTGTAAATATAGGCGATTTTGGGCCTTGGCTGGATTTTCTAAACTTGCAGGTCGTAATTTAGATGGCGCGACGTCATTTGATCGACGTGCGAAATGAAATTTTGAAGTTTTGTGCAATTAATTTAACATATGAAGCTAATTGATATAGTTCTCTCTAGGATTTTTATTAAGTCCATTGGTAGTGACATTAGTGTAAGAATTAACTTATACGCTCACCGGCATATGATTGACATGTAACAGAATTCGATTTAAAACATGCGTGTCACTCATCCAATTAATTTTTGTTACTAATAATAATCCTTCTCTCTTAATACTCTTATAGCGTTACATAAAGAGAATGAAAGGCTCTAAACAAAAAGATTAAATAGGTTCTCGAAGCATGTTGTGGGTGAACATGAGGCTCAGAGAGCTGGAGCTGAGGGTTATGAGGCCAAGGATACGGTAAATGTACTATTACAACACGTGGACGATACTAATATCGAGGTACAGATTGAAAGGCATGAGGCCAGCGCCGTGACCAAAGCACAATATAATTAAGTTGTTATTGCCAACCCTTAAGCTAGTCTAAACTACACGGCAGATGTACTTCGTATATCTTTTTTAATTCGAAATATCGGAAACTTTCGTGATTAATAAAATAGAAAAGGACTTTATATGAATCGTGCACTAAATGAACTAAATTGCACTTGGGGGATGTCAGATGGTCGGATTTTCACGCTTCGTATTTTGATCATGAAAAATAACGACTGAATAAATAAATGAAAAAGGGTGGGACCCCTCCCTCCCTCTCTCTCTCTGCACAAAGAACACGGTGACAGTGATGGAGGGAGTCAGCCACGCTGGTCCGTGGCACGCTACAGATATAGCAAGTAGCGACCATCCCCTCGCTCACTGCGATTCATAACCGCCACGTCATCAGCTTAATATAAAATGTGATCGAATCTAGTCAGCTTTATTTAAAATGCGACACGTATCCTCTGATGTGGAATAAAAAAGTTAGAATCGAAATTATTGCGCCGCCCCTCTCTCCCTCTCCTCTCTGTAACAAAGAACATTTCGTTTGAATACGGGCCCTTTTCTCTCTCCCTTTTCACGTTTGGACGTCTCTCGTCTGCAGCATGCTTCCATCCTCTCTCCGTAGCCTTTTCTCTATCCCTCACCCACCTCAAGCCACACCTCCTCCTTCGTCCTCATCGCCTTTGTCGCCTTTTCAGCTCCGGCTCCGGCTCCAAAAACTGCCGATTGGCTAGGGTTTTCGATTTCGGGCTTAGGTACTTTACCAACAATTTTGAAGCAGAAGAAGCCTGTGAGACTGGATATACTTGTGGGAGAACTGAGTTTTGAGGTCCAGGCGAAAAGGGTTCCGAGGCCCTTTCTATGTGGACTTTGAAGCTGAAGCGGAAGAGTCCGCCGCGGCCCTTTCTCTCCCAAGAGCTTGTGCATATGACTTTGATCTATCTCGCCTAATGGTGATTCACTCCGAAAGAAAATCTCGCTTCAACTTAATGTATTCTTTCTTTTCTGAGTGTCCCGCGTTACTGATATAGGACCATCCTTCTTTTAACTCCAAGGAGTTGACTTAGGCTACATTTGGTGGTCAAAATAAAATTCGGAATAGAAAATTATATAATCTATCCCGTGTTTGGTGTCTGACCAAGATAGGATAAAATTGGATATAATGAACGCAATTGTCAGTGTGGATGTACTTCGTATTAGGGCCGCCCATCCTAACATAAGTCACGTCTCACTTGATTTAGAGGTTAGTGGGTTATTTCACAAGCTTGAAATTTGTCTATTTAAAGTGGACTTCCTCGTTAAAAAAAAAAAAGAAGACTCATTCTATTCTGAAGAATCTTGATGAAGGCCAATGATAGAGTTTGTGATTGCGTGACATGTAGCTTAATCTACAAAAAGAAGAAGGGCTTCAAAAAGTTCACTGCAAACTAATTTTGCACAAGGGCTTTAGGCTTCTCAAAGGGGCATTTTTTGGTCAGTGGGTGAGCAGAGTCGCAACCCCCCGGGCTTCATCATAGGAGCTCAACGTCTGCAGTCGGGATATTCAATTTGAGCCTTATCTACTGCTCAGTATAAGAAAGCTTGTCATCTACCGCACCATCGGTTGCAAGTTGGGATAAAGTCAGTGTTATCACAGACCCGGCACAGACCGAACCTATGAGAGAGTTTCAAATCACATGTCTAATTCGGCCAACCATCTCGTGGCTTCTAACTTTCTAGACATGCCCTTTGGTGGTGTGGTAATCTGCTAGTTCGCTTAAGCTACTTGCTCCCATTAGAGATGCTCATCGACCCCACGAGCCAGGCCATCGTTTGGGTGGGCGAGGCCCAATTCAAAATTTTTCTTGTGGGCGAAATTCACATTGAACACATTTTAAGCCTTTCATCTTTGTTTTATCTAGATGTTATGTACCTGCAAATACATGTATATATTCGGTTTCTTTTCTTTTTCTATAGTTGCAACTACTAGTAACAAAAAAGGTTTCTTGTGTGGCAATAATTGTGGACCCAAATTACTGACTCGGCCCATCCTTTCAATGACCAAATCACCAACTCCTCAAACAACGACAAGCAAAAGCACGATCATCGATTAAATGACCCATCAATGTCTTTTCCTCAGCTTGGTAGGACAAACTACTGCAAGGAAACTGTTGTTGCCGATGATTGATGAACTACCCAAGTGGAACCAGAATCATAGCATCCCATCATTTCTCATAAGTACCAAATCCCGAGTGGATTAGAAATAATGTTGGTGCTCGAGGGGGAAATGAATGATGTACACAAAGGGTCATTTTATGAGTTATCTAGCAGGAAGAACGAATTGTAATGCTAAAAACTAACCGTGACACATTATTTGTTTGGTCTGAAAGAAGTTATTCTAGACGAGTTTGCTCGTTTGAGAGACGGATACATTGGAATCTAAATATAATGAATAAAATTTGTGTATGATTTCAAGCAGAGTTTTTTTATTTATTTATCGAAATTTCAAGCAGAGTTTAAATGTCTATTCATTGGTTATTAACTTAAGATTTCGAATGGGGGGCATCAAGTAAGTGATCTCAGAAAGGAAGAAAAGAGATTCTAGAGAAAGCGGTAGAGACTTCATCGACAAGTTTTCCATAAATTGGATTAGGTAACACCGCCACCATGTGCTCCATCTTCTCTTTTCTTGTAGTGATTTCTTATAAGAGGACAACGATATCGTCACTTACATATGTGTTGCGAACATTATGTCTCTTTGAGTAGGTCCCATCACCATCAACTGGGATTACGTAAAGATGCATATCATCGCCTCATGCGGTTAGATGAGAGGAGTGTGTGTAACTTGGAAGCGATACAAAGCCCATGTTTTGGGCTTCTACTTGAGAGGGTTAGAGTCAATTTCTTGTCTCCTCGATGCGAAGAACGTGAAGCTTTGTCACGAGAACTTCTGCCGGTTAGGTGGGAGTGAGACTCCGTACCCAAGAGCACATGCTTTTCAACCAAGTGTTGCATCATTATCAGGAGCCTTTTCCGAAGTGTGCAAGCTATTCGTTTCCATCGCTAAGTCCCACCTAATTCTTTGATTAGGAAGAGGCAAGAACACCAGATGAAAGAAAATCTGGTGCGTGGTGATGAATGCTATGGGGTGTGAAACAAGGAGAGATCAGAGGAGAGAACACGAAGTGATCGTTGGAAAAATTGAGAACAAAGGTGTAGGTTGGAATAAAGCATGCTGATGGAAGAAATTCTAACGAAGAAAATGTTAAATTATGATGATCATCGTGAACCCCCACCCCCAAAAAGAAAAGAATATTTATGAGATTGTTTCGTCGGAATTTTTTCCACAACGAAACACCTTTCACCGAAAATCGTTTTTCGATTTTATTCGAAGGAGACAGGTTCTGCACTGACTTCGGATAGAAAATATCATAGGTAAATGAGGAAATCGACCGCATCAATTGAAACGGTATTTTATCGACGAAAAAGCTTATAAAGTATGGTCATTACAACAGAACCAAGCGTGAACAAATTTTGCCGGTATTTAACCAACGACAAAATCTAAAAATGCAAACTTATTACGTTGAAACGCAACACATAGGATAGAAATACAGGCCGGAATATAATCGATAATGCAAATCTGAAAACCAAAACTAAGAAACACGCTAGAATTAATGAAAGAACGCAAGTCTGAAAATATAATTACAATTCAGGAAAGTAAAGATAACATAAAGATAGTAAATTTGTTTGATTTGTGCGTGGGGAGGCCTCCGAACAATATGATATGGCTATTTAAAGTGTACAATCGACTGTTATCAATGGAGATTACAAAAGAAGGTTACAAAGAAAAGTTATAATTACAAAGAGAAGTTACAAAGGGAGGTTACAAATAGAGGTTACAAATAGTTATCAAATGATTACAGTGACTATACTATCTTGACGGTTGCTTTATTCCACTACGTCGATGGTAACTTATTTGACGGTTGCATCCGAAATTGTCAATTCCACTTTTTATCAATTCCTTCAAGTTGTTGTTCTTCAAGTTATCCCATGTCGATAATAACAAAAAATTGGACATTTTTTGGTGCAAACAAATGCCCCCTTTTAAAGAATTGAATCATTCATTAATCAATTAATTATTTTAAATTAGGTAACCAAGAGCCATCATGTGTCCCGTTGTCATCAGTAAATTTGATTATTTCTTATCGAATTTTATCTTTGTCAGATTCATCGTATGGCTCATATCTTTCCACAAAAGGAAAGTTTTGAGTGAAGTCTTCATATGGCCCTCTATCTTTGTCCTTAAGTAGTTGTTCATACTTAGACACTTTTGTTGCTAATTGGAATATATTGGCAAAATTTTGGCTTTCAAATTTTTCTCTAAGTTTGAATTTCATTCTACTGCAAGCCAAGTTTGTGAATTCTTTCTTTGGGAGTAAATTAAGACATCTATTATTAGCTGTCTTCAATCTAGCCACAAATTGATCCGCTGATTCGTTGTTCAGCGGCGTCATACAAGCCAAATCTGCAATTGATATATTGGGGATGGACATATAGAATTAGGTATGGAATTGTGTTTCCATTTACTCCCAAGCATGAATAGAATTGGCCGCCAAAGTATACCAAGTAAAAGCAGTCTTGGATAGTGACATAGGAAACAATCTCAACTTCTAGCAAAACAACTTGAGACGCATCTCCTCATTGCGCAGCAAATCAACTTAACATGTTCAACTGTCGATTGATTGTCCACACTAGAGAATAGGTGGAAGTAAGGTATCTTGAAACCTTTGGGATAAGGGATTACACCCACCTAGTCTGGATATGGCTTTCTGTACACAGGCCTGACGTTCCTAACATCAATGCATAGGTATTGCATTGCTTGATGCACTAACAACTGGACTTGTTGAGGGTCTTGATCGGGGACTACTAGACCAGGCTGCCCCCTAGGTAACTTGGCAGTCTAACCTGATTGTCGATTGCTACATTACGCCTTTAAGGAACACGTGCTAGATTGACCACAACCATTGCTTCTGCTAAGGGTCTTTCACCATCTTGCCCCCTAGGCGAAGACGGTGGTCTTCCTTGATTGTCGATCACAATATTAGGCTTATATGGGGCATGTGCTAGGTTAAGCTGATGCACTATTCCAACTGGCATTTCATTGTCGACAGGAATTATTGGCCTAATTGGTTGTATATTTTCCAAATTTGGCAATGGCATATTTTGTTGAGTATTTTGATTTGCCAAATTGCCATTATTGTTACCACCTATGTTAACTTGAAGAGGGTTAGGCAAATTGCCTCCACTAATCGGCATAGCCCGTAGGTCCAGGTCGCACCAGTAGTTTCAGCCCTTTGTAAAATCCTAATCGATGGTCGGGCTGTTACAACTTGTCTGACAGTGCGAAAAGGATCTTGAGCAGCAGTTGATGAGGGAACATACCCAACAAGTGTAGCATTGGTAGGATTTACTTGCATTTGAATTGAATGGCTTAATGTTCCAGGCCCATGTATGACCTCATGAAGGGTTTCACAATCATCGGCTTGACCACGTCGATGAGGTATTTCATCATGTGGTTAGTCGATTTTTTCTGGTGTTCCTCAAGCATCCTTCTCATGGTAGCCAATACTACAGGACTTGGCTCCAACTGCCTTCTTTGCTCGTCGGTGGGTTGTTTTCCAATGTTGACATATCCATCTTGTTCATGCTCTGCCACCACCGGTTGTGCAATCAATGACTTAGAACGTCCCACTATGTCATTAGCAGGCTATGTTGGCGAGTTATTACCACCAGCATTGTTAGGATCGAGTTGATTCCTTGTTCGCACATTGTATTTCCTCAAATCAGCCACATCGGTCCTACTAGGTGTGCCAAAAAAACGTTTTCCTAGAATTTCTCCCCCGATGAAATACCTTTCACCAAAAGTTATTCTTCAATTTTTATTTGAAGGAGATAGATTTTGCGCCGACTCCGAACAAGAAATATCATTGGTCAATAAGGAAATCGACCACTTCAACTCAAACAAATTTATACAAGTGCAAACTATGCCAAAATTTAATAGATGACAAGGCTTGTAAAGTACAGTCACTACAACGGAATTGAGTGTAAACAAATTGTGTTGGAATTTAATTAACTATAAAGCCTGAGAGCACAAAGATATTATGTCGGTATTTAATTGACAACGCAACACTCAAGACAGAGATACAAGTTGGAATTTAATCAACAACACGAGTCTGAAAAATAAAAGTATAGTGCATGAAAGTGAAGATAATTGAAAGATAGTAATTTGTTTGATTTGTGCCGGAGGGGACTCCGAAGAGCATGATGTGGCTATTTAAAGCCTACAATCGATGGCTATCTACAAAGGGAGATTACGAAGAAGGTTAAAAAGAGAGGTTACGAACAATTACCAAACGGTTATATTGATTCAATTATCTTGATAGTTGTTTTATTCTACTAATGTCATTAACAGTTGTATCCGAAATTGTTGACACCACTTGTTGTCGATCTCGTCAAGCTGTCAATTCTTCAAGATATCACATGTCAAAAAAAAAAAATGGACTTTTTTTTGTGCAAATAGAGATATACTAAGTATTCACTTAGATTACGACAGGTATGTGCATGAGATTGTGTACACTAAATAGATTACCGTACGAATTCACAATGATATAAATGAGAGAGTTTTGTTTATGAATTATTATAACATATTACTTTACCCTGGCGGTGTATGGTCTATTTTTCGGTTGTTTATGTCATGACTTTGAACCAAAAAGAATAGAGTTTCAATGATTTTGGGAGGTAGAAAATTGTTGCAAAAATAGATATTTGGCAAAAATTTATTTTAGGGACGCATGGTAAGCTCCAAGAAGGCTTATGCGATTGACCTATTTCTCTGTATAATAAGTTCCATCGCATCAAGTCATCATCGAATCTGTGGAGTCCACATGGATTTTGGGATCCAATGACGACGCAGTGCTTGCTGCATCCGGCTCCACGTCCATTTAACTTCATCTGCAGTGTACAAAAATCAGAGAGCTACAGTCAAATGAAGCTCTATGGCCAACAGGAAGTAGTCAAATTAAGCTAATTTAAGGGAAGAAACTAAACAGGTTAACACTATCCGTCTGCTCAAATAGTTTCCACGTGAAGAACCCGACAGGATAGGTCGGCTTTAGCTACTAACTTAGCTGGATTTGATGATTATCTTGGCTATAATTTTGGTCCAATGAGCGAGACCCTCTTTGACATCTCTATATGTTCTTCATTGGTCATGTCCCCATTAAGCAACATCAAATGAAAATCCTCGTATAATCCGTGAATTTGTCATCATGATACATCACTACTTCCCAAAATGATAGCAGATCATTTTAGTGACTTTGCGTAGTAGCCAACTTTTGTTTTCAATGTCATCGCTCCTTTTAAAGTGTCTTGGTATCACATATTTAGGACGTCGACACACAGCTGATTTTTTTCGAAATTGTAATGCCAACAGAACCCGGTCCATATGATCGTACGGAACATGACGAATACAGATACACTAAAGGGGGTTAGAGGATGAGAGGCCAACATTGATGACATGCATCATCTTCTCGGATAAAGATTCTCTATCACTATACTGTGTCTCGATGTAGTGCCACACACTGCTCAATTAATCAAGTTTGAGAAAAGAAACCGTAAAAAATCTTACTTGTAGACACCCAGTGAAGGGGTGGATTCAACACATTTTGCATACTTGCAGGTGATGCATGCATAAAATATACATTCTGCAGACAACGACAGCATACAGAAGTGGCGTGTGAAAAGGGACTAAGCCATGGCAACATCGAAGCCCCCCTAATTCACGGTGGTTAGTAAGATTCGAAGAGATTTTCCCTCTATAAACAAAACCTAAGAACCCGTCGTCAATCACGCAAGCATGCAAAGGACAAATTAAGCACCCATCATTGTGGACCTTTCCCTATCTTTCTTAACACCCCCCCGAACATCATGTAAACCCCACTTACTTGACAAAGATGGGTCTTGTTTAGTTTTCTTGAACTAACATGTTTTGGTTAAATGATTGCATATATTGTGTCGTGGAAGTCTCTCTCCAAACCTCTTGCCTACCTTACAAAGTCCACATGATCAAGAGAACTTAGGCAGATGAGAGGTCGTTTAGAAAGATATATCCTTGCATTAACTTCATGTCCATGCCAAAAAAGATGATTTTTTAATTAGGTAAGATCGAAATTTGCACAACCACACAGCAAAGGTTGATATTTATGGCTAAGGCCTTTTCTTATGTTATATACCATGTCTCGTCTCTACACACACTCGTGCATGTATAATTATAATTGTACCACACACGATGGTGCTCGTGAATAGGGAAGTTGAGTGGTCGCTGGACAAGATCCATTTGGAAGGAGGGTCATAAGTTGAGTTCTCGTAATATTTTCACTAGTTAACCTCTTCTCTTTGACATTTAATTAGAAACAAACTGGCCAATATGGAACACTGATCTAGCAAACTAGTGATGATCAAGTCAACAGATGGGTTTCGCTTCGTTAGAGTACCATTCGGTGCAAAAGTAGGTTCGAACCTACTACATTACTTTCTCCCTATTTAATAATGTATGATGTAATGTAAATTAGAAATTATTGAGCTAATCGTACTCATAGGACCATAATACATCTAATACACGCCCTCGTGTTGCTTTATTCTTTTGGCTCTCTCACACAGACACACATGTATCTGACAAACATAATCTCTTGGGTTTCTTGTTTGATAACGCCATACATTGAAGTGTTCTTTTGATGGCTCATCAATGAGTTTTCTTGCACTGTGTCATCTTCCCAATAACAAGACTTGCTTTCTTCATAACCAACCCTCTCTCTCTCTCTCTTTTCTTGTCTTTGTCAATCATCAGTTTCTTGCAACTGTAACACACCAGCGTAACGCATCAGATCTTTATATATTCAACACATTCAACCACTCAAATCACCTAGCTACTTAGTCTTTCCACATTTTCATGCTCCTTTGTCTCATACTGTTCTTCTAAAGACACTCCCTCTCTCGCTCTCTCTGATGGCGGAAATAGACTGCTCTCTCCAAACCAAGCCATTCACTACTAACATCACTAGCAATAACATCACACCACTAAAGCTCTTTGGCATCGACATATCATCATCATCACCGCTGGAAGAGAGCATAAAAGAAAATATTCTTGGAGATGATTCGAATTCGAATTCAACAAAGTCTTCATCATCCGGGTCGCCGGAATCCGATGGCCGGAAGTTCGAGTGCCAGTACTGCTGCCGTGAGTTCGCCAACTCGCAGGCCTTGGGTGGCCACCAGAACGCGCACAAGAAGGAGCGCCAGCTCCTGAAGCGCGCTCAGATGCGAGTCGCCGCCGCTGAAGGCCGGAAGCTGCACAACCCATTTATGTCCACCTTCGCCCAGCCACACCACCTCCTGGCCCCGCACCTTTCGCAAGCAGGGACCCCTCCGTGGCTGATCCTTCCACACACCGGCCACGCGCCTTCGTTCCAAGTTGCGAACGGCGTTGGCTTGTATTTCGCTGGAGGGTCGTCTCGCATTCCCGGGAGGCACGTGAGTGGAGGCAGTGTTGGCGAGACAGCTGCAACAGCGACAAGGTCGTTTTTGCTTGATGAAGTGAGAGCTCATGGTGGTCGGCCTTCCTCTCAGATCGAGAAGAAGGGTTTGGGGTTGGATCTGCATTTGAGTCTTGGACCTGCTGCTACGTAACTTGTAATTTCATTTGGTAATTTTCAAGTCGATCCATTTAGTACCAAGAAAATGTGGAGTTTGAGTATTGGAACATGTACAATTTGCAGACTTTTTTCTTGTGTACTCAAATATCATCCACATCAAGTGAGAAATTGTCATAAAAAATGAATGAAAACTTGTAAGGCTCTAGATCTTTAAGTTTGAATCTTTCCCACCTTTTACAGCCTAAAGGAAAAGTTGACTAACGAACTCGACAAATAGAAAATGCATTGATAATGTTTGGCTTTGTCACATTGACTTTTTACCCCAGATGAACTTTAAATTCAAGGCTGGTAATGATTAGCGGGCTCAAACTCAAAGGTTAAAATATGATGGGAAGTCACTCATCGTTTATACAGCTCAAGAAACTTTAATGGAGGACAACTTGGCCGACCCAGTAGCGCCTATATTGCTCACAAAGACAAGAAAAGATCACGTGCAATCATCAACTCTAATTGTCACAGGTATTATTAAAAAACATATGATTGGCATCTCGCGTCTGGATATATAATCAAAATGACAGATATTTATGCCTCAATTAGCAAGACAAATTTGAGCCATCATAATGATCACAGCTGTCAAAAATTGTGTCGAATGGGGGTCTGGAACATCTATAATAGCCACTCTAATTAGTGGACCTGTCAATCTAGCGCCTTTCCCAACTAAGGAAATGAAGGAAATCGTGCAAAGGTTAAGAAGAAACCTTTACATAGGTAATTGACTCTCTACTTGCCCGAGCGAAGTCCAGCTGTGAGCACGCACGGCCAGTGTCAAGCGGCCACTCAAACATGTTAGTGGGGTAAAGTTGGACCGAGTTGAAATGTTTAAACCTAAATTGATCAATTTTGATCCATTCATATTCAACACAAATTTAGTGATCCATTCCCAACCTAACTTAGCCCGTACCTGATCCAAACCCGACCTAACTCGAAATCCAAGTTTTAGCAACTTTTTTTCCATAAATTTTTGCCTTCAAAGAACGAGCTGCTCCATGAAATGACTTGTCAAGTTAGTAAGGGAGCTCGGGGGTCGAGTTATGGACAGGAGGGGTGAAAGTTTGGGTTTCCTTGAAGTGCAATTTGTCACAGTAGTATGAAGTTGCAAACCAGAGGTTGAAGAAAACCTAAATATGGTGGAAGTAGAGCGAACAAAGGGAAAAGGTCGCGTCTCATGAAATTGAAGGGGGACCAAAGTAAGCTAAGCCTGAGCTATTTATTATATGGATTGAAAGTCGGTTTATGACAGACCCACTAAAACCCATATGTTTTGGGATTTTAGCTTTAAAATCCACCCATGCTTTAAATTTGAGGTGACTCATCTTAATAAATATAGGTTAAAATGTTTTTGTCATCGGACGAGTAGCTTTTGTCATCTTTGCTTTTAGACTAGGCTATTTGGTACAGCAGTAGCTTTTAGAAAGTTACAGCACCCAGCTTTAAGTTAGTGTAGCTTATGAAATATGTATGAACTCACATAAAAAGCTTAAGTATAGTAGAATTCCTATAACTTAGTGCGATTGAAATATAAAACTTTCAAAAAGTACAATTAAGTCCAGAAACTAATCAAATTGGTGTAATAAAGTCCTTCCGTTAGTTTAGTCAATTTGGCTAACGAAATATGCTAATGCAGCATCTTTTAATCAAAATATTACTTAAATTAGATTAAAAAAATAATAAAAGATCAAAACAAATTTTTATTAATTGAAGACAAAATATCTTAACTCACACTAGTTGGCCTTATCATCATCAACCTCTGATATGTCAACCGAAAGACTAAGGCTTCGTTTGTTTTATGAAAAATATTTTCCTTATTTTCCGGCGTTTGGTTCGCTTGGGAAAATGAGTTAATAGAAAATGTTTTTATGGAAAACTTATGCTTAAACTCTATGCTCTCGGGTACCCGACATTCAAGACTAAATCTCCGGCGCCCGAGCTCGAGTCCATCAAGGCCAACCTGGGACCCTAATGCCCCAACGCCCACGCCCCGGTCCATCAAGGCTAGGCCCGAAGCCTCGGTGCCTGTGCTCAATGTCTTGACACTTGAGCTCAAGTCTATAAATGCCATATTTGGGTGCTCGATGCTCAAGCTTTAATCCTTGGCAATTAGGCTTAGGCTCACAAGGGCTGAGTGTGAGTCTCTTGTGCTCGGGCTCAGGCTCAGGTCATTACTTAATGAAACATTCGTTCTTATAAGAAAATTAAATAAATATTTTAATTTTCTTTATTTTAATTTTTCCTTCTTCCTTAGTTGATGGTCGGCCACAAGCGAGGGATAAGCTCACCCAAGCTCAGCAAGCTCGAGATCTCATCAGAGATTAGCAAGGTGGAGCTTTGTTGCAACCTTCCCGGAGGTGAACCACCAGGGAAAGGCTAACGGACTTACTAAACGAGAACGAAGATTTCTCTCACGAGGCAATCGTTCAAGTTTAGTGCGGACTCTCCCAATCCCATCCAACCCCAACTTGGTACTCAATCCATCATGTAATTAATCTTACCTTTTGGAGTTACGACTAATCGGTTATGGATCGATTATACACCCAAGCAAAATATGGGAGTGTATTTTATTTCCATGAACCAGAGATTCAAGGGATTTGAGGACTCCGTACCTTTTCTCTTTATTTCAAAAAAATGTTTTTACGGATCAAAGAATTACGTCCATATAATATTAAGGGTTTGACTTTAGAGTCTAAAGGTCCAAATGCCTTAATATATCTTGGTCAATGCAAAGAAAATACATAACTAGGTAAGTTAAGGTTTTATTGACTAAATGACATGTAGTTAAAATCATGTATTGACAATCCACGAATTTAAACTGATCTCATCCTCACCTCGGTTTGAGTTAACCGCAAGAAATTGATTGTGAACTGTGGAAAGCAACCGAAGGTATGCAAAAACAATGAACAGCAAGGAACGGCAACAAACAATAGTAGACAGCAGAAGCGAACAGCAACAAATAGCGGCAACAGTGGCGCAACAACAACTGCAAACGACGAACGGCAATGATGAATAGCAAACAATGACAAGCAATAGCAACGCAGCAAACGGTACCGAACAGCGATGATGAGTAGCAGCAACAATAATGGCAAATAGCAGCAGCAAGGATGCAGCAGTAGTGAACAGCAGCAAACAACAACGAATAGCAACGACACAGCAGCGAACAACAACGAACAACAACGAACAACAGTAGATAATAGGGAGCAGCAGCGATGAGCAACAGTGAGCAACAGCAAACAGCAGCGATGAGCAACAGCGAGCAGCAGTGATGCAGCAACAAACAGCAGTGACACAGGATCAAGAATAGCAAGAGCAACACAGCTAGGCTCACTTGAACAAAGGAATTTGCTGCAAATTATTAAGAAGAAGGATGTGGTGGAATCATAACCACAAAAAAGAACTCTTGTTTCTCTCATATTTTTTAACTCTCTCTATTTCGAGCTTCACTTCATCATTCACAATGGCTCAACCAGCCCCTTTTTATAGCAAAAGACCTCCATTTATCATTGGAAAGTCTGAACCCGTGCTCCTATACTCCAAATCTCGCTTCTCCTCGAAATCTTCAGGTTGCCTTTTCCGCTCCCACTCACATTGCCTTGAACGTGTCCACATTCACTCGTCATTATTTACGATTTCACAACCAGCATTATCTCCTTGATTTCCTCTTCGCTCAACCTTTCCATTCGGCTTTTCTTGAGTGTTAATTCTTTTCATATTACTGGACAAATCCCATTGATTTCTATCACGATTTCAATTCTCCAGAATATGTCTTGCCAAAAAGAATTTCGTGAAATTTGGAGGTGCTCACGAAGGAATGGGGATTTGGTTCATTCTTATCACTTCAAGCTCCCAATCTTTCCATGATCAATTCTTTGACTGAGTTGTCCAATTCCCACCGTTAGAAAACAGCTCCCCTTGTTATGCTAAAGACAATCCGTGTGATACGGTGGGGATGAGCTTTCCAATGTGGGAGATCTTTGCCAAAGTTGAGGAGAATATTTCATTGAAATTTCTTCGCTTCAACTTTTCCTTTTTCATTCATCCCCTCAATAGGAACCGAATCTCTTAATGGTCAAGTATATGTGCATGAATGGACTCTTCGTGCGCAATTATCAGTGGCCGAACTTGAGCAAGGTCCTTGATAAAACATATTCTACCAACTTGAACATAATATGAAAATGCAATAATATTTTTGTTTAGAAGTCATGATCGATTCCTAATTTTTTATGCAATAAATGAGTAAATGGGAAAATTAAAATTTAAGTATCAACAACTGCCCCTCTTTGAAGGGGAGCTTGCAAAGGTTTCCTTCAAAGATAGATGGCACCTAAATTTAAATCATACAAATGAAGTGCAACAATTTTTTTTTTTGGGACCTCAAAGAATCTAATCCCATTTTCAAAATGCAATGATATGCAATAAAGAATGCGATGTAAATGCTAATGATGAAACTGTGCAATGCAATGATCTTTTTGTGGAGAACGGATTTCAAGGAATCTGATCTCATTTTCATATGCAATGTAAAGTTGATGCTAATTAAGATAGATAGAATATGTACCTATTGTCACTTACCTAGAGATTCGGAAAAGCATACTTGGGTACAAAACAATTCTTGGGAGTCTTGACAAATATCTTGAATTCTTTTCAGACATTTAAAAAGTCTTTCAACAATGTGATGAGAATGATGCCAATGCAAAGATGTAATATGTACCTATTGCCGCTTACTTGGATGGTTCTCAAAACTGCCAAAGGTTAAGAAACTTAAACACTTAGATGGTCATAGTGGTCTGCCAAGATCTTTGACAACGAGCTCTAGGATGGCCCTCAAGGCTCTACAAAGTCTTGGGGAGAAGCACTCGGATAATCCACAAGGCTTTGGAAGATCAAGTATTCGGATAGTCCTTGGGTACCTTGGGGTCCTTACCCGAGGATTCCATGAATCTGCTTGATGGGATCTCTCGCCAAGAGGGATCAGATTTCTCAGATTTGCTTGGAAATGTACTTAGAACTCACCTCAGGTTGGATAGATAGACATCTGGAACTCATTCCAAAATGTTTGGAAGGATATCTGGAACACACCTTAGATAGTTTGGAAAATTTTTTAAGTATCCGGAACTTGCCTCAGATTTTTGAAGGATACTTGGAACTCATCTTAGGTTGCCGAGAAGGATATCTGGAACTCACCTCAGGTAGGGTAGACAAACATCTAGAACTCACTTTAGATAGTTTGGAAAAGTTTTGAAGTATCCGGAACTCGCCACGGATTTTTTTGAAGGGTATATAGAACTCACCTCAGGTTATCGAGAAGGAAACCTAGAACTCACCTCAGGTAGGGTAGATAGACATATGAAGCTAATCTCAAATAGTCTAAAAAGATACCTGGAACTCACCTTAAGTATTTAAGTAGACACCTGGGACTTACCTCAGGTTATTAAGAAGGATGCCTGGAACTCGTCTTAGGTAATCATAAATAGATATCTGGAACTCATTTTCGATAGTCTAAAATAGTTTTGAAATATCCGAAACTTGCCTCAGATACTAGAAGTGTACCTGGAACTCACCTCAGGTAGTATGAGTTGTCTTGATAACATACACATGGAATCCTCATTAGGTATTGAAAATTGCTTAAATGATTCCAGGGTAAACGAAGTACTCATCGGATAGCTCTAGTCTCTCTGTTGGACATTGTTATAGAAAATATATACATGAGACAAACACAGTTTATCTATGAACACATATCTCTGGAAAAACTCATTAAACTCATCAGGTGGGATTTATGCATAACAATTTCACCGTGTTTGCATCACCGAATTTCCATAGAGAAATTCATCATCAAGATGATATTTATTCATGATGTGGATTTGCTCAAAATGCCAAACGAGAGATTTTCAGTCTGGAAGGACTTTTGACTCGCACTTACTTAGAAGGCTATTTCGTTCGACCATTGATACAGGAAAAAGAATAATCACTCAATCTTACCATCGTCATGTCGACAAAGGATCCGAGTTTTTTCACAAGTGGTACGACCCTACCAATCTGAGGGGTCTTTTGATAGGATTGTAATGCGGGCTTAGTCATTGGTTTAACAAAAGGATAAGTCAATTCATGGCTTTGAAAGAATTGTTCTTCAATCATTGTCTTCGCCGGGTTTACAAGTCAAGAACCTTGCAAATGATATAGAAATAATCTTACCTGCACTTCTACAAGTGGAACTTTTAACATTTGAGACCCCTACGTAAATTTAAATGCCCTAATATGAAGAGACTTCAAAGGGACATAATGTAGACTCAGTTAAGGGTTGAGAAACAAAAGGATTTTTTAGGCTCAAACATTTTCATGAAAGGGGTTCGAAATTGGTGATCATCGTGGCATTATTACCAATCTTCTCTTTCATCGGGGATTGTCTGCTTTATTGACCACAAGAGTCTAACACTAATCTTCACGAAATCACCACCTTTTCATGAGGATGATTTTTGCAATTTTGACCTTCGGCCACATCTTTTCACCCCTTCATCTTCAACAATCTTTCTTTCACTCTTATTTCTCTTCTTTTCTTTTTTCTCTCTCTTTCTTCTTCTTGTTCTTCTTTAACTCTTTCTCTGACACATTTCTTGTGGTGCTCCAAAGGACCCAACCAAATGTGCCATCAACAATTCAGTTCTTTTGAATTCTCAGGGTCTTTATCTCCGGTCGATGCTCTGAATCATGTTATCTCAATGTAGAAACTCATTTGCCTCGCCCTAATGTGGGGGATGATCACTAATTGGGTTTGAGAAATGAATTTACAAGCTCAATTAGGTTATGCAAGGGATAAAAGTGTGTATGATAGAGAAGGAAATGCTCTTCATCACTTTAAGGCACTTAAATTCACATTTGAGTTCATTTGTATTTATGACACTCGGAGATTGATGCAAGTGAAGGCAAGAAAGTTCTATTTATTTTTCACCTTGTAATGTCACCCTTACCTCCAGTCTGCCTCAATGTGGGGTGGTTCTTGACAAGGCTATTTTGAAAGAATTTCTTCTATTCTTTCGGCTCAAGTGGGCTAAACAATGGTTACATGTACTATTTATGGTATAGAAACAAAATGCCTCTCGTCATTTCAGTTTGTGTATCTTTCACAAGAAAACTCTTTTACCTTGAGAACATAGGATTTTTCTTTGCTCACTTCTCAATGTAAAAGGGACTATGTAGAGGATATGGTTTGCCTTTCATCATCCTAACACTCCTCATGTAGCATTCTCAGCATCACACATCATTCATTGAATCGTTTAACAAGACAAATTTCAGAGGAAATGGGTGATTATCATGCATAAATCTCTAACTACTCATTAGTTCCTTGCCCTGCAAAAGTAAAATATGTATGACCATACAAACATGAGATATGGTTTGGCAAAAGAAGGACCGTTTTCATTCGTGGGTAATACTTCTTTACAGCATCAGAATTTTAGAATTTACAGGATTCATAAATTCCCGTCCATCCATTTCTGCTAATATCAAAGCACCGCTACGAAGTACTTTCTTCACAAGATATGGTCCACTGTAATTTGGACCGAACTTGCCATAAGGGTGAGGGATGATTGATAGTATCTTGCGTAATACCAAATCATTGACTTTGAAGCACCTTGGGCGAATCTTCCAATTAAAGGACCTGGCTACCCATTGATGATGACATTAACCATGACATACAACTCTCAGCCATTTTTCATCAATCATGTTGAGTTGGTTATACCTATATTGCACCCATTCACCCCCCGTCAACTTGGCCTAAGATAATACTCTTAACGAAGGGACCTCTACTTCCACAGGCAAAACTGCTTCCATACCATACACTAGAGAAAAAGGTGTTACCCCGGTAGATGTTCGAATCGAAGTTTTGTATACCATCAATGCGTAAGTTAGTCTCTCATGCCAATTGCGTTAATTATCAATTGCCTTTGCTAAAATCTTCTTAATGTTCTTATTCACAGCCTCGACAGCGTCATTCATCTGAGGGCGATAAAGAGATGAGTTTAGGTGGCGAATCTGGAACTCCTTAAACAGATAATTAACCAGCCCGTTATTCTAATTTGATCCATTATCAGTGATGATCGCCTCTGACACGCCATAGCAGGTGATAATATCTCAACACATAAACTTCATGACGTTCCTTACATTGACAGTTGCATAGGAAGTTGCCTCTATCCACTTGGTGAAGTAATCAATAGCCACATGGATGAAACGGTGGCCGTTTGATGCTTTTGGATTAATCGGGCCAATTACATCGATGCCCCACATTAAAAAGAGCTACGGTTCAGATAGTTGATGGAACTCATTTAGAGGGACATTTATCTTGTTCTCGTGGATTTGGCAATGATGGCAATGTCGGACATGTTGGATGACATCACTTTCAAGAGTCAACCAAAAGTATCCTAATCTCATAATTTTTTTAGCAAGCATATAATTGTTCATGTGAGGACCGTATACTCCTTCGTGTATTTCTTCCATCAGCTGAGTGGCTTCTTTAGCATTCACGCACCTTAGCCACTGAATCAAAGGATCGTGTGTATAGTGTGTCTCCGTTGACAAAGAATTTGGAAGCAAGTTTCACAATATGTTTCCTGTCAGCTGGGTTGCTACCTTCGGGGAACTCTTGGTTTCGAATATAAATCATTATGTCATGATACCATAGTTTTCCATCTGGTTCTTCTGCTACCATCATGCAGTGGGTTGGTCTCGAAAGAATTTCAATCTTGAGGGGCTCGACTTCTAAATCGTCCATGGCTTGGAGCATAGATGATAGTGTCACAAGTGCATCTACAAATTGATTATGAGACTTCGACAAGTACTCAAAGGATATTTTGTCAAACTCTTTAATGAGATCCTCCATGTACTCATGGTAAGGGATCACTTTAGCATCTCGAGTTCTCCATTTTGCAACGGTTTGGAGGATAATAAGTGCCGAATCACCGAAAACTTTCAGTTTATTGACTTCCATCTCAATGGCCACCTGAAGGCCTAGAATACAAGCTTCATATTCTGCTATATTATTAGTGCAAGGGAATACCAACTTTGTGGCCACATGATAATATTGTCCATTGGGAGATATCAAAACTACACCAGTTCAAGATCCGGATAAATTGATTGCACTATCGAAAAACATGGTCCATGACTCCTCTTCCATTGTCAAAATGCGATAGTCAAGGAGATCCATTTCATCTTTATTTCGAGTCTTTATGGAATTGTCTGCCAATAAATCAGCAATTGCCTGCCCTTTTACCGACTTTCTGCGATACACTTTGCACATCGAACTATGAAATCAAAATTTGCCATTTTGCCAACTTTCCCATTAGAGCTGGTTGTTCTAGCAAGTACATGATGGGATCATTTTCGGTGACCAGACATATCTGATAGCGTAAGGTGTATTGTCGTAGTCTGTGTAAGACCCACACTAAGGCAGCGCACATCTTCTCAACATTAGAATAGTTCATTTCTATCAAAGAAAATTTCTTACTCAGGTAGTAAAAAACACATTCTTTCCCATATGTAGGACCTTTTTGAGCCAGCATTCCCTCTAATGACTCCTTATTAATTGTGAGGTAAAGAAGAAGAGGTTGCCCTGGTGTTGGGGGAAGTAGGACCGGTGGACTCATCAAGTAATGCTTCAACTCTTAAATGATTTTTGACACTCATCATCCCATTTGACCTGGGCATTCTTCCGAAGGAGCTTGAAGAAGGGCTTTGCCGTTTCTGAGAGTTGGGAGATGAATCGAGCTATGTAGTTCAACATTCCCAAAAGGGTCCGGACTTCTTTCACCATTGTCGGTGGGCGTAAATCACATATTGCCTTTACTTTCGATGGGTCAACTTCGATGCCCCTAATACTGACGATGAAACCCAACAGTTTACCAGAAGTTGCCCCAAACACGCATTTTGTTGGATTGAGGCATAACTTAAATTCACGAAGTCACACGAATAACTTCCTCAAGATTTTGACATGATCCTCTCCTCGATGGGTTTTGGTAATCATGTCGTCAACATACACTTCGATCTCCTTATGCATCATATCATGGAAAAATGCTACAATAGCCCTTTGATACGTTGCCTTAGTATTTTTTAGGTCAAAAGGCATGACTTTATAGTAAAAAGTTCCTTATGGGATAATAAATGCCATTTTTTTCCTTATCTCTTTCATTCATCTTGATTTGGTTATATCTGGAGAAACCATCCATGAAAGAAAAGAGTTCAAACCCAGCCGTGCTATCTACCAGAATGTCAATGTAAGGCAACGGAAAATCATCTTTGGGACTAGCTTTGTTCAAGTCCCCTATAGTCAACATAAACTCGAATGTGGCTATCTTTTTTCACCACCAGTACTATGTTTGCTACCCACTCAGGATATTGTGAGACTTCAATGAAATTCACATCAAGGAGTTTGATGACCTCTTCCTCTATTTTCTTGGAGAATTCTGATTTTGTTCTTCGTAGCTTTTGCTTCTTGGGAGGCATATCCGAATTGGTTGGAAGACAATGTTCGACAATGGATGGGTCTAAACCTGGCATATCAGCATAGGTTCATGCGAAGACATCTTAATATTCTTTTAACGATTGGGTCAAGCGCTCAATCTCATGTTCAATTAGGTTTGCTCCAATTTTGATCTCCTTGACATCTTCGGTGTCACTAAGGTTTAGGGTGACAATTTGCTCGGCAGTAAGTGGCTTCGAGTTTTCGTGCTACTCCCAATTACTTTGAATATCACCATGTTCATCATCACTAGAGTTTAAGACTTCATAGGTTTGCATAGGGTCATGCACTGGGGAAACCAGGTCATCAACTTATGCTTCATCAATGGCAAACATGAACTCCTCTTTGAACAAGTCAATGATTCCTTCGAGTGTGTCCTCTTTCTCAGGCTCTTGCTCAGTAGAGACAATGATATCTTGGATGCCAAAGTTCGATTGTCCTAGGGCATATATCAAATCCTCTTCCTCATGCATCATCTTTGCAGGCCTTGGAAATGTGGACCTTATGTAGGGTAAGGTAAGACTAGCTCCTTCTCTTCCTCTTCCTCTTTGAGACCATTTGCCCCTAACGCAATAGCTTAACCCAGTCATATACGATTTTTGCTTAGCTTCAATGGGTTGGTGGATACCTTGATCATGCCTTCCTAATCCATCGCCTGGGGTAAAGCCACTTCTTGCCATAATTTTGCCTACCCTGACTGCTGGCTTTAACACTTCTGGGGTTGGTATAGTAGTACCTTGGGTCACATGAATGGTTGACACTTATTTAAAGGCTTGATAACTTGACTCAACCTTACAATCTGGCTCTACATATGGGATCGCCGTCTCGTGGTAGATTCTAAAATCATCTTCTCCCTAGACCGTGATGAGTTTTACATCGATCACGAACTTTACCCTCTGATCGAGGCTTGAGGGCACAGCTCCTGCTCCATGTATCCACTGGCGTTCCAGCAAGAAGTTGAACACCATAGGGATATCCATAACTTGAAATGTGACGCCCCAGAACGTCATGTGCGATATGTGTCATTTCAAAATTATTATTATTATTATTATTATTATTATTATTATTATTATTATTATTATTATTATTTTATAATTATTAAAACATGCGGAAGCATAATAAAGCATTCACATCATTCCCAAACATGTATATTAAAATACATACGCATCTTTTTATAAATATTAACATCAATTTTACAATACAACATTCGCCAAAAAACAAAATACATCATTATTGGGAAAGGTCAGAGTTGCCTAACTTCAGCACTTAACTACTTCGCCCAAAAGCTTACCTGTATACTGATGGACTAACAACCACGGGTCAACGACTTCACTCGACGACATGCCATCATTGCCAAACCCTAGAGGGCCATCAAAGCCTTTAAGCGGTCCAACTAACTCGCCCTCGATATTCGCATATCAAACTACATAACTATGGATTATATATTTTGGTAACCCCACGTCGACCCATAAAACGATCGTACACCTAGTATAAATCACCGGTGAACCAAGTATAATAACGTCTTCATAATTATAATCAAAAAACATATGAGCTCTAAAACGCGGCGGCGGTGAGGGATTCATTCTACATATCTGAAAAATAAAGAATGAGCCGAGACCCAATAATTGAAATCTCTAAGTCTAAGATAGAAGATTCACTCACCACTCAACTTGGTATCAATAATAATTATGAGTCCAAGACAGTACAAGATACATGAATAATGATATTACTCTTCCAATCATGACATGTCAGTGAAACAACAATAATGCTACATAAAATCAATCATTCATGCGAAAATAGATGGCATATTATATATCTTATATATCACATAATATCTCATTGATTCATATTTATTACTAGCCAGGACTATCTCAATTCACGAGGCATCTCGACTAACGAGACATCGTCACCATCAAATCATGGGGGACGGAATCATTCATACCCTTTGCCACGCCTCAACCCATTCATCACGAATGTCCTCTTCATTAGTGAGGATAAATGCACCACTGTACATCCATGTGTTTATGGTCGTTTCTGAACATCATATCATGACAAAGCCATGTCATATTATGACTACAAGAGCCATGTCATCATAAGATTCATATCATTTTAACCTCGTAGAGAACCGTTTCATATGATAGAATATCTAGCTGACTCATACAAGGGAATTCGCTCGGCGGCGAATAGGCTGTGGTAAAGGTCTTAATCACTTAACATCAATGACATATATAATTAATTATATATGTAAAACATGTCACGTATTTTCATAATTACAAACGCAAACGATAATAGGTCAATCTATTGTCATTTTACATAATATACAAGACAATCAATTAATTATGCACCTTTCAACATGAGAACTTTCCTTTTCTTTTCTTTTTTTACCAAGCCGATATCAATTTAGAAGGGCTCTTTTGCAAGTTGTATAACATTTATTACTCCATAATTTAGTATCTCATCTAATATTTATTTATTTATTTATTATTTTAACCTTGATCAAGCACACTTTTACCACATATAAAAGCGCTCATTCCTATGATTCCGAATTCTTGAAATTAGAAAATTATCCTAGTGAAATTTCTCACTTTATAATTTTAGCACCTAGTTTTCAAATTTCAACCAACAAGGTCATAATAATTAAATTAAAAACTAAATGATAATATTTTTATTCTTTAAAACACACAAACATTTTAATCACACTATAGACACCACATAATTTACAAAATTTTTAAAACTGCCCACTTTTAATTAATTATTACAATTGCTCCAATTTTACATAGTTAAACATATGATCTAATTAAACTATTATCTCTAAAAACTAGCTTACCCACTTAACAAAATAAGGTTCCACATACTGTGATCAGTCCCCAGAAATTCTAGTTTTTATAGATTCGTCCCTCAACTTTGGAAAAATTATAAATTTGCCCCTAAAGCTTATAAACTCATTTTTTTTCATCCAGTTTTATTTCCTTTAATTAATAGTACTTAATAACCCACTAATTGACATTAAAAATCATAAATAAACACTGTTCACAGCACCTCATTAATTCTGTAAATTGGAAATTCCTCCTTGCCATGACAACAAAATTTACCAAAATACCCTTTTATGCCTAATTTTATCATTTTCTCACATTTCTCATTCAAGATGCAACAAAACACACTAATAAATTTCTCAAAGACATCTATGCATGTAGAGAATTTTATAATTCAAGCTCAACAATCACAATAGTATAACATATACTATTAAACTTACTCACACATAACATAAAATCCAAACTAAATAACAACAAATCAACCAACCAAGATCAAGAGCACTAAATGAATCAATCTAGCTTAGCCTTAGAGTTTTCACTTACCCAAAGTGCAATCTTCAACAAAGCAAACCTCTAACCACCTTGTCAAGAAGCTAGATTGAAAAGGAGCTTGAACTTTGATTTTCTTCTTCTTCCTGTTTTTTTTGTAAAGAAAATCAAATGGAAAATGTGTTTGCGAAGGGGAAGAAAAAGAAGGGGAAGAAGAAGAGAGTGGACGTGAAGAACATGAGGAAGAGAAATGTTCCGCAGCTCTTATCTCTCAAAATTTCACCATAATTAAATGTATTTTGGGGTCACATTTATTTACTTGGGTTAAAGGCTATAATAACAAGTAACTATGGTTATATCTAGATAATAACTTACTAGGGTTAAAATGCAATAGGGCATGCATGATGTCATATTTTAATTAGGTATGTGACAAAATAGAGTGAAAATTAAGACATTTATTCATGCTAATAAAATGACAAATAGCATAATTTAATTGAATAGAGGAAAATATTAAATTATTTTGGGTATAAACTATACATAGCGGTTAATAAACGGAGAAATTGATATTTGTTTGAAATGTCCATAAATCAAAACATTATTTTGAAATCGCTAAAATCATAAATAAAAAGTATAGCATAGAAGTAGCACCTTAACTCAAAAAAAATTTTAATGCTTGAAATTCATTCAATACGTAATTTGGAGCGTATCAGTCCCCGTTGACAATTACTAAACTAATTTTAGTACCTTAATAATTCTCACTGCTAATGTCTTAAATATTAGAAACTACGAAGAAAATTGCGGATGTCATATGGAAAACCATATTGAATAGTGTTGGTCCAATTTGCAAATCCAAGTCAACCTCCCCAACCATTTCTTTCCCGATTCCATCAAATGCACGGACAGAAGTTTTGGCTACACTAATCTTTTCCAAATTGTACTTAAGGCGCTTCAGAGTCGCCAAGGGGCAGATGTTTAAGACTAACCCGTTGTCGATGAGTACGCGGGCCACCGGGGTGTTTCAGCACTTGACCGATATATAAAGAGCTTTGTCATGTCCTCTTCCCTCGGTTGGGAATTCCTCATCTGAGAACGCGATTTGGTCCTTCAACAAAATGGACCCCACAAATTCTTCTAGCTTGTCCTGTTCGATTGATTCTGGGACATGTACTTTTCGCTCAGGACTTCATGAGGGACTTTTGGTGCTTATTCGATATTTGAAGTGATTCCAACAGAGATATTTGGGCAAGCATTTTCCGAAGTTGATCCACCACATTATACTCGCTCGTCTTAATTACAGCCAAGAACTCTTTTGCTTCCTCATCACTAACCGGCTTGATATGTTGCAAGTTGGCCCGATCATATGTATACCTGGATCAAGTAACCACATCTATCTCTGTGTCATAACACCATGGGACCACCTTATCATCTGTATACACGTAAGGTTGCATAACATCAGGGATTAGTTCTTCATCGTAAGATGGTGGCATGTTGATGATTAACCCATCTTCCAGTACCGATAGATCATGGGCTATAGGGTTGGCCTCATCAGTCTCGATGTCTAGATCAACGACTTTGTACTCTAAATCGATGACGATGAGAGTAATTGTTGCAACTATACCAGTATGATCCGCATAAACTATCATTTTTTCATCAATCATCGCCTTAATTCTTTGTATCTTCGTAGACATAGTGGGCTTTTCTTTGTTTGAATAATATCCGACTTGGACTAGACTATCATAAACATCATCCACACGCACTTTCAGATTCTTCTTTCTTCCCGCATCAAAACCAAGTATGGCATTTACTCCTTCTGTATGATCGAGCAATGGATTTTTCTGAACGTTAGGTTGTGCATTGCTGAAAGAGAATACCTTGGCGTCTAGAAGATTCTGAACTTTGTCCTTGAGTGTGAAGCAATCATCAACAGAATGTCTCTTTTCTCCCATGTGGTAGTCGCAAGTTTTGGACTGATCATAATTGGGGAAGCGCTCAAGATTAGGACGCCTCGGCTCCTTGGCGAGCAAACCTTTATTTTGGAGGATTGGGAGAATCTTCGACAAGGGCTTGGGAAGCGATGTGAACTGTTGTCGAGAAAAGCCCCTCTGCTGGCCGAAGAGCGGCCATGACCCTCCTTGCTAGGCATTCGGGGTCTGGGTGTGAGCTGATCGCGTATAGGCCGCGTTAGCTTCCACTATGGGCTCCTTATCTTTCTTGTTCGTGAATCTCTTAGATGACCCAATCTGGTCGGATGCCCAGCCATCACGAATGGCAAACTCAATGCATTCACCTACTAAGATCAACTCTGCGACCAAGCCAAACTTGGATCCAAGCACTCGGTTGTGAAATTCGAGTGGCAAGTCTTCATAAATAAATCCAACATCGCCTTTTCGGTTAACTCGGGTGTAATCTGCATGGCTAATGCTCTCCATCGGGTAGCGTAAGCCTTAAATGACTCGGTCTTCTTCTTCTCAATACGAACCAAGTCTTCATGGGAGGGTGCGACATCAATATTAAATTTATACTGCCGTAGAAAAGCGTCATAAAGGTCTTCCCAAGCCTCGAACAAATTAACCTTCTTCGTTATATACTACTGTAGAGCCGGCTTAGTCAGGCTCTCTTGAAAGGTGTGAATCATAAGGGGTACGTTATCAGCATATGGAGTCATCTTCATCAAGTAATACTGCATGTGCAACTTGAGACAAGAAGTGTCATCATATTTATTGAAGGTTTGATACCACAAAAAATCCTAAATTGGTACACTTGTGACACATTTACCCCAAACTATTTTTTTGACCATATAAAATCCTGAATTGGTACACCTGTGACAATTTTACCCCGAACATACCATAAAAAACCCAAAATTGGTACACATGTGACAATTTTACCCTAACTAATTTTTAATATTATTATTTTTTATTTTTTTGAATTATTTATTTATTTTTCTTTTTTTTTCTTCACCTTCAACCTTTAGCCGGTCGCCGTTCCGACAACCGACCAAAGGCGGAAGCCGGCGAGGGCCAGCCTCGCCTAAGTCGAGCAAGGACAGCCCTCGCTCGACACCGGTGAGGGCTGCCCTCACCCGACGTAGGCGAGGGTTGCCCTCGCCAAATTCAGAGAGGGCGGCCCTCACCGGATCGGGCGAGGGCGGCCCTCGCTGGCTTTCGCCTCTAGCTGGTCGCCGGACCGGCGATCAGCCAGAGGTTGAAGATGAAAAATAAATAAATAAATAAATAAAAATTCAAAAAATTAAAATTTTAATTCACGATAAAATTATCACAGGTGTACCAGTTTGGGGATTTTTTGTGGTAAGTTCAGGTAAAATTGTCACAGGTGTACCGATTTAGGGTTTTTGATGGTCAAAAAAATAGTTCAGGGTAAAATTGTCATAGGTGTACCAGTTTGGGATTTTTTATGGTCAAAAAATTGGTTTGGGGTAAATGCGTCACAAGTATACCAATTTAAGATTTTTCGTGGTATTAACCCTTTATTGAACTCAGGTGCCTTGAACTTTTTAGAGACCTTAACCTTAGCAATGTGGGAAAGGCCTCTAGGAAACTCCTCTTCGTAACCTTAGAGTTGTCTAAGTTTCTCCTCAATCTTTGCAATTCATTTGCTTTCCTCAGTCTTCGGAGTCGCCGAAGGTATTATTTGCACCTCGTCATCAGCAGGGGTTTGAGATGCATCAACATCCTCGACTGGGGGTCCATCATCAAAACTTGATGAGCCACCTGTGGAGACGTTTCCTTTGTCTTTTGGGTTGACAATGGGAGTGGGTTGTGGTAAAACCACTTCAATTGGCTGAGCTGGTGAAATAGTGTTCATCTTGATGGAATCGACTTGCTTGGAGAGTTGTTCTAAGATATTTAGGACTTGCTTCATTTCTGTCTCAAGGGCGGCAATGCGAGTTTGCTCATTGTTGTTGGCCATTGTAGCTCTAGAACGAGTACGAATAGGTGATCTCGGGTGAGCCGTGATGTATCAAAGTTACACCTCACCTGTTTTGAAAAAAAATAAAACTAAAATAAGCATAACAACAAATGAGGTCAGTCCATGACAATACGCACTTTATTATTTGTGAAGAATTCGCTTGTACATGAAATCAAACTCCTTAAGACATCAAACTAACAAGAATTTAAAGCTAATCATTCTAAAAACAATTAACAAATCTTAAACAGCATGATCTAAATACAATTCAGAAATTATGTCACAGAGTCGTTTTTTCAAAACGCCTACGCGAGCTTTAGCTTTTTCCACTCTCTTCTCGAGCTGTTCAATTCATGCTTGGGCTTCAATGACACCGTAGGTATAACTAGTAATAAAGTAGGATTGATTTGATGATGATGGATGTAGTGCGACGAAGCATGATAATCTTACTCTTTCCTCTTGATGACATTGGGCCAGACAATCTCTTGTGTGTGGCAGTCAACCCAATCATTCACAATATCTTTCACTGTGGTTCGGTAATCTCGATCCTTTTGAGTGAAGTCCACTTGGCGTAAATTAGGCTTCAAAGGGGATGGAATTTCTTGCAAGGACCGATATTGTCGGATAACACGCATTGGATAGTAGTATGTAACACCAGTGAATCCCAATAATGGGATTGGATCATTCGCCCTATGAGTGAGACATGCCACACGAACTCTGAACCAGCAAGCATACCATTGAAAATCCTTAGGGTTAGGATTTTTTAGAAAATCTATCCATTCAAAAAAAGAATCTTGAGGGGCTAGGTCCTTCTTTTCTTTGAACTGCTGGATCGCATGGCGAGAATTGTTGACCTCAAATATAACCATGTGGATACCAAATTTGTTTGTGTGGGAGAGGAACTAGACTTGTAAAAGTTCAAGGGTGCATGAAAAGATCCTCTCCCATTTTCTTTAAAGCGAGTAAGAGACAACAAAGTTTCGGCCAAAATCATGTTTATGAAATTCATACCGGCACATACTTGCTTGACTACCCATGCAATTGAGGGATTGATGGCATTTCTATGATAAGGAAAAATCATGAAGCCGAAAAAAGCCAAGATAAAAATTTTACCTGATTAGTGCAATGATGATTGTTTTGAAAAATGTTGTGCAAAAAAGGTAAATGGGCAAGCATTATTGTTACTTTTCAAAAGCTTTTTCACTTCATCAGTTTTAATTTTCAAAAGATCTGCTAGGACAGATGCGGTTTCTAAACCAATATGAGGCCTAATGAGCTCAGGTCCTAAAGGAATTCCAATGAGAATGCTGTACTCTTCAAGAGTCGGGGTCAATTCGTGCTCACCAAATACAAATGTTGACGATGCGGAACACCAGAAATGAGTCATCGCCATAATCATACCACTATGAGTCTCGATTTGTAGGAGAGGGACGAGCCTGCCTATCCTTGGCGTCACATAATCTTGGCCATTCCGGTCTAGCTTGTCCCACCACTTTTGGAGCTCGGTCTTGGAAGTGGAAATGAGGTGAATTTCAATCTTCTTCGTTGTATTTAGATCAATATCAACAAACTACCTAAAATTGTCATCGATCAAGCCGAAATTATAAATAATGTAAAAAAATAAAATAAAATAGAGAACTTGCTTTATAAGAAGTAAGGTAACAAACACATAGACAAACGAATGGATAGATGGGGTTCAATGCTAAAGGTAGGGTATGCTAAAAGGCTCGAAACTATAGTCCAAAAGGATATACAGACTTAGACGTGTCTGATGGCTAAATCGGGTCCTCTTGATATCGGCTCATTCGAAAGGTTGTCTTTACTATTGCAGGTTTGTAAGTAAAAACGAATACTCTCAACACTTATAAAAATTGGAGTTAAAGAGGGCGGCTCTTAATCTGTGTGTCTACAGGCGTGGCTGAATCCTCTTAACACCATCCTAATTATTTTCCTAGCATGTAACCCAGGTTTGATCACGGGACGTATGTGCAATTGTGTAGTGCTAAAGCATGTAAAACAGGCACAACAATTTATATGATGCATATAACACTTCAATTATTAACTGAAATATTCATTCTCAACACCTCCCTACAAAATAAAGGTTAGCATACACTCCAACCCTTATAACTCCCATCTGCAAAATCATTTAACACCTAACGTTAGTGGCGTACCTAATCTTCGCATTGCCAAGCAAAAACATTTTTTGAAAAGAGAAATTAAGGCCTAAGTCCACTATGAATTTTAATTCAAGTCCCAGTGGAGTCACCAAGCTGTCGCGACCTTCCTAGAGGTGAACCACCAGGGGAAGGCTAACAGACTTACTAAACGAGAACGAAGGTTTCTCTCATGAGGCAATCGTTCAAGTTTAGTGTGGACTCTCCTAAGCCTATCCGACCGCAACTTGGCACTCAATCCATCATGTAATTAATCTTACCTTTTGCAGTCACCACTAATCAGTTATAAATCAATTAGACACCCGAGTAAAATATGAGAGCGTGTTTTACTTCCACCAACCAGAGATTCAAAGGATTCGGGGACTCAATACCTTTTCTCTTTATTTCAAATAAATGTTTTTACAGATCAAAGAATTACATCCAGATAATATTAAGGATTTGACCTTAGAGTCTAAAGGTCCAAACGTCCTAATATATCTTGGTTAATGCAAAGAAAATACATAACTAGATAAGCTAAGGTTTTATTGACTAAATGACATGTAGTTAAAATCATGTATTGACAATCCACAAATTTAAACTGATCTTATCCTCACCTTGGTTTGAGCTAACCGGAAGAAATTGATTGTGAACCGCGGAAAGCAACCGAAGGTATGCAACAACACTGAACAACAAGGAATGGCAACAAACAATAGCAGATAGCAGAAGCGGACAGCAGCAAATAGCGACAACAGTGGCACAACAGCAACTGCGAACGACAAATAGCAATGATGAACAGCAAACAACGATGAGCAGTAGCAACGCAGCAAACGGTAGCGAACAGCGATGATGAGTAGCAACAACAATATGGCAAACAATGGCAGCGAGGATGCAGCAGCAATGAATAGCAGCAAACAACAAAGAACAGCGACGACACAACAGCGAACAATGACGAACAACAGTAGACAATAGCGAGCGGCAGCAACGAGCAACAGCGAGCAGCAGCGATGAGCAACAGCGAGCAGCAGCGACGAGCAACAGCGAGCAGCAGCGACGAGCAACAGTGACACAGCAGCAAATAGCAGTGACACAGGATCAAGAATAGCAAGAGCGACGCAACTAGGCACACTTGAACAAAGGAATTTGCTGCAAATTATCGAGAAGAAGGATGTGATGGAACCATATCTACAGAAAAAAAACTCTCTTGTTTCTCTCGTATTTTTGAACTTTCTCTATTTCAAGCTCCACTTCATGCTTCGCAACAACTCAACCAACCCCCTTTTTATAGCAAAAAACCTCCATTTATCATTGGAAAGTTTGAACCCATGCTCCTATGCTCCAAATCTCGCCTCTCCTCGAAATCTTTAGGTTGCATTTTCCGCTCCCACTCACATTGCCTTGAACGTGTCTACATTCACTCGTCATTATTTACGATTTCACAACCAACATTATCTCCTTGATTTCCTCTCTGCTCAATCTTTACATTCGGCTTTTCTTGAGTGTTAATTCTTTTCATATTGCCAGACAAATCCCATTGATTCCTATCACGATTTCAATTCTCCAGAATATGTCTTGCCAAAAGGAATTTCGTGAAATTTGGAGGTGCTCACGAAGGAATGGGGATTTGGTTCATTCTTATCACTTCAAGCTCCCAATCTTTCCATGATCAATTCTTTGACTGAGTTGTCCAATTCCCACCGTTAGAAAACAGCTCCCCTTGTTATGCTAAAGACAATCCGTGTGATACGGTGGGGATGAGCTTTCCAATGTGGGAGATCTTTGCCAAAGTTGAGGAGAATATTTCATTGAAATTTCTTCGCTTCAACTTTTCCTTTTTCATTCATCCCCTCAATAGGAACCGAATCTCTTAATGGTCAAGTATATGTGCATGAATGGACTCTTCGTGCGCAATTATCAGTGGCCGAACTTGAGCAAGGTCCTTGATAAAAAGTATTCAACCAACTTGAACGTAATATGAAAATGCAATAATATTTTTGTTTAGAAGTCATGATCGATTCCTAATTTTTTATGCAATAAATAAGTAAATGAGAAAATTAAAATTTAGGTGTCAACAAGCTTGTCGCAGCAAGCTCGACCTCGCCAACCTCTAGCGCATTCAAAGCTTGCCAATCTAGCGAGGCTAAGCTCCCTAGCCTTGGGCAAGCTCAAGGCCTTGCTAGAGGCCGGTGAGTTGCGGTGAGCTCGACCTCGCGTGAGGCCTTGAACTCATTGTCTTCAGGTGAGCTTGACCTTGCCAAATCTGGCAAGGTGGAGCCTCGCCCGAGGTCGGCAATGCTCGATTTGCTTGAATCTAGTGAGCTCAATCCTCAATGGCGTGAGGTGAGGCTTGTCCCTCACCTATGGTCAATCGCTAGCTAGAAGAAGGAAAAGAAGAAAAAGAAAAATGTAAAAAGAAAAGTAATTAAAAATTGAATTTTTTTGAAAAATAAATATTATTAAAAGGAGTACATGTATGAAAATCAAATCAGATTTTTCATAACAAATAGTAAAAAATATTTTCAAGTTCATTTTCAGGTCTCGGCCAAATACTTAAACATAAAATCATTTTCCTACTTGGCAATCATTTATGGAGAAATAAATGGAAACTAAAAGTAATAACATCGTAAACAAATCGAAATTTGCAAGTTGTAAACAGTATAGCTACTAGAAAAAAGGCCTGCAAAAGCAAAAACTTGAGGATACAATCTAAAGAGAAAATCAAGTAAGAGCATAAATATAACTTACCTTGGCTTTTGATGAACAAAAAATCCTCTCTCTTTTGCAGAAATTGCTTTCAATCCATAAATTAGATAAAAGAATATGAACGGCCCTTGCCTAGATTTGAGGTGAGGGTTGTGCCCTCCCTTAGCTGGCAAGGGCCGGCCCTTGCCTACCATCGGCAATGCCCTCGCAACCTTTGCCGACCCTTTCTAGCGAGGGCTAAGGCTCCTTTTTTTTTTAGCTTGGATTTTTTAAGAAAAATTCATCATTTTCAATCTAATTTAAGTACAATTTGAGAAAGAAAATAATAAATACAACAAGCAGGAGAGAGAAAAAATAAAAAAAATGTCACGTCACTATTTTTTAAGCTAAATTTATATTAACGAAAAAATTTGATTGCATCAATTTAATAAATTTTAGGTACTCAATCGCACTTTGGCAAAAAAGTTTTAGGACTTTGAAAGTGAATATCAATAAGACCAAATTCGACCTCCAAAATATTTGGCCAAAAGAAAAAAAAAAACCTCCGAAATATCTTTCAGCGTGCATGAACCACGAGCCAGAGCTTCGCCTCCAGCAGCTTCGCCTCTTCTCCGCGAGTCATCTGCTCATCGCATCTTCCCTTGAAGCCCTTTTCTCCGTAATTCAACGGTAGAGTTTATTTCACTAGACTGTTATTCATCTTCGGGCGAAACCCTCTTAATTTCTTGATTTTTCTTTTTGAAAGTTCTTGTTTTTCTGCCTCTCTGCTCACCGAAGCCTTTTGGCTTATGTTGCGTCTCAGCTCATGACATTACCAAATTACTGGGTTTACGCATTTGAATTCTGCAATCCCGTGTTGGTGTATAATTGTAACCGTGGAACCAATGCATGTCGTGTTTGCTTCTACTGGGTTGCTGCGGAAGTGTTGTTATGATTAGGATAAATGAAGTGTATCAGGGTTGTGGATGTGCAGGTCATGTTGCATTCAGGTTCAATCCCTAGAACCAGCACATGTCCACCAAGTCTTCAAGGTCCCCGTCTACACCCGCGCCACACAGTTCCGGCCATGCTTCGTGTCTCTGCTTCATTGCCAGATAGTGACAGCAGATTCAAAGTGGAATATACTCCTTGGTTGGTTGTTGGATTGGGAAATCCTGGGAATAAGTACCATGGCACAAGGCATAATGTAATTGATGACAGTTTTTTGCATAAAATGATTGATGACACAGCTAGATGCCGCTTGCTTTCATCAATCTTTATATCTATCTAAATCCTTGTCTGTTTGTTAGGTTGGTTTTGAAATGATCGAGCGCATATCGCAAGCCGAGGGCATAATGTTAAACACAATTCAGTCAAAAGCCTTGATTGGAATAGGTAGTTGATTAATCCGTTTTTCCTTGTCCTTCTTGATACTTTGGCATTTACTTGCGGAAGCATGATTAGGGCTTTAAAATTCTCCTCAAGATTGATCAATTGGACGTCCTTTGCTCATCAGTGCAGGTTGTATTGGAGAGGTGCCATTAGTGTTGGCCAAGCCTCAAGCATATATGAACTTCATTGGAGAATCTGTTAGTTCCCATCCTACGTAGCGTATATTTATCTGGTTCCTTTTTTCAGCTGCCATATTTGCTGGCATAATGGTACCATTATAGATGCTGCATTCTTTTCGTATGATCTATATGTTTTATATGGTTTCTAGGCATTTGAACTTTTCGGCTTCTTAGTTTCAGAGCTCAGACGGTTTCATAAGTATAACTGGCAACTGAACACTAAATGGTGATTTGTGAATGGGAACTCTTAAGTTTCGGCAATATATTTGCTAAAAGTTCGATGATTTCAACAATGTTAGGACATCATTTTTATCCCTTTTGCTTTTCTTCCTGGGTGCTGACTTGAAAATTGGCCTGGAGCAACTTGATACTCTCATAATATCATTCAAAATTTGTATATTAGGTTTGGATATGGTGATGGACTAAGATCAATGAGCAGCCATATTTGCTTTTGAGTTGCATTTCTTCTCATGCAGAATGAAATTCTCTTTTATTCAGCGGAGAAGAAAATTTTAAAAAATGGATAGTTCATCTCAATGGTTCATCAAGAAGGTTAAGTTTTAATGTGACCATCTTATTGGGAGTCATAAGAATTTCTTAGTATCAATTCTTGTATATTGACAGCTAACTAGAAAGCTTTTCAGGAAAATTTTGATTAGCCATCCAGCTCCTTCTTCACAGCTTTGATATACACTATGACAAAAATATTGATTGTATGAGCTAAGCATTTTTTTTTTCGTTTGAAGCAATAATTAGCTGGGAGTGTGTGCTTTGTGTTAAAGAGGACTATTTCAGGGTAGTTGATAAAAAAGTTGTACCCCCTGGCTGGAGAATATCAGTGCAAAATACATGTCTTTATTGACTGAAACTTTCATGTATGGTTGTTGATTGGAGTTGCATTATATGCAAGTATGATGTAGTGCGTCCAATTTTTGGGTTTTTAGGGCCTTCTCTTTCTTCGCTGTTGCTTTATCTTGATATATCTTGATTTTTTACCATCTTCAGCTTATTCCATTTCTTCTGTTAAACTATGGACCTAGGGCTTATTTCATCTCAGTCACAAAAGACTGGGAGTTCCTATTTTCAATGTTTTCACTCCTCTTCATTCAGGTTGCACCGCTTGCAACATACTACCAGATTCCTCTTCGACATATTTTGTTGGTAATTATGTGTAACTCTACTATTTGTGGAAGGAGCACTTAATATTACCCTCAGTTTTTCCTCTTGATACTATGTAAGTTTTATTGGTCTGTGCAGGTTTATGATGAGATGAGCTTACCCAATGGTGTTATGAGGCTACAGCCCAAAGGAGGACATGGTCAGCACAGCGGGTATAGCTTCTTTACTACTATTTTCCAGCTTGTCCGTGTATTCTACAGCAGCTTTTCTCTTGAGCATCAAAACTTAATCGATCCCTTGGTTTGTCACTTGAATTATATCCTTTAGTAGTCATAATTGCCGAGCAGGTAAAATTGATGGCAGGAAGGGAAAGTCTCCCTTTGAATCTTAATCAATTTAATGCAATGAGTGTGGATAAATGCATGGCCAAATCGGAATAATTTGTATGGATAATGGGTATGATTTGGACATTTTCTGATACCTATGTTGACACTTTTGTTGAAATATTATCTCATATCGATTGACTACGGGTCCTAAATGCTCTTTATATTCATGTGGTTTTTTCCCACCTAATAGCTTAAGCTTTTGGGTTGGACTTTTTAACATAGTATCAAAGCCAATGCTATCCCTTTTGCGAATGTGCGTGGGAAAAATTCCACGTGAATGTGCGTAGTCAAAATTTCACTTGCTGCTTGTAATCCGGTTTGCACGTGAGTGGGGGTGTTGAAATATTATCCCACATCGATTGACAACGGGTCCTAAATGCTCTTTATATTCATGTGGTTTCCTTCTACCTAATAGCTTAAGCTTTTGCGTTGGACTTTCTAACTTCTTTATTGATGCTGGAGTTTTTGCACTTTGGGTTCATTTTCATGCTCAAGAAAGGAATAAGCATGTCAATGAAGCAAATTTGTGCCTCCATGGGTCATAACTGGCTTGCTGGGACGCCTGTAGCTGCTTTTTTATGCTTAATAACTAACCTAGGTACTTCTGTTCTTGGAAAAAAGACCTTATTTGATCTAATGGGATGGCATGATCCTTTATATGATGCTTGTGGTGCTTGCATTTTGGATTAAAAGGAATGTTTATAAATATCATCTGGAGGTAATTCAACAAAATTCATCTCTGGAAATACTTCAAAGAGTTTGGCTGTTTGGACCAATAGAAAGGTTTTAAATGCAAGACAAAAGACAAATATTTGCACCCCTTGGAGAAACAATGAACACACAACATTGACAGAGGTGTCAGCGGAAGTGGGATAGCATGAAATAGATACAGGGGTGGTGTCTTGCTTACTTTATTTAGTCAGATCTTTGTTGGTGGAAGTAGGAGTGAATGATTTTAATCTCTAGTTGGACTAGGCTATGTTAAATTTTCTTATGTGTTTTTCCTTATGCGGAATCAACTATTAAATTTCTTGGATACCTGGTGTACTTTAATTCCATATGACCTTGAATTAAAGCACTTGTATATGTATCATCGTTTGAGCCAAACAAACTCGACTTTTCATCGGAATTCTAATTTCACGTGATACAAATGTTCGACCAGATTTAGAGGCATATCCCTCTGCTATAGTGTTTGTTAGTTCTATAAAACCCGATGTCATTGGTTCAAATCCTACAGAGTGTATTTGCAAGCATATTATCATGGTCCTTCTATCTTGTGCCAGGATGAAGAGTGTGATGGCTCATTTGGATGGTTGCAGAGAATTTCCTCGGCTCTCAATTGGTTGGTTCCTTGAGATCATTTTAAGCGCCCCTTGTAATTTATGTAGTTTAATAATTGCCACCCATTATACTTGCAGGTATTGGGAGTCCACCAGGAACTATGGATGTGAAAGCTTTCCTTTTGCAGAAGTTCAGCTCAGTGGAACGTGAACAGGTACATCTTTGTTATAATACTATGCAAGTTCAAAGTCACCTCGCAACCAGCAATAAGTACAGTTTTGTCTTGGTAAAAATATATATGCATATACCTATGCATATTTATATATAGATAGTTTTATCTAAATGCCGATGTAGTTTGTTCTTTTCAGGGTCAAGACTCGTGTTCTCAAAACATAGATTGTTAAAGATTAGTCACAGGGTAGGAATTCAGCTGAAAATTTTGTAGGACTCTTTAATAGGTATTGGCTGTTTATACAGATTGATGAGGCATTGGATCAAGGAGTTCAGGCTGTGAGGGCATTAGTGCTCAGCGGATTTAGCAAGCATATAAGCAGATTTAATTTGGGGCAGAAGTATAAGTATCACAAAGTTTGATATTAGTGATTGAATTATATTGTCTTCCTCCCATATGTCTGATCAACAAGAAAGAAACAATTGCAAAGCCTTGATTATACTAAGTACAGTCAGTTATCTGAACTCTTTCACGTTATTGCGCTATTCATGCAGCCGAAAAACCTTGCAAAATTTTGTCTGCGTGTCCTACTGACCCATCTTGAAATTTTGTCAGTCTATTTAGATGACATGCACTGGCTTAAAAAAATTTTTAGACCAAAGTAATTAACAAGGAATCCTCCTTAACATTGATCGACAGTAGCTTCGATCCAGTTGCTTCTTTAGCCTGCCTATATATTTTGGCACAGGTTGCTGGGTTTCTCATTCGTATGATTTCTCTTCAGCTTATTTGCTTTCAAGTGCACTACTTTGTTGCTTATTTTTTCCTTTTCATCTGAACATATTTAGCCAATAATTAGTGAGATTGTGGAATTACGTGCAAAATACTATAGAAAATCTTTGATGAATACCAAGGTCAGAGAGTATTGAAGTTTATGCCTTGGAGGCAAACTAGGTTGGACATCCAACTATCTTGCGACCTCGAGGAACGGTTGTTCGAGGCATTATGTTTTATTTCGATTTGTCAGGCAAATAGTCCTGGTGCATCCAACCGCCCTGCCACTAAAATAGAGTACAAAAATGGGTGATCAAATAATGGTCATCTCCCAGGAAAATCCGAGGAAGTGTCCTGATTTTTTCTGGCATGCAAATGTCACTAAAATAGCTACTTTAGGTCAGTCTCTTTCTCAGCCATGAGAACCAGAACATGCAAGACCATGTGTGAGCAAAGACCAAAGAGGAACAGCATGGGGACAAGCAGAGAAAGCCATTCTTATCTGTCAATTTGTCCTCCAAATGAAGCATGTGGCTCCAAGCTTTTCAATAATGTCTCCACTGGCCCCTCCACTCAATAATCCAACGCTTTTTATCCCTTCTATCTTCTCATTGAAACTTTTGGGATCTCCCCATCAACTTGACCCTTGAAGAAGCAAAGAAAGTGAAAAAAAAAAAAGGGAAAGGAAAAGAAATACCACAATCGGAATTCGGCAAATGATGGAAAATTGGGTTTAGTACTAGGGTTCATAGAAGAGATGAATGTGGGTGCGATGTTTGCTTGAGGTGAGTTTGTTTTGGTGACGCAGTGTGTTACTTGCTATTTTTACTGTTATGTTGTTGGTAGATATCCGTTGGTAGTTGGTGCTGGTGCTTTTAGATGTGTAATGCTAAGTAGTAATCTTCAGTCAAAGTAAATTTGAGAGCCAAGTTCATCATCCTCTCTGCTCGAGTCCAATTTCTTCCATACAAATGGCGCAGTTCCCATGTATAGAGGGGATTGATCGAACCAAAGATTTAAATATCCATGATACGGCAAAAGAATCTGCGATCCTCGTCATCATGATTACAATCTTGTTCAGAACGGGCAAGTCAAGTTTTCTATCAATTTAGGTTTTTTAGTTACCCTAGTTAAACCACCTTAGATCATATGATACAAACAGGAGATGCATCCGAAAGTACCTTGAACTAAAATTATATATATCACAAATTAAGAGTTAATACTCATACGGAGAACAGATGGCACAATTTCCACGATAAACCAATGGAAAACAGCAAGAACTGTCCATGAAGATTGAACTCATCCATTCCTCACTACTTTGAGCACATATTACAATTTACGGACAGCACAGTCCAAGAAAAACAAAAACGAAGAAGGGAAAAAAGGGACACAGTCAGAAGTCCAGAATACAACAAATGGAGGCCAAGCTCCTAGTCCATCTAACGCATACATACTGCGCAAACATACCGGTTGAAACTCCTAACCGACGCGAAAAAAAAATGACTTAAGAAATAATAGATATACTCGTTCTGCGAATGATGTAACAAAAAATTGTACCGCAAAATAAAAATCACTTCCTCATCTTGCTCTTTTCCTTGCCACTGAGGAACATGGAGCCCAAACCGAACAGATTCCCTGAAGGCACGTGCAAAACTGGATTGACCCGAAAGCTGCCATTGTTGTTGTTGATGTTCCCATGAAAGCCATTATTGCTCTTCCTCAGCGGAGGTTTCTGATAACCCGACGACGATGGCGACGATGAAGAAGGTTGAAATGGCTTGAGTGGAAAGCCTTGCTTGTTAGGAGAACAAGTCTGCTTCTGATAATGAAGATGATTGTGGTGGCTCTCTTTGCTGTTGTTACTGTTCAATGGCGACCCAGTCGAGTTGCTTCGCGACAAGAGAGGCAAAGGACACAAACTCCTTCCATACCCACTTCCGCAAGAACTCAAGTTCAAGCTCCTGCTTCGCTTGAACTTCCAAAACGATTTGGAGTTGTTGCCGCTCTGTTGCTTCTCTTCGCTCTTCAAGCTTTGCTTCTCGGAGTCCTCAGAATGACCCTCTTGTTTCAGAGGCTGGTTCCAGGGAGCATGTTTCTTGATTTGGGTGGTGGGGACGATCTTGCCATCGGAGAAGAGCTCGTCAGCGGAGGAAGGCTCGTGGCCGAAGATGTTGAGATTGTTGGAGAAGTTGAAGTCGAAGCTCGGGCCGCTCAGATGGCTGGGCGCTCCTGCCGAGTCCGAGCGAAAATGTTGGCGTTGCTGGTCTAGAGGGACGACGGCTTCGGAGAGGCGTAGGTCGTGCGAGAAGGAGATTCTCGGGCTCGTGCCTGGATTCTCGGACAAGAGCTCGATCGACATTGTCCTTCTTTGTGAACTTCAAGAAACTCACGTCGGACGAGACACAAACGAGACGAAATGGGTAGAGAATGAGCAGACTGAGATGAGACAGCGACGGAGAGAAGGGAATGTTGGCTCTTGAAAATGATTTGACCCAGAGAGAGAGAGCTTTACATGCGAAGGCCGAAGGTCGAGATTGTTCCGAGCACAAAGAAATGAAGAAAGAGAGAAGTCTTTCATTTAATGGGAGGACGATTAGAAAGAGGGAGAGCGAAAGAGGGAGAGATTAGATAGAAACGTGTGGAGAGATTTGAGCATGCAAAAGCGGGCATTGCAGAGCTGGAAATGGTTGGTGGGGTAGTTAAAGGAGCAAGTCGGGGCATTGCTGGCGCTGGATTTCGAAAAGGGCATTGTCCATTTCCATTATAGATTCATGACAACATGGAATGGAACTACCACGAGGTCAAACGAAAGTAAATCATCAATCTCATCGTTTGATTTTAACGGTCTGCAGTCGATCCATCCCAATTGCAGAACTTCTGTTCCCATCGTAAACTAACCTTTGAACAAGTAAAAGTAACCAAGTCAAGGCAAGTCGAAGCGATTTTACTATTTAGGCTCCGTTTATTTCGTGAAAATTTAATCTTTTTGGAAAATGTCTTTTAATAATTTATGTTTCAGAAAAATGACAACATTTGTTGAAATTTTAAAAAAAATCAAACATTATTGTCCTGCGTTTAAAAAGAATATTTTGATTTTATTTCTCCTAAAAAGACGTACTATTTGAGTACTAGTTACTTGGATATGAATAATCGAGGAACTGGGCCCTGCCTCGATGGACCCCGATCCAAGCGCTAGGGACCAGTCCTAGACACAGGCATGAGCACCAGTCCTAGGTCCACTGAAGAAGGACCTAAGATCCCAACACCACGATCGAGGCTAGGCCAAGTCCATAGAGGCCAAGCTTGAGTCCACAAAGGCTGGGCTCAAGACTTCCGTGCCCGTGTCTGACTCCCCGCTCAAGCCCAAGTCTATCGAGGCCGGGCCCGAGACCTTGATACCCATGCTTGTTTCCAAGTTGGACCCAGGTCCATGATGACGCGCATGAGTCCGTTGAGGTTGAGCTCAAGACTTCGATGCATGTACCCAAGTCCTCGGTGCTCGAGCCCACGACCATTGAGTGAAGGTCCAGGTCCATTGAGGCGAGGCTTGGGTCCTCGAGAGTGTTCTACACTCCAACTTGATGGACCTTGGCCCAAGATTAGAGGATTTGGGTACTAGCATCGAGGTGTCAAGCCCTGCCTCAATGGATCCGGATACAAGCACTAAGGTCCCGAACCTAGTCTCGATGACGAACTTGAGCATCATAGATTCAAACATGGGCACCAAGGTCTCGGGCCCAGCCTCTATGGACACAGGCTTGCCCTCGATGGACTGGGGCCTAGGCATCGTGAAGCTGGGCACAGGCACAGGCACCAGGATCTCAGGCCTAGCCTCTGCAAACCCGGATCCAGACATGAGCGTCGGGTCATCGAGTATGGGTATTGAGGTCCCAAGCCCAACCTTTGTGGACCTGGCCCTAGCGGCAAGGACCCGAACACGGGCACTGGTGTTGTGGGCCCAACCTCTATAGTCTCAGGCCCAGGCGTTGAGATCTTCAACAAGGCTTTTGTGAACCCAAGTCCAACCGCTAAAAACATAAATGATTTCTGATTTTTGAAATAAGAAATCATTTTTTCTAAATTTAAACATAAATTTTCCTATTGACTAGAAAAATATTTTTCATTAACTCATTTCCCTAAGCGATTCAAACGCTGAAAAATAAGGAAAACATTTTTCCGAAAAAAAACTTCACGAAACAAACAGAGGCTTGGTTAAAAAAGAAAAGTTGAAGCGATTTACTACTCGAGATCAACCCGACTAAATTATGGAAAGCTCTATGACGGTATTCTTGAGCTTGAGACTCGGAGCGTGAATCTTAGCTCGAAGGAGCTTGATTTTAGTCTGGACCTCTTGTCTAGAAATAGTCATTTAACAGACTGAGACTTGTTTAGACGTATCTATGGCATTGAATTACCAAGATGCATCAGTTTTGTCTATCGTGAACCATATATTCTCACACATTACGTGAGATTCAAAGAACAATTCGCAGGTCAATGCACATATCAGCAAACACATAACTTATAGTACATTCATTCATCTAATTACATCTGTGATAGCACTAAGATCGAAATTATTGTCATGATGGAAGCTCTTTTTTTATCCTCCTCTTTTATGTATTCTTCTTAATGCACAAATAATTGTCATTCGGTCAGTTTTGACTCGCACTATAGCCGTTTCATTCAGTTCGTAGGGTGGTTAATGAGGTTAAAGTTTACTAATGTAGATGTTATGAAAGGAAAAGGAGGTAAAATTTCGTTGTTTGAATCCTCAGACTTTTGCAATGACTATACTACAGAGTCCCAAAATCGCAAATAGCCCAACTCACTATTTTCGCACTCTAAATTATGTTTGAGCCAATTTAATGATATTCCCAGCACTTGATGCATATGAATTTTTCGATTGTTTTGCATCTTTTAACTTGAGTACTAGTTGGTAGATGGTTATGGACGGATCTGATGACATTAATGCTAGGGATCGTATATTCAAACCAAGCATATGTCATACACGACTTCTTGCTCAATAGTTGACATGATAAGATATGTGTAACCTCATTAAGCGAGTTAAAAGTCTACACAAATTCACAATCCAATAACACGGTTAGATAGTAGACCGGGGGCTAACACGAGTTCATGATTTACGAAACACAAATCAAAATAATGGAATAATTAGTCCGTACGAATACATAACCCTTTTGACTTATTCAATTTTCATCATTATGGCGAAAATTTAAGAAATTTTCGCAAGTGATACACAGATGAGACAACTCACCCAAGGATCTTGACCCATCTACTTTGTAAATAATTTCTTGGAATTTGAAATACAAAGTGCAATTTATTGTCTAGTCTAAGATGTGAATAATTATATTTATTCTTTCAAAAATAAGAATAAAGGAACCCAAAAAAGCCATGAGAAGACGAGCATAGGGACGGACGGGAGGTCCTTACCCAGTCAAATCGGGCCAATCAGGTTTGACGACGGCTTCTCTGCTTCCTCACTGGAAAATCGACACCTTCACACGTACACGCAATTGGTCGGTTGACTTTTCAACGATGTTCAGGATGACCCCAACACCAACACCAACATCAAATCATCACCAACTTCCTTTCCCTTCCTACAGTTGGTTTCTTTGCCAGCAGATTCAATTGAAATTCTTGAAACTTTCTTTCCCAGCAGATTCAAATTTGAATTCTTGAAACCCGCAGAAGCCGAAGAAAGAGAAGTCAGCTTGAGCTCTTGTTTGAAGGCATTAGCGGCAGAGAACAATGCCCAATTGGGAGCTCAAGAATTGTTGCCAGCATGACCAGGTCGTGTTTCTGGTCTGCGTGGGAGTCTTCACAGTCGTCATCCTGGCGGTACGCCTAGCTGTCTTTTTCTTCTTTCATATGTTGATTGCCTACCTGGGTTTGGGTCTTGAACGAGTAATCGAGAAACAGGGGGAAAACAAAAGCATGGACTGGCTTTGTTGCTGGGGACTCTTTTGTGAGTACTGAGAAAGTGGAACTTTGGGTTGACTCAATGAAAATGTTGGATTGGAAGATTTTTGGGTGATTTGTTTCTTTCCTTTAACATTTTGGAGTATAATTCTACACTAGAGTATGCCTTGTTCATTTAGTCTGACTTTATCTCGGTACGCTTTCACAACGTATATCAGTTTGTCCCAGCACTGGCCACCGTTGGAGGTTCTTTAACCCCCCTGAAATGAGTCATGTTTGAAGCACATTGAACATAATAGTTGAATGAATCGTCTAAAGAGATTGTTTGGCGTTACTATTTATCCACAAAAAGAAGTGGATCTCTCAGGGGAAGTTAGTGTTAAACAACTTTTGCGACGGTCATAAACAAATTATTTGGGGATCACTCAATTCCAGCGGAGAAAAGATCACTGTCAACAAGGGGTAGATGTGAGACAGAGGCATGATCATCCTAGATGAAGTACAATTTCCCTTAAAATTGTTCGGGTATACCACAACAGTGTTTAGGTGATATTTATGTTTCAATGAACTTCCTCAAATTATGTGAATGTGCACTCATGTAACATTACATACCAAGAAAAGCGTAAGCTCTGTTTCTTTCCTGTTAAAGGATAACTAAGATTTGGCAATCAATCCATGTTTACATGCAAAGCTAGTCTTGGTATCTGGTTGATTAATCTACATCATGTTTTGCTGGTAAAATTGGTCATTTATTTGATACATAATGATACGATTGTCTAGGTCTTTTCATTATTTACTTTACTCTCACGTAATGTCCTTGATTTATATGGAGATAGCTGTGGCGAACGTTCCTGTTGACACCTTTTAAGCTCATCACGGTATTTCTCCATGAAGCAAGTCATGCAATTGCTTGTAAACTCACATGTGGTCAGGTAAGAATCGTATCCCATGTTAATTTTCTTCATAATATCTTGCGTCGAAATGTCTGTGGACTACAATTGAATGGACAATTCCAGAACTGTCTTAATATCAAACTGCTATGAAGATAATGCGTGGTGTTGGATTAGATTCAGCTCATGTACAGTATGATTTTCATACCTGCCAATTTTGAGTCTGAAGTGGTCTTCTCAGAAATAGTGCTCCTAGTTAAACAGCATAACTAGCTGTTTCATGATTTTGAACATTTGATGCTAGGTAGAAGCATTAGAGATGTGGTCGAGCCAATGATGCTTGTTATTTCTAAAAGTCTAGTTATTCTGAATAGATTTGGTCTTCTAGATTTGGTAAATTAATGACCAGCTTAGACGTTGACTTGGTAGAAGTTCATTTGGCAAGCTACACATGTAAGAAGACTGCACTTGTTCTGGCCCTTGCTGCAGCATAAATGAATTGTTTTCCTATTAATCTGCAGCATCTCTAACAACTCGCTCGCCTCTTTTAATTCTCCAAAGGTCACGACACAGAAGACTCGTATCATTTTGAAGGATTAGAACCCAAATAAAAATCTGCTTTTCTAATGGATGCCATCGATATAGATTTTTTCTTTATATATATTGTAGTAGCTTTTTCTTAATTGCACAGTGCCGGATAAAGAAGATTCCATTCATCATGCCACATTTTGGTTATTGCAATCCTGAATTGGTTAGCCATAGAAAAGGAAACTAAAACTATGTAGACTAATGATCCAATAGCCCCCAAGTGAAGGATCTTACTAAGGAAGTGGCTTTGGATTTGGTTTGTTCAGCCAGTTCTTGGTTTTGAGCAATTAGTACTTAGTAAGTTTTTGAATTCTTAGAGGTTTCTCCTTTCTTTCCTTTTCATTTGATTGGAAGCATGCTCAGAGTTATGAAGATAGGGAAAAAATTGCAATTCTCTGGATTACCTTAGTCCATTTTCATGCCATTTTACTAAATTGCAATTGGATGTTGATTCTGTCTAATACAGGTGGAAGGAATACAGGTTCATGCAGATGAGGGAGGGGTAACACAAACACGTGGTGGCATATACTGGATTATCTTACCTGCGGGATGTATGCACTATTCTTGCTGAAAGCATTTTCTTTCTTGCAAAAAATATATCCAAAAAGCATGTGAATGATGTAGCTAAGTCTCTGAGACCTAAGAGTAGGCAGTTCATGCTTCTTTTTGATAATGTCTCAGACCATTTGGCCTTTAGTTGTAACGTAATAAATTTTGGAAGTGATTGTTTTCAACTTAAAGCTTATTGCTGTTACTATTTCTTCACTTGTTCTGTTGTAAGTCCTGGCTATGTATTTTAACTTCTTTATTTCTGTATTTTATTTTTTGACCAAAAACAGTATTTCCTCAATTCTTCTGTTATTTGTTTGCTGAGTGGGATTTACAAATTTTGTTTTTCCAGATCTGGGTTCCTCGTTCTGGGGAATGGCTTTAATAGTTGCTTCAACAAATATTGTCACTGCGAGAATCGCTGCTGGTTGTTTTGCCCTAGCTCTATTTGTGGTGCTGTTTGTTGCCAAAAACGTAAGGCAATCGCTTACTCAAAAATAGTCTTACTGACATTTGTTGTACAAATGCAGATGTTAGAGTAGTGGTTTATTAAATTTCAAAGTGTCTAACCAGCATTTATGCTCTAATTCTTGCTTTCTACCATCTGGCAGTGGACTCTTCGGGGACTTTGTATTGGTGAGTTAGTACTTATGGACTCCCAGAGACTTTAGTATCTACAGCCTTCCTGCTCATATTGTGAGAACTTATTGCCTGAGCCTTGCAGGATTTATCATTTTTCTGGGTATAATTTGGCTTCTGCAAGAAACAACAAAAGTCCGTGGTCTTCGATATGTCATTCTGTTTATTGGTAAATAGAATACTACGCCATGAGTTCTTCTCAAATACTATTATTGTCGCTGTTGAAAAGCTTAATGGGTTCTTTTTCCGATTTGATGGACTGCAGGTGTAATGAACAGCTTGTTTTCTGTTTATGGTATAGCTTGTTCCTCCTTTCTTGTCTAGTAGATAACTTTCACTGATGTCATAATAGTCTTATATCCAAAACTTTTTCATGATTCAGATATTTATGATGATCTGATATCTCGAAGAATCAACTCAAGCGATGCAGAGAAATTTGCAGAAGTTTGCCCATGCCCTTGTAATGGTGTTGCATGGGGCTTCATATGGTAAGCATGACTTCTCAGCTTACTGTCAACACATGTACATTGACACAATAAATTTCGATTCATGTTACGAGATTATGCTGCTTTTTTTTTCCTTATCGTTTGTCCCTGTCCTGCAGGGGAATGATCTCGTTTATCTTTCTTTGTGGAGCAGTGTATCTTGGACTTGTCGTCTTATCTTAAGGTACCACATAAAATGAGTCAAAATAGCAGCTAATGGCTTTTTCACAAGCATAAAGTTGTCAAGTTGCATTCAGTTCTTGTTGATATGGGGGACAGCTAGAAGATTAATTCTTTGTGTTTCATGTGAAACACGATTTTGTTTCGTGTGAAGGATGTATCCTTGCATAACATTGATGACTCGATTCTTTCGACCCTTTTTTTCTAGGGTGTATGTAGATATATTAAACATCCCAGTGATGTATCTTTGACCATTAAGCTAGGAAATCAAAGCTGAGTTATTGGATTGCAACAGATTATCGCTAACTAAGCTGTGTGTGATGGTGAATTATCCATATTGACTCATTGTTGCCCTAAATATTGGGTTACTTGCTGTCAAAGCCACTGCCTCTTAAGATGACCAGATGCACCAAATGTCTAAGATATAGCTCAATCAACCTCAAATATCTTTCAATTATTCATGTTGTATTCAATGGAATTTGAGAAACCATCATGTCGTAAGGATCACGATTCAGCAAGGGTAAGCTAACTCCAAAAACTTGTCCTCAGCTCTTTGTTGCCTAGGGTTGTAGTATGGTCCAAGTACTATTTACATTCTTTGTTGGAGTCGTAGGAACTCCCTTTCCTTTTAAATGAGGGGTAGCTCATCAACTTTTGAGAGACATAATTGACTGCACTGATCTTGGCAGTGACATCACTCACAGAATGAGTCGCCTGGGTCTTTCCGTGATTTGTTTATTTCTCATCCCAAGGAAGGCTACTAGGACTTGGGTCTCTTTCTTGGGAGGGGCATCAAGTACATGTATCGTTACCAATTAATCAATTTCTGAACAATTTAATAAAATTTTAAAACACCCTTTGGACTACACTACAAGAAAATGAATTATTCGCAATAAAAAATCAGTCACAATCAAGTTTGATCGCTAAAAATACTTGTTGCCATCAAAAAAGTTAAGTCGTGAGAAAGAAACTTGCCATCGCAAGTGAAAATTCGGCCACTGGAAGCATGACTCTCGTGATGAAGTTCAATTTAAACGCGAGAGATTCATGCTTTGAATAAAATTGACGTTGATAGCCAGAAATGAGATAAAAAAATTGCAATTTAGGATGAAACTTCTAGCCACCAACTCAAGCCTGGTCACTGGAAGTTCTTGTAGGGACGACAGCGAGATCACATCTGGTCGCTAGCGGTCTTTAATATAATTCAGATGGGCCCAAATTTTGCATTTCATATCTCTCCTCCATTCCTCCTCTCCTCTCTTAGGCGGATTGCGCTCGGCCACGCCCATACGATTAGAGATGATCGGTTCTTGATTCGATCCGATTCTAAGGTGGAATCGAGAACTAGACCGGGAGGACGGGTTCCCAATTTTGAGAACCGGGAAATGAACTGGTTTGTCCTAGGACCGGGAACCGGTCACTTTTTTAATTTTTTCTCACCACAACAAGAAAGAGTGACAAATCTCAATATATTGACGGAAGAGACGATGAGTGAAGAGTCATTGTAGTGTGACAATAAGGAAAAAGTGTTGTACGTAGGTTTAGTTTATATTTTGCTATTTTTTTGAAGAAATAAAAAATAAAAAAAGTATATGTAGTTGGCTCAGTCCAGTCCGGTTTCCCCCTTGGAATCGGGAATCGAACTGCCCGGATACCAGTTTCACTTTTAGAAATTGAGAACTGGACTAACACTCTCGGGAACCGGACCAAAATAGGCAGTCCGTTTTGCATACCCCTATATATGATTGCCACCCACCGTTGCCCTCCTACCTCAACCTCCACTGTGAAGCAGCTCCGCTGCCGATCGCCAAGGTGAGGATTCGTTCGAGCTTTTTTTGTTCTTATTTTACAGCCGCGACATTGAAAATATTTGCAATTCTTCTGGGTGGCTGTGACCTGAATCTCTCCACCTTTTATTTTATTTGTATTTTTCATTTGTATTCAAAATTAAACAGTATTATAGATATTGGTACGAAGGTATTTGTGTCTACTAGTATTGGTACGTAGTTTACGTTGGTTGATAACTTTAGTAACCACACTTGAGGTACATTTTTGTTCCCTAAAATTGTTGTGTTTGCTTCCTAACTAGTATACAATATAATCTAGCGAGATACGCAATTTTCACACGACGTGAAAAATATTTGATTATTAATTATTCGCATGCTTACCAAATGAATACATTTAAACCGTAGAATTCTGCTTAAGGATGGCTTGTGAAACTAGTGCCAGTCATGTTTGTTTTTAATAAGCACAACCGTACTCGATTTTGCATACTATTCTTGAATTGTCCTTGTCGAACAGTCTGGGAGCACGGCAGTAATTAACATTGACGCGCACGTAATTCTATTATAAAAGGTTTTTAGTTACATAATTTCCTTTGTCCATTGGGTACATGCTAGACATGGAGAATGGTTGTCATTTAACAGCAACCCTGCTATGCCATTTTCAACTCATGTGTCTGGAGAACTCAAGGGACATGCTGTCAAAATTAATTTAAAAATGAAAGAAGTGTGCGACAATATAAAATTTTTGTGATTCTGAATGGGATAGGACCACTACTCGTTAGGAAGGTGACAAATTTAGTACATGAATCATTGGAGATGAGTTACTGTGAGTTAGTTGATAATGGTACATAAAGGTAGGCACGGATAGGAGTAGGATGTCAGTGCGGGATAGGTTTTGTTTTAAGCATATTGCGGGTGTGAATTCATTCATCAAGATCTTTAGGAATCACTTAAGAAATGATGGGAAAACTCGTTGTCCATGCCGCCATTGTAGGAATTTTTATTGGCTAACTCTTTTGGAATGCAAAAGCATTTATTTGATTGGACAATCGGTACATCTTACAAATATTGGTCTGTTCATGGTGAAAGTACGAATAGGGATCAACGTTAATTTAGAAAGGGATGAGATGAAGGAGAAGATAGAGCAATATCGCAAGACTTGTATCCAACCTTATCTCACCCAATAACGCATGAAGGGACATCAGATCAGCCCTTTGCTTCGGGATGACCATCAAAGGATGTACCGACGATAGGTGAGAATGACTGAGGATGATAATTCTGACAGAAGTTGTCCAGAGTGTCCACGTATGATAAACAACAGATAATCAACCGGACGGTGGAAGAGGAAAGATCAACTGCTTGTGCAGGTCCTGCAGGATTGAGGAAATTGACTTCCTTTTTTCAGAAACATCAGCTTCCTATGCGTTTCATTCGGTAGGAATAGTGTCTTTTTCTCGGTATGACTCACAAAAATTTGCAGAACTCTCTTTATCTGGTCTAGCTGTTTAATCTGATTTCTCATTTCTGAAGGGCTAGTTTGTATCTGAAGCTCTTGACCTTGCTAATTTGTATCCGTTAGTTTTATTGAGGGCCATTGCGTACGAAGCAGCACTTACTCTTTGAGGTTCTTGCTTGTAGCTTTCATTGGGGCTGAAATTCATCCCACGAGCACTTGTGTGGACTGCATATATCATGGGCCTCAAATTGGTTAGGAATATGATGAAGGAAGAATTGTTACTGAAAAGACTTCTGGTTGAGTTCTTTAAAATTGTTCTAGGGCGTCATTATTTAACATAGAATGCATGAACTGATGGGAGAAACACGTGCATGAAGAATGAGCTTATTTAAGTGCTGGCCTACAGCAAGTTGAGTAGAGTCGATATTTTTTATATGATCTAAGATATTATGAAGAAGGAGAACATGAGTGTGGACCGATTTTAATTCTGTGCATCCTAATGTTTTTTTTTTTTGGGTAAAGAGTGTATCCTAATGTTTATCATTTGAAGACCCCAAAAACAAGAAAATTGGCATTTAAACAATAACCAGTGCTCTTGATTTACAAATCACCTGATACCGGTTAGATGATTTCAAAGACTTAAGTGACCCAATGGAATAGACAAGGGTAAGCAGACCTTTTAGAATTAGAAGTTAGGACATGCATTGTGTTAACATTATGAATGTGTCCAAGAATTGATGTAAGTCAAATGACATGGAGCAAGAGAGAGAAGAGAACGAGACAGACAACAAATTAAACCTGATGATCTGTTGACAATTACCACTCACTTGAATCCTCGAGAGAAGAATTCTCTACGGAGTTATTAAAAAGGAGAATGCACATGCAGTAATGCCAGTAGAATGGATACCTAATATACCTACTCATCGGCTCCAGAGAGTTGAGACTTTAGGGTTCAGTTGATCTGTGTTCTTTCATCCACATGATCGACTAAACTCAATGGGATACAAACCTTAACTACATGGAGTAGCCTTCAATATCCCTCAGAGGCAACCAACATTCCAATATATCTGATGGAATATCGGAAGCCTTTGAGGGATACCGAGGACTTCGCCAATTCACTTTAGGGTTCCATGGTGTAAGCCTTCAAGGTCCCTACGAAGGCTCCGATATCTTCCAAACTATCTTTTGGAATATCGGAAGCCTTCGAGGGACATTGAAGAGTTCACCAATTCACTTCACAACTCTAAAATCCTCGAAATCAATGTGTATATATAGAGATCTCCCGTTTGGCTGACGGCAAAATCCGATCGAATCTCAAGTTGGGGATTGCATTATCGGTTTTATTCTAATTCTCGGTTTTATTCAGTGTTTCGCATATTTTCCTGTCCAGATAAACTCTACGTATCGAATGATTTTATTTAAATATGAGTGCAATACTCGACTCCGCTGGTAAAATCTGATCGAATCTCAAATCCGGGATCGCATTATCGGTTTTATTCTAATTCTCGGTTTTATTCAGTGCTTCGCATATTTTCCTATCTAGATAAGCTCCATGTATCGAATGATTTTGTTTTAATATGAGCCAAGTGCGCGACTCCGCTGGCAACGACAATACGTGCTTGACTTATCAGCTTGACATTCTCTTGAGGATAAAGAGGGACAAATCTTGGATGGACTGATTCTCCATCTGAAGGGTCAAGCAAATTTCTTGATGTGATGCCATCTTTTCACGAGTACAATAATATTAATCTCATCAGAAGTCCACCCACCTCCTACAAATGTTTCCATTCACTTAGCCCGTGGGAATCCATATCATGATAATAGCCTTTTGTCTTATCTCTCCTGTTTCATGAAGAATAAATGGGTTCAATCCATATATGGATAGGGTTGCACACTTGGCTATTTGAGCACATGCCAAAACGGGTATTCGGTATGGATACAGGAACTCGATACCCCATATCAAAACATAAACGTTAAGATTCCGCATAGTTACTGCAATGCTTGTTGCCATTCAAGAGCCACCGTTTTGTTCCCTCAGGTACAATCGGAGAGGTTAAGAAGTGGTATCAGTTTTTTCATTGATCAGAAGAGAATAGCAGATGTGTGATAGGATTCAGATCACTTGCCTAGAAACCTTTAGGCTGAAATAAATAGATCCCAGCACCATCATCTTCCACGCTCAACCATGAAGAAAAGGAAGTAGTCTAAGCACATAGTGCAAACCATGTCAATCTGAACTAAACCAGGAAAATAAAGAACTTAAAATAATTTTTTTAAACAGTTTTTACCGGTTTCTCCACAATTGTTTTCCATTTTGATAGTAAGACATGGGTTAATCTCATAAATTCCCTCCGCTTCTGAAAACAGTATGGACTTACTATTTCGATTTAAGCCCTTCGGTTGTCCTAAGCCTAACTCTCTGGTTCAATTGAGCCTAAGCAAGGCACCTTGTCTTTGCAAACTGTCACGCCCCGTACCCCACGAAGCATGAACATCCGCGCTAAGGTCGAAAATAGGTGCGACGCTCCCAGGATTGCGTCACCGACCCGTAAACCCGAATCAGAGAATAAACAAACCACAAGCGGAACAACGTATATGATATATATACACCCAGACTAAATTACTTAGTAACCATGAATAGTAAACTAAAACCAATTATGATCTATTAAACCGAAATATACAATCTTTACAGACTTAAATACAATATCCCTTTGATCAACAAAAAGTACACCAAAAAGGGCCACGAAGCAGTAGGGATCAGTGGCCAAGGGATATTAATCTATCTACCGGAGGGCTACAGACAAAAAGTAACGGCCCTCACTCCTAAGGCTGGGACCTAAACTAGGGCTCCCAGTCGAGATTAGGTCCAGACGTCTCAAAAGAACTCTCGGACTGCCCTGGTTCTTCCTCTGAACTCATAGGTTCGTACTCCGTCTCAGCTCAGGGTCTTGCTCTTCCGCCTCAAGTGTTCATGGCCGGGGATCTGAAATGTTCGGTTTTACCACAACCGTGAGATATACTCAGCAAGTTCAAACCACTAATCCTAAAACTAGGCTAACGTGTACCTCCAGAGGTAAATAAAAACACATGCATCAATGAACCAGTAATTAAATCACATTAAATTCACATGGGCTCACAGCCCGCTTCCAATACTCCAGCCCTGCAGGTTAGGCTTTCAATATCATTATAACTCATCAGCAGTTAAATCGACCCGAAGGCCATGACTCAATAGTCATCACAGTTTAAATCGATCCGAAGGCCATGACCCAATGGTCATCACAGTTTAAATCGACCCGAAGGCCATGACCCAATGGTCATCACAGTTTAAATCGACCCGAAGGCCATGACCCAATGGTCATCAATAATGCTCGACCCGTAGGCCTGACCCGTCGGTCACAATAATACTCGACCCGTAGGCCTGACCCGTCGGTCACAATAATACTCGACCCGTAGGCCTGACCCGTCGGTCACAATAATACTCGACCCGTAGGCCTGACCCGTCGGTCACAATAATACTCGACCCGTAGGCCTGACCCGTCGGTCACAATAATACGATCTTGAATCATATCACAACCACGTGGAATTTCACAATCAAAGGCCCATTTAATTCCCAATGGGCTGCAACAATTTCAAGTAAATCCACAATCAAAGGCCCAATTAATTCCCCAATGGGCTTCCACAATTCAAGTCAATTCCCAATCAAGGCCCATTCCATTTTCCAATTGGGCTTCAAACAATTTCAATTTAATTCCAACTTCATGGGCCCATTTCATTTTCTAATTCCAAGGCCCATTTAATTATCTAATTTGGGCCCATTAAACCAAAATTCGGAGCCCATGAGGCCCATCCCAATTCAGCCCTCAATTTCTCTCTAATTTACTATTAAACCACCATAATTAGTCCTAATTGAGTCTACTAATCAACCCTTGCACAAAACACACTCAATTAAGCCCTAATTATCATTATTAAGCCTCTAATCTAGCACAATTTAGACTAATTCAGGGATTAGTGGATTTACTCGCCTATTAGCGACGCAAGACGACGGGAGCGAGCGGCCGATGACCGGCGAGCGGTACAATCGACGGCGGCGCCCCAAAGCAAGCCGGCGGCTCACGGCGACTCCGGCGAGCTCGAGGCACAAACCGGCCAAAACAGGGGCTGTGCTGGTCGGCGGGGCTGAGGACGGGAGAGAGAGAGGGCTGAGGACGGCGAGGTGGTCGCCGGGGGCGACGCACGGCGGCGGACGGCGGCGCGGCACCGGCGGGGCGGAACCGGCGGCGTTTCTTTCTCCCTTCCGTCTGGAACACAGCAGCTGCTGTGGGGCGGCGATTGGGGGTGAGGGGAGGTCGACGGAGGCTAGGAGGACCTCCGGCGACGGCGTGAGGCGACCGGCGGCCAGCAGCTCCGTCGCGGTCGGCAGCTCCGGCGTGGACGGCGGCCGACGGTGCAGAAACGAGGAGAGGGAGAGGCGGCCGAGAAGAACGATCGGGAGGGGGAAACGGCGGCCGACGGGGCTGGGACGGCGCCTGGAAGCCGGCGGGCGGCGGACGAGCCCAGCAGCTCCGGCGGGGACGGCCGTCTCCGGCGTGAACAGCCCCGGCGAGCAGATCCAGATCCGGCGAAGGGAAAGCGTGGAGGGGAAGCTGATCGGGGAGAGAGAGAGAAGAGAGAAGAGAGAGAGTCTGAAGAGAGGAGAGAGAGAAGGTCAAAAAGTTGGTCAAATGTCCTAGTGGAGTCCAAGTGTCACCCATCCAAGGGTTAGGACACTTTACCCTTCAATCCAAGGGCTAGGTTTAAACTTATCAAGAAAAAGCAAGGGCAAAATGGTCAAAACCCCTCTAACCATGGCTGACCAAGTCTGGTTGGCTTCACCTAACCATAGTTAAACCCCAAAAATCAATTAAAATTCGGAATTAAATAATACAACCTAGGGGCATTATCGTAAATTTCCGGTCCCGGACCGAAATTCCAATTTTTGCACATACGCGTTCCATACGTGCGTGGCCAACATAATATGGCGTCGGATTCGCGAAATTAATTTTCTAAGCCCTCGGAAATCGTCCGCGAAATCTCGGGAATAAAATAATATTATTTTCCAATTTTTGTCGAAAATCAACTTTTTGGCCAAAACCTCTCTAAATGCGTGTGGCCACCCCGAAATGACCTTGGCCGCGAAAAATAGCCTCGATCAGCGTCCGAATCGGGTCCCGGTGTTCACAGGGGCAAAACCGTCTTTTTCTCAATTTTTGTCGGATTTTCCGTTTTCAACCGCAATAGTCCCAAACATGAATGGCCACTCTAAATTGACGTCCGTCTTGCAAAATAGTCGTAATTACCCTTGATATTTTGACATCGAAGTTCGTGCCCAATATCGCTATCTAATTTGCTCGTTTTGCAGTTTTAGGGTCTCTCGCTAACAGGTGGCTGTTTAGGTATTACGCGTATCGACCTAAGATTGTCCGAGTCATGATGGCCTCAATTTCGAGACAACGAGAGGAACTATCACTAGTACCGGGGTCGCGATCGTTTGGATTAAATCGAGGTTCATTTGTCAGGCGTACTTTCGGTCGTGCGAAATCACTCGCGATCCGATCGTACGTTACTGATAATATCAACCCGTCATTTTTCCTAGGATCGGCCTATATTGGTTCAAAATATTTCCTCGACGTTCGTTGAAATCGGCGCTCAATCGCGATCGGGTTCTCGGTCCACGTACCTGATCCTATTTAGCCTTTCATTTTCGGTCAGTATCCCGTGATTGATCAGTTCCGGGCGAGACTTACTAAAATTACACGAGAATTCACATACACTTTATTGGACTCGATAACGGGTCAAAATTCGGGCTGTTACAATTCTTCCCCCCTTACAAAAATTTCGTCCTCGAAATTTGTGCTTTACACCTGCTCCTCGAACAACTGGGGGTGTTGACGTCGCATGGCCTCTTCGCTTTCCCAAGTTGCGCCTTCTGTCCCGTGGTGCTCCCAGACTACCTTGACCATCGGGATTGTCTTATTCCGCAGTACTCGATCTTTCCGATCTTCAATTCTGACCGGTCTCTCCACGTACGACACCCTGTCGTCCACATCAATTTCTTCATACCTTAACACGTGTGTCGAGTCTGGTTCATACTTTCTTAGCATCGACACGTGGAAAACATTGTGTACCTGGGATAAGTTCGGTGGCAGGGCAAGCCTATACGCCATATCGCCAATCTTTTCCAAAATTTCGAACGGTCCGACAAACCTTGGGCTCAGCTTCCCTTTCTTGCCGAATCGAGATAACCCTTTCATAGGTGACACCTTGAGAAACACATGATCTCCAACTTGGAATTCCAAAGGTCGTCGTCTCCGATCGGCATAGCTTTTCTGTCGACTTTGCGCTGTCTTTAGCCTTTCTCGGATAACCTCCACAGTTTCCACTGTTTGCTGTACCAACTCCGGACCTGTGATGCTTCGTTCTCCTACCTCATCCCAGCACACTGGAGTCCTACACGCTCTGCCATATAAAGCCTCAAATGGGGCCATCTGAATACTCTGCTGATAACTGTTATTGTACGCAAACTCCACCAAGTGCAACTGCTCTTCCCATTTGCCTTGGAAATCGAGTACACAAGCTCTCAACATATCCTCAAGGGTCTGTATCGTCCTTTCTGATTGACTGTCGGTCTGCGGATGGTAAGCTGTACTGAACTGCACCTTTGTTCCCAAAGCTGTCTGCAGACTTTTCCAGAAATTTGCTGTAAACCTCGGGTCACGATCTGATGTAATCGTTACCGGCACTCCATGCAGCCTAACAATTTGCCTTACGTACAGCTCTGCATACTTTTCTAACTCAAAATCCTTCCGTACTGCTAAGAAATGTGCCGATTTTGTAAGTCGATCCACGACTACCCAAATAGAATCATGCCCTCTTTGGCTTCTTGGTAATCCGGTTACAAAATCCATGGTGATATGCTCCCACTTCCACTCAGGAATTTCCAACGGTCGCAGCAGTCCTCCAGGTTTACAGTGTTGCGCCTTTACTTGCTGACATGTCAGACACTTTGCCACATACCTAGCCACATCTGCCTTCATTCCGTTCCACCAGTAATGTTGCCGTAGATTCTGGTACATTTTCGTACTGCCGGGGTGTATACTGTAATTGCTGCGATGAGCTTCTCTTAATATTTCTTCCTTAAGCTCAGCATCATCAGGCACACACCATCGTCCTCTAAACTTCAGGACTCCATCCCCTGACACTTGGAAATCTGGTTTCCTTGCAGTGGCATCCATTTCCACGATTTTCTGAATCTCTTGATCCGTGGACTGTAGCGCCTTAATCTTAGTCTGAATCTCCGGCTCGATTCTCAAAGTAGCTAGCAGATTCGATACATGGCTCAATTCCAATTTAAACTCTGAGTCTCGAAGTTTTTCCAGTAATGACCACTCCTTGATCATCATGTGCGCTATACTCGATTTGCGACTTAGGGCATCCGCCACTCGATTTGCCTTTCCAGGGTGGTACATGATGTCGCAATCATAATCCTTCAGAAGTTCCATCCATCTACGCTGCCTCATATTCAGCTCTTTCTGAGAAAACAAGTATTTGAGACTCTGGTGATCCGTATAAATCTGGAACTTTTCTCCACATAAATAATGTCTCCAGATTTTTAGCGCAAAAACAATGGCAGCCAACTCTAGGTCATGCGTCGGATAGTTCAATTCGTGAGGCCTCAACTGACGTGACGCATATGCAACTACTTTCCCATACTGCATTAACACACAACCAAGTCCTCTGAGCGAAGCATCGCTGTATACCTCAAATCCACCAGGTCCAGATGGAATAGTTAAGACTGGAGCTGTTGTCAGTCTGCGCTTAAGTTCCTGGAAGCTTCGTTCGCACTTATCATCCCATTCAAACTTAGTTTCCCTTTTCAACAATCTTGTTAGTGGCATGGCTATCGATGAGAATCCTTCAACAAATCGTCGATAATAGCCAGCCAATCCTAAGAAACTCCTGATTTCCGTCACTGATGTCGGATTGGGCCACTTAAGCACTGCTTCTATCTTAACCGGATCCACAGTTATTTCTTCCCCCGATACAATGTGCCCAAGGAATGCTACCTTGCTAAGCCAAAACTCGCATTTACTAAATTTCGCATAAAGCGCATGCTCTCTCAATGTTCGTAGTACCTCAGTCAAATGCATTTCATGCTCTACCGGACTCTTCGAGTATACCAGAATATCGTCAATGAACACAATTACGAACTGGTCCAGGAATTCCTTAAAAATTCTGTTCATTAAGTCCATGAATGCTGCGGGGGCATTCGTCAAACCGAATGGCATGACAGTAAACTCGTAATGCCCGTACCTCGTCCTAAACGCAGTCTTGGGTATGTCCTCCTTCCGAATTCTTAACTGATGATACCCGGTCCGTAAATCGATCTTGGAGAACACTGACGCCCCTTGCAATTGATCAAACAAATCGTCAATCCTTGGCAGTGGATACTTATTCTTTATAGTCACCTGATTCAACTGCCTGTAATCTATGCATAATCTCAATGTCCCGTCCTTTTTCTTCACGAACAGGACTGGCGCTCCCCATGGAGACGCACTAGGACGAATAAACCCTTTGTCTAATAACTCCTGCATCTGGACTTTCAGTTCCTTCAACTCCGACAAGGACATCCGATACGGGGCCTTAGAAATTGGCTCAGTTCCTGGGGCCAACTCTATTACGAATTCCACTTCTCGTTCGGGTGGCAAACCCGGCAACTCTTGAGGAAAAACCTCAGGGAAATTACATAATACAGAGATTTCTTCCAACTTGGGTTCCACCAATGTCGGATCCTTAACATTAACCAAGTATCCCTCACAACCTTCCTCGAGCATCTCAGTTGCCTCTACTGAGGAAATCCAGGGAACTGAGGTTCCTCCTTGATTTCCCTGAAATTCAAACCTAGGACGACCAATCGGATTAAATTGGATCGTCCTACAGCCGCAATCCATAACGGCTTTCTGCTTAGTCAGCCAATCCATACCAATAATCACATCGAAGTCATACATGGCTAACACAGCTAAATCAATCCTTTCCTCAACATTTCCAATCACAATTTTACAGTCCAAGCACCCCAATGATACTAACACCCTATCATGCAGTGGAGTCGTCACACATAACATGATTTCGAGTAAAACAGGCTCTAGACCAATTAATCTAACAAACTGCTCTGAAATAAACGAATGGGTTGCCCCGGGATCAAATAATGCATAAGCAGCATGATCACAGAGAGTAATGATACCTGTGACCACGCCTGGCGCGTCCTCAGCATCCTTTTGCGCCAATGCGTATACTCGTCCTTGCGCAGGTGGTCTGCCCTGAATAGCCGGTGGGGGATTTCCGGCCTGATTTCCAATTCTGAGTTGCTGCTGTTGTCCTGGGGGTCCTAAAAGTCGTTGTTGGGGGCAATTCTTTATCTGATGCCCTAAACTCCCGCAACGAAAACAAGCTCCAATTCTGTTTGGCGTCTGACTGGGTTTCCCTATAATCCTCCTCGGCGGCGGAACAAATCGTCTATTACTGGCCATTGGTCTGTTTCCAAAGCGACGATTGTCCCGATTCGGAATAAACCTCGAACCCGATGCTGCTGTCCTTTCTATCTGATCTCGCTCCATAGTTTGGGCTCGCTCATACAGTTCTCGATAATCTCTGATATTCAGCAAAAGCATTTGGGTGCGAAGATCCGGTTTCAGTCCATCCCGGAATCTCCGAGCCTTGTCCAGAGGATTCTCAACCATCCTTGGGGCAAATCTGGATAACCTGGCAAACTCTGCTTCGTACTGCACCACTGTCATCGACCCCTGACGAAGCCTCATAAACTCTGCCATTTTCTTCTCTTGAGCGCTCTCTGAGAAAAACTGTCCATAGAAATGCTCAACAAATATCGCCCAAGTTTGTTCCATATATTCCGGAAACATTATATCTTTAACTGCCTTCCACCAATCGTGGGCATTATCCTGCAGTTGATACGACGCCAAAGAAATCTTCTCTCTATCAGTACATTCCAACAGGTCAAACGCTTTTTCTAACTCCTCCACCCAACGCGGGGCGGTTTCTGGGTCACCTCTGCCCGTGAACTTGGGCGGTTTCAGCTTAAGAAACTGCTCCACCAACTGGTGCATTGGCCTAGGTGCCACCATTGGTTGAGCTTGAACTGGCTGGGCTTGGGCTTGATTCTCATGGACGGCAGCAACTGCTGCAGCCTCAGCAGCCTGAGCGGTCGCGTTCTCTCTTTCTTGTGCTTGCCTATCCATCACATTACCAATTCTTTCTAACGCCCTGAGAACTCCCTCCATGCGCGGATCTTCCGCATGTCTAATATCAGCTCTGGGGTCTGCTGCAGCCCCAACACCAACTCTAGGGTTTTCTCCCTCTCTAGCACTCACACCGAGATCCTCTATCGCTCTAACTCTAGCACGACCTCCACCTCGAGCTCCTCTTCCGGTGCCCCTCCTTGGGACTCTTCCCACTCGTCCTCTTTCACTGCTCATCCTAATACTCTGAGTGCTCAACTACCTGCTATAATTCTATCCAGGAATTAGAGACCTAAACCAATTAACCGGTCTAAGTCCTAGGCAGGTATCAATACAAAAGCATTTAAACACTCAGCACGCGGCTAACACAACAGCACATCATTTCACCCAAGGACTTGCAAACTTACCTTGGGTCCTGCCGCACCTGCATAATACTGGTTCAAATAATCACCACAACATTCAAATACAAGCATTCTGGAGGTACACTTAGCACTCTAAGTCGCCCTATAGCTACCCATGGTTACTCTTCCTTATCACTCCAGGGCTCAACTAGATCAAACAGAGCCGTCCTTGCTCTGATACCAATTCGAACGGGGATGTCACGCCCCGTACCCCACGAAGCATGAACATCCGCGCTAAGGTCGAAAATAGGTGCGACGCTCCCAGGATTGCGTCACCGACCCGTAAACCCGAATCAGAGAATAAACAAACCACAAGCGGAACAACGTATATGATATATATACACCCAGACTAAATTACTTAGTAACCATGAATAGTAAACTAAAACCAATTATGATCTATTAAACCGAAATATACAATCTTTACAGACTTAAATACAATATCCCTTTGATCAACAAAAAGTACACCAAAAAGGGCCACGAAGCAGTAGGGATCAGTGGCCAAGGGATATTAATCTATCTACCGGAGGGCTACAGACAAAAAGTAACGGCCCTCACTCCTAAGGCTGGGACCTAAACTAGGGCTCCCAGTCGAGATTAGGTCCAGACGTCTCAAAAGAACTCTCGGACTGCCCTGGTTCTTCCTCTGAACTCATAGGTTCGTACTCCGTCTCAGCTCAGGGTCTTGCTCTTCCGCCTCAAGTGTTCATGGCCGGGGATCTGAAATGTTCGGTTTTACCACAACCGTGAGATATACTCAGCAAGTTCAAACCACTAATCCTAAAACTAGGCTAACGTGTACCTCCAGAGGTAAATAAAAACACATGCATCAATGAACCAGTAATTAAATCACATTAAATTCACATGGGCTCACAGCCCGCTTCCAATACTCCAGCCCTGCAGGTTAGGCTTTCAATATCATTATAACTCATCAGCAGTTAAATCGACCCGAAGGCCATGACTCAATAGTCATCACAGTTTAAATCGATCCGAAGGCCATGACCCAATGGTCATCACAGTTTAAATCGACCCGAAGGCCATGACCCAATGGTCATCACAGTTTAAATCGACCCGAAGGCCATGACCCAATGGTCATCAATAATGCTCGACCCGTAGGCCTGACCCGTCGGTCACAATAATACTCGACCCGTAGGCCTGACCCGTCGGTCACAATAATACTCGACCCGTAGGCCTGACCCGTCGGTCACAATAATACTCGACCCGTAGGCCTGACCCGTCGGTCACAATAATACTCGACCCGTAGGCCTGACCCGTCGGTCACAATAATACGATCTTGAATCATATCACAACCACGTGGAATTTCACAATCAAAGGCCCATTTAATTCCCAATGGGCTGCAACAATTTCAAGTAAATCCACAATCAAAGGCCCAATTAATTCCCCAATGGGCTTCCACAATTCAAGTCAATTCCCAATCAAGGCCCATTCCATTTTCCAATTGGGCTTCAAACAATTTCAATTTAATTCCAACTTCATGGGCCCATTTCATTTTCTAATTCCAAGGCCCATTTAATTATCTAATTTGGGCCCATTAAACCAAAATTCGGAGCCCATGAGGCCCATCCCAATTCAGCCCTCAATTTCTCTCTAATTTACTATTAAACCACCATAATTAGTCCTAATTGAGTCTACTAATCAACCCTTGCACAAAACACACTCAATTAAGCCCTAATTATCATTATTAAGCCTCTAATCTAGCACAATTTAGACTAATTCAGGGATTAGTGGATTTACTCGCCTATTAGCGACGCAAGACGACGGGAGCGAGCGGCCGATGACCGGCGAGCGGTACAATCGACGGCGGCGCCCCAAAGCAAGCCGGCGGCTCACGGCGACTCCGGCGAGCTCGAGGCACAAACCGGCCAAAACAGGGGCTGTGCTGGTCGGCGGGGCTGAGGACGGGAGAGAGAGAGAGGGCTGAGGACGGCGAGGTGGTCGCCGGGGGCGACGCACGGCGGCGGACGGCGGCGCGGCACCGGCGGGGCGGAACCGGCGGCGTTTCTTTCTCCCTTCCGTCTGGAACACAGCAGCTGCTGTGGGGCGGCGATTGGGGGTGAGGGGAGGTCGACGGAGGCTAGGAGGACCTCCGGCGACGGCGTGAGGCGACCGGCGGCCAGCAGCTCCGTCGCGGTCGGCAGCTCCGGCGTGGACGGCGGCCGACGGTGCAGAAACGAGGAGAGGGAGAGGCGGCCGAGAAGAACGATCGGGAGGGGGAAACGGCGGCCGACGGGGCTGGGACGGCGCCTGGAAGCCGGCGGGCGGCGGACGAGCCCAGCAGCTCCGGCGGGGACGGCCGTCTCCGGCGTGAACAGCCCCGGCGAGCAGATCCAGATCCGGCGAAGGGAAAGCGTGGAGGGGAAGCTGATCGGGGAGAGAGAGAGAAGAGAGAAGAGAGAGAGTCTGAAGAGAGGAGAGAGAGAAGGTCAAAAAGTTGGTCAAATGTCCTAGTGGAGTCCAAGTGTCACCCATCCAAGGGTTAGGACACTTTACCCTTCAATCCAAGGGCTAGGTTTAAACTTATCAAGAAAAAGCAAGGGCAAAATGGTCAAAACCCCTCTAACCATGGCTGACCAAGTCTGGTTGGCTTCACCTAACCATAGTTAAACCCCAAAAATCAATTAAAATTCGGAATTAAATAATACAACCTAGGGGCATTATCGTAAATTTCCGGTCCCGGACCGAAATTCCAATTTTTGCACATACGCGTTCCATACGTGCGTGGCCAACATAATATGGCGTCGGATTCGCGAAATTAATTTTCTAAGCCCTCGGAAATCGTCCGCGAAATCTCGGGAATAAAATAATATTATTTTCCAATTTTTGTCGAAAATCAACTTTTTGGCCAAAACCGCTCTAAATGCGTGTGGCCACCCCGAAATGACCTTGGCCGCGAAAAATAGCCTCGATCAGCGTCCGAATCGGGTCCCGGTGTTCACAGGGGCAAAACCGTCTTTTTCTCAATTTTTGTCGGATTTTCCGTTTTCAACCGCAATAGTCCCAAACATGAATGGCCACTCTAAATTGACGTCCGTCTTGCAAAATAGTCGTAATTACCCTTGATATTTTGACATCGAAGTTCGTGCCCAATATCGCTATCTAATTTGCTCGTTTTGCAGTTTTAGGGTCTCTCGCTAACAGGTGGCTGTTTAGGTATTACGCGTATCGACCTAAGATTGTCCGAGTCATGATGGCCTCAATTTCGAGACAACGAGAGGAACTATCACTAGTACCGGGGTCGCGATCGTTTGGATTAAATCGAGGTTCATTTGTCAGGCGTACTTTCGGTCGTGCGAAATCACTCGCGATCCGATCGTACGTTACTGATAATATCAACCCGTCATTTTTCCTAGGATCGGCCTATATTGGTTCAAAATATTTCCTCGACGTTCGTTGAAATCGGCGCTCAATCGCGATCGGGTTCTCGGTCCACGTACCTGATCCTATTTAGCCTTTCATTTTCGGTCAGTATCCCGTGATTGATCAGTTCCGGGCGAGACTTACTAAAATTACACGAGAATTCACATACACTTTATTGGACTCGATAACGGGTCAAAATTCGGGCTGTTACAATTCTTCCCCCCTTACAAAAATTTCGTCCTCGAAATTTGTGCTTTACACCTGCTCCTCGAACAACTGGGGGTGTTGACGTCGCATGGCCTCTTCGCTTTCCCAAGTTGCGCCTTCTGTCCCGTGGTGCTCCCAGACTACCTTGACCATCGGGATTGTCTTATTCCGCAGTACTCGATCTTTCCGATCTTCAATTCTGACCGGTCTCTCCACGTACGACACCCTGTCGTCCACATCAATTTCTTCATACCTTAACACGTGTGTCGAGTCTGGTTCATACTTTCTTAGCATCGACACGTGGAAAACATTGTGTACCTGGGATAAGTTCGGTGGCAGGGCAAGCCTATACGCCATATCGCCAATCTTTTCCAAAATTTCGAACGGTCCGACAAACCTTGGGCTCAGCTTCCCTTTCTTGCCGAATCGAGATAACCCTTTCATAGGTGACACCTTGAGAAACACATGATCTCCAACTTGGAATTCCAAAGGTCGTCGTCTCCGATCGGCATAGCTTTTCTGTCGACTTTGCGCTGTCTTTAGCCTTTCTCGGATAACCTCCACAGTTTCCACTGTTTGCTGTACCAACTCCGGACCTGTGATGCTTCGTTCTCCTACCTCATCCCAGCACACTGGAGTCCTACACGCTCTGCCATATAAAGCCTCAAATGGGGCCATCTGAATACTCTGCTGATAACTGTTATTGTACGCAAACTCCACCAAGTGCAACTGCTCTTCCCATTTGCCTTGGAAATCGAGTACACAAGCTCTCAACATATCCTCAAGGGTCTGTATCGTCCTTTCTGATTGACTGTCGGTCTGCGGATGGTAAGCTGTACTGAACTGCACCTTTGTTCCCAAAGCTGTCTGCAGACTTTTCCAGAAATTTGCTGTAAACCTCGGGTCACGATCTGATGTAATCGTTACCGGCACTCCATGCAGCCTAACAATTTGCCTTACGTACAGCTCTGCATACTTTTCTAACTCAAAATCCTTCCGTACTGCTAAGAAATGTGCCGATTTTGTAAGTCGATCCACGACTACCCAAATAGAATCATGCCCTCTTTGGCTTCTTGGTAATCCGGTTACAAAATCCATGGTGATATGCTCCCACTTCCACTCAGGAATTTCCAACGGTCGCAGCAGTCCTCCAGGTTTACAGTGTTGCGCCTTTACTTGCTGACATGTCAGACACTTTGCCACATACCTAGCCACATCTGCCTTCATTCCGTTCCACCAGTAATGTTGCCGTAGATTCTGGTACATTTTCGTACTGCCGGGGTGTATACTGTAATTGCTGCGATGAGCTTCTCTTAATATTTCTTCCTTAAGCTCAGCATCATCAGGCACACACCATCGTCCTCTAAACTTCAGGACTCCATCCCCTGACACTTGGAAATCTGGTTTCCTTGCAGTGGCATCCATTTCCACGATTTTCTGAATCTCTTGATCCGTGGACTGTAGCGCCTTAATCTTAGTCTGAATCTCCGGCTCGATTCTCAAAGTAGCTAGCAGATTCGATACATGGCTCAATTCCAATTTAAACTCTGAGTCTCGAAGTTTTTCCAGTAATGACCACTCCTTGATCATCATGTGCGCTATACTCGATTTGCGACTTAGGGCATCCGCCACTCGATTTGCCTTTCCAGGGTGGTACATGATGTCGCAATCATAATCCTTCAGAAGTTCCATCCATCTACGCTGCCTCATATTCAGCTCTTTCTGAGAAAACAAGTATTTGAGACTCTGGTGATCCGTATAAATCTGGAACTTTTCTCCACATAAATAATGTCTCCAGATTTTTAGCGCAAAAACAATGGCAGCCAACTCTAGGTCATGCGTCGGATAGTTCAATTCGTGAGGCCTCAACTGACGTGACGCATATGCAACTACTTTCCCATACTGCATTAACACACAACCAAGTCCTCTGAGCGAAGCATCGCTGTATACCTCAAATCCACCAGGTCCAGATGGAATAGTTAAGACTGGAGCTGTTGTCAGTCTGCGCTTAAGTTCCTGGAAGCTTCGTTCGCACTTATCATCCCATTCAAACTTAGTTTCCCTTTTCAACAATCTTGTTAGTGGCATGGCTATCGATGAGAATCCTTCAACAAATCGTCGATAATAGCCAGCCAATCCTAAGAAACTCCTGATTTCCGTCACTGATGTCGGATTGGGCCACTTAAGCACTGCTTCTATCTTAACCGGATCCACAGTTATTCCTTCCCCCGATACAATGTGCCCAAGGAATGCTACCTTGCTAAGCCAAAACTCGCATTTACTAAATTTCGCATAAAGCGCATGCTCTCTCAATGTTCGTAGTACCTCAGTCAAATGCATTTCATGCTCTACCGGACTCTTCGAGTATACCAGAATATCGTCAATGAACACAATTACGAACTGGTCCAGGAATTCCTTAAAAATTCTGTTCATTAAGTCCATGAATGCTGCGGGGGCATTCGTCAAACCGAATGGCATGACAGTAAACTCGTAATGCCCGTACCTCGTCCTAAACGCAGTCTTGGGTATGTCCTCCTTCCGAATTCTTAACTGATGATACCCGGTCCGTAAATCGATTTTGGAGAACACTGACGCCCCTTGCAATTGATCAAACAAATCGTCAATCCTTGGCAGTGGATACTTATTCTTTATAGTCACCTGATTCAACTGCCTGTAATCTATGCATAATCTCAATGTCCCGTCCTTTTTCTTCACGAACAGGACTGGCGCTCCCCATGGAGACGCACTAGGACGAATAAACCCTTTGTCTAATAACTCCTGCATCTGGACTTTCAGTTCCTTCAACTCCGACAAGGACATCCGATACGGGGCCTTAGAAATTGGCTCAGTTCCTGGGGCCAACTCTATTACGAATTCCACTTCTCGTTCGGGTGGCAAACCCGGCAACTCTTGAGGAAAAACCTCAGGGAAATTACATACTACAGAGATTTCTTCCAACTTGGGTTCCACCAATGTCGGATCCTTAACATTAACCAAGTATCCCTCACAACCTTCCTCGAGCATCTCAGTTGCCTCTACTGAGGAAATCCAGGGAACTGAGGTTCCTCCTTGATTTCCCTGAAATTCAAACCTAGGACGACCAATCGGATTAAATTGGATCGTCCTACAGCCGCAATCCATAACGGCTTTCTGCTTAGTCAGCCAATCCATACCAATAATCACATCGAAGTCATACATGGCTAACACAGCTAAATCAATCCTTTCCTCAACATTTCCAATCACAATTTTACAGTCCAAGCACCCCAATGATACTAACACCCTATCATGCAGTGGAGTCGTCACACATAACATGATTTCGAGTAAAACAGGCTCTAGACCAATTAATCTAACAAACTGCTCTGAAATAAACGAATGGGTTGCCCCGGGATCAAATAATGCATAAGCAGCATGATCACAGAGAGTAATGATACCTGTGACCACGCCTGGCGCGTCCTCAGCATCCTTTTGCGCCAATGCGTATACTCGTCCTTGCGTAGGTGGTCTGCCCTGAATAGCCGGTGGGGGATTTCCGGCCTGATTTCCAATTCTGAGTTGCTGCTGTTGTCCTGGGGGTCCTAAAAGTCGTTGTTGGGGGCAATTCTTTATCTGATGCCCTAAACTCCCGCAACGAAAACAAGCTCCAATTCTGTTTGGCGTCTGACTGGGTTTCCCTATAATCCTCCTCGGCGGCGGAACAAATCGTCTATTACTGGCCATTGGTCTGTTTCCAAAGCGACGATTGTCCCGATTCGGAATAAACCTCGAACCCGATGCTGCTGTCCTTTCTATCTGATCTCGCTCCATAGTTTGGGCTCGCTCATACAGTTCTCGATAATCTCTGATATTCAGCAAAAGCATTTGGGTGCGAAGATCCGGTTTCAGTCCATCCCGGAATCTCCGAGCCTTGTCCAGAGGATTCTCAACCATCCTTGGGGCAAATCTGGATAACCTGGCAAACTCTGCTTCGTACTGCACCACTGTCATCGACCCCTGACGAAGCCTCATAAACTCTGCCATTTTCTTCTCTTGAGCGCTCTCTGAGAAAAACTGTCCATAGAAATGCTCAACAAATATCGCCCAAGTTTGTTCCATATATTCCGGAAACATTATATCTTTAACTGCCTTCCACCAATCGTGGGCATTATCCTGCAGTTGATACGACGCCAAAGAAATCTTCTCTCTATCAGTACATTCCAACAGGTCAAACGCTTTTTCTAACTCCTCCACCCAACGCGGGGCGGTTTCTGGGTCACCTCTGCCCGTGAACTTGGGCGGTTTCAGCTTAAGAAACTGCTCCACCAACTGGTGCATTGGCCTAGGTGCCACCATTGGTTGAGCTTGAACTGGCTGGGCTTGGGCTTGATTCTCATGGACGGCAGCAACTGCTGCAGCCTCAGCAGCCTGAGCGGTCGCGTTCTCTCTTTCTTGTGCTTGCCTATCCATCACATTACCAATTCTTTCTAACGCCCTGAGAACTCCCTCCATGCGCGGATCTTCCGCATGTCTAATATCAGCTCTGGGGTCTGCTGCAACCCCAACACCAACTCTAGGGTTTTCTCCCTCTCTAGCACTCACACCGAGATCCTCTATCGCTCTAACTCTAGCACGACCTCCACCTCGAGCTCCTCTTCCGGTGCCCCTCCTTGGGACTCTTCCCACTCGTCCTCTTTCACTGCTCATCCTAATACTCTGAGTGCTCAACTACCTGCTATAATTCTATCCAGGAATTAGAGACCTAAACCAATTAACCGGTCTAAGTCCTAGGCAGGTATCAATACAAAAGCATTTAAACACTCAGCACGCGGCTAACACAACAGCACATCATTTCACCCAAGGACTTGCAAACTTACCTTGGGTCCTGCCGCACCTGCATAATACTGGTTCAAATAATCACCACAACATTCAAATACAAGCATTCTGGAGGTACACTTAGCACTCTAAGTCGCCCTATAGCTACCCATGGTTACTCTTCCTTATCACTCCAGGGCTCAACTAGATCAAACAGAGCCGTCCTTGCTCTGATACCAATTCGAACGGGGATGTCACGCCCCGTACCCCACGAAGCATGAACATCCGCGCTAAGGTCGAAAATAGGTGCGACGCTCCCAGGATTGCGTCACCGACCCGTAAACCCGAATCAGAGAATAAACAAACCACAAGCGGAACAACGTATATGATATATATACACCCAGACTAAATTACTTAGTAACCATGAATAGTAAACTAAAACCAATTATGATCTATTAAACCGAAATATACAATCTTTACAGACTTAAATACAATATCCCTTTGATCAACAAAAAGTACACCAAAAAGGGCCACGAAGCAGTAGGGATCAGTGGCCAAGGGATATAAATCTATCTACCGGAGGGCTACAGACAAAAAGTAACGGCCCTCACTCCTAAGGCTGGGACCTAAACTAGGGCTCCCAGTCGAGATTAGGTCCAGACGTCTCAAAAGAACTCTCGGACTGCCCTGGTTCTTCCTCTGAACTCATAGGTTCGTACTCCGTCTCAGCTCAGGGTCTTGCTCTTCCGCCTCAAGTGTTCATGGCCGGGGATCTGAAATGTTCGGTTTTACCACAACCGTGAGATATACTCAGCAAGTTCAAACCACTAATCCTAAAACTAGGCTAACGTGTACCTCCAGAGGTAAATAAAAACACATGCATCAATGAACCAGTAATTAAATCACATTAAATTCACATGGGCTCACAGCCCGCTTCCAATACTCCAGCCCTGCAGGTTAGGCTTTCAATATCATTATAACTCATCAGCAGTTAAATCGACCCGAAGGCCATGACTCAATAGTCATCACAGTTTAAATCGACCCGAAGGCCATGACCCAATGGTCATCACAGTTTAAATCGACCCGAAGGCCATGACCCAATGGTCATCACAGTTTAAATCGACCCGAAGGCCATGACCCAATGGTCATCAATAATGCTCGACCCGTAGGCCTGACCCGTCGGTCACAATAATACTCGACCCGTAGGCCTGACCCGTCGGTCACAATAATACTCGACCCGTAGGCCTGACCCGTCGGTCACAATAATACTCGACCCGTAGGCCTGACCCGTCGGTCACAATAATACTCGACCCGTAGGCCTGACCCGTCGGTCACAATAATACTCGACCCGTAGGCCTGACCCGTCGGTCACAATAATACGATCTTGAATCATATCACAACCACGTGGAATTTCACAATCAAAGGCCCATTTAATTCCCAATGGGCTGCAACAATTTCAAGTAAATCCACAATCAAAGGCCCAATTAATTCCCCAATGGGCTTCCACAATTCAAGTCAATTCCCAATCAAGGCCCATTCCATTTTCCAATTGGGCTTCAAACAATTTCAATTTAATTCCAACTTCATGGGCCCATTTCATTTTCTAATTCCAAGGCCCATTTAATTATCTAATTTGGGCCCATTAAACCAAAATTCGGAGCCCATGAGGCCCATCCCAATTCAGCCCTCAATTTCTCTCTAATTTACTATTAAACCACCATAATTAGTCCTAATTGAGTCTACTAATCAACCCTTGCACAAAACACACTCAATTAAGCCCTAATTATCATTATTAAGCCTCTAATCTAGCACAATTTAGACTAATTCAGGGATTAGTGGATTTACTCGCCTATTAGCGACGCAAGACGACTGGAGCGAGCGGCCGATGACCGGCGAGCGGTACAATCGACGGCGGCGCCCCAAAGCAAGCCGGCGGCTCACGGCGACTCCGGCGAGCTCGAGGCACAAACCGGCCAAAACAGGGGCTGTGCTGGTCGGCGGGGCTGAGGACGGGAGAGAGAGAGGGCTGAGGACGGCGAGGTGGTCGCCGGGGGCGACGCATGGCGGCGGACGGCGGCGCGGCACCGGCGGGGCGGAACCGGCGGCGTTTCTTTCTCCCTTCCGTCTGGAACACAGCAGCTGCTGTGGGGCGGCGATTGGGGGTGAGGGGAGGTCGACGGAGGCTAGGAGGACCTCCGGCGACGGCGTGAGGCGACCGGCGGCCAGCAGCTCCGTCGCGGTCGGCAGCTCCGGCGTGGACGGCGGCCGACGGTGCAGAAACGAGGAGAGGGAGAGGCGGCCGAGAAGAACGATCGGGAGGGGGGAAACGGCGGCCGACGGGGCTGGGACGGCGCCTGGAAGCCGGCGGGCGGCGGACGAGCCCAGCAGCTCCGGCGGGGACGGCCGTCTCCGGCGTGAACAGCCCCGGCGAGCAGATCCAGATCCGGCGAAGGGAAAGCGTGGAGGGGAAGCTGATCGGGGAGAGAGAGAGAAGAGAGAAGAGAGAGAGTCTGAAGAGAGGAGAGAGAGAAGGTCAAAAAGTTGGTCAAATGTCCTAGTGGAGTCCAAGTGTCACCCATCCAAGGGTTAGGACACTTTACCCTTCAATCCAAGGGCTAGGTTTAAACTTATCAAGAAAAAGCAAGGGCAAAATGGTCAAAACCCCTCTAACCATGGCTGACCAAGTCTGGTTGGCTTCACCTAACCATAGTTAAACCCCAAAAATCAATTAAAATTCGGAATTAAATAATACAACCTATGGGCATTATCGTAAATTTCCGGTCCCGGACCGAAATTCCAATTTTTGCACATACGCGTTCCATACGTGCGTGGCCAACATAATATGGCGTCGGATTCGCGAAATTAATTTTCTAAGCCCTCGGAAATCGTCCGCGAAATCTCGGGAATAAAATAATATTATTTTCCAATTTTTGTCGAAAATCAACTTTTTGGCCAAAACCGCTCTAAATGCGTGTGGCCACCCCGAAATGACCTTGGCCGCGAAAAATAGCCTCGATCAGCGTCCGAATCGGGTCCCGGTGTCCACAGGGGCAAAACCGTCTTTTTCTCAATTTTTGTCGGATTTTCCGTTTTCAACCGCAATAGTCCCAAACATGAATGGCCACTCTAAATTGACGTCCGTCTTGCAAAATAGTCGTAATTACCCTTGATATTTTGACATCGAAGTTCGTGCCCAATATCGCTATCTAATTTGCTCGTTTTGCAGTTTTAGGGTCTCTCGCTAACAGGTGGCTGTTTAGGTATTACGCGTATCGACCTAAGATTGTCCGAGTCATGATGGCCTCAATTTCGAGACAACGAGAGGAACTATCACTAGTACCGGGGTCGCGATCGTTTGGATTAAATCGAGGTTCATTTGTCAGGCGTACTTTCGGTCGTGCGAAATCACTCGCGATCCGATCGTACGTTACTGATAATATCAACCCGTCATTTTTCCTAGGATCGGCCTATATTGGTTCAAAATATTTCCTCGACGTTCGTTGAAATCGGCGCTCAATCGCGATCGGGTTCTCGGTCCACGTACCTGATCCTATTTAGCCTTTCCTTTTCGGTCAGTATCCCGTGATTGATCAGTTCCGGGCGAGACTTACTAAAATTACACGAGAATTCACATACACTTTATTGGACTCGATAACGGGTCAAAATTCGGGCTGTTACACAAACTCCACTTCATACGGGTTAGGTGCATCTTGACTATTAAAATATGTGTCAAGCGGCCAAACACTCAGGCATTGGCTGCAAACAGTGGGTTGGTGTTACTCAATGAATTAGACCACACCAGGGTTATTCGTTTTTGCTATATCTCTCCATTCCGAAAGAGCAAAGAAAATGGTCGATCTCGTGCAAAACGACCAACATAAAAAGACTGAGTGGTGCATTGCAAGCTGACGTATATGAACAAAATCCCACGTTCCAACTCCCAGCGTCACGAGAGCTGCTGCCCACCATTTTATCCATGTGAAACATAAAACAAGTTGACTAACATAAACACGAAAAACATTTGCAGTTACCAAACTTTTCCTACACAAGTAAAGTGGGTAAGTCCAGTGATGGTGAATTTACTGTACAACTCATTACAAAGATGCTGATTTGCTCGGCTCCCCTGAAATTTGCCTTCCTGGCTTTTCTCTTTATCGCACTCAACTATCCAATCTTTAGCAGGATTTCTCGCTCCAAACATACTGATTTGATTGCAAGTGAATAGCTGGATCATTTATCAAACAGAAGTTCTAACATAACAACTAAGAGCTAAAAGAGAAATTTCTCGACAATGGGCAATAAAGAACAATATGTTTGCTAAATATTCTTGTCAATCCCATTTGCTGGCTAGTTTCTTGGGAATCTCCATTTTCCACTACCGAAACAACCTTGAAGCATAGACAAAGTTGAACAGATCCGGAATTTAATAGCCAACACCCTATAGTCTCTGAGTTCGTGACCTTTGATTTCATCTAATAAAGTAGAAGCCCCAGGATTCCCTATACAAATACGAGCTAAGTTTCCTAAAAAGTTACCAATCACTCGTGCACGAAAGATCTGGTTACATCTTCTCCTCTTAAGAACTCGTATTCAATTCCCTTCTTTAAGTGATTACGCTGATGTATTCTGGAGCCAATGAAAATCCATACCGCCAAAAGAACCTCCTATCTGAAGAACTCAAAATATTTTCCACCATTGCTGTAACAGTTGGCCACATCGGTGATAGTGATAGCTGCACCAGCATTGGAGACAAACAGTCAGTCAAAGGTAACTGTAATAGATGGCCCCCGTGCGAGAAGCGTAATGGGTTCTTTTTCCGATTTGATGGACTACAAGGGTAATGAACAGCTTGTTTTCTGTTTATGGCATAGCTCGTTCCTCCTTTCTTGTCTACTAAATAACTTTCACTGATGTCATAAAAGTCTTAAACCCAAAACTTTTTCATGATTCAAATATTTATGATGATCTGATATCTCGAAGAGTCCACTCAAGCGATGGAGAAAGTTTGCAGAAGTTTGCCCATGCCCTTGTGACGGCGTTGCATTGGGCTTCATATGGCAAGCATGACTTCTCAGCTTAGTGTCAACATATGTGCATTGACACGATAAATTTCGATTCGTGTTATGAAATTATGCTGCTTTTTTTCCCTTATTGTTTTCCCTGTCGTGCAAGGCAATGGTCTCATTTATCTCTCTTTGTGGAGCTGTGTATATTAGATTTATCGTTTATCTTAAAGTATTACATAAATGAGCCAAAATAGCAGCTGACGGCTTTTTCATAAGCATAAAGATAATTCTCTATCGGATCTCTTTAGTGTCATGGCTGAGATAGAGGATGCAAAATTATCATATGCCATTAATTCACCAAATGCTGGTAGCATTTTGACCTATACAACCGATCATGTTTGACGTAGATCAATCGTTATCATATGCTTCTCTTCAAGTTTTTCAAGTTGCATTCAGTTCTTGTTGATATGAAGGAGAGCTCGAAGATCAATTCTTTGTGTTTCATGGGAAACACGATTTTATTTAATGTGAAGAACGTATTCTTGCATCACATTGATGGCTCAATTCTTTTGACCCTTTATTTCGGGGGTGTAGAAGATATATCGAACATCCTAGTGATGTATCTTTGACCATTAAGCTAGGAAATCAAAGTTGAGGTATTGGATTGCGGCAGATTATCGCTGATTAAGTTGTGTGTGATGGTGAGGTATCCATATTGACTCATTGCTGCCCCAAATACTGGGTTACTTGCTATCAAAGTCACTGCCCCTGAAGATGACCGCATGCACCAAATGTCTAAGATAAAGCTCAATCATCGTGAGATATAGCTCAATTATCCATGTTGTACTTAATGGAACTTGAGAAAGCAATAAACTTGTAAGCATCGCGATCCAGCAAGGGTGAGCGAACTCCAAAAACTCGTCCTTGACTCTTCACCACTTGGGGCCATAGTATGTTCCAAGTGCTATTTACTTGGTTGAAGTCGTAGGAACTCCCTTTCCTTTTAAACGAGAGGTAGCTAACCAACTTCTAGGAGACATAATTAACTGCATTGAGCTCGGTAGAAACACCACCCACAAAAAGAGTTACTTGGATTTTTCCCTGGTTTGTTTATTTCTTATCCCAAGCAGGGCTACCAGGAATTGCATCTCTTTCTTGGGAGGGACAGAGTACATGTATCTTTACCAATTAACCAATTTCTAAAACAACCTAACAAAACTCTGAAACATCCTCTGCGCTACACTACAAGAAAATCAACCGTTCGTGACCAAAAATCAGTGACAATCAAATTTGATTGCTAAAAACACTTCTTGCCATCAAAACAAGTTTGATCTTGAGAATGAAACTTGCTGTCACAAGTGAAAATTCAGTCACCAAGAGCACGACTCTCGCGAACAAGTTCAATTTAATCGCGAGAGATATCATTGTTTGGACCAAATTGACGTCGGTAGCCAGAAGTGATAAAGAAATTGCAATTTACGATCATTCTTCTGGCGTCCAACTCGAGCTTGGTCGCTGGAAATACCTCTAGGGACGACCGCGACCACATCTGGTCGCCAGGGGTCTTTAATATAAGTCAGATGGGCCCAAATTTTGCATTTCATATCTCTCCTCCATTCCTCCTCTCCTCTCTTACACGGACTGCGCTCGGCCACGCCCATACGATCGCCACCCACCGTCGCCCTCCTACGTCAACCTCCACCGTGAAGCAGCTCCGCTGTAGATCGCCGAAGTGAGAATTTGTTCGAGTGTTTTTCTTATTTTACAGCCGCGACATTGAAAATATTTGCAATTCTTTGGGTGGCTGTGACCTGAATCTCTCCACCTTCCATGATTTTTTAATTCAATTTGCAATTTTCATTTGTATTCAAAATTAAACAGTATTATCTCAAAAAAAAAATTAAACAGCATTATAAAAAATGGTCCGAAGGTATTTGTGTCTACTACTAGTACGTAGTATACGTTGGTTGATACCTTAATTAACCCAACTTGAGCTACACTTTTGTTCCATAAAATTGTTGTGTTTGCTTCCTACTTAGTATACATTATGATACAGCGAGATATGCAATGTTAGCACGACATGAAATATATTTGATTGTTAATCATTTTCATGCTTATCAAATCAATACATTTAAACCGTAGAATTCTGCTTAAGGATGGCTTGCGAAACTTGTGCTAACCAATAGCCATGGTTGTTTTTTAATAAGCACAACGGTACCCGATTTTGCGCACTGTTTTTGAATTGTCCTCGTTGCAGTACGGTCATCATTTAACAGAAACCCTGCTATGCCATTTTCAACTCAAGTAAAATGCTGTCAAAATTACTTAAAAATGAAAGGAAGTGAGCGACAATACAAAATTTTTTGTGGTTCTGAATGGGATAGGACCCCTACTCTTTAGGAAGGTGACAATTTTAGTACATGAATTATTGGAGATGAATTATTGTAAGTTTGTTGATGACTGTGCATAAAGGTAGGCAAGGATAGGAGTAGGATGTCGGTGCGGGATAGGTTTTCTCCTGAGTATATTGCGGGTGTGAATCCATTCATCGAGATCGTTAGAAATCACGTAAGGGATGATGGGAAAACTCAGTTATCCATGCCATCACTGAAGGAATTTTTATTGGCTAACTCTTTTGGAATGCAAAAGCATCTACTTGATAGGGCAATCAATACATCTTACAGATATTGGACTCGTCATGGTGAAAGTACATATAGGGATCAACGTTGATTTAGAAAGGGATTGAGATGAAGGAGAAGATAGAGAAATAATGCATGACTAGTATCCAACGTTATCTCACCCAATAACACATGAAGGGACATCAGATCAGCCTTTTGCTTCCAGAGGACCATCAAAGGATGCACCGTTGATAGGTGAGAATGACGACAATGATAATTCTGAGAGAGGTTGTCCAGGAGTGTCCACGTATGATAAACAACAGATAATCAGCCGGACGGTGGAAGAGGAAAGATCAACTGCTTGTGCAGGTCCTGCAGGATCGAGGAGATTGACTTCATTTTATCAGAAACATCAGCTTCCTATGCATTTCATCCGGTAGGAGTAGGGTCTTTTTCTTGGTCTGATTCACGAAAATTGCAGAACTCTCTTTATCTGGTCTAGCTGTTTAATCTGATTTTTCAGTTCTGATGGGCTAGTTTGTATCTGAAGCTCTTGACCTTGCTAATTGTTATCTGTTAGTTTTATTGAAGGGCTATTGCATACGAAGTCACACTTATTCTTTGAGGTTCTTGCTTGTTCCTTTCACTAGGGCTTGAAATTCAGCACACGAGCACTTGTGTGGACTGCTTAAATCATATGCCTCAAATCGATTAGGAATATGATAAAGGAAGAGATGTTACTGAAAGGAATTATGGGTCAATTCTTTATAGTTCTGGGGCTTCGTTGTTTAACATAGAATGCATGAACTGATAGGAGAAACACGTGCATGGAGAATGAACTTATTAAGTGATGGCCTATGGCAAGCTGAGTAGAGTCGATGCTTTGGATAATCTAAGATATTATGAAGAAGGAGAACAGGAGTGTGGACTGATTTTAATTCTGTGTTTCCTAATGTTTATCATTCGAAGACCGCAAAAACAAGAAAATTGGCATTTAAACAAAAACCAGTGCTCATGATCTAGAAATCACCTGATATCGCTCAAATGATTTTAAAGATTTAACTTTATGATCCATTGGAATAAACAAGGGTAAACAGACCTTTTAGAATTAGAAGTTAGGACATGCACGATGTAGAACATTATGAATATGTCCAAGAATTGATGCAAGTCAAATGACATGGAGATAGAGAGAGAAGAGAAAGAGAGAGAAAATAACTTATATCTGCTGATCGGTTGACAATTAGCACTCGCTTGAATCCTCGAGAGAAGAATTCTCTGTGGAGGTATTAAAAAGGAGAATGCACATGCAGCAATGCCATTAGAATTGATGCCTAACATACCTACTCATCAGCTCCAGAAAGTTGACACTTTAGGATTTAGTTGTTATGTGTTCTTTCATCAACATGATCGACCAAACTTGATAGGATACGATCCTTTAACTACGTGGAGTAAGCCTTCGATATCCCTCAGATGCAACCAATATTCCAATATATCTGATGGAATATTGGAAGCCTCCGAGGGAATACCGAGGACTGCGCCAATTCACTTGAAGGTTCCATTTTTCTTCAGAAACATGGTGTAAGCCTTCAAGGTTCCCTCAAACCTTCCTACATCTCCAACCTATATGTTGGTATGTCGGAAGCCTTTGAGGGAACACTGAAGGTTTCGCCAATTCTCTTCACAGCTCTAAAGTTCTAAACAATCGACATGTATATATAGAGATCTCCCTTTAGCTGACGACAAAATTTGATCAAATCTCAAGTCCGGAATCGCATATTGGGTTTATTCTAATTCTCCTATTTATTCAGTGGTTCGCATATTTTCCTGTCCTGATAAGTTCTGCACATATCTAGTGATTTTGTTTTAACATGAGCAAAGTGTGCGACTCCACTCGAAGCAACAAAAACATGTGCTTGACTTATAAGCTTGACATTCTCTTGAGGATAAAGAGGGGCAACTCTTGGATGGACTGATTCTCCATCTGAAGGGCCAAGCAAATTTCTTGATGTGATTCCACCTTTTCATGGGTACAATAATATTAATCTTACAGAAGTCCACCCACCTACTACAAATGTTTCCATTCACTAGCTTGTGGGAATCCATAGCACGATAATAGCCTTTTGTAAAAGTTCTTATCTCTCGTGTTTCATGAGGAATAAAGGGGTTCAATCCATATATGGATAGGGTTGCACACTTGGCTATTTGAGCAAATGTCAAAACGGGTATTTGGTTTGGATACAGGAACTCGATACTCTCTCACAACATAGACATCAAGGTTCCACATAGTTAGTGCAATGCTTGTTGCTATTCAAGAGCCACTCAGGTACAATCAGAGAGGTTAAGAAGTGGTATCAGTATTTTCATTGATCGGAAGAGACTAGCAGATGTGTGATAGGATTCAGATCACTTGCCTAGAAACCTTTTGGCTGAAATAAATGGATCCCTTCACCATCATCTTCCACGCTCAACCATGAAGAAACGGAAGTAGTCTAAGCACATAGTGCAAACCAGGTAAACCTGAACTAAACCAGGAAAAAAAAAGAACTTAAAACAATAATAAAAAGCAGTTTTTGCCGGTTTCTCCACATTTGTTTTCCATGTTGATAGTAAGACAATAGTTAATCTTATAAATTCCCTCCGCTTCTGATAACAGTACGGACTTACTATTTCAATAAGCCCTTCGTCTGTCCTAAGCCTAACTCTCTGGTTCAATTGAGCCTAAGCAAGGCAACTTGTCTTGCCAAACTCCACTTCATGCGGATTTGGTGCATCTTGACTCTTAAAATAAGTGTCTAGCGGCCAAACGCTCGGGTATTGGCAGCAAACAGTGTGTTGGTGTTACCCAATGAATTGGACCGCACCGGGGTTTTTCGTTTTTGCTATATCTCTCCATTTCCGAAAGTGCAAAGAAAATGGACTATCTCGTGCAAATCGAACAACATATAAAGACTGAGTGGTGCATTGCAAGCTAACGTTTATGAACAAAATTCCACAATCCAACTCCCAACGTCACGAGAGCTGCTTCCCACCATTTATCCATACAAAACAAAAAACAAGTTAACTAACGTAAACACGAAACACATTTGCAGGTACCAAACTTTTCCCAAACAAGCAAATTCGGAAAGTCCAATGATGGTGAATTTACTGTACAATTCATTACAAAGATGCTCATTTGCTCCGCTGCCCTGAAATTTGCCTCTGGCCTTTCTCTTTATCGCGTTCGACTATATAATCTTTGGCAGGATTTCTCGCTCCAAACATACTGATTTGATTGCAAGTGAATAGCTGGATCATTTATCGAGCAGAAGTTCTAACATAATGAGTAAGAACTAAAAGAGTAATGTCTCGATAATGGGCAATAAAGAACAATGTGTTTGCTAAATATTCTTGTCAATACAACCCCATTTGCTGGCTAGTGTCTTGGGCAATCTCCATTTTCCACTACCAAAACAACCTTGAAGCATAGACAAAGCTGTACAGATCTGGAATTTAATGGCCGGCGCCCTATAGTCTTTGATTTCGTGATCTTTGATTTTATCTAATGAAGTACAAGCCCCAGGATTTTCTATACAAATATGAGCTAAGTTTCCTAGAAAGTTGCCAATCATCCATGCACGAAAGATCTGGTTACATCTTCTCTTCTTAAGAACTCTTACTCAATTCCCGCTTTAAGTAATTTCGCTGATGTATTTTGGAGCCAATGAAAATCCATACTGCGAAAAGAGCCTCCTATCTGAAGAAGTCAAAATATATTCCACCATTGCTTTAACTGTTGGCCCATCGGTGATACCGATAGCTGCACCAGCATTGGAGATAAACCGTCAATCGAAGGTAATCCTGTAATAGATGGCCACGTGTGAGAAGCGTAATAGGTTATTTTTCCAATTTGATGGACTGCAGGTGTAATGAACAGCTTGTTTTCTGTTTATGGCATAGCTCGTTCCTTCTTTCTTGTCTAGTAAATAAGTTTCACTGATGTGTCTTAAATACAAAACTATTTCATGATTCAAATATTTATGATGATCTGATATCTCGAAGAGTCCACACAAGCGATGGAGAAAGTTTGCAGAAGTTTGCCCATGCTCTTGTGATGGCGTTGCATGGGGCTTCATATGGTAAGCATGACTTCTCAGCTTGCTGTCAACATATGTACATTGACACGATAAATTTCGATTCGTGTTACGAGATTATGTTGTTTCTTTTTTTCCCTTATCGTTTTGCCTATTGTACAGGGGAATGATCTCATTTATCTTTCTTTGCGGGGCCGTGTATCTTAGACTTGTCGTCTTATCTTCAGATATTACATAAAATGAGCCAAAATGGCAGCTGACCGCTTTTTCATAAGCATAAAGTGCTTCTCTATCAGATTTCTTTAGTGTCAAGGCTGAGATAGAGGATGTATAATTATCATATGCCATTAATTCACCAAATGCAGGTAGCATTTTGACCTATACAAGTGATCATTTTTTTTTCGAAAAAAAAACTAATCATGTTTTTCTGACCAAAAAAAAAACTGATCATGTTTGACATATATCAATCGTTATCATCTACTTCTCTTTAGGTTTGTCAAGTTGCATTCAATTCTTGTTGATATGGGGGAGAGCTCAAAGACCAATTCGCTGTGTTTTATATGAAACACGATTTTGTTTCACGTGAAGAATGTATTCTTGCATCACATTGATGGCTTGACTCTTTGGACCCTTTATTTTTTGGGTGTATGTAGATACATCGAACATCCTAGTTATGTATCTTTGACCATTAAGCTAGGAAATCAAAGTTAATTCAACTAGGTTTCCTATTTTGAATGGTTTTCTAGTATGAAAATGTTTTCTTGTTGGAGAAGTTTTCCTAACAAGAGGTTTCCTAATTTGAATCCAATTATTGCCTATATATAAAAAGTCGATGTTTCTTATGAAGAGTATCAAAGAGGATCCTCTACTTATGAATTACACTCTTAGAGAGCTTTTTAGTGTTGAAACCAATTAAATATTATGAGTAAGATTTGCTAATTTCTTTGTGAGATTATTTCTTGAGGAATTGTGAGGGCTAAACACTATTTGATCTATTAAGTGTAATTGAGGCTTAAGAAACACTTAGAGTATTTAAATAACTTGAGTATAGTTGTAATATCCATTATATCACTTGATTAACAATGGAATTCGTTACTCCTCTCCCTGTGTGAACATGGGTCACTATAACCGAACCATGTAAATTTTGTGTTCGATATATTTTCTTGTTCTATCTATTTTATTTGTTTATACTAGTACTAGCAGTAGTTTATGTTGGTTGATAACTTATTTAAACGCAACTTGAGGTACAGTTTTGTTCCATAAATTTGTTGTGTTTGCTTCCTACTTAGTATAGAATATGAACTAGCAAGATACGCAATGTTCGCATGAGATGAAAAATATTTGATTGTTAATCATTCGCATGCTTATCAAATCAATACATTTAAACCGTAGAATTCTGCTTAAGGATGGCTTACGAAACTTGTGGTAGCCATGTTTGTTTTTTAATAAGCACAACGGCACTCGATTTTACATACTGCTTCTGAATTGTCCTCATCGGACTGTTTGGGAATCCGGCGGGAATTTACATTGATATGGAGTACGGTTGTCATTTAACAGCAACCCTGCTATGCCATTTTCAACTCAAGTGAAATGCTGTCAAAATTACTTAAAAATGAAAGAAGTGAACGACAATACAAATTTTTGTGTGATTCTGAATGGGATAGAACCCCCACTCTTTAGGAAGGTGACAATTTTAGTACAAGAATTACTTGAGATGAATTCTAGTAAGTTTGTTGATGATTGTGCATAAAGGTAGGAATGGATAGGAGAAGGATGTCGGTGGGGGATAGGTTTTCTCCTGAGTATACTGCGGGTGTGAATCCGCTCATCAAGATCGTTAGAAATCACATAAGGAATGAGGGGAAAATTCGTTGTCCATGCCACCACAGCAGGAAATTTTATTGTCCAACTTTTTTCAATGCAAAACCATCTACTTGATAGGGCAATCGATACATCTTACAGATATTGGACTCATCATGGGGAAAGTACGTATAGGGATCAACGTTGATTAATTTAGGAAGGGATTGAGATGAAGGAGAAGGTAGAGAAATATCGCCTGACTAGTATCCGACCTTATCTCACCCAATAACACATGAAGGTACATCAGATCAGCCCTTTGCTTCCAGAGGACCATCAAAGGATGCACCGACGATAGGTGAGAATGACAAGAATGATAATTCTGAGAGAGGTTGTCCAGGAGTGTCCACGTATGATAAACAACAGATAATCAGCCAGAGGGTGGAAGCGGAAAGATCAACTGCTTGTGCAGGTCCTGCAGGTTCGAGGAGATTGACTTCATATTTTTCCGAAACATCAGCTTCCTATGCATTTCATTCGGTAGGAATAGTGTCTTTTTCTCGGTATGATTCACAAAAATTGCAGAACTCTCTTTATCTGGTCTAGCCGTTTAATCTGATCTCTCATTTCTGTAGGACTAGTTTGTATCTGAAGCTCTTGACCTTTCTAATTTGTATACGTTAGTTTTATTGAAGGGTTATTGCGTACAAAGCAGCACTTATTCTTTGAGGTTCTTGCTTGTTCCTTTCATTACGGCTGAAATTCAGCGCACGAGCACTTGTGTGGACTGCATATATCATAGGCCTCAAATCGGTTAGGAATATGATAAAGGAAGAGTTGTTACTGAAAGGACTTCTGGATCAATTCTTTATAATTGTTCTAAGGTTTCATTTGTATAACATAGAATGAATGAACTGATAGGAGAAACACGTGCATGAAGAATGAACTTAATAAGTGATGGCCTATGGCAAGCTGAGTAGAGTCGATGCTTTGGATAATCTAAGATATTATGAAGAAGGAGAACAGGAGTGTGGACTGATTTTAATTATGTGTTTCCTAATGTTTATAATTCAAAGGCCCCAAAAACAAGAAAATTCGCGTTTAAACAAAACCGGTGCTCTTAATTTACAAATCACCTAATATCCCCAGATGATTTCAAAAACTTTAATTTTATGATCCATTGGAATAAAAAAGGGTAAGCAGACGTTTAGAATTAGAAGTTAGGACATGCATTATGTTAACATTATGAATGTGTCCAGGAATTGACGCGAGTCAAATGACACGGAGATAGAGAGAGACAATAAATTATACCTGCTGATCGGTTGACAATTAGCACTCGCTTGAATCCTCGAGAGAAGATTTCTCTGTGGAGTTATTAGAAAGGAGAATGCACATGCAGCAATGCCATTAGAATTGATGCCTAACATACCTACGTATCAGGTCTAGAAAATTGACGCTTTATGATTCAGTTGTTCTGTGTTCTTTCATCAGCATGATCAACCAAACTCAATGGGTTACGATCCTTTAACTGCATGGAGTAAGCCTTCGATATCCCTCGGATGCAACCAATATTCCAATATATCTGATGGAATATTGGGAGCCTCCGAGGGAATACCGAGGACTTCGCCAATTCACTTGAAGGTTCCATTTTTCTTCAAAAACATGGTGTAAGCCTTCAAGGTTCCCCCAAACCTTCCTACATCTCCAACCTATATGTTGGCATATCGGAAGCCTTTGAGGGAATATTGAAGGCTTCACCAATTCTCGTCACAGCTCTAAAGTCCTAAATAATCAGTGTGTACATATAGAGATCTCCCCTTTGGCTGACTACAAAATCTAATTAAATCTCAACTTCGGAATCGCCATATCGGTTTTATTCTAATTCTCACTTTTATTTAGTGTTTGGCAAATTTTCCTGTCCTAATAAGTTCTTCCTATGTTGAGTGATTTTGTTTTAATATGAGCAAAGTGCGCAACAACATGTGCTTGACTTTTAAGCTTGACATTCTGTTGAGGATAAAGTGGGGCAAAACTTGGATGGACTGATTCTCCATCTGAAGGGCCAAGCAAATTTCTTGATGTGATTCCACCTTTTCATGAGTACAATAATATTAATCTTAAAGAAGTCCACCCAGCTACTACAAATATTTCCATTCAATAGCTTGTGGGAATCCATAGCATGAAAATAGCCTTTTGTAAAAGTTCTTATCTCTCGTGTTTCATGAGGAATATAAGGGTTTCAATCCATATATGGATAGGGTTGCAAACTTGGCTATTTGAGCAAATGCCTTGGTATGGATGCTGGAACTCGATACTCTCTCAAAACATACACATCAAGGTTCCGCATAGATAGTGCAAATTGCGATCCAAGAGCCATTGTTTTGTTCCCTCAGATACAATCAGAGAGGTTAAAAAGTGGTATCAGTATTTTCATTGATCAGAAGAGACTAGGAGATGTGTGATAGGATTGAGATCACTTGCCTATAACCTTTTGGCTGATAAAGATAGATCCCAGCACCATCATCTTCCACGCTCAACCATGAAGTAAAGGAAGTAATCTAAGCACATAGTGCAGACCATGTCAACCTGAACTAAACCAGGAAAATAAAGCACTTAAAATGATAATAAAAATCAGTGTTTACCGGTTTCTCCACATTTGTTTTCCATGTTGATAGTAAGACATTAGTTAATCTCATAAATTCCCTCCGCTTCTGAAAAGAGTATAGACTTACTATTTCGATTTAAGCCCTTCAGCTGTCCTAAGTCTTACTCTCTGGTTCAATTGAGCCTAAGCTAGGCACTTTGTCTTGCCAAACTCCACTTCATGCGGGTTTGGTGCATCTTGACTCTTAAAATAAGTGTCAAGCCGCCAAACACTCGGGTATTGGCAGCAAACAGTGTGTTTGTGTTACTCAATGAATTGGACCGCACCGGGGTTATTCTTTTTGGCTATATCTCTCCATTTCCGAAAGTGCAAAGAAAATGGTCGATCTCGTGCAAATCGACCAACATATAAAGACTGAGTGGTGCATTGCAAGCCAACGTATATGAACAAAATCCAACATTCCAACTCCCAGAGTCACGAGAGCTACTGCCCACCATTTTATCCATGTAAAACATAAAACAAGTTCACTAACATAAACACGCAGGTACCAAACTTTTCCCAAACAAGCAAAGTCGGGAAGTCCAATGATGGTGAATTTATTGTACAATTCATTACAAAGATGCTGATTTGCTCCGCTGCCCTGAAATTTGCTTTAAGTCTGGCTTTTCTCTTTATCACGTTCAACCATACAATCTTAGGAAGGATTTCTCACTCCAAACATACCGATTTGATTGCATGAAAATAGCTGGATCATTTATTGAACAGAAGTTCTAACGTAATGAGTAAGAGGTAAAGAGTAATTTCTAGATAATGGCAATAAAGAACAATATGTTGGCTAAATATTCTTGCCAATACAATCCATTTGCTGGCTAGTTTCTTGGGCAATCTCCATTTTCCACTACCAAAACAACATTGAAGCATAGACAAAGTTGTACTTATCCAAGAATTTATATCCGACTCCCTACAGTTTTTAATTTCGTGACCTTTGATGGTCATCTAATGAAGTTCAAGCCCCAAGATTCTCTATACAAAAACAAGCTAAGTTTCCTAAAAGTTACCAACACTTGTAAACAAAAGCTCTCATGACATCTTCTCTTCTTAGGAACTCACACTCAATTACCACTTCAAGTGATTTCCCTGATGTATTCTGGAGCCAATGAAAATCCATACCGCCAAAAGAACCTCCTATCTGGAGAAGTCAAAATATTCCACCACTGCTGTAATTGTTGGCCACATCGATGATATGATAGCAGCAATAGCATTGAAGACAAACTGTCAATCAATGGTAATCCAGTCATGACTCCATACTGAAAAAATCACCGAGGGGCTGAACATAAAAAGACAAATATGGATTTATTAGGCTTGGAAAGATGGGATCGGGAGGTTTGGAAGATATCGAGGCTAGAGTGGGATCCTTGATGGGAAAATATAATTCCCCAGCGGCACGTCTTTACCAAATGCAAACAGCCCTTTATTTGGAAAACCCACTTGCGTGCTTATCACTTATCACAGCCATTTTGGGTATGCAGATCCAATTCAGTTAGCTAATCAAAAGCTTCACAACACATTCTGTCAATATCTAGACCGCAAAGTACTGCAGGAAACTCAAAACAGAAGGGTAAGCTACATCATCATGAAGGACAAAAAGTGTAGATTTTCTAAAGAAGTGAGATGCTTTCTTTTTAAGCATTTCTGGAAGCTAAGAGATCTCTATTCAGTCCAACCCAAGTGCATAAAACCGCACAGTAATTGCCCTACTCTAACATGTAGGGAGTCAATGAGAATCATAGAAAGAAAGCTTACCAGGTTGTCGCTCCCGAAGTATCAAAAGTGCTATTGCAGGTAAGATAATCATATATCTAAATCATCGTCAGGGTCCTCATCGGAATCTGGTCTCTCATCATCAGAATCCCGAAGATAAATTATCTCGCCCTTGCTAGAATCTGTCATCTGCATTGTTCCAGCCGCCTCATTATTTTGTTCCGCAAGAGATCTCCGACCATCATATATCTCAATCGGTTTTCCATTTCCTAAAACAAAAAGCAGAGGTTTCTGGTAAGTACTTCAATTTTCAGAAAAAATGTAGCTCAGTTGTGAGATGGCACCCAAAACATACTATCAGTCTTCATCATACATAAATTGCAACCCTATCACTGTATTAATACCTTGGTGTTCGAATGGAAGTATGACCTTTGCTCTATCCATCTGCTCCTTCTCTGACAGTTGTAGATTAAATTGCACCTGCCAAAACAAGCATTTCATGAATGGACCTTCAACAAGAACCAAGCAGTCAGTTCTCTCATCTTAAAGTAAACCAACTAACCTTTGGCAAAATGCTTCCGCCCATTGTTCCACCATCAGTTGAAACAGATGAAAAAGCGATGCCAGACCTTTCAATAGTAATTTCTTCACTCTAGATCACATATTCATGTAATCCGAACAGTATTTTCAGCGTCATTCACAACAAATCAAGGGATGATGCATTAGATAGAGAGAGAGAGAGAGAGAGAGAGAGAGGTACCATCAGCCGCACACGACCATTCCGTCGCTTAAAACGGACAAAAAACTTTGCCCTTGCAAAATTCTGTTCCGTCAGAGATAAATTTTCCAAGGAGATCCTCAGTCCATTGGAAGCTGGAATTGCAGATTCTATGCTGGCCACCATAGAGGACATGTAATCAAAAACAGCAGCAACCTTGTCTTCAAGAAGGTCTGAGTGCAACAACCAGAAGACACAGGAAGCCAGATCTGTGGCCATAAAAGGTACTTTAAAACAAAAGCATCCAATAAGGAACAACCAAGGATGTTGTGAGTTGATATCAGATTGTTTGTTTATTTAACACCCCAAGACAAATAATTACATTATTTGATGTCTTAAAAGAACCGAAATTTCACAAAGTCAAAAAGTCTCTTGTGCGACCTGCTGACAAAGACATGGATCAGGAACACAAGTTTACATAAACAGCTTTTTTCCCTGTCCATATTACGATCACTAGACTTCAAAAGTAGAAACTTCAATGGAAAAAGAAAAGTAACATGTTCCTGCATATGCCAGTGCAGAGAGTGAACATACCATGGCTCCGAAGGTCGCTGAGAACACGTGCAACTGAGCGTACAGATGCATACCTCAACATCTCATTCACCTGATGAGATAAGCAAATAGACTATTATATGAGAAAAAGATGAAATTCCATCGCATGGACAGCTGGAAAAAGACAATACTGGCATGCAAGTTCTTTCTGTGGCTAAAACAGCAAATACTCATCATTACTGACTGATCCTGGCCAAACTATTCTCTCCCCATGGCAATAAATTTTCAGCAAACAAAGCCGTATAGCTGACAATAATTTCATTTCAATACGAGTAAATTTTCCCTGAAGGTAAGACAAACTTTCTCACCTTCAAAAATTAATCTAAACTGACATATTTTGCAGGTTCAATATGAATTCTTCTGCATGTAGAGGAATTAATAGCTTGATATGTACAGAATAAACAGGGTATTTGTCTGAGTCGAATAAAGATCTGGCCAGCTCCTATGACAAACATCTTATATGTCACTTTTGATTGGTACTAATAATTTTTTGTTAATCACTTGTTGCTGTTACTCTTCAGTTTATTCTTTGGCAATATGTCTATGCTGGTTCAAATCCAACTTGGCAGAAAACAGTGTTTGGCAAAAGAAAAGTTTGAACAATGATCACCAAAATATTGGTGCACAGATTATATGTTTATATAACTATTGCCAGTTGAAATTGTACATTTTCTTAGGAATTTAGAAAGAATATTTCATCACAAATATAATTAAAAAAGACCTTTTGTAGGATATTGCTCAGCTTGTGCCACTGAAATTCAAACACAACACTCATTTTTGCTTGGTGAAAAACATAAATCTGTTTGTTCCAACAGTCATCGATGTTTCTTCTGTGGATCAAGGTTCGTTGTTCATCTCCACTCGTTCCACAAACAGTTTTTTTCCCTGGTTACAGAAATTAATGCTTCCAAATCCATTATTAGCTATTCTCTCTTTCTTCCAAATATGGGTCAGGGACTTAGATGCCTGTGGAAAGATCCAGTGCCTCGGTAGAGTCTATATCTAGTGTAAACAAATCCTCATAACTATTATATATCCAATTAAGATGGAAGCTTCCCATATAGAACTTGGTCTAACAAAATACAGTGCACTCAATTCAGAACATGGCATGTCCAAGGACTCCTATGCAACATTCTCCTAATCCGCAAACATTGCCAGTACATAAGTCATTGTAATTATAGTACAAACAATATGGCAATTTCTCTTACGCAACAATGACTAACAATTGCATCAAAGTTTAGGGCAATTACCAATAATTTGAAACTTATAAATTATACCAGTTGATCACTTTACCTAGAGATGAAAGTAAACATTGTTATGCATGTCCTTTGAGATAAAAGAGTATAGTAGAGTACTACTACTACCCGAGAAGGGCTCAATCTAATGAAACTGCTTTCAATTGAACAAGGAAAACGACATGGAACTTAATAATCTAAGGAACTAAATAATCACTCTATGCAGGTGATGAACAATGACCATTTAATTTTACTAGCTGAAACAAGACTATGCTATTCATTTTCACAGCCTTCCCTGAGGATAATACTGTCAATAGGCACATGGTTATGTGTGCTTCAGAAAGGGAATAATATAAATAAGAAGGCCTCTGATCGTGCTTGATAAGAAGTTTCTTAGAATCTTCTAGGCACCAAAACAAACAAATTTTAGTGGACCCGTTGTATAGAGCAAATTGCCCGATCCTTCTGCTTGCTGGGTACTACATAGGAAGTTTCCAAGCATAATCCTCACAACATACAAGTCCTCCATAATGATTTTACTAGAACAAGATTACCACATTTATTTCTCATTATTTTTGCATTCATTGGTGCGCCTTAAAAGCTCCACCATGACAGAAAATAGTCCTAGGTCCCTAACACTTGAAAAACAGGTTCATACGAATGAGGGCCTTTATTTGAATTACTCTCAGTAGGAGTAGTACATGTTTTACATGAAAAAAATAAAGACTTTGTTACCGAGTCCAATGCAAAAGAGAAACGACCTTTCCCTTCTCCAATCAAGCCTGCAATGATTAACGGCCATCCATGAGACAATGTCACCAAATGGGACAAATAAACAGCGGCAGCTAAGCTTCAGATGCAATTGATGAAGTTACCTTTCCCCAGTTCAACAGCTAAAGAATACAGCTTATCCATGTCCTTCACATCCTTACAAAGAGTGGACACACCGGAAGCTTCCTTGGTAACATCATTCACTTTTCCTCGCCCCACAATGCGATCCTTCCAACCATGGGGATCCGAATAACAATCCAATATCTGAATCCTACAAGAAAGCGTCAGGGGGGCCTGCATTCATCAACATCAACACCATTTCCCGCACGGTACACACCCCGTGCCAAATTTAAAATAGAAAAAGCAGTACGGGTCGAGCTACTGAAGGGATGTACTTGAACTGCCAATGAGGTCTGTTCATGCTATCCCACAAAATCGAAATACACCCAGATATGTCGGCATTCCAAATTTTACTTTCTATCCCATCTCCGCAATCAAATCCAACCAACCCAAAAAAAAAACTTAAGAATTTCAAAAACGATGATGCATCACCATTTCCGAGACGAGTTAACTTCAAGACCTCTTTCCTTGAGCAAATTCACATAAAACGATGGGCTCCGGTTGAAAGCGACCAGCACGAGCCCCCTGCCGCGGCAAAATCAACCAAAACGTCAAGAGCCAAAAAATCAGCGCACCAAATGCAATTTCATCACTCAGGAAGTGGAAAACGATTTGCCATAAATATGCCACAGAAATTTAAAAAGAAGAAGAAGAAGCGGGTTCAGGAGCAGGACACTGGAGTGACCTTGACTGAGACTTTCCCGCCAAAATGTGGGAGGACAGCTGACCGAGGACGTGGGCGAAGACGTCGGAACCGAGCGGCGAGCCGATCGAGTCCTTGATGGTGAGAGCCGGCGCGTGCTCGCCTTCCAACGCGCCGTCCCGGAGAGCTCTGCAAATGGATTCCGCCATTTGATATTGGGGCAAGCTTCTCGAGCCGATTGACATGGACATCGAGCCCTAATTTTTGGAGATGAAAGTAGGATTGTTTGCCGAAAGGTCCTCTACCTTTCGTATATTCCCCGAATAGAGCACACCCCAGGGACGTTCTCTTTTCATTTGCCCCTCTTTCGCCTCATGAGAATTATCAAAATTGATTGTTCTTACTTTTCAGGTTTATTGTATTTATTTTTTAACAAAAAAAACTCTATATTTAGGTTTTATTTATTTCGCGAAAAATGTGATATATCTAGAAAATATTTTCCACTAAGTTATTTTCTAATAATATTTTTCTGGTATTTGATTGAAACCTGAAAATAAACTGGAAAATATTTTCATTATTTGATATGAAAATTTTGATTTGATTTTCCTAAGTAAACACACACTATTCGAGCATTAATAACTTACACATAGGTAATCGAAGAACCAGGTACAGGCACTAGAGTCTGGGGTCTGGTCTCGATGGACCCAGACTTGGGTGTCAGGGATCGGGGCACGAGCACCTAAGTCTTAGGCTCGACTTTGATGGATACAAGCATAGACTTTGTGGCCCCGAGTCCAAGCGTTGGGGATCTTAGCTCAGGTATCAAGATCCCAGGCTCAGCCTTTATGGACCCGGGCGAGAGCATCGTGGGCCCAAGTAAGGGCATCAGAGTCTCAAGCTCCTCATTGATGGACCCGAGCATGGGCGTCGAGAATCCAAGTATCGGCATCGAGGTCACGAGCACAGCCTTAATGGACCAAGGTTGGGTGCCTAAGACCTAGTCCTGAACGCCAGGGACCCGAGAACCAGCACTAATGTTTCTGTGCCCAAACGTAGTATTTCAAGTCAAGCGCCGATACCTACTCATATTTTAGAAAATAATTTCAAATTTTTTACAAAGGAAATCATTTCTTCAATTAAGCATAAGTTTTCTGTTGACTCATTTTTTCAAGCGAATCAAACGCCAAAAAAATGAGGAAAATGTTTTTCATGAAACAAACAGAGTATTTATATAGATAGATGGAAAAAAACAAAGGTCAAGTATCACTTCAAACAATTTAAGTTCATTTAGCAACTTTTCTACTGCCCAAATTCCATAGTAACAGCACCATTAGTACTATGTGAATTCATTAACAAATGGGCCGTGAAATTTTATTTAAATACAGAATAATGAATTGATAAGGACTCAGAGCACCTTGTACGACCCCTCTCGCCCAAAAAAAAAAAGATTGAAAAGGACACTACCCATTATAGCTCGTGGAAAATTATGTATTCTCTTGAATAAAGTATGATTTGGTTTTTAAATGTTAGAATAGCACACAATAGCATGTGCCACGTATATGTGTCATTAAGCGCTAAACAATGATGTCGAAGTGGGTCACCTTTGATACTCTAATAATTGATGTCTAATTTAATGTGTTATTCTCTATATTGTGGGCCAATATACTTTTGTTAATATATAGTACTGATAGGACAGCGCATAAGAATCGAGGAAAGATTCCGTGTGCTTGTGTGAGTTGGGATATGTATGAACATTATCTCTTTTTTTAATGTATAAAATTAGGAGTTATTTGATGGTTGTTGAAGATATGCAATGACATTATGCCTTGTTACAGTCCAATCATGTGACTTTGGTATTCACTTAAATATGGACACTCTTGCTGGGGAACTATACATGCCATGACCATTTGGACCAAACGCTGGTCGCATGCTCATTAGAGACTTTCACAAGTTTTTATTCGAAGTGGAGCACTTCACATTACTCACAAAATTGCAAGTTTACACTCAATCTAACTCTATTAAACTTCCGGAATGATTTACATTAGTAGTTTCCCCATATAATTAGGTCGATACATTCCTAAAAGTGTATTGTATAGACCTCGATTAGTATTCGGCGGGATTTTATGTTTATGTCTCGAACTGAGCCAAATGAATGACTTGGCCCTTTGAAAAATATTTGATACTTTTCATGAGGAAAATACTTATTAGTTCTTTAACTGAGTGTAATAATTGATTAAACTATCAAAATAACCATGTAAATTCAAAAAAAAAAGTGGCCCAAAACGTGCCAAAATATCAAATTTTAGGGCCTTAAATACCTAATCGCAGCATGCTCTGAATAACCTTTTTGTATTGTAATTATAGACCTCTTAACTTCATTCGAACTAAAAGATGTGTTCCATCACTTTTAAGTAACTTTTATGTTAATTTTGCAATAGTTCGACATTGAATAATTAATAATACTTTGGAAAAAATATCCAAGCTTTAGCTCAAGCTGGCCCGAATTGAACTGAATAGTTTGGTCTTGACCATCTTTTTTTTTTTTTTCAAGCCAAGCTATAAACCCGACTTGGAAATGTCAGGCCCAACCTATTTGAACAGCGCTCGGCCAAAAATCCCATCCATAATCCATACCCGACTTAAACATCTAGTTTACGCCCTTACATTTAAAATTGTGTGAAGGTTGTGGTTAGAGTTTGTAAAATGTTTAATCCGAAAAAATACGATGCCAAACAAGTAAGGTCACAAATAATTTCGTTTGGTAGCCAACTAACATGAATAATCATGTATACTTGGGAAGTATTCTTAAACACCCGAAATGGAAAAATATCAGAATACAAATTTGAAGATTCAGGGTGAAAGTTTGCACATCAAAAACATGATAACCCCCTAAAATCCATCCAAATTTTAGTTTTTGAAAAGAATAACGACACAAATAATTCCTAAAATTTAACTTGATATGCAATTTAGCTCACGAACGTTTAATTTGTTTAATATAATCCCTGAACTCTAACTCAATGTGCAATGCGATCCTGTAACTTTTTATTTATTCAAACTAGTCTCTGAATTATATGAAAATATTTAATATCTGAACTTAAATTAATGTAATGATAATATTAAATATTTTCATATGATCCAAGGACTACTTTCAACATGTATCAAAAATTCATACATCACATTGAACAAATTAAAAATTTAGGGATCACATTACATATTGAAGGTTAAAGTTTAGCGATCAAATTAAATGAATTCAAAATTCAATGATTATGTTGTATATTAAATCAAAATTCATGTATCATTTACGTTATTTCTTTTTTCCTCTAAAATCCCTTATGATATATGCTCAGTACGCGATTCCCGCAACCCCGAGCTGCGCCTACTGACAAAAGTTGATATCACCACTAACATCATTTTTCTATTCCAGATAAGAGCATCGGAAAAGTCGAAATCACGATCCGACGACACCGAAATCGAGAGAAAAAGTGCACAATCAAAAGCTTGCACCCCTAGGGCCTAAGCAAACGAGCGTGCATGAATTTAGCCGCCCGTTTTTCTCTCCTAGTAGTAGCCCCTCTCTCCTCTCTCTGATCAAAGATTCGCTTTCCTTCATGTACCGTAAAAAAATATTTTAAAACAATAGTTTTTGGGCCTTTTTGGGTCCTACATGCCTACCTGTGATTAGTACCTTCCTACTTTTTCGAGAGGGAATACCCCTAATATGTGAAATGACGAAAATACCCTCTCAAGATGCCGTGGCCAAATCGGTAAATAAAATTACGAGAAAAGAATTATATTCGGCATCAATTATTTATGACCGACGATCTCCGCCGACGCCTCGCGGCGCGAATCGCGACGCCGGGGGGAAGATGTGGGGCCCGCAGATCCTGCGTCACGTGCGGCAGGCGGTAGCAGCCGGATTTTTGTCCGCCCTTTCTGTTTTTTTTTTCTTTTTTTTATTTGGTTAGTGCGAAACGGCGTGCTGATTGCTTTAGATACTTCGTAATTAAGAGGGCCAAAAGAGTCCATAAATGAACGTAATTACATAAATGATTTGCCGTAAATACATAAATGACTAGTTACGTAATTACTTAGTGCGAAACGGCGTGCTGATTTGCCGTAAATACATAAATGATTTCGTAATTAAATATGCAAATGGTATGCACGTAACTATTAAGAGGGCCAAAAGAGTCCATCGATGAACGTTTCTACGTTCGACGTAATCAAGGCGTTCGAAAGAGATTCGTTGCTATTTTCCCCCTTTCATGAACTTATAAAATGGTTTTAGATACTTCGTGTCGAATAAAAGTCGAATTATTAAGTAGGCAGGTGGAGGCAGGCGGCCGGCCGACGGGCGGCGGCAAATGGCCCACGCGGCGACGGGCGAGGGATGGTGGGGCAGCGAAGGCGAACAATAAAGGAGAGTTGTTGTTTCCGTTTTTAATTCAAAAATTAAAAAGTATAAAATTTTAACTTTTCATTTCTATTCCAAACCTATTTCCGGATTAAAAATTTTAGCCCGGAAATAGAAAAATAAAATCATTTCACCAAATAGATTTATGTTCCAAACCTATTTCCAAAAATTAAAAAAATTAAAAAATAAGGAAACGGAATGGTTTGATTCGCGCCCCTAGTATCTCAATCCAAGACCCGCGAGGCTAATCGGAAGACCGCAAAGTATTTTTGAGAACTTTAAGGCAATCGGCATAAAAGTGCAAGCAAGCTCATGTTTGAAATTTATTCGAACAGTGGACGTCGATGGACCGATGAAATCGAAGCGGGCGCCGATTTTCCCCACGCAACGCCACATAGGATGACGTTAATCTTTTTCGATTATTTTATTATTTTATTTTATATATTTGGCTCATCAAATTGATGATGTCAATCTGAAAATACAGCACAGGGTTCTTTTATCCAATCCATAAGAACAGAATTTGTCCTCGTCACTTTAGATACGGAGGGAAATCTACAACGTGGCCGTGGTACACCCCCATGGTCGTATGCTTCAATTCTCTTCCTTTGAGTAGACCGTCGCCGCGTATAAAAAAAAGATTTTTGAGATTCTTTATTTTCCTTCTTCTTTTTCTTTTTTTCGGAATAAAGGGCGTTTGATTCCGAGTCGGCAAAAGTCGCTCGAAACACCTCCCTTGTTTTTAGGATTATCAAGTAAAGAGTAAAATGCCCGTCAAAATCTAAAAGTTCGTTCGAATTTCAAAGAATTACGAAAATACCGCGGATGAATTTACATTTCAAAATTTATATACTCGAATTGTTTCGAGGGTTTCGAAAGAAAAGAATCCAAAGGGCGTCTATAGTAATATTTAAATAAATAAAAATAAGGGATAAGTATACTAAATGTTCTAAAATTTGTCATGAAGTGCAATTGAATTCTAAAACTTTCAGAAAATTTAATCGAGTTTTAAAATTATCCGAAAGTGCAGTCAAGTCCTCAAACTTTCGAAAAGTGCAATCAATTGAAGGACTCGATTAGATCAATTTGACAAGTTTTAGAACTTAATAAAAGTTCAAGGATTTAGATGCACTTTCGTAACAAGTTTTATAGCTTAATTGAACTTTTTGAAAGTTTGGAGATTTAATTACACTTTTCTATCAAGTTTTAAGATTTTCGGTACATTTATCCCTGAAAAATAAAAACCTATCCAGACACAGGTCGAGAGTTGTGGCACTGAATTTTGATGGTAACTCATCAACCGCGCGGTCCCCTTTTCGGGTGGATTGCCATGTGCCCGGGGACTCAATCTGGAAGGTCGAAGAGAATCGATGGCCAAGCTAATTGGGATTCGAAACTGGTCTCTGACCCACCCGTAACGCGCGCACCAGTCAACTAAAAGAGCAGTCTTCTCAACGCAAATTAAGTGCATTCGAAAGGGGATTTCGATGGCGAAAGTTGGTCAATCTCTCTCCATTCCCGAGCGTTGGCAATTTGACTCGACCAAAAGATAAGGAAAAAAGTTTGGCAATTGCTTTCTGGTTTTATCCACCTATTTAAAGTTTGGAACACAAATAAATCTCCCGAATCACTATATATTCCCACTCTTTACCACCATATAAATGCCTAAAAACGATTTGATTTTATGCGGATGGTAAACAAATTTTCAAAGCATTATGCGCAAACTGCGTTTTTTTTTTTGGGGGAGTGTTTTTAAAGCGTAAAATCTCTATCCATTCGAGTCAATGGCCGGTGTTTTATGTACTTTCTAAAAAAAGTACCAAACCAACTTTCGAGTCGATACTATACATTGAATGAACGTACGTGTCAACAATATTTAGATAACACGAAAATTTTCAGATGTATTCAGGGTTAAAAAGAGAAATGCCGGGCGCGATCGATGCAAGACACGGAATAAACAAGGAAGCGAAATGGAAAGACGTACCGAAATTTCGAAAGATCCGTCTTCATCCCTCTGGGGGCCCAGCGCGAAGGAGAAGCAGCGGCAAAGAGGAGGAGAAAGGAGAGAGAGAAGAGGAGCAGCAGCGGCGGAACGGAGGGGACAAAGCGGGGGCGGTGCGGGGCGTGCGAATGACGTGGAATCTGATTCCAAAGGACGCAGAAGAGCACCACCGCCCCACCACCGATGAACACGAGAGAGAGAGAGAGAGAGAGAGAGAGAGAGAGAGAGAGAGAGAGAGAGAGAGAGCCGATGGCATCGATGCTGCACGCGTCCCCCCCGCGTCGCGTTTTGCATAAGCATTTTGCCTCCCCCAACCCACCCCACCTCTCCTCACGTTCCATCGCGTCCCCTGTTCCTTCGGTCTCTCTCTGTGTCTCTTGCGCACGCAATTTCCCTCTCTTTGGCCCGGTCTTTCAAACGCTTCAAGAAGCAGGAAAAGCCATTCCCCATGCCGCACATTCTCATATGCCCGTCTCCCCATCTCCCCTCCTCCCCTCCTCCTCCTCCATCTCTTCCGCATTCCTCCTGACCTTTGCTCTCTCTCTCTCTCTCTCTCTCTCTCTCTCTCTCTCTCTCTCTCTGCCCATCTCGTTTCCTTCTTCTTCTTCTTCTTGGTTCTTGGAGTCTCGGGTACGAGGCTGGAGCGGTGACGGATGGAGTCTCGGTCCCCGAAACTGAAGCGGCTCCGATGCTCCGTCCAGAACTACGATTGGGGTCGCCGCGGGATGGAATCCCGGGTCGCCAAACTGTTCGCGCTCAATTCCGGCGCCGAGGCCGACGTCCAGAGGCCCTACGCCGAGTTCTGGATGGGCACCCACGAGTCCGGCCCTTCCTTCCTGTTGCCCGCCGGTTGCGACAATGGGGGCCCCGAAATCTCTCGGGACGTCACTCTGAAGGCTTGGATTTCGAGCAATCCCGATGTTCTTGGCGATAAGGTCGTGGCCCAGTGGGGCTGTGATCTCCCTTTCTTGTTCAAGGTATGATTTTGATCACCTGGGCTTTGCCTATCGAGGGATGCAAAGGATCAATTTGTGTTTTTTTTTTCCTTTAAATTTTTGGGAGTGTCGGCGATGAAGTGTGGTTGGTTCTGAGCTTCTCAGCCGGTGCTAATAAGTATTCGTGCTTTTAGACACGTGTGACGGTGGTTGGTCTTTCCTTCTTCTTTTTTCTCTCCTCTGTTTTTTGGCGGAATTTGAGTTTAAGGGTTGGAGATCGTGAGATTGAAATGCAGTTTATATTGGTCTTCTGGTCTGTTCTTCTTTTCGTGGATCGTGATTGGACTTTGAATTGCACGAGTCCCTCAAAGTGAAAACTCGGGTTTGTTTTTTTAACTCCTTTGGTTTTTTGTGTTTTTGGGCTTGTGTTAGGTGCTTTCAATCGCAAAACCATTGTCAATACAGGCTCACCCAGATAAGGAATTGGCGGGGGCTTTGCACAAGGCACATCCGAATGTTTACAGGGATGCTAATCACAAGCCCGAGATGGCTTTGGCCATAACCAAGTTCGAGGCCATCTGTGGATTCATTAGCATGGAGGTAGCATTTTCGGATTTTGTTTTTCTCTGATCATCGAGACAAATTCATGTGGTTCATTAGCATTGAGGTACCGTCACTTCAGAGTTTCGTCAGAGTTTGCGTCTTTCGGGGTCATTTGCGCTATATGATATTTTGCCTTGGGTTGCTTGGACAATGTAGGTTAGGTGTTTGTTGCAATTCGTTTTGTTGATGAGAGTTTTCTTGAGCAAACGGTTGAGTACTGTCATTGGATATCCTCCTCCTGAAATTTTCTCCATCTTCTTGGATAGCTGAACTGATGGGTCATCTTCATACGTGCCACTATACACTGTAGTGTAACATGCCCTAGTCGAGCTCCATGAAAGTTCGAGGGAGGCCAACAAATAAACATGGCCTAGTGTTTGAGTGATACAGTATGGTTTGGGGGAAAATGGATAGTTGGGTTCTTGATCTTGGCCAAAATCATATGAATTGTGTTTTTGTATTCATTTTTCCCATTTGATATTTTTTCTTGAAAAACCACTGGTGGACATATGGTTTTATGCCCTTTGCTCCCTTCCTACCCCTTCTTTATGCAAGAAAAAGTAAACAGGACAAATTTGTATAAAAGGATAATTGTACAATGCAGATCCTGGTAGATTTAATAAAGTTCGGGTGATTCTTGTCAGAACTAATAGTAGAAAAGTGAATAGCTTAGTTCATATTCTCAGCGTGCCTTTGGACCAGCAGAACAGGTAAATGAAAAAGGACGGTAGGTTGACCTAGTAATGCGTGCTAGATTTACATGTTTCTCTTATTGGAGCAATAAATACGCTTTGATATCTGTCATGGTATTTTATATGGGCGGTTTTGATTTTTGGTGACTATACCATGCTGAGCGTTGGTCCGATAGAGTTCCTCTTTCATTCACATGGATGAACCTGCTATGTTCTGTGCAGGAAATTAAACAAGTGCTGCGTGATGTTCCAGAGATTGTGGAAGTAGTTGGCAGTACAGATGTTGAAAAATTCATTAGACTGGATGAACAAGAAGAGGAGAAAGCCAAGTCTCTTCTGCAATCGATTTTTACCAAACTCATGTCAGCTAGTGCAGATATAGTTGCTTTGTCAGTTTCCCAGATAAAAATTCGTTTGGAGTTGGAGAGTCAGGTAATTCCAGAAGTTTGGCATATTCTGTTCCTCAATTACAATCCTTCAGCATTTTTGACGAAGTAATCATTTAGTTGTGAAACAGTTGTCAGATCAATTAGATAGTTTGGAAATGGTGGAGAGTGGGAGCACTCAATTCCTTGTTTGTCAGTGAATTTCTTTTGGGATCTAGTCAGTGTGTTTCAGTCAGCAATTCCAAAACTGTGATTCTTACCTTTCGGCTATTGGAGGCCTTCTAAGAATTGAGTGTATCGTACTTCCTTTTCTAGTTGCAGAATACTCGACACTAGGTTCCCAAAATAACACGACCTTTGATAATATGATGTATGGAAACTGGCTTCATGGCAGAAGTTGGAGGCAGGCACATCTTGAGAGGAGAGTTGTATTGTCCAGTGCACACTGTCTTATGATTATAAATCTTCACTTCACCGTGACCTGTTCCTTGCACATGTCAATGTAGTTGGGTGTATCCATTCTCAGTTGAGTGTCAGAAGGTAATTGCTACCATGATAGTTTGGCACTAGAGCATTGAGACATTCTGACACTCTTTTGGACTAAAGTATCTGCGACCAATAATAGTTTGTATATTTATGTTTTTAAGTACTATCACAAATTCGCGGCAAGATGTCCGGTTTCCTACTGAATGCTGCAAGTGCTTTTTTTTTTTCCTTTTTCACTCTCCTCTTCTCCTTGTTTTCAAAGTTCCTGTAGGTAATAATTGCCGACTGTTCTTGATTTTCTTTTGTTTACATTAGGCGAGACCATTGACAGATAAGGAACAGCTGGTGCTGCGGCTAGAAAAGCAATATCCAGCTGATGTGGGGGTTATTTCAGCATTCTTTCTCAACTATGTGAGGCTTAATCCGGGCGAGGCATTGTATCTGGGGGCAAATGAACCCCATGCATATGTATCTGGTGAGTGTATTGAGTGCATGGCAACGTCTGACAATGTTGTGCGAGCTGGCCTCACTCCTAAGAGCAAGGATATCCAGACTCTTTGCTCCATGCTCACTTACAAGCAGGTGTCAAGTCCTTTCTATCCTCTTTGCCAATGAGATGCTCTTGCTTACCGTGCTTAATGCATAAGTGTTAAGAGATAATACATCACTTTTATTATTTTCTTCGTTCCTAATTTCAAAGAGATCTGCCAGAAGAATTTTGCTCTGCCCTTAAATCAGAACAAAAGGGATCAAAAGTTTTTTTTTCATTTACAATTAGTAGTGCATGGACATCGTATTGTTAGGGATGTTTGTAGATTCTGTGATTTGCTTTTTACTGGATTTACTGTTAGTATTTCTTACTGTGAAATTTCGGGGTTTGTTTTTTTTTTTCTTGAGTTCTCTTCAGTGAAGAATGTTTCAATTGTACCTATGAGATGCCTTTCTGGTCAAAGGATGATGCATCTTCTATCTTAGCAAGGTTAACATGGTGATGAACTCTCTTTTGCAGGGCTTTCCCGACATACTGAAAGGAGTACCTCTGAATGCGTACATAACGAGATACATTCCTCCGTTTGATGAATTTGAGGTTGACCACTGTGTACTACCCAAGGGCACATCAACTGTCTTTTCTGCAGTTCTGGGTCCTTCCATTTTTCTTGTGACCAACGGTACAGGAACAATACATGCGGGGTCCATGAAGCAAGATTTAGTTGCTGAAGGCAATGTTTTATTCGTACCTGCGAATGTGGAAATTCGTGTGACATCTGTGACAGAGTTGCAATTGTATAGAGCAGGGGTTAATGACAGGTTTCTCGAGTCTTGTGAGCTGGAAAACGGCAAGAAATCTCAGATTTAAATCAGGTGTAGGACAAAAGATTTTGTTATGCCCTCTGTCGGTATCTCCGTTATGTATGTAAATCATTCATTTTTATCATGTATACGCATGAACCTCGAGATCAAGCGAGTCTTATGGGGAATTATAACATTGTTCTTCATGAAGTTAGTTGTAGACTCTCTGATTTCAGGCAAAGAGAAGCTCTTGCTGCAACCTCCTCAGCTTAGAGTTCCAGAGCAAAATCCGGTTTATCACTACCCTGTACCTTCCACAGTTCCATCTAGTCAAGAAAGTGTACTCTGTTTGAGGTTTGGATCCAGTCGCAATAATTACAAGGATCGTTCTATTTGGCATTCTTGCACGGATATGATATTTGATCCTTTTAAGAATAAATTGAAGAGGAACGTAGAGAGTTCCATATTTTTCTGTAGTGTTCTTGAAGTGTGATCGATGATGTATTTGGATTAGTTAAAACACTCCTTTCTGTCTTCTACATTGTGTTTGATGTAGGATGTTTACATCCCCGATCCAATGGAATCGTCGGCAGGTTTGTTTCCTTTTTGGTTGTTTCATATCTTGAATCCAATTCCCTTTGAAAGTTTCATGAATTAGATCAAAGTTTCAGCCGAAACCCAGTTTTGATCGATCCATTCGAGTAGTTCAGTTTGGAGGAACACGAACTGGTACGCTCACAACAAACGCGCAGTCAAACCGTTCTTCAAACCCGGCCACGATATAAGACGCTACTCAAGTATAAACACTGGTATCTTTGGACGGATTCAGAGATTGCACAAAGTGTTCCGTTCGAGAAATTAAGAATCAGATATCTTGCATCCGCTGCACTGCTCGAGCCATCCCTTCTCCTTCCTCTGTTTTTCGGCTTAGCCGAAAGTGATATCAGCTAAAAAAGGAGTCCAAAAGTCAAAAGGAACATATTTGAAATAAGACAACAAAAGATGGCTAAATTTCGAGAAGCCGCTTCGTGAGGCTATTTCTCCAATCAGAATACATTCATCGACATTATGATATCATCATTCTTCAGGAGACTAGATTAGTAAGAGAACTTCAGTAATTTAAAAGTAACTTAGGAAGAGAAAGAAATTTTATGAGAAGCACCAAACCCAAGCTTCATTTCTCCAATGTAGGATACAGAATCAAATATTAAGCAGTCAAAATTTCAAATGACCCTATTCAATGCAAGCTAAACTCTCAAAAAAACCATCAGTTCCACAAAGATAAGCTCTTCAAGCCTCTGTAATCGGATATTCGAACGCTACATCTTTTCCTGTAAGTTTCCTGTAAACTCCTCCAAAGGTCTCTAATTTGTTCTCAGTGTTGTTGCGCTCCTTGGGATCCAAGAAAATCTGGACAAATGTAACAGCCATAAGTTAGAGCAGCTCCAAGTCTCTAATAAAAATATAACAAGAGTTTTCTTGCGGTTGCATTATTCAACAGATTTGTGGAAAGGACCTTCATGATTTTCGATCCATCGAGGTGGTATCTGACACGTTTTCCAACAATCTCGGCCGGATACACCACATCCTCCAGCATAGCATCGTGAACAGCCGTTAAGGTGCGGGTACGGGGTCTCTGAGCAGCAGAGCCTTTCTTTGGTGGCCGCACTATTCTGCGGGAGGCAACAAGGACTACATCCTACAAAAATAAGGACCACTTCAATGCATGCAGCCAATTTCAGGCCCTAAACTTGCATGAACTTCAAGCAATCATCACAACTCACTACCCTTTGACATCTCATGCAAATGTAGTTTTACTTTAGGATCCAATACTAGAATTCCCGATATTAACACAATTGCTCAAAACACAATAGGCTTAGCAATTGTAATGTAAAATCACAAAAACGACGTCTCCCACATGGACTCCCGCATCAAATGAAAGGAATGTTCCCTTTTTACGGCAAGATACTGAAAGTTGAAAATTCCCCAATCTCATAACAATCAGAAGTATAAACTTTCCCTATCAACAGCATTCTCACCTTACCATAACCAATGACTGAGTCTGAGACACATCATCATTTCTAGCACATACACATGTCATTTTCTAGAAATAAAACACAATGACACGTGCTTGCTGAGTTGTTGCAAACAGCTGGAAGCACTGATGCTACCTTATTTTTCACCTAAGTCAAACAAAATTTCAATCCACACGCTGACTGAGTACAGTAATTCCTTTCAAATAACACACACCTTGCCACTGAATTTCTTCTCCAGCTCCCTAACAAGACGCAGGTGAATCTTGCGGAAAGCTTTCCTCAGTCTGAAGGGGACGAAGATGACAACGGCCTTGCGGTTCCCAGCAATGTCCATTTCACTATAGACAATATAATGAAATTGAGATAGATCAACGACACACCTATAAAACCAACAGATTTAAAAGCATTGTTTCTGAAAGCCAGGTAGTGATAGACATACACTGCAGAATTAATGAAAAGATCTTTCAATTCACTTTTCAGCTCCTGGTTGGTGTTCTCCAAGTCGAAGAATGTCTGCAACAACATTAAATCGAATTCAAAATCACATAATGCAACATCAGAACACAAGAGAAAGTGACAAACATCTGCCCGTCACTGACCTGTGCGACCATCTCCTCGAATTCGGAGGGCTCAACATCCTTGTCCTTATGGATCTTCCTCCTGGAGGTGTACATCTTGACAGATCTATTTCCATCCAAAGCAGTCAGATATTAACAACAACATAATCAGTGTCATCTACGACCAACTGAAGTTATCAGAAATGCATATCAAAGGACATTGTCATCTGGCAGATCAGAAAAAATACATCATTTTGTCGAATTTATTTAGGCACATGATAAGTAACTCAATCACTTCACACCGGACATCACATTGAAATACATGCTATTAAGGGTATAACCAACAGCAAAAACTGCGAAAAGTTGTCTACAATTACGGACGGAACTAATAGAAAGAACAAAACCTGGCAAAAAATCGAATTTTTTTTGCGGCACAATACTTTTAAATCTCCAGAATTCTCTTAACTACCCCAAGACTCTAAATCATCGTCATCCCAGATGACAATTGAGAACACGGCAAGAAATCCAGCATACACGAAGCACCAGAAGACTCAAATTTACGGAATGAGGCTGGTTCACAGAGGAAAGTTCGAATCTTTCCACAAGAAAACAAAAGGGTGAATCTCAAACACATCAATGACCACTTTCCAGTTAAGCCAATCAAACGAAAACCGCTCAGCTCGACCAACACAAACACGTCAAAGGAGGAAGAATGCATTGCACGGATCGATTATTCTAAAGACAACAGATGAATTTAGTAACAACACCAAGTTGCTAGGAAGAAAGAAATCGATTCGGATGCACTCACGTTCAAGAAGGTTGCACCCAGCGTCGGCACGTCAAAGGCAGAAATGCTCGAAGGAAGCCCGCTCGAGGTGCCTGACGGAGGAGAGAGGGAGATCGAAACGGTGAAGAAGGTTTATAAAGCAAAGAGGAGCCAGTGTAACCCTAGCTCTCGTGATGGACGGTGTAGATTCGATTCCCATAATATTTGATCTTTCCCTTTTTCTCTCTTTTTTTTTTTGGGTTTAGCTTACCACAATAATTACGAATTTAATCAAATAATGGTCCCTCACACCCAAGTAAATTTCGTGTGAAATATACCGTATATTATATTTGAAAATAACTTAAAGCAACCCATCGTCTTTCAAACGCATTTATTGACAAGGATTATCATACGAGCAAAGTGATTGATCGATTGTGCAATTTTAATTATATGACCGTATGCATAAAATACTCTTTCTTTCAAAAAGAATACGAGACATATATATAATGTAGCCTACACCAACAAATTTGAAAAAGGACTATCGATTAAACTATTGTTTTTTCCAAGCCATTTTAAGCCATCCGTTTATTCAATAATTCAAATTAATTTGATATTATTGATTTTCCTTTAGATGTACGCTCGAACTTTCTTCAGTGGGTAGGACCTGCCTTCTTATTGTGTCAAAGGTTCCGCAACCTCCCATGAATGAAGTAAGTAATTAGATACTTAGATTAAGAATTAAGTTTAACCAAATCAAGTTTTTTTATCAATATTTTATCTTTGACAATTGATAAGCATAATTAATGAGGAAGAATTTCAGTCTAACCAAATCGAGTTTTTATAGATATTTATTTGTTTCCTGTCTTTAGCAATTAATAGGCATAATTAACCTCCTTAGTGTACTCAGGTTAAATTATTTACTTTGAAAAACCCAAAATATCTACTCGATTACCTAGCTTCATGAATATTTGAGCAAAATTTTAGACTGATATGTGAATTCTAGTTTAGAATATCATCTGATTACAACATTAAAAGAATGCCAATGTCATCTTATATGACTTACGTGGTTGATTAGCTCGAGAAAAGGTTCACTGCTAAGCATATTAACTCTATCTGTGCATTTTCAGCTGCGAAAATGTCACAATATGTCATCTATACTTCATCTTTTGGAAAATTATCCAAAAAGTCATGAACATATTGCACAGCTGCCGAATCATTGCTAAACTTTTCAATTTGGAAAATCTCTGACGCGACCTTTCCTTTTCTTTTCTTTTCTTTCTCTCTTCTCTCATCTTGTTTTTCCTATTCATCTTTTTTCCTTTGCCGGTTGCCGACCACAAGTGAGGTCACAACCTTGCCTGTGGCCACTGCCGTGGAGGGCTTGGGGGAGTGAGAGAGGGAGTACTAGGGTTTGGAGGAAGAAGCTAAACTGAAACTGAAAAAGCTTGATCGATTAAAAAGAACGACCATGAAATAGTTTATCAGAGATTTTAACTTAGGGAGAGTGCACACAGTACAACTACTGGTTCTGTGAAATCTATCCGAGCTCTTCTATCAGGTGCATTTCACATCCGCCGGCAAAGACCGCGACCCTTGCCTGTGGCCAGCGAGAGTGTGGCTGGTGAAGAAATTTCTCATTAGTCAAAGTCATCTAATGACAGCAAAGGTAGTCTGAAAGAATGAAGCTTCCTAGTCTATTGATTCAGACTGATGCAAAAACCAACACCAAATTCGAGTAACAAAAAGCAATGAAATGAAAGGAGAGACGAGGACAAAAATAAGAAAATTTTAAAATGATTGCAAAACGAGTCGTTTTGATTCATTTTGTCCACGTCAGCCATTGACCATATCACATAAGATGGCCGGTGCCGACTGGACAGTCATGTTAGCAGATTCCGGTCAAACTTGGTTAGAGAAATTACACTGGAAAATCGTCAAAAGATTTATAGTTACAATGACCAAATTGGGAAATTTAGGATCGAATTGATAGCAATACAGTAGATTTACGGTGTTTTGAGATAATTTTTCTTGCCTTAAACTCGCCGGAGACATTCTAGAGGTGGTGAGCAGAACGGTTTACATGAGTGCCGGAGCGTATGGACAGGTGATTCTCGCACTCAACGTGAATGTACCATTTTCGGTTCCTTTCAAGTGCATGAAATGCACAGCATTGTTCGATTTCTAGCTGGTTTCCTGGATTAAAGAACCGAACCAAACTTATGTCAATGCAGAACCAAAACATAATCCACTCCCCTCATCGCATATGAAAGTGATTTCATCTGATGATTCATCATCTTTCTTATGCTTCAAGGAGACAGCCAGTGTTCTTGATAGCTTTGAAATTGCCGCCAATGACCAGGAAGTTTAAGACAGTCGCAGAAGTGACCTTAACTTTGGCTACCGGCCGTGGCCCTTTCAGTAGCATTCTCAGCTGCATAGCTCGCCGGACTTTGCGAGGATGAAGCGGTAAGGCCGCACGAGTACATGGGAAGGTTGAATTAGGATTCTTTTTGTTTTCCTTTTATCAAGTACGCCATTGCTCGCCACCTTGGGGCTCGAATTCTACGCAAAACCTGCTTATCTAGAAAAGCTGTGTGTTTTGTCTTTTCAAAGTCACTGTAGTTTCCGCAACGAGTGAATCTAACCCCTGTACTCGTGTTTCGCACAAGGAAGAAGAACTCGCGGCCAATAGGCAAAAGAAGCACAAGCTCGGGTCTTTCTTTAACACCATAAATTCAGGAGTCGCAACCGCGACTTTGGTTGAACAAGCAGGCCCTAAAGGTTAGAGTGGGAGGGGCAACAGTTTCCACAAAACCTGCGAACATCTTCATAATCATCGGCACCTCAACCTCGCCAGACATGCTCGACCTCATTGTCCTGGTCAAGGAGGAGGTCTGGAGGAAGTTCAGGGTACAGTGACAGGAAGAAATCCTTAACTTCATCCACACTCACCTCAATGCTCTACATCCAGAAATGGGTAGGCAATGATGGATAATATATTGATGAAGGAAACAACATGAATGATAGTGTTGGCAAAGAGAATGTACATGGAATTTCAATGATTCACCAAATGAAGTTATTCCGTTAATGCTTTATATCATATTTGTTTCCACTGGTCAGTGCTTTTGTGACGAAATGAGTGGCGATTCCAATGGGACAGAACAGCAAGCAAAGAGAGACTGAATGCCGCGTCTCGATTTGGTTTTCCAATCCATCCTGGAAGACCTGCCTGCATTTGGCACGATGCAACTGTCAATATCGTGCGTGCGTGCGTGCGTGCGTGAGAGAGAGAGAGAGAGAGAGAGACCTTGCAGCGAAGAGATCTACGGCCAGTAAGTGAATCCATCCAGAAGCCACAGTCATTTCATTTGTGAACAACTTTGCAATCCCAGGAAGCTGCACAATTCACAAACAACATCGAGATCGGAAGACTCATAAAATAGTACGATAGTTGTCTGAGAAAAACGATAGATGGATTGGAATCAAATGTACAAAGAGCACAAAACTATAGAACCAGCTTCTTCTAATCAAACACACACCTCTGGCAAGTAATATTTGCTTGAAAACATCGCCTTTAGCGTGTCAGGTGTCCAGGAGAGGTATAACAAGTATGCATAGAAAAGCCCGAGCACAATAAATGGTACACCGGTGTTCATGGATTTCTTAGTCTGCATTTTGCTCAAACATAATAACCCAAGTATCACAAATTAATATCATTAGGCCAATTGAAAACATCAAAATTCAAGCTTGATTACATGGAGAAAACAAAAGATTCGGACCCTCTGGTTCGCACAACATGTACAGCAAGCAAGAATTGTTCAAAATAAAAATTCACCACAGGTTTTTATCTTGATGCAGCAGACAATAGCAAACAATCTGCATATCCAACTTAAGTGAATCCGTCAAGAAATTTTAAGTTCAACTGACTAACATGTAAGACTGCCAGTTGAATAACGGCTAATAAGTAAAAAAGAGACATATTCCCCCCTCATGAGAGCATTTCTAAAATTGATGTCATCAGATGAACTCGCTACATAGAACCATAGAATTTGCAGTAACCTTAAATCAATGCACCGACATCAGATATTAAGTATTTAAAGGACTATGCAAATCAACAGTTCAAAAAAGAAGAGAGGGAGGAGGGGAAATACCAGTTCAGCCTTAGGAGCCACAACCATGAGAGTGTAGAAAGGGAGAACAGCTGCAGTTCCCCAAGTGAAAGCACTGCTAGCAATTTGAGATGTTGTCAACCCTGCAACGGGTTAATAGTTTGAGATATGGCGCTAAAGGTAGTGTGAAAATTTTAGGTACTCCCAGAATGAATTTTTTTCCTTACTCTAGATGTAATCTCGACCGTCTGTTTTGATTTTTTTGTGGGTCCTACTGTTATCTTTTTCTAGGATTGATGGTTGTGATTGACTGCTCTAGGAGTATCAAAAGATCTACTCCATCAATTCACCATACTTGCTCATTGAACCATTCAATCCGGTTCTAATTTCTCAGAAACCTAACTTTCCTTAACAAATTAAAGATCGACAGATGAAATAATCACATTTTTGTCTCAGATTGTGTGTCGTGTGGAGCTACAACAACTGAAAGGTTAAATTAACTCGTCACAGGGAAGCAAAATCAATTTTATCCATCCAACAAGACACATGTATGGTGAATTGATGAGTACAGCATTGTAACAAGAAAGCGTCAAGTTTTGCGAAACTTACAAGAAGCATGTACTCCAAGGGCTTTCTGGCTTCGGATGACTCTTGCTGAGCATGGTATTGTAACAATTCTTGATCCTTGGGCAAAACTCCACTCCCTGCGTATGTTGTCTCCTGCCCTCGGAATCTGTAGGCCTAAAAGCTCAGTGTTACTACCTTTCAGAGGAAATGAGGAACTTTGACGTGCTCCGATAGAATTTCGATCTGAAGCGTTTTTTATCAATCTTGAACTGCCAATCTGTCCAAATGAAGTTGAAATTGTAAGAAAGCTCTCAGCCCCAGACAAGGTCCATCTAAATTGTGAACGAAGTTCTTCATGGAACTGAGGGATTTAAATCATTATTTCAGTTTTCAAAACAGATGCAAGTAATAATCGTTTTGTTTATGGTCCTGCTGTAACCTCAAACTTCCATTATCGGACTTATCTATTATGAGAAACATGAACTGAAAACGATGCAATATTCCAACTCATCTAGAAGAATGATGATAGGTAATCTTAGTGTCGATGTTTATAAACTTTCCAGTTCATCCGAATTGTGCCCTGCATCCTAAAATCCCCTTTCAATTAACCTACAAATGGGGAAAAATCGACACCGATTTTATGTGTTTCATATCTCGATAAGTTTCACAAAACCGTCTATGCCATGTTTTTTAAAGGCTCTTATGGACTTAACTAGTCATATACTTTAGTCACACAGCGTCAATAAGCATGCACCAAAAAATATGATAAATGAAACTGAGCCATTGCAGGTAGGAAGGCATTATATTCCAATCTGCTACAATTGACAGGTCATAGCCCATCCTTGTACAATAGACCAGATACGGCCGCATAACTCTTTAATTCCAGAGGGATATTAGCGGTGTAAGAGAGGAAAGAACAATACGCAACTAACAGGAGCAACTAATCGAGTGATCAATTACGCCATGCGTTTGGGATTGTGATTCTCCCAACAGAGGTCCACATTAAAGCAAACAAGCGGCCTGCTTGAATCCCATGACAGTACCAACACTTGAAACTTTCCCAAATCAAGCACAAGAAATCACCCAGAGGTACAGACTAATGGAGAGTTACAGATAAGCACACAGGACATTACAAAAACAAGAGAGGTAGCTTGCAAGTAAGTCGAGGGTGTATATGGCCAATTTTCAGGACATGTGAAATGCTCAACAGAGAATGAAAATGCTGACTTGACTGCATTATTTTTATCATCTACTGAACGAATCGAAGCAACAAGAAACACGTACTTCATTTCGGATGAAATTACACTCAATGAAGCAGACTAAAATTCGTACACTTTCTTTCTTTTTCTCAATTCATTTTAGTGTTTCACCATGGGACAGCCGCAATACTCGATCAACAATCAAACACAGAACAGTTCGAGCAAAGGGCCTTTCAAGAACGCCCGGAACATTCAAAATCGGGAACGTGGAAAGAACCCAAACAACACGAAAACGGAGCTCAAACTGGGAATCACAAGAAAAAAAAGGGTACTTCAAGAAACGACAACAGAAAAAAAAAAGGATCGGATTGATACCTGGAGTGGAGGGAAGTGGGCATGGCACAAGCAAGAAGAGAAGCCCATTTTTGCAGCAAGAACGAGATGTCCAAACCCGATAACGCCTTCTTCATCCGCTTAATTCTTTTATAACGAATTACAGCTTGAGCATCCGAAAGAGAGAGAGAGAGAGAGAGAGAGAGAGAGAGAGAGTGAAGTGGGTATTTTCTATTTCGAGTTTGGGCAAGCGAAGACCCGCGGCTCAAGGGACGAGAACGACAGACGGAGAGAAAATAGTGGGAAACAGAAAAAGGTGCTTTCCTTTCTCGTACGAAGAAAGTCACCAGGAGGAGCGCACTGAGTTGAAGCACCAGAAAAACGGAAGTAGAGCTGCCCACGTGCGCTCAACATGTAGGTCGAGTCCCATTAATGACATCTCCCCAAGCTTTTGAGCGAGTATGCTGAAATTGCCACTGGCTGGACGGATAGGATAGACCCCTGTATTAGGTTGTCTTCTTTCTTCCTTTCTTGTTTTGCCTCGCTTAGTACGTTTTCTCCGACCACCCATGTGTCCACACGTCGGATTACGTGCATCTAAACGGGATTCGTACGATTCTTCAAGTGTTTGCTGTTTTTTAGGAAGATTACAATCCAACTTGCCTAAAAAAGAGGAATTTTTTAGGCGCTCTAATGGGTCACGGTCATCGAAAGCGACCCTTTCACAGTTTTCTCTTAAGCTGATTGCAATCCTTCAGTGAAGGGCCAAAATCTTGTCGGGACCCGATGGACGGATGCGACTGAAGCTGTTGGACGGCTGAGATCTTCCGTCGCCACGAGTGCAAGAGCCTCGCTCGTATAGGGCTTTGTTCCGGGTTTCTTCACTTCATGAGAGGCTATTGTTGCGTACATTTAGAGGAACGCTTTACAACTAGGGCTTTAGGATAATGCAACCACAAAGGCCTTCGAGAAAACCTTCTAATCTCTCGTTGTGAAAGGTTCTGCAGCATGCTTAGTACTTACTTCCGTTCAACTTATGCCAGGCTGAGTATCCTCCTGTTGACTACATTGTTTGTTTCAAAATAATTAGCGAAGTTATATACTTTTATTCATCAGTCAAATACGAATCATCTGTACAGCTAGCAAGTGCATCATCGTCAAAGCGCCGAGCTTCGTACAAAATATTCACTTATTTCTCCATCGCCAGACGGCAGAAGTTGGGTGGATTGACACCCAAAGTTTTACTCTGGGACACGAATATTGTTAGTTACCTCAATAAATCAATGTGGATTTGTCATTACATAGCATACAAGTCCGCCATCACGCGGTGCTTTTCAAGCTGTGCTCATCGAGCCAGGAGATGATATCACCGAAAACACGAAGAATCATTTCATCTGGTTCACCCTCGAGAAGCGCATGATAAGCATCAGGATACATGATGAGCTTCTTGTCCTTACAGCTAGCCTTCTCGTACAGGGCCTTGCTCACCGATGGATCAGTTACTCTATCAGCCTCTCCGTGCAGAATCAGAAGCGGCAGCGAGACCTAGCAAGTTCCAGCATGATAATTGTTAGTTAGATTCAGTAAATTCTTGTCAATCACTCAAACTGAAACAGTCTTTAACCTAACCTGGTAGGCCGACGTATAATTATATCAAGAGCCAAGGCGAAAGGAGGACTATATTTGTCCATAGAAAATCAAGAAAAATCAAAACTCACAAATTACAATACAAACACCCATGCTATCATGTATAAACAAGGTTTATAATGTACAAAAAAGAGTAGCACCGAAAAGCCTCAAGCAGCTCTAGATCCCATTATACTGGAGTAATCAGAAAAGAATGATTCATATCAACGTTATAGCATCCATCACTGGATATGCATCAAGTTGTTGCTAGAGTACAAAGATAGAAAAAAAAAACAAAATCAAATGTGAGCTCAAGATCATATGACCTATTCTTATTTCAATACACATGCAGATACTAAGACAAGCACAGAGATAACTGTAACAGTGATGACTTCACTCCAAAGCTTATTGTCATCTCAATTCCTTCCAGTCAGTCTAAGTCCGAAAATCGAACCATGAAACTTTCATATAATATAAACTGAAAATAATTTTCGTCAAGTGGATATTTCTTCAAGTTTTATAAACTCAAGATTTAGTGAGAGTACCATCTAAACATAGCTGAGTATTTTTCGATCAAAAAAAAAAACAAACAGCTGAGTACTTAATAAAATGTCTTCATGGAAATTTCACATATTCAGAGTATCCTCAAGTGTGTAACTCAAATTTTCAGAGATCCTGGAGTACATAACTAGTATCTAGAAACTAGTATCTAGAAGTATAAAAGCGTATCCTGTCTGACAGAGGTTGAAAATGACCCAATACATGCTTCTTCGAGAACCCAAGTTTCATAGACACAAGATGCATCTGATTTAAATGACTGAATCAATTAGGAGTCATGGCATGGAGATACCTCTTGCAATCGGCGCTCTATCTCTTGAGTAGTCCTTAGCAGCTGTACAGCAGTCTGTAGGCGTGGTTTGTGTTTGTAGGCAATAACATTATAGGCAGTCTGCAATAGAGAAGTTGTTATATATCATAGCTACATGTTAAACTGCGTTATGTTTTGATACAGAAACAAATATACGAGATTAAAATGTCTCGAAGAGGAGGGCTGGAGGTGCCCAAGGCATTTGAAGGACTGAAGAGAAACATCATCACAGCAGAAAACTCTGAAGCATCACTATTAACTAGGACTGTGTATCTTTCCATAACGATTCTTGCATCCAAGAAATGCTTGAATAGAAACAAACCTGTGCTCTCTTCTTTGGTTCCCTAAAAGCTGCTTCAGCCAAATCCTTCTCTGGGACTAACTTCTGCTTTGGTAAAAACTTGGCTACACCAATTAGGATCTGCGTGAGTATCCATGGAGGAACCATATCATCTGCAATCTAGAGAACTGACTTTCATTAACTGCCCATTAAACGCCACAGCCAAAAAGAACATTAACATAACACTGGCTTGGGAGACATACTTTGCACATTGGTGCAACAAGAACAGCACCATCCCAAGCATTAGGCTGTTTTAGGTGCACCTTCAGGGCAACAGCCCCACCCATAGAATGCCCAAAGAGGAAGCTTGGAAGAGCACGGTAATCCGGTTTCTCTGCAAGGAATTTGACCATATGCAGGAAGATTAGGTTGCATAAAGATGCATTCCGATGATGTGCTCTTAGAAGCACAATAATGATAAGAAACCCATGCATGTATACCTAGCAAAGGGGTAATTCTTTTACGAAACCATCACCACCAGTGTGATACAAGATATAGATAATGTTAGGGATTATTTATAGGTAAAAATTTCCTAGGAAAGCACGATGAACTTCCTTTCTGGCTAATGAATGCATTTCAGGATCCATGGACAGAAAATCTCAGACTTCAAGAAACTAAATTCAGGTGCTATGCATCTTGATTATTCATTCGTTTATAACCTAAATCAGTTAAAGTTTCTTCAAGAGCACTCTATGGCTGATCTTGATGGGGAGGGGAGCATTTAAACAGGAGTACACATTCAAGAAGCTGGTTCTTGGGCCATGCAAGGTGTTAGATCTCTCTTTACTAAACCATCGGAAGGCTGAAGTGCATATATTTTCATCGACCAAAAGGGCATCCAGGTTGAAGATGGCCAATAAGTTCATTTATGGTCCTTTGCAGAATGATCTCAGGGATGAAGGAGCTACAAAGAAATGCAACTAGAAATGAGTCGGATAGTATTTTGTCAGCAAATTACAAGGGAAAAGTATCATAGAGTAAGGAACACCAGCTTCGGCTCATCGAAGTGAAGAAGCATTTTGAATGCAATTATGTGCAGCAATTTTTTCTATGATAAAAGAGCTAAATATTTTCCGCTCAACAATTGCGACACAGCAAGAGGCAACATCGAAGTCATTTGACACATGATTTAAACATTTGCTAGAAAACCTCAGGGAGAAGATGGCTGCCCTACACATTTCCTAGAAAACTGCAGGGACTGGCTGTGATTGTAACTGAGAAAGAGCAATTCAAAAAGGACCATGGGTAACCTGGTATGATACTTCACCCAGTGATGAATAAGATCATCCACGTGATATATTACGATCACGTCATTCGTCAGTCCACAACTACGCCGTATAGGTGACATATATGATGCCCCAGTCATACGCAGATATGTTGCCTTTCACCAGCTCTTTCAAATACACCAGAGGGCAATAGGGGGCTCGAAGTTCATGTAGTCAACAATCCCGATAAGGCTCTCTTCAGCCGAAACTTTTCATCAAGAACCAAGAGTTTCGCTCCACTTAGAGGCCAAAGCATTTTTTATTCCTCATCGGGTCTGAAATTCTAACAGTACCATCTAGCGGTCAAAGTTCCTTCACAACATAACCCAAACTCACCTACTTGCTACCACTAAGAAAATAGTCTTTTCCAAAACATGACTTCCTAAAGCCGTATAGTGTTTTGTTCAGAGGCAGCAATCAACCTCCAGGATGGCTTGGAACACCATGTCGAGACTATTTTGAGAATTTTTTCATATTCAAAAGTGGCATTGGACACATGTCTGCTTCACCCAGAAAAAATATAGCCAGCAATACGCTTTCATCATCTATCTTCTAAACAAAGCACCTAAAGGTTGTGACTACTTGATGAGGCTTGTTATCATACCTTTAACTTTGGAGAAATATTCAATTACGTCATCAACTATCCTGTCAAAGCTCGGAATATAGCAGTGAAGACCTTCTGAAAGACCTAATCCAGGGTAATCCATCGCAAACACACCATATCCTTCTGATGCCAATTTCCTCGCAATTCCTGCAAAAAAGTGCATTGGACTAATTTATTTAGATGTGTCAGAGGAGTCATTAGACAAAGTCGATTGCTTCCCCTTTGCAGGAAATACATGCCTTCAAAGAAAAAGGTGCAGGTGTCTCCATAACCATGGCAATAGCAAACAACTGCTTTGAGCTGAGATGTGCCTGGAAGCCAACGTTTTGTGAAGATCTCCAGTCCTCTAGAATTCACCTCATATTTCTGAATCAAAGGACATGAACTGATTAACTTCCTTGCGCTGAGATGTGTATAAAAGCCAACTTTTTTGGAATAAAAAGCAACATGAGCAGCCAATATCAGACAACTCCTTAACTGAGCCACTTCTGCTGGTGACTAACAAGGCCAAAAAGTAAAAGAAAGAAGTCTGTCCTTTTACTCAGTCCTATATTTTCTTGAGGAATAAGAATTGGCATTCTGTGTGTAGTTGCACGTACATTAAGGTGTGTTTTGTGTCTTTAAATAGAATCCCAGCAAGCTAAGTTCAACTAGCAAGAGCACCATAAGAAGATCAATGTCGCATTTCAGTCTGGGACCAAACTGATACTCCACTTCTCCATTTGCATAACAAGATACACATTAATCGATAGGCTTGGATGGGTACATGTAATAGGTTGCTCCAAGGAATAATGGGAGCTACACCACAGAAAGATGGCTCTGAGAACCAGAGAGCGCTAAAGTTTCGCAATGATCATCCTCAAGTAGATGAAGGCTTCCCAATATGTAACTGGAGTACCTAATATAGACCATAAGGTTTATTATTACCTCCTCCATTTTCAACCCTTTGTGCGGCATCTGCGACAAGAGAAAGCACAAAAAAATCAGATGTCCCCAGATAAATAACTCGACACTGTAATTACAACGTCCGCAGTAGCAGAAAATTGTGTGACAAATAAAACCGTGAATAAAAACATGGCAACATAATGATAATAGCAATCCCAAACAAGAGTCCCAGGGAATAGCAAGTTCACAGCCGTCTCACACAGCGCTGAGTAAGATAATCAGCAATGTGCTTTTAAGTTCAGTCGATGGCAAGGACCGTGAGATGAACTAATGTGGGTAGCATGCTTTACTAAGTTTATGTCTGTTCAATGCGACAAAGTACAGAACAGACGCAAACATGAGGCCAACACGGACAACCTTGAACTAATGTAAGCAATTAACAAAACAGATGGAAAAGAAAGAATCTTCTTAGGATTCCATGCCTAGAAGTAAAGCATCATTGAAAGAGTAAATTCTCGAGATTGCTGTACCATTTTTCCTGCCCTTCAGGAAATAAGCAGAATTCAACGAGAACAACTAATTTGTAAGGGGAATTAATTACTACGTATGAAAACATCCCAACATCAGACACGAGATGTCGAAAAGTATCTGAAACATCAATCAATGCCGGAGCACCTAACTCTGCGACCGCCCAGTAAATGCGAGAAAGCAACAAGACAGAGACATTATCTATGTTCAGACATGACAAACACAACGGCAACAACAACGACGACACCGATTACCTTGAAGAGAACGTGATCAATCCCGAGCTGCACATCCTTAAAAGCCTCGCGAGCGCGCCTCCTCGCGGGCGCCTCGTCCATGTTCGCGTCAAGAACCTTCTGCACCTCCGCACCCACCTCCTCGAACCTCACCGGCTTCGCCATCGCCGGCCCGCCCTCCCTCTCTCCTCCTCTCCTCCCCCTCCTCAAAAGCGAGCAAAACCTAGCACCAAATCCTAGCACGCCATTGCCATGGCGGGCTTCACTTTTTTCACCAAGAACCGCGGGCGAGAAAAGCAATCAACGACCAGCGCGTAAAGAAGGGGAGGTACCATCTTGAGAGTGGCGACCCGGGAACCTTATCACGGGTCTCAAAGCCATGCGGAGTTTGAACAAGAATTTGTTGGGTCAGAGTCAGAGAACAAGAAAGAGAGAAAGTGGCCACACAGATTACGAAGTCTTTGGGACTTCGAGATGGTGCACGATGGGCTGTCAGTGGAATCTGGGTTGGCGTTCTTTTTCCATTTGGGTGGGGATTAGAATACAGATTATATTCCGATTCCAGCGTTCATGGGATTACTCTGTTAACTTTCCGCTTTCTTCTGGTCTCAAACTTGGGTCCGTGGGCTTTTGAATCGTGTTCTTGTTCTTGATTTGTTCCTAATTGATGAGTGCGAAAGTTGAACACGTCGTTTCCCATCTCTACACGCTTGAAACTTCCAAACGACAGAGAGAGAGAGAGAGAGACAGAGAGACAGAGATCATTCAATCGGGGACCGCATGTTCGCCGCTGACTGTTCCAAGTCGGGCTCACCACCATGATGGCAACTTTTTTTTTAAATCTGGGGACGGTGTTTCCTCGCTTTTCGCCTTCCGTTCCATGGAGCGGTGCCCCAGTCATGGAATTAGATAGCTATTCGGCCATGATCTGAATAGAGTGGGACCGATAATGAATTGCGTGTAGTCTTGTGAATGGAGATGGTTATTATTAAGGATATGATCAGTTACGAGGTGAATATGTTCAACACATGAAATCTAAACCTAACCTTGTCAGAACAGGTTTTCAGATTTTTGAACTTGGAACATATCATGTTTGCCCTAGAACTGACCTCGAAACTTATCCTGTTTTTCCGGTACAGCACTTCGATCTACCTAAAAACCTATTTTTCTTTTGTTTCATTTTTTACAGCAAAAATAAGATGAACAAGAGCAAGCGAGCAAAGGCAAGTCAGGAATGAGCGAGGGGAAGCCGAGAGCGAATGAGGCGATGGGTGAGTCACAAGCGAGAGAGAGTCATAAAATATCCAAGTGAGATTAAAAAGAACACCAAAAATAAAAGAGACGGATAAAAAGATACCAGCAGAAAAACAATGATTTTTAGTCTTTACGAAACCGATTTCAAATTCAGCTCGATCGGTATGGTTCTTGGGTGGTTCTTCACTCGAAACTAGGAACCAAACTTGCTCCAACAAGAACCTAGAACCGGATAGGGCAGTCCAATCAAGTGTTCCCAAATAGAATCGCTCCAGTTGGACAGCCTTAGTTATTATTGCTTCATTATAGTTTGAGGATCGATTAGCAGAGGAGGGGGTCTTGGCCCGGAATGTCCAGCCACTCTGTATATTCTCTCTCCCATCCCTCCGCCGCCAATAGTGCCGTCATCTAACACGCCACCATTGGGTCACTGAAGCCGAGATCGTCTATGGAAGCAGTCCACGAAGTTGCAGAGATCATCGACGGCGGTTCCATCGTCCATCATTAGAGGCAAAGGGACGAGAAAGACGGGAGTCATTTGTCGGATACCCGGGCTGCATGTAAATATTCCAACCCAAACCTCGAGCTCCGAACTTTACCTAAAGATTTCTTATTGGAAGAAGAATAAGGAAGTTCATAAGAGCAAGCGACTCGACCCGTGTTCTAAATAGGGGTCGGAGGACCTTGCTTGTGCTCCGTGAGGGCATGCGATTGCTAAAAATAGGCGTCGGATTGGTCGGACCAAGGCCTCAAAATAGATCGGCTCCATTCTCTGTGTAGCTGAAAGCTTATGTGCAAGCTTATGTGCATATTGCACAGGATACTAGCCAATGCACAGATCAGTCGGAAGATCCTTTGATTATGAGATAATGCTATTTAGCTAAATACATGGCCAGAGAGATATAGAGAATCTGACTTCGTTTCAATATTTCTTTCATTTCGTTTTTATGATACATCAATCATATTAAGTTTGCGTCGGATTTCGCGGATCTCGACTAGTCCACCTCTCCGGCGATCTGCACTGCCCGCATTAATATGATGAATTTTTCTCCCGGCCCAAACCCAACACTTCAACGGAAAAGAGCAAACTCTTTTGCCCGGCATCTTATTGGTCATTTTTTTGATTTTATTTTTTCGGCCAAAATTGTCACTCGACCTATTAATTGGAATCTTGGATGCTCTCCATCCAAGCAACTCGTGCTAGTCACAATATATTATAAGTAAATCTATCACTTCATATAATTCGGAAAACGTTTTCAATGTACAAAAGGAAGAACCTCGGTTTTGTTCAGGAATACTTTCAAAACACTTTTTTGCCATTCTTAATTTTATTTGGAAAAATAACACAAATAATTCCTGAACTTTGACCTAATATGTAACGTGATCCCTATATTTTAGCCCAATTTGTAATATTTTTTTATGAACTCTTCGTTATGTTTAAACTAGTCCATAAACTATACAAAAATATTTAATGCTATCACGAACTGACAACATTAAAAATTTTCATATAGTCAATGGACTAGTTTGAATATATACAAAAAGTTCAAGGATTACATTTCAAGGACCACATTGAATAAATGGAAAGTTTAAGGAACACATTTGATCAAAGTTCAGAGATCATTTATGTCATCATTTCATTTTATTTCCATCAAAGCGGTGATTGCAAATAATGCAAGAAAGATTTTGTGACACTACTACCAAGTGTTTTAAAAGTTTAAACTAGTAGATGAAGTCGTAATAACAATCCACTTCACGCATAGGATTAAGGGTTTGAAAATATTTGAACTCTGAATCAGTTGATCTAATATTACGTTAGAATGTCCAATTCAAATACTTAAACTAGTAAGTGGATAGAGCCACGCGTATAAAAAAAAACGTATAAACTCCGTAGTTCAGCGATGTGCAATATTTCAGTACAATACAAGAAAATTGAAATTCTTTTTCAGAAATGGAAAAATAGTGAAAAATTGAAATAATAGAAAGGAGCCCGGCCTTTCAAAGCAAAATGAAAGCATCGAATCACTTTTCGAACCAAACAATGTCTTCCACGTGCAACAATTTACGTCCGCAGGATGAAATCTTCGGTCGTCTCCAGATCAGATCCCCCACGACGACGACGACAGCAAAAACAAATGACAGCGATGCAATCTGAGGACCCCCAGATCAATTGCGACGTCAGAAACATCGAAAGTTCTGTTAATTACCCCACTACCAAAAATTGACAATCGAACCCCCCGGGGCCTAACAATGCATGTCTGGCTCTTTTGAGCTCAAACACCATGTTTGGAACTTCTTGCATCGAGATTTATATGGACCCGTTTTCTATGGAATTCTACAAATCATAGTATATCGTTTCGTAAAATTGCATTAGACATCGAACGAAGACTATGGCTTTTACTACCTCCCTCGATCAAGTCGTTAGGAATGACTTAGCTTTGATCTTATATCTGATTCGCCAAACACGTCTTATTTTGTCCGTATTTCTCTCGTTTATCATTTTTGGCTTAAAATGCCGAATTGTGTTATCAAGGATCCACTATCGGCTAGTGTCTCTTAACAAAAAAATGGGTGCCCGAAAGTGAACTATCGTGCTAAAAGAATCGAATCGAGATCTTCTATCGCATTTTCATATCTCCATATTTGTTTTATTGGCATTCTAAGAAGTTACGAACTTTGATAAGAATCAAGATGCAGACGTGAAAGAGAACCCATTAAAATGGAGAATTCACATGCAATATTTGCTAAGTACCGTTAGTATGCTAAGATCGATACGCTAAATTAATATATTAAAGTAAGAGATGGGTCTTGAAATGGCCCTATGAATTAATTAGTCACGATAAAATCGATCACACTATTTAATATATCAATCTAACAAATCATTGTCAGTATAATTAGCATTATAATGGTGCCATTTTCACTCCAAATATAATTGAATTTACCTTCTTTTTTTGTCGAAAATAAATATTTCATTTATATCTCAAGATTTTAAGATGATACATGAAAGATTCAAAACAATGCAAATCACAAAAAGTAAAGTAGAACAATGAAGTACAAATTATTGTAATAAGCACATTTTTATCCCACAAAAACTGTCTCGACATTAAAACAAAACGAATGACAGCCGATCATTGAATTTCGCATTATTATTAGTGATGTGTAGTTATGGCTTGCCTAGTGGGAGGTGCACACTTAGGTTCAACGTCATTAACATCGTCATCGTATGGAGACACCAAAAACAAGTTAAATAGGCTCAAGGGTTTAGATTGGGAGAGGTTTTTGTTTTTTGGTGGAAAGAAAGATGCCATTTTGTATATCAAAATGATATTCGAGAAGTACATAAAAGCTTTCAAGCCTAACAAATCCCAAAAAATTGCATAACAGAGCAAAAGCCAAAAAGCAAATAACAAAGCATAGTCTGCAGTTAGAAACGCGCTCTTATCACTTAAGAACATATGTACTAGTGCAAATGATCGGCGGCCGATTACCAGATTCAGTGATGAGCACTTGCCGATATCTTCTAATCCATTTGCAATGGCTTGGGTGCGTGTCTAGGTTCAACATCTTGCATACCGTATGGAGACATCGACATCAAAATGTTGAGAGAATACGGATCAAATACATGTAAGGAGCTCCCAAATCTATAACTATCTAGTTCGAGAGAATAAAACCCAAAAAACTTGACCTAAATCTAAATCGGAAAAGGTCGAACGAGCATAGAAACGCCTCTAAAGAACTCCCGTATCTAAATCTAAATCGAGAGAGAAGAGCTCACAGATCTAGATCTAGATGGCGAAACGAGAGCTTCCAAAACTCGGATAAGTCGTATAACTGCTTCCACTGCTGCATGAACTCACCGCATTCCTCCCCGGTCCTATCAGACTTCTTGGTTTGGAGGATTTAAAGCAGCGGGTTGATTCCTAACGACGGAAATAAGAAAATACGCACAGCCTGCGGAGAAGAGTATCGCAAGGAACAAAGGAAAAAACTAGACGAAAGCAATAAAATACTTCCGGATTGGATCGGGAGGGAAAATTCCAATCTCAATTCGAGTTGAGAGGACGGGGCCGCGCTGGACCGAGAGTTATTTCTCAGTCGAGGGACCTTGGGGTGGAAGAGAAAAGGACTCGAGAGAGAGAGAGAGAGAGAGAGAGAGAGAGAGAGAGAGAGACTGATCTACCTTGGCCAATTTACTGCATCTGGCTTTGTTTTTATAAGTAATTTTTTTTAATAAAAAAATGAGAGAATTATTTTCTCGAGCATCTTTCGAAATAAACGGGGACGTAACTATCAATAACTATCACTACCATTTTTCTCTCGCGAGGCGGCTGTCTAGTAGCCGTGCGGGGCATCTCGCCTCTCTTTCTTTTTCTTTTTCTTTTTTTTTTGGGGGTGGGCTTCCTCGGCGATCCCAGGAAACGTGGTGCACGTGTCCTGTCCCCGCCCCTTTCCCCCTACCCCATTGGTTCGCAGCCCCCTCACAAGTAGGGGCATGCAACTGGACCGGATTTGACCGGAAACAGGACCAATCCATTCGAAAAACAAGTCTAGGAACTGGTTCCAATAAGAACCGGTCTGGGTACCAGTTCCATTTTTTGGAAACCGATTAGAACCGGTCCGGTTTCCGGTTTCAAGTAAAAACCAACCCAAACCTATTTTAGAACGCGTTTTAGAATCGGTTTTGAGATAATGTACAAAAAAGTAAAAAGCTTATATCACGTTATCCTACTTTATCCGTTTTAAAATCGATTTCCGGTTTAATATTGAAATATGTTTCACAACTATGAGCGAAACAGTACGGCCCTTAAAGTCATCTAAATATTATGCGATTCAGATGAGATATATAGACATTTTTCTAATGAGAGCAGATGTCTTACCGCTAAATCTCTTGATTTTTCTTTCATGATATTTCATTCGGAAACAGAAGTGAGGAGTTATCTCATCATGGCGCAAAATAAAGAGCTAAACATGTTGAATAAATTCCCTGGAAATATGACTCTTAAAGATTTATGCGATTGGACTATGTTTTGCCACATAATGCTTTTGGATTGTTAATTTTGATGGATTGTAATTTCAATTGCTCATCTTGGGGATTGTTACTTTTGGCGGATAGTAGTTTTTGTTATTTATCTTTTATTTTAAATTGTTTCATCGCTACCTATATTATTTTGCTAGAAAAAAATGAAACCAAAAAAAGGAAAAAAAAAAAAAGGTTCTTGAGTAGACCCTGAAACCGGACCGAAAAAACAGGATTGGTTCCAAACAAAGTCTAGGAAAAACAGGGTTGGTTTTAGGGTCCAAAAATTGAGAACCGGTTATAACAGGATTTCTTTCAGGTTCTAAGTCCGGACTCAACCCATCCTGAAATCGATAGCTCCTACTCGCAAGTTGCCCTGACGGGCCGGTGGAGCTCCGCGTCATGCGGACACGTGTCGCGATTGCCGACCTTCATCTGGTGCGGGCGGTGCGGGGGCGGGGCCCGCCGCGGTTGGGCTTCCTCGCACGTTGCCTCCTCGTGGTGGCGGTGTGGGGGGAGCGTCAGCGTCAATCACGGTTGTCAGGGCCCCGCCCCGGCCGGCCGGCCCGACGGACAGATCGACGCGACCTTTTGGTGTGACCCGCTCCTTTTGGTGGCCTCTGATTTTGACCGCATATTTATTATGCGCGACCCGGCGAGGACACCCGCCTTTTATAATTCATCCAAGTTATTCGTATTCCCCAAAAATCAAAATAAGAAAATGTTAACGATCTTCGTCGCGCTTTTCAAAAAGGAAAATCACGTGAGCTCCCCTCCCCACGCTCGGTATGGCCCGGGGAAAACCAAGGGTTGCCGATTTTTGTACCGGATTTCGGAAAAATAAAAAATAAAAAAGTTAGATTAAAATCGATGGTAAAAATCACCGGAAACTCCAAATCATGCTCACGGTGACATATTTACCCGATATAAAAAAATGCCAAATTTGTACCTATATGACACATTTACCCTTCCCTCCGGCAAGGTTCCATCAGATGATTTTTCGGCCAAAACATCTGCCGTTTTTATTTTATTCAAGTTACGTGGGCTCCATGTCAAAACCGTTTGCTTTCCGGGATTAAAGTAGGCAAATTTTTAATAGTGTTCATTAACGGAATCTTGATGGAAAGTAAATATGTCACGAGGATACAAGTTTGGAAATTTTGGTGTCATGAAAAAAAAATCGAGGTAAATAGATTATAATGGACATAGTTTAGAGTTTTTGGCGGCTTTTGCCTTAAATTTAATAATGATTTCATTAGTCCTTTTTATTGAATATGGATTAACGAAATCATTGGAAGGTTTTCGCGATATAACCAATATGATTGTAGTTTTTGTATCTGATTAAGTGAGTCAATCATCTTTATTATAAACAATTTCGTTGCTTGTGTTAAGTAAAAGGTCACTTAATGCATGAAGTGAGGAAGGCAATAAAAATCAAATCTTTTGTGCATGTGTAATCCATAGAAGAATAGTGAGGAGGATTGGGAGCTACACAAGATGAGGGAGCTTGAGACGAAGAGAAACCAAGGGTTTTAGGCCAAACGAAAGGTTAGGGTTTAATATCTGAAATGAAGGAGATATAAAAATCAAATCTTTTGTGCATATATATATTTTCCCGGGATAAGCAACAATCGAGACGAATGGTGATTCGAAAAGATATGATCCATAATGATGGCGATCTACATACTAGAGATTATTGAAATGACGTTTCAAAATACCATGGGGTGCAATGAAGTGGCCGACTATGTGCGAAACATCAAATGTCCTATGAAATGTCAAATCAAGATGACGCGCATGTTAAAGACCTTTGCCAAAAAAAAAGGTGCACATGTTAAGAAATTGTTTTAAAAGTATTAATTTTCTTTTAATTCTTTTAATAATGGAGAGTATATTTACACATAAATATGATCGAGTTATTGATAAATGCATGATTGGCACGCGAGCATGAATGGTTACGTAAGAAATACGTTCACGGCGTTTTATCGATAACCGTAAAGAATGATGTTCGATCAACTGATGATGATGCGTCTCACTGATATATATTCGATTATCAACACATGGTGATGTGGATATTGGCAACGAGCAAATGGCAAGATGTTGTTCGATGATATTTCGAGACACAAAAAACATAATTATATGGTTGCTAGTTTAAAGAAAAGCCATCAGGAAGTAACAGAGCCATCGATAGAGGAATACGGAGGCACGATTATGAGGCAATTTTTTTTTAGTAAGAGATTACAAGGCAGTTGAGATTAGGAAGAAATGGATACGTATTTTTTGAGGGAACAGTCGCCATTTGGATACTAGACCACGTGATATGAAAGACAAAGCCGCGGAGCAGCAGGATCTTGAGACAACTATCGATTGGCGATCACCAATCACCGTTAAAACAAAATCGTGAAGGCAGTTGATATTGTTTTCAGGAAGATAGCCGTTCGAGAAAGAGAATCTAAGGATTGTGGGTAGAGAATGCCAAAGAACAAGAGAACATGGAGACAACTGCCCATAAAGCATGCAACTGCCGAAAACCGTTGAGAAGCAATTACGAAAAAGCCATTATAAATAGCGCTAGACGTTCAACCAAAGGAACTCTACACATATTAAACAAATTTACTATCCTTCGTTATCTTTACTTTCCAATACTGAACTTTACTTTTTTAGTTGTGGCTCTTAGATTCGCGTCGTCGATTAATTTCGATGTGTGTTTCTATCCTATGTATTGCGTAGTCGATGAAATTCCGGCGTGATGTAATTACCTTCTCGAGTTTCATTGTCGATTAAATTTCGATTGGGTTTGTTCACGTTTGGCTCGTTTGTCACAATTACACTTTCTGGATCTTGCCACTGATTAAATTCCAGCATGATTTTAGTGTGTGTAGTTCAACATGAAGTAAACCCGGTCTCCTTTAATTAAAACCCGAAAAAACACTCTTTCGACGAAAGATATTTTTCGTTGCGGGAGGGAGCAAATTCCGGCGAGACAGAAATTAACAATATCTAGCGATCAATCCTCGGTTACTTATAGGGGTGAGCAAGACGGATCGTCCAAATCGGAATCGGACCGGACCGACTGGTTCCCGGTTCTTAAAAGTAAAGTGCAGTATTCGAAAGTGGAACATCGGTCCAGTTCTCAATTCCTAAAAATGGAACCGGTTTATAGACAGTCCGTTTCCCGGATCGAGGGTCGGAACCGGACCGGATTGAACCGATAAATGTATATTTTTCTAATTTTTTAAATTTATATTTATTTACTTTTTAAATATATATATTTAAATAATAAAATAAGCATTTGATAGTTCATTTTTATTCGGTTCCAATGGGACCAACCCAAAAATGCTTTCATATATTGGTCCCGAAAATGCTTTCTGATTCTTTCGTGCCTTTACCAATTGATCCTAAAATTAGTCGGTCCGGTTTCCGGTCCTAGAAACTGGAAACTGGTCCTCTCGATCCGGTTCTCGATTCTTGGGTTGGACCGAATCGGACTGGGGACCGCTTACCTTTAGTTACTTTATCACCGAACAATTTCTCATCTCTGTTCTCGTCACCCTCGCGAAAAGGCCTCGTCCAGATCCGGTGAAGTCACGTGCCCCTGGCTGGCTAAACTAGTCGTGTCGTATTTTCTCGTTTTCGCACTCGCAATTCAGCGTTGTTAATTGAGAAAAAAAACGAAAAGAGAGATAAGATAATCACCGCAATAAGCCCCGAATTACTATTTCTTATTCCAAGTGGCGAAGAAATGTCGGTTTCGAGGAAAAGTCAAAGTTGAAACTTGGGGGGATGTGCTTGGTTGGAAGCCAGCCTAGAAAGCGAGGGGGAGGAGCGGACCCGGTCGCCCCTGTCCCATCCGATGATCGAGCGCGCGCGCGCGCGGGGTGGTTCGGTTCATCTCGCATTCGGTGACGACGACGTCTTTGGTCAAAGTCAAAGAACTCCAGTGGCCGACTCTCCACCACGTTTTGGGATAATACGCCAGCCCTCCTTGTTTCTTCTTTTTCTTTTTTTTTTTCCAACTTTATATATATTATCATCATCTTTGATTTTGACGCTTTATATTTTTTTTTTGGTAATTTATGAATAAAATGATCGGTAAGATGCTTCTCTTGCCCCTGTGATATTTCCTTCCTTTTTTATTTGGGTTTATTAATTAGGAGCGGGCCAACTCCGAAGAGCTTCTTTTTTTTTTCCTCTCTCTTTTTATTAATACGGAGACCTGCAAAATCTCGGAAGCGCGCAATGATATTTTCCATGTCGATTGTATGTATTGTATATTTGATTTCACTGTAGGAGTTGCTATTTCAACAAATTTTATATGGTATATAATCCAAAGTGCTATTTTTGGGATTCTATATTATCTCGCTTCCCCTTTTTCTTTTTTTTCCCCTCGTAGCGAATCCTTAATTTCCTTTTTGAGATGCGATATATGCGGGCAAAGACCCTAATTAGAAAGATTGCCGAAAAAAGAAAGATCGCGTATTTTTATATCCTCATAAGTACACGACGATGAAAGTTATTTGCCGTTAATTTCGATCCTCCTTTTATTTATCTTTTCCACTCTACTTTCCTCGTAATATACTTTGAATTTATACGGTTTCGGGATTTAAGCAAGTCTCAAAATCAACATAATCAAATAAGCAAGTAGGCAAATCCTGTTCGGGTTGCAAATATGCACAATTTTGTTTCGCGCAAGACACTTAGTTTTGATGTAAACAACGGTTGGTTGAACCGGCTATGTATGAAAGAAGAAAAAAGAAAAAAACCCCAAAACACCAAAGATGTACGCACAATAAATAAGAGTCGCTAGGTGAGCCATAAACCCTAGATGCACAGAGCTGAATTGCTAGAATAAATCACGTCACGCTGATGTCATATCACATTTTTAGATACGAAACGCCAGTTTTCCTAATAAAGAAATACGAAGAGAAAAAGTCTTTGATGGAAAAGCGGGTCGACCGCCAGACATACAGTAGAAGCACGTTGTGGAATTAGACGAGAAAAATGGTGGACCGGGGAAATTAAAATAAATCAGTCAACTTTTTCAAATTCTTTAATAGCAAATTTTTTCTCCTCTTCTTTTTTTTTTTTTAAACGAAGAAGAAAAAGAAGGAGATAAATGCGGCAACATGCCAAAGAATCAAACCCACCTTCGCAGAACCCGAAAAGGCATTGAAAAATCAAAAGAGGGAAGTACCTTTCACTCATGCAAAAAAGATGAAAACAAAAAAAACAAAAAATATATATACACACACATGTGTGTGTGTGCGAGTGGTGTGGGGGCCCACGTTGGGCTGGGCTGTAAACCAGAACGACGCCGTCCCACCACCGGGTTGCGTTCACACCTTCCCACTCGCACCTAATCTCTGCGTACGCAATTCCTCTGCTTTAAAACGGGGGGCTGGGCGACCTTCTAAAATTCTCCTCCTCGCGTGGCGCTTTGGCTCTCCTCCTCTCCTTCCTCGGCGGATCCCTAGAGGTACACACCCCTCTCTCTCTCTCTCTCTCTCTCTCTCTCTAGATCTCCGATCTCCGATCTCGTCGTCGGCGGTCTTCGCGTGCTAGGTGTGCGGCGCCGCCGCCGCCGCCGCCGCCGCCTGCTGCCGCTAGCTGCGGTTACCTTCGCGGTTTCGCGCCGGATCTGCCGCTTCGGTTCCCCTCTGATCTCGCGGGAGCTCGACGCGCCGCTGGAGCTGTTTCCGGCGAGGGAGTCCTGCGTGTCTGCGGTGTTTCCGCGTCCGCGGGCTGTCGGATGTCGGTTTCCAGCTCGATTGAGCCGCCGGCGCTTCTGTTTTGCCGTTCTGGGGCGGAAGTCGTCCGCGCGGCGTGGAGCGCTGGGGGACGGAACCTGTCTTTTCTCTGGGTGTTTGGTCCGATCTGGCGGTACCGAGAGAGAAATTTTGGTGGCTGCTTTGTTTTTCCGGAGTTTGGAACGATTAGCGGGCGCTTTTGAGCGAGCTGTGTCGATTAAACTGGCGTCTTCGATCAGATCTTGCCTAGTTTTTGTTCCTTTTTTTTTTTATAGCTGCGCGTGTTGATTTTTGTTGTTTTGGATGTGGCTAGGCGTTCTCCTTCGGACTGCGGCGGGTTTAAGAGATGGATCATTTCCGAAGTGTTGAGCAGAACGCCTTTGTTGCCGCCTTTGAGGAGATGAGGGGCTTCGTCTCCGTCTCCGACCGGAGGGAATCGGTTGTTTGTCCGAAGCCTCGCCGGGTCGGGGTTTTGTCCAACAACCCTTTCAGGTCTCAGATAAGGTAATTCTTTTGTCTCGTGTTTGGGGATGAATTGATTTGGTGTCCGAACTTTTGAAGTAACGCTCTGTGGTTTCTGATGAACAGCCACCGATCTGAGATTTGCAAATCGAAAGCCGCGGCAGAGCTTCTGGACCTCATCCTTAAGAAGGTAATTGGATCTGTCTCATCAATCCACGTCTGATCCTGTCTGAACTGGCTGGAATTGTGGCTCAGCCTTTTGTTGCTCGATAGTCAAGATCTGAATTCAGTCATTGAATGTTTTGGTTCTTTGAAAGTACGAATCAGTTTGTTCAGCTATTTTGCTTCATACAATGTGTCCTAGTCCTATTGTTTTGTTAAGTGGATCTATTCAAGCGTTCTTCTGCAATTTTTTCATGGGGAAGAGAGGAACAAGAAACATTAGGGAACCTTACCAAAGAAAAAGAAAAACAAGAAACATTAGGGAAGTCGTTAATAACTGAGCTGGCCATAACATCTTTCTAGGTTAAATCTAATGTTTTTGTCCGTCTCTGCGATGACATTTAGTTGTCGGGTTCAGTTTTTTTCGGTAGCCCGTCACATTAATGGAGGCTTAATTTATTGCAGGAGGATTATGAGTTGGAGCCGCAATCTCCAATGGCGATTGCTTCGACCCCCCCATTTTTCGCGGGATCTCCACCAAGAAGGGCTGAGAATCCTTTAGTACAGGATGCCCGCTTTAGGGATGAAAAGATTACTCCAATTATGGCGTTGCCAGCTATGTCGCCATCAGGTTTACCATCTCCATCAGCTTCTGCACGCAAAGGGTGTGCAAGGATGAAGTTTGGGCTCAAGCCTGCAGCTGTTAGAGTAGAAGGTTTTGATTGTCTTAACAGGGATAGCAAGAATTCTAGCATTCCCGCTGTTGCATAAAAACTCCACTGAAGAAACTGTACATAGAAGGGAGCTTAATGCAGGGCATAATACTTCACATAGTCAAGCAGACAAGCGAGAGTTCCGAAATATTTTGGAAGGAGAGAATTCGAGTACCTTTTAGGGTTGTAAATACAATCTGTTTTAGTCGGCAATTCGCATTTTAGTGTCAGTGTAAGTAGGTTGATTGAACAAGAAAAGAGTCACCAAGTATCCGTTCTTGCAACGGGTGCTGAATTAGTGAAAGAGAGTTCTTGTGTAATATAGGGAGCGATTCCTAAGAGTAATGATTTCCTATCAGAAGCCAACCATTAGATGTTCTGTGCAGTCCATGATTTTGGGTCAGATGTAAATTTGTGGATATTATCTGATTGATCTTGCCTTATTTTGGGTTACGACTTTCTACTCTTTTGCACTCTTTTGCGGGAAGTGGTATAACTTTCGTGGTGATGCTTGAGGTGTTGATCGATTTTGAAGATGAAAGGTCTGATTGATTCTATTTCAGCGCATGTTTAACTATTCCCTCCACTAGTGAACTTTTTTCTAGTAGTACTAGTGAAGCTAACTGCGGCGGTCGTCATTTGTTTTGGTGGTTTATCAATGCTTTAGAACGATTTTGGTTTTGCGATCTTCATGTACCGTCATCGCTTTCGCTACTCGAAAAGGGTATGTGTGATGGTTTCGATACAAAAATCGAAATGGTCATTGGCATTGGATTGCAAAATTGAAGGATGTATTCTGATACTGTGATTCTTTTCAGGAAATGAACTGAGCGGTTTGCCTTAACAATTCAAAGAATATTAAGGAGCAACATAATACTTTACATTCTTTAGTGCAGTGGTAGACAACCTTGATAATATGTTCTTTTGGCTGAGCATCTTCATAAATTGTTAGCAACCGATTCGCATTTCATGTCATGGTTCGAGTAGAATGTGTCTTGGTTGTATGAATCTAAATCATTATGTTGTGAGGAAATTGACGGCTCTTCTCTGATTCGTAGAAGTTACCGGCACGCAATTCTCAAGTGGGTGCTGTCTGATGTAGAAATGGTGCTGAAATTGGACCCAAAAACAATCTTATTCGTATCCAGTGGTCGGCCCATCTGAAATTCAGCTCACAGGATCTGTAGTACAAAAGAGAAGAAGAGGATCACGTTCTTCTAAGATTAAGTCCAAGAGGCTCACCCAAGGCTCCAAGCAAACCATTTGTTTCTGATGAAGACTTTGAATTCCCCCTTTTAAGTCGAGAGATATCTTGAGCTAAATCGGTAGAACACAGGGAAGATGGAGTTCGCTAAAAGGGCTCTGAAGGGTCCATTCTGGAAAATTTCGACTGAACGGGTCCAAAGTATCTAAGACTAAGGGCAAATGAATAAATGGGAAAATACACAAAACCAGCATCTAGTTTTGCAATTTCACTAACTTGCATCCTGCAATTTGGAAATACAACTTTAGAACTTTGGAAAGGATCCAAGCCTTAAAATGACTAATTTCCCTTTACAATTAATTTCCTCAAATCTCCCGCAAACTGTAATCCTAGATTTATTCATCTTGTTCTATATAATTACAGCGGCGGTTCCATTCATCTGCATCGTTTAAATTATCTCTATTAAATTGAAAGATCAAAGATGACTCAATTTGATTGTTTTCATCTTTTTCTAATATCTTGATCATTTCTTTAGTTAGTCTCTTTCGGTAGTTTTTTCGCTTTCCATAAACACGTTTATTGCTGTGCAAAGTAGCAAGAGTACATAACCATCCCCTGCCAACGGCCATGGTCCTTTCAAGAGGCTCGCTAATGAAGGATATATGAAAAATAAAATTTACAAATTTCAGTGATAACATTAAGTGGTGGGAATAAATTTGAAAAATCTTTTTGTTACGTTTATTTCTCATCACCATCGTCTCCTAATATTTCTAAATGGTCATTGCATTTATTTCTTATTTTTTGTACTTATTGTTCGAATTTCAGTATTTTTTAGCCTATAGGAGGCAAGAGAATGATTTGACTAAAAAAATAAGAAAAATTACAATTTTTCCCTTGAATAATCACATGTTAGGCACGTACAGACAAGAAAACAAACAAACAGAGAGTTAATGATCAAAACAAAATGGAAATTAAGGTGGGATTTGTGTCCCGTAAAAAGTTCGGAGATGAACGTGCAGCACACAAAATTTGGGGAGACTTTGGGTAATTTCCCTAAACAAATAAATCGCAACACTAAAAGCATATCACTTACAAGTAATTTGTAACCTATGAACTTATTTGAAAAGAGGGTTGTGGGGAATAGGATCGTGTGTCATGCCTTTAGCACCTCTTCCCCATCGCTTTTTCAAAGGGAGAAGTCTAACGGTGTGCTTGGTTAGTCTAATCACCAGGGATCACAATGTCCATAAAAAGAAAAAAGTCGATAAGTAATCGAGATTAGCTTTCTTAAACCTTCCCAAGGACATTGTCATGAAAAACTTTTGGGAGATTCAAGAAACACAGATCAAGATTATTGTTGGAAAGTAAAAATAATAAATAAAAGGAGCAACTTGGAGGTGGGTAAGGAAACCCGCGCCACCTTAACATGGCCCGAAAGGGCAAAAGCAATTATGAACAGTGAAACAAGTCTTGGCTCTTGATTTATAGGCCTAATACCCTAAAAAATCTCGAACTTTAAACTTTGTCGCAATTTTACCTTTTGTCTCATAAAATACCTCTAACTTTAGGTCATGTCCCAATTTTACCATAAACTTTTTTTTGTTTCATAAAAAACCCTCAATTTTGGGTCATGTCCCAATTCTACTATAAACTTTTTTTATTTTATGAAAAACCCCTAACTTTAGTTTTAGTCTCAATTTTACCCTAAAATTTTTACAGTTTTATAAAAAATCACAAATTTTTACTTGAATCACAAATATGCCCACATTAACCCTCTTTCCAAAATTTCTAGTTGGAAACCCAGAGATGGAAAACTCTTGAGCACAAGCTATTCAAGCGTCCTGAGGACAAGCTATTCGAGCTTCTCGGGTGCCAGAGATGGAACATTTCCAAGCATGAGAGATCAACGAGCGCAAAATTGCTGGGGGCGATTTTGACGAAGGGTCAATTGAGAGCAAATTTGGGACTCAAGTAAAAGTTAATGATCTTTTATAAGACAAAAAAAATAATTAGAGTGAAATTAAAACTTGACCTAAAACTGATAATTTTTACGAGACAAATAAACAGTTTAGGGTATATTTGGTACTGAATCCAAAATTGAGGGTTTTTTATGATACAAAAAAGGTTTAAGATAGAATTGGGATTATATCTAAAGTTGTAGGTTTTTTATAGGACAAAAAAAGTTTAAGGTAGAATTAGGACATGACCTAAAGTTGAAGGTTTTTTATGAGACAAAAGGTAAAATTGGGACAAAAGTTAAAATTTGAGGTTTTTTAGGGTATTAGGCCCTTGTTTATATTATATGCTCTTTTTTTAAAATATTTTTTAGAATTTCGATAACAAAGCAAAGTTCAAAAAATTAGAGCAAGCAGCATTAATTCATTCCTCAAAATAGCCAAGCCAAGAAAAAAAAATTAATAAAGTACAAGAAAAGAGAGGAAAATGTGGTGGCTGCACGGAAGGCATCTTGGAATATAAAAATAAAAGTGTAGTCTTGGTCAAATTAAAATATTAATGTATGGGCGCAAAATTCCAAAAATTACAAGCAATCGAGCCACAACCGAGGAACGTCCGGCCGCCCATTTGCCTAATAAATGTAAGAATTATATATGGAGAGAATCCAACAACTAGAGGATTAGTGGGTCAGCCCTAGATTCCCAAAAGAGAATTAGATAAGTGAAGCGTGTGTACGGCCCAAGTTTATGTCGGTGAAAAGTAATTCTTTTTATGTTTTGTTTTGTTTGAATTTTGATATAAATTATAATAATTGCAAGTGGTTGTTATGCAAAATTAGAAAACAATTTGAAGAGACATTTGATGTTTTTTTTGGTCGAAGAGACATTTGATGTTATTATCTTTATATTACTTGAAAGATTCTGAGCGCTGAAAAAAAAATTATAATTAGTGGGAATAGGTCTGCAAGTTGATTTTAGACATTGTGCGAAGCACAAACCGAAGGCCGATCTGCAGGAAGTCGAGACTTCCTCTCTTGCCATCCTAGCTGTGGGAGGCCGCTATACCTACTTACTCGGAGATAGATAGTCAAAGCTAACATGGTGTCTACTTCACTATTCAAGAGGCCCTTAAGTTCTCTCCAAATCTTTTTGTTCTCAGGAGAGGGAGAATATGTAGAGAACTTATAGGGAGATGCCTCTGTCTCTTCTTGAGCTTTTTGAAATCCTACTCAGAACTTATGTTATTATCTTCATATTACCTGGAAGATTTTGAGTACTGAAAAAAAAATTATAATTCCTCACTTTGCATTTTAAGGGAAAATGCAAAAATCCTTTTTTGACTTTTCATCCTAATTTCACTTTGCATTTTCTCTCGGTGCTTATAGAGTTTTTTTTTATAATAAAATGGTAGTTATGTAAACAAAAAAAGTAAGAATAGAGTAGGTGTAAAATATGAAGAGTATTTTTAAATTTCCTTTGGTATTATATATATACATATATATTATATTCATGATTTCCGCCACTAGTGGGTGCATATCCTCCTATTCATTGAAGTACACTCATCACCGAACAACAGTATATGAATAGATTGTTTTTCTATAATTCAATGGCACCAGCGTAATGACTTGTCTATATGAAGTTTAGAGACTGCTGAAAATACTATGCAAATCTCGTAAATTGGTTAAGTTCAAGTGTTTGACTTGTGATTGTGACCTTAACTTAGAGTAACTTGCACCCTATAATCGAGGGACTAGAACAGAAAACCTCTAGTTCTGAGCTATAAATCCCATGACACTTCAAACAATTTTGTTTACAGGCTCGTGAATTGTTTATTATAGACGGTGACACAATGATCACGGGGTTAAGATCTGCGATCTGTCAATGATAAGAACATGAAGATTCGACAATGAGAACCTACTAATTGCCCTTTCGATCCACCACAGAAACCCCACCGATATTGCGACTATAGAAAGCACCCTATCATGTTTGTGTAGCGGTGCAAATGGGCTCGCATGCTTAACAGTGGAGTTAGTAACTATGATTTAAATTGAACATCGTATAACATGTGTAAGATGTTTATGATAACTCTAGAATAAAGTAGTGGTGCAGATTGCCCCTCCTCGATATTTTTTATATAATTAAAACTATAGGTTGGCGCATAAAAATTGATCAGGTGCCTAGGGCTCCGTTTGTTTCGCGGAAAATGTGATATTTTTAGAAAATGTTTTTCAAGAAGTTATTTTCAAGGAAAATGAAAATATTTTTTAGTGTTATGCTAAAATCTGAACCAAAATATAATTTATGTCGTTTGATAAGAAAAATCAGATTTGATTTTCCTAAATATATATACATTATTTAAGGGCTAGACTTGTGCATAGGCAGTTGGGGAATCAAGTATGGGCACCAAGATCTCGAGTCCGGCCTCGATGGACCCCGACCCAGGCGCTGGGGACCCGAGCATGGGCTTCAGGGTCTTGATCCTGGCCTCAGAGGACCTGGGTGCAGGTGTCGGAGACCTTAGATTGGGCAGTGCAGTCCTGGGCGTTGCCTTGATGGACCTCGGTGCGGGTGTAGGGGTCTCATGTCTGGCCTTGATTGACTCGGCCAAGGACGTCGTCCTAGGCCTGGCCTTGATGGACATGGGCATGGGTGTTGGAGACCGGGCATGGGTGTTGGAGACCCGGCCTGGGGCGCCGAGGTACTGATCCCGGCCTTGATGGACACGGGCTCAGGTGTTGGGGTCCAAACACTAGCATCGAGGTTAGGTCCTAGCTTTGATGGGCTTGGTCTCGGACACAGGGTCTCGGGCCAAGGCGTCATAGACTTAAGCTCAACCTCAATGGACTCAGGCCCGATTTTAGAGATTCAGGCACGAGCACCGGGGTCTCAGGTCCAGCCTCAATGGACACAGGTTGGGGTGTTAGAAATCATTTTTTTGAACATAAGTAGAGATTTTCCAATGACTCATTTTCTTAAGTGATCCAAACTCTGGAATAGGAAAATGTTTTTCATGAAACAAATAGAGCCAATGTTTTAACACCAAACATGTTATTCATGCTTGCATGTGTGACATCTTGGATTTAACTCACTCGAGGTATGGTCCGTTTTGGCTCGTCTCATACTGAGTCTCACGGTTTGTCCTTTGGCGTACAAGCAGGCACTTTCCTAAGAGGTCATCCATTCTAGTAGTGCTCTAGCCTGGGCTCGCTTAACTTTAGAGTTCCAAAGTAAAGCTTGCCGTTACGTTAAAAGGCGTCTCCATGACTTAATTTCAGTTTTCACATATATATCTCAGGATCGCTCTTTCCCTGTTCGATGCCTAGTTCGGTTCATTTCTACCCCTTTTGCCATTCTAGAAGCTTTGCCAGGAGCCGCTCCTTGTCCGGACCCTTTGGCCCTAGCAATCACTTTCTGCTCTCATCATAGCGAGTCGTTACAGGCTCACCAGTTTCCGCGTGGTTTGTCCCTAATCTACATACCTATTAGAGGGGTCCTGCTTTGATATCATATTATGACAACTTGGATTTAACTCACTCAAGGTATTGTTCGCTTTGACCCATCCCATATTGAGCCTCATGGTTTTGTCTTTTGGCGTATAGGTAGGCACTTTCCTAGGAGGTCACCTATCCTAGTAGTGCTCTAACCTGAGCTCATTTAACTTTGGACTTTCGAAGCAAAACTTACCGTTACGTCAAAATACGCCTTCGTGAGTTAATTTCAGTTTTCACATATATATCTCAGGAACCCTTTTCCCCTATTCGGTATACAATTTGGTTCATTCCTGCCTCTTTCGTCATCCTAGAAGCCTACTAGGAGCCGCACCTTGTCCAGACCCTCTGGCCTCGGCGACCACTCGTCGCCCTCATTGGACTGGGTCATTATAGCATGTGTCGAAACACATTCCGCGTAAACCAGAAATCGAGGGAATCCAACAAATAAAAACTTGGAATTTTTATTAAGAGTTACGCTAATTACTGTTTTAAGAGTCTTGTAAAACATTTACTTAATGATAAGGTTGCTATGTCCCTATTATTGGCTATAAGATCACTATAAAAGTCAGTGTATTTTACTTAAAATAAAATTTCTAGAATAACCATTTTTAGGGGGAAGTTTGTCCAATCAATCCTAAAAATATTGTATGAATATCAATTCAGTCATAAATTTTTCAAATTTACCAATTTAGTCATAAACCTTAATACGAAATTTCAATATAATCATTTTGGCCAATTTTCACAGGAAATTGCCAACATGATGGGGTGCCACACAAGACAATTAGCGATGACTAGACTATCACGTCATTAATTTCGGGTGAAAAATTAATGACTGAATCTAGATTCATACAATAGATTTAGGACTAATTTGATAATTTTTCCCAAGTGTCCATTGGTTCGGTCCAACCAGGGAATTACACTAAACTAGCTGATTTTGGATGGTTCTCGGTTCCAAATTTTTAGAATCGGAAATAATTGGTCCAATTCCCGATTACACATAAGTGACCGGACCTACAAACCAGCTCATATTACTTAATTTTTTTTTATTTTGAAGCAAACCCTACGCATTCCTCCATTATTTTGTTTGTCCATATATATACATTCTTTTATTATTTTAACGCACGTTGATATGATGGCATGTAATAAAGTATCGACTACAAAATATAGTGGGCCGCACCCTTAATCATGTAAATATTCATTTAATGGAAAAATCGAAAATAATGCTCTTATTTTTCATTTAATGTTAGAAAACTTCCACTTGTAGGGAATAGAATAAACCAAAGGAAAAGTGACCTGCTCCAAGACTAGGTGAGCCGGTTCCTGATTTCATGAATCGAGAACTGACCCTGTGAGGCTTGGTTCCAAGTTCCGAAGTGGGAATTGACATATCTCGGAGCCGATCAGCCATAAAATTTTCCTTAGCCACGTGTTCTTGGAAGAGAGAAACTCGCATATCTATAGAAAATCGACGGAGATGCGACGGATGAAAATCATACAAGCGCATTGTCGTGGAAGACACATGTTAACACTGTTTATGAAGTAAAAAAAAGGGAAAAAAGAATCACCTGTTCCGAAACCGACCCGAACCGGTTCCAAGACCGGGTGGTCCGGTTCCCGATCCCACAAACCGTGAATCGGGAACCGACCGTACCAGGTTCCGGAGCGGGAACAAACATACCGGGACCCCAATCGCCCTTAACATCCTTCCTGACCCACGTGTCCTCGGAAGGGAGAAACTCGCGGTATCCATGGAAAATCGACGGAGATGCGGTCCGCATTGCCGTGGAAACTACGTGTTAACAACTTAATACTGTACGTGAAGAAACGAAGAAAGGGAGTCGATGTGAGAATCAGCGTACGAAATTGAACAAGGGCCCCCGAAAAAGGAGGAGGAGGAGGAGGTGGCACGACCCGAATCGATCGTGGCCGAAAAGAAAAAAATTCGAATTGACGGACGACATAATCACTAATCACCAAACTAATCCAGCTTGGCGGGTCCCAACTCCCTCCTTAATCCCAAAAATCTTAATGCCATCGACCCTTTTCTGCCGCCAACCAAACCAAGAAAAGAAGACAACGTGCCCAAGCCCCCACCGCCATTGCATAGAAAAAGGACAAAAGAAAAAGAAAAACAAAGAAAAATAAAAAATAAAAAATGAAAGAAAGAAGAAAACCGGAAACCGGCAACCGGTATTGCCGAGGGCGGTTTTTGCGCCGGGACACGTCGATTCCCACGAACCGGGAGCGGAGCGGCGGCTGACACGTTTGCCGGTGGCCGGTCTCCACCCCCGATATTCTCGGCACGTGCCGCCCACGCGCTCCTCACGTGCTCTTCGCATGGGGGCGCCGCTTCTTCTCTGTTGTTGTCCGCCACCGCCCTTCTCGTCCGACAAAGAGAGAAGGAGAATATTTTCTTTTCTGATTTTTTTTTATTTACGGGAAAAAAAATAAATTTTTTCCTCCTACGCCATCTAATTACAGTTCCGTGAAATTACTCCTTGACTCGATATTATCTTTTTTTCCCTGGCAAAATCTACATTTTTTGTTGGAACTCCTAGTAAAAAACTGCAATAACTTGCTTAAAAAAAGCCTATATGTTTTAGATATATTCGGCGTTTGTTTCTAATAATGTTTCAAATTGCAAAAACCCTTTACGAGCTGGCCACGTGGCGCGTAAAAAATCGGTCACGTGTTTGCCATGCCTGCGATTTGCTTGAAAGTTGGACAAATTTAAGATAAGGCGTGGCAATCTCATATCGAAAGTTTAGAGCTTTGGGTGATTGAGAACAAAGTCCGGTGATGAGATTGCAAAGTGCGTTTAAGTTTAGTGACCATCGGTATATGTTCAACCGAATTTATTGATCTTGATTATTACGTCAATCCATTGTAACCAAATGTTCGCTTTTGAACTCGTCGCGCGGTACTTAATTTTGCTTATGCGATTCCCATCGGACAAGCCACGAGGCAAAACTATACCACATGGCTCATATTCAAACAATAAGCATTAGTCCAATAACTTGTCGGCCGAAAATGTTTGTTATGTATTAAAATTTAGACTGAAATCCAAAATATAGAAGTGGATCAAAAGAAAGGATGTTAAAATATACGATAAAGATAAAGATAAAAAGACAATGAAATTATCTTTTTTAAAATCCACTTAATTAAAAAAATGAGATAACTTTAGGAAAAGAATATGATAAAAGATAAGTATAGTTTAATTAGGAAAAAGTATAAAAAAAGTCCTAAACTTATTGCATTGGTACCAGTTCAGTTCTAAATCTTTCAATTGGACAAATTTAGTCCGAAATCTTTTTACATTGGCATCAATTCAATTCATCCTCCCAATTTAAGCTAGAAGTTACTGATGTGGATGCGGGCCATCTCACGTGATACGACCGGTGCTGACGTGGATATTTTAAAATAATTTTTTGAATTTTTTTCATTAAATTATATTTTATCTTCCCTTTTTTTTTTCCTTTGCTTCCTCTTCCCTCATCTAGTCACCAACCTCCACGGTGATTGGCGGAGGCTGCCGGTGGCCAACGAGGGCGAGGGCCTGGACCCCCTCGTCGGCCTTTGTTGAGGGCCGGTGCAGGCTGGACAAGGTCGCCCTTTGCCATATGCCCTCACCGGCCTCATCGTCACTAGAGGTTGGCGAGGGTGTCTCAGCCTTCATCGGCCTCTGGCAAGGCTCCCCTCGCTGAATTTGGTCCAGCCCTTGCCCTTGCTGGCTGTTGGTAGCCTCCTCTAGTCATCGTGGAGGCTGGCGACTGGCTGAAGGAAGAGGAAGGAAAGAAAAAAAGAAAATAAAGAAAAGAGAAGAAAAAAAGAAAAAATTAATAAAAAATTCTAATTTAAAAAAAAATTATTTTAAAATATCCAAATCAGTGCCGGTCGTGCCACATAATATAGCCGGCATCCATGTGAGTGATTTCCGGCCTAAATTGACCGGATGGACTGAATTGGTACAAATGTAAAAAGGTTTAGGACTAAATTGGTCCAATTGAAAGGTTTGTGGCTGAATTGGTACTACTGTAATAGGTTTATGACTTTTTTGGTACTTTTCCCAATTTAATTAGATAAATTATATTGATAGTTATCCAAGTCGAATTCGAAATAAATTGAATATTATTTAAATTCAAAATTATTGGTGGATAATCTTCAATCACACTCCAGATTAAGTACGAGGATCGACGACAGCTCTCCTTCTCTCCCAAGTTTCAATTTTGAAAAAAATGATAAGAAAGAAGTTCATAAGCTTTAATTTATTATTTTATGTTTAACAACTTATGTTTAAAATCTTACAATTCGAATAGAACTTAAATAAAGGATAGGGAGAGAAGACCCCGAGTTTTTAACTTAGCCAATAAGATTGAATGAAAATAGTAAATAAAAAATATAATATATAATAGAGAAATCCATTTTTAATTTTAAAGGCAATGTGTAATCTTAATCTTTAAAGAAGGAAACGAAGCATTCTCAAGATTATATAGTAAGCTCGAAATTACAATATCATATACCCATGTAGCCTATATCGATACAAGAGACATTACAAACTTCCCCAAAAGGGTGGGGGACTGGTGAGATTGTTGATAAATATCGAGAATGGTCATTGAACTCATGTCCTATAGGCCTAAATTTGTACCCCCACTTGGAGTTTCAATAATTGGGTCTGGTTAAGTTAAAAGAAGTGAAAGAAATATCCTACGGATCAAGAATGGCGCATGAAATTCGAGAAATGGAATGGGTGTAGACCCGAAATATACCGAGGCCGAACCTGACTCTAGTACCATGTGAAATTTTATGGTACCGCTGTCAATCGCCCTAAAAGCTTAAGTCGTTCCATGAAACCGTGGTTTTGACATTTAGATATTCTAATGCTAAGGACGACATGTGATTGTAGCGTCAACACATGTCCACGTGATTCGGCGGGATGCAATTGGAATTTCAAAGCTTCCAAGACTACGGTAAGATCATCAAATAAATAATCTGTGGGCACTGAGCTCAGTTCTCATAGGCCCTATGTGGAGCCCACTTGTAGGCTTTTTCTTCTTTTTTGGGTAGCGACGACCTAAATTAATTGACCAAATCGGCGAGCCGGGGGGAATCAACTGAACTAAGCAACGATATAATCAATAATTTAGTACTAAGTGATGTACTAAGAGGGGTGCGCCATTTCAAAAAGTGGGTGGAATAGTTTGAGAGGAGGGAAAGAGAGAGAGACAGAGAGCCGCTAAAGTCAAGATGGGGATGTGGAGTACATGGGATGGGTGGTGCCTTTTCCAAAACAATGGGTGCATCGTGTGGGTCAAGCTCGCCATTAACTTTGCAAGTGTATGGTGCGGCATGGAAATCGAAAGGGAAAATGAACGTCACATGTTCCATGTGGCCACCCCCTTTCGATTGCATCGTTTGGGAAAACAACATACTTCATGCCTAAGATTTTGGCCATTCGTCCCGATCGATCATGATGACATTATTCCATTTGTGGAGAATTTTGGTCCTTTTGGCCTTTAGCAAGGCGGCGATCGCGCCTTGAAACATTGAAAAAATTTGTCTTTGTTGGGGGCGTGGGAAACACGAGCTGATTGCAATTGATGGGTTTTTGCAAGTTGCGTATTCTAAATGTGGGATGGTGGATCCTCGTTTTCATTGCATTAACATCTTGCTAGGGAGTTACAGGAGATGTTCTCCAAATTGGCTTTAGTTATGAGGGATGTGCATTGGTTTCAGTCCGACTCAGAAACTGGACCGAATTGATTGGTTATGGGCGATTTTTACAGGAATCGATTTTTTTTTATTTGTTTCCAGGAAGGAACCGTACCGACCGAAACTGGCGTAACAAGCCTAGAATATGCATATTTTTCATAGCAAAAACCATAAAAAAAAAATTGAAGACAAAGTGTTAACCGAGCAATATGTTCTCGGTTCCTTATGAGTAGGTTTCGTTTTTTTTATCTATATTTTTTATAGCGGAAATCATAAAAAGAAAATAACAACACTACCAATTCTTGGAACAAGCTGAGAATCGAACTGGAATTGGCTAGTCTAGTCCGGTCTAGTTGCCGGTTCTAAGGTGGATATGGTCAGCTGTCGGTTCTACAGACTGGGAACTGACCCTCTTCGGTTCGGCTTCCCGATTCCAGGATGTGAACCCACCCATTTTGAAACTTATCACTCCTAGTAGTTACCTCCGAGGATGTAAAATCGTATTGAGGGAACTACAGTCAAAAGCGACGGGGGGATTTTCGAAAAAAAAAAAGAAAAAAAAGAGGACCCCTAACAATAACCGACGCATAAAATCGCGACTCCTGTTAACGGATGTCCGGAGATGCTTGTTAAATCGAGAAAAGTGATTCGGGTTATCAGTCAAACACGGCGCGAGGGAGAACATGCATCGCAGATCATAGCTTTTCTTATTTAAAACGGATGCATAACGAGTGGCCCCGAGCATATTCGTCTGATCAGATCCAACCAGTCAAGAAGAGGCCCCGGGGACTAAATTCCACAAATCCCACAGTTTTCACGAGCGATCTCGCTTTACAGATTGAGGGAATAAAGCATCAAGAATGTGTGGTCTAAGGTCAAATTCGATTACGGGGACAAGCATCAAGGAAGCGGGAGGAGCCCCCGGGGTCAAAGTCAACGAGAACGGAGGGGGGGGACTCCAAAACCGTGGGCGACTCCCCGCTCCCCGGTGCGCCCACAGGCCCGGCTCGAAACCGGAAACGGCTGCTCCCCTTTTTCTCTCTCGCTTTTCTTCTTCCTTTTTAATATTCCTCTTTTTTTGTTTTCCTTTTTCAGCTGCGTCCGGAGGCTTCCCGAAAACCAGGAGCTCCCTCGAGTTTCTTCCCTTTTTTTCTTTTTTAATATATGATTTTGGAATGTGATGGGGGAAACCGACAGCTGGAGGTTGTGGGGGGGACCACATGGGAGGGAGGGGAGGGGAGGCCCTCGTCCTTTTCTCGGTTCCTGCGTATGTGGCGATTCGACCGCAGTCTGACACCTGAGCGTGACCGCCACGCGCTCCTCCGATTCCGTTCGGTGGGGCTCTCTGATTTCCGGGGCCCCACTCTTTGCATGGCGACCTCCCCTCGCCGCCCTGCCCTCCCCCCACGCTCCCCGCCACCTGTCGTGCCCGCATCGGGCGAAATGACGGCTTCGGCCCTCGTATCTCGCCGCTATCGCTTCGCGTTCGGTCCCACGGATAGGCCCCACATTCTTCTTTGCAAGGTACGTGATGTTATTGAACCGCTAGTATTTGTCTTAGTGGCCACCTTTCTATTTAGGAAAGAAGAGATAGTTTGTTTAAATCTCTATTTTCTTGGGGAGATTAGGAGTAGAGATGTGTCGTTTCAGACGTGGATTTCGATTCTCACGCATCGTGAGAAGCGAAGCAAAAAGTCTGAGTATGAATTGAGAGTTAGAGTGAGACAGGTAAAAAAATACGTACATAATGTTACTGGCAGAGGGAACCAATGGTTCATGAACTTTGCTCTAATGTACAGTGTCGTCTCCGGAATTTTGAATTATTTAATACGGTCTCGGAACTTTTAAATATTTTTCGCGTGATTTAGGGATTACATTGAATATTTACTAATAGTAAATGGATTATATTCAACAATTTAAAGTTTAGATAGATTGGATTAATGTCCAAGGACCACGTTGTGCAAATCAAAAGTTTAGGGATAATATTACACATCGGGTCAAAATTTACGGACCATTTGTACTGTTATCCTTACACCGGATAACTAAAGGAAAATCACAAACGACAAATCTTAGAGTGTTCTACTACCAAATACTTGGGAACCCTTGGAGAAAGGGGAGGCCACACAAACGACAAAACCATAGGAAACCCTACTTTTTTTTTTTGGTAACTCAGGGAATCCCCGCACGGCCGACAGTCGGGGAGTAAACCCTGAGGGTGACACGTGCTAGCCACCACACACGTGCCACCGGTTAAGTCATCCTGCGGCGCCCGGGATTCGAACACTCAACCTTTTACGAGAGGAAGAGTGCGCGCTCCAGCAGCGCTATCCAGGCGGGTGGTAGAAAACCCTATTTTAACATCTATAATATACAAAAAAGAAGAAGAAGGTAAGATCCTCTATTTTGGGGGTGAAAATAGCACCAAATTTCCACTTCATATTGGAAGAGTTTAGAATCTGTGCTATAGATAAAGCTGAAGAGAGACGAAGGTTAAGATGGATTTCTCTAATTGGGAATTGAATCGAGTTTCTCGGAGCGGGTTGATTGAGTCTCACGCGCCCGAGTCGTCGAGTGGTATCGGGTCACCGCTTCCCCCACCCCCAAGTTTTCCTTGGAACGGGGAAAAAAAACAGAATCCACCGCAACCTCAAAAGAAAACCACAGCCTAAGTCCTAATCCGAAAGCATGAAAGAGAACGAAAAAAAAAAAAACCCTTCTATCATTCGATTTCCATTACTGTATATGCGTATATACGTATATATATATGTACGTACGTATATTTTCCTTTCTCTTCACAGTTATATACCCTCGCACCTCCCATACCTTGGCAGAAACTCTCAGACTCCCCACTTGGCCTCTCCTTCTCTTGCGCCCCTCTTTGCATCGCGCGCTCTCTGTCTTTGAGGAGGGGGCTATCGTGTCTGTGCTCTCCGTCTGACGAAGAAGAAGAAGAAGGAGGAGGAGGAGGAGGAGGAGGAGGAGGAGGGACGACGATGAGGATGAGTTGCAACGGATGCAGGGTGCTGCGGAAGGGTTGCGGCGACAACTGCAGCATCCGGCCTTGCCTCCAGTGGATCAAGTCCCCCGACTCCCAAGCCCACGCCACCGTCTTCCTTGCCAAGTTCTACGGCCGCGCCGGCCTCATGAACCTCATCAACGCCGGGCCCGAACACCTCCGCCCCGGTACGGTACCCTCTCTCTTCTTGTTCTTGTTCTTGTTCCTTTTTTTTTTTTTGGTTGGTTTCTAACTGAAAACCTAATCTTTTTTGAAGCTGAAAGTTTAGATTTTTTTTCGCTTTCGAAGCGTGGGAAAAGACGAAAAATCTTGACTTGGGCTCGCATTGGTTTTTGGGTTTTGCAGCGATCTTCCGATCCTTGCTATACGAGGCCTGCGGCCGGATCCTGAACCCGATTTACGGGTCGGTCGGGCTGCTCTGGAGCGGAAGCTGGCAGCTCTGCCATGCCGCCACGGAAGCCGTCCTCAGCGGCATGCCCATCACGCCGATCGCCTCGGCCTCCACCTCCGAGGCCTCCACGCCGCCCCTGAAGGCCTACGACATCCGGCATGTCCCGAGGGAGGAGAGCCCCGCCGCCGTCGCCGTGGTGATGGCGGCTGCAGGAGGCGAGGTCGACCGAGCCAAGCGGATCCGGTCTGGTGGATTCAAACGACCCGGAGCCAGGACGAAGGCTCAACGGCACCCGGCGCTGCTGCCAACGGCCGAGTGCTGCGACGAAGAGTCGAACCGGTCGCCGAGCCACCAGTCGTCGCTGAGCCACCAGTCGGAGCTGGGGGCCGAGAACGCGGAGGGCGGCGGCGACAGCAAGGATACAGAGAGCAACAGCATGGTGTCAGCGGAGACCACGGCGACAGCGGCCAAGCAGTCTCAGCTGCTTGAAGCCGACCCGGAGTGTCCGGTGGCGGCTGACCGGGAGGACAGAGCTTCAGCCGAGCCGGATAGCGAGGTGGGGCTCGAGCTGACACTAGGGTTCAAGCCGGTGCCGCGTGAGAGCCACGTGATGCCGGTCAAGAAGAGGAGGTTCGACCAGGGAGACGGAGCGTGCAGGATGGAGCTGGGGCTTTGACTTGACTCCCAAGCTTTCCTTTTCTTCCTTCCTTTTTTCGGCCGACGGCTCTGAGAATTCGGTAGAAGAGCTTTACATGTTTCTTTTTCTCTTTACTTTTGGGTTTGGGGTTTGGTAGAAAAGTTATGCAGCCCATTTTCTTCTTCTTTGTTTTTGGGTAATTTTCAGCTTAGGAATTTAGGACAATCACGTTCTCTTGTGAAACGTACAGAGTGACGCATACCTTTTATGCAGAAGCAATATTGTGCTCAAGTGCTTCCTTTGTTGTCCTTTGTAGCACTAGAATCCCTACTGTCCTACACATCAAACATTCCGAATCCCATGTATGTCCAGTGAAGAGATCTTGGGCTTGAGCTGCAATTGTCCCGACTCCTGAGCATTTGGCCTCACAGAAGCAGGAGGTCACATGGAATGCTTACGCAATCTGACCCTTTGATTGCATGCCTCGCATGCTACTAAATTCCAAGTCATGTGAGAACAGCACCGCATTTTGGTCTTTCTGGTTGGGTTACAGGATGGCCCAACCTCGTGTCTGCATCGCCTTTCTAGGTTCGATGCACTGTGAACCGCGAAGCATATGGATGTGCGCGACGTTTGTGCGTCATCGTATGCTCGTCGGCTACATACGCTTGTGCGTGCGAAGTGATGTATAAGTATGCATTCGAGGTTTTACTTGAGTCTCGCCATCTCAAACCTGTTCTCCTCAACTCAACATTAGGCTCGGAAGTTGTCAACCGGACGATCATATGGCGAAAAGCCGTATCGGTTTATTCGTGGATTTCCAAGTTCATTGATAACCCGAAAGAAGTCCAATCCCGAGACTCATGCACGCACGGAACTTACACGGTGAGGTACGGGAAACACAATTCGAGGAAATCTGTCTACTTGGCGACGAAGAGGGACTGATCATTAATGACATTAATGGGGACGGTCATAGAAGTCAAACTTGGGGTTGTTATGGTAGGAGACGGTCGTAGGCAATGAATGGCTTCAATGCGGTCAGATCAAATCCTAGGAGGAGAATGAAGCAATTATGATTTACGAAGATCGAGAGAGAGAGAGAGAGAGAGAGAGAAGTCCTCTGGGAATATGACCAAAAGCGCATGTGACTGAGCACGGCCACGCAGCTGATGGCAGCTGAAAAGAGCTGTCCTCATTACACCAAGCTGCAAACGAAAATGCCAAACCCAGTACAAGTCAAGTGCTCACACTGTAATAAGTCTGTCAAATTCTAGGATGAACTCGGGTCCGCCCATCGTGCACCGAATTAGCCGCAACCATAGATTTCATCGATTTTAGATGCATCTTACAAAATTTTAGTGGTTTTTCCACGTTAGACCTCGATATAAAACCATCTGTTTTGTTTACGTTAAATGGCTCACGATATTGGTTAACCTTGTTCTCCCTCCTGTCATTTCAGGAAAATTAGCAATTCCTCGTTCAACAGAGAAGAGAGGTCTATATTCTTGACCATCTAAGTTTAGGTCATGGCCACAAAAAAAGAATAAAAAAAAACTTGTGCTCGAAATGATTCCAAGACAAATGGTCTTAAAAAGAAAAAGGGCCCGCGATCTCGCTCCAAGCTCAAATATCGGTTATCGGTGGGTAATAGGAAGAATTTGCGATCTAATCAAAGCAGAAAATCGACCATATGCGTAAGACAACGGCATAAGAACAATAGAAGTATGTTTCTGTTGATTTCTTGTGCATCTAGTTTTTCCTCTTTCCATTGGTATTATCTAATTAAGGAAGAAAAAGGTATGTCCAATTTCCAATTTTCCGTTCTAGCTGACAAAGTTCTACATGTGCATCAGCCTTTAGTTTGTCTAAAAGTTTTCCTTGTGGAATTGGAAGCGAGTTGATGACTCTACGCTGAGTTCTTGACAAAGCTTTTTCAGTAGTTTTGTGAGCATCGAACTCCCACAATAGAAAACACCTGCAGGAAAATTATTACCGACATATTAGACCCGAATTCATAGAATGTTCAAGTTTCAATAGTTATAAAAATTGCAGGTTCATTTTTCAAACTGACTAGAACAACCAAATCGAGTGCCACTATGTTGACATGTTCTTCGGACTGGACACCACGATATCGTACCTATACGAGATGACTCGTGCCGTGTTGCCATTTCAGAGAACACCCTTCTCCAATTAGGCCTTGCAAAGTGCGTTTTTATCTGTAGATTGAGCAACGTTAATGGACAGCCTAAATAGGTGCATGTGCAGTGAATGTTTCTTTGTTTTTCTTTTGGGTGACTAACTGGGAGTTACCCGACTTTCCGAGAAGATGTCGACCCCGTTCTTCGCATGCTGCAACTTTTGAACCATGGCAATGAGTGCTGATCTTGCATCTCCTTCCTCATATACAGAAGTCAAGTAGTTGTGCATCTCTATTACGTTCTACAACAATCACCAATACCCAAAGTGAGATTTTAGTCGAAAGACTATAATTAAAAGGAGAATTCATCCCACTTGGTAGTTTTGGAAATGGCAAACCGACATGATCATCGCTTTCTGCAATATCATCCATGACGCCCTTAAACCACTCGAAAGAGTCTTGTTCCCTCGTAACCCAGTAAAAGTACGCTCTTTTAGGGCCTTTTTTTGCCCCTGGTGATTGACGGTGATCCGAATCCTGCATCAATAAGTTTTGACAAATGCTCGTGCTAATTGAATTTTGAATTTGCTTGTGTGTATGTGTTTTTTCCCCTTCTACTTACAGCTTGGAGCTTATTTAGCTTGACGTGGTTCAGGATATCTTTCATGATGCTGATGAAAGGAGTCGCTCCAATGCCGAGACCGATGAGTAGGAGGATGTCGTACTTCTTGTAGTCCTGAGCCGGTGCACCATATGGTCCCTTGATGAAAATCTTCGGAAACCTTTGAAAAAAATGAATATCTATCAGAGCGAAAACATTTGCATTGAAGGTGTGACGCAATTTAGCCAGAATTTTCACTCACTTCTCTTGTAATTCTTCCAAGTTGTGGGATGCTCTCGTGGCCATCTTCATTAGACCTCCCTTCCCCGGTTTTGTAATTGGTGGTTCACAAACCTGAAAATTTCTCATTGAAGGAGATGAACGTTGAGTTCGAATCTCGACATAAAAATGCAGAGATTTTCTTTATATATCTTTCGACCAGAGTCCATAGGTTGTGCAATCAAAACGCCAACCAGAAAATCAATAGAATGTACCTCGGCGAATCTGTTCCTGAGCTCTGTAGTCCAATCACCCAAGGCTCGCATGTGAACACTCAAGAAGGCATCTCCCGGTGCGGAAGTAATGGAGAATGGATGCCTGGCACGAGCAAAAACACTGACAGTTTCAGCAATAAAGTTATAGTGGCATGACAAGTGAATAGGTTTCAGAGATTATGTTCTATGCACCATTCGAACTTTGATATATCGGGGCATTTGACGAAAATGTACATTCCGCTGTCGTACTTGAAACCTGGAGGCTTGCTCATGTACAATGCAAGGACGTTTCCAGAATAAATAGTGGCCTGAAAGTTTTTCAAGCCGAGCATGAACATATCGTAGCAGTAACTAAGGTTCGTGTAAAACAAAAAGGAATGTGGAAGAAACCAGTTACAGTCAAGTGAGCGATACCTTAATGATATCAACTTTATGTTTGAGTTCAGGAGTGGATGAAAATGCTCTCTCACTTGAATAGAGTACGATTGGGATCATCACATACATCCATGCCTGCATAAATTCCATCGGTGTAATACTTCTTGCCATGTTTTCAGATGAATGACAGTACTACCGGAGAAGTCAGACCTCATTAATTGCCAGTGAACAGAACAAGGAATTAGACCATTGTATACCTACCGTTTTCGTGTACCAAGGCCGACTGATCACGAGGAAGCAGCCGTGAAGTATGAAGAAGACATAGACAACAGCTAGCAAATGATGCGTGTACCAGAAGGCATTGAATCCTGCTAAATGATGGAGCTCCCATGGTAGCTTTATGACGTTTCTCCTGAACCAATGAGTTGCCAGTGTAAAAGAGAAGGCCATCATCACGAACATGAGAGCCCCGGTGATGCTGGAAAAGTTATTGACTAAATCGATGTAATGAGGTTGCATATTATGGAAGGCCGGGCCGAGACTTTCCATGAACTGTGTTTTCGGGCATGAAGTTAACCTAGGGAAGTCGCACATAAAATGCATTTCCATGTGAACGATAGATCCTATAGCTATGGCCAGCGCAATTATCTTGTGGAAGTTTATGTTGTCGTCGAATGGTATGAAGGTGCCAAGGAAGGAAGACCGCAGCTTCGTGAGAGTTCTTCTGCAGACGGGGAGGAGGATGAGAGCCATGTTGAGATTGAGTGTCTCGGCAGAGCCCTTGGCGAAGCAAAGACAATAGCCCTCGATGTTAAAGGCGGGGCTGTGCCTTGTTTTGTTAAACTTCCAACGGAATAGGATCATGTTTATGATCAGCCACAGCCCGACAACCCATATTCGCCTCCAATTCTCGTGGATCCTTTCGATGTTCTTGTGCACGAGCCGACTCATCGGGTTTCTGTATCCTTTGGGGATCATGGTTCTGGTCAGGTTTTGAGACTTCCCTGTCATCTTGTTCCCTTCATCGGAGTTCACCATTTCTTTCAGTAGAGTTTCTAATTGCCACATCTGAAAAAACAAAGAAGCGATGAGCAACAACATGGGAGGAACACGAACTCGAACAGGACATGGACTGTCTGACTCTGTACCTCGATGTATCCTTGATGGTCGGGATCAAGTCTGTCCATAATCAAAGATGCATAAGATGTTGCTTGCTGCTGGAGATTGGACAGCCTATTCGAGGCAGCGCTCAACGCTATAACCTTCGAAAAATTTCCAGTCCATGATAAAAGGAAACGAAAGGACATTTTAAGCAAGAGATTCATAAATCTCCTTTTGCCTCACCTCCTTTACCTCATCCTCAGTTAGCCTCCCATCACCATTCTTGTCACACCTGCCACATTCATCACGAAACTTCGTCACGTGTACTACCAGCAATGCAATGTACAGTTTAGGTTGCGAACAAAAAGAGGAGTTGGATAGGAGTTGCTTTACATGTCGAAGAATATCTGCAGCCGGGATTCGAGATCTTGATTAGTCATGTCTTCCCAAAATTGTCTCAATTGGTCTTTTGATATTCCATTCTCGACGTGCACTTGCCTCCTTCTTGATAAGGTGTCGAATAACTCTCCTGCAAATTCCTTGGAGTCTCCCATTCCTTCCAGGCAGAATAAAACCATGTCACTTTTTAATCAAATTGTGCAATTATTTTTTTCGAAAATCATGATTCTGATAGCGGCAAGACTTTCTAAGGATCAACCAATGCAGACTCCAAATTTGTCCCTCGAGAGTTGGCCATTCATCGCATGTTGATTGAAATGCTTCTCGATCGATCTCCAGGCATCTCCTTCCTTCCCGGTCATCGTCCTATCAAGAAACCTCAAGCTCATGAGGCCTCGAGAGGCACTGGATGTTGTTCTTTCCATCCTAGGGATGCCGCCGCAGGACGCATTCCTCTTCTGTGTGGTGCTCGTGTTCCGGCTCAATGGTAATGTTATGTCATTAGGCCGTGGCAGGGCTGAGCTCTCCCTTGTTTCCACCGCCATGTCGATCTCAATGCTGTCAAGAGACCATCTAGAGGAATTTCCACTATGGTCATGATGAACCCTCATTGAAACTATGGACAATTTTTGGTTTTGGATGGATTCCCTCGCGGGAGTCAAGGAACTCGGAAAATTATGAGGATGAAAGATGAAAAGAGATGTAAAGATGATGAGTTTCTGAAGAGGAAGGGGAAGAGGAAGGGGAAGGTTTGATATTAGAAGACGAAAGCCTAAAGATAGGAAACTGAAACGAGAACAATTATAACCAGCACATTCACCACATCTACCTAGAATTACAGTGCAAGAACAGTTTTTTGTACCATGCTTGAACATAATGCTGTTGCACAATGTAATTGAAAAGCAAACCAACTTTTAAAATCATATAGTTATATAGATACGGATTTGATCAATTATCCTCAAAATGGAATGATATTTGAGATTCGACTACTGACATGGGAGTTAGCTTCTTCAACAAAATTGTGACTTAAATTTCAAAGTACTTATTTTTTGTTTTAAGCTAATCCAGTAATTATGTTAGTAGTGTTCATGTCCACACTCAGATATGTTGTGCAACAAAAATCTTTACTTTTGGTGCTCCACCACTTAAGTTATTGTTAGCAAAAAAAAAAAACATTTTTACGTATTAATCTATGCGAGATTGTAATAGGTTTCTATACTTTTATGTAGTCTTAGATTGTATTTTTTCACCTGTCCGGTGGATTTTACAATGTACTTAGATATTTACTTTCAGATTTCAAGCATAAATCGTCTCCCACAAGAAAGAAAGGGCCTCTCTAATTAATCAAAATTCACATTCGTATCGATGCATTGCTCAGGCCTGGCATATGTATCAGATAAATTAATCTGGAACAAAGTGAGGAATGTGATATCGAAAATGAAGCTTCAACATCGATCAATGTCCAGCAACAAAGTGGTGTTTGGTTTGGTTTTAGAAGCAGATTATACTTTCAAAACAAAAAAAAAACTGCTTTTATTTAAAAATAGGATCGTTTGGATGGTAATGAAATTTGCTTAGAGAAAATGATACAAATACTCATTGAACTTCAGCTCAATTTGTTCAATGTGGTTCTTAAATTTTTGGTACATATTCAATTTAATCTCTCAATTATATGAAGTTGTTCGATATTGTCTTTCAATTAATTCAAGTTCAGGGATAAACATTGAACATTTTCATATAATCCAAAAAAGTAAATTGACTATATACCAAAACTCCACGGATCACATTGAACAATTTAAAATTTCAGGAATCATATTACATATTGGATTGAAATTCAGGGATCACATTACGCATTGAATGAAAATTCAAGGATCATTTGGTCATTTTTCTATTTGCTTATTTCAGGAAAAAAAAAAAGAAACATAGTCCTGGCAAGTCCAATGGGCTCAAACAAAGAGGGAGCCCAGACATACTCCTCGTCTCTCTTCCTCTGCAAGGGAGAGACTCTCTCTCTCTCTCTCCGCTGCAGATGGAGAGCGCCATTACCAGCAGCCACGGCGAGGGCCGCCGATCGCCGCAGCTTCTTCGGCTCTCTCTCCCGCCGCCGCTCGCCGGATCCTATCGCTGACCGCGCGCTTCCGCTGGCGTTTCTGCGCGCTGTTTTTGGTCTAGGTAAGCCGTCGTTTTCTTCTCGCGGCGGCCGCCGTTGTTTCCTGCCTTCCTTTTTGGCGAACCCTAGCTTCGTTGTTACCGATTCGTTGTCGCGTTGGTTCCTTAGTTCAGCGCGGAGCTTGTTGGGTGATGTCGAGTGGCGTGATGGGTGTTCTTTTGAGCTTAAGTATAGATGAACTTGAGTGAGCCCACCCCCCACCACCACCCCCCCGGGGGGCGCTCTCTTGTCCCTGTTCATTGTCCGGCTCGTGTCTTAAATGGGAATCGTTTGTTCGCTTTGCTTTGTCATGACGTGCAAGCTCTGTGCTATAGGAGTTTTAAGAGTTTTTGGCTGGGGCTGCTATGTTTGGATTTTTTTAGTTTTTAGAGGCGTCTAACTTACTTGATTGAGGATTTTCAAGGAATGAATGTTCCTCGGTCGATATTTGAAGGACCGTTGGGGATACTTTTTTAGCTGGCAAAGGTTTTCTTGTACTGTTTGTTGGTTGAATTACCTCGGAAGCACCTCTTGCGGAGGTACTAAACTTAAATGACGCTTAAAGTTGATTAATTGCAAGTTGGACCCTATCAGTAATCTGCTTTTTTTCAGGTTGTCTCGTCTTGCTGTACATTAGCATATCGGAGTTTCATCTTTGGGTTGCAAGATGGATGAAAATAGGAAGAATTTCTTCAGGAAACATTCCAGTCCCCAATTTAAGAGAAAAGGGGTTGGCAGCAAGAAAGGAAGATTTAATAATTCTGGCCATGAGCAATCTTTTGGGAGCGATGACGCTGCTGACACTGTCTACCGCATACTCTGTCCTTCAAGAAAAATTGGTGGTGTTATAGGCAAAGGTGGTGGCATAATCAAATCCCTCAGAGAAGAGACCCAAGCAAAAATTACTGTCTCTGATTCAGTTCCAGGTTCAGATGAGCGAGTAATAACTCTCTATAGTTTGTCTGCTAAAATTGCAAAGGGGCGAAATGACGAAAATTCGGCTGAGGGAGATATGGAAATGCATTGTGCTGCCCAGGATGCACTACTGAAGGTGCATGACAGAATTGTTGAGGAAGACCTTTTTGGTGGAATGACTTTTGATGATGAAAATGACACGGCTTCGGTTACAGCACGACTTCTAGTGCCAAACAATATGGTTGGCTGTGTGCTAGGCAAACGGGGTGATGTCATTCAAAGATTGCGAAGTGAGACCGGTGCAACAATTCGTGTTCTTCCTCCTGAACATCTCCCTACTTGTGCTATGAGCACCGATGAATTGGTGCAGGTAAAATTTCTTATGTCCGTTTTGTGCCCTTCTCAGTGTGCTTGCAGTGCTTGAGGTTATCATGTTTGCTTTCCAAATAGTGTATTAAAGGATAACCGCCTTAGATGAGAAATTTAACGGAGCAATTATTGGGACTCGAGGTCCTGGGCAACATGGCAAATTGTAAATTTATCATAGAGCTCGGATTAGGCTTTTTGTCTTGCGCAAACTTTCTTGAGTTTGAACAAAGACACATAGTTTGTTGTTTATCGGTCTTTTTGGGATGGAATTATGGATGATGGACAATGTTGAAGCCTTGATGGTGTAAAGTCAAATGGAGATAACTGAACTGAAGTTAGACAGATGACTTATTGATGCTTGAGAAAAGGCGTCTATGACACCTGGCACCTGTTCTGAGCTGCTCATTTTGCCCAACTGCATGATATTCGGGACATGATCATCACACGGCTTGAAGTGGAACTTAATTCCATCGTCTAGGCTATATTGATGTTGTCTATTGCACTCAAGGAATTTAAGCATAGTTGAAGATAAACATTGCTCATTCACAAAGAATGAGGGTTTTTTTATTGCCATAGTTAGTATATTGAAGAGCCATGCCTGTGTGTGCCGCTTTTAGTGGGCTAGCGGACCATGTATGGAGATGCTTTTCACTACATTATTTTCCTTTTGCTTATATCAATTATCTTCAGTTGTTATGTCTATCCGTTGTCCAAGCAGTATCATTCATCAACTTTTTGACCAATAATGAAAAGTTTGAATTTAAGGTTTGTTGAAATAAAACAGCATATATAACCAGCAAAATGTCCTTCAAGCAATAGTTGGAAAAAAAAAAAACTTAAATATGGCCAAATTAAGTTAAATTAGAGGAACATGTCAGGGCTGATTTCTGGGAGGGTCCCTTTAGAAAAGTGAACGAGAGAATCGAGTTAAGATTATGCTACTGGTTTGGTGTTTATTCAAATTATATTTTTCCGCATGAGTTGCTTTTATTTAACCTAATTGTACTTGTCAAATCCACCGTAGTATTTATTGCAACTTCCTTAAATTGTAATCCCAGAAGGTGTAATGCAGATATCTGGTAAACCTGATGTGGTGAAGAGAGCTCTTCATGAAATCTCCACTCTACTGCACCGAAATCCTCGAAAGGGTGAACCACCGTTAAATATGCCTATGGCTCCTGGGAGTCAAGGTTTCCCTCCAAGTGCTCCCATGCCAAATATGCTTCCACCCAGAAACCCAATGTGGTCCCACCATACCTCGGATCCCTTTGATATGCCACCACCAATGCCTTGGGCTGGCGAGTATGGAAACCAGCCTCCTCGCTTTAGACCAGGTGGTTTTAATGGTGTTTCCCCTGGACATGCAATGGAAGCTTCTGCTGAGTTTTCAATGAAGATTTTATGCTCTGTTGCAAAAATTGGAGGAGTAATTGGTAAAGGAGGGTATAATGTGAAACAGTTACAAAAGGAAACTGGAGCAAGCATTCATATTGAAGAAGCATTGACAGAGTCAGAGGAGCGAGTCATTCGTGTCTCTGCTGTTGAGGTATGCACTGCACTCCTCCAGCAATAGCAGCTCTCGTGCTATATCTCTTCAAATTATTTAGCCACACAGCGGCTTGTTTTCTTATATTGGTGTAGTGCAGATTGTTTAGCTTGCAACATACTTCTGAATCATTGTAGTGGAGTTGTTTCAGGTTCTTGCGGATCCCAGATCACAGACCATTGAGGCAATTCTTCAGCTTCAGGATAAAGTGAGTGAATTATCTGAAAAGGGTACTATTATGACTAGACTTCTTGTTCCTTCAAGTAAGGTTGGATGTATCCTTGGACAAGGAGGCCATGTTATCAACGAGATGAGGAGGCGAACTCAGGCAGATATTCGTGTTTTGTCGAAAGATGATAAGCCCGAGTGTGCATCTGAAGATGAAGAACTTGTGCAGGTGATTATGGCTACTTAATGCCGTGTTAGATATTGCCCTTATTCTATATTTTGTTAAGATAAGGGGTGTAATAATTAAATCTCGCATGGGAATTTGACCTGATTCATGCTTTTGATTCTTTAGGTATCAGGAAGTTTTGGTGTTGCTAAAGATGCTTTGGCAGAGATCTCTTCGAGAATTAGAGCGAGGACACTTCGGGATGAAAATGCTGGAGGTAAAGCTGATTTCATAGGACCTCCTCAAGGATTTGCTTCTGGAGGAAGCTTACGTGCTAGAAGGCTCCCGCTCTCTGGACTTGTTGGTGCTGGCAGCTCCTACGAATATGAAACTTTCGAGGTAATTTCATGTTTCTGCCTATTTCCTTGTACGAATTTCTTCTTCTACTGGCTGATAGATTGCGTGCTATAGCCTATATCCTATTCTCTGTGTCAGTTTGTTGCTGCAATGTATATATTTCTCCAAAGTCTCCCATCTCCCATTGGCAATGTAAATTGGCATTAAAAGTTTAGGGCAAATCGTCTCATTGTTGATGCGAATTCTTGCTGCCAATGTACATTTTGCTCTAAAAGCTCCTATTCGCAATGAAAATTAGCTTTAAAGTTTCGAGCAGCAATGGTGATATTTAATCTCTTACAGCTGTCAGATTGCTGGGCAGAAGTTGATTTGTCATCTTATTATCTATATAAAATATTTTGCACAACTAATCGTACCGTAATTCTGTTAAGCTGTATCATGATATCGATCTCTTTCTCAAAATATTTTTTAATGAACAAAATGAAAATACGATTGTCTTGGCTTCTCTGGAATTCGTAGGATGGGAAAGTCATGCATGATACTAACTAGATACTCAGTTGATGATGTATTGGAGGAGATATCTTTTCGCAAAAAGGATAATATTAATACTCTTCCTGTTCTATTCTTATTTGAAGGGTGGTCAACCTGAATATGAACCACTTGATTTTCTGGGACCACGAGCTGCTGCTATTGGGTAATACCTACGGTTCTCCTTCATTGTTATAATACCTAAAAGCTACCCGCAGGTACCTTGATTAATTTTTTTTTCTTGAAGCCCTAGATACCACACTGTCAGCAGCGATTTGGAGACTAGAATTTCTAGGAATGCTGTTGGTCCTGTTGTTGGAGGCAGCAAGATTGCAAATTTTGGTGAGGTAGGTTTTCTACATCTTGTGTTTTGTGTGAGGCATGGTAAATTGATGCTGCAAGGATGAAGTTACGCACATGAACAAGATAAAAAGGCTGTCCACTTATTGTGACAACCAGCACCAAAAGGAATAGTTGGTGAAGAGGTGATGCACTTGCAGTTATTCATTAGTTGGCACCAAAAGATCCTTTGAGGCGTGACTTCCTCATTCCCTTGGCAATTTTGTATATGCTCCTGTTTTAGCATGTATTAATTGTCCATTTAGACTGCATGTTAGAAATAGTTCTATCTAATTCTAGAAGTTGCAATTAGTATTTTCATGCCTGTGTAGAAGAATATAGCATTGTCATTCTTGGTTATGGGATAAAGAAAGTTTGTCATCAAAGGATGATATAATTAACAAGTGGTGTTGCTGTTTTTTTAGTGTGAAAGAGGTTGGCAACATGGTCTCTAATTTAGACATATAGTCAAAGTAGAAAGAGAAACGTGACTGAATGTAGCAGAAAAATAGAAGCGAAACATCTTTTCAAGTATGTTACTGAGTTCTGAAACTGGAAATTGAATTCCACCCAGGAACTAAGCCCAGATGTGAAAGTCTTTGCTATTCCCAGTTTGGCTTTTGGGGTGTATCGAGTCAATATAGAGCCATATGTTCAAATTTCAACAAGTCAAATACATACATGATCTCATCCTTCTGGATGACATTACTATGTCTTGAATGTCTTCTAGCACAACATCTCTAGCACAACATCTGGGGACCTGAAGAAACAATCCTTAGTGTTTGCAATGACGGGCCAATTTTACTTTCTTGTAATTTTACTGAAATGTGAGCTGCAAGCTATTCATGAACTACTTAAAGTCAACTATGAGTAGATCAGTTCAGGGCCTTAGAAATATTTTGCAAAATTAATCAAATAGTTTAAATTGTTGTGTGTTAAATATCTATACATGAGGTTAAGGAACATAGATATAATGACTATTCTTTGGTGTTATTTTGATCATGAGTTATCAACCTTAAATTGTGCGTTATCTATTCAAATCTTTTGATATGAAATGACAGTTTAGTATCTTGACTTTGATATTCAGGTCCTTGGAGGTAGCATGAAATTTCAGGACATGCAATCTGGTGGTCCACAGTCTGCTCGGGAGAGTCGTGGATCTAATCCTCACTTCCGTTCCTTTACGAGGTCTGGTGTGCAAAGCATGACTAGTCAGCAAAGTGCCTATCAGAGCACAGCTACTCATCACGGATCTTACCAGAGTATTAGCGATCAACCAGGCATCTATCCTCCACAAAGCCCATATACCCAGCAAGAGGCATCACCCTTCATTGGTGCACCACAAGGTGCCTATGGCTACCAGAACATAAGGGCTCAAGAAGGGTCCTTCCGGTACTGACATCAGTTCGGACATTTTTGTATATTAATTCACTTAGTTCTCACAATGTTCGGCATCATTTCGGCAATCTGACAGTTATAAATAGAGGTCACTGTTCATTGAATGGGATTAAGCTTAGATAGAGAGGATAATCTTATGTCAGGCTATGGCAGATTGTTCACCTGTTTCTGGTGCTAAACTTGGCAGGCGGTTTCCGAATAGTTGGGTTCTTGTGTTGTTGGATTATGTAAATTTCTCATTGTTTAGGAAACGAAGGTTAGTGAATTAAATGGCAAGTCAGTGAGTTACGTAACATTATAGGTTTTACGGAGATTTTTTCAATTTGTGCCAAAAAATGGTTGGAATGAGCAATTACTATTGTGTTTTGATTTGTTCTTGTCATCATAATTACGTGTATAAGTAAACGTGGTCGCTTCAGCCTTTAAGGGTCTTCTTTTATGACATGGGAGAACAAACTTTATATGCCTTGATGAGAACCCTCTTTGATTTTTGAATGTATTGAACCCTTTCCGTACTTATACTAAATTACCCATATACTTGAGCTTTGTTCTGGGGTCTTGCAACTAAAATTGGACTCTGGATCGAAATAAAAGATTGACCTCTAACTCGTAATACTTGATAGGATCACCCATATTCTCCATGTTTTCAGGACTAAGTTTTAACTATAAGAGAATCATGGTGTTCGGACCTTTCACCCTTTTCCAGGAAATGACTCATTTAAGACGTTAAGCGAAAAGCGAATTGAACTTAAGATTCGGGACAAAATTCTTCTCCTACAGTCGACGAGACGAGCAAAGACTCTCCACGAGGGAGAATTCGTCGACAAGTCAACTCGAAATTGATTTACGGCCATTGCTCGAAATTCGCATCAATCACCCTCCTAATCCAGTGCCGGCTGATACTCGGAATACGACCTCCACGAAATGAAATCCTCCACACGAAAGTCGTATGATTTTTTTTCCAGCATGATCCGCACATCGCGTGAGTGAAATCACACGAACAGTGTTGCAGTGGTCGATCCGTCGATGGCCGAAATTGTGTCCAAACCGGTGCCGACATGTCGCGTCCAATCTGCTTAGCTTTCCTGTGCGTGGTCTGCGATGACGTTAGCCTTACGTGAGGGGGAAATATAGCACTTTTTAGCCATACTTTCATTTTTTGTTTTTGAGCCGTTGACCTTGGCCTTTGGTCTGCGGTGATTCACCAATTGGTACACAGAAAGTACAATACCAATACACAGGTTACGTCAAGTCATATGTTGACTTCGATAGCAAAATTCACCACTTCGAAGTGCCCCGGTGAGGATAAGCCTTCGTGTGGCAAATTATTTTCTCTAGACTAAGTTAATCAATCACTGTGCCAAAATCATGCGGGGTCTGTTCTGATTTTTGGTGGATTCATGAATTTTAAATCCCGGAATCGTTCAAATTTTTATACATGTGAATAATGATGGAATGAAATTATGAACGAGATAAGAAGTGCTTCCCCGCATTTTCTTCCACGATATCATTGTGAGAGTTTGTGAGAATTCGAGGTGTACTAGTGCTGTCCACGATATTTTAAAGTAGCATGAACCTTTTAAAAAAGTAAACAGAATGTAGCTTTCCGAGTGATATCGGATAAGCAAAAATATGAAAAATAAGTCTTTTGAAATACTTGTCAACGATAGATATATCCTAGCATGTTGAAACATGGCGACTTCCAAATCTCTCGAGGTCCTAGAGGCCCGTGAATTGGTTTGGCAGTTCATCGATTTTGTCTTTTGGTTGCGAGGGATACAATACGAGACAATACCAGTCACACCATTTTGTACAAAGTGTACAAAATTGGAATTGCATAAGAAACTTCTAACCTAGCCCAAAACGAAACGAAGTAAAAAAAAAGAGGAGTAACATGGCTATCTCTTCATCCTGCACACACAGAGAAGTGCTTCGCCCACTTGGCAACTTGGCTTTAGGGCTTTTATGGTGGTCTTTCCTGTGTAGAGTTTCTTTTTGGGCTTCGCCCTCGTCATCTCAATCTCGCATTCCATGTCCTCGATCGCGTGGGTTAGACAAAACACACACACACACTCTCTCTCTCACTCTCTCTCTCTCAATGCCCATAAATGGAATTCTGGGGCACTGTGATCATCATAGCCACTTTCATTTCAAGAGCGAGACACACACACGCACACGCATATCTTGTCACATCACAACATCAACAACGAAATCGTCTCGATATCTCGTTGACAACTATGAAATTTCCTAGTTGCGTACCTGGGTGATGTTCCCATTTCTGTAGTCGCCCTTGTGTCCATAAGATCGCTGGGTGTTTCCCATTGTCCACCACCTTCCGTGGACATATCATCTGGTACCATGCCAAGGAATACATAGGCTGCGTTTTGGTAAGACTTTTGGGGAAAAATTTTGGAAAAATGCAGAGAAATTTAGGGGAATTAAACATAAACAGCGTTTTGTAAAGTGTAGTTTAAAAATATATTGGGAAGCAACTTTAGTTTAAATGTTAATTGAAAAAGAAACTACACATGGACTTTTGCTAGTTTTGTTTCCCACAAGCCAGATTTAGCACCAACGGCTAGAGACCTTCGCCGGTGACGTCGCGTGAGGTGAGGGATTTCTAGAATTATGAAAGTTTAGCGAGAATAAAATTGGAAGGAAAAATGTATTAGTATTCAGGAAATGCTCAAAGCCTACAACTCTTCCAGACCTACCTTGGGCTAAAAACTTTTAGAAACCTTTGGAAATGCAACTGCATCTCTCCAAAACTTTCCAAAAAACTTATTGAGCACCATTTGCCTTGGGGTTAAAAGCCTTTAGAGCCACAAAGGGCTTTGGCAAAGCGTTGCTTAATGCAGCCATATATTCCTTATAGTAGTGAGGGTTTTATCTATACATTGTTTGGATATATAGTCTTCATGTCCATCCAACATACAAAATATACGCAACTCGATATGATTCACACCCCGAGGAATACCATATAACAACATGGGGGGTTGTAGGGTTTTCTGGGCATTACGAGAGTAAGTCCTAAGTTCCAGAAATGGTGAAACTGATTTTTGTGATAGTCGATTTAGGTTCTACGTTTAACCGTAGTCACTCAAACCATGTTCACCTACGCGATAATAGGCATCACATCAATCATGGACAAATATGAATATCTACACCCTATTAAATGGAGTGTTTCTAAAGAAAATACAAATGTTTAGAGCTTGCACAAATTTCAAATCATTTGGCATGTTAACAATATGTCTTGACTTTGAGCTTGCAAATCGATACTTCCCCAATTTGAATAGGTTTCTTGGTCGGAGTTGGTTTTCTATTTGCGTAGTTACTAAGTTTGAGTAGGTTTCCTATATTAGATCCAACTCTCTTCTATATAAGAAGTGGATTCTTTTTCATGAAGAGCATCCAAGAAACGTTTGTGCTCGTAATTACATCTCAAGCTTTTGAAATTGTGAAAATCTAGTGTTAAGATTTTATGTAATTTTTTTGGGAAAAATTATCCAAAAAGTCATAAACCTATTGTACGGCGGCCGATTCAATCATAAACATTTCAATCTTGCTCATTTAATTATAAACATTTTGACAACTTGCCAATTTAGTCCTAAACCTTTCAATTGTGTCGATTTAATTCTAAAACTTTTCATAATTTACCAATTTAGTCCTAAACCTTTTAACGATTTTCCAATTTCATTCTTCTAGCCAATCTAATTAGAAATTGCTAACGTGGCGGTATAGTTAGCGCTGGCCATCCTACATGGCATGGCTGGATCGCTAGTGCTAGAGTTAACAATTTTTGCAATTTTTTTAAATTTTTTCGTTTTCATTTTCGTTTTTTTCCCCTTTTCCCTCTGCTGCTCATTGTTGAGCCTCATTGATGGTTGGTGGAGGTCGCTAGTCTTGGGCGAGGCCAACCTTGCTTGGGTGGGCAAGGGTGAGGGTGACCCTTGCCAGGGGTCAGTGTCGAGGCCTAGAGATGGCCAGCGAAGGGAAAAAGCAAAAAAAATAAAATAAAAGGAAAAAAATAAAAAAAATTCATAAAGTTAAACAAATTATAAAAATTGTCCACGTCAGCCGGTTATGCCATGTAGGATGGTCGGCGTTGAGCAAACCGCCATATCAGTGATTTCTGATCAAAATTGACAAATTATTAAAGGGATAATGACACAAATAATCTTTGAATTTTGGCTAAATGTGTAATTTGGTCCTTGAGCTTTTAATTTGTTTAATGTAATTCCTGAACTTTAGCCTAATATTCAATGTGGTCCATGAACTTTTAATTTGTTCAATGTGATTCTTGAACTTTTGGTACATGTTCAATTTAGTCCCTGAACTATATGAAAATGTATAATATAGTCCCTGAACTTGAATTAATTAAAGGATTACATTGAATATTTTTATAAAATTCATGACCTATATTGAACATGTACAAAAAAAGGGACCACATTGAATAAATTGAAAGTTCATGGATTACATTGAACATTGGATTAAAGTTCAAGGACTAAATTGAACAAATTAAAAGTTCAGTGATCAAATTACACGTCGAGTCAAAGTTCAGATTCTGTTTGTGTCATTTTCCCATCATTAAAATATTTAGGACTAAATTAACAAATATTCAAAAGGTTTAAGATTAAATTAACAAATTGTTAAAAGATGTACAATTAAATTGGCACAATTAAAAGATTTATGATTGAATTGGCTGCTGTACAATATATTGAGGAATTTTTATAAAATTTTCTCAATTATTTTTGTAAGATTGAGAGATTATTTTGTGAGGAATTAAAAAGGCTATATACTGCGTAAGATATTGGGTGTAACTGCAGCTAGAAACATTGAAAGTGTTTGAGTTACTTAAGTGTGGTTATAATCTCTGTTGTATCACTTGATTTATAATATAATTTTTTGCTACTCTCCTCGTAAATATAGGTTACACCGATCGAATCATGTAAAAATGTGTAGTCTGATTTATTTCCTCATTTTTGTCCATTTTATTGCTTGATCGCTTGCTTTCCACGATACGACATTTGTTGTTGGGTCCTTTAAGAATGTCAACTATATATAATGGAGCAACAAGTGCCAGCCATACAAGGATGTCACAGATGGTCATCCATCCATGTTTCATTAGAAACGACATGTTCATATCACATGTTTGACACTCCAAAAGAAACTCAAATTTCGTCAAGTGGTGAGATTGCTACAGGATGCCGATAAAAGTGCACGGGGCAGTGGAAAGGTTGGTCGACGTGCATCACACAAACCCTACATACATAGTAATCCTCGAGAACATTGTCTGCATCGATTTATACGTGGATATTATTTCATGCTTGGGCATACAATAGCCAAAACTCAACGCCGGTAACATCATCTTATACTAAAAATCACACAGCACATGGTCTTGTTATCGTCTGTTTGGATCGGATTCGAGTCGATGTATCGGATTTCTTTCTCGAACTGTTCAGTCGGCATGACGGATGCCTATCCACACGGGTCGATTTCCGGCATGGTTTTGAAAGCAACGGACAATAGTCTCGTCACTAAGTCAAATAGAATCTATCTGAAATGGGGGAGAGAAGTCAGCATGCACTCAGCCGCCTACTCCCAATGGACGTTCACCTACGAAAGAGAGATTACTATAATTGCGGGCATCGACTTCGACCGACGCTTCTTCAAGTGCTTTTTTCTAATCGAGATGAACGATAATCTTTTCGAGTGAAACTTCATGATTGATATGATAAACTTGCGCGTGCCTATCTCATATGGTATGGGACACTTTACGATAAAGTCGCCCTCTTTTTTGGTTTTTTTTATTCTGTCGACTATATCTCCGTGAAAGTAAAAGAGTTTTAAAATTTTCCCATCATATCATAACATCTAATCATGTGCGCCGTGATCGTGATGGATTCAATCAACATCTTATCTTTATTTAAAAAATATCGGGTATTCTCAAAAGAATGGAAAAATTCAATACTTCAGGATATAATTATTAATTGATTTTAGAAAGTAGTTTGTTTAATTACAAGAAAATCCAGAGGAAGTTCTAAATTTCAGACACTGAATGCGACTGACTATGAAATTCTGAAATAAGTATAAGGGTAGATGATAAAGTAGGGAAAATTGTCAAATTAGTCCTAAACCTATTGTACGGCGGTCAATTCAGTTCTAAATCTTTTAAATTTGTCAACTCAGTTATAAACCTTTTAAATTCTTACCAATTGAGTCCTTCTGGCCAATTTTGGCCGGCCAGTGCTGACATGGCCGCCGGCTGTCCGTTCAACGTTGATGTGGTAATTTTTAATTATTTTTTTTCAATTTTTAATCTTTTTTTTTTTATGTTTTCTCTCCTTTGGCCCGTTCGGCGACCGGCAGCCGACCAGAGGGGAGGGCCGGCGAGGCCTCTAGCGAAGCTTGCCCTGCTGGCCACCGGCGAGGGGCGAGCCTCGCCAGCCCCTAGCTAGGCAAGGCAAGGTCGGCCTCGCCTCGCCGTCACCTGGGTCTCGACGGTGAGGTCGAGCCTTGCCCAGATCTGGGGAAGCCTTGCTGTCGCCTGGGTCGCGACGGCGAGGTCGAGCCTCGCCCAGATCTAGCGAGGCTTGACCTCGCCTCGCCTCGCCTCGCCCCGCCCAGCCAGGGGCCGGCGAGGCTTGCCCTCGCCGGTGGCCGGTGGGGCGAGCTTCGCCAGAGGCCTCGCTGGCCCTCCCCTCTGGCCGGCCACCGATCGTCGGACCAGCCAGAGGGGAGAAAGTAGAAAAAAAAAGAACAAAAAGATTAAAAAATTGAAAAAAAATAATTAAAAATTGCCACGTAAGCGTTAACCGGACGGCCGGTGGCCACGTCAGCACCAGCCGGCTAAAATTGGCCGGAATGACTCAATTGGCAAGAACTTAAAAGGTTTAGAACTAAAATTTAAAAGATTTAGGACTGAATTGGCCTCTATGCAATAGGTTTATGACTGATTTGACAATTTTCCCTGATAAAGTACATGCTAAGTAACGTATATTGTACTTGGAATTTGACCTTTGGGATTTGAAGAACCATGAAAGGGAAGCGTTCTCCCAATTGAATCGCATGGTCCTTTTTCTTGGGAATTTTTCGTACGATATTGAGTAGACGAGCAAAATAAGGACTTTGACCCAACTAATACGTCATGCTGGTGTGACCCTCCTCTGATTAGGCTACAATAAGCCTAGATTAAGATAATGCAGATTGTTTGAGCACTAAATCTTGTTGGTACGAAAGATTGGTTCGTGAAGATTTTGGAGGATCTTCTCCTCCTCCTTAGTCAAACGTGAACTTAGCTAGTAGCTAAGCATATTCAATCTTGATGGGGAAATCAAGATCTTTCTGCTTTTCCATATCGATCGTGCGGGATTAGGAATTGGGTCAAAGGCCTGGCCAATTGATAAATCATGTCGTGGAGTCAAATGCCTCCCCACTAGAGCAATTAAAAGTCATTCACTTCTTCAAGTGATAAGTCTTCATTTCTAGTGAGATTGTCAAAGATTATTCGACTAGAGAGATGTGATACGGTAGGATAAGGAACACTTGGATACCCTATTTGAGTAATGAATTTATGTAAAAATGGATATAAACATACATTATGAAAGTTAATATTTAGTTCCGTGAATATGATATGATTAAAACTTATAAATAAATAAATATATATGATAATTGAAACCGTAATTGGGGGAGAGACGGGGGTGTGATCAATCGTTGACTATAGCGCAATTGTCCTTTCAAGCGTAATATTCCAATGACTTAATGATTGGTTGTTCGCAAATGAGAGAGACAGAGAGTGAGGACAAGATGCATCAAGCACTTGGTCACTATCTGATTAGTAGAGCACATGTCCATTCTACTCGACATGAAATTAGCCCGTTAATAATTTTCAATCCGCAATATGGTCAGAACTTACATCCCGATTCGAGATGGATGTTAATTTTTTTTTTCTCAAAGTTACGACAATCGGACTTGCTAGGTCATGTAGAGTTGATGGAACTGTACCCAACTGAATGTCTAAATTACTTGGTTATTACTTACATGCTATAAATGCTTTATGCATGTTGTTTATCCCATCCAAAGAGCGTTTCGACTCGATTTAGTGAAGATCATGAATCGTAGGTCCCGAGTTCCTCGCTCGCATCACGGTGAGGCAGGGATGACGGGATGTGGCTTGGTCATTAATCATGTGTGCCGGTAAAATCCTACAATCTTACATTTTTCTACAAACGATTCATAGTTTGTCAATGGTGGACACCCTTTTCTTTGGAGCGAAAGTAAAAAAAACCCTAAACTATGCTTATTGTTATACATTTATCCTAAACTTTTTTTTATGATACCAAAAATCCCAAAACTCGTACCTATGTGACACATTTATCCTCCATCAAAATTTTGCCAACAAGAATCGTTAAAAATCTGCATATATGGACACCGAAAAGCAAGCAAAGTCGACGTGACAATGACATTGTTTAGCTGAAAAAGTATCTAATGGAGCCTTGACAAGGGTAAATGTGTCACATAGGTACAAATTTAGGGTTTTTTATGTCACAAGAAAAAATTTAGGTAAATGTGTCCCAATGGGTATAGTTTGGGATTTTTGATGTAAAAAAAAATTAAGATAAATGTGTCGTAGTGTGTATAGTTTGAGATTTTTTTTGTGATTTTTTCTTTATTCTTTGGGAGAAAAGTAAAAGATACACACATTTGAGCTCGTGGGAGGACTGAATTACACGGCCTAAAAAAATGTTCTTACCCTTTCGTACGTGCATAGAGCTTCTATATACTTTAATATGAGTTTATGGAAGGTGGTGGGGTCGAGCAAATCGAATGTTTCTGATAAACGTCAAAGATGCATAATTGAAGTATTAATAATAATGCAATGATGGGTAATCATGGTTGTAGTAATCTGAGGGAATATCCTAGTCAAGTAAAGCTAAGTATAAAATATGTGCCATCTGAAGACTAGGCTCCACAAGAACATGCGCGCCTGAGAATGTATGAGTGCCAAAAGACCCGCCCCTCTTTCTTTTGTTTTTCTTATTAGAGATAAGTGCATTGGAAAGTATAATTGAGTACTAAAACTTTTCAAAAGTTCAATTAAGTCCTAAAACTTATTATGAAAGAGAAAGTAAGTCCTAAAACTTTTAAAAAATGTAATCAAGTTCTAAAATTTGTCAAATTGATCGAATCAAATCTTTCAATTGATTGTGTTTTTTGAAAGTTTTAGAACTCAATTGTACTTTTACGATAAGTTTAAGAACTTGATTGTATTTTTTGAAAGTTTTAGGATTCGATTGCACTTTCGTGATAAAATTTAAGATTTGACTGCACTTTTTGAAAGTTTTAAGGCTCACTTTCGTGACAAGTTTTAGGATTTTAAGTATATTTATTCCTTCTTATTATTTTTTAGGTTAAAAAATGCCGCTTTTTTTTTTTCATTTCTTTTGCTTTTATTGTTAGTTTTGTAGTTCCTAAAAAATGTAGTTACACAATCCTATTGACTTAGTGAGTGACCAACTGTCCGTGGTCATGGACCTCATCTACGTCCACATGTTTTACTGATTATGATTATTTTCTAGCCTACATACAAGTCAAGAAATTCCCCGGCTGGTCTTTGGCAGTACCAAACTTTATGTCGACCCTGCATTGAGAAATTGTGGCACATGTCGAGCGAACTTGTATTTACGAGAAACATGACTGAATTGTGCTATGCAAAATGATGTGCATATTGGAGGAAATATACGCAACACTATACTGTTTGTTGTAATCATAAAAAAATAAACCTAAATAATAAAGCTAAGGAAACGATAACAAATTAATTCTAACAAACGCAACTAGTGGACAGTGTGAATGGGTTATTGCCTAATTTTGTACTGGGCATCAACTTACGAAGACCCCAGGCCATCTCCTTGAAGAGATACAATCTCGGAAATGAGGAAATGTTTTAAGCATGAGAATTCTTCACTTGGTGCGATGAGATAGAGATTCGAGCGGAGCCTATGTGGATTCTAGCCCGAAGTAGCTTTGGTCGGCCACCACAGTCATTCAACTATGCCTTGCATCATGTGGAAAAAACCGAATGGATTGAAATAGAATTTAATAGGAGGTAAGGTATGACTAATCGAATATCCTTAAAGCGATTAATTCCTACTAATGGTGCTAGGCAGACTCACGAACTATGCCTCCCAAGATACAGCACTTCGAACCTGTTTTTATTAGTATTATGCAAACATAACTCTGTTGAACACTTATTGAAAGCAGCACATTTGGATGACAACTTTCTAAAGAAGAATTCTCATTCAGAATGGCTCTCAACTATCAAGAATAGTTTTATTCCATTTATAGTGTTTGCATGGACAAGAACCAAACAGACACATAAACTGTAAAAATACATAAATTCAAGAGATATATAAACTTAACAATTTGTACTAAAAAGATTCATGAACTTAGGAGATATATGAATTGAAGATGTTCATTAACTGAAGAGATTCATGAACTCAACAAATATATGAAATGAAGAGATTTATGAACCTAAGTTAATCATGTCTCGTTTTGCTCAAAAAATGTTGATCTATTAACCCATAATTATATCAATCCCCCACATTATATATGAATTGAAGAGATTTATGAACTTAAGTTATTCATGTCTCGTTTTGCTCAAAAACGTTGATCTATTAACCCATAATTATATCAATCCCCCACATTAATGGATCAACAAAACATTTTTTACTTGAAGAGATTCTAAGATTGCTTGTGAAAATACATCGCATCAAGATAGGTAGCTTTTGCTTTGAACTTTCTTTAGTGAAAGTTTATTGGACTTACTTAACTAGTCGATGGACTAAGCCTTAAATCGCCAATTGTTTGTGTAAGCCCAGACAATAGATCTCATACTGAGTATCTCTAATTCAAGATTAGTTCTCAATTGTGTTCATTCTTTCGGCCTTGAACCTCTCGCGATTCGTGTGTGCTTTCATAGAGTTGGCCGACTCCACGCATTTAGACGTATTCCTATTAAGGGTATCCTACCATACCTTACTAGGATGTTGTATTCATAACTATAGGAATCATTATATGCATAGCGTACCTTTAAGATGTTGTTGGAAGTACTGTTACATCATAGAAGTGTAAGACAATGTGCACACTAAAGTTTCCAAAATTTACGTTATCCTATTGAACTTAGTCCATATAATCTCCAATCGCTAGGTTAGGTTTCCACATTAGAACCTCTTTATTGAGTTAAGGCTTTAAACCCCATTCTCCTCGATACGCAATTTATGTGCTCTCTCGACAAACCTTTTGTCAGCAAATCCATAATGTTTTCTTTTGACTTTGCAGACTCCAAAGAAATTATTCAATTCAAGAGCAACTACCTAACGGTATTATGTCAACGACGAATGTGTCTAGACTTACCATTATACATTGCATTTTGTGCTCTTGCAATCGTTGCTTGATTGTCACAATGAATGCATATTGGAGGCACAGGTTTTCGCCACAATGGAACATCCTCAAAAAACCGTCAAAGCTACTCTGCTTCTTCAGCAGCATTATCCAAAGCAACAAACTTAGATTCCATTGTGGTGAACGTTATTAAAGTTTGCTTTTAGGATTTCCACAATACTACGGCACCTCCTAGCGTGAACACATATCTACTAGTCAATTTTGATTCATCATAATTCGAAATCCAATTGGCATAACTATAGCCTTCCAAAATAGCTAGGTGTGGAAGAAAATGATTATTCGATGAGTATGCAATCCACCGTTTTAAGTTCCAACCAAGTTTGATTAGGAGGAAAAATCACCACCTTGACTGGGCACTTCCACACATTTAAAATTTATAGGATGGTAACCTTCGTTATTTACTCGACCCATTAGCCTTGGCGTGCCTAAGCAGCACCGACCTGTTGTCCTTCCACTACCGATAGAAGGAAGTTTTCGCCCTTGAACCCTCTGCTCTAGTGCACATGAAGTCTGAGCCTTCTCCCGAACCAGATGAACAACTCCCGGCTTGGAATGGGCATGCCAGCAAAGAGCCATGGCAGGCTTAGGCCATTGGATCCGTGCCCATGTCCCGTCACCTTGTTGCCCACAAAGGTTACAAGCTCGCGTGAGTGAACTCGACAACTGAATCTCCTTTAGAGTTTTGTTGAACCATCTCTCCAAAAATGGAACAATATACCATTTGGACTGTACTTTTATATGAAAAACAATCCCGGGTATATCAACCATGCAACTAGTACCCATTTGGCTGGCACTATTCTAAAAAATAGTCCTGAGTATATCAGCCATATGACTAGTACCTATACCACCATAGATGGTCTTGACCTAAAGGCCTGCAGCATTAGCTGCCACAACACTAGACCTCGAGGTATGAACCTCTCTACCAACAGTGGTCGAAACGACCACAGGAACGTTTCTAGCAACATTCGGAACATCGGCGGGTACTTCATTATTATCAGGCATCTCGATTTTTTGATAAACTCAACAAACAGTTAGAGTAATTGCCTTAAGATTGTTGGTAATGACGTACGTATTGGAGGAAATATACATAACGCTATATTGTTTGTTATAAGTAGAAAAAATAAACATAAATAATAAAGCCGTGAAAGAGATAATAAATTAATTCTGACAAACGCAACTAGTGGACAAAGTGAACGAGTTATTGCCTAACTTTGTACTGGGCATTAGCTCAGGAAGATTCAGGGCCATCTTCTTGAAGAGATGCATTCTCACAAATGAAAAAATGCTTTGAGCACAAGAACTCCTTCGCCCAATGCAATAAGGTAGAGACGCAAGTGAAGCTTCCATGAATTCTTGCTTAAAGTAGCCTTAGTTGGCCGCTGTAATCATTTGACTATGCCCTGCAACATGTGAAAAAAACTGAATGGATTGAAACAGAATCAAAGTGGAGGTAGGGTACGGCTAATCGAATCTTCTTAAGGCAATTAGTTTCTGCCAACAGAGCTAGACAGACTCTCGAATTATACCTCCAAAGATATAATACCTCGAACCTGTTTGCCCTGTTTATATTAATATACTATGCAAATATGACTCTGTCAGACATTTCTCAAAATCTGCACACTTCGAGGATGGCTTTCTAAAGAATAATTCCTATTCAGAATGACTCTCAACTATCAATAGTAATTCAATTCCATTTATAGAGTTTGAATGGTCATGAATTGAATGGACGCATGGACTTAAGAGATACATGAATTCAAGAGATACATGAACTTAATAGATGCATGTAATGAAGTGATTCATGAATTTAACAAATACATGAATTAAAGATATTCACGAACTTAACAGATACATAAACTAAAGAAACACGTGAACTGAAGATACATGTCTCGTTTTGCTCACATATGTTTGATCCATTAACTCATAATTACAACATTAAACTCGACACCACTAAGCCAGGAGAGAGAGATATCTTTTGGTCAAACCAAAAGAACATTTTTGAGGTGTCCATTGTGGCCTAACAAAGAAGCTTAAAGTCTCCACATGTGTAAGCCCACTGCGAATCACATAGTCTACGTCAATCTATATCGACAATAGACAATCCTATTTTAATATAAACCCGCACGGGTTATTATCCCTAGCTAGAAGAACGTAAAGTTGTAGTTGGCACTCTAAAGAAATAAGAAGAAGAAGAACCATTTCACAATTTTTGAGGGCGTTAGGGCGCATGGGATATTATAATAATGCAAAATGATGAGCACTTGATTAGTACGTAATGCAATATCACTCAAGGAGAAGAAATAAAATATTGGGTTGGGGGGAGGCAAAGAGGTGGAGGAAGATAAGGTGGGTGGAGGGTCATCGGAGTTCATTGTGGCGCATAAACAGACGATATTATCTTATGCACTAATAATTTATCGGCTGTATGGTTAATGTAATGATGCTCAGAACTGATCGAGTTTGGCCGTCTTGTCACATTTTGACTCTCTTTAAGCTTTTCAACGATCTAGCAGAGTACTTACATCAACCTTTTTTTGTTTTTTATATTGTTTTTTTAGCGAGAGAGCGAGAGAGAGAGAGAGAGACCACTTTTTCGAGGCACTAAAATGCACTCGTGCGAGGAGGAAAAGGTTCGTGTCTAATCATTGTCGTAGGTCATAGGATAATGACTAATATAAGTTCATGCCCGAAATGTATATTATCCTAATGGGTTCTAACTTCTAATTCCCCACTACCACATGATGGTCTAATGGCCAAAACGGCGTTTTGTGCAATATGGAAACTCACGAGCGCCAGATTGTTTGCCATTAATCGAAAATCTAAAGGTAGGTTTAAGTATAATTATCTTGACTTGCCACCAGAGTTTGATTATTATCTGAATTTAAGAAAGTTTTGAAATATTTTATGTTAATCTATGCGCTAATATTTCTATATTGTAAAAATTTCGAATGTTTCAAATTAGAAAAAAGAAAAATTCGAAATGCACAAGTTGTAAGCTTTTTTTTTTTTTGGTAAGGGTAAATATGTATATAACTTTCCAATAAACCAAATACAAACTAAGCACGAACCTAAGCCTGACCCTGTTAGGACAATAATGTCCAAATAGGGTCAAGGAAGGCCCTGCAAGGCTATACAGACACCGAAAAACTAAGAAGAGCCCGGAACTAAACAAAGGACCGGGAGACTAGGGGGATCAGCCCACATCAAAAATAGTAGGCGGGAGATCCCACTTTCTTTGGAATAGGCGGTTCCTGGGAGTGTCTTGAACTCTTCCCATAGATAAAGCTTTATCTTTGACAACCTTGAGAAGGTGCTTACGCATGCCTGGAAGGAAAATGCACTTGTTCCTGAAAATAGCGCTGTTTCTCTCTGACCAGATAATATGGACCAACGCCCCAAAGGAAAAGCGAGAGAGGCAGTGAGCAAAAGAAGTGCCGCCACAAACTGTCATTGCCCAAGCGATGTGCTCATGCCACGGCCGGTTCCGCCAAGGGAGGCTGCACCTGGTAGCCCAAAAGGAAGCTAGCCTTCTAACAAGGCTGCACCAGGCTGCACCTGGTTCCGCCAAGGGAGGCTGCACCTGGTTCCACAAGTTGTAAGCTTTCGTAAGTCAAAAGTAAGAAAAAGAAGTCGAATCAAACAAGCCTCTAATCTCTCTTCTTGAAATACGTGGATCAATAGGCAAAAGAGTCATCGGAACTCGTAACGTTTAAAGAAAAAAGACCAAAAAATAAGTCGAGGTGGATGAGAAATCAAACACAAAATCCATGATTTACATCCGCAATATCTAACTCGAGGTGGATGAGACTTATTCAAATCTCATAACCCATAGTGCACATTTGCAAAAGATAAGCGGCAGGGGCCCTGTGGCTGACCACTCCGCCGCCCCGTCGTCCGTCATTAGTTTGGCCATCTCCAAAATCCGATTTTAAGAACATTATCCCTTTACCTCAAACAATCCCACCACTATTTCCCAATTTCACTGTGACCACTGCCTCGGTGGTGACTGATGGAGAGTGGATAAAGTGAAAAATGAGACCGACAGTTCTAAAAGTCAGGGGGAAAAGGAGTAGTGGGAGGAGCAGTATCGTAACATTAGTGTAAGCAGGTGATGGGGATGACTCCAATAGAAAAATTCTGACCTCTTGCCTTTTTTGTCAAACACAAGATGGCCATATTTTCAATTCGAAAGCTGCAGCACTTTGCCCCATCACTACTTTGTTCTTAATGCCTTTGATCAATCCTTTGCGCGGGCATTAAAGGCTTGATCTAAACAGCCCACACGGCATCTATGCTTTGCTCTAGTTTGTTTATTATTGCCTTAATGATGGGCGCACGAGCAAAAATTGTATATCAGTTCATTTTTTTTTTTTGATAATTGAGGTGTCCGCGCGACCGGCAAGCGATGACTCAGCTATAAACCGACGGTGATGCACGACTAGTCCTCGAGGGGGGCTAGCGCAGCATCCCACCGCTGCGACCCCCCATTTAAATCACCGATGGGCGAGTTTGAACCCAGGATTTTTCTTGAAAGGAACTGAGCGTAAATCAACGCGGCCACTGATGGGTGGGTGTATATCAGTTCATTTTTTTTTTTTTTGGTAAGGAAGTGTATATCAGTTCATTGATCTTGTAAAAAACGAAGAATTCTTGCTTTCTGGTTTCTTCATCTTTACAACCATCATTCTCATCTTTCATCTCCTTATTGCACAAGTAAGAAGGTGTAGTAAATTGTGCCACCAAAACTTTTCATCTTGAAACCTCAGAACTTGTATGTTTCTACGGGTTTAAGGGCGTCAAGCATATTTGAACCCCGTACTTGGGTTTTATGGTGAGCACGACGACGGGTGCGTGGCGGTAGCTCTCGGAGATCGTGAAGCTGAACCGGGATATCAACATGGCCAGGATGATCTTGGCCTCCATGAGGGCGAAGGTCTGGCCGACGCAGTTCCGCGGGCCCATCGCGAAGGGCACGAACCGGCCCGGGGCGAAAGCCTTCGACGCGAACCGCTCCGGGTTGAACTCGTTCGCGTCCTTGCCCCACAGCTCCTCGCTGTGGTGGATGGCAAGGACCGGAATCCAGATCGAGAGCCCCTTCGGGATGTGGAGGTCGCCCAACTTGAAATCCTCAAACGCCATCCGGGGAAGCACCGAGGCTGGCGGATAGAGCCTTAGTGATTCATTAATCACCATATTTAACTGTGGCAAAATAGCGAAAGAAGAAGAAGGAAACGCTAGTTAATTAGTGTACCTAGGAAATGATGTGGCAATAGAGAAGAGGAAATTAATTATATCAATTATGACGTCATCTTGTCAAATTGATAAAATGGGCTAGAATGACAAGAACATGGCAGGGGACTTTAAATGGCCGTGTACTATAAACCACACATTCGTCGGGAAATCGTGCGGCTCTGCTGCCACGTTTCCCGAAGGTGAGTCCTATATCCCTTCGAGCTTTACGCCACTTGCCGTAGCATGCACCATTTGTAGACGCTACGTACAACTTTTTGTGTCCATGTCCATCACCAAGAAAAGTCGCTTGAATTGGCGGCAAACTTTATTTTTTCCTTCTCTCGTCAATGTCAAGAGCAAAACCCATGAGCCCAAAATAAATAAATAAAATAGAAGGAAAAAAATCACCAAAAATTGTAACCTATAATTAGTGCCACACTTTGTGTAACTAGAGAGGATGTTAATATTTACGCGACACAATAGCATGACTCAATTTATAAAAGAGAAATTCGAATTCGACCTTTTTTATTTGTCGTTTTTTCTTAAGTTATTAATTATTTACCAACGCTGACGTGATAACATAATACAAAATGAGTCGCCCATGCGACCTTGCGAATTGTTTGTGATTAGAAAAGGAGAATTGATAAGAGGAGGGACAGAATTTCAAGCTTACCAGGGTGAGCTTGGAGAGGTGTTCGACTGAGGGATCGGCACCATTGCAGACCTGAGCGACCTCCTCCCTCACTCTCTCTTGCCAGGATGGGTTGCTGGCGAGGAGCATGACCGTCCACGTCAGCAGCAGCGCGGTGGTTTCGTGCCCAGCGAAGAAGAAGGTCTTGCACTCGTCCATGATCAACTGGAGATTCAAGCTGAATCCGCTCCCTGATTTCTTCTTCTGCATCTCGTTGAGCAGCATCCCGAGCAGGTCGTTCCCGTATGAGGAGCTCCGCCCGACCTCGACGCAGTCCCTCCGGCTCTGGATTATCTCCATCAGCAGCCTCTCCACCTCCATCTTGAGTGACTTTATCTCCCTATTGTACTTACTTGGAAAGAATCTGATAAATAAACAATAGTTGCCATTAGTTAACTCTCGATCACTTCCCTTTTCGATGCGTTAGGGATGGTCGCAACCCGGTTTTCGACGTTTCATTATTACGGGAGAAGTTCGAGAAAAAGTAATGTGAGTTCTAGAGATTTGTGCGACCACGGCCGAATGAGACGTACCGGCTGCCGGGAAGGCACAGGTGGCGGCTCGCTTGGGCACAGAGGCTTTGGAGGATGGTGAGGAGGTGGAAGATTTGCTTGCCCTTCTCGTAGCTACTGTCAAACTCAGTCCTGGAGATAATGTCGGCCGTGAGCCTGGCCATGTGCTCGCTGATCTCAAACTCCGTCTGGCCCGAGTCCACTGCCTTCCTCAGCGATTGGAGCATCTGGCTAGTGCAATCCACCATGTACCCCGCATAGCTCTAATAAAAACACCCAAATCTCGATTAATTTATTAGTCCCCAATTGGATCAAAGCCAAATGAAAGTTCTTCACATTGCCAAAATTTAAGAACTAGCACCAAGCATGTGCTTGCGGATCGGATCGGCTTCACAGCATATTGATGATTACCTTGAGTTTGTCTCCCGTGAAGGCAGGGGCGACGATGTGGCGCTGGTGGTACCAATCGTCACCGTTTGCCATCAGGAGTCCCTTCCCGATGAAATGCTTCGACCCTTGCTGTTGTAGCCACGACTTGCCGGATAGAGTGCTGTATTTGGACAGGAGTTCCTTGATCAGCTCGGTCTCGGTCAGGCACATCCGTGGCTCGGACCCGTTCCAGTATATGAACCGTTTTCCTACGCCGAAAAACGGCATCCTCAGTACCGATTAACATGTATTCATGTTCATAAGGGGACTCTGGTCCACCCCTCTGGCTCCACGCTGGGAAAATCGTTATGAAGGAGCATGTGCGAGTGCGCGTGTTAGGAATGTTGGATAGATTATAATACCGTATTGCTGGGACCAGAGGACGTAATGGGGCAAGAGGCGGGGAACGACGTCGTGGCGGATGGAGTCCATGTCGTCGGAGGTGGACTTGGCGACGAGAGAGGCCGTGTCCTGGATGTTGCCGATCAGGGGGCGAGGTCTCGGGCCACGCACGCCTTGCCTCTCCATTATTTTCTTGATGCGCCTCGGCGTCCACCAGTAACACGTGATGGTCTCGTAAGCACCCTTAATTAGCAGACTCAAGAGGACAACCAAGATCGCTGTTAGGACCACCATGGCCATGGTGGTGGTGGTGGTGGTGATCAGGCAACACTCGTGTTAGTGTCAGAGAGAGAGAGAGAGAGAGAGAGAGAGAGAGAGAGAGAGAGATTGCGATGGAGGGAGAGCTCTTTGCAGGAGGGTATTTATAATGAATGAACGCACGAGTTAATGAAGCGGGAAAAAAGACATTCGGCTTTATTGGAGTTTTTATTTTATTTTATTTTGTTTTGTTTTATTTTATGTGATGGTAGTATGGTATGTGGGATCAATTTTTTGGGCACCAAATTAGAATGCATTTTCTCCTGTCCAGTCCAAGTCAAAAGTGAACATTGCACTCCAGATTAAATTTCGTCTTAATCATTTGAGGTTATGTTAATTAAAATTGTATTAGGTAAATAATGCGAAGAGAATTTTCCATCCCAAAGTTTTGAAACGCACAAAGGTAACTTTCGAATTATTATTTTTTGCGAAATAGCGTGAAATTATTTCATGTGATTTTCGAGCCTTGAAAATGCCGAACACTCACTCCTACATATGGCAATGCCCAAAGAATCACGAGGACATTTGTTGATAACAGCAAGTATTTACTGTGGCAATGCGTGTGCCCAACAGATGGCAAGTTATCATGGGCAATATTTTGAAATATCAGCTGGATACCTAAAATGGAAAAAAAATTAAATTCAATGGCTAAGACAAGAGGATGTGTCCACAAGTGTGTTAGGATGTGATTCATGCAGCTTTTGGATAAGTTGACTAATACTTCAATTGGGAAATCAAAATCTCATAGAAACTTGACAATCTACCATTAATTAAATGACCATAAAACGAGAAGCAAATGCCAATGTTGGTCATTCATTTCCAGAGAAGAAATGCACATCTGTTCTGGGTTCTTTCATTATAAACATCCTATAATAGACACAGTATCAATCATTGCCTGCCTGATATGCTTACTTCATTGCCTTAAATTGATCTCACAAAATAACAAAAAAGGAAAACAAGAAGAAGAAGAAGAAGAGAGAAATCTGACTCAGATATCTTGTTCATTTGTGCATTGCTTCCTTATGAGCTCACACATTTGAAGTAATTATAGATTTGACCGAATCTGATATTACATTACTTAACAATTTAAGACCTGGATATCTTTTTGTACTTTGATGCATGAATAAAAGTCTCATCGAAATTTGGCAATCAATTATTATTTAAATGACCATGAAAAGGAAAAGCAAATGATAGGTTGGTTAATGGAAATGTATATCTTTTTCAAAAAGTGCAATCAACTTCTAAAACTTTTAAAAGTACAATGAAATCCTAAAACTTGTCGTTAAAATGCAATCGAGTCCTAAAATTTCAAAAAATGTAATCAAGTCCTAAAACTTATCAAGAAAATGTAATCGAGTCCTAAAACTTTCAAAAAGCGCAATCAATTGAAGGACTTGATTGGACCAATTTGACAAATTTTAGGAATTGATTGTTCTTTAAAAAATTATAGGACTCAATTGTATTTCGTGACTAGTTTTAGGACTGGATTGTACCTTTTGAAAGTTTTAGGATTTAATTGCACTTTTGTGACGAGTTTTATGACTTCCAATACATTTATCCCATTATTAATTAAATGGCCATAAAAGGAGAAGTAAACGCCAAGTTGGTCAATTGAAATGCACATCTCTTCTTGGGCGGCCTTCATTATGAGTATGTCAAAGTAGTCACAATGTCCATCGTTGTCTGATATGCTCACTTTATTGCCTTAAGTTTTTTTTTTTTTTTGGTAAGGACTTTATTGCCTTAAGTTGATATCACAAAATACCAAAAAAAGAAATATGATATGTTCATTTGTGCATTATTTCCTTATAAGCTCAAACAATTGAAGTACTTATATATTTGACCAAATATGATATTACATTACTTAAAAATCTAAGACTTTTATCTTCTTGTACTTTGCTGCATGAATCCAATTCTCATCGAAATTTGGCAATCATTTAAGGAGAGGCAAATGCCAAGTTGGTCAATCGAAATACACATCTCTTCTCGGGCGACCTTCATTGTGAGTATCTCAAAGTAGATACAATGTCCATCAATGCCTGATATGCTCACTTCATTGCCTTGAATTGATCTCACAAAATACAAAAAAATAAAAAAGACATGAAGAAGAAGAGGAGGAGGAAGAAGAAGGAAAGCTGTCAAATTTCATGTAGCTCAAACAATTGAAGTGCTTATAGATTTGACCGAATTTAATATCACATTACTTAATAATGGGAAAATGATACAAACAGTACCTGGACTTTAGTTAAATGTGCAATATGATCTCTGAGTTTTTAATTTGTTCAATGTAGTCCCTGAACTTGAATTAATGGAAGGACTACATTGAGCATTTTCATATAATTCAGGAATTAAATTGAACACGTACCAAAAATTTAGAGATGACATTGAATGAATTAAAAGTTCAGGGACCATATTGCACATTAGATTAAAGTTCATGTACTATATTGAATAAATTAAAAGTTTAGGAACCACATTGCACATTAGGCCAATGTTCAGGGATCGTTTGTGTTGTTTTCCCTTATGAGTATATCAAAGTAGTCACAATGTCCATCGTTGCATGATATGCTCACTTCATTGCCTTGAATTGATATCACAAAATACCAAAAAGAGAAGAAGAAGAAGAAGAAGAAAGAAAACCATCAGATTTCTTGTTCATTTGTGAATTGTTTCCTTATTAGCTCATACAGTTGAAGTACTTATAGATTTGAGCAAATATGATATTACATTACTTAATAATCTAAGACTTGTATCTTTTTGTACTTTGCTGCGTGAATCAAAGTCTCATCGAAATTACCCACCCATATGTGGCCGCGCTGGTTTGCGCCCAGGTCCTTTCACGAGAGGTCCTGGGTTCAAACTTGTCCATCGGTGATTTAAGTGAGGGGTCGTGGCGGTGGGATGCTGCGCTAGCCCCCCTCGAGGAATAGTCGTGCACCACCGCTGGTTTGCAGTTGAGTCATCGCTCGCCGGCCGCGTGTACACCTCGATTATCAAAAAAAAAAAAAGTTTCATCGAAATTTGGCAATCAATTACGGAGAGACAAATGCCGAGTCGGCCGGTTGAAATACACATATCTTTTGGGGTGACCTTCATTGTGAGTATCTCAAAGTAGACACAATGTCCGTCACTGCCTAATATACTCACTTCATTGCCTTGAATTGATCTCACAAAATAAAAAAATAATAATAAAAAGAAAGACAAGAAGAAGAAGAAGAAGAAGAGGAAGAAAGAAAGCTGTCAAATTTCATGTAGCTCAAACAATTGAACTGCTTATAGATTTGATCGAATCTGATATCACAGAACTTAATAATGGGAAAATGACACAAACAATCCCTAAACTTTAACTCAATGTGCAATTTGATCCCTAAATTTTTAATTTGTTCATTGTAGTCCCTGAACTTTAACTCAATATTCAATGTGATCCCTAAACTTTTAATTTGTTCAATGTCATCTCTAATCTTTTGGTACATATTCAATTTAGTCTTTGAACTATATAAAAATGGTCGATGTAGTCTTTCCATTAATTCAAGTTCAGAGATCACGTTGAACATTTTCGTATAGTTCATGGACTATATTAAACATGTACCAAAAGTTCAGGGTCCACATTAAACAAATTAAAAGTTTAAGGATCACATTGAACATTAGGTTAAAGTTTAGGTCCTACATTGAACAAATTAAAAATTCAGAGACCAAATTGCATATTGAGCCAAAGTTCAGAAACTGTTTGTGTCATTATCCCCTATATAATATATGACTTGGATATTTTTTTTGTACTTTGATGAATGACACAGAGAGACAGAGAGTCTGGCTGGCACCGCCGTTACTGAAGAAGGTCTAAGAAAGAAGCAACTCTTTGCTAATTGATTGATGGTTAAATGAGTTGATATGTGAGACTATTCCATTAATCATACTGAAGATATGACGCTTAAAAATGTGTTACCTTATAATTTAGTCTCATAAAAGGCATTCGTAAAGCATGTTATTTGATTTTATCTATACATAATGAATTTTAATTTTGTGCTAAGTCGTGATCTACAATGTTATTAATTATGGGGCTACTGCAATTTTGCCACTAGTCACTCTTTTTGACACTTCTTTTTTTCTAACTTACATGTTTATCTAGTTTTTTCAGACTGAATTTGGAAATGGGCAAGAGAATCACGCGTGAATCATAAATTCATCGTGGCAACCAAATATAAAACGATATTAACTTCGATGGGTGTAAATTTTTTTTTAAGCATAAAAGCTACGAGTACCGAAAAAAGAAATTGATAATTTGCCGAAAATTGCGGCAACAATCACATCGCACATGAAAAGAAACTAGGAAATTGTTTAGCGTTTGCGGTGAAAAGCGAGAAAATAATTTATCCCATGATTTTTTTTTCTTAAAAAATAATATATATGAAAAAAAATTTAGCTTATGGATAGTTGACAATTAATATTGTAGATAACTCTGCTCTTTTAGTTAAATCGTATCTAGTAAAGATTCACATTATATCTGAATAGATACCATGAAACTATTGCTTTATGCGACTTGGTTGATATGTGAAGATTCTGTCGCTATTTTATTAAGATAAAAATATTCCTATCAAATCTTTCTCGTGTTCTTGTGGATCTCCACAAGATTTGCCAATTAAACACATCCTGAAAACAGTCCCGACTATAATCAACCATACCAAACGATCATTAAACGGCGACTAATCTTGTTGCGGTGGATTTGCAATTCGACATAAACCTAATTATGTATACATAATTGTCAATTCATGCTTTTACGAGGTCGAAAACTCATCGAGTTAGAAGATGGAAATTGAAGCTATGGGCTTCAGAATCTTTGCTTGCTAACGGTCGCCTCTGAATTTCTCAAGTGCACTTTGATCAATCGTCCAATTGCATGTGCCGAAAGACGTATACACAACTCAGGCGTCTTGGCATTCTTGCACGTCACCTTCCTCATATCTTCCTCGGTACATGTCGACTTATCACAACACAAGAAAATCTTATGCTATTCTCTCGTACTCTCTGTCTTTGCCAAGATAATCACCCTATAATAAGTATCACATGCCATTATTCTATGTTCCAAGTTGCTGCGGAGTGTATTAATCCAAGAAAACCGGGGAAGAAATTTGAGAAGGACGCAAAATATATGGTCGTACTTTGCTTCTCGATCCCCGAGGATGGTCATGGCGTTGAGTATGTTGACTGTTCAATGGATTCTCAGTTTCCTATAGAAAATTTCACTGGAGTTGATCATTGGGGTGCACATTATTGTTTGGGCCTAGAGAAGATGAAACTCTTGTTTACGCGTGCGCACGTATGCCTATCTTCTTGCCCAAGAGTCCTCTCTCTCTTCTTCGAAATGAGCACCATCTTTTGAAAAGACCAAGATTAATGTGCATGCAAAACGACGAAATACTGAATCGATTGCGCAGAGATGATACAACAGATGTGCATGGCTCTGGACCGAATGCCTACTCCCCGGGCAAAGAAGGTGAATGAGTTCACTCGACTTTGAATTCAAGTATAATCAACCTTTCAAACAGTACGTGCGGAGTGTAGTGAAACCCGAAGACGAGTATGCACTTAACTATTCCTACAATTTAAACCGTTAGGGAACATGTTTTCTACCTTAGCACTATTCTAAAATGAAAGGACGCCTTGCAATTAACGTCGCGAAAGTTTGAAACTTGCAAATCCAATAACATGCCGGACCTCCTACCTCTCATACTGTTTCTAGTTTTAATGGACTATTTCACGGAGACAATTTTTACAAGCGCTTTTGAACATTTGTGGATGGGCAGAAATTGAACAGGCGGATTCATGCCATGAACCAAAAACCCCCTAGAATTTTTTATTGTCCAAACAATTTGATATGCCAAATAGGGCCATAAGAAATCTTTCGGAAGCTTGTTTCGAGCTCTATCCCACGTAAGATTTAACAACTTGTTCGAAGTAATTTCAGCCTCAAAACAGATCATTTTCGTGCAAATCTTATTGATTAGGCTTTTTCTTTTTTTCTTTTTTCTTTTGCGGTCTCTTCACTAGATTCTCGAACCCATCATTTTCAACTGATGGTGACTTTGAAAGCTTACATTGTTAGGGAGTGCCAATGAGCAGCATATCTCCTATCTTCACACTCAAAATCACACTTTCTGTGAAGAGAGACGCACGACATGGCCTATAAACAATACGCATTTTGATCAAGAATGAGACAAACTCTCACGCACTACTCCTGGCAGACAATCAGCGATCTGGACAGGTATAAACAAATGGTGGATTGGTTGATGATCATGTGAGCGCACAACTATATGCTTAATCCCCACCTCTTTTAGCTGGGGATTCGCACTTAGATTTTGCAAAAATCTGTGTATTTTCCAATTGGCACATTGTATATGCACATTTGGCCATTCATGCTCTCAAGCGCCCACTCACATTTTTCCTGCAAAGGGGAAGTCTTGCGGGTAAGGTCAAATTTTTCTTCAAAAGGCAAACTTAGGTGCATTCCTCCCACCTCTGCAGTCGCTTATTTGTTAAACCCTTTAAGGCAACTCAGAAGGGGGCTTATTTAATTAAATTAGGGAGAAGAAACAAATTGCTTGCTTTTTTAATAATTTGTATGATTAATTAAAGAAGTCAATTCGGTGTGCGTGGATTCTAAGGCAATTAAGAAGGAGATGGCCCGTTAATTTGCAACTTGGGCGACGGACTATAACATTGCTCTGCGTGCAGTATCAGTTCTAGTTATTTGTTCTTGCTACTGCCAAAGATGCATGAATTCAACGAAAAAGACATCTCATGCCATTTCCCAAGTATGAAATTTTGTGGTGGCTCTATATTATAATGAGGATCTTCACGTGCAGTCGCCATTCTTTCACAAGAGCGCATGAGACAATCGTCGGCTTCTCGGAGTTAGTTTCGTATAATACGATTAAACTGGTCTGAACTCAGGACCTAACTGTTTGACGATGCTGGGTGTTCTGCTATCACGGGTACTGAAACGAGCAGTAAACAAGTAGATTGTGCTTGGACATGGAACGTCATTTTAGGGACATGTTTGATGCTGTAGTTCATTGACTGGGGGATTCAAACCTGAGAAGATTGTTATCTAATATTAATGATGAGGCTTCAGATTTTCGCATCAAATCGAATGAGAATGCGTGTGCGTTACTCGTCCTCAAGTCTGGTACTAGGGAATTTTTAAAATTGGCACTGTTTGCAGAGGGAACTGTCAAACAAGGAGAGCCGAAGGTATCCATACCAATTGGCTGAATGTGCATGTATAGATGCTGATTGATTTTTTTTTTTTGGCCGTAAGATGTTGATTGATCAAAATCGGCAAGATAAATATTTTGTCTGCTATAATTTACTGCCCGAAAGCAACAAAAAGAAATTATAATCCTATTCAATTGGACCAATTTAGTTCTAAACTTTTTCATATTGGTATCGATTCAATCCATCCAACCAATTTAGACTAGAAATTATTGACAATGACGCCAGCTCTTTTACATGGCACGACCGGTGCTAATATTTACAATTTTCTATTTTTTAAGTTTTGATAAATTTTTTCTTACTTTCTTTGTTTTTTTTTCTTTTCTTTCCTTTTGTTTCCCCAACTATGGGCTGGCGACACCTAGGCCGGCCATTGGCAAGGGCCTCCATGCCCTCGCTAGCCAATAGGTGAGGGTCGCCAGCCCAAAGTGTAAAAAAAAGAAAAGAGAAGAAAAGAATTAATAAACAATAAAAAATATTACAAAATTTGTCTACATCAGTGCCAGCCGTGTCACATAAGACAGCCAGCATCCACGTTAGCCATTTCCAATCTAAATTGACCAATGGACTGCATTGGTACTAATACGAAAATGTTTAAGACTAAATTAAACCAATTAATAGATTTATGACTGAATCGATACCAATGCAATAAGTTAACGAACTTTTTTTATACTTTTCCCTAATTTACTGAGATACTGTACAAAGTTGATGCGGCCCTAGCATGACAATTGCCTAGGAAACTTTTTATCTGCTATTATTTACTGCGAATATTATTCCCTATGCCTTCACCCTCAATCGTGAAGCTATCTGCTGTTGGACTTGTGAACCATTTACTCAACAGTAAAGGCAAACAAGCAATAACTAGCCTGGCGAACGACACTTCGTCGAGGCTACAGTTAAATGGCGTAGACGATGCCCATATCATGAAATACACAGGACTTAGTTTACTGCCATACATCCTCAGACCGAAGCAAATGCAGACTATTTTGCGGAATTCCACTATCAAAAGACGATATCGAGCACCGAATTGCATCAGCTGACTTCTATGTAGTCTTCTCGACCCTTTCACATCATTCCCGTTTCTACACGATCAAGAAGCTTGAAAACAAGTCAAGGACCATTTCCCTTCAAATGCACGAATGGATTGAACTGTGATGCCTTCGACTAGGGCAATTCTGTTCCAAATTAAAGAGCTATGTAGAATAGCACACGAGCCATACGAGAAGCTGTGACATCACGTAAAGCTGATTCACAGCTTATTATGAAGGGCTAATGGTTGCATTTTCAACCCCCATAGTTCAAGAAGTGATTGTATCTCATAAACATTCAAATCTTCCCATTCCTTCTCCGAGATACTCATGTCAAACATTTCATGGTCAAGGGCTATAAACAACCAAATATTTGGCAGTGCAAGCAGTATACACCGCTGTTAAGTGTGGAACAGACCAAAGAGAGGTGCTCTCAGAGCACTGTTCTGATTTATTGCACCCCCACACAAGACATAGCCAATATCACTCAAGTAACAGTTGTGATTTACCTGACCCTCCCTACTGGTAATTCTACCATCTCTCTCATTGTCGTCTGAATTTGAATCTATTTCGCCGTTACCAATTTAGTCTCTGTATTTTTACTAGGTGTCAGTAGCTCTGATTAATAGAGGGCCAAACAAAACAATAATGAAACCACTGGAGATTTAGGGACTTTTTCCCAATCCCCGGAATGGGCCTGCACATTGAACCGATCGATCTTATTGGCCTAATACCAAAATGACAGAGAAAAATCAAATCAAACCTACTCAAATTTTCTTTTGATTTTCAAAACTAAAGCTCCGTTTGTTTCACAAAAAATGAATAATGTGAAAAACATTTTCCTAAAAATGATCGCTTATATCTCTTACTAAAATGAATGAATGAAAAATATTTTCATCATCCACGAAAATGTTTAGACATAATTTGTTGTAGGAAATAAAAACATTTTGCATTAATTAATTACTTCAAACGATACAAGTGAGTGTTTTTAGGAAAATGTTTTCCAAATTATTCATTTTCCGCGAAACAAACGGAGCCTAAATGTAAAAGAAGAATTAAGAAATGGAAGTATTACATGCACATTGCATGAAGAACATATGTTATCATTCATTTTCCCATTTACCTCTGTAAATTTAAATTTCAACAAGCTAGGTAGTTCCTCGACTAATACTAAATGAAGTCACTTTTGTTTTGATCCTATTCCAAGCAAGGCATAAATAAGCTCTAATCCACCAAGTCTTTGTAAAATGTAAATTACGTCCACAAGACAAGAAGAACAAGCTTAAAATACATAAATAGGAAATGGAAACCAAAAGACCAGGCCTCCTAAGCAAAATCAGCAATACAGGAATTGTTGACAGGTTTCAAATCTCAGGGACACTACGTGCCACGACAATGACTAAAGCCAGACTAATTATGAAAAAGAAACACAGCGAGCTTGCTCGTATTGCAGAAAATTTCTGATCATACAGATAACAATTCGTGTGAAAAGAACGAACTTAAAATCACATTGGACGTTCCTCTTAGTTATTGGCAGCCAAAAGGCCAACGTAAACATGCCAATTCTTATCACCTTTCCGAAAAGTGAAAAAATAAAGAAGAATCATGAACCTAAGTTCCATGACAACAATATCAAATAAGCTTCTTTCCCTTATTCGACAACATCAAATGCTTGGACAACGTCCATTGCTTTTTATTGGTGTAAATTGCAACCAGAGCAAAGTGGAAAAAGCAAAATATCATAATCAAAGCTTCAAAGAGGAAAGGGTACTTCTCAGGGGGATGCATTATTAAGTAAACCAAATGAAGACCAACATAGCAACAAACAGAAAAGGCGCTCAAAATTGGGTAAGCTGCAGAAGAACCTGTGACCTCTGAATCTCGCTTGTCCCTAGGCACATGGTAGAGAAGAAAGTAGAGAGCATTGAGGGTCATATAAGGAAGTAGAAGTCCGTCACGACATAGAAGAGGAAACATAGAGAGCAATCCATAGTGGGTAAACCACTTGTAAAGAGAAGGATCATCCAGAGCAAGTAAACTGGCCGGCAGAAGCGGCAGTAGAATGGACTTCTCATGCACTGCATATACAACACAAGAATCAGGGGCAAAGAATTAGACGCACGTTACATTTTTTTTTGGTCAGAAGACGCACATTACATTGAAATGGTAAGAAAATAAGTGAAAAGAACAGGCTGCAACTCACCTTGAAACGAAAACAAGTAAAAGGACAGCGAACTGTTCAGTAACCCATAGAGGAAACCTTGACTGCTTGGGGAAGATATTTGATGGATCATAGAAGGCAGGCAAGTTGACACAGTTATAATGAAGCTAAAAAGCTTGAGCTTAGGACTCAAGAACAACCTTTTCCACTTGATAAGAACTGATGTGGCGCACCAAAAGTTAGCTACATAATCCTCATATATCCCCCTCTCAAATGGAGCAAGACGAGAGAGAACCTACAGAAACCACCAAAATAGAAGGAACGGTCACAATTAAGCCAATTTTATGTAAAATCAGATGCACATGAATGAGAGTATTATAACAGAGGTACTAAATATCCTAATCTTCCCTTAGAAAACTACATATAGCTACTATTCAAAAGCTTCCATCCCTTGCAGGCAAGGGGCTTAAGAGTACTATTATTGATATGATACTGAGTACCTTCAGCTCACAAGCTAGGTCTACATTTCTTATGGATAATGTCTACTGTCATCCAAGGGAGTGTTTGGGGTGGCTAGACGTGCCGCATTAGATACTCACACATACTCAAAACAGCATGCTGTTGACTGCATTGATTAAGCCCTATCGCAATCATAGAACTTCCGCCGTTGCAATGCTTGAGTTTATGTCAGGACTACCATTCTACCTTGTCTAGTCTACCTTAGGAACATGACCAACTAAAGCTTAGTACATTTCATTTAATGTAACTCATTGCTTCCTACAGATATCCAGAATGAATATTCACTTCATTAACCGAAGTACCCTGTCCACTTGTCACTGGATAATCTTTAAAAGCAAAGTAAAGATTCTAATGATTAAAAATGTCAACCCTACCATTTGGTATTTTATATAAGGTAAAATGCAACTAGTTACATGCTCTAGCTAAGCATTAACAGAACAAAGGACTATTTACATTAATGGCATGTGAGAGATAAAGCAGTAGGCTTGTTCTCTGTTCTTCCCTTAAATAATATAACAAAAATAATTACTTACCTGCAAAAGGGCATCTGATGAGTAAAGGTACGGCCACCAAACAACTGCAAATGTGCCTATAACCACCAAACCCAGCTTTGACACCTCAAAAAATGGATTCTTCCGCCTGAGGCATTTTCCTAAGAGATGACTGAAGAAAGCAGGCGCAAAGTATGCACTCATCTGCAGAAAGTTCCACGAAAGGGCCAGAAATGGATAAGCATGAATAAATATCTTAACATGACAAGTACAACCAAACTACTAAATGAGGAATTAAGGCAACTGCACAGCTATAGTATACAACTTTATTACTAACTTTACGGCTATGTGATATTGATACACGAAAAAAGCAAAGAATATCAAAACAGGTTGCAAGTATTTGATACTCTAATATTGCATGGCCTTTGATCAATTTTGTCATCTCAGAGCAGCAAACAATCTCATCTCTAACCCTGTAATTTCATGAGAAAATTGGTGATGACAACACCATTAAACAAAGATGCTGCAACTATAAGAATTGACGCTAAAAAATGGCAGCAATGAGTAGGAGGAATATACTACTACCCTCAAGATTCAACATGGTTATGTGAAATTAATTATATTGGTGTTGGTCATAAACTAAGACCGTTGTATTTTCTTAAAGTTTAAAGATAAAAAGTAACTGTTAAACATTCCTTACCAAAAAAAAAAAGTAACTGTTAAACATTTTTTCTTCATGGGATATCATGAAAATATAGATAGACAGCTATCAATTAGATAATTCCTAATATTGCAAGAAATAAACAGAAAGCACAAACAACTGTAGCAACTTTCTAAGTCCAAAGCCTTATCTCAGTTCCTTTGGAAGGTGAGTATGTAGATTAATAAAAGACTTTTTGGAGTAGAAGATTAATTTGAAGGAAACTTGGACACCTATATAACCCAAGTCAAAGAAAGATTAGAAGAAGTCACATTTGACCTTAGTCAACTTCTCTTTACTTCCATCGTATAGAATTGTGAATTTAAGACTAAGGAGGCCACTTTCAGATAATATTTTAAGTTACAGATGCCCAGCTCAAATGGATGCTCCTATCTTAGGCATAATCTCATTCATGACACCTCACACCTCGTCAAGCACTAAAACCCATGTAAGAGTTCAGTCCAATTCCAAAGAGATTATCAGCTAAGTTGGAATGCTCACATCCCATAGGTACAGCACTAAATTGAGGCCAAGCATAGAATTAAGGTGAAACAAAGGATGTGAGAACTGTAGCTCCTTGCAAAGCCTGTAACAGAAAGGATGTTGCAACTACATAGCATTTTGAGTATAAAAAAATGTCGGATTTAATTTCAATCATATATGCAAGTGTCCATTCTGTAGAGAAGCTTTGCCAGACACATAATTCCTATAACCAAAAACATTATAAATTGTGCCATGATATGCCAGTACAACTATTAGAAAATTGCCTATTCAAGGATAGAGACAGGTATAGAGATGGGAACGGAGAGCATACTAATGATTTACCCTAGCTAATGTCGAGTCCTTAATGCTTACCAAAAACAACTAATTACTATCTAGATGAACACAAACCAAATCAAATCAGCAAAGATAGTGTGCCACTATGATAAACTGTACACATTTTAACATACACTCTGAAGGTACTCACTACGAAATCTTAATATGCGGATTATACCTGTTTATGATTCAGAGCAAGAGAGAATAAAGCACCAGCAATGAGGTCCTTCTGAGAGAGGACAGCAGCAACCGCTCCAACAGTAAGTCCCAGGCTAATACAGTTATACTGAAACAACAATTAGATAGCGGTACACATCAATATTAAGTGAAGATTCTCACAAATGGACACAGAAGTAAAGAATGATCCAGGTGCAACCAGGAGCCACACCTGGAAATGGCCATGGTCGATTAAGATCAAGCACGGGTTTATCAGAAGCATGGCTAGGTGCCATGCTGCGTCGCATCTCTCGCCACCTCGGCTCCGACCACGGTTGTACACATACCAGAAGTAAAACACAGCAGGGAAGAACACCATCACATCAGAGGACAAAACCGTCCACCTCATGAGCAGCTTACTGCATCACACAACACATGTTTTTAAGGTTAGCCGAAAACTGCAGCAGCAACAAACTAACAAAGCAATTGTGTTAACGAACGAAAATGATCAAATTTGCAGCTCCAGAGATGCTACACTACAAATGAACCCCCAAAAATCACCACCTGAAATGAGTCTCGTAACCCCGGGAAGAGAAGAGAGCGACGGAGTCAGGGTCGAAGAGCTTGAGGAAGAGGCCATGGACGTAGCTCTGGTAGGCGGTGAGGGGAGGGTAATCGAGGCCCCAGTAGCTGAGATCGTTGAGGGTGCCGTTGACGTACCAGTCCTTCGCCGGGAGGTTGATGGTGATCTCCATCCAGTGCCTCTGGGCTTCAAAGTCGCCGTACTTGGGAGGAGTCCCGGCGCCGGAGTAAGGGTGGAGCGACACGGCGGCCCGGACCAGGAGGCCAAAGAGGGATACGAAAGAGAGTGTCGGGCGGAGGCCTCTGTGGGTCAGCCACCTCCAAGGAAAGTCGGAGTCTGCGTCTGCGGCGGCGCCGGCCCCGTCCCCCGCGGAGTCTCCGACGTGGGTCGTCTTCTTTGCTTTCTCCTTCTCCATCGCACCCTCTCTCTCAACCAGCCGAATCGATAGTGCCCAGATTGCTGATGTAGCAATAAGGGGGCCAGCGCTGGTTAGGCCGAGTTGAAACAGAGGAAACTAAGCTGATGGGTTTGCGATTTTGCATTGTTTGGTTGGGGTGGGTTGGTTGCACGAGAGGCCCTTGAGTTACTCTGTAGTGGGCCTGAAGTTCGGCCGAACAAGAACTTGTCTTCCTCGCCGAAGTTTTGTGCTGTTCTGATCATTGCTGCATAACGGTCACTCGTTCGGGACCAGTTTTGGCCACTCTGATCACTGCTCTATTGCTTCAGATGCCCATAGTCAAGCGTGTGTCCTTCTTTTCCTTCTCAATCTCTTGCATGACCCAGATGTACACGAAATGAAAGGCATAATTCCTCGACGCCTTATGTCAATATGTAGTGCAGCATTCTTTTTTTGTTTAATTGATGATCACCTCAACTTCAATGCAAGAACAGTGTGCTGCCCTGAATCAGCAACAAGTTCTGTTTTTTTTCCCAGACGAAGATGTTGATTCGCAAACCTCATTGGAATCTACCTTTGATTGGCAGGGCATTGATTAAATTCAAACTAACTGAAGAACAACCAGCACTGGTCTTATTTAGGGACTCCGAACATGATTTATTAAGCATGATGACACTTGGATCAAAATTAATCTGAGAGATAGAAGAAGCTAAAAGGCACTCAATGAAGGCCACTTGTTCATGAAGTCTATTTAATTGCGGTTCAGACTCCTTTTGTTTTTAAACAAAGTAAGCAGTCTGGCTCGGTGGCTGATGAGAATAGAGATGTTCTCAATGACCTTATATCCTTAGAGAATATGATGAGGCCGCAAGATACGCCCCAGGAAAATACAGCTGAAGAAAAGCCTATGCAGGAGGAGAGGCAACAGCATCAGAGTGTTGGAGAGTAAAAGCATTCCAGAAGAGCGAGTACGGGGAGGAAGCCACTATCAGAAGAGCGAATCGGATGCTTCAAGTATTAAGGTACCGTATTGGACTGAGTTTTATCTTCTTCTTTTTGGAGTGCGTTGATTACTTTGCAGCTTATATGATGTTTATGTGCTACTACATCAAGTTCAGCAATTAAGGAATATTACATATGGAAATCGATTATATTGTTCAAATTTTCTGGCAACTTAGCGCATTGTTTTTCAAATATCCAAGTAAACTATAATAGACATCAACGCCACACGGTTTCACTTTGATTTGGCAGGTCATAGGCCAAAGAATGAGGTTTGCAGATACACTGAATGAAATAAAAGTACTGTTTTTTTTTATCTAAATGAGTAAATTGTGAATTATCTCTGAATCGTGAATGGAAAATTTCTACTGTATATGAGCTTTTTGAGTTCATCTTAATGATGAAACAACAGCCAGCAAAACCCAAGCTAATAATTCATGTCAGTCAAAGGACACATATTGGGAAGATTAGATTCAAATTGAGACCACGTCGAATTAGCTTTAGTTTCTATGTTATGTGGTCTCTGCAACTTCTTCATGGTCATGGTTCAAGGCCCTAGCCGACTATTTTTGTCATGTTGAGATGTGTAATTACCCTTCTAGCGTACTTGTATGGTGCAGAAAATTAAAAGATTCTAGCCATGTTCGATAGTAATATAGCAATCCTTTTCTGCGACATTTAGGTACAACAGATACTACTGCAAGGCGTAATCATTTTGCATCATCAATGTGAACCGCAACTAAAAAGTCTATGCGCTTGTACAATGACAATCTTGGTGTTCTTCCATCCACGAAAAAGACTACAGGAGACAACATCAATTTGCTGTCTTGTGGAAAGCTGTTTATCCGACTCAGGACACACACAGCTTGCCATGCCATGGTAATATATGAACAAATAATCGCATAATTTCAGTTCTGCGCCTTCTAATGTATCATAGGTCTCCTCCTTGGTAAAAAGAAGAGTTGGATATACAGAAGCCAAATGATGACTTTGAAATCATAAGGCTCAAATTAAACTTACTTTAGCATTAGTTTGTCAGCATCTCGATGGAGCTAAATCTAGCATACAGGGAAATGGCTGAACTAAAATTGACTAAACATTGCGCTAGTTCCAACCTTAGAAAAATAATGATTTCTGGATAGGAACAAGTGTCAATGAAAAGCAAGGTTGTTACCTCTGCTCATTGAATAAGTTCTGGGTCACAGCAAATCTGAAAATTAGCAATGGATGACGTCAGTCATATGCTGCACAATCCACCTTTATGATATCGCATACATGCCTAAATGCTTCTGATATGGTACGTGTGCCCTCACAATTTGTCTTTTTGAGTATGATCAAATTAGACATGATGTCTTTATACACACGAATACAGCCGCTAAAACCACTAAGCATTCAAGGGAACAATCAAAAGACCTGCAATGCTAACATCGGTACTCGCATCCACTAGGTGGAAAAGGGAGATGTGAGCTTGGAAAATATTTTTCATATACTATATGTGCTTCGCTATAATGAAAAGGTTGAGGAAGCACAGTTGTCAGGGGCTGGTTTCGCCTGCTAGAAAATGGGAAAAAGGAAAGCAGATATCTACTTTTGTAGTACTTCATTATCTACACTATGGTCTGTCATATCTTGGCGAGAGATTCTAAGTCTGGAGCATCATCTTTGTCTTTGACAGTTGATCAACAGTGGCCAACATCTTGGTGCTTCTCATTCCTACTCCCCCCATCCAGAATTTGGTTAACAGAATCTCCATTGACAGGCACATCTAGATTGTCAGTTGTCACGCCACCTACATCATTGTGGGGTCCAATATCGAGGAGCTTAGAAGATGTGGTAACTGAAGAAACTTCAAGACCAATTGGACTAGTGGCATCCTCTCTCAGTCTGTGACTTTCCCCAATGTTGCTCTCATTTGACTCCTCTGAATGTTCAGACAGTTGAATTTGAATCACCTCCTCTTCACTTGAATGAGAAGTATCAGGATCTTTCACGAGGAATGAATCCTGACCAGCGTATTGTTGATTATTCCTCCTCTTCTCGCCCAGAGTTTCCTTTTCAGTATCTTCATTTGCATTAACAACTGGATCTGTATCCTTCAAGCCCCCTCCATCATAATGTTTTCCAATATCCAAGAGTTCCACAGGTGCAGCAGCTGGAGATATTTCAAGATCAGCTCTATCACTAGTGCTATCATTTCTTAGTCTCTGACCTTCCACAAAGTTGCTCTCATCAGATGCTTCCAAACATTCAGATAATTGAACTTCAGTCAACTCCTTCTCTTCACTTGGTACTACCTCGTCTATCCCGTGTTGACGATCAAATGGTTCATCCACATTGTCTTCCCTTAAAAGATCAAGAGATTCTCCCATTATGTTTTTTTCACCTACCACATCAGAAACCACTTCAGTAACAACCTCTTTCTGCACCATGTTGCTTAATGCTTCCATGTCACCAGAGGCTAACTTTATATCTTCACCATCTCCAGTATACTTCTCAAATTCGGAATTCTCAATTATGTCACCTTCCTCTGGAGTACTTCCAATTTGGGGATCAGTGGCGGTGGCACTGCTAGAAGCAGGAAAAGATTGGAAAGTGTCCCAATCATCTTCTTCCTCATCATTCTCTTCCACCGTACTATCAAGGGAGTGACTTTTAGTGGATGCCAGAGAATCTTTTTCCTTAATTCCTTCCGCCGAAGCTGGTAATTTAATCTCCAGAGACGGAGTCACTGATTTTGTCTGCATTGCATTGTGATCTTGAGCCACTGATGCACGGACGATGTCCTGAAGCTGCTGTCTTTGCGATGCAGGCATTGATAACAGGACATCCTTAAAGTGAACAGCTGAGGAAGGAATCTGAACAAGATGAGAGACGAGCTTTATGGATATGCTTCTTATATCAACGGCACCCTGTTCATTAGCAGCAAGATGAGGAAATCAGTCATCAGGAGGACGGACAAAACAAACAATTCTCTAATTTAATTCTGAGGCCAACAAAAATCCTACCTCTGAATAATCACTGCTAGCAGAGAAAACCCTGAGAATGACCTCCACAAGCAGGGTCATATAACCCCTCTGACAGTTGGAGGATTTTGACAGGGTTTGCAAAAGTCCAAAGATTCTCAAGCATTCGGTGATGATAACTGCAGATTCCTTGGTTACACCTCTCTGCATCAGAAGTAACGTCGCACTCCTTTTAATAAATGGGCACCAATCAAGCATGATGAAGGAAATTTAGAATTACTTTCGAACCTTCAACATATCCAGGGCCATGGAAAAGATATCCTCAATGACCTCCCCAGTAAAGAATGTCAGGAAACTAATGTCCTCTGCACTGGTTTCTCTCTGTAACATGCCTTTCAGAACTTGTAAGCCAATAGCTTGAACCTGCAAAGAATATGCAACAGTCGGAGCAACAACTTTTTGCACAATGAATGGAGAGAACAGGGAAACTGGCCTTGCTAGTAAATATATAATCACCTGCATATTAGTATCCCCAAGAACACTACTAATGCATTCTGTACAATGTTTGAGAAGAGTGAAGTGCAGCGGATCGCCATCTGTTCGTACTGCTAGACATTGATGAGCCAGCTTTGCCAGAATTATAATTTGTTCAAAAGAAAAGGCAAGCTTTGTCTGAATCAGTTTTCGTGAATCAGATTTCTTATTGCCAAGTAGATGAATGCCCTTTATGCAGTCCTTAATCAAACCAATAATCACATTCAAGCTGGTTTCCAAAAATCCTGGGAAACAGAGGACTGCATCTTCACCAGGTTCGTGTATGTCTGCAAGTTGATATCAAGAAGATTTGTATCTGTCATCTAGTTACGCGAAATAATAACAAAAGATAGTTCATGAAAAGTCTTTAAAAACGTAATAACAACGAAAAACTATATATTTGAAAGTTTCATAAGCAATGGAGTCCTTTCCCTTCATCCTCTCATGCAATGACAGCATAGTTTATCTGATTCTCATCGATCAGCATAGACCATTATAGGCATCTGTATCTTGTGATGGCCAATGAGGTCTTACAGACCAGGCCGGCTAAGCTTATGGAGCAAAGAAATACTCAGTAAAAGAGTTGTTGAGTGGGAGCTTTCAGTTTCTTGAAACTTAAACCTCTAATATACGTGAACCAACATTTGAAACTCTCATAAAGACCCAGCGTATAACCCACACACACCTTACACACTTCCAAACAATCTCATTTGAAACTTGACATGCTATACATGCTACACCTCACTCTTACAGTTGAAACTAAGAAAAAGGGGACACTGGGCAGCCAGCATTTAGTGAACCATTGAAATAGAAGCCGAAAGGCTTTGCTGATAAGTCTTTTGTATGGGATTCCGAGAAGAAGTGTGATCACAGACTGGCAAAACCTTAAGTCATACCAAGATACTTCAACAGTGAGTATCCGCGCGTGCGCGTGTAACTGAATGCACTCCCTTATTGTCCGATGCAGTGAAAAATATTCATGAAAAATTTCATCAGTGGAGTAGAATTAAGATTCTAACTGATATTACAAGAGTGGATAAGAACGTGAGAACTAGAATGAGAAAGCACTAAATGCAACATCTAACATCAAAATGAGCGGGACCAAGTCCGTCATCATTCTCTTACCACAAGGGAGATTTTCAATATAGAATTTGCACTCTGGACGTAATAATTCACTTTTAAAAAGCACTACCCTTATTATCTGATGCAGTAAAAATTATTCATGAACAAATTTCGTCAATGAGGAGAATACAATTAAGATTCTGCCTGATATAACCAGAGTGGATAAGAAGGCGAGAATGAGAATGAGATACACTAAATGCAACATCTAACGTTAAAATAGGTGCTGACCAAGTCTGTTATCATACTCTTACCACGAAGGAGATTTTTCAATATGGAACTTGCGCTCTGGACGTAATCATTTACTTTTAAAAAGCACAACTCAGTGGGAGATGCTCTAACACAGTGGTAACTAATCAGCAGCATGGCCAGTGCCACTGATTTCAGTTGCTTCTGCAATCAATTAAAAAAGATGGAGGTAATCAGCATACGAACATAAATGGAAACATCCAGGAACTCCATATTGTCTGTACTTATGACGAACCAACCTTACGCACGAAACGTTTCACAAGTGTCTTTGCCATAACCAATACTGGAGATACTAAGTCCTCCCAGCTCTGATCTGTTGAAACTGCATTTGCACTGAAGAAAAGTACACATATTGGCTGATACTGAGTGTGCAAATGACCAAATGAAATTCCAAGGATGAAAAGGGTCCATTACCACTGAAAGATATTGAAAATGTAAGCCAAACAAAGTTCAATGGTAGCGTAAGTAAAATTCTCTTCTTCTAGAAAATCTTCCGGGCAATTTTTCACAATCTGCATGAACACAAAATTTAATTCATAAAGTTAACAGGTTTGAAGAAAGCCTCGCTATTCATTCTCTCTTTTCTTTTTCTTGTTTTGACTCTGGTGAAGCTAAGAAGTATAACTTTTTTTTTGGGTAAAATTCTTGAATGCTCGCAGCAAATATGTTTCTACAGCAGCAACATTATATACAATAACTGGGAGGTCACAATCAGTCTAATCTCCAAATAATTGATTTTTCAGTTTCTATGCACATATGCACCTACTTCTGGGAAATTAATAATATTTTCACAGTGTTTCATTCAAGACTGAGCGGAGTTTGCGATCGTTGCAAAAATACTTTTGTTTGAACAATTGTGTGTTCCTAGGAAGAGGAAGAAGCAGATATTGCAAACTCTCTTTCATCGAGAATTATCCCCAAGCTGCTCACTATTAAACCTGAAAAGCTATTTTACTAAGTGAGAATAGTAGTTTATATGTCTGGAATCAGAAATCTATCAATCAATTCTAGAAACCCTCTCCATCACTTGAAAGAAATTTATATGAAAAGGCCAAGCATAATAATAATTATGCTCTTTACCAAAAAAAATAATAATAATAATTATGCTAGTTCAATATCAGAAAGGCCAAACATAATTTATCAACAGTAAAAAATAATCAAAGTCAGATGAGACTTGGCTAATTTCCAGGAAATAGCCGACATTCACCTGTGACAGAACAGATATTGCGAGACTGTTCCATGCATTGCCCATGTATACAGAGAATGTGAAAACCTGCAACATGTCAAATTGTCTCATGTTCAGCATTTTAAAAGAGGAGAGATCCTGCAAACTAAACATATAAACAACTTGCATAACTTCTGAGATAAACAGGATAACACTTGTAACCGAGTGATTTAGTAATTATCATAGTAGTGGGAAGGATCACAGCAATATCTTTACTGTAGCACAGTCGAGATATGGGACATGGTTGCAATAGGTGGCATCTAGCGACCTAAACAGCATAACAGAGTAGCATCTATAATAAAGCATCTTATCTTCACAGGAAATATGTTATGGCACAATCAAGTTGCTCGATTTAACCAGTAGCCCATTACAACACATAATGATGAGAACAGAAGAAATACAATATGAAGGATCACATAAGCAAATAAAAAGACTAAAAAGACAAAAAGTAGTAATTGATTACAGTTAGACGATGACTACAAGAAAGAACATCATCCGGTGCTAAGTAGTAGACAAAGGAAAAGGCAGGGGTAGGAAGCAAACATGACAATTCTAAAACTACTGGACTATAACAAGTTCGGAAATCAGACGTCCCATGAGTAAAAGTTGTCAAGAAACGGATCCATGATGCAAAGCAAGCATGTTACATCAACATTCCCTTTCCTGTGTAAGCGGGGATAAAAACATAATATATAGGATGCAAATGCAACTAGGTGAAACTAATTGAAGAGCAAGAGCTTGAAAACACTGGAACAAAAGACACATGACCTAAAGGAAAGTCAAGATTTAAAACCACAAGAGCCCTGAAGCTACATCAAGCACCCTTTCTTAAAAAGGTTGAGTTAATTGGGATTCAAAGCAAAATGAATGACAAGCACACCATAACAGAAAGTTCACTCAACACATAAGTTATCATTGTTTACTAGTGCAAGACGACATTGATGTTAATTAGACCCAGACACAAAGAAGAGACCCTTTTGTTGGAGTTGGACAACCATACAAAAGATAAGACAATTATTGTATGAAATCCTTGCAGGAGGAAATCAAGTGAAGAAAGGAACTCTTTCCAAACTAAGAGAGTAACAAGAAAGGAAGTTGAAATTCTTTTGATGAACAACAGACAAAAGAGTGTTTTCTTTAATGGATTATGTTAACCAGTCCGCCATTTCCAAAGCATTTTTTTTTGTGTCATGCACAATCACTGTGTCAAAAATGAATTTTTTTAATTAGGTATGGTTAACCAATGCCATGGAGCCACTCGTTAACAAAACCCATTTTCATTAGTATTTGAAGGAGTTGCATAATAACAGCATGAAAGAAGGTAACAACAAGCAAGCAAACCTAGAAAGTGGGTTCAGCCTCGAGTTTGGCTGGGAAAGATATATATCAAGGTAAAGTAACTGCATTATACATGTCAGCTAGACATCTAGAGAGTGCTCTGCAGTCAGTCTTCAAGATCCAACGTATAAAGAAGTGATGTGCAAACAAAGCCAAAACACTAAACAAAACACCAAAAATGCATACTCAAATAAAAATTAGAATATAAGAAGTAGGATGAGGTCAAGACCTGCAGTAGTTCCTGGCAGATTTCCACTGTCACATAACCAGCACTAAAAAATCTCTCACTGGACAAAAACTGGAATACTGGCAAAACCACCTCGTACAAATTGAAGCCCGGAGGATTTGTATCTTTAATTGTTAAATCTTCAGGCGGACAACCTCGAGCAGGAGCCCACAAAGTTATTCTTCTTTCAGGCATTGTATCTTGCCCACAGAAAAGGACAAGAAGTGAAAAACCCCATAGGAATCGAAATTCCTCAGAACTCAGTTCAACCATGCCATATCCAGATATTAAGTTATCCTTTGATGTGAGTTGAACATTGTTGCCATGTCCACTTAAATTAGCAGGAACTGCATCAAGAGCTAGTGCCTGCAGAATTACTGGCCAGGCTTCCTCTAAACAAGGTTGTAACTTAGAAGCAACCAACGAGGATTGCATTCCATCAAGAAAAGGATTCCACTGTCAGCAAACCACCATAATAAGAAAGGTAAGAAAGGTCATGAATAGAACACATCATTTTCTTCAGTAAGAAGTTTCAACACATGCCATAAAGTTTGAGAGAAGATAAACACGTATCGGTTAAATTGATCAGGCTTACTTTCTTTCCGAGATGCAACCGCAGGAATATATAGCTATAGTCTTTCAGAATCCTTATCCAGAAATTTCCAAGAACCCTTGAACCCTTTGCAAATAATGGAAGAAATGCTGCATAATCTTCAGGAATTTCACTATTGTGTCGCCTCAAGAATGCATATGTGTAACACTTGAGAGATGCATGAGCAGCCAGGAGTCTGACCTTGATCTAATATGTGTTGCAAATTCAATTGACAGGAAGGTAAATTATGTCAGAACAATTAGTAGTGGTGAAAATTAATAAAAGAAGGAGGGATCAGATCCCTCAATTAAACAATGTCAAATAATAGTCAGTCCACCAAAACACACCTTGCAGGAAACCCATTCTGCAAATGAAGGATAATAAAGGTTGTTGAAATCATCCAGTGGGCGAGAAATCAATGAATATATACGTCTAATAGCAGCTTGATCACTAGTTATTATTCCACTTGTTAGAATCTGAAAAATATTGAATGTCAGTATCTCAATAACTTTCAATGCCATTTCAGCACAAGGTTAACTAGATTTACAATTACTTTGGGGAGGAGAGCCAGATGCTAAAAGAAAAGAACCTTTGTAGCCAGCTGCAACCCTGCTTCCAGAAGAATGGGGCCTGAGGATGTGTCCAAAGCAGTACGGACAGCAGATACTAATTGGGCCTACAAACAGATGAATCAGTCAAGAATATATCACTGGCCCAAAAAAAAGTCAGGAAGATATCTTCTTGTGACTTAGCATATCAACGCAACAACTATCTACGATAGAGTTGGTTTGGGAGGCCTTAACACAGTTACCAACATCTTTTAAGTTAGCAGCTTTTCACTTTTGATGATAAGAATGTTGGAGAAGGCATTAAAAGACCTGATACTGTTCCAGTAGAAGATGCCCAGGAAGCTCAGGGTCAGAGATTGTTTGGTACTGCAGTCCAAAATTACAAGATAGAAAATCAATTATAAAGTCCCATGGATAAAGAATAAGCAGAACCAACTAATCCAATAGGGATACCTTGTCTATAATAATACTTAAGAGTTCCACACCAATCGGCTGCATTCTTTCAAACTGGACAGTGCTTATCTGTTGTACATAGGTGAGCATGAAGTGTCAATCTCAGCATGTGGAATGATTCATGCAGTTTTGTCAGGTAATTGTGTCGGAGTACCTGATAAGCTAGTGATATTAGCTCTTGTACATGGATAACTAGCCAATCCCCCATAGCATGACCTCTGGAGGACTGGGATCTAGCCAATGAGAGATCAAAATGAGAAGGGTCGTTTCCTACAGCTGCAGGTAGATGTCTCAAGCATCTGGATCCAAAAGATGAATAATTAACTTAAGGTTGGATATACTGGGAACTTCATGTACAATAAGGTCCTCAAACTGATTCTTACTTAGGTATTCAGATAAATAGAAGGAAACCTTCTTTTCGAATATATTTTGCGTACATATACTTGCATGTTCATGCAAGCCCTTGAGCTCATATTGAAGCAACTCAAAAGTACAGTTAGAAACAAAAGCAAAACTTATCAAGCAGATTTATCTTCATATTAAATCAGCTCTAACATATCATTGTGTCAACATAGAAAAGGAATGTGTACAAAAGGCTCAAAAGAAGAAAGAGAACATACTCAGCTGCAAAAACTCTTGTTCGATATCTAAGATGCTTATCACGTTTAGGATAAACACTAGATCCTTCGTAGGGGTAGTCTTGCATGGACATGCCTCTAGAATGAGCAACCATGGTTTCATCATCTCCTCCAACAGCCAAGCTTGTTTCACCATCTGTCCCCATTGATATATCATTCTCTGCAGTTCTCTCGGTTTCGGTCTTTCTTCTTGACGTCGAAAGAACCTGTAGAGATTTTTAATGCGAACAACATTTCACAACCACAAAATGAACTCTGTTTCAGGGAAGACCTTGTGCTACTAAAACTCTTGCATAATTGGAAACAGCAAAACGCTGTCCTTCCCCAATTTACAGAAGTGTTGACAAAGGTCTAACTTGTCAAATATTCTCAATTTGCAATTCATTCAGAAAATAGTTTTAATACTGGATTTTCCATTCTCCACAAATTGCAGAGAAAGACCAGGAACATGCATAACCAACATCATTATACATAACCTATGCACTCAAGAAGTTAAATACACAATAGCAGAATGATAACAGCATAAATAATGTATGGAGCACATTAACATCCTAACTCAAGTCAAAGGTGAAGGTGAATAAACTATCAGAATTATATGATGCAAAGATCCTACTCACCAAAATAAAAGCAAGAAAATTCAGAACTTGTATTACCAAGAAGTTGGTCAAGAAGAGCAAGGAATCAGCTCTCGACAAAAAAATTCAAGATGATGGCCAAGTTCAAGGTAGTGAAGTTGCAAAAGTACAATGAAATATTTGAATACCTACATGATCGAAAGAAATGAGGAACTCATTTGTGAAAAACAATGATTCTTGAACTTGAATTCTTAGGCTGACAATCTCATTGGTCCCTAGTCTATATGACATGACAGTCATAGCAGTTGCATGGTGAGAGCAATAAGCTTCTGAGCGACCGTTAGCCGCTGGAGTTGCCATGGAACTCATGGAACAATATCTAATTGAAGTTGGAGGAAAGGATGTGGTCATGTGTATAGTTACGTTTTTTTTTCTAAATGCACCACTCTGTGAATTTAGTAGATTTACACCTAAATGCGACACAGATACTACTGCAAATCCAATAAACTATTAAATACATGTCCAGTGGAAGGAATAAAAACCATGTAAGTGTCGAGGGAAAAACATGTAAGATAGAAGGAAAACACATCACCTGCTTCCCTGGCAACCATCAACTGATTATATGACAGCACTGGGAATAAGACACGACATTCTCTGAGAAAATATCTTACCATGTTACGACAAACTGAAATCCAATGAGATGGACAAGAAGGGCATGTTGCATAGAGGAGTCGCATGATTGTAGATTGGACCAAGTTTCCAATCCTGTGAAGGCAAATGGATTTAAACCAAACAATTCCATCAAATCTCCAAACATTGAACATTAAAATGAATTGCAAACTGAAAGATGAACCAGACAAAGCACATTGACATGTAAAGTATAGTAATGCATGGGCAAGATATAGATATCATTTGGCCAAGTACAATTATCAGATAGGTTACACCCATATCTTTGACAGGTATCACTTTCTGAGTATCAAGAATTCCAATCATTCCGCATTAATGTCGTAATCAAGGTTATGTAAGCATTACACATTATGTTCAAATTTGACCTGGTTAGTGATTCAGGCCATCTTTATCTAGATCACTGCGAATTCTTTTCAAGGTACAAATGCAAGGTACTCTATGCAATAGGGAATAGGCAAGCCTCAGCAGTAAAACGTGTCACTAGTGAGGATTATTCCAGTTGGCTATTCCAACCTCAATTTACTTTCAAAACACTCGTCTGGATCATGTACTAACATCTTGTGGCAATGAAACAGTTTCCCTGTAGATGTTGCTGCCAAAAGCGAGAGTGAATTTGTCCAACTCAAGCCATAAGTTAGGTTTCAGAGCATAGAGTATTAATACTAAAATAATCTCTCACAGTGGTAATTAGTGATTTCATCCACTGCAACTATGATACATGTTAAAATCAACAACCTTGACTATCATTATGATGCAGACATCATCCTGACAATAATGGAAATTCAAACAGCCATAGCTGACGTGAATCCTAATTTCTTGTCATGTGATGTTAACACAGTGATAGTAAGAGGGCATAATCGCCAACACTGCAGACTGTAGTAAATGTTATACATCTCAGCACTTGTCTTTTCAATATTCACTGTTGACAACCAAAATCACCATCAAATACTCACAGACAAAAATTCTAACATAGACAAGGACGTGGCGTCCAAGTGGCAATGACATTGTGTGGTAGATCCATGCAACCACGCTATATATATATACACATACATATTTTAACCAAAGTAGTTTGACCAGGCTTGAGTCAGGAATCTGGACTACATAGTTTGAGATGAGAATTAAGTCAGATAGATTCGAGTTCTGAAATTTAGAGCAACTAGGGATGACTGGTCGATTTTATGTGACCACACCCAAGATATCTCACACACAGTGCATTAGATTTTTCCCAGAAGACTCATATCCATTTGGTTAACAGCTACACTCCCTCTCACGTTGTTCGATTTTACAACCAGAACCAATCAAAGAACAGTTTTAGTGACTAGTTACCTCTGAGTCCTGTTGACTTCAAATGATAGTATCTAAAATATAAGAAAAATGAAAAGGAAAAGAAAAGAAGAAGAAGAAGACAAACTTAAATATATAATCCAAATAGAAATCTTCTTTAATTTAGATTTTATGAACATAAACAGAGAGTTATATAATATTACTTATATCTCTACACTTAGATCAGAAACGGCGGTTATTATTATTTTTGAATACTTGTGTACCATAGTATAGAAAACATGAGTTGCAATTTTTGGTATTTCAGACTAAATTGTATCTCCAAAAAGAGACACCTCAATTTCACATTGAGTAAGATAAGTGACGTGCTTTTAAATGAGGTGCATAAATGAATCAACTAAGTTACTTCTATTACAACAAAACCTCTGAGCCTGAAACACAAAATCTGAAGGAAACAACCCAAACATTCATGCAAAGAACTTTCACTAGATATCATTTCACTTCAATTGCCTTTCCCAGCAAAAATAAGGCATTCTCACTTATCTACTCAATGCAAAAAGAGAGAAAGAGAGAGAGAGAGAGAGAGAGAGAGAGAGCGAGAGAGAGAGGTTGCTGTTAACAGGCCTTCCCATGCAAAAATAATTGGCCAGACTATAAATCAGAACACATAATACTGCAAAAACAACAATATAAGAAACTCATATATATTGTAACTATGTAAAAACTAGGCCGACAGCACATCCAATTCTTAGGGAAGGATCTATGCAACCAAAATACCAAGTTAACATTCAAAACAAATAACAAACAGCAAAGATTACGCACTCGGAATCAGTTTCTTCATCCAGCATATGAAATAAATTTTCTTCAATCTGCTCCTCCTTTATTGATTCCTGACAAAGGAAATTATTGGCGCAGCATCCAACTCATCAAGACAAGACTCTAATGCATAGAGCAAGAGGAAGGAAATATCCTAAAACAAAATTTTATACTTACTGGGTCCTTTTCAATGAGGTGCCGCAGGGTAGAAATCGCAAGATGCCTTAAGATGGGCTGTTTTAATATGAAGGAACTTCTTTAGATACCATAATTATATATAAGGGGTAGGGGGAGGAGGTCTGGGGAAGCAGCCCTGCCCCCTGTAATGTAAACCAGCCACATAGACTTTTTTTTTTCTGGGGGGGAGGAGGGTTGTTAATTATACACCGTGAGTGCTCTTTGCCACATAAGTTTTTTTTTTTTTTTGGTTAAGCACCTAAACGGTCAAGGATAGTTAAATAAATAGAAATCCAGGAAGAGAACCTGTCTTGAGGAGAGAGTTGGGAGAAGACTTTGCACATGGGAGTGTACAGGGACAGCTTGTGGTGCAAAAAGAACAAGTTGCTGCGAGAAGCGGACACTCCTGGTGCACCAATAAACTAGATTACTACGATAAAAGCTGATCCATAGATGGACTATATAGGCAAGCCCCCTTAACTGTAAAGAGAAGGTCTATCTCTTGATTTTAAAGGAAATATTCAATACAAAAGTATAAAATTTAGAAAGATCAAAAGGAAACAAGGCATACTCAAGGAGTGTGGCCGTTTCTTGCCAGGAGCTTATCTCTGCAATAACAGACTGAATGCCCAGTTGGTCATATTAATGTAGAGAACTAATGACTATACGCTAAAACCAAATAAAGTTATGAGAAAAGGCTAATATTCAAATAGCTTATTTTTAGACTTTCTCCAGCACTAATTTACAAAGTACCTTAGAACGGGAAAAGAAAATGCTCCCAGGGGCCAGTTCTGGACCAAGAACAGCAACAATAGCATTTACAAGGCGGCCAACACCTTGCTGAAGGTCAACCCATCCATTTTCCTCAGACAAAAGAATTTCCATTGCGAGGCCAAGTGTTGCCTGCACATGTGGACAAAGAAGTCAAACTTGTCACGCGGTGTCTGTGTCTAAACCGACATAATGGGTAGCTTTACTAGCAGGAGCAATATCAGTGTTTCAACTTCCTTGTAGGACACAATACTGGACCAACAGGTCACTGAAATACCATCCTCTAGAAGAGAGAAGAGAAAAAGATCATTTTCGTGAGCTGCTTTACCAGCAGAAGCAATATGAGAGTTTCAAATGCCCTTTTGAGGTGATTGCAGGAGCACAACACGTTAATACGATTAATTCTTGATAAGCACCCTAAAATTGGATTACCTGAACATGAGATACATAAGACAAACCAGCAGCTTCAATGGTCAAAAGAAGTCCATGCAAAGACCATATTTGTAGATTTGGCACTGAACTTTTCGTGAGCAAGGAGATTGAGCTCACAGTTGAAGGCACTAAACTTGACAATGCCATTCCTCCTGCACTGCACATCAGATAAATAAAAATATATAAACATACAGGAGTGTCATGGAAAGTGACAGGTTCCATAACAACCGGAAGCTTAAATAATTGACAACATTGATGTACTGCAAGTGGGAAGCTTTGCCGTTCATGCAGATATTAATCAGTTACCAAGTCATATTCTATAACCAACACTGTATACCAAAGAATATCATGAAACAATGACCTATTTTTCATTTCTCCATGAAAAGCTATAGTGGTTTACATTTTATCAATTAACTTCAAAGTTGTGCATTTTTCTTCTCACAGATTTTTATACTGTTCTTGGTGATACCATCTTAACTTTACTGGACTGATTCCAGAGAGACAAATTTGCTTCTGCTCTAAAATTCCTTAATTATAAGAAAACCTAGAAGTATCGGCAACTTATTGCAGCATTGACATTTGTCAAAACAAAATTATTTGCAGCATGTAAGAAGAAGCTTAGTCCTCCAAGGAAAAAACAGACGTGCCAAGAGAACAGCCTGCATTTCATACTCTTGTTTTTTATATTCCATTTGTTCTTCTCTAAACTCCTTTGCACAGAGTGGTCCAAAAGAGAATTCAGAATCCTCACCAATAGCACTATTATGACCCCTAATTAAGAAATTAAAGAAAAATGGGACATGTAGAAAGTCATTGGCACTGAGGGGTACAAATATGGAAATCATTGTCTATTCTTTGATATCGAGAAATTATATTTTTCTTAATGGAGAAATGAGAGATTCCCCACCATCTAAAAAGAAACTGAAAGCTTAATTGTTAATCAGTTACACAAATTTCAAAAATTTATAGTACTATATCTTCCATGAACGAGAAATCTTCAATCCCAAGGCATGAGATAAACATATTAAAATATGAAAATATCTACGAGTAGCTTTTTCCTCTTGCTCATTGTATGTCACACTTTTGCTCTGTAATCTAATCTCCGATGTAAAATGTTTTCCTCAAAAAACCCTTTCTTGAAAACAAGTTAGAAGATCACAAATTCTGATGTTTATGTGTGCTGCGGTAGTAGTAGCTGCCAGAAGCATCGCCAGACAAAAAGCTATAGGTGGTAGTGCTGTCAATGGCAGATGAGATGGTTGGGCAGCCAAGGATTGCAAGGAGAACACAGCGTGGACTTGAATAACCAATGGCCCATGGCAGCTACAGCAGCCAGTGATAAATTGTGGCCAAGACAGCAGCCTGTTGCTGGTGATGCCAGCTGGCAGGAGGCAGCGGTAAGTCATTGATCGATGGTGAAGGAGGGAACTAGTGGTGGCAAGAGGTGCAGCCAATGGATGGCTGTGGTCATAGTTTGGCTGATGGTGGTGGTGCAGTCGAAATCATTAGTTATAGTAAGTCCAAGAAAATGAGATACAACGTGAAAAGAGTTACCCATGTCTCAATCTAATGACACATTTTCGTCTAACCAAGAAAATGCATTCCAACGTACTTAAAGAGCAACGAACATATTCTTCCACGAAACAACGACAGCCTAGTAAGAAAAACTGAACGCAAAGAAAGACAAAAAGGGACTAATGATGGTTTACCAGCGATGGATGCATCCCAGTGCAAAAGCAATTGAACCAGCATAATTAGTATCTGTTGCTGCAGTTAACTCGCCAAGAAGCGATCTAGTCTGTTTAACACAAACAACAATTGAGAGAGAGAGAGAGAGAGAAAGTGTACTATCACAAAAGCAAAAGGTTAAAAAGATTTTCAACAATAAAAAGATGCATCCCAAGTTTCATTGGTTCTAATTATCTGAGAAGAGAAACACTGCATACAGATCATGAGAGAGAACCAACCAATCTTGCTGTGAAAATGTCATTTCCGACACGAGCCAACAGACCAAGGCCTTCTGCTGATGCTCGACGTTGTGAAGCACAAATATCTCCCTCTGCTAGAATACTCTGTGGACATGGTGCAAGTATTGTATAAAACGATGACAATGGAACAGTTACCAAGCAATTGCTATTGTTGAGGTCTCACCTGGAAAATAGTCTGTAATATGCTCAACAATTCTTGCCCCAATATGCACGGACGTAATGCAAGCAACGCCTGTACAAATTAAAGACAGAAAAGGTTGAGCCCAATTCTTTTTTGGTCTCTGAAAACTGAGCCGCTTGGCCTTGCAACCCCGCTCACTGAAAACAGCAATCCTCCATAATCTTGTTGATTATGTAAAAAGATTAATACCTTCAGTCCAGCAAGCAAGGCAACACAGATGTTGGTGACACTGACAGCATGCCATTGTTGCTTCTTTCCAGCTTTCAAACACTGCTCGATAGTTCCAAGAAGTGATAGCATTCCATTATTATCCTGGTAAAGAACATACATTGCACTGAGAACATCACAATGCCCAACTATGGACCACTAAATATCTATAAATTAATTTGGTCTGCCTACTTGAAAAGCAAACAAGATTCCAAAGCACAGGAGCTTCTGGTTCACCACTGTCTTGCTTATAGTCTCCGGCTACATGTCAAATTACATAAAAGCACTAAGTCCATGACCATGTAAAGAATACAGAATTTCATTTGGAGATGCTAAGAAAATGAAAAGAATTTCCCAAAACAAGCAAAGCCTCCATAGAGACCTCGTCCCATGAACTGAAACTCAATCTGTATGTTCTCATCTAGGTAGCTGAGAATTTTCACATGGTTCCTCAACCACTCAGCAGCAAGCAAGAGATTAAGTTGGGAATTAATAGGCTGAAATCACCGTTTGCCAAATAATATGGCGTACTTTGATTACTGTTATTGCACGATTGAGCAAAAGCCTGACCTCTCTGCAGCAAGAGGCATACATTTCAGCTTGAGATGGACAATCCAGATACTGTACAGAATCTAGTGGGAAAAGCCCCGGTTGCGCTTCAATGTTTTCCCTTGTGCAATTCTCGCTTTTGGTCGATACTATTGCTAACTGTGATTGCACTTATTCTTATACTGTTTTGGTGCATAGTGAAGATTTATAATCCACTAGTGAGGAGACTCTATCAAAAACAAGCAAGATTATGGTGGTGTATGCATTAACACCTAATCTTTCATATTACGAATGAAGATAAGCCCCAATATGCAATAGAGGAATCCCAATGCAGGCAAACACACTTTTACCTGAGGAAAACTAGAATGTCCACTCTCCCAAACACAAGGCATAAGCCCATCTTTTCCACCTTGGAAAGCACGAAGCTCATCTTCAAACCAGTCCCTGTGTACACAACAAGAAAAAATGGTTTTATTTGAACATGTGCATGCTACACAATTAAGCTTAACGATAACAGTACTTGGAACAGGCGGAGGAAAGCTTGCCACATCTGACTTATCGGCATAGCAAGTTCAGCATTCTCATAGCTCTCAAAAAAAGTCCAAAGTTACATACTGAAAAGCACTTATTACACTAGACAATGTATACAGCGTTAGCATTTTATACAAGAGGTACTTGATGTTGAAAAAGACACTTTCACAAATTTTTATTTTATTAACTGTCTAAATTGCCTATTTCTTCTCTTCTGTCATTTTTCTTTAAAGGAAAATTACCAAAACCATTTGCTAATTCAGTTCTGCGATTGTCACATTCAAAATGAGCACAAAACAAAAGTCAACTGACAAGTGTGCTGTAGCTGATTTATACACATGCACAATACGACGACATAATAAGGCTAATGTATTTTAAAGAAAATTGTTCCCTTATGCAATATAAGATGCAACGAATTTCATAGAAGATCGTGTGGACATGAAAAATCGGCAACTTTGAAGTAAATCAAACCAAAAGATCCAAGCTTTTTTGTTGATCTAAAACATTAAGTAGAAGCTTATAACTCTATTGGAGGACCCCTAAAACACATTAATCTTTTGGAGGAAATAGCACTGGATAGAATACAGTGAGGCAAATCAATCTAAATAGCTGAAACCAAAAACAAGGAAAGGCATAGTTTTTTATTTTTAATGCAAGGCAGATATTCCAAGAACTATGTCCAAAACCTTCTGAGGTTCGGCAAGATTTCCTAACAAGGAATAGCATAAAATAAACAAATGACTATATCAAAACAAATAACAAAAATCAATTATCCCATAAGAGACTACGCTCTCAAAGTAGATTTCTGATTTTATCTACATGCAAAAGTGATCTCTCTGTCTCTTCCCTATCCCTCCCCCCCCCCCCAAACCACAAACCCCTTCTTTCCCCGCATCCATTTGCATGCTTTCCTTCGTGCACGCGGGCATGAAAGAGAGAGAGGGAGTTTATCAACATCTAGTGTTTGTCAGCCAATTATACACAGAAATATATCATATTAGGTAGACCAGATACCTTCCAGGAATCCAGGGACCCAACCACGCATCTCTCTTGTCCAGTATTAGCCTCAAGCATGAGCTTTCCTCACACCCAGGAGCATCCCTATTATATGTCCAGTTCAACACATGACCACTGTCAAAATCATGCCTACAAGTATACTAGAAGCAAACACCAAACAAACTACTGAGATATCAACAAATACAAGAACTAATTACCTGAATGGGGTTGTACACAATTGAATAATTTGAGGATGATCGCTTTTATATGCCATTGGATCAGGAAGAGACTGATAAGCAATTAAAATTTTGATGACAAACTTATCCATTGAAGGCTTCAAATTTGGAGACTCTCTAGCTTTAACCGATGAGACAATCGACAAAGCCCTGCCAACAATCAAATTCTAGCATGACTACACATGAAACCTGAGCTACTGATGGTCTGCATAAAAAGATGTTCTAGATTGAAATATTAAGAGCAACAGGAAAATGAAAGGAAACTCCATGAAAGCAACCACACCTACTCAAGTATACCAGCACAGGTTGAAGCAAAATCCCATTGTTTACAGCATTAGGAGAAGCAAAGCATTTGACAAAAGCCGCAAGAGCGTCGATTGCAGCCTCCCACACGCTACAAAAAGTCAAATGAGAATACGGAAGGTAAAGATCTCTAACAATGAGAGATTGATTCAATTGAACTAATGCAGTAGAAACAAAAAGTCAAACCTTATTTCACGGTCATTTGTGGAGTTGAAAGTCAGTATACTAAGATCTATGGAAGTCACTAAGAATTTGTCTTGCTACATTGGGCATACACTTGATTCAATTTTTAACAGTATAGAAGTCTCAAGAACTACTCCTTGAATCTGTACTGCCCGTTGCAAAAACTCTCGATGGATTAGAAATTGCTATGGACAATAACTCACAAATAGTCAGCTCCTTTGTGCATCACACCTAAAGTTCTGATAGATCACTCTCAGGGATTTTTAAGGCGTCATGATTTAAAACTGGATGACATCAACCAGGCAGCCAGGCACAGAAGCTGATTAAGTACACCCAATTTGTATGCACATGACAGAAATGGGGTTGCAGCGGATAGCCTGGGCAAAAGAGAGCTTCCCAATTATGATTTCAAAAATGAGTTCCTTGATCTACCATTAGAAGGAGGCAACTTCACCTAATCAAGTTTGTGAAAATTGCATTCTTTTACAAGCAGACAGATTCTTTTCATAAAGATTGGAGTAACACCTCTAACCAAGACCAATCTCTGAACATCATCCACCATTATTAGAGATGGAAAGTTGCAAGTGGATTTCTTGCACTTGTAGCTGAAGGTGGAAGGTTAAATTAGATCGAGAGGAGAAGTTCGTCTGAATGTACAGTGGTGGTCACAGCTCATTTCTGTTTACTTCAAAATTTCAGAATCGTCATCAGCCATCACATGATGAGAATTGTAAGTACATGCCAACCAATCCAGAGCAATCTACTAGACTTATTGTCAACCAGATCCATCTATGCATTTATGAGCTGGCCTAAATTCTCAACAACTTCAAAATGGTAACTCAAATTTTAGTACTTGCTCACCACAAATCAGAACTCTATCAGAATTAATAAGTTCTCAATTCCGATGACTAAGCTTCTGCTAAATAGAGGCCGCATGGATAAAGTTGACAATGTATGACAAAATGGCCAACTTAGTGTTCCAGCATAGCAAACGGAAAGTATTTTTGCAAGACCCGATAACAGATGATGATGCATCCCAACATAATAATAATGGACATCAATAGGTATATCAGCAAACCTCATAAGAGCTATTAGATCTGCATTTTGTGCAAATTCACGATCTTGATTTCCAGTAAATGTTGGAGCCCACAACGAGAGGATATCAAAAACCTGGTCTTCAAGTTCCTGCATGCATCAAAAATCAATAACGGAAACAGCCGGCAGGCTATCAAAGACAAAAGGAATATATTCTACCTCTTTTGGCATGGAAGCTAATAGTGATGATAAAAGTGACCACCCAGCTTGTTTTTCAACGGTGTGAGCAATGGGGTTCGGGCTGGATTGTAACAGCATTTTCTTTAAAACATCAAGCACTGACTGCAGTAGCCTGATAAAGGAACGAAATAAGTAGGCCATCAGCATTTTTGGATCATTTCAAAGTCTGCATGCACATGCATGCAAGCTCACATAAGTACAAGTATACAACAACACAGGACCTTATACCATACTGTTTGGTGATACATCATCATGACAGGAAGATCTGGACTTTCTAAAGGTGACAACAGACAACAATCCTATTATTGTGCTTGAAATAGGGGAACTAAGTAAATAGCTCTAAGTTTTTATTCAGATGATGCAAGATGGCCATTTGACAAGTGCATTATTATTGAAGAAATTGCATCACTGAAGAAAAGGAAAAGAATCAGCCACTTCCAGCATCATTTTTACACTCCCAACAAAAATAAGTTCCAAAGCTGCATCATACCACACTTAAATTTCCAATTGCACCCACCATTATAACTATCTATTCATGTAAGTTAGACCACCCATCTTCACCCAAGGCAAATTTGAGAACAAAATCTACTTCCACTCCTCTACCCAACCCAACAAAGTGGACATACCAAAAGGCAGACCCGCTAAAGTTGCCGAGTAAGATTGTATAAGAGCATGACCATGACCCAAGAAATGGAGAAGTAAAGACACGAGAAGCATGCATACCTGGATGGATAGCCAAGTGGTAATTTGGGTGAAATGGATGCTAGAGCAGCTAAAACCATTGCCTGGCCATGCAACGAATCAAGTTCAAGCTTTAAATTGCTTCCCTGCAAACAGAATGAAGTTCCCATTAGCTATCAAAAAGCACACGAACTAACATGCTTCCACTAAATATGACCACCGAATCATTACTTATTCCGTTTCAAGTCAAGAACACCACTTCACAAGCAACAAAGACTTGATTACGGTGTCAATTAAAGGCGCCAAAGATTGTTACAACCTGGAAGATTAACTTTGAAAGAATGTAGGAACCAGAATGTCACATCAAATGGTCAAACATAATGCACCATACAAAAGAAATCAGAACTACTCCAAAGTAGAAATTCCCTGGACATTGCCCAAGGCCACTATGATCCTTGGGTTTCAAAAAGCGATAAAGAAGAAGAGGTATGTAATAATTTCCAATTAAAAGGTGACGAGAGAGAGAGAGAGAGAGAGAGAGAGAGAGAGAGAGAGAGAGAGGTCTAAACAAAGTTGCTAAGAAACTATATGCCCCTAGCATCTGCAGGTACGATCTCATGTTCCTTTCTATTCGCCAGTCTCCCGCACTTCTCAAGTAAGTGTGCGAGCGACCTCCTTCCCTTCTGAGTTCGAGACACCTTTTGTGAAACCAGTTCCTGTACCGTATTATGAATGAATTCAAGTCAGAAAAGTAGTCTGGTGGAAGAATCCTGCATCACCACTCCTCTTCCCCCTTGCTGGGGTGGACCTCGCCTTTGTGTGAAGGCTACATTCAATTTGGAATTTATAAAAGGCTAAAGCCCTAAATTCACTATATCAAGAATAAAAAATGAAAAGATTTGGAACCCCAACTCCAAAGGAAGGGCATTTTCAGGGATTAGCCTGCCTCTTCTTTGGAGGCAAACCAGACTGCTTACATTAATGTTCCCAAAACTCCAACTCGTCAGAGTTTCTCAGATATAGCTACATTTACTTTCAGCCTAACTGCCAATCACCGCATATGCACACATTCCGCAGAGGAATTTCTATTTTGCATGGAATAGGATCCTTAACCCATTCATCTAGCATGTGGTGCTAGAAAAATATGAAGTAAGACTATTCAATTAGTCAATTCAAAGAAAATCCTCCTGTTAGGATAAATGCCTGATATACATTGTGGGCATGTTTCCTAAAAGCTTAAGCTTAAGGGGAAATGTTCATTCAACATGGTATAAAAGCTTCGGGTCAAAGGTTCGAATCTTTGCAATCCTTGTTGTCATTATGTTTGTTACTCTTATTTGTCTTCACGCTGTCGCCTAATGCGGTTACACCATCAAACGTTTCACTGGTATAGTCCCACTTAAAGGAAAAGTGTTGAGGTATACCTTGGTACACATCGTGAGCACGGATCCTAAAAGCTTAAGCTTTTGAGAAAAAACAACTGTTCAACACAGCCTCAAATGTTCAGAAAAGAAAGATTTTCAATCCCATATGAGAATGAGAGCAATCATATTGCAAAAACATCACCTAAAACCAATCACCTTGGTTTCTTACCCATAACGATATGCCAATTGGCTGTAAAAGTAATGCAGACAAATTCTGTATCAATTACAGACGCCAAAAAACAATTTTGATCCAACTTTCAGTCGATACAGAGAAATATTCAAGGAGAAAAGCTTCTTAAAAATGGAAAACAACATGCAAAATAAAAACCACAGAAAAAACACAGAAGAAACAAACCATCTTTCCTATTATCAATTATAAGCATTTTGAATAACAAACAAGCTTCTTTCGCATGAGAACAGTACCTTCTCAAAAGAAACGGTTTCCCTCAAAGCATTAAGCGTGGTGACCCCAAAAGATGTCAAACCTCCAACACATGTTGGATCAACCTCAGCCAACATACGTAACGTCAAAGCCGCCTCAATACGTACCTAGCCAAGAGATTTAAGTATAACTATTGGCACCAAGGTAAGCAAAATCGACACTGTCAAGACAAAGTCACACATTTTCACATAATAGAAAGGACAGAAGTACCAAGCAATTTTCAGGATATCTATGCACATTTCACATGGACACAGAAGCATGCTCAAAAGCCAGAAAATAAATTGTGAAATACCGTAGTACACCAAATTCTTTTTCCAAAATGAGCTAGTTCATCTAAAATGTATTCACTACTTGCTTCATCCAATATCAAGCAACCATGGTAGTTAAAATCGCAATTTCGATTGTAAAATCATGGGGACAGAGTTAAATTGCTTTGAAATCATTTTCTAGGTTAAATCGCAAGTTAACTTAGTGAGCTCACTAAAATTGCAAGTCAACTCGTTCCAGATCGGCAGTTGTCTTTCAGTCGTGCCCACGTGAAATTCAATTAAAATTTTGGACTCAATAATGCCCAAAAGAATATAAAAATGAAACAATCCCACAAATGCATTGATGCTTAGTGAAATGGTGTGTTTTGCCAATGCTTAGGTGTAAAAATGTTATAAAAACATAAACATATTCAGATCTTCATGATCAAATCAGATTAGGGCGCCAATAGTAAGTAGCTATCTCTTCTATTCACTTCTCGCACTCCCACCAGACATAAGTCATTCATTCTTGATGACCCATGACATCTCAATGGCTGGCGGAGCTCCACAAGTTTTATTCTTTGTGGGGGTGTAACATTGCTTCACATGTTTTTGTTTCATACTTTCTTTTGGTGAATTCATTTCACAATATTTGAAATTGTGCTGCCATAAAGATTTGTACTAGTAGTTCCAAATTGATCAATAAGTTAAATTTCGCAATTATTTAGTAAATTGCTAACATATCTATAGTCACAATGACATATATCTACGAAATCTGAAATGGTGCTGCTATTATCAAATGGCATATGAGAATGTTACTTCTTAGAGTTGGTTTTATTGCTAAATTTAATATTTGGAGCTTTATCACTAATTTATATGAGACTCAACTCGAGACACTTTATGTTTTACTTATAAAGTGCGAATAATAATGTGTTTTTCTGATTCAACCTTACTATATGATTTTATGGGAGTCTCACCAATCTAAGGAAAAAAACCAAGTTTGACTACCTTGCATGCAGCTAAAGCAATTAGGATATGACTAATCAAAGCAAATCAAGTTACTAGCAAACTTCCCATCATTGGATTATTTCAGCAACCATTGCCTTAATGCAACAATGGCTCATGCAAAACACACACCAAGAAAAGCACGCATGCCAAACAGCACAGAAAAAAGGAAAAAGCCAGGATAAGATGCACAAATATCGGAAGTTATTCATTCAAAAGGAAAATATCCAACCAACATTATCCACCTTCATCTCATTGAAGAAATGAAGCTAACGTCTTACAAGTTCAGAAGAGTGCGAAACTGCTGCAACCACTGTGTCATCGAGAACTTCCCTGAATTCAAATGGAACCTGCATAAAAAGAAACATTGACCGCCCAATGCCATATCAAGTCATATAGTCTTCCACTTATCATAATGTATCGTAACCAAAAGATACGTCGTGAATTACTACAACTAGAAGATACTTTAGAGAGATCAAGAAGTCACAATGCCAGAGAACAATTTATCATACGTGGACACTATCTGGGTATTTAAGCACAAGCAGAATTAGACAAGTTATGTCATCATAGTGGATAGCTCCGCCAGTTTTGAATGATAAGGTATAGCAAAATCCTACCAGCGTAATTGCAGAATCCCCATTTATACTTCTTCACAGAGAGAAAGTCATTAAGTGGAAATTTTTTAGAGCTTACCTCTCCTACCGATTTGAGAGTATATGACAAGGTACGAAAAGCAGCGACTTTCATTGCTGGAACAAAATCAGGGGACTGAAGCTGCAAATTACCCAAGGAGAGATACTTTGATCATAAGTTGATAAATAACACAATTTATAGGAACCCAGCAATCAAATTTGTTAATCAAGAATGGAAAGATCTACAGCAAATGATAATCACAAACCTGCTCTCCCAAAAAAACCAAAAAGCTCCTTTGAGTAGGTTCCATCATTTGATCAGTGATACCCACTCGAAGAATGTACAGAACACATGCCTTTCAAAACCATAAATGCATCAGTAGCCTTGGATAAGGACATTCATATATTTGAAAGCTTTGAATAGCATGTTATCAAGAAGAATAATGAGTGTCAAACTTCCACTAAAACCATACAACATCTTCAACATGACAGCAATGCTTCCAATGAGATCAGGAACAAAAGACATCTAATAATAAGCATTAACACTGTTACGAGTTATTATGAGTTATTTTATTATTATTTACTATCATGTGTGGGAATGTCTACCACATTACTATGTACCCTCACTATTAGTATAAATAAGAAAGCATGCTAACCTAGAGGGTTAGACAATTCATTCATCCCCTTCTCTTCTTTTTTTCTTCTTCAAACATGGTATCAAAGCCGACCCTAGCCGCTGCCCCAACCTAAATCCTAACCCTTGCCAGAACCACCATCACCGTCACCACCATCTGCTCTCTCTCTCTCTCTCTCTCTCTCTCTCTCTCTCTCTGATCTAATCTCCCGGCCTGCTTCTCTTTTTGTCGGTCATTCTCTTCTTCCAGATCTGATCTAGTTCTGATCAAGGATCTATGAAACGGTGGAGCTTGTGATCTCTTTCTTTAATCTAATTTTCTGATTAATCTGGTGTGACTAGATTAAGTACGCATCATTATGTCAAGTGGTTCAGAGACTCCAATAGATGCTGCTGTTGACTCCGGTGAGACTGGATTAGCCATGAATAGATCTGGTGCGACTGGATCTGATGTGATGCGGTCACAAGCTCCGACCTTTATATCTACTTCGTCTAAGCTCGTCGAACGTGTTTTGACAGGACAATCTACATACACACTTTGGAAGAAGAATGTTTTCAAGAATTTGCACGGATAGCGGTTATCTCATCATCTTACTCAGCCTCCCCCGAGCAAGGGTGACCCGACTTATGATGAATGGTACACTGTTGATTGTCGTATTTATAGTCAACTATTGAATGCTATGGATATTTTTGTTCATACCGTTGTTAGCAATACTGATACTGTTAAGGAGTTATGGGATGCTTTGGCAGATTTATACTCCTCTCTGAATGATTTCTCGCGACTCTATGATGTGTGTGGGTTGTTGAAGCCAGCTTCTGCCGGTCGGCCTCTGCAGGGATATTATGAGGATTTTAAATCCTTTGCTGATGAATTTGATCGGTTAGTCCCGTTTACGTCTAGTCGAACTACTTTTCAAGAACAACGAAATCAGTTTCTGGTCACTTACTATCTTAATGGGCTGGGCGCTGAGCTTGACACTGCTCGCTTAGAAATCCTTTCAAATGCTCGAGTTCCTTCTCTTGGAGAAGTTCATCGTCGTGTTCTTCGTACTGCGAGTAGTGAGGAGGTTAAAGCCACCCCCTCAGAGGTTGGTGAACAAGCTGCTGCTTTAAGGAGGTGGCCGTGGCAGTGGAGGCCGTGACCGAGGGGGAGGTCGTGGTGGTACTGCCGGTCGTGGTTGGGAGACTCGTACTTGCAATTATTGTGGTATTGTTGGACATCTTCGCAGCTATTGTCGAAAATTACAAGCTGCACAGGCAACTTCTGGTACACAAACCACATCTGCTCATGTTGCACCTGAGAGCGTGCCTATGGACCAAAAGGTGATCACAATGAGTCCTGAGGAGTATACTTGCTACTTGGAGTTTCAGACCTCAGGGAGTAGGACTGCGTCTGCCTCTATTGCACAATTACAGCAATCATCTAATTATTCCTCTACCTCAGCATGTGCAGCTCTTCCTTCCGCTACCTGGATTATTGATTCTGGTGCCAGTGCTCACATGACGGGTAATAGAGGTATTCTTACTGCATATCAGTCCTCAGCTCCGTTACGCCATATTACTATTGCGAACGGGTCATCCTTGATGGTTGAGGGACACGGAGTTGCACGACCTTCCGATGAGATCTCCTTATCTTCTATTTTATATACTCCCGGCATGCCATTTAATTTGTTATCTGTTGGTCGTATCACACAGGATTTGAATTGCTCCGTGACTTTCAACCCTGATTATTGTGTTTTGCAGGATCTCTCGACGCGAAAGACTATCAGTAAGGGAAGTGTCAATGGTGGGATCTACCAGCTAGATAGTGTGTCTATTCCGGCTACGCTAGTGAAAGAGACAGATGTTTTAGACGTTCACTATCGTCTGGGACATCCCTCTCTATCTATGTTGCAGTCATTGTTTCCTCGTTTTCGTTCAGTGTCTACAATAAATTGTGAGTCCTGTCAACTTGCAAAGCATAGTTGTGTTTCTTTACCACCAAGTGTATCTCAACAAGCAACTACTCCGTTTGCCTTGGTCCATTCTGATGTGTGGGGACCTAGTCCTGTTATGTCAGTCTTTGGTTATCGTCATTATGTTCTCTTTGTCGATTATTTCACAAGAATGTCATTTGTTTACTTAATAAAAGAACGTTCTGAGTTATTTTCCGTGTTCCGTGAGTTTTATTTTTCTATCCACACTCAATTCCATCATAACATTCAAGCTTTACAATATGATCGTGGAGGGGAATATATGTCGGATCATTTCCATCAATTTCTCCGTTCTCATGGTAGTCACCATCGTCTTTCATGTGCTCGCACACCCCAACAGAATGGTGTTGCTGAGCGGAAGAATCGCCATCTTATGGATACTGCTTGTGCTCTTCTTATACATATGCATGTTCCACAAAAATTCTAGGGGAAGCTGTTCTTACAGCATGCTATCTCATTAATCGTATGCCTCTTTCTTTTCTTGGGGGTAATACTCCACATGGGCTCCTCTTTCCTAATCGCAATCTTTTTTCTCTTCCCCCTAAACTTTTTGGGTGTACTTGTTTTGTCCATGATGATCGTCCGGGTGTATCAAAACTAGATCCTCGTGCACTCAAATGTGTTTTTCTTGGTTGCTCACGGGTGTCAAAGGGTTATCGTTGCTATTCTCCTACCTTAAGAAAAATGCTCACCTCCCGTCATGTCACATTCATAGAGTCTCAGCCTTACTTTTCTGCAACTAGCTCTAGTTCATCTGATCTAGTCCCGCAATTATCCGAGTCCACATCTTCTGACCCTATACTTGTCTATTCTCCGCCAATGGTCTCTCATCTAGTTATCTCTCCAGCGTCTTCACTAGACATTGCCCCCATTGTCAATTCTCCCTCTGAACCAGTCTCTCCCGTGGAGGATCCTCTTGTTGAGCAAGTCCCTCCTATAGCTGATCCACTTACTGAGACTAATACAGCCGAGCAACCTATTGCTCTTCGTAAGAGCTACCGTGCTTGCAGGGATCGCCCTCTTTATACACATTCCTACAAGGGTTTATCAGTGAGTTTGTCGGCTTTTGTGGCTAATATTGATGCTACCTCCCTACCTATTTCTGTTCCCGTGGCTCTTCAGCATGCAAGTTGGCATTTGGCCATGGAGGAGGAAATGAGTGCCCTCCAACGCAATCAGACTTGGTCCTTGGTTGATCTTCCTCTTGGTGCTCAGGTTATTGGTTGTCGTTGGGTGTTTGCCGTGAAGGTCAATCCTGATGGAACTGTTGCTCGTCTAAAAGCCCGGTTGGTTGCTAAGGGTTATGCTCAAACTCATGGTCTTGATTACTTTGAGACCTTCTCCCCGGTTACAAAAATGGCATCTGTTTGGCTTTTCTTATCCCTTGCAGCTATGCATTCTTGGTCTCTCCATCAGTTGGATATCAAGAATGTTTTCCTTCACGGTGATCTTGCTGAGGATGTTTATATGGAGCAGCCTCCAAGGTTTGCTGCTCAGGGAGGGAAAGTTTGTAAGCTTCGTCGCTCTTTGTATGGTTTGAAGCAGTCTCCTCGAGCATGGTTTGACCGAATCAGCTCAGTGGTTCAAACTTTTGGTTTGCTTCAGTCTCAAAAGGATCATGCAGTGTTCTATCGTCGTGCTACTACTGGGTGTATCTTTCTGGTTTTATATGTGGATGACATTGTCTTGACAGGGGATGATGAGCAGGGTATTGTTGAGCTGAAGAGATATTTATATACTCACTTTGAGATGAAAGCCTTGGGTGATTTGAGATATTTTCTTGGCATAGAGGTGGCTCGAAAGAAAGGAAGTATTTCTTTGTCACAACGTAAGTATATTCTAGATATTTTGGCTGAATTTAACATGCAACACTCTCGATCTGCAGAGTCGCCTATGGAACAGGGATTGAAGCTTCTTCCTGATCAGGGCGAGTTGTTTGAACACCCTGAAAGATACCGGCGTGTTGTTGGTAAACTAAACTATCTCACTACGATGACTAGACCTGATCTTGCATATTCGGTTAGTGTAGTTAGTCAGTTTATGGCAGCACCTAGACAACCACATTGGGATGCTGTTTTGAGGATTCTGAGATATCTTCGAGGTAGTCCGGACAAGGGAATTGTTTTTGCCGCTCATGGTCACGCTCGCATGGAGTGTTATACCGATGCTGATTGGGCTAGTTGCCCTACTGATAGGCGGTCTACCTCTGGATATGCTTTGTATGTTGGTGGTAATTTGGTTTCATGGAAGAGTAAGAAACAGGACATGTTGCGAGGAGTAGTGCTGAAGCAGAGTATCGAGCCATTGCTGCAACCACTGTAGAGATTGTGTGGACTAGACATCTTCTGAATGAGGTTGGATATGGGTTGAGTGGTCCTACTTCGCTATGGTGTGATAGTAGTTCGGCGATTCACATTGCTTCAAATCCTGTCTTTCACGAGAGAACAAAACACATTGAGATTGACTGTCATTTCGTTCGACAGGAGCTTACGCGTGGGAGTATTACTCTCTCACATGTTCGTACTGGCGATCAGCTAGCATATGTGTTTACTAAATCTTTAGCTGGGCAACGGGTTCGCTTTATATGTAACAAGCTAGGTATGGTCGATATCTATGCCTCAGCTTGAGGGAGGGTGTTACGAGTTATTATGAGTTATTTTATTATTATTTACTATCATGTGTGGGAATGTCTGCGACATTACTATGTACCCTCACTATTAGTATAAATAAGAGAGCATGCTAACCTAGAGGGTTAGACAATTCATTCATCCCCTTCGCTTCTTTTCTTCTTCTTCAAACAAACACTAAGGCCTGGATATATAGAACTAACTAGAAGATCTCATAATAAGAAAGAAACTGCATTTTCTTGCCATCAGTATCACTGCTAGAATTCTACAAAATGACACCACCATCTTTCAATACCATGATGTACAACTAAAGTGTTTGCCACTCTTTGTATCTGGATCCGGACATTTTCATTACTTCTGTTTTTCTATAAACTTAAAATCAAGCTCATAGTTTTTTTTTGGTAAAGAAAATCAAGCTCATAGTTCATACCAACACACCCTTAAAATGCACATCCACTACTAAGTAATGATTAGGATTATCGTAAATGAATGATGGGATACTGGAGAAAACTTAAACAGCTAAAAAGAAAGGCAACCGAATAGATCCACAATAGAATCTCCATTTTCCCTTTCCATAGCTTATGGTACTTCTTCTTTGCTAAACAATTTTAATGATGAAGATTTGTTATTTGACAAAGAAAAATGAGAATTCTGGGCACAAAAAACAAAGTTAAAACAGGATAAATTCAAAGAACACACCAGCGCATGGGCATCGGTAGAATTGTCTGCACGAAGCATGTCCATAACCAGAGGAGTGAAGTTTTGGAGCTCACTATCTGGACGTAGATATCTCAAACGAATGGCCTATGAAATGCACTGCGTTAACAGAAAAGAACATTGCGATCCCAGTAGGGGAATAACAAGAATATGAGGGGCAACAAAAAACACTCAACATCTAACCCTTTTTTTTCTGAGTGAGAAGTACCAGGAAATGAGAAAAATGTGTCGAATGGATATCAGGCCAAAAGAAAATCCAATGATGATCGGGAAAAAGGCAAATAAAGACGGATGCTCTAGAAATTCACATGCTTCGACATTTTGACTCCTCCTCTTGAGAGAAAGATTGAAATTATCAAAGTGAACAAAAGTACAGAAGAAAAGAAGATAAACTTACATAGCTGACTGCATACCTGTAAAAAGGAGACCCATGACAGAGTTATACCAATTTTAAGGTCCTTGGAACGAGCTCCACTTGCTGCAATTTAAAATATTAGCTAATACTTTGGACACCATGAAGAACATACTAAGTCTGAGGACGGGAGAAGGACTTCAAGTGTACACACATGAAAATGCACACGTATAGTAAATAATAAAACCATGAAGCACGTGCAACACATATGAATCACTTAAAAGAAGAACCTCAGGCACAAGGTATATAATATACTATCCTAAAAATATAGTTTTGAATAGTTATGTCAAGCTCGATTCTTTTGAAGTATAGTAAGGTGGTTATAGGTTTTGAGTTGGGGTTACTGCAGAAATTATATTTCAGCATGCAGCTTGTCAGACTTTGTACACTCTCTTTCTCTATAACTTTTGTCTAGTGGTGGTACCACCTCAAACTGTTTCTATTCTTTTTGTAAGTACAGAACAAAATGGGCTTTGATCATCATATTGACTAAAGTTGACAAGAAGGTATTTTAATCTTCTATTGTTATCTTTAGCTTATTTGCCTATTAATTTTGATTAACCAAACAAATACATAATTCTGACAAAAAAACATTCCATTTTGCAGACCAAATAGCTATTAGATTGCCGTTACTGCTCTATTTTATTCCCATGGAATTTTCATTCCAGTCGTATTCCATTTCATAACCAAACACTTTATAAAAATACATTCATTCAACCAAAAAGCAGAAGAGTAAAGGACATAGGATGAGCAGTTTGTTTTTATCTAAATTGGTAATACCTTTTGTGAAAGGCAATGTTAAATGTCTCTGCAAACCACCCTCTAGTTTCTTCCCCATGAGAATAGGTCCTTTTCCCCTTGGTTGAACCTAGGAAGAACACAAGAATGCAACTGTAGAGTAAAAGAAACATCATCTATGAAAACCAATAATAATTAGATATATACTTGTGCCTCAGGGTTCATTCCAAGAGCAAGCACCGACCCTAATGCTTCAGCAAAAGCATCCCGAACAGAAGAAATCGGATCTTCGAGGGCCTGTTAGAAAATGGGTTAATTATGAAAACAAACTGGTTATGACTATGAGGAAGCAAAATACATCATCGCCACACCTTAACACAATAAGAAGCTGAAGAGTCAAGTTCTCCAACTCCCAAACCTGGTCCTCCAATATTTGCAAATGCCTTGAGACACCTTGCAGCAGCTATTCTGACTACAAATGATTTATCTCCCACAGCAAATCGTGTAATAAGACGAAAAGCCTCGGTATATGCTGAAAAGGCAGCACAGCCCCCCGAGCCTTCTAAGGCATTCTGGAGCATATGGAGAGCTTCCTTTCTAACAAAGTCCTGCAACTCCCAGCAAGATGACATTAGGATGAAATAACGAACAACCAGTACTCCTCTGAAGTAGAAAACAAGAGAACGGAAGAAATTTTTGGCGACAACAATTGAAAACCATTATTGCATTATGCTAGCCATTTTAGCAGTCAATCATGTCCATAACCATGTTAACTTCCAGCAGCAATCATCTCAGGGCTTTCCATGATTATGTGAATTCCAATTGAGTATGAGAAAATAACATTATAACAAAAAAAAACTATATTGAACTCTTCAAAGAAAAACTGAAAAAAATAGGTAGCAATTCTGCTCAAGCTATGAAAGTTCAAGAAAACATAACATGGTACAACTTCGGGAGTCAACCTTATTTCATTATGTAAAAAGGAAAAGCAAAACGCATGCAATGGATGCATTGAACATTTTTTACTAGATTAAAGCAAAAGATTATAGGGCACCAAGGGGACGCAAACCCATAAACAAAAAAAAATGTCCAAGTGGATGCTTGGACATACAGCCTCCTTATCACAAAATTGGCATCATCTTCTTTAACTTCAAAACTCCACACTAGAAACGCATCACTACCAATTCTTCTGTTCTTTGTTGGGGGAGAGGCATCATTAAAGAAAGATGTAAGTAGGTGATATTGAACCATAAAGAAACAAAAGCCCTCTTTTAATCCAGCTGCCTTGCAAGAATAAATACTCTAGAGATGCAAGGGATGAAATGTACCTCATGAAACTTCATAAGTTTAGTTACAATGATGGTCGTTTCAAGTAAACCTGAAGTGATTCTTCTCCCAAAATGCCGATATAGTTCACCCAAACACTGTGCAGCCCCTACAGAATTGCATTAGAGTATTAGTTAACGGAGGGAAATACAAACCTAGAGCACAAGAGAAAAATTACTTACAGGGAGCAATTTTATTTATAATGGAACATCTCAATGGCAATATAATACTTTAAATTTTTCAAGTAAAGTGTTGGCCTCAGATTTAAATTTTATTAAATGTTGCCATTATCAAATGACCATTGTGGAAGCAAGATTATTCGAGAGTACTACCTCTTAACAAGTGTATTTATATTCGCATAACTCAGAATTCGAACCAGCACAATTCAATTTGATTCATATACAAAACGATTCAACTTCAAGGTGTGAGTCAAAAGTGAACAAAAATTGTCCAATCAGGTCACAATTCATTTACAATTCGATCCTTTTCACAATTTAAAAGCTGATAACCATTTGTTAGGAATCGTAAAGATGATCATTGGAAACGAAAAAATATAAAAAAGCGCAAGGTCTCCAAAATATATCAAGAAGATAAGGCTGGATAGGCTATAAGAATGGTCCTACACTAAAGAAGTGTGCTCTTTTGAGATTACAAAGCTTTCAAAGGATGATAATGATCGTCATGAGGATATGGATATCCAGCATGGATTTCTTACTGGTAGAGAACTAGCAAGATTCACAAACACTTATGAACTAAGAACTGTTATAGCTGGACAGCCTTTCCAAGCAGCATATTTCCCGACTGCTAAGCCTAACTATGCTTTTAGAGAACAATTGCATGACAAAGAGTAAAGTAGTGAATGGGACATATCCCTTGTAGAGATAAGCACATAAACACTGTGGCAAACTACAAACCTCTAACCTAATTAATAATCTCATATAGTTTTTTGATACAATCAATAATAACCGCAATGAACAATATAGACCCTGCACACTAACCACCTATTTTGGCAGGTAATGAGGATGGTGATCAATAGGATTCATTCTCATTTCCACAAATTGAGAAAGATTTGTGGACATTTACAAGGATAACATGGGGAAAAAGCTGGCTGAAAAGGGGACCTAAGCAATTAACTCGTTCACTCGCAATAATTAACACTTGAGACGTACGGCACCCATCAGGAAGATCTCACATGAAATGAACATAAAGAAACTACAAATTCAGTAATTACAATAAAAAAAAATTTATGTTAAACATTTCACTCGGGGGAAAAAACAGGGATCCTAGACAAACCAGCAACTCTCTGTGGCTCGCTCCTCTTGCCATCAGAAAGAAATCCTTGGAGGCTGCTCGCTCGAGAGTATATCGAAATACCGTCTCCCTTGGAAATGATCCTCGCCATCGCCACAGACGCTAAGTGGCGCACCGGCCTTCGGGCACCCAAAGTAAGCAAAGAATACAGCGCATCCTCGCATTTTCTTTGCCATAGCAGTATCGATTCCTGAACGAAAGCAATACCCGAGTCACGTTGCAATACTCGGCAAGATGACAGTACAGATTGCACAAACAATTCAATCATTCTAAGAGCTTCTACACTCATCCCCACCACATCCTCCCGTACACGCACTACCTAGAAGCATAATGTCAAGCAGAGAGTTTCAAACGGCGAAACTCTTCCAACAGAGAGAGCGCACGACAGAAACTGAGCTAAATGCCTAGTCCAGATGATTCAGGATCTACGGCTCGGAATTCATGACCAGCTCCGGGATCCGACCACCCGATCCGGCGCGGACGACGTGGAGACCGCGCCGGTGACCGACTTTAAGCTTAAACATCGACTTCCGACGGATTTGGAGGAGCGAGGCGAGTACCTGAGGCTCCTCGTCGATGGCGGAGATGAGATCGGAGAGGAGATCGAAGCAGAGGAGCGGGTCGGGCGGCTGCTGGGAGGCGGACGCGACGATGGACTCCAGCTGCGCCACCAGCACTCCGAAGCGGGAGAGGGGCACGTTCTCCCTCACGTAGTTCTTCACCATTGTTGCACCTCGAGCTCGCTCAGTAGCAGACGGAGACGATCGAATGGGAAATGCAACGATCCATCATTCTGCAGAGAGATGGCACGGGGACGGAGAGAAGCGAGATCGCCGGGAAGGATATATTTGCTTTTCTCGGTCCGGACCGGGTAATTTTTTTCTTCTCCCGTTTTTTTTTTTTTGGAACACATGCACCTCGGATCATAAAACTTGTAGTAAAAATACGATTGAATCTTAAAATTTATAAAAAATAATGTAATTAAATTTTAAAATTTATCAAGTTAGTATAATTGACACCATCAAAATATCTAACAGAAAAAGCTGACGCACCATTTTAAAATTAATTTCTCTATCCTATATGGTATTTTTTTATTATTTTTTCCTTTCGATCTTATTTAAATAATTTTAAAAAGTTAAAAAAAATAAAATAATTAAGCAAAATTGGATAAAAAGAGAAAAAATAGGGCAAGGACTCATCGATGGACATTGCTGCCGGCGACCTTCGCTAACCCTGCTGCCGCCCATCGTCGAAGGGGCTAGCGAAGATCGCCGAGCCTGGGTAAGGGTGGCCAACCCTTGCCGCCCCTAGACCGACCCTAGCAAGGGCCGGTGAGGCTCTCCCAAACTAGGTTGAGAGCACCTAGATCTGGGCGACACTACCAGTGACTATCGTACACTTTGGGCGAGGCTTCACTGGCCTTAGGTGAGGGTTGGTAATTGTTGCTAGACTCGAGCAAGGCTTTGCTAGAGGGTGGGGACAGCGAGGCTCACTCATGCAGATTTGGGCAACACCTTGCCAGCCCTCGCCTGGGCCAAGCCACCCTTGCCAAGGCTAGCGATCTTTGCCAGCCCCTCCAACGATGGGTGGTGCCGATAGCGCCCATCAGCGAGTCCCTGCCCTTTTTTTTTCTTTTTCTCTAGTTTTGTTAATTATTTTAGCTTTTTGTTAAGTTTTTCATACTATTTAAATAAGATTTAAAGTATAAAATAATTAAAAATGCCACTTATGAGAGAGAAATTAATTTTAAAATGCCACGTCAACATTTTCCGTTAAATAAATTGACGGTGTTAACTTAAGACTCGATTGCACCAATATGACTAACTTTAGGACTTAATTGCGTTTTTGTGATAAGTTTTAGGACTTTTAGTGAACATATCTCTTCTTTTTTTATTCCTTTTCTTCTGTTTCTTTCTTAAGTTTAAAAATAAATAGTAATAAGTGCTTTAAAAGTTGTAAAACATAAAAGTGCAATTGAACCCTAAAAAATTTAAAAAGTACAATCAAATCTAAAAATTTATCAAAATAATCCTAAAATTTATTTACAGAAAGTTATAAAAATCATAAATTAATGGCTATAGACATCACCAACCGCTAGTTACATTTTTGTCAATTCCTCGACATAGAATACTTTGCCAATCAACTTTTCAAGTCTTGACAAAGGCCCTTATTGATAGTTTTTACGATATTGTCAATGACTTCCTTGGTGAATTTTCAATATTCTTCGATTTATCAACGATTCTATTCATGGATGACTTCTGTCTTCACCAAGCTCTCATCTCATAGACTAAGTTCGTTACTTGTCAACAATAATAGTAAATTGGTTGTGTTTTTGGTATCAACAGCAGCATTCCGAGAGGAGTCGTTCATGTTATGTTTATTTTTAACTTCTAAAAGTTTCAGTTTTGAATGTTATCTAACGTATTTTTTAATTCGTTTGGAATTTTGATTCTTTTTTCCTACTCAGTTTAACCCACATCAACTTTTCTAGTCATCAATTCAATTTTCCAATAGTCCATCTCAATAACTATATGTCGCATTGCAAAGGAAGAGATTAACGAAGGATAAACGGTGTAATTTTTTTAAAAAAATACAGGGATAGTTCTGGATACAAAAAATTAATAGGAATTTTTTATTTTAGAAAAAAGGGTTGGGTGACATATTATCCTATTTAAGATAATTATTTGCTATGTTTTTTTTTTATTGATACTTGGTTTTCAATGAGAATAAGTTACTGATCAGTAGCGGTTCTGGGCTAGATATCGAGTTTACCTAGTCATAAAAGTCAAAATCTCAATGATTTAATACAAATTGGGACCGCAAGAACTTTTATTTTTAACCACTTACGTCGCCCAAGACCCAAAGATAGTACTCAACTACTGACTATGTACAGTAAAATAAATTTTGATCATTGGAGGGTGAGTTTCTACAATAATCATTTTATAAATCCTGCTCTTTTCAACAGGACACTGCTTTAATTTTTTATGATGGCCGTGTTGTCGAGAATTACTTTTCCACACATATTAAGTGATTAGGTTCATTCTGAATTCTTCACCATTAGATGGCGAGTTCCCAGTTTGTTCTTGATTTGAGAGCTTCAAGCTCGTGTGAGTTCCCAATTTGTACTGAGTAATTTTTTTCCACTTCGTTTCCCAATTTGTGCTTGATTCGGGAGCTTCTAGCCAACATAAGTACGCAGCTTGTGCACAGAGTTTGCTTTAATATCTGTATGTGTTAAATCATGTCCACACTTAGCTCTGTTGATCATTCATTTGACTAGATAAACGTGGCTTTGGTTGTTGCACGTGTCTTGAGGTGTCCTATGGACTGGAAGTTTTCATTTTTCACCCGATGCCGTCGTAAATTTGGAATCTTCAGAGCAGTAATTTTCCTTGAGCTCTATTTCCTTTTAAATCTAAAGGAGGAATGATGTAATTTGAGAGATTGTTCTGTATAAGACTTTGGATCATGTTCACCCGACCTGCGCTCTGCATTTCTAGGAACTCGTCTCGTACAATTCCAGGAAGATTTTGTTAAAGGTTTCTAGAAATTAATGGGATTGGTCTTTTCCCCATTAACGTTTTTTTTTTGTCAGAACAAAGGCTTTTCATTGAAATCTTGAAACAGAGGAACCCAAAAACGGGGTCTCAAAACAAAGCAGTTCAATAAGGGCCTACGGAGAATGGATCAACCAGTGTTCGGTAAGTTTTTTTCTCCTAAAAGTCTTCACTACCCAGTCTGCCACTCTATTACTGTTCCTATTACAATATTGCAACTTTAAATAAGGAAATAAAGGAAGCTTCCGTGTGCTTCACAGATCAAGGCACGCTGTTCCCACGGCAGAGACAGTGAAGACTTCGCGCTGTTGACCACCGAAAGGCAATCTAACTCCAGAGTTATTCGTTCACTCGCACGAGAAGAGAGAAAATCGAGGGTTTCCACCAAGGCTAAACACACTGCTTGCTAAGCGGAGGAGACAAGGACGTCCTTCGCAAATCCATCGATCAAGAGTCCAGACGAGTTGCAGCACACACAAGCTATTGATCCTTCATAAGAACTAGGTTGGTGCATAGCATCTATGTTTACCTTAATTTCTCCTCTTTCTGGGGGGGTCCAGACTTTGTTCCCTTCACTGATTTGAGCTTCTCCTATCCTGTTGACGTTATTCCATCTGCTGTAATTCCTGAGCAGTAGTTGTCCTCTGTCAACCAACAATTTTGGGTCCGGGAGGTGATTTATGAATACACGGCTATTCCTTGCTTTCTAGATTTCCTAGAGCACAATTGAGAATAGCTCGAAGTCAGGTGAGTTGTTATTTTTTGCTGGGTAAGAATTTTAACAACTAGTCGTCAATTCTGGAGATTTGATACTTGGAATTTTCGATATTTAGCGCAGGCGCTTCCCAAACTTCCTACATCCATTCACAGAGGGGAAGTAAATGTTCTGGAGTCTCTGCATTCGATCTGCAGAATAGGCAACTTGGATCAGGTACCATCTGTCTTCTATATAGATTTTCCTTCGTTAGGAGTGCATTCTAACACGCACTTCGGATGAAGTTTCTAATCTTGTGGAGAATTTTCATTTTCCATATTCTGTTTCAGAGCTTAGTTGGGGTTTGATGAGAGGAGGATGCGCTCTGGGTATCTATATTTACGTTCTTGCGAATAATGTTGTAGCTGCTCTTGATAGAGTACTCCCCTTCCTTCGTGCCAATCCATATCAACTTATTTACATTCATCTGTGGTCTTATTTGTACTGAGAGGATTTCCCGCACTATCTGTTCATCGAGTACCCTATGCAGGACCAGTTCCTTCCAGTGGTTCTCTTCTTCGTTTATCAATTCAGCAACCATTTTTGGGTCCCCTGCATTAGCCGGTCCCCCTATCCTTCCCCATTTTAGCCACTTATCCTCCCTGATGTTAATGCACTTCCCATTCCCTACTGACTACATAACCGAGTCTTCAATTGAAGTTCTTCACATGAGTATGCTCTTCCAACCCCATCATGATCTGGAACCCTCCTCTGCCTTCAAGAAACTTTTGGTTGGGTAGTAGATGCCCTTTAATACATGACTAGATAAAGTTGCATGGTTTTGTGCTAATTTTCACGCTTGTTTTCCCAACATTGCCTTATTGAACGATATTAAGTCTCTAAACCCAAGGCCTCTCCTGTCTTTTCTCTATTTAAGGACTTCAACCTTCCTCCAGTGAACTCCTTTTTTTGCGGGTTGATTCTTCCAGAAATTCAAAAAAATTTTGTTCAATTGCCCAACATATTGAAGCTGAGATCTTGAAAATTGACATGGCATACTGTGGTAATGCTTGAACAATAGTTTTTATCAAGATTTCTTTCCTTGCTTTAGACATTGTATTTTCTTTCCACCCTTCGAGCTTCATATTAACCGTTCCCAGATCCAAGCAAACATTTGCTTTTTAGAAACTCCCCAATCAGAGGGTATTCCCAAGTACTTTCCTGTTTCGTCGATTTCTGGGACTCTTAGTTCTCTAGCCATGTTCCTTCTTAGATCACTAGGGCAGTCTTTGCTGAAGAATATACCTGACTTGTTTAAGTTGACTGCTTGTCTCGAAGCAAAACAGTACTGGTCAATGACACTCGCTAGATTCTGGCATTCTTGTATCTTCCCATCTAGGAAGAAGATTGAATCATCTACAAATAGAAGGTGAGAGAAAACAGGGCAGCTTCTATTTAGTTGTATCCCTTTTATTGTTCCGTCTTGCACAGCTTTCTTTATCATCATGATAGGAAGTTCGCAACCAGTATGAATAGGTAAGGGGACAAAGGGTCGCCTTGCCTTATTCCTCTTGTAGGTTGGAAGTAGAGCAAGTGTTCCCCATTCAGTTTGACACTCAGGGATGTTGTTGTAACGCATTGCATAATCAAGTTAACCCATCTTTCATTAAACCCCATTGTCAGCATACAAGCCTTTAGAAAGTTCCATTCAATCCAATCGTAAGCCTTTTGCATATCTAACTTTAAGATCGCCTGGAATTTGCGTTTTCGCTTGGGTATCCTTATTTGATGCAAGACTTCCTGGACTACTGGGATATTATCTTGGATTTGCCGTCCTCCTACAAAGGCACTCTGTTCCACTTCTATTAACTTTGGAAGCCATGGTTTCAATCCGTTTGCTAGTACTTTAGCAATGATCTTATATGCGAAATTGCACATCTTATGAGTCTAAATTCTTCCAGCTTCTTTGGGTTTTCACTTTTGGCACCAAGTAGATAAGTGTTCTGTTCAATTAAGGATCTAGCACACCATTAAGAAAGAAGTTTTTGACCTCTGATACTACATCCTGCTTTATATCTTCCCAGTAGTATTGAAAGAATTGTCCATTTAAACCATCCGGACCCGGGGCCCTCGAAGAACCAAGCTGGAAGGTTGCTTGCTTGACTTCCTCTAGTGTAACTTCCTCAAGCAGCCTAGTGTTTGTTTCCTCCTTTACCATACAAGTGCAATGTTGAAGTATTGGAGAAAATTGTCTTTGACCAACTAAAGTATATAGATCCCTAAAGAAGTCATAGGTCATCGTGTTTAATCGCTCTTGGTCACGGGTCCAGTTACCTACATTATCCTTCAGCATTGAAATTTTATTTCTCCGTCTCCTCTGTATAGTAGATGTGTGAAGGAACTTAGTGTTTTGGTCCCCCCCACTTGAACCAATTAATCCTCAAGCGCATTGCCCAATACATTTCCTCCTCACTCCATAGCCTTTGAACCTCATCCCTCAACTTTTGAAGTTGTACTCTTTCCTTCCCTGTAGTTTGTCGATTTGTTATGGACAATTTGTTCTATTAAGAGCTTTATTTTCCCCTACCCATGCGTAAATTTCCCCTTACTCCATCTTTGTAGAGCTGCAGCCGCCTTTCTCATCTTGATTACAAGGCCCTGGTTTGTGCTCGTTGAAGACTTCCATGCCCTATTTATTACCTCTCTGCATTCCTCATCCTCTAACCAATATGCTTCGAAATTGAAATTCTTCTTTTTTCTTGTGCTAGCTGGAAGGATAGTTACTAGGATCTGGCTATGGTCTGAACCTACAACTGGTAATGCATAAACTTCTGCCTCCGGGAATTGTAATCTCCAACTCATGGTGCTAACTACTTTGTCAAGTCTTTTCTTCACCAGCTCAACTCCTTCTCGGTTATTAGACCACGTATATGCACAACCCTTGCTTTCTAGGTCCATTAATTTGCAGCTGTGCAGAAATTCCCTAAATGCATGAAGTCTGTAGTGCTCTGCTAGTTTTTTGCCCACCTTCTCCCAATGATACATTATTTCGTTGAAGTCCCCCAAGCACACCCAAGGCAGCTGGTTTTTCTGGCTAATTCTATAGATTTCATCCCATGTTTTGGTTCTTTCTTTAAACGTAGATGGTACATGAACAAAAGTGACTCGCATCTTCGTTTTATAGATCTCCTCTTCGCATTCAATATCTATAATTGCATCCGAAGTGTGTAATATTGATAGTGCCGTAGGAATATTCCACAAAATTGCTAAGCCACCCCTCGATCCCATTGGATTGACAACAAAACATTCATCAAAATTCAATAACCTCCTTACCCCTTGGATCCTGTCTTATTGATTTTTAGTTTCCGTAAGAAAAATCAAGTCGGGCCTTTCCTGAGCCACAAGTGCTCTCAAGTATTGGACTGTCAAGGGTGTGCCCAACCCTTGACAGTTCCAACTTATGATTTTCATAATGGCTCCAATGGCTTATTAGGGCTAGCCACCACAGCCCATTTTCCAGTACCTTCTGCAACCCTGATTGGCGTTTTCAGTAGTTGATCTTCATCTAATAGTAACTATTTGTCCCCTTGAGAATTATATGGACTAAACCTTCTGGTCTTCTTCCGCGCTGGAGTTTTCATACCTTTTAGCTTCTTTTTGTTGGAGCAAGCTTGAGCCATGATCAGGTCAAGTTCTTTGGGAAGTCCTTGGTCACCCGCCAAGATGTCATGAAATTTTACCAGTTGCTCACTCTGATCTTCTAAACTGCTCCTTCCAGTGGGTTTGGTTCCTTGTCCTCCTGATTTTGTTGGGTATGCTGGATGTGGCCCAAGCTGTTCGCCTCATAGATTACCATTTGTCCATAATGGGTTGGTGTCTCTGGAATATTTTCTTCTTGCATAGGTTGTACTAAGTCTTTGCCATGAAATAACTTCTAAAAGGGACTGTTACTGTTTACTTTAGCCTTCAGCCAAGGGCCGAACAATCTGTCCTCCTCTAAGTTCACATCTTCAACACTAAATGGCAACTCCTCACAGTCAGAAGCCTAATACCCTATTTTCCCACAGGAGAAACAAAAGAAAGGGAGCCTCTCATATTTAAAGTCCAGCCAAATTTTCTTCCCTTAATTACCAGCAAGCATGCCGGACTGCAAGGTTAAGTTGAGATCCAATGTCACTCGTGCCCTACCATAAGACACCATACCTCTTGTTTCAATTTTTACTTCTTGCATTTGACCTATATTTCCAGCTACTTCGCAAACTACTTCCAATGAAAGCCACTCGAAAGGAAGCCCCAGAATATGTACCCAAAAGTCACATAAATCAAATTTATAGCTTAAAGCAGTGGTGTTTGGTTCCCATGGTTTCAAGATCAAGAGATTATTCATGAAAGACCATGGACCAAGGTCCATTACTCTATTCCTCACAGCTTGGGATTCAAAGGTTATAGCAAATACACCCTGGTCTAATGGTGTGAAATCTGCACTTTCTACTCGCCAAGCTCTCCTCATTGTGTTTTGGAGAGCTTGAAAGTTTATCTTTGGGTTTTTTAATAGATGCTCTATCAGCGTAAGACTCCCATCCTTACCTTTTGCTGAAGCCAGAATATCTTCCACATTCTTGGTAACTTTATCTGACTACAATCTTCCCAATCTTTTGCAGAGCAAGGCTAAGCTCTGATCTGCATCTTCCCCCGGCTCCATTGGAGTGAACGACAACCACCACAGCTCTAGAACTCCAAACTGGGCAAGACTAGGGTTGCACGCCTTCACCAAAGAGATCCCACTTCAGCGAGTGATCTTAGGGTTGGACAAGGGTGTTCGAAGCTATATAAGTAGACAGATGGAGGGGTTGAGGGTGGGTGAAGAGATTTCACAACAAAGGGTTACCGAGAATCAGTTGGTGACTCAAGGTGAAAGAACCCGGAAAGGGAGAAGTAGGATAAGCTGTTATGGTTTACCTTGGCTGAAATACCCTCAAAGATAGAGGGAATCATTTCCGAGTGAAGAGTGAAGAGAGCTGGATGTGAAGCTATTAGGGTTTTCCTTGAGCTAAGCTACCCCATTGGGTAGAGGGAAGCTCTTCCGAGAGGAGAGCTTGAGAACCATGCAAGACTTTTGCCCATTAACGTTGCTGGGTTCCATTAATTCGACATAAGAATCCTGGAAGGCTGTATTAGAATTTGGTAATCACGTCCGCTTTTTGGGCCCACCGGGATTTTTTTCTAGGACTTCGCCGGTGCTCTTCCGATGCTAAATGGATCTTTGAAATTGATGCTAGCCTTTTTTCAATTCCATTCCAAAGCCGATGCTGAATTCATAGGCGCTTGTATTCTCAAGTGTCTTGTTTTATGTTGTGCATACCCAATTTCAACATAACTATAGATGGTGGTGATAAATGTAATTTGCCTTTTGTGGGCACTTCTTTAAGAAACGTTAAAAAAATGTTTTGTATTGATCAAATCAATTCATTATGGAACCTCTGCATCCTGCCGAGTTCGGATCTATAATGATGTGCAATAAGGGTCGCTCTTATGTAATTGGTTCAAAATATATCGTCTTTACCATTGTGAATTTTCATTTCTGCATGTAGAAATCTTAAATTTTACCCAACCTATCATACAATGCAACGGTGACATGGAGAGAAAATAGAGAGAGTAATGAAAAATTCAATCAAAAAAAGTTAATCGAGATGCATGTCATGCGGATAATATAATTTAGTTATACAATTAATATAATTCAAGTAAAACTATCTTTTTCTCCGACCTGCATTGAATAATGGATGTCCGAGATGCATGTCCTGCTCGCCCAACACGACATTTTAGAGGACAAACTCTCTGTGCTTGCGGACCGGGCTTTTACGAGTGTCGTCACGAAGATCGGATAAAACTAGACTTCGTATCAGATCCGATATCGTGCTTAGCAACTGATTGCGCAGGCTCTCTATCTAGAGCGCTTTCTTTGATTTGGTTTCGGGATATTTGGTTAGATTACCAGGATATACGCAAAGTGGTTAAGTTAAGCGAGTAAACTTTCTACATAAGCCTTTGCAGACAGTAGCAGTAACTGTAGTTTCATAGGAAAGACTCCGAAAAAAGAACTAAAAGGTTCGATCTTTAGCTATTTTTATTGCCAGGAGTGAACTGAAGTACATCGCATGATTCGAAATCCACGGCAATAATAAGGCGAAACGCTTTGACGTGTATACATGTATTCCTCCTCCAGGCTTTATTTAGTTATCCTTTTTCTGCGTCCTCTCTATAATCTGCATACGGATCAATTGTAGAATCATGAGTACTAAGCTTCTAAGTTCAGTGTTAATCTCGAAAGACCAAGAAGGAAACGCCAGACATGGGAAAAAAAAACAAAGTTGGAGTTGAGACACGAGATAGTGCCGAATCGCCGTACCGTCTAGTTTAGATCGGGCCCGGGGGGCAGAGGCTCCTCGTAGGCGGACCCGATTATGGCAGAACGTCGCTACTAGGTGGAGGCTCCGGCCCCTCGCAGACACCGTGGACTGGAATCGGACCCAACTCCGGCAGAACGTCGCTACTAGGAGGAGGCTCCAGCTCCTCGGAGACAGCGTGGACTAAAATCGGACCTAACTCCGGCAGAACATCGCTACTAGGCGGAGGCTCCGGCCCCTCGGTGACAGTGTGGACTGGAATCGGACCTGACTCCAGCAGAACGTTACTACCAAGTAGAGGCTCGTCCTTGACGCTTCCCGGAGGATCTATATAACCAGCATGTGGATCAATTAAGAAACATCGGGATTATGCTTCTAAGTTTGCGTTAAACTCGAAAGACCGAGAAGGATATGCCGGACAAGAAAGAAGAAACTTGAAGAGTCGAGACGCGAGATTGTACTGAATCATCATACCTATATCCATTGGACTGGAAGGGAAGTCTTCTAGGCCTCCTCCGTTTGTGACATTGGTTAGGGTAGGTAAAGGACCCTGCCTTGCCTCTGATGGGAAGGAAGAAAACATTCAGTCGCGATTTTAGAGACGGGCACAACCGAAATGAATCGAGAGACGAGGGAGAGCCTGTTGGAGCAATGCAGAATACCTATACCGCCGACGGACTACAGAGTGTACGTGATGAGGACGTTCGCCAAGTAGTGGCTTGCCATTGATTGTCGATTGAACGCACTCGACAGAGATTCACTACGTGCTTGCTGTGGAGGAGATGTAGATTAAGAACGACGATGTGGCTGCTTAAATAGAGGATGCCTGATTGTTCTAGTCGAGTGTTTTTTGCTTGCAACCAGAGAGTGCTTCACTAGTGCAGGCACTTCTGTTCTTCGTCGAGGAATCGCAGAGCCTCGACACTTTCGTTCAGTGCGCATTGACGTTTCGTGTTTCGGCAACGTTTTGGACTTATTATCCTAATTGCGCAAGACAAACTCATTCGCCTTCACGTGGAGCTTAATCTTCTTTCCTTGTATTCGAGGGCAAACATGAATGGCAGGAGCTAAAAATGTTTATGTCTGCAGTGGCTCGGCAAAATGTAATCTCAATAGTGTCTATTTCTTGAAAGAAAAAGAAACGGACAAGAAATAAATCGATGTGTTTGTACAAAAACCTACTCACAAGTCGATATTCAGAAGGCTTGATGAGGCTAGAGATCACATTTATTTAGGGGTGTGACAGAATTAGCCAAGCATCACTTAATAAGGATGACGATAGGCGCGTTTTGTAATCTACAGGATTCATCGAATGGATGTACTTGTCAAAACAATCGATATTCTTTGCCAAAAAAATTGAAGTATAGAGATGTGACAAGTTTATCCTCTAAGTTACAGAAGCATGTGAAGTTATGATTTTCAAAAAAAATCTAGATTAGTCTCTTCGAGTTGGCGTCACGGGTTCACATATTCTCGTTGGTTTTCTTGTGCGCATCACTGTAATACTAGTAGTGTAAAAATACAGCATGCCCAATATAGTTTCCACAGAGAAAATTAAGTCAGGTCGATGGGCCGTGGGATGAAGCAGATATTTGGTCATCCGGATTATGGTACGCCGAGGGTATAATTCGAGACTAAAGTTAGGAAAACTCCACCGATCTACTCTTGTGATAAAGCACATAACTCAAATGCACTTTGTTATTTCAGAAAATCAAATGTGTTTCGAGCTGCATTTGTCGGGGACTGAATAGGTCCGTTTCCTCTGCAAAGTCACATGATTGTCTGGTGCACAGGATAACACCAATTAGCTCAAGGTTTGTCTAAAAATATGACTTCATTAGCAAGTGATCCATCATCCCTTTAGGTATAAAGCTGAGTATAACCCGTGGAAATGCTATGAACTTTAAAAGACGAAATGTAAAAAAGACGATGGATGGATTTCGCTTTCTAACTTGGCAAATTCCTATAGATGTCTGATGATGAGTCATTTAATTAATGGGTCTCGCTCGTTTCAATGTTGAAACTTGTCATACTGCTTAACTAAAAAGAAATATGATTTTTTTCATTTATAATTTTTTCAACATGTTTGCATTGCACTGTTTTCAACATTCAATCTGTAAAAGTTGCGATAATTGTTCTTTCCAATTTTAAACAAATTAAAAAGCTTAAATTGGTCATACCAAAGGACTTTTCAAATGCATATCCATCAAACGGTATTTCTCTTGGAGTATGCTTTCCAATGCATTTTTCAATCACAATTCACCAAATAGGTTTTGCTGTTCGTGAAAGCCCTTCAAATTTATTCAAAGGCTTTTTTTTCAAATGTTGAAACCTAGCATTGGTCTTCTCGGACCAACCTAACTCTTTGATATCATTTACAGCAACCCAACTGGGTTCCGTGTGGAACAAATCATTAGCGAGACAAGGTAACAACGACCATATATCAACTCGGTAATATTGTGGGTTCTCCGTCATTTTCCACTCTAACAAAGGAGGAAGCAACCGTCTTTCCTTTTTAATGTGCATATTGTTCGTTTCATATTCTTTTGTTTATTCAACATGCATTTTAACAATAGCACGACTTCACACCCAAAACCAAGCACAACAATTACACAGGTTAAATTAAAAAGTTCATCAAACCAAGTAAATCAATACAAAAACGAAATGCACTCGGGATATAATAAGGCAATTCCATCGCATTGATGCTTTAGAAAGTTCGGATGATATTTCATCGGCCTTTATTTTTATCAACCCGCAATTTCTTTTTCATAGGCTCTGTGTATTCGAGGTTTTCTCAACTCAACACAAGAAAGCAAATTTTTCCTTCTACATCAACCTATATCTTTCTTTCTTTTTTGATAGATCTCGTATATTTCTTGATTAGCGGTAATACACATCTTGCGAGCAAAACAAAAAACTCTAGCATGGAAATGCGTGCCCACAGCCCGCTTCATTTTCCCGGCCCGACCCGGCAGAGGATCCGGACTCCTGGCTATCCGAACGACGTCGTTTGGTCTCGCGCTTGAACTCTTTGAGAGATCGTTCTCCAGAAAGCCCTAACGCTTGCTGCTACTTTCTAGTTCCCCGAAGAGCTTCGTCACTCTCTATCTCTCTTTCTGCACTGCGCACGGGAACGCTCCCTAGATTCGTCGACGTTTTCTTCCCTCCCAGGCCTCGGAAGATGTCTCTGCGGGTGCTGAATCCGAATGCGGAGGTCCTCAACAAGTCCGCGGCGCTCCACATGAACATCAACGCCGCGAAGGGCCTGCAGGACGTCCTCAAGACCAACCTCGGCCCCAAAGGCACCATCAAGATGTGAGCCCGTTTCGGATCGCGACCCCTTTCCCTTTCCCGTTCCCTCTTGTTCCGGTTTGCGTTTTCGTCGCTGACCTTGTCGTCGCGCTGAACTTTCAGGCTTGTTGGCGGAGCCGGGGACATAAAGCTCACCAAGGATGGGAACACCCTCCTGAAGGAAATGGTGGGTGTTTCTTTCTCGTGCTCTGGGATGGGCTGGCCGCGCTTTTGTTTGCTCGGTTACGATGTCGTTTGTTTTGGTGTCTCTGGTTCGGCTGGGCGCCGTACTGTGAAACTACGAGGATCTTATAGGAAGTAAATCGTGGTGGTTTGCCGTTTAGTTCTTCGGAAATACTAAATCTGCCCTTATGCTCGACTTCTGCTACTGTCGCCCGTGGACTTGGAGTTACTTCTGATCATGTAAAATGGATGGTCAATTTTGTAGTTCTATGTCCGCCAGATATTAGGGGAGTCCGACACTCCAGTGTCGGGCCGATTAGCTTTCTCGTGAATTTGATGCGGCTCTAGGTATGTACGATACACAAGGAAGACCGCATCTTGATAAGGAAATGCATTGTGTTAGACTTTACGTGATTCATTGATCAAATTGATGTTTCAGCAATTAAAGAAAGGTTTTACCTGCACTACCTGGGTGGTTGGATTGTCTTTCATTCAAACTTCATGATGTTGTGGCAATGAAAAATGCCTGCAAAGTAAACTCGTCATCCTAGATGTTTCATAATTAGTGGGTGGCAATTTTTGCTTTTGAAGGTAAATTACCACCAGTTGTTGGATTAGCTTTTACACAGCTTTCTGCTGCATTTTTACTCGATAGATTAGAAAGCTAGATCTTCAGAGATGGCGCATTATGCTGATCATTTTACCACAGTAAAGTTCGCATGTGAAAATTTGCATTTGGAACACCTTTGGATTCAGCACTTGTTGATACTTTACCAATTGCTGCAGCAAATTCAAAACCCAACTGCAATTATGATTGCAAGGACCGCTGTTGCACAAGACGACATAAGCGGTGATGGAACAACATCTACAGTCCTTTTCATTGGCGAGCTTATGAAACAGTCCGAGCGCTATATCGATGAAGGTATGCTGTCAATTTGCCCAACTCAGTAGCACGGTCTCTCATTTCTATTGCATGCTGAAGTTTCATATCCTTAACCATCTTCTGTTACCCCTATGACATTCTGACTTCGCATTTTTAAACATATTATGCCTTTTTTACGCTCAAAGATAGACTCCCATTCTGGTGGCACCGGTGGGTTACTTCCTCATTATTGTATCCCGAAAGTCATGCTGCATATTATATAATCCTGAGGGAAGCTATTTGGAATAGCCTTATCTGCTCCGACCTACTTTTGTTGTCCTAATTGACCAAGCCCATGATTTGAAGGTTGTGTTGCATTGGAAGAATGAATGCCGCTCCATTGTTGTCCTATTTGGAGACTATGTGCCCTAAGATGAGGAGTCTTTATCATATATTTGAATCGAAGTTTGTATAATATTGGCATGCAGAGTATCTAGAAGCCAGTAATTTTACTGGGAAATACATAGATTTATTTCTCTTTCAATTGCATAGTAAAGAAGTTGTTCGCCTCTCAATTTGTTTCAGTCACCTTTTGAGTTAAAAGTTGCATCACTGAAGAAAAGCTAGAACTTTTGGAAATGGGCCTCCATTTGTGCCTCAGGAGCACCTTCATTGTCAGCTTTTACTTGTTTTAGGCATGCATCCACGTGTTCTGGTTGATGGATTTGAGATTGCAAAAAGAGCAACCCTCCAATTTCTTGAGAAGTTCAAGACTCCTGTTGTAATGGGCGAAGAACCTGACAAAGAAATTCTTAAGATGGTTGCCAGAACTACGCTAAGAACAAAGGTACTTCTGATATCTTCTATTATTGTGTGAACGAGTTCTTTATATACTTACTGACATGTTTTCTTGGACAGCTCTACGAGGCACTGGCTGATCAATTGACAGATATAGTTGTTAATGCGGTGAGTGATACTACTGAGGTGGCAGATGGGCTAATTCACAAGCATAATTTTCTAGGCCTTTGTCATTACCTTCTTAGAAGTTTTGTTATGCATATGGTGATTAATAATAATTGGTTACATCATGACAGGTGCTCTGCATCAGAAAATCTGAGGAAGCCATTGACCTTTTTATGGTGGAGATTATGCATATGCGCCACAAGTTTGATGTCGATACGCGCTTGGTATGAATGTCTTTCATAGTTGTGGCTGTGAATTCATGTCTCTTTGTGATTATACTGGCCACTTCAAAAGATCTACCTCTTTTGAAGTGGAAATAAATATATACCTTTGTCATTGCCTCCATTTTTTTCGTTGAATTTTTGGACTCACTGGTATCTGTTTTCTTTCTTTTCCTGTCTTGAGATGTTCTGGATTTGTTCTGAATTGTGAAAATGCTTGACTGATTACCTGAACATCTGGCGGGGAGGTGCTACCTTTGAAATTTAAAAAGTTGGAAAATAGGTACTCCTGAAAAAAGCCAAAACACAAAGCATTTTGTATTAACAGCTCTAAAGAAAAACATGGCTGGAAATTTTCTTCTAGATATTTTACAATGAAGAAATGATATGATACTGCTACAAAAAATTGAGAATCGTACCTCGCTTTGCCTTTCACTTTCTGTACTATAGCTTGATTATTTTTTTTCTTTTTGTGGCATGAAGTTTGAAGTCTTGACTATATGATTGTGGCGTGTTTGGTTGAGCCCATGATCATGAATAAGATAGGAAGGTATACCCCTCCTGGAGGTAGTGAAAGACAAAGCTTTGACTCCTTATTTCTTCAATCATTGTAAGCAATTCGATAGAAAGATTATCTAAAATGAAACAGGTCCCTTTGTTGTCCTGATATTGATTGCTGTCCCTTCCAATTTATTAAGCATATCTCTTAGTTATGAATTTGAAAGGCAGTATTGCATTACCTTGGTGAAGAAAAATATTATGATGTTGTTTCCTTTTTGGGTATAGTGTCTTTTACATTCTTAGAGAAACCCACAAAAAGAAAGAGCATTGGTCCAGTACCTTCGGCTTGCCAATGTCCATTTTTTCTTACGAAATATATATTTAATGTGTGCTGACTATACTATCCTTGTCATCCACAGGTTGAGGGTCTTGTCCTTGATCATGGTTCGAGACATCCTGATATGAAGAGACGAGCAGAGAACTGTCATATCTTGACATGCAATGTGTCCTTGGAGTATGAGAAAAGGTACAAATACTGTTGTTCCTTAGAGATAAGCATGATTTATTGGTGCTCTATAATGTATGTTTCCCCGTTGTCTCCACTCTCACATGCCAAACATGATTTTTTAACTGTCTCAATGATTTTGTATGGTTGTTTGCTGGACTATCTGTGTCCTTATAAACAGATTGGTGGCAATGCCATGGCATGAATGAGAGCTACTAAAAGCATGAAGTATGTCTACCATATATTTGCTTTCTTCCTGGTTTCTACATTCTGAAATAGGTCTATGGCTCTATGTGGAAGATGGTCATCGCTATGTTATTGTTGAGAGTATTTGATGTTGTTGATCCCCTTGTAGATTACAATACTACATTGAATGCATTGGCGTGTCAGTTATTTGTTTGCTGTACTATTATGTTAATATGTGTGATCTGAAAGCATGAAAAACTGTATTTTTTGTTCTTTTTGTTTGTGGTTTTCAGTTCTCCCATGTAGTTGTCTCGGTGTTTTGGTCTGGTAAAAAGCAATAGCTGTAAATATTTTGAATTAAGAATTAGATATGTTATGCAGTAAATTTTTTATTATGAAAATGATTTGGCTGAGCTTTTCTTTGAAAATGGAGTGCTGAAAACTCATCGTCAAAGATTTTTTGCCAAATTTGCAAAATCTACCTCCGAAAGTGTGATATAGCAGTTCCCAACGAGCAGCTTGCTCTGCAGTTTCTTTGGAGCATAAAGTAGCATTTTGTAAGGTCTTTCTGGGGAAATGGTAGACTAATCATATATTCTTTCAGTGAAATAAATGCAGGTTTTTTCTACTCTAACGCTGAGCAGAGAGAGACAATGGTTGCTGCGGAAAGGCGTCAAGTTGATGAGAGAGTTCAAAAGATTATTGAACTTAAGAACAAGGTTGAGATTGAATAACCTGCCTTCGGTGGAGAATCTAATTGGCACATACTTCATTTAGTGTAAACAACTGTCATATACTTCGACATTTGTCCGGTCTTGTGACAATTTTCCAATTTGTCCCTTTTCAGGTTTGCTCAGGCAATGACAATAATTTTGTAGTCATCAATCAAAAGGGTATAGACCCACCATCGCTCGATCTTCTTGCAAGAGCAGGGGTAGGTCTAGGATGAATCTGTAGTTTTTCTCCTCTGACATATCAATAATTCTTGATCAACAGCATTGCGCTTTCTTTTGATCAATGTATTGAAGTGTATGGCTTTAAGCTTCTAGTCTGCTCTATCCTATAGATAATCAACATACTTGGAAAAATAAAACTGGGAGGTTCTGTTAATAAGACGCCAAACTGACATCCTGCCTTTTCTTGCTATAGTTCTGTTATGTTTATCGTTCCTTTACAGTTTGGATTTTGATAGTGGGGAATTTTTTCATGGTGGTACCATCTTATTTGGTTAGTTTGTAATAATATTTAGATGCAATTATCCAGTGATTCGAGTAAGTTCATGGGTAACTTATGCAAGACGGGCAACTAGAATGCCACAGTGGGCAAATGCTCATTTCAAGTTAGTAAAAGAGAATAGCTTGCGCAAAATTATTGCGAACCTGTCTTGGCCATGTTTTGCATTTGTTGCTGTTGAAAAGATGTGACAGCTTGCTATTTCTATCTTGTTTGGCAAGTTGTACTTTTCATAATTTTATAGTCTGTCCATATCTCCAGTTACCTTATGTGCATGTTAGCAAATTGCTTATATGCCCCCCGAATGAGTGCACGTTTAGCAACTTTTTCATTGAGATTAAGCAATGTCCAGTTTTTCAATTTTTTGCAGTGTGAAATGGCTAGGGTAGAGATTTCGTCTCACAGAGCATTGTTTTCAGGAATGTTGTTCTAATTGTTGGGTTAGTTTGGAAAAAGGAATGGTAGTTAAGTGATTATTTTGCTTCATTGATGGGACATTTATTATAAATGAGAATCACCCTAAAAGACCATTTCGGATCATTGTTCTTAGTAATCTTCATCGTTGATATTACTGAGTTTCAGTCGAGATGCTCTGTCAATTCTGGCTGAATGTTCTTTTGTACTCTGTGCCACCATTTTGACCATATGTAATTGTGTAGATTATTGCTCTTCGGAGAGCGAAGAGGAGAAATATGGAACGCTTGGTCTTAGCTTGTGGTGGCGAGGCTGTCAATTCAGTTGCTGATATTACTCCTGATTGCCTTGGTTGGGCTGGACTTGTCTATGAGCATATCCTTGGAGAAGAGAAGTACACATTTGTGGAAAATGTGAAGAATCCATATTCTTGCACAATTTTGATTAAAGGTACTAGAGGAAGCTTAGAAATTTTGGTTACTTCAGACTATTAATTTTGCATCTTGCCTCTTATTGTTTGTCTGATTTGTGCATTCAGGGTTTTAAGAGTCTGTGAAAACTCATTTATTTGTTCATATTCCAGGACCTAATGACCACACAATTGCTCAAATTAAGGATGCTGTTCGTGATGGCCTGAGAGCTGTCAAAAATACTATCGAAGATGAAGCTGTGGTACTGGTAAGTGCCTCTTCCAAATCGCCTGACTCTGGCAAGGGTCTGTAAGGAACATCATTCTCCTCTGTTTGATGGTTGCTTCTAGTTCTATAGCCATGTAACAGATCCAATTTATTTTGTAATTGTGCATTCTCAATAAAAATAAATGACACGCAATTTTCGGGTAATTCCGATGGGAAGACTTGAAGGCTCATTTCTAAAGCTGCTTACTTTTATCCGGATTGAGCTCATTTTGGAACTGCCTTTGTCGATAAGGGGTTTTATCGACAACATGGATTGCTGATTTAAATATTTTGGGTTCAGGGGGCTGGAGCATTTGAAGTGGCAGCCAGACAATTCTTGGTGAATGAAGTGAAGAAAACTGTCCAAGGGGTATAAAATTGTAGCCATACAAATTCACGTAGACTCTTTGTTAATATTTGTGCATGTGGAATGGAAAAAAAGAAAATCACATCACTGTCTAGTTTAGTTGGAAGTTTGTCGTTATCTGTTTTATAAGTATTTGCTGTTTGTGAACTGAACAGCGTGCCCAGCTTGGTGTTGAAGCATTTGCTAATGCCCTTCTCGTGGTGCCGAAGACCCTTGCCGAGAATTCTGGGCTTGATACGCAGGACGTGATCATTTCTCTGACGGTATGATACTTTCTGTGGAATTTATTAGTTGACAGGATGGGGAATATGGAATGATCTGAATAGTTAGCTTTGTGTTCTTCTTTGATGGTTCTTCAGGGCGAGCATGACAGGGGAAATATTGTTGGCTTAAATCAGCACACAGGGGAACCTATTGATCCCCAGATGGAGGGTATCTTCGACAATTACTCTGTGAAGCGCCAGATCGTAAACTCAGGGTACATTGACATTTGTCCTTTTAAAAGCAGTTTGCATTACATCTTTCCTATAGAAATGCGTTTCTGGTATTAAATCAGTTGAACCAACAGCCAAATAGAATTTCAAGTAACTGGCAACCTTCATGTGAAGAAACTAGCGCTAGGATTGTCTTGGTTTCAAACCTGACTTTGATGCGACAACGACAAGACAAGCCAGCAAAAATTTATTTATCCTATATGCTCAAGTTTAATATATGCTGCGGTTACACAATGGGGACCAGTGGTCGTTTAGTGATTTTCCCTTTATGCTAATTACTTGTGAAATTGTCTTTTCAGGCCTGTCATTGCATCCCAGTTACTATTGGTGGACGAAGTGATCCGTGCTGGCCGTAACATGAGGAAACCTTCTTAGTGTATTCCATAACCATGCTTTTTGGGTGAATACTCTCTGAGGCTCGAGAAATTTACTGTGTGGAGTCCTTAGGCCTGAAGTAAAGGAGACCCCAGATGAGATTAAATTCCTGGAATGGGGTCAACTAGCAGTGATTGGCTCACCCTGACTAGAGCTATTTGATTTGCATTCTATACGAGTTTTGCCTTCTGGGGTGTGCCTTTGTCCGTGTTTTGTTCTTGTAATGCCTTCTTTGGGTGTCTGAATTATTTTCTTCTGCAGTAATTAGTATATGGTACTTTATTTTTGCTGGACATACGTATTGAGAGACGGTACTTATTCTATACGGGTATTGATCTGTGTTGCTGTGGTGGATCTAACTGTTGAAGCTAGCTTATCCCCAGTGCTAACCTCTATTCACATTATCTTTCTAATTTTACAGAAAATGCCCATTAAGCCAAGAGAATTGTCGTATAACCTGGGGCCAGGGCTATGTTAATCGAACAGGTTGATCCTTTTTTATTCCAATGAGAATAGGATGTCCGAGCAAATCCTCATTTGGTGTAACGTTGTTCTCATCTTATGTAGTTTGGTTAGAGGATTATATGCGACAGCAGATTATTTTCTATAAAATAAAAGTTTCAGTCGTGTAGCTTTTGCCCGAAGAACAGCTGCCACGTTCGAAAGGGTGCTAAATGATCGTCGGCATGCCCTGTCCCATAAAAGCCAAGATTAAAGATATGGTGCCAAGGCGACCGTCCAGCATAAGAAGTATCATCTTCAAACTGTGACCTTTTTGTCGTCTCAATTCGCTAACTTACGGCTTCGAAGTTGGTGTGCCGATTGAGATGTTACCGTCTGTCTGTATTCTCATTTGATCTCAACTCAATTTTCTGTACATTATCTTCTGCAGCATATTCTCACGTATTTAGAGTCGCTTTCAGCGGAAAAGAAATAACTTCCGGTACAAGTTTGAATTTCAGCGAGCACTTCTGGCGTGTGGGTTTTGACGAATTGGCCTCGAATTGACTTGAAAATGTGAAACGCATCAAGGAGCCCGGGAGAAATTATTGTCATGGAGAAAAAAATAAAATAAAAAACGATCGCGCTCTGCTCTCGCTGCGTAAGTGGATGACCGTCCAAGGCCTAAAAAGATTGCCTTCGCAAAGGCACAATCAATCATGATGGGGTCCATGCCGGTGGTCAATGCCAGCGTGGTCTTTCTGCCTTTTGGTAAACCCAATGTGGCCGTCTCTGTCTCTCTCACCTCAATGGATTGCCAACCCCCTTTTCCTTTTCGCTTTCCAGTAATTCCTCTTTTCACCCCGCTGTACTCTTGAGGTCCTTCACATCGGACCCTAAACTTCATGAGTTAGTCGTCTTCCCCCCCACCCAATCAAACTTTTCAAGCGTTGCATTTTGCGCCTCGTACTTTAACATAGGAGGGGTACATTCCCAGCGGCCAAATTCGCGTATCAGAAACGAAATAGAAAAATGAGAGTGCTATGACGGTTGGAAAGTGTATTCGAACTTCCTGCAAATCTCTCACTTCCGACTTGGATTGCCTGTTCATGAATCTCGACTGCACCGGACTGGAGAGGTCGGCCGGTCCAGCCGACCCATAACCAGGCCAACGCGACACATTAGAAAATAAAAAGAAGGGCAAAGTCGGGTGTCTTGAAAGGGCTAGCCTGCAGTTCTCAATATCCCACGAAGGAATGGCCAAACAGAGAAAATGTCCCCTCTTTTTGTGGGCCTCCTTTTTTCTTTTGGCAATGCGAAAATTCCAAAGCTCGGAGAAGTGTTCTGCTTGCCTTGGAGTTTTTTCTTTGTTGGGCGCCCTTTTTTTCCCACGCCCGTCCCTCCCCGCAATACGCGTCTTCGGCCAACCTCATTCGATGAAAAGGGAGGCCACCGCCTCCCGATTCAACCTCCGCTCCCCCGTATAAATTTGACTCTCCCGACGCCCCTCGCGTCTCGCCTGTCCCTTCCCCCCACTCACTTCGCCCGGCTTTTCCTCTCCTCTCTCTCTCTCTCTCCCTCTCTCTCGCTCGCTGCTCCTGCGCTTCCGCGATCCCTAGCAGTCGAAGGTAACACGCCCCCGCACATCTCCTCCTCCTCCTCCTCCTCTTCTCTCTCCGTTTCGATCTGACCTTCTTCGATCGCGCGTGGGTGCGTCCTTCGTCCTTCGATTCGGATTCGTTCGTTTGAATTCCAGATTTGAGATTCGGAGTCATTTTTCGTGTTTTGGATCTGAGCTTCCGGCTGACGGTTCCGCGTGTGTGCGCGCGCGAGCGTTCGGCATGCGCTGATCTGATTCTGATTTTGTGCGTGCGCGATTGGATCTGTCGAGTCTGTAATCCTTCGGGAGGCGAAAATGCGTGTTGAATGGGCTGGAATATTTTTTTTTTATTTTCTTTTTAAAATTTTTTGCTCGTGGAAATTCGTAAGAGATGAGTGGAATTATGGAAAGGGAAGCGGCGGAATGATTTGGCGGTGATGATTTTCAAGTTTTGACTGTTTCGTGTGACCGATGAGAATGAGTACGATTCGACTTAGATGGAGTAATGATGAGTTGTTATCTCTTTCTCCGTGTATGGCCGAATGCGAGCGAACGCGAATCACCTGATTCGCGTAGAGGACTTCCCTTTTTTATGTCCTGACCTAGCATGATGCGGATGACGATGTAGCCATGCCGAAATTTGTTAGATCTGATGTGGCATTAGCTCCAATTGATTTAATCTGCGGCGGCGGTGATTTGGCGTGAAAGTCGTGCTTTGAATTAGGGGGTCTGTCTTGGGCTAGTAGAACGTAGCTCCCATTCCGCGAGTGAAACAATTCAAATGATCCCCGCGGTGTCGTAGCGAGAAATGATCCGCTTACAGTTTCTGATTCTGCGGAGTTTCTGTTCTGATGATCGAGACTAATGTGCCTTGTGTTGGCGGACTTAGGCTTCGTAACAGTACGGCAAAGATGTCGCCCTCTGATTCTTCGCGGGAGGAATATGTGTACCTGGCCAAGTTGGCCGAACAGGCTGAGCGGTACGAGGAAATGGTGGAGTTCATGGAGAAAGTTGCCAAGACCGTGGACGTCGAGGAGCTGACTGTTGAGGAACGTAACCTTTTGTCCGTGGCGTACAAGAATGTGATTGGGGCCAGGAGGGCGTCGTGGAGGATTATTTCTTCCATTGAGCAGAAGGAAGAGACCAGGGGCAACACCGATCATGTGGTGATCATTAAGGAGTACAGGGGAAAGATTGAGTGTGAGCTTAGCAAGATCTGTGATGGGATTCTCAGCCTTCTCGAGTCCCACCTCATTCCCTCAGCCTCGTCTGCCGAGTCCAAGGTGTTTTACCTTAAGATGAAAGGTGATTACCACAGGTATCTGGCAGAGTTTAAGACTGGGACTGAAAGGAAGGAAGCTGCTGAGAGCACCTTATTGGCCTACAAGTCTGCTCAGGTGCGTTCCCAGTTCAATTCATTTGCTTTGAACACGGCTCATGTGATTACCTTAAACTTCTGTCTTGATGATTTACTTCTTTGTTAATACTTTATAATCTGACACTTGTATCTCTTGTTGATTAGGATATTGCCGTAGCTGAATTGGCTTCTACTCACCCAATCAGGCTGGGACTTGCGCTGAACTTCTCTGTGTTCTACTATGAAATCCTTAACTCGCCTGACCGTGCCTGCGCTCTTGCAAAGCAGGTGTGCTTTACTAACAATTGCATGCTATCGCATGCAAAGCTGCAGACTTAGTACTGTGCATCACTTTTATCTGAGGTGACATAATGGGCTAACAGGGTATAGCTTAAAGCATTCATCCTCTCCTTTTTAACTTGAGGAGAATGGATTTTTTTCATTATGGACTTTTTAATTTGCGCATTTGCAAAATTTGAGTCCTCTGGGCATTTTCTTTCGTAAATAATATGGGACGACAATTAAGCAGCTGCTTTGATGTAATTTGGAATTTGGAATGCGTATTTCAACCTTGTGCAAGACTATTGTGCTGTGACTGAAATAGGAGTTGTAGCTGTATTTTATTTTTCCCATTTAACTGGATCTACTACTTAATTTGCTCTCTGCTTCATTTTTTAGTAAATTTCATTTCCTGACTAGCAGCAATTTGTTTCTTTAGGCATTTGATGAGGCCATTTCTGAGTTGGATACCTTGGGTGAGGAATCATACAAGGACAGTACGTTGATCATGCAACTTCTGCGAGACAACTTGACACTCTGGACTTCTGATCTCACGGTCTCTCTCTCTCTCTCTCTCTCTCTCTCTCTCTCTCTCTCTCTCTCTCTCTCTCTCGGAGTATGCGTGTGTGGGAGGGCGCAAGTGTGTACTCATTGTCAATACTAGCAATGCACTTGTCGGTATCTCTCATGGCTTTTTTTTATCAACGAGTCTTCGAAAGAATTGCAACGGTTTTTCACCCACTTGATTTCATTCGTGAGGTTTATATCGTAATACATTGGAGTTTTCCTCGATTGATTGAAATTTTTCCACTCCCTAGGTGTTCATGTTCTTATTCATTGTGTTTGTGATGTCAGGATGAAGCTGGGGATGACATTAAGGAAGCATCAAAACCGGAGTCTGGAGAGGGGCCGCAATGATTTGCTCAGTTAATAGGACAATGTTGGTACTTTATGATGTTTTGCACTGTCGTAGATGCCATGTGGCTTGTCTCAGTGAGATTACTTATGAACTTGAGTGCTATAAGGTGTTTTTCTAGTGTTCCTTGATGAGATTCGGGTTGGTTTACCTATCAAACGATATATAATTAGAGTTTTTAGAGTGTTTTAATGGATATCATTATCTCAAATTGCCGGTTCCCTCGTGTGCGCTTTCGTGCTGCCTAGTTTAAATAGCACAGGCCCGTTGCATTTGATTATGGATTTCTTCTTTTCCTTGTTGGACGATACTAAGACAGTTCAAGGAGGCTTGGTCAAGTTATGGCCGATCAATGTTGTGCACCGCGGCCAATTTGTGGAGGAAGCTTGAGAACCTCAATTGTCTCTAGTTCCTAGATAGTTGTCGGACTGTTGACAATTGGCACATTATGAATGTATTCCTAGAATAGAACGTGGATCGATACAATTTGTATATCTGTCATATGATATGTATCATTTGAATTGCGCAACCTCTCATCCAGTTACAATGCCGTTGGCAAAGGAAAACGCTATGGAGAGTCTCTCTCTAAGAAGCTTTCTCTCTGATGTTCCGTCGGGAACACTGGAGTACCAGGAGGGAGAAAAAGAATTGTGTTAGTGAGCTTCTTCCGTCAGGACGATGTGTTCAGGGTTGTGTTGGAGATGAGTCTCACTTCATAGAGATCCTGCTCTCCCTTCGCTGCAATTGAAGGTTCGCAATCATCATCAACCACATGCTTGTTCTCTTAAGCCCAATGTCAAATCAATTTATCCTAGTCTAAAACTTCTGCTGGTATAACATGACCGACACATAATGTGCAACTCACCTACTTCAGCTGAAATGCCAGGTCCAAAGAACGAAGCAAACTTCGCCTGCAAAATAGTAAAGATTCTCAATCCATGATAGGCGATAAATAGCAGCACAACCAACTTTTTGAAACATATATAAAAAGAGGCCAGGAAGAGAGTATGGGCGAGCTTGTCGTGTTTCATGAAGCCATAATATCGAATGCCCAACATTCTCTACGACTCCCTATACGGTAGAAACCAGGTTTTCAACGATTAGAAATCGCGACTAACCGTACCTGTCTTTGCTCAAAATCAGATAGTTGCAATGCTTTTGCCTCAAATACCAAAACCAAGCAGTATTTTCCTTCCTCGGTGACCTAAGGCAATACCTTCAAATCATCAGAAGACAAAAAGAGAGAACAATGGAATACAACCTAAGGGGCATAGCCATTAGGTAATGACTATGATAGTGCACTAAACTATGCTCCTATAAGTAGAAGCGTTCAGAAATGTCATCTGCTCGATATCCAAAGGGTAGAAAGAGAAAGTATACTTCTTCGCGGATCATCTGTAGTATAGGTGCACTCCTTCGTGGGATTCCACCACCCTAGAAAATACACAACATATAATGCTGATATCAGTCAATTTATTCAGAAAGATAGTATGTCGCACATGCAGTAAGCACAAATCATAGCAACTCCTCATACTAGATGCCAGCATTCATTTGGTATTACATGAGAATATGCCTACTTTTATTTCTTGGCCTTACGACTCAACACAGAAACGCAAATATTATCAGAACCATACCTGGCCATACTGGAAGATTCGTTTCAACGCCTCATCCAAATGCTGCTCATCCCCATATCGATATCTAATGACATCGCTTCTAACCTAATGATATTTAAATCAGTCATGCAGGACAGTCAATGTAATACACACGCACGCATACCCGTTTATATGTGGATTAGAGAAAAGAAACTTTTGAGCATATGTTTCGGCCGAGTTATGAGAAACTCGGGCTCTTACTTCACTGAATAAAACATACTAGGTAAAATTTTTATCTTTTTCCTTGAGAAAACTGCATATTGACCTTCTCTGAAGTTAAGAAGAAAGCATGGAAATGCATTAAATCGAAATGAAAGTAGATAACAAAACGGAATTGAATTTTCCATGTCTCGGATACCCCAGTCAAATTTATGATCAAAATTACATCCTTTGACTCTATTTGAAGGACATTACTCCTCTGTTAGCTTACTTCCTTTCCAACAGCTTACAAGGAACGAAATTACTCAAATATATTATGATCATAGATTGGTCCAAAGGGGTTTGCAATGCTTGGAAGTATGTAAAGCTTACACATGTGCGGAGTGACTAAAGGAACTTAAACAACCTTTATTTGCAGAACAAGGAAAAGTCAAGTTTATTTGACAATAATACCTGCTTTAAGATTGGGGTGGCACAGTTCTCCCTCAACATTTGAGCATCTGAATATGTCAAGCATGGTACTGGTTTGAGCTCTGCATACTACATTTAACAAGAAAAGATTAGTATCCCATATAGAGCCTTCTTTAAATTGCCATATCCAACAACACAGCATTAAAAAGAAACACGACATAAAATTTCAGATCCCAGAGTCAGATGCACCTCGTTGTTTTAAACCTAATTCTAATTGGCAGCATAACTATCGAGCTTATTGCAACTGCAATTTCGAATTTAAGTGTATCTTTTCACACGGATGTTCTGATTGATGTTAAAAGGGAAGGGCACAACAAAGCAAGAGAAGGCAGAACACACGATCAAATTACATGTATCTTTTCACACGGATGGTCTGACAGATGTTAAAAGGCAAAGGCACAAGAAATCAAGAGAAGTTAGAAAACAAGCAAGCATATTGGAATTACATTTTCCAGACAAATACATAGATTTGTACTTCCACAGGTAATTTGAAGCTGTCTGAGATCCTAGATGCAGTTAAATTCGATTCAGGCTACAGAAGCGACTCCTGATATCATGGAGAAATGCTACTTATATTGAGAAGCACAAATAAGAGTCATTTGCCAAGCGATACAACAAGCTTTCACAGGTGAATTAGACAAAATCAACCATCAGGTTTTGACCCCCCCGAACTTCAAGCCACTGATCAAATATCATCACCCCATACCCTCAATGCCACATCACTTAGCAAGCAAGATTTACTGAATGCTCGGCATTTGTACCATTACAGAAGGAATTCCGCCGAGACAACGAGCTCACCTTCAAAGCCATACCAATAATTGCCAGAGGGAAACCATATGTCAGCATCAAGGCAGACCATTCCGAACCAGGGAGGATATTGAAATATGCACAAAATCCATAACTGCACATTTAGCACGAAAAACACCAATTGTTCAAAAAAAAAAAGGCACCAAACTTACACTTATGACAAGTCCTCAACCACTTAATCCAAATCCTAGTTCAACAAACGCAAGGCACATAACATAGGGACTTACGACAGGAGCGAAACTCCAACTCCCAATCCAATAACACCGAATGAAACCTGCAATTTCACAAAGCTCAAATCATATGCGGCTCCAAAAATTAGTCAAAATCGAAGCCCCAAAGGGAAAATACAAAAAAGAAAGGGAAAAAAGCGACCTTGGCTAGAGAGAACTCATCGTCGGGGATAATCGCCTTGCCAGCGGACGCAGGCTGAGTGGAATCGGCCGCTCTCGCGACGAACGCGAGCTTGCGAGCGAGTGCGAGCCGCCTATCGCCGACCGAAACGGGGGGCCACGATCGGGCGCTGACGGCGCGAGCGGAGGACTGGCGAGGGCGGCGGAGGAGAGGGGAGAGATCGCGGCGGCGGCCGCAGATGCCGAACCGGCGGTCGGGAGCGCAGGCGGCGGAAGCTCCCGCTCTTGCCGAAGCTGGCAGCGCAGCATTCACAGGCATCGTCGCAGCCCGTCTCCGGCTCCGTGCGCGAGGTGCGAGCGAAGAAGCAAGGAGGAAGAAGAAGAAGAAGAAGAAGAAGAAGAGATACAGTTACAGTTGAAGATTGGCGGTGTGAAAATCACGGCGCGCTCTCAACCGCCAAAAAATTAGCCCTTACGTGTCGCCATAACAGGCATCCATTTCATCGCTCCTTCTTACTTAGTAAAGACACGGGCCGGACCATCCAAAACCGACGGGCCTAAAATCGTTGTTTAAGCTCATCCTGATGGACCGGCCCATCGGGCTTATCGGGCCACTAGGCCCATTGACTCGTGATTGGACCTCTGTTGGTCCATTGACTCGCAACTCCGGTAACGTTGGTGTGACTCAGACCTGTCAAAATAGGTCATATACCCATTTCTTAACCCATATTTGATTGGGCTGAATTGTTACATGAACTGAATTGTTATATGAGTTTGTTGTATTCGATAAATGGGTCATAAATGAGTTTAGAATAGTAAGACCCAAATAATATAAGTGTTAAATATATTCACAACAAATTGAGATCAAAACCACCTCTATGACTCTCTCTTTTGTCCTCATTCGATTTTGCACTTGCTCACTCTTTGCTCTCACTTCAATTTTGTTATGAGTTTTCCTAGATTTGATCAAATATGCAGGTGCTTAACCAATATAGGTTAGGCTGAGTACAAGTCGCTAGATTTGTATTGGATAAAAATGGTCAAAACGGGTTAAATGGGTCAAACTGGATCGGATTTTTTCGGCTCGATCCACTTGTTTGACATATCTAGCGTAATTTGTATTTTCAATAACGTGGCATGTAGGGTGAGCATAGTTTTATGGTAGAACCTGGAATCGGAGAACTAGACCAGTGGGAACCTATCCGATTCCAAGTTCCAAAGTATGTAAGGTAAATTCTAGATGCCAAAAATTAGGAAACATGTTTTAACAGGCAAATTCCAGGTTCCACTATCCAAAACGTGAAATAAGTTTTTGTATTTTTCTTGATTTATTAACGAGTGTATCATCTAGAACCAATAGTCTAAACTTTTTATGACTAAGACTTGTACTTTTTTAATATTTCATATTTTTCGTGTATCTAAATATAAGTTGTAGTCAGTGAATTACAGCAGTCAGTGGTGATCATTAAAGTTGATAATTCACTATAATTATTTAGAAGAACTCGATTACATCAATTTGACAAGTTTTAGGACTTAATTGCATTTTTTTATAATTTTTAGGACTCAATTATATTTTTATGATAAGTTTTAGGATTTTCGGAGCATATATCGTTATAGTTTTCCAAAATAATTTGCCATTCTCCCACTCCTACCGTTTGCGTTCTTTGTGCGGTCCACGTAGCTCGACCCCACTACAACATATTTCGAGCCAGGGATAACGAGAGAATCAAAGGAAGCATGCATGTGATCTCCAAGAAAAGCTGCCATGCCATCCCTTCATGACAAGAACAATTCACGCACACTTTCACTCCCCAACAAAAGTACAAAACGAAACCAAATTGCCACGGTCCACCCCATCATCATCTCCTCTTCACGCTCCATCCGTCCTTCACCATTACATTTATTCGACACAGACTGAAAAAAGTGATCCCCAAACATCACTTAGCACGCTCTGATATGTGACAGAAACACTTTGATTTTCCGGGCGGGTCGCCTGTGGCTCTCCCTCTGCTTCCTCTTGCTCATCCATGAAAGGCACCCGACTTGCCTGCATCTGCAAGTTCTGCGCTCATCTTCCTTCTCTCTGTCGTCACTCTCTCTCATCGACGAGCCTTCCTCTTCTTCATCTCCTGTTTCTTCGTTTGCTCCAGCCTGCAGAACCCGGACGTATTTGTTAGCACGTTTAGTTTGAACTTGGAAATATTCGAATTCGGTTTGAGTAACAGATCTTGTCTAAGCCAAGGAGTGAATGCTACTCCTCAAAAGATAGCAAAGATTTGGCAATGCCCCCCACTCTTTCGCTCTGTACTTCAGAGAATCTTCAAACATTATATGTACCTAATGATCTCGTCATGCCTTACAACTTAGTAGATGGTGACCCTATAGAAACATTTCTATCGAGTTTCTGTAACGTACGATGCAACATTGATGACACTACCGAAATATTCAGTCTACTAAAGCCCTTTATGCAAATAGAAATCGTGATGGAGGTTAGCCTAAATTCAATCGAGAAAACTAACTTCTTTCAACCTGATTACGACTCTAGCTAGGGGCAGTACAACCAACCAAGCGCGTTAGATAGAGAACTTAATTTCATAGAAATGTAACAAGAGAACAAAACCGACCATAACGAAGTTAGACTTTGTCCAAATCCATAGTTTACGATTAAGTAGACAGTGTCCATTTTCTTCTATGCTTTTGTAATTATAGTCACTTGTTCAAACGTTTAAGATGTCGGATTCTATCATAATGCGGTGATCCTAGACAGCGACACCACACGTGGTGACCGAACACAATGATTTTACACTATATTTCATGTGTACTACACATGTGAACTTCAGCAGTAGCCTAAAATATCTCAGCATCCATCTTTTCAAAAGGGTGTGGTTTCACGTAGCAGTGGAAAGTGCAGCGCACTGATGAGACAAAATCGGGAATCGCAGGACATATTATTCATTCAGCGCGGGTCCTGACGAGGAAGAAGATGAACGTTTCGACCCTAGAAAGCATGTGAATACCAAAGTAGTTGATGTTGCTATTTCATTTGAGAGAGTGGATAAGAAACAACAAAAGAATAATTATAATGATGATAATCGACACAAACCAACAAAGAAGTCCTACGAGAAAAGAATCATTTTTGAAATTCATCATTATTAAAGCATCTCGATGTAGTTCCACAGGAAGAAACAAACAACAGGATCAAATCAAGCACAGAAAGAGTTACCGTACGCGCAAATTCAAAATGCAAAAGATTAACGCCTGGATCTTGAAAGGATCAGAAACACTTTTCGCTTTATTGGTGAAGAAAGTTAACTTTGTGATAAGCAAGGGAAAGAGAACAAAAGGGAAAAAGCGGGCTTGTGTAGAGGACAAACGGTTGTGTGATCGGGATAAGAAATCGTGGGTCCACGTTGTGCTCAGAGCAGGAGGGACCAACTACATCTGTCTCGATGTTAGGCGGGAACATCTCATGGGATGCTCGACTGTAGTTGTTGTTTTTGGGGATGCACGGTGCTTGAAATTTGAAAGCAAACGGACAATTTGTCATACTTGGTGAAGATATTTCTAAAGATGAGGAGATGGGATGTAGAATTTGACGAGAACGCTTACATGATTTGACTGTTAATCAGTCATTATCAAGGCTATGATTGCAATAGTACTTGAGATTTTATTATATCCCCTCAAAACCTAATTGTAGTTTATTTTTCTAGCATAGTTGACATTAGATTAATTCCTTAAAGAATATGCAAAATGTTAGAATATGGCTATAACAAGTGGAGGAAGACTATATGAATATAAGCTATATTCTAACCTAAGAGTCAAAGATGTGAGATAACACTTTAACGCTCCTCATCTGCAAATGAGACTGCAAGCACATTGAAGAAGACACAAATTGAAGAACGAGGAGCCACCCATACGTGAAGCTAGGTGATGAAGGATGCGGAAGCAAGGCTTTGATAATATGTGAGATTGTTCAACTCAAAGTTTAGATTAATAAGTGGAGGGAGACGATATGTGTTCATAAGCTATAAGACATTCCAGCCGTGGTAGTTGAGCGATGTAGAATATTTTTGAACCCAAACCATACTTACCTCTTCTTCGGACTTCATCTTTGAATTTGAATGGGACGACTCCCTGCTTTCCTCACTGCACCGTTTTGTCATCCTCTCTCCGATTGACGGGGTTGAAGCGGGGGTCGGGCTGCTTGACTTCAGATCAGCCAGCATGCTCTGAACTCCGACATCTCTAGTCGGTCGCGCCACTTTCTTTTCTGAAAAATTCAATAAACAAAAGACCAAAGGAGAGATTATTGATCAAAGAACAGCCAAACTTGGTTTAATAGGAGACTGATTAAACATACAAAAGGGTAGTTGGAATGAACCTTGAATTGGGATTTGGAGCACATTTTCTTGTGGGTTGGAAGAGGCAAGCTTATTATTGGTTTGTATAGAGTAATATGAAGGATGTGAAGGAGCAGAATAGATGAGAGGTGCAGACATGGTGATTCGATTGGTCATCATGTTACGGAAAGATCTTGCACTGAGAGTTTTCGCAGACAAGCACTCCATTGGCACTTGCCCGGAGAGCGGGTTGCTTATGTACTTCTCCGCATCGCTCCACTTTGAATTCAGAGCGAATCCTTCAGGCGACAAGCACTCCCACAGATAACCTGACCTTGCCTGTAATGCTGCATTTCACAGAGAGTACTTTTTTTAAACTTTCTGTACGCGCGACAGAAGTACGGAAAAATTAGCTTCGTTAGAAGCTAGCTAGGCTTGTGAGATAAGAACTAAGAAAACTCTCTGTGTTTTGTTACCTTTGAGAGCTGTGCTGAAGGAGTATGTTGAAGGATCGATCTCATCTGCGCATGATGAAGTTCAAAAGAGAAAATTTTCAGGAAAACTGGATGACAAACCAAAAGGCCATGAGCTTTTGAAGTCGTTGGTTTGCGAAAAAGCACGGTCACGTCGGGATTAGATCTCGTCAAGGGACATGAGATAGCAAATTACCCGGTATCTAGCTACATCGTTTGCGTGGGATCATGTGTGCGACTTGCGGTACTTAATGCATGCGATTCGGACTCAACTCGAACGTGGACTGTGCGAATTGAGTTCAGACAAGAATTTCACGAGCTTTAGTGAAAATAGATCCTAGAGAGACCGAGAGAGAGTAGAATGGGATACCTCTAAAAGGGTAACCAGGGGAAGAAGCAGTGCTGGAGATGGTGAAGTTGGACCGGAAAGAGCGGTTGTCCTCTCTGAAGCTCCTGATGTTGGAAGCCGAGAACCTTCTTGAGCTGGTGTTGTGTTTGCTGATCCTGGCGGCTTTCAGATCCCAATCCTTCAAGTTTAAGTCTGATGATGGTTCTTGATGATGGTCTCTTGGCCTGGCAATATAGTTTGGAGATTGGTTTTCCATGGTCAGGTCTCTCTCTCTATCAAATTTCTTAACTTTCCAAGTTCAGGGTTTTCTGCTCTGTTTTAGTTCAGAATCGGAGTGGTTGAAATATTCGAATAAATTTTAGTTTGTTTTCAGTGGGTGCCACTTTTTTGCTGAATGAAATTGTGGAGCAGTTTTTGAGCTATACTTTTTGGTGCAGGGAGGGGAGAGCAGGATATAGACAAATCCATGGTGGATTCTCTCTTTATTTGCTTTGTTGGGTAAAATTTTGAAAAAAGAGTCATTTCATATCGTTTAAATCTGTTTACGTTTTTTAAAATACTAAGGAGAAGAAAAGGTTGAATATTTCTTGTAAGATTTGATCTGTCACGTGTGTCCTTTGAGAAATTGAAATGATGAAGTTGAGCTTTACGTACATACATTCAGGGCTTGCTTGGTAATGTCTCTGTTTTTCTATTTTTCCATTCTTTTGTTCCTTATAACAGAAAAAAACAGAAATTTATTTAGTAATGTCAGTTAGCTTTTTTGTTCCCAGAGTAGAAAAATGGTCTGTGAATAAATTTGGAACAGAAATAAGAAAAAAATATATATACTTTTCTATTTCTAAAACAAAAAAAGAAATAATAGAGATCCAAGATTAGCTCTTCCTCTTTCACAATATATTCTCATATTAAACCCTAAAACCCTAAACCTTAACCCTCAAACCCTAAATCCTAAACCTTAATCCTAAACCCCAAAAACCTCAAATCTCAATACCTAAATCCTAAAACCCATAACACTAATATGAAAATTCCAAAACCTTAAACCCCAAAACGCAAATCCCTAAAACCCTAAATCTTCTAAACCCCAAATCCTAAAATCCCAAACTTAAAACCCGAAACACTAAACTCTAAAACTCCAAACCCGAAACTCTAAAACCTAAACCCTAAAATTGTAATTCCAAACCCTAAATCCTAAAACGTTAAACCGCAAAACCCCAAACCCTAAATCATAAACCCCAAACCCTAAACGCTATACCCTAAATCCCAAACCCCAATACCCAAAACCCGATTCCCTAATATCATAAGCCCTAAACCACTAAACCCCAAACCCAAATCCTAAAACCCGAAAACTCGAAACGCTAAACCTAAAACCCGAAACTTTAAAACCTAAACCCCAAACCCTAAACCATAAAATCCAAAACATAAAACCCCAAACCCTAAACCTCAAAATCGAAATCCTAAAACCTTAACCCCTAACACCAAATCCTAAAATTCTATACCTTAAACTGCAATTTCCTTAACGACTACCTGATATTTGATTTGTCTATAAGGAGTAATTCTCTTTATAATTGTATTAAAGTCATCCAATTCTATATCATAATATATTATTATTCTATTTCTAGTCCAATTTTATCGAAACTTAAATTGTTAAGTCCCATAAACTACAATTTTCTCGACCACCACTTGGTATTTACTTTGTCTATAAAGAGTAATTTTCTTTATGATTATATTGAGATCATCCAATTTTATATCATAATATATTCTTGTTCAATTTCTAGTCCAATTTTATTCAAACATGAATTGTTAAGTCTCCACCGATAATTTTATAATTAAATGAAAAAATTGGGAATAGAAATTTTTAGTGTCCTACCAAACGTATTTCTGTTTTTTATTATTCTGAAAATAGAAATTTGTACAGTTACTAAACGTATTTTTTTTTCAGAAACTCGTCTAGGGAATAGAAATAGAAAAAACTATTTATGAACAAAAATTGTTTGTAGGAGCAGAAACGTTACCAAATAGACTCTCAATGGGTTGGACTTTGAGTTACTTACAAATAATGCATCATGCCTAAATTTTCCAACTGATATGCCCGTAAATCATCAACGTATCGACTTATATAGCGAAAATATAAAAATCTAGACAAGTAAAGATGAGAGAGAGATATGATTACTAAAGATGCAGACTGTGATAAGCCACTCTTCCCTTGCCACATTGTAATAATTGCGTGAACCTCGGTATAAATGGAGAACGATGCGATCTCTTTGTGGATAGACCGTGTCATTTCAGGATCACGTCTCCCTCAAAGTTCCAATGACGGCATAAAGATGGTGGCACAAACGCACTGCCATCCTCTAGAGCAATCTCTCTCCGTCTTTGCAACCTCGATCAATGGCAATCGAAGGTACGTGAGGGTGGGTCCTGTGTCGTCGCCCTTAACCCGCATCTCTTGCCAAAAGATCTCTCGGGTCTTCATTTGTTGAATTCAATGTTTAGAATCGCGAAAGACATCTCGATATCTTTTTCCTAATCGCAACAACCGCTACGATATTCCAATTAAATCCGCCAGCGACGACAAGAGTTCACCTCACATATCGAGCCGATAGAGAAACCGTGGAAACAGGAAGTTTCAGACCGGAAAAGAACTCGCGTACGTTGCTCTGTTACTCGATTTCTACAAAAGAAAGAAAGAAAAAAGCCATTCAATTCCACTCTGGGTAAGATGTGAGGAAGGACACATCCAAAAGAGGAGGGGGATTGCTGTCAGTATGGGCTGGACGAACGAAGAGGAAAAGGAGTGGTGGACGGCATTGGCAGGGCAGGGCAGGGCAGGGCGGGGGGATTTCCACACAACATCTTCTCTCTCCCTGTTTCATGCGTCCAAGAAATGATGAGGTTGTCATCGTTTTCTGACATTTCAAAATTTGTGCAGCCGAGGGCCAAGGATCCAGGAAGGAACAATCGAGGGGGGTCCCACCCGGTAAGCCCATCTCATCCTGGCCGTCCGCTTTGTCTGACGTGTGCGCCTCGCTGTTTCGCTGCGGTGGGCCCCCCCCTCCCCCCATCCTCGCTTCGTTTAATCTCTAAAGTTTTTTTTTTTATTTCCCTTTTCCATCTATAATTTGTTCAATAATTTCAAGGAGACTGAGATTCCTTCCGATATCATGCCTATTGCCTACCCCCCCTACGCACGTCTTGATCTTTGGTGGTCCTGTGCCCTACGTATCATAATTTTGTTTTATCCGCGCGTGAGTTTTTCGAGAAAAATAATCTTCTTTCTCCGGAAAATTGCTTGGTGGAATTTACGAAATGTATATTTAAAAGTTAAAACAAATGTTCTTGTTAAGCATATTTAGAAAGCATTTTGATTTTCATATCATTGATTACGCCCGAAAAGTCATTTGATGCAAATTGTAAGTTTTTTTATTTTTATACAATCGAACGGTCGTGATGGTTCTTAATTTAGAATATGAATTTTTTGAGTGGACTTATTAGTATTCAATGAGACTTATCATTTGTTATATGTATTTCAACACTTGTTCTTGGGACATGTGCACTTGGTGATTGAATTATCTTTCCTTAATTTCTCTATAGAACTCAAAATCAACACGAAGCTTATGATGCCTGCTCGAATATCTTTTTGCTATTAAAAATAATCGGTGACTTTCGAGTCTCATTTAAAAATGATATTCATTTCGGATGCCTTTTGATTGTTCCACCTCACAATCTAATAAAACTCGTCATGCATTAGTCATGATATTTATGCTTCGTTTATTTCACTGAAAATATTCGTGGACCCAAGCTCGGCTGTCAGGGTCCTGTGCTCGGCCTTTATGGACCCAAGCCCGGGTGCTGGGGCATTGGGTATGGGCACCGAGGCCTTGGGCTAGGCCTCGATGGACCTAGGCACTGGCATCAAGGATTTGAGCACTAGCATCGAATTCCCGAGCTCAGGCTCAATAGACCCAGGTGTTGAGGACCCAAACTGGATACCAAGGACTTGAGAACAAGTGTTAGGGTTTTCGTACCCAATCATAGAGTTCCTGATATAAGTATCCAAATCTAGGCCCAAACTTGAACCCTTTTTTGTGTACGCATGGACCATGATGACGGGACTCGTTTATCTGCCAGGCCTGACCAGGCTAGGCCCAACCTTTTGATTCTCTAGACTTTCAGGTTTTTTCTTTTGTTGATTGGTGGGCTTGGACGAGAGAGGCCTGATTTTTAGTCTGATATCAAGCCTGATAATGTTGGAGGAGTTTTTTAAGTGTATTGGCATCCGGCCTCGGTTTGTCTCGAGAAAAATGCAATATTTCTAAAAAATATTTTTCAGAAAGTCATTTTCCTAAAAAATGATAATATTTTTCCGGTGTGTGGTTGAGACATGAAAATGAACTGGAAATTATTTTATGTCGTTTGATAAGCTAAATAGACATCCACTATTCAGGCGTTAGTGACTTGCGTCCGAATAGCCGGTGAACTAGATATAGGCACTGAGGTTACAGGCCAGAATACCCGGCTCTTGAGCACTAGCATGGACACTGATCCCAGGTCCGTCGAAGCTGAACTTGATGGACCCAAGTCCGAGCGCCGGGGCCAGCCTCGATAGACTTGGACTTGAACATCAAGGACCCAAGTAAAGGCATTGGGATCCCAGGTCCGGCCTTGATGGATTTGGGCGCAAGCATCATGGTCTTGGCCATGATCTTGATGGACGTGGGTCTGGAAATTGGGTCATGACTACTGGGGTCCGAACATGACCTCAATGGACAAACTTGGGCCTCGCCTCGACGAACCCGGGCACTAGTGCCTAGGTCCCAAACTTGGCCTCGATGGACCAAGCCCAGCCTCGAAGAACCCAAGCATGGGCGCTAAGGTCAGCTTCGATGGAACTGGGCTTGGTTGCCAAGATCTCGGGCCAGGCCTTGATGGATCTAGGACCCGGCACTAGAGACTTGGTTTTAGGGCCGTGTTTCATGACTCGGCCTCAATGAACCTGGTGTGGGCATTGGGGACTCAAGCACCGACACCAAGGTCCCGAGCTCGACCTCAATGAACCAAGGCCTAAGCATTGGGGCCCCAAAACTAACCTTGATGGACCTAGGCGCAGGCACCGAGGCTTGACCTTGATGGACCCTAGCCCGAGTGCCAAGGTCCTAGGCTTTGCCTCAATAGACCTAGGCTGGCTCTCAATGGACCTTGGTAGACCTGGCCTTGCTGCCAAGGGCCCAAAAATGAGTGTTGGAGTTCCCGTATCTAAGCGTAGAGTTTCTGGTCCAAGCTTTAGTCCTATTTTGGAAAATAATTTTTGATTTTTTAAAAAAGAAATCATATTCCTGAATATAAGCATGGGTTTTTCGTTAACTCATTTTCCTAAGCGATCTAAAGGTTGGACAACGAGAAAAATATATTTTCAAAAATGTTTTCTGTAGTACAAACGGAGCCCTATAGGCTGCACTTGACCGATAGGATAACGATTAGGACATTGCGAGATAAAATCGGAAATGATGTATGTGGAGATTTGTTGTGCTTTACTTTTTATTAGGTAAAACACTAGATATCATGGCGGATACGTTTATAACAATATAAAAACTAAAGATTCCTAGAAAAGTTAATAGACATAAAAATAAAATAAAATGGGTGAGTGAAACCGCAAGTAGCGAACTGTCGTAACGGTCAAGCCCAAGGGCCGCCGCGACCATTACAAAAAAAAATAAGGGATTAGCGACGAATTTTGCGATAAAAAATTTGACAAAATTCGTTGCTAATCGAATTTGCGACGAAATTAGCGACGGAAAAAATTCCGTCGCTAATTCGGCGTCATAAAATTTTGCGACGGAAAATTTCAATTTCCGTCGCTAAATTGCGACGGAAAAAAATTCGTCGCAAATTAGCCACGAACTTTATTCGTTGCAAAATTCGTCGCAAATTAACCACGAATTTTATCCGTCGCAAAATTCATCGCAAATAATTCGTCTCAAAATTTATCGCAAATTAACCACGAACTTTATTTATCACAAAATTCGTCGCAAATTTCGTCGCGAACAAAGGTATCATCTAATTGTCACGTTGGCCGATTACCCCAACAACACTGAAAATGGACCACGAAAGCAAAAAGGGGTGGGGAGAGAAATCACGGGCAACCAACGTGACGGGAAAGTCTGGAAAGCTAGATCGATTTGTCTATATCTTGATCGTTGAGAGGCGACCACCGCGATGGTGGTCTCATCTGTTGTCGCGATGTCTCTGAAAGGGGGCACGAAAAAGGCCGTCTCATGTTGCGTAATTACAGATCAATGTTATCGATGTGCTTGGAATAAGCGTCACGCACGAACCTATAATTTCACAAAAATTAGGGAATTGGTTGCTAGATGTTCAAAGGATGTCCGTAAGTACTTCATCGGGAATGAAAAAGAGACGGAAAAAGAAAGTCGTTTCGTCATGTTACCAAAACAAAAGTTCGAGCATGAGATGTATCGAGAAACTGATCTTCGAAGACGCATGCTTGTTTCTGCGTATCAATTTGCCAATGGTGGACACATTGAGTCTACCATTCCAAGTTTCCCCCCACATTAGAACATTTTCATGATATTGATGACGACGAAAGCAGTCCGAGTCTTCCCATAAACTGTCTTTTAGACTTGGCCATTTCGTTTAGCTCACATTTGTTTGTACCTATGGTAAAAATAATAATTTTTTTTTATAGTTTGCCAAATTGTGCGAGATGTTTATCCTAGAGTTGTCCCCTCCATCAAAAATTGAAATAAAAAGAATTATATGTGACTCTATGTGCCGAAATTTGTACATCGCGAAACTTTCGAAGATCACGAGTTTTTCAAAACACAAAATTCATTCGCTAGACGAATTGGATGAAGCAAAATTGAAAAAAGGTGAAAGTGCATCTGAACACCTCCTTCATCGATCTCAAACCCTAGAAAAAGGTCGATGTTTTCCTAACCCAAAAGGGCCAACATCAAGCGGTGCAATGTGGAGAACGTGACATATATCCTTAAAAAAATGCAGCACAATGGGTACCCCCAAGAGAAAGAGTCCGGGAAGCAAACGATTTTGGTTGGTTGGCGCACCGTACTGGTAGTGGACTTGGACTTGGACTTGAATTTTTTATTTACTAAATTCTTTTTTAATTATTGATTCTTAATCTTCGGGACTTCATAAAATATTTATTTTATTTATATTGTAAACTTTCTTCAATTATTACGGTGGGGATAAATTCGAGAAAGTCGAGGGCTATTACTTAGGGGTGCCAATGGGCAGGATCTGATTTGCTCGAGTTGGGTTTTTCTTGCTACCGTGCTCCGCCCCCTTGCCCCAAATACGCCCTTGCTATTGATCCCTTGAGCCAAAAATTGAAATGGATTGAACCGTCTAAAATACATAATTCATTCTCATGACTATTACTTCTTGATATGATTTTAGGATCACCCCACATAGATCGAATTATCTGTATTGCCACGTGTTTTTCTTCTATTCTTTCATACGATGGGATTTGAAAATGCATTATAAATTCCGCTCCCGAACAAGTAATAATTCGAGGACAACACTTTTCTAGCAAAAAAAAAAGAAAGAACCAGAGGATAACACATTGGCCTACTATGGAGTGTATTCCGATGAAGCAATTGCTGTCTATTTTCGGTACATGCGATCTGTTGAATCATTCGGATCCCGCACCATCCGACGGAACCAAAAACACACGTATGCGTAATTAATAACTCAAAATATTTTCCGTGGGGGAACAAAACTATGGTTTAATTTTGCCATCGAGAGGACCATTGACTATTCCGAGGAATCAACCAAGTCATCATTCAACAGTCCACTCTTTCCACCTCCTGCTGCTTCCACACCACCGTCCACTACGAATTCCCACTACATTCACATGCTCACGATTCAACCTTTCTCCACTCTTCGATGCACCTAATCTCTCTCTCTCTCTCTCTCCATCCACTGTATAATAACACGCACTTCCTCTGCCAACTCGTGCTTGTCTCGCACCGAACAAAACCCATTATTCATCAGCCCATCTTGCTAGTCTCTGTCGAGCAACCATGGCTTGTTCCAGCTCTGCTCTGAGAACCATCTCTTCCTCCTCTGCGAAGCTCGCCAAGAGCTCGGGATCCGCAAGCAGCGGTTCGCCGTCCAAGACGCGCTTGCCCTTCAACCTCTCGACCCCGTTTCTGCCCAAGCTCGCCGCGACATCTCCCTACAGCTCGAGCCAGAGCCTCTCTGGCTTGCCCAGAAGATCCTTCTCTTGCAAGAGCCAGGCCAGTCCTGCTGGTGACTCCACCCCTGGTAAAGTTCCTGGCCACCCCCTTTTGTTTGTTTCTTTTTGGGCAGAACCTCCGAGAGAAAAGAAGGGTCTGTCTGAACACCCATTTTGCTGGATCAAGTCGATCTCTTTTCAAGAATTGACGAGAACGCAGTGACCTTATGAAAGATCCGTGTCCCGATGCCATTCTTTATTTCCTATCAGTGCGATCGATTCGACCCCCCATAACCTTAACTTTCTCAAGATTACTGATGAAGAACTTTTTGTACGGGGTGCGTGTAGGGAAAGTTCAAGAACTGTGTGTGTACGAGATCAACGAGAGAGATCGAGGAAGCCCGGCTATCCTCAAATTGAGCCAGAAGCCTGTCAATTCCCTCGGCGATCTCGTCCCTTTCAGCAACAAAGTCAGTTCCTTTTTCTTCACTTTGCTTCATCTGTGCATCATTTGACACATCTTTTGTCTTCCTGGATCATGTTACTCACTCAATGGGACATTGACAAACCTTTTTCGTTGGGTGGTCAGTATTTGGTCCGACCCTGATAAACTGCTTATCTTGAACTTCTTGTTACTTGGCATAAACTGCTTATTTTCAACTTCTTGCGCTTGATTCGGTCGGGATCTTACTGGTCAACAATCTCTCTTACTGGGCAATAATAGAGTCTGTTGATTTGTGCGCTGAAGCTTCTTATGAAGATCGGGATCACAATTCATTTGTTGGAAAAAAAGAGATGATGGAGTCTGTATTTGATGGATAATGCACAGGATTGAAATACTGTAACTTTAGTAAGATAAAAATTGAAACCTTTTTCGCTCGACAATGTATGGAGTGGAACTACCAGGATTTAGTCCAAGGACTAGATTCTATGCTACACCACAACAGCACTTGATTCAGTTTCTTCTTCCATGAATTCACAATGCAGCTGTACAGTGGGGACCTGCAAAAGAGACTGGGCATAACTGCAGGCATATGCATCCTGATCCAGAACAAGCCCGAGAAGAAAGGCGACCGCTACGAGGCCATCTTCAGCTTCTACTTCGGTGACTACGGCCACATCGCGGTCCAAGGCCCTTACCTGACCTACGAGGACACGTACCTGGCCGTGACCGGTGGGTCCGGCATCTTCGAGGGTGCAACCGGCCAGGTCAAGCTCCAGCAGCTCATCTTCCCTATCAAGCTCTTCTACACCTTCTACCTCAAGGGCATCAAGGACTTGCCTGCCGAGCTCCTAGGGAAGGCAGTCCCACCCAACCCCGGCGTCGAGCCAGCCCCCGCCGCCAAGGCCTGCGAGCCGCACGCCACGATTGCTAATTTCACTGATTGATTGGGGGGATGATTTAGCAATGAATAATGGGTTGCCATTTTTATGCCCCATTGGTGTGGTGCTGCTTCTTTTATTAGGTGTTGACAACTTGCGATGTTGCTTTTATGGTGGAGGCTCTCTATGTTGATGAGGCCAGAGTGGAGCATAAAATGATGAAGTGAGCTGAGATCTAACTTTTCTGTCCTTGCTACGATGGAATATCTTTTCCTTTGTGCGATCGATTCAGTTCTGTCGATGCTCGTGCGATTCATCATGTTAAATTGTTAATCGATGTCACAAATCAGAGACTCAAGGGTGTCCATGTATCGTCTTCCTAGATCCGAGAACACATCAGTACTTCACTCTTTAGCCAAAGATAACGGGCTAATTCCCTAAAATAATCTCAATTTCAGATCCGATCCCAATTTTGCTCGAACCTTTTGTTGTCTAAAAAAAATTCGCAATTTTCACTCTAATCCCAAATCCATTCATGTGTCTTAAAGTCGCTATTGATTTCTTTTAAATTATCAACATTAGGACGCTGCTATTGTTCCATATGAAGACAAGCGCGTTGATGAAAATGCACGTTTTGATAATGAACCTCTAACGAGCCTTGATGTTAATAATTTTGAAAAAAAACTAGTGGCGACCTTTTGTCGCAAGGGCAAATTCGAAACTGCAGTGAAAGTTGGAGATTTTTTTTAGACAATAAAAAGTTCGGAGAAATTAGACCTGAAGTCGAGGATCTTTTTAGGACATTGGGCACAAAGGAAACACTTTAGTTGGGTTTTCTATCGTTCCGTCCACATCTTATCTTTAGTATCAAAGGGAAAAATAATGTGATTGAGATTGGCTAATGAACATAGAATGCGACCTCACGTTTGTGATGTGTCGAGGATGAAAAGCAGGAATGTGACCGGCAAACATCAATCGTTCTTTTTCATTGGGAAATCATCGTGCCGTCGACTAAGACAGCTTGGATTGAGAATGGCACCATTTGAACAGCCTCATCTTTTTCAAGTGTTCCAATCACAGGCCGAGCCCCACCAAATAGAATTTGGGTTCGAGCAAGTTGGTTCAGCCGAAAGATGATGATTCATTTCGTCACCATTTTAAGACAATTGAGTGATCGAAATGGAGGTGAATATGAAGCTGAAATTAAGAAGGTCTGGTGAGAGAATCATAGGAAAGAAATGTGGATCTCAATGGGTCACTTTCATAGGTCAATTAATTACTTGATTGGACATTGTCTATGTAGGAATCTTTCAATCCTATTGCAGGCCTAGGCCCATTTAAGCCGAAGTCAAGCCGTCAGCTTACCATCATTGGCTTTTCATTTCCAAAGTATTTTCGAATATAATGAGACCCATTTGTGCCTTCTGATACAATTTGTTTCAATTAAGTATTTTCTTGAGCTGCAAATTTTATCCTAATGATATTAAAGTGATTATTTCGAAAGACGAAATAGTACAAAACATAAATAAATTAATAAATGAGAAATCATAATTGTGTCCTTTTTATCCAGGGATAATTCATATTTAACAAGAACATTATGTCATTCATATCTACTTTTATGGTGGTGCGTGGATGCATATTGCCACTTTATGAATCTCCTAAAAGAAAATTTTCTAATTCCTAGAATACCTTTTTCTTATAAAATTTGGAAACTCCATTTGTGTAAGATGGACTTGTATGTAATAAATGTGGCTAATAATTTTAAAAAAAATGCAAAATATGGTTGGTTCAGCTGATGAAAATTTAGTAAAATTCCTAGACGAAAAATCTAGGCTATTGCCTAACATATAATAGACAAACGACCATGTCCAGTGAATTCAACCCGATATGCAATCTTCCTACTTGCTAAGAGATTCATTTGAAAAATAAAGCCTATATTTCATGACAAGGTATGATAAAATCATTAGACTTCTTCTCTCCGACGCCCTTATGGACAATATGTTTCTATATTTATGGGGAGGTCCTTTCAGATTAGTCAAGCCTTCATGGATCTCATATATATATATATATATATATATATATATATGTTCTCAACAAAAATATATATTATATATATTTTGGTCTGTCATATATTTTTGTTGAGAACATAAATGTATAGTCATGTAATTATAGTTCAAGTAGCTGATCTGAGGAGTTTTATAATTTTTTTTGATGGTTTTATATCACAGCATTTAAGAATCGACATTAAAGTCGTATTCTATTCGGGCGTGTGTCACGCCCCTGCTACCCGCACATTGCATTTTGTGCAAAATAATGACATGATGTGTTTTCCATGAGATGTAATGCCATCACCTTTTGTCAGATGACATGTATGCATGGTATAACTTAGAAGCATCTTGATTTATGTATCTAACTTTCTAAGTAATATCTTCTGTGTATGGTCATGCATGTGTCCGAGTTCGAATTCCATCTGTTGCTCCTTTCTCAATCTAATCCCTTATCTTTTTTTTTTTTAATTTTTTCAGAAAGATAAATAAATCTTTTGGGTTAATACCATAAAAAACCTTAAACTGAAACACTTGTAATAAATTTACTCGGAACTAATTTTTTTATTATCAAAAACCCCAAACTTGTGCACTTGTGATAAATTTACCCCGAGCTAATTTTTTGACTAAAAAAAATCCAAAATCGATACACTTGTAATAAATTTCCCCTCTGTTAAATTGGATTAATACCACAAAAAATCACAAATTAGTAAACTTGTGACAAACAGAGGGGTAAAACTCCAAACTGGTGCATTCGTAAACTGTTACGAGTAATCCAACTCAATAATTTAATGGTAAAATTTAACGAAACTAATTGAGGGTAAATTTATCATAGGTGAACCAGTTTGGAGTTTTTGATGATCAAAAAATTAGTTCGGGCTAAATTTATCACATGTGTACCAGTTTGACATTTTTCGTGGTATTAACCTTACGTAAAAGTTGATACCCCTTTTTGGAATCGAGTTTCTCATTTATGCTTTTTTCTCTTTTGGCCAATCCTAACCATGAAAGTTGAAATCCGCTAAAACTGGCGGCACTTCCAATTATGTGATTTAGGAGGGGCACCCACTAGCCACTAGGACATGTTGCGAGATTATGTTTGGCTTCTTAAGCAAAACAAATGGATTAACTAAAGTTTTCAAGTTGTCACGTATTGTTTTGCAATATTTTGAGGTTCGAGCTCTCGTACATTTCATTTAAAATGATCTGTGATCCATTTCACATGGGTCTTACGTGGGTCATCGTAAGAATTTGTCCACGTCCGCAATCTCTTTAAACCTTTTGCGATCACTAGTTTTGATCTTAAGGGATTAAATATTGCGAAACCAAGCGACAAGACTAAGGAAGGAGCTGCATAATCGTGGCTTAAGCAAGAGATATTTGGCACGATGACGGGAAGAAGTGACGACCATTTTGAAATGCTTAATTCACAATGCTAGTGGCATTAATGTCACAGCATGGATTCTTGGTGAAATTACCTCACTTGCTTTGACTAATAATCCTGTCTTGTGATCATCTTTGTGCGGTGAAATTGAAGAACACATGTATTTATGGTGGAGATAAAAAAAAAAAAGAAGACAAACTAGGGTTTTCCTCATATCAAGTGGTCCGACATCATAGCATGGAAAACATACAAACATGTAAAAAAATTTATTTCGAGTGTCTTTTCTTTTGGCTGTTAATTAAGGATGTGGGTTTACGTATTACTTTATTCCTACTCGTAAGATTTTCTATCGTGTCCATAGCGAAGCTCTTCAATTCTCGGTATTTTTTGGATGTGAGTTGCTTTTAAACGACGAAGTGATGAGGGGGGTAGAGGCTGGTCTAAAGAGGAAACCATTTTAGAAAGATCAGAGTTGCAAGTTTGCAACCAAAGAGGTACTACACATTTTTATTACAAAAACTCTATACGAATTGTCTATTGATGCATCAACACATGTGGAAATTTGTAATTAATTACTTAAAACATCCGGTCCAAAAACAAAGTAGATGACTACGTTTCGTCGACTGCGATACAGTTTTGCAAACGCGGTCTTACATGTGCACTATTTCTCTCGAATGAATAACTGCTGGGATAATAAGTGTCGTCTATAAAATCCGGTTGTCTCTGTATGTTCTCTAACAATTAGTCCGAGAGGTATTCACAAACCTTTGAAAAACACGTATTTTTCAGTACAGTATTTAGTTTGATGCACAAAATTGCCTAACAAAAATGATATGATTCTAAATAAAGTTGACATGTATAACTCGAAATCAATAGATTATAACAATTGCTACATCTATGGATAACTCGTAACACTTTGGTTGATCTATAGAAGAAGGTGCAAATTACCATTCCGGTGACCTTTCCATGATAATACTTCATATGTGCAGTGGACTAATGACGTGAAGAAAGGAACAAATCCGGGCGTCAAGGCAAGAGCAATAATTTCTCTTTTATATTTCTTCTAATCTCACAAGAACATGGCAAGCCCCAAATATACAATTCTCTAGTTTACTCGTAGACTTGTGGCCGACCGATACGTTGGTGGTTTGTTGCTCCTATAAATGGCTGTATCGCACACAGAACGCGCAGAGAGACCTGAGGGGCCGAAGCTGTCCTTGTAAGAAGACGACCCCTTTCTGAACAAGAACACAGTCACTTCTCTACTTAAAGAAAAAAAATTCCCTGTCTGTCTCGACAAAGCCAAAGGCAAGTGAAGCCAAGCCATAGAAACTGAGGCATTCGGATCCAGGAAGATTGAAGAAGATCGTGAGAAGTGCAAGTGCAGAAGCAAGAGATTCCAAGACTATAAACAGAAGTCTTTCATGCACAAGGGTAAAGGGTCACCTGAAAGAGCAGAAAGGTTGGCTCTACATCATTAGACGCTGAGTCGTCATGCTCCTTTGTTGGCGCGATTGACCTCTAAGGAATGATGTGCTATTTTGATGGATTTATTGTCTTTGAGATCACATACAGTCTCTCTTGACCTAACATCGGAGCTCGATTGAATCTCAAAGCTTCCTTTAACTGATTATTCGGTCCATTACTCCCTGTTACGTCAATGTGTTTCCCGTGAGGCCTAATGTACAAGCATATAGAGTGTTTGAGGACATGCGCGAAAAGATTATCGGTCCATCCCATAGCAAGTGTAAGCAACTTCTTGCCGGGCAACAGTTGCCTTTGGATTCTCTATTTCTGATTCTTGCAAATGTATACATCGCCCCCCAACGAGAAATTCGGAGCAAGCTGTTCTTTCCATCAGTTTTTGTTAGTAACGGAAGTAAATTCAGTCTGTTCATGTTTGCCTCTCATTTCCCAGCGGATCATCCTGTGATATCATTGTGTCTCTCCAATTCTCTGTCATGCGCTGTGAAGCATTACCCTCGACCTCGGAGTCACGTTGACTCCATAGCTTTAGAAATCGCCCGACGCGCCGATCTCTGGAAGTCGTTCGTTCGGCGGCGAAGGATGAGCACCGGAATTGGAAAACTAGCCGCGAGATCAACAAGCTCTTCGGACATGATCTTGCTTCCATGTGCTGTTGGAGTTGAGCTTTCTTTGATCCATTCAAGTCCATCTTTAGTGGGATGGGCTTATGGACATGGTGGTGGGCTAGTGAAGGTGAAGACTCGCTTAACCCAACCCAATCCAATCCTATTCTCCCTTGTTTTCGTTTTCCTTTTCATTTTGGCAAGAAAAAAAAGAGTGATAATGACACAAATAATTCCTAAATTTTGGCCCAATATATAACGTGATCCTTGAACTTTTAATTTATTCAATGTGGTTCACGATCTTTGGCCCAATGTACAATGTGACCCCTAAACATTTGATTTATTCAATATGATCCCTGAACTTTTGGTACATGTTCAGTTTGATCCTTAAATTATATAAAAATATTCAATGTTGTCCTTTCATTACTTCAAGTTTAGTGACAATATTGAATATTTTCATACAGCTTAAGGACTAAATTGAACATTTACCAAAAGTCCACGGACCACATTGAATAATTTAAAAGTTCGAGGACGACATTGCACATTAGGCTAAAATTCAGGGACCACATTGAGCAAATTAAAAATTGAGGGACCACATTACATACTGGGCTAGAGTTTAAAGAGCATTTGTGTCATTTTCCCAAAAAGGAAAAAACACCATCACCCACAAAAAAAAAATACTCTTTTTGCACGAGCGTGCCATGGATCAATAGCTGGAGACGCGTGGCAAGCGAAATGAACAACTAGTCATGGCAATCATTTGCAAAAAAATCTCGTGCACCTTCGTTCATACAAAGGGGTCAAAATTGATTGCAGTGCTGACTAAAATAGCCAAAAAAATTTTTTAAAAAAAATTAGGACCACCGACTGCCGAAGTGGCCGGCGACACAAACCCCAGTTTTTGAAATCTGAGGTTGAGTTGTCGTTTTGGTGGTGGGAAGAGGGAGGAAAAAAAAGCTTTAGGTGGGGGGGAAGTTGATGACCAATGGGCCCATGAACCCAACAACATCGGGTGAAGCTTTGCCTTGCGCCGGTGGACTTTGGTGTGATTTCGACCCCACTTTTCATGCGGATCACATTCACACAACCTCCAATTTCTCCTTTTTGCTTACCATCGCCATCCGACATAAAGATCAAATACAATATATACATTCGGGGTCGATCTTAACCTCGAAATCATCTAAATATGAACCACCGCATCCCCGTTTCCGAAACCCGTTCTAGACCAAAGGATCGTCAACCAATCAATCATGACCCGAGAGCCATAATTGTCTCTTTTTCGCGGAAGAGTGAAAAAAAGTAACGTGGGGGGGCCTTCACTGGGGTGCAAATCTCACCCGATCTCAAGAGGTGTTGGGATAACATCCCATGTGATGACAAAGAGGGAAATTAACCCCACATGGGTCTTTTGCGATGATAAGCTTGAAGATGAAAAGATGGACTGAGTTTCCATGTTACCCACGAAACCAAATCCATCCCTTTTGTCCCTTTTTTGTTCAAGAAAAGCCGATGACCTTTAGGTTGGACAAGCGAATCTCGAACTCACAAAATAAATCGATATAGAAAGTTAGTTCAGAGGAAGATGAATGTAACGAGTTTACGGTGGCGATTTCAGATATATCGTGTTAATTTAGCAAAGCTTTCGCATGTCATGTGAAAACATAAACGGATCGCGAGAACCGGGCTCTATACCCTTTTTTTCTTTCCCTATTAATCTCGTGTTTGTGGTGACCTATGAGCCAAGAGGTCAGTGCGCATGGATCATACACGTCATTATTTGTCTTTGTTGGTGATCCAGCGATGACAAGTAGGCGGGAGAAGAGTAAAGGAGGAGTAGCGTGTTTTGTCCCCCTCGCCTACTAGGGATGCCCTCATATTCGCTTCACCCCATGCAGCATTAATTTTAACCCGATATAGAGCTATAATAGACTTCCATATCAGACATGTTGGGAAAAAGGCGTATTGCACTCCCTCCGCACTTTTTGTCGAGGTTAAGTTCCACTTGGAGTCCTTCCACTTTGCCCTGTCTCGTGTTAATATTTTCAAATTGAGTCATTGAATTAATAGGGTCTGTTTGGTTTGGCTTTGGAGGAACGCCTTTGGCAGAATACAAAGGTCTTGAGCTAAAATGATTTTCCGAAATAAAAATAGTATTTGATGATGTATATTTTAAAATCACATTTGAACATAGCTTTGGCCTAAATACCGTTTGGTAAAAATTATCTGTAAAAGACTTTTGCTGATATTTAAAAAAAAAAAAAGAGTTGGCCAACCAACCGCCGCCGCCGGCCAGAGCTAGTCGCCGGCCGTCACCTGAGTCGTGCGACCCTAGGCGGCGGTTGCCAGGGTTGCACGACTCCCAAGTAATGGTTGCCAGCCGTCAGGCCAACTGCTTGGGAAGATGACGAACAGTGCGCGATAAACAGTGCCCGTTTGCATTCCGAAAATACAACTTTCCAAGGCTTCTCATGAACTCCATTCAACCAAAGGCCCTTGGAAAGCTTTGGAGATGCAATTGCATCTCTCCAAAGCTTGCCAAACAACTTTGTATTTGCTCACGGGACTTTAGAGCCGCAAAGCAACATTCAAATGATGAACCAAACAGGCCTTAAGTTGCTCGAATCATGATACGTTAGAATGACCGACCGCTAAACATGACTCGAGCGATGATGTAACCCGAAATTGAGCAATCTCCCGTAAAAACGGGAGGAAATTTGATAAGTACTACTTCAAATCGATCTCTCTTTACATTATTTTGGCAATAAAAACAGTGATTACGCCATGTCATAGAAGAAAATCGACAATTTCAATTATTGGCCACTAAAGGGCATGATTGCACAAATCGTATCCACAGGCAAAAAGAATTTTCAAAAGCGAGAAATGGGAGAACGATAACTTAAGTGAAATGGTAAGATTTGAACTCGATTTTATTTCGTTTTACTAATGCGAGTGGGGCCGTGTCCCATTTTCTTTCTTCTTTTGCCCAAGCATTTCGGGTCGAAAAAAAATGGCTTGGGTAGGATGAGGGCGCGATGAGCCAGGGACAGCTGTCGAGCTGTCATTGGCGAGAGAGGAATTTTTGATGTTTCGGCAAAATCAAAGGGTACTGTCAACTCGAGCCGGACCAACACGTCATCGTTTTTTCGGCCAACCGAAAAATAAAAAATAAAAAAAATTGGGGCGGTGGTGGCTTTTTCTTTCAACCACAAATAGGAACGTTCCGATGAAAGCGAAGGTCGGGGAAATCTCCCGCGCCGATTTTACGAAAGGAGGAGAACCCAAGAGCTCGAGGAAGCGACACGTGGCAGCGGGCATCGGAAGCCTTGTTGCTAAAGTGGGTTGCAAGGCTCAGCGATGTCGAACGATTCTAGGGTGTTCGCTGATGCTTTTCGTCAAACCCAAAGATACAATCCTCCCAAGTGATCTTCTTTTTTGTCATTTGGCCTTTGTTTAGAGATTTGGATACCCTAAGGTCATGCGCGAGGGGGGCTGGCGCCGCCTATACAGGCTGAGCTGGTTTGCGCGCATCTCGACTGATTCGCCTTTTTAGGTAAAGCGAGAGCAGATGAGAACCATACTCATTTTAGGAAAGCGCATGTGGTGGAGCGTGGTTACGAAATCGGTGCACAAACATCTCATAAGCCAGATGTGTGATCCTAAATACCGCTTTAGTAGAGTGTCAGGCGGTGTTGCGATTGATTTCTTGATGGAAAATTTGATGCGGTAAGAAGATCCTCTTTCAAATAATTCCGTACCGAGTTTTTCTAGGTTGTTTAAGATTTCCAGTATCTATCTCCATTCGATCACTTTTAAAATGACTTTTATCGCCATGCAAAGTTCATCAGTGCTCGCTGAACTCGAGCAATATTTTTCGCTCAACGAGGCCGTTGAATTTTGATTTTCAATCACTCAAAAGTATCGAAGTCTGATTTTTCTCATCTACAATTTACGCGCTCTTCGATTTGGAATCGACAAGCATACGTAGGGGCGTGATGCGGTTGGCGGAGGGGCAGCATGGTAAAAGCGCGGGCACGAAAGCAACATGACTGATTAATAAATCTCCGTCAAATAATTACCCAGCAAAGGAAAGACCAAAAAAGAAGGATCTTCGCGAGCAGTACTACCATATAACAAAGAGAAAAAAGAAGGACGTGACCGATGCCCAATTGCCCGTGACCCGGCGCTGCGGCTTCGCGACAGCCTCGGCCACCTTCGCTCCCCCGTCCTCCCCCGAAGAAACCGTTAAATGTCTCCCTCCCCCCGATTTGATTGATTGCTTAACGCAAAGGCATGGGAACAGCTCGACCATTCCCCCTCCCTCGCTGGCGCCCGCCGAATTGGCGGAATTGCCCTCGGCGCGGAGCCGGTCGCGGTCCATTTTGTGGAGAGAAAGAAAACGCTCCCCCCCCCCTTTTGCGTTTGCGGTATGGTTAAAGGAGGTTTTCGATGGGCGATGGCGACGTTCTTGAGGGGGAAAAAAAGTGGGCTCTCTCTCTCTTTTTCTTTTTTTTTTTCCACTGAGATGGCGATCTGGTGTCGGGGTAGTCGGTGGTGTTCCGGAGCACGCTCGAACCCCGGATTGGAAGTAAGTATCGAGCGCGTCCGGATTACGCGAGCGCGAATTTGCGTTCGCCGTTAAGATTAAATAGGTATTTCCTCGTTCAACGGTACATGCGAGTCGGGCTTACGCGTATCGGGTTCAACCGAGATCGGTTCGGTCCCCCGTTAGATCAGATGTGTCTCCTCTCTTCTAACGGTACGTGTGAATTGGGCTCACGGGTTCAACCGAGATCGGTCCTCCCCCTCGTTTGGTAGCGCCCATTAGAGTGGACTAAAATTGCACCAAATGCACGTGGGTTTCTTGATGTAATTAATTCGTTCTTTTTTTTGTTCTTTTGGCACGTGATTTCTTGACGTAATTCGTGGGGTCGAGGCGTTGAAGAATTTAGGTAATTTGGCTTCGTTAATTGAATGAACGCAATCAATGGGATTCACTGAGCAGACGTTCTTTTTCGATGAGGGGTCCTTTTTTTTTTTGTCGCACAAGGAGGGGTTTGATAGGGTACAAGAATGACAAGGACTATGTCCACCATACACGAAGGTAGAATAGTTTGTCTAACTTGTGCAGAGAAAGGAAAATCACATTTTTATGCAAAAAAAAGAGATTTACTTTCATTTTCTAGCTTTATGCACAGTATCCCCATTTAGCAATGTAACATAATCCCTTCGTCAATTAATATCGTGTACGCTTTCCTTCGCTCATCTTGTACGTCATTAAAGATTTTGCTCAGCTTGCTTCATGTTAAGCATACCAACCGTATAATATCAAAGTACATAATTCGAACGATTAATCAAAGACATACATATTTTGAACACGAGATCGATGCAAAAACATGAAAGCGCTTTGGACTTTCGCGATGTGTAATAACAAGAGCAAATCATGCTAGAGGATAACCAAGAAGAGGAGTTCAAACTTTCGAACGAACTCTCTTTCATTTCTCTTGTCAAAAAAACAAACGAAATTGGCAAAAGCGGCTTTTCCTCCGTCGCCGCAAGCAGAATTCGAGGCGCTGGGGGTGCCGGATGATGTTTCGCTGGAAATTTCAAAAGAAGAAATGTGGGGGATAAAAAAAAAACGAAAAAAGGGGGTTCTGTAGCTAGGGGCATTTTGGTCATTTGCCAAACTGGCCAGAGCCCTTTTTATCTTTTCAAAATTTTTTTGGCAGAGAGAGAGAGAGAGAGAGAGAGAGAGGGAGGGAGAGGGACACTCACTCCCGAATTCGCACAAAACAGAGCGCGTCTGTCCGAAGCGCACCAGAAGAAAAAAAAAAAAAGGAAACACGCACACAAACAAAGCACGCTCGGGGTGTGTTTGGTTTCTCTCTCCTTCCGCCACCATCACCGCCACTTTCTCTCTCTACTGTATCTTCAAGGTGTAGAGAGAGAGAGAGGGAGAGAGGGAAGGAGAGGGAGGGACGTACATTTGAGGAACGAGTAAAGCAGGAACAATGCAGTCACTGTTAGGTTAGTTCCTCGCGAAAAAGATCGTGCCGCTACTGCTCACCACGGGAGTTCAAAAAAAAGAACCACTCGAGGAGGAGGAAGGGGAGGGGGGGAGGGGGGCGCGATTCATCGGAGAGCAGTGCCGGAGCTGGTGAGTCCCCGATGCGCGAAGCTTTAGCGACTGAGGGCAATCGGAGGATCTCTCTGCTCGATTTGTCGGTCTCGGGCGGGGTGTCGGCTCCGATTCGTTTTTGGAGCTCGAGCGTTTCGCGTCCTGCGCTGTGTGGCTCTGCGTGTCCGCACGTGCCATTGGTCGCTGTCCGCGTCCCGCGTGATGGAATCGAGCTGCATTCGTTTCGGTTTCTTTCGTGGAATCAGATCTGGATTTTTCGGGACGTCGTGTGGGGTGCCGTGGGCGTGTTTTTTGGTCCGCGAGCTGAAATTTTGCTGCATTTTGCTTGTCGTTAGATTTTGATGGAGATCTGTTGTTGGTACGAGTGGGACAGTGGACTTGGTGGATCACTTGTTCCTCTGCTCGCATCGTGTGTTTCATGTTCAATTGCAGTTGGCTGATTCGGTTAACCTGTTGTGTGTCATTTGTCGTCCTCGACTATGCTCTGCATTGTGCCTTCGAGGTGCTTTTTTTTTTTGGGCTTTTCTGATTCTGCTGACGGCTACAGGGATCTAGGGGTGGGGGATGCGTGTCCTGCTAAATGAAAAGGTGGAGGATAAACTGAGTAGATAAAAGCCCCGGAAGAATGAAATCGGAAATGCCTCTCGATCATGCCGTCTTCCAGCTATCACCGAAGCGTTCACGGTGAGAGAGTCTTTCGATGGTTTTGCGTAATCTATATTTCGATTGTTGGCGCTTTTATGCTCTCGTTATACAAATATTTCCTTTTTGGGTAGGTGTGAATTGATTGTTTCTAGCAATGGGAATTCTGAGAAGCTGGCATCGGGTTTAGTAAAGCCATTTGTAGCCCATCTAAAGGTTGCTGAAGAGCAATTTGCCCGGGCAGCGCAGTCAATAAAACTTGAAACGAGGAAGCATAATAATGGGGAAACATGGTTCACAAAGGGAACTCTTGAGCGGTAATGCCCATCTCCCTGTGTTTATCAGCCTGCAAGAACAACTGTGGTGCTGTGCACTTTCATAAAGTTGTTGGTGTCTTTAATTCCGCGGGCATCGTTTGTTTTCAGGTTTGTTCGCTTTGTTAGTACTCCAGAAATTATGGAACTGGTGAATACATTTGATGCAGAAATGTCTCAATTGGAAGCAGCTCGAAGAATCTATTCGATGGTAATCTACCCGTCATCTTGGTGTGGAGTCTTCATGATTAAATTGGGAAGCCAATATTATTAATCTAGCTGACTACCAAAACTTACTGTATCAGGGGTCTGGGGATCAAAATTCTGATGCCTCAGGTATGTCGTCCAACCTAATCAGGCCTGGCTTCGTTATTCTTAATACTGTTGAAAATCTGAGCACAAATACTGAAATAGATTTTTTTCTCTCGATGTATATGGATCTATGTTTCCCTTTTTGTGAATCTTTGGGCGCCATCCTTGGATATCTATATAGATCCAGCTTTCTTTGGAGAATGTTCATGTAATTGAGTGGTGTGATATATGCAGTCACTTAACTGCAGCAATTGCGATTCTCCTCAAGTTTCTGCATTTGGATGTCCCTGAACTCTATAACGTGTTTATCAATATCATCATGTAGTGAAATATATATACAGAAGAGTTTGGACCAAGAAATGGGAGCATTGTGCTGAGCAAGGGTACTGGGGCTCTTCATGAAACTTGTGTGAAATATTTTAAACCAAAAATATGCTTTTTCCTGTGCCAATCTCATCAAATATCTCTGTTGTTTTCAAATATAAGCAATGTTGATTTCCCACATCCAAAAGGGAAGTGAATTTCGCCTATCAACTCACGATAGGCAGAGATTGCCTAACAAATGATTCATCTTTGAAAACAATCAATATGGGATACAGTCTCCACAATTCGTCTTGTAATACATATAATTGATACAGGCGTTGTCAAGATGCATACTTTAGAAGTTTTTAGGAACTTGGGGTCTCATCAATTTAAGAATGTTTGAAGCTAATTGGATTCTCAGTGCTACAACTGGTGGAACTAGGACCGATGGGAAAACAACTGCGTTATATTTGAACTTTTTTTATGATACATTCTTTCTTCCAGGTGGCGATGAAGCAGGAATCGCAGCAGCTGATGCTACAAAGTAATTATCTTTCCTCATTTTATTAAAAAGCCATCTGACTGAAGTTATAATTTTTCTAAACTTCTTCAGAAAATCTCACTGAATCTGCAGCAATGGTTAGTGTAGCTTTGCCTGTAAAGTTGGTCTGTATTGAACTTGTTGAAGTATCCCATGTCGTTTGCCTAGTGGTGTATAACGATCTTGTATTCATGTAATATCCCTCTGCATAATAGCTTGCATCATTGTGCTGGATATTTTAGCATAATTTCAAAACTAAGTTTTAGTTCTTCATGCCCCACTTAATGTTTCATTTTGTTTGTGGTTCTTTTTATTTATCTTAATCGTCATTCTTCAGCTCCACATGCATTCTTTATGTGGTTTGATTTGATTTGTATGTGTTAAGGAGCGTTGAAGTAATTATTGTTTTTTTTTTTGGGTAAGGTAGTTGAAGTAATCATTGTTTATTACTTTACAAAAGAAAAAAAACCAATTCTGTTAACATTTCCAGCCCCAAAGCTTAAATTATTAGGTGGAGAGAACCTATATGAGTATGGATGATAAACGCCTCCCTCGACATCTAATTATGTTGCTCAATTATCAATTTCCATCGGTATCTTTTATATTCTTTCTGTCCACGGCAGCCAGGCTGGATCTATAATAGTTTTTTTTTGGGAGGGGTTGTGGGGGGAAAAGTTACGCGTGCTTATGTCATAATTAAAAAAACACATTCATGTCATTTGCTATATTTAACAAGTATTACCGAATATATATGAAAATTTGCTTCTTCAGAATTTCACAATTACAGATAACACACCTCTAAGAATAGTTTTTGAATATCTGTTTGTATATCATTTTCGTCGGAAGCGGTCATTTAATTAGTCATCAAAAGGGATTATAATTCTACAAAAGTAGGAGTGGATTCAAAATAAGAGTATTACTAATTGTAAGGCCCCCTGTAGCCTGCTGTTAGATGTCAGCCACAAAAGAAAAGGGGTATTTAGGGGAAAATTCGTCTTCCAGATTTTTCACACATAATTATCTGTTCCTTTTTTTTATTGTGAAATGATTTTAATTTTACCCAATGACTTGGATTTCCATGGCATGAGCATTAACAACTTTGCTACAAGTAATTAATCTTTAAGGTCAATGGAAACAAGAATAGCTTCGCTTTTCGTGATGCAGTTCTGGTTCATTTGTTTTACTGAGAGTTCTCTTTAGCAGATATTGATTAGTCACACCAATTATACATAGCCTATGGTCTTTATTTTGCTGTTGTCATTCTGAAATCCCATAAAATCTCTTGCTAAGATATATAGCTACTATCGAACATGTGCATCTGTCCATCCATCAACTCAGCCGTGCACATGCTTTTCTGTCACGTGCATGCATGTTTTGGTTGCATGAGAAAGCTAGTTGCACTTTTTTCAAACCTCATAATATTTCCATTTCCTTTTTCTAATTTCTACTAATTATTCAGGAAGGAACTTCTAAGGGCTATTGATGTAAGGCTTGCCGCAGTTAGGCAGGACTTAACCACTGCATGTACTCGAGCTTCTGCCGCTGGTTTTAACCCTGACAGTGTCTCTGATCTCCAACTCTTTGCAGATTGCTTTGGAGCTAATCGACTGAAGTAAGAAACTACTTCTATATGATTGATCCTTCTGGCCTACTTTTATTGATCTAGGCCAGTCTTGAGACTCAGGACCCTATTGATGCCCCACATTCAGACCCCTTTCACTTGTTCGTGTTGTTCTCAATCTTTTCTTCTTCAATAGTGTTATCATGTGTGAAGTTTCTCAGTTTGAAATGCTTCTTGTAGAAGCCGATGGAATGATCTAAACATTTAGTTGGGAATACTATGGTCGCTTTCTGGCCCCTTAGTTTTTGGTATAGATGCGGCTGTTTCTTTTCTAAGCTTTTTGAACAGCTTGCAATTTTTATGTTTCCTTTGACGATTTTGTTCTCCTTTTTCCATATATGATTTCTACTAAAAGTGCACTGAAGCATTATGTGGGTGTCAAAGGCTCTGCTTTATTTGTTAGTGACAACTTTGCAAGCTTGAGGCTTTGTATATTTCTGCTAAATGTTTGATTAATGATGAGAAGCATTTGCTGGAGGAATACGGTGCTTAATTGCTGGGTTCAGAACTTTAGCCGAGAGCTATCATCCAAATCTGTGGTGTTGATACTCATGCCCCTACACAATAGATTCACATTTAGTGGCCTCACAGATTCTATTTACAAATGCTCGACAAAGATTATGCTGAAGTATCATGTAAAGAGTGGAAGTTATCTATGACTCCCATTAGCGTTTCTCATATCGAAAATTCCACTAGAGGATTTGCTGTTTATGGAGTGGGAATTCCCACTTGATGGGGTCATGAGCTCATCTCTTCAGCTGTTTTTGTTTATTTATTTCTGAGGATAAGAAACAACCTTTCATCTTTGGTGAGGCAGAAATTTGCAGACTCCGATGTGTTCCATTGTCCTTGTGAAAACCTTTCTGCAAGTGAGGATAGAGGCCTTGGATGGCTGTACTGTCCTCTGATGCTGGTGTCTGCTGGGTCTGTATATATGTGCACTTAATCAGCCAGGTCGTTTCTCACTGTCACGTTCATCCACTTCCTCCAAATCGCATGTTACTCAATTTGGTTGACCGATATAAAATCCTAATTTGTCCTGTTGTCTCCCAAGTTTATACTTGCTTGAATTTTATAGGAACAGAAGTCCAGGGAAGAAAGAATTACCATCGTCCTAGTTTAGAATCACAAGCAGACACACAGATGTGATCGTTGATATAATGTGGGGGTTATAATGATCTTAGAAGTTGCGGTACCACATTTTATGGCAGGTCTTGTAAAGTGATTGAATGTTTACTCGTTCAAGAACAGCTCTTACCTTCACTCTTTTTTCCCCTTAGTAATTTTTCTGTTATAATTTGTTAGACAACATACTTCTACTAGCACGTTCATAGTTATGTTCATAGTTCTGATTCCATTCAAGTGTTTTGATTATGAACTATGTTCAACTTTGTGTAGTGAAGCTTGCTCCAAATTCCTGTCGCTGTGCCAAAGAAGACCTGACCTGCTCCCCTTGTGGAGGTCGGGCGCTGTTGAGAGAGGAATCAGATCTTCTTGTGAATCTGACATGTCCCTTGATGATCCCACAGAAGATCAAACTGCACCATCTCGGCCCCTGTTAGTGCATTCAAACAGACACTCAATTGACCAAGAGCTATGTGCTGCCCAAACTGTGGGAAAGCAGTCAGACCAATCAAAAGCCTCCACTGGTCAACAAACCAAGGCCTTCACTACATTTCCTACACAAAATGATAATTCGAACGAGAAAGACACAGAAGCAAAAGAGAAAAAAGATGAAGAATCACCAACAATCCAGGTAAGTCAACCGGGTAGGCGGCTCAGCGTTCAGGACCGCATAAATCTCTTTGAAAGCAAACAGAAGGAGAATTCTACCAGCGGTAGTGGTAGCAAACCTTCTGTGGGCAAGTCTATTGAGCTGAGAAGGCTCTCCTCTGATGTTTCGTCGGCACCTACAGCAGCTGAGAAAGCTGTGTTGAGGAGATGGAGTGGTGCAAGTGATATGAGTATTGACTTGACTGCTGACAAGAGAGAGAACAATGGCGAAAGCCCTTTGTGTACGCCCTCCTCAACTTCTATTTCTCAGGAAAAACGTACTGTTTTTTCTGCTTTATCTGAGGATAGAGACCAAAAGGTTTTAACTGATAGCACTGGTTCTTTTAAAAGTGATAGTAAGAGTGACTTGGGTAAATTTGGCGATACTGGACAGAAAGAGCATGCTGAACTGCAGACCCTTGTCTGCTTATCAGGAAAAGAAGATGAGACGGTTGGTGGAAGCACCAGTCTGAAGGATCTAGCAAGTTCAGTGACCCAAACTAGGCTCTTTACTGGTAGGGTACAGCAGATAGGGGTAAGCAGTCAGGAGGGTGCCAAAGAAAAGGTTAACTCCTTATCTGGAGGTGAAGGTGGTAGAAATATAGAATTGGTGGATGCTGAGGTGCAACTGGTGGGCTCGGCGTATAAAAAGGAAGGAGCTGGGATGAAAAACCAGGCTGCTCCCAAGACTAAAACTGGAGGTTCCCTAAGCAGGGTTGGGGATGTGACATCGAAAAGTAGAAGTGGGAATGGAATAGATGATCCGGCCATAAAAGATCCACCACAGGTTAAATCCCACCCTAGGGGTTTCCATGGACATTCTCGATCTTTTTCTGGGCAAATTGAAGGGGGCATAGGACTTAAAGCTAGAGAAATGCAAGAAAAAGGAATAAGTGGGGATCAATTGACAACACAACCAAAATGGAGATCCCTTACTGGGGAATCTGAAGCAGCAGCTACGGACTTGGTGGCACCTGTGAAGGTGCAAACCATGGCAGAAGAATCTCATATACCGAAACTGAAGTTTCAAAAGCCAGTTACAGCTGCTTCTGAACAAATTAAGAGGACTCAAGGAAAGAAGGATGAGGGTGGCTCCTCATATGTGAATAGTAAATTACCTTTTCCCAGTATAAAGGCTCTTGAAAGTCAAGAGACATTGGCTATGCCTTCATCAAACACAGTGGAGCAAGTTCAGAGGGTACGGCAATCTAAAGGAAACCAGGAACTCAATGACGAGCTTAAGATGAAGGCTAATGAGTTGGAAAAGCTCTTTGCAGAACACAAGCTTCGCCTTCCTGTAGATCAGTCCAGCTCTGCTCGAAGGAGTAAACCTGCTGAGTCCCAGATAGAACCAGTGGCGTTGCAGCATAAGAAATCAGCAGTCCAAGAGGTAGCTCATGTTAAACTGCCTGAGAAGAACTTAGCCATTGACTTTAGTGGGAATTCAGATAAGGTGACGGACTTCCATACTCCTCCGTCAATGAAGATGTTGGATAATCAGGACGCCGATACTCTTAGGAGGAACTTTTCTGACCTTAGTTTCTCTGATGATTCTAGAGGAAAGTTCTATGAAAAGTACATGCAGAAAAGAGATGCCAAGTTGAGGGAAGAGTGGGGATCTAAGAGGGCAGAGAAGGAGGCAAAACTGAAAGCCATGCATGATAGCCTTGAGCGAAGTAGAGCTGAAATGAAGGCTAGGTTTTCTGGTTCAGCAGAGAGACGTCAATCACTCTCCAGTACTCGTCAACGTACTGAGAAACAGAGATCATTCAATACACGATCAAATGTGAAGGAGCAGGTACTAATGTGAATGAGTTTTTGAAAAACCCCAAAAATTATTGGTAGGTAAAATATGGCAGATTCTGCTGTATTAAACTTGAAACCAAAAAATTTGGCAGTAAATAAATTTTGAGGAATTAACTTCAGTGAAGTTTTATTTCTGATGTCAGCAAACTGATCTTGTTCAAAGTGAAGAGGAGGAATTTGAGGCATATCCAGATGATGGTGTTTCTAGAAGCAACCAGATGAAGAAGCCTTTTCCGAACCGTAACTTGTCTTCGTTGACTCCTCGCAATTCAGTAGCACCAGGTTCAAGGTCTTCGGCAAGAGCTTCCAACTCTCTTTCTGGGAGACGAAGGGCACCTTTAGAAAACCCTCTTGCGCAGTCCGTCCCCAACTTCTCTGATTTCAGGAAAGAAAACACTAAGCCCTCCTCCGGCATCAGCAAAGCACCAAATCGTTCACAAGTGAGAAGCTATGCTCGAAGCAAGAGTAATGGCGAAGATCTGCCTCTTGTCAAGGAAGAGAAAACTCGGCGATCTGAGTCTTTAAGGAAAAGCTCTGCCGGTCCTGTTGAGTTTAAGGACATGTCTGCTTCGCATGATGATGTGGCTATTTTGGCTTCCCTGGAATCTGATCAAGGACAGATGGATCATAGTGTTCAAGACAAATTCTCAAAAAATGGTAATTCAAAGTTTTTCCACGGAAAGGGTAATGGAGTTGGTCCTGGCGTAGGATCTAGCATTGCAAGGAAGGCTTCAATGACATCTGAAAATTTGATGAATGATCAAGATTTTGATGACTCAGATTTTGTGGCTGATGATTTGGTAGACATGCCAAAAGAGGAAGATGATGATGATGATCCTGACATTGTAGCAGTCCAAGACTTTGCCAATGGGAATTCGAGGTTGAGCCAGGACTCGGATGATTTGGTGAAATCTGGGTCTGAAATTGATGATTCATTGAGATCTATTTCTCAAGTTGACCCTGCTGCTATTAGTGAATTTGCTGCTTCTGTGCCATCAAAATTCCATCCGACAGGTTCCCTAAAGGATTCACCCTGTGAAAGCCCAGTCTCATGGAATTCACGCATTCAAAATTTGTTTTCCTATCCACACGAGACTTCAGATATTGATGCTTCCATGGATTCTCCAATTGGAAGCCCTGCGTCATGGAACTCCCATACTCTGGGCCAAGCAGAGGTTGATGCTGCACGAATGAGAAAGAAATGGGGGAGTGCGCAGAAACCTTTTCTTGTTGCTAATTCTTCCTATACTCAGTCTCGCAAAGATGTGACGAAAGGCTTCAAACGGCTGTTGAAGTTTGGCAGAAAAAATCGGGGGACTGATAGTTTGGTGGATTGGATATCTGCCACAACCTCAGAGGGAGATGACGATACTGAAGATGGAAGAGATCCTGCTAATAGGTCATCAGAAGATTTGAGGAAGTCAAGAATGGGATTTTCCCAGGGTCATCCATCTGATGACAGCTTTAATGAGAGCGAGTCAAATGAACAGGGTAAGTTTTCATGGAGTGTGACAAAACATGCGAGCTGATGGTAGAGACTTACTCCTTGTGAGGTCTCTAGGTTTGAATTGCTTCTAGTTAAATTTCTGGTGGCATCTTTTGGCTAAATAGTCTTTTGATATCATCGGCAGGATGCATGTCACTTGAGATCTGCTTAGTTATTTTTTCTTTCTTAGTTTGATGCCAAAGCTTTTGTTACCGAGAGCTTCATAAACTGTTAGCTTGATATGTAAGTCTAATCGTCATTTTTCCAGATTTGTATTCTATTTGGCATCTGTGATGTTGCTGCTGAACGTTTGATTGACTTGTCTACTCATTTGCATTATGGATAGATCTGTCGGGAGAAGAGGTGAATGATATTCTGTGTTTTTGTTGATTATCTTACCAAATATATTAAATGTTCTGTCAAATGACCTTGTCATTCTCCGAGGAAGAGTTTTGATATCCTGGTTTACCGTTTATTATGTCATCCCAAAGCGAAGTTACCAGGATTGTTTTTGTCATTCCTGCCTACTGTGGGTTGTCAATTTCATCTACGCAAGAACTTGCTTTAGTGCTTCAGAAATGGAGACAAGCTTCATGCAGGTTCTCATGTTGATTGAATCTCTCTTTTCTTGCAGTTGAAGCCTTAGGTAGCTCCATACCAGCTCCTCCTGCAAACTTTAAACTGAGGGATGATCATATCTCAGGAAGCTCTTTGAAAGGTGACTTTTTCTACTGAAGCGAGACTTTCCTTTTCTTTCACTTAAGATTATATTCACAGATATTATTTGCCTGTCCTAAGATATCTTTGTCCGGTCGAAGTTGTTTTGACCCCTTGCTGTGTGGGATGATCCCACTTTGTTGGAAAAAGTCTGTCAATGAACTGTGCTGGAAGAGCCTAAGGACTTACTCTTCTACAATTAGATTAGCCCAAGTGCTCCTCAATTTGCGAGTCATTATTCTCGATGGATTCATGACAATCCTTGATTGTGCCCCCAATTTTTCCTGATATCATTAGCCCCACCGATTTTATTTCGATAGTGTTTTGACATTTGAGTTGGGAAACTTGCAGCCCCCAGATCATTTTTCTCTCTTTCAACATTCCGGAGCAAGGGAAGTGACACGAAACCTAGGTGATCATCTGTAGTTTGTAGCCCGAGGGCATGCTTGAAATCGTCGAGGGGTCTGCTGGAGAGGCTGCTGTCAGACTCAGATACAGATGCTTGATATTGGCACGATATAGTCTACTGTGTAAGATTCGTTACTAGTTGAGTCATGTATATCTTTGTGAATGTGTGAAGACACTCCGGCGATTTAGTCAGTTGTTTAGGTAGTCACATGTTGAAATATGTTGTATATTTGTCTTGGACACAAGTTCGCCTTCTGGCACAACTTCCTCATGATTTTGGTAGTCCAGGGGCTTTCCTTTTGCCCTTTATATTCGTAGCTTTGTGTGATGTACATCAGATGGGACATTTGTTAGCGTCAAAGTTGTCAACATTGTACCAAGATAGATGATTCCGCGGAGCAACAGCTTATAAAAGATGAGGATTGTTTCTCTTATTTGACTTCTCCTTTTGTTTTTGTCCGCCCTGCATCATTTGGTTTCATTCTTTCGTTCCGTCTCTTGCTTAATTCTCTGATAGTACGAATATGATTCTGTTCGGCATTGGTTAGCTTGATTCTCTGATAGTACAAATATGGTTCTGTTCGGCGTTGGTTAGCACAGTGTTTGGCAAACTTTGGAATGGCAACGGGACATGATATAGTTGTAAAATATAGATAGTTGTGAAGGAGTGGTTTTTCCAACTACTAGGTAGTCGTTGAACTCTATGGAATGGTTTTGGTGACCGTCTCCTTTGAATCCGAACCGCTCAATAATTAGTAGTTTGACTAGCGGAGACAACCAATCAATAAATAAGGTTCCTCTTTATTAGATGGTGTACCTACTTGATATAGTTCATTGTCGCATTATGCTCTTAATATCTACGTTTAATTTAGTGTGTGGTACGTGACATCCACTAACATTCGAGTTGTTGATGGTCAAAAGCTACGGTCAGTCACCTGTGCTTCCGACTCGGGGAATTGGTCGAATTATTTGACTTCTTGAATCCATGAAAGAGAGTCCCTTAACACCTCAGCCCTCAGGATTATATATGGAAACCATCAAAACATTTTATTTGAAATTTATCCCAAATTTTATGATTTCTATATTGGGCAGAACCCATATTTTTGCCCACAGTAAATGGCGTGCTTCTACAACTGAAGGGAGAAATTCAAACCCTTTTTAGTGAGTGATGTGTAAACCATCGATATTTGAAAAGGAGACCTTTCGACCAACTCGAAAATAAAGGATATCAGCGAAAACGGAAAAGACGAAAGAGCATTTAAACTCATCTTTTCAATTTGAAAGTCGCATTACCATTCATTTGATTAATGATGTCGGTCAATTTCTTGAGTGCACTGTACACTGATCTCGTCTATGAACCGTGGACTGTGAAAAGTGAACGTTGGGATGTCCTCACCTTTCTTAAAAGAGATATGTGACCGCAAACCCAACCAGACCAAATTAGCCTACATATGTAGAGTGTTAGTGCATTAAACATAGCTTAAAAGAGAGGAAAAGAGTTGACTTTTGGGGCTAAAACAAAGATCCTTTCAAACTAATATAATTTTCTCATTTTTCCCTTTCCTTTCTTTGTTTATTTATTTTGTGAAAGCATCATTATTTTCTCTTGGCTTATAAGCCAAGAGTGGTTGGTGCATTACGTGCCTGGCATGCAAAGTTAAAGGGATTTTCTGGCATCAATGGCCACCACGACCGGGGAGACCTCCTCTGTTTCTTCTTCTCTGTGTGGACTTACCTTCTGAGCTCCTCTTGAACTTGTCTCCTGCGTTACACCCAGGTTCTTTGTCCGTACTCTTTCAGGCAATGGTCGCTTCCAATGTTCAGCGTTCTGATATTTACTGCCTTATTGAAAATTATTTGAAACTTTTGTATGTGTCGATTTGGGCCGATACGGCTGGTCTTCTGAAAATTCGACGTTTCTGTTTTTCTCCTCCCGGAATTTGCGTTATTTATATATAAGCTTCATGCTCCTATGGTATTTCCATGTCAAACGTGGTGCATGGTGCCCTGTATTGATATACGAATATTTTGGTGTATTATCTGTGCATGCGTTCTTTGTGGTCATGTTCTTTTGAGCAGTTATTGGAGTCCAAGCAGTTAGTAATCTTTCAGTTATAATTGGACTCTGGATAAAGTTTTGCTAAGTTCCTTCTTAAATGAATTGCCTTAAATGATTTCTTCCAAACGATGCCCATCTTCTAGCTCAAATTTTGGATGTTTTCTTGCTAAGCAAAAGATTGCTAGTGTCTGGCTGGTAATGTGCTTGTTAAACTGTCCCCATCGCATGTGTGCATCTGCCGGTGTGTACTAGCTAGTAGGATATGCAAAGCTAGACTTGTTCTGATCTTGACCCAAATTACCTCTGCAGGAGATCTACCATATTTCTGGGGAACAAAAGGTAAGTAAAATAAATGGCATCCCTTACACCAGGCGTGCTACTAAAGCTCCTTCAGAGCATAAACTCCAATGTCAAAGTTCGTGGAGAATATCGATCTGCCCTCCTACAAGTCATCAGCATTGTGCCAGCCTTAAGTGGATCGGAACTGTGGCCTAACCAAGGGTTCTTTGTGAAAGTATCTGATTCCTCTCACTCCACGTACGTCTCGCTATCAAAGGAAGACAATGAACTCATTCTGAACAATAAGTTACAACTTGGCCAGTTCTTTTATGTTGATCGAGTTGAAGCAGGCAAGCCTGTGCCTATCCTAGTCGGTGTAAGACCGCTTCCTGGGAGGAATCCCTTCGTGGGAAATCCCAAAGACTTGATGCAAATATTAGAGCCATCCAAAGGGTCTAGTCCAGCGCAAGGTGAAGCAGTTAGTAGCACCAAATTGAATGAGCAAACAGAGACAAAAGAGAAAGATGAAAGCTTGAAACAGAAGTTTGTTATCAGAGAAGAGAGGGTGGTTGTTGCATCAAGGTATATGCAGGGTGTTTTAGTGTCCCACAAAGTTGGTGAATCCGATTCAAATGGAGGGAAGGCAAGTGAGAGTGAGAATGGTGGATGTGGCAAAAGGGTTGGCTTAGCAAGATATAAACAGCAAGAGCTTAAAGATCAGGTTTGTATATGGACTCTTAATGAGTCAAATATATCGGTCTTATACAATTTCGAAGGCATTTGCCATAGTTCAAGATGACCTTCAGAGCTCTTAATATGCTACTAGTAAACAAAGGCGTGTTCTTACAAAACTAACAGAATGCCCTTGATTATAACTCCCATCATAAGTATGCCCTGTTTATGGGATTTGGTATTAGTCTGATTTGGCCTGAAAATGGATGCAAAAGAAGTTAGATATTGTTCCCTTTCTGAAAATTTAGCTTCTAGGTATCCACATAGGTGTACTAGGAAGTACTCTAGGAGTCTATATCAGACGAGGTAACATGAGAGCTCAGGTGACAGAAATGAATCCGACATCTGGCAAAGCTGTATTTCCTTTATCGGAGTCACTTTTCATTCTCACTGTTTTCTTATGCCGTGATTCTGAAAACTGAGAAGATGAACTGTTTAATGACGCTAGTACTGCAGACACGTCCATCTACTCCTCCTAGAAGTCATCCTGAGGCCTTTGCAGTGAAGCCAGATGCTCCTCTACCCAACACGAGGGATGCCGTAGCACCTCTGAAGAGCATGCCTAAACATGCTATAAGTAAGCAAGAGAACATGCGCACAAATCTGCTTCCTGTCAATATAGAAAGGATTAACTCCTCTGAGTCAATGACATGGGCCTCTCTCCCTCCCAACCTTTTGAAATCTGGAAAGGTACTCCTTTTTCCACCTCCACATGCTGGGTTTCACTATGGTTTTGAGCAATTTTAACCAATGTAATTATCCAGTCCAGGGACGTCTGACAATTGAACTCATCCTGGCTTTTGTCTGTTTTGATGCGCTTAAAGGAAACTGTTCTAGCGTTCTGCATAAGTACCAATGCCAAGTAGAGCACTTACCAACAGAAGCATGCTTTTGTTATGAGATATTTGAAAAATGGTGAAATGCAAAGTATCTCAAACTTCCATTATTTTTCCTGATAGTTCATTCTCATTTCACTAGGGGATACTTAAAAGGAGAAATGTTGCTTCTTTAGTAGCAGCAGAAGCTCAAAAAGAGGCATCAGCAGCTGGCACTTTGATTAAGTGCCTCAGGTAATTGTTGTCATTAAGAAAATACTTTTCGTAAGTTGCTGCATGTTCATCATGAAAGTTTTAATGACCCTTTCGTTTGCCCAGCATGTTTGCGGATCTCTCCTCATCTACTGCCGCAGAGGACCCCCACGGTTCGCTTACCAAGTTTTTCACACTATATCAGCTAATCGACCAAAAAAACCAATCGACACTGCTAAGAAATACTGTGCTTCCGTTATCTTCTCATTCTCCCACTACAAACATTGAGAAACCTAACAACAGTGGAGTCACAACTCCTGGAAGAGGTATATTAAAATCCTCAAAGCCTAATCTTGAGATAACTGTGACTGAGAAACTGGAATGGGCTAAAGGAGATGGTGCTAGAGAGATTAAAGAGATCAGACATACCCTCTTACAGGAAACAGAATGTTGGTTTTTAAAATTCCTGGAAGGAGTGTTGGACACTGGATTTCGTGCCAGTGCCCCTGAAAGAAAAGGCAAGGATGCTTTTGGACGACGGGCTGAGCCGAACAATAACCACATCGCTGTCACATTATCACAGCTGAAGCAAGCAAGCGAATGGTTGGATAGATTCAGAGGCAAATTACATTCTCAAAACAGCGGACTCCAATTGGAAACTGTTGATAGACTAAAGCAGAAGGTGTACTCTTCTTTGCTCATACATGTCGAGTCGGCTGCGACAGCTCTAGAGACCCGATCTGATCGTGGTTGAAATCAGGCAAACTGGATGAAGTTTTAAAAGCTTGTTTGCCTGCTTCTGTTTATGGGTTAGTTTTGACATCCAATGTGGCATTGCTTGATACTCCAAGAGTCCAACCAATGTTATTGGTGATTTGGCTAACTCTATCTGATGTTCATAAAATTATTTTCCAAATTCTTGAATATATATGTTTGAAGGGTCAGATGTTCTAGCACACATTTTCCTGGTTGCTCTCTCATATGAGCACAAGAAATGACTTCTGCTGAATATATTTTCATGTCATGTATTATAAACTCATAACATCCTGAAATGAAACACATTGCTAAAAAGAAGTGTTACTTACCTGATAAATTTCCAGCATTTGCTCGATGTTGTCATCATTTTGCTGGAGTCAAGATAGGAAAAGAAGCCAAGCTGGAAAGCCATGGCATATGCATGGTTTTCTGTTCAGATCATCGACTCAAAGATATGATCAATTTCAGCATGTGCCCTGCTTCTCCAGCATGGCAATAACCCTCTCCTCATTTCGCCTTCTTATTTTTGCAAATCAAGGACATTCTCTTATGCACCCAAGTTTTGACCGTTAAATACTGGCAGAAATGACTAAACCAGCTATACCGAGTACACTTTATAGCTCAACATTGAAGGAAAAAGAAGAACGAAGTTTCAATTTTCGTTTTCTTTTAGTTTCTTTAAGGTAATGAACCGTACATGTGAACAGATATAATACAAATCTATTAGTTGACAACGTTACTCAGGTGCCGGCAGATGATTACAGCTTAGAGCTGATAAGCTGTCATGGAATCCATAGTTAAAATTCTGCAAAAATAGTTTTATGGGTGGGTGAGTGGTTGATCTGTTAGCCTTTGCTTATGGAATGAGCTCATGATCCTGAACACATTGTCCATGGAGAACAGTAAAAAGCCATTGGCATGCTGAACTACCTGAAGTTGGGTGTAATGACTGTTGAGAGTGCCCCCTAGAAACTTTCATGTGTTTTTGGAACACGACATCTCTATCCACTCAAGTCAATTATTGTGTGTCAAATTTCACAGTTTTTTTTTTCTCTCAAAGAGATGATACTTTTCTCACAATGGTAGGTTTGAGCCTCGGGACGAGTCGAGAATCCAATCAGAGTTGAGCAATAGCATGAAGTGGCAAAAGAGGAGCTGACAGTTTTGAGTTAGACTTCGAGCGGGTAGGAGACAATCAATGGGTACACCGATGCATCCACTTTATTTTCAACTATGCAGATTATCGAAGTAATAAATTACTAATAAAGTAACGATTTTATAGAAATTGGTATTATAGAAACAATCAGGTAAGTAGTAGTAAGCTTAAGATTTATGAAAATAAACACTGGTAAATTACACAGCTAGAAGTTGGTATATTTTTACAGAAGTTGTTAATTTGAGAAGACTCAAATAAATAGTTCAAAGCTATTCAATAAGAATGTTGATAACCTAACACTAGCTCATAACTTATTTGTTTCGATGTTGGAAAGTCACTAGAAATCGAGGTTTTAGTTCAAAATGATAACTTGAAAATAATAAGTAGAATAAGCAAATAAAAGTTGGTAAGTTACGCAAATAAAAATTGCTAAATTATTACAGCTTTTTTTAAATTTAGAAACAATCAAATAAATGTTGATAAGTTATTCAAGCAAGAGTCGATAACAGTAAAACGGTAGGAAAGTACTGACTACCAAGGCATGTCAATGAACGTTGATAAGCCAGACAAATAAAAACTAGTAAATTTTTAAAAAGTTGATAATTTCAAAACAATCAAATAAAAGATGGTAAGCATTTGCTTTAGAGTTATTAATGTAACACCGATGGTAACTTAATTAGATAAATACTAGTGAGTCACTCCATTTATTCTTCCGTTATAAATTGCTAATAGCATTGACTCTACAAAAAATACATAATTTGAAGAAATGTCACCAAAGTAATAGTCATATGAAAATTACGACATCATTTTTCCCTATTTATCAGCTTGTGCCTTTGACACGGCGATAATAGAAAGAACAAGACGTATGATTATATAATTAAATTTTTTCTAGGTTGAAAATTTTATTTATATCAGAATAATCTTTTTAACGAAGCCGAAAGGGAGCTATACAATTTCAAAGTTCCTATCGATATTCTTTTTCGCCTAGGCTTCTAGTACTTTGTGAAATCGGCCAATCAAGATGGTTTTTTTTTCATTCTATCAAACGAATTGGAGATGCATTAATCAAATTGTCTCTGATCTTTTACCTTGAACAATGAGTCCTAAAAATTTCACTTAAGATAAAAGTAATAGCGATGAGCACAGTCTGGATTGGGTCGATTTAGCATTTAATTTAAGGATCAACTGGCACAGTATTGGTCCCCAATTTTTGGAATCGGAGACCGATCCCGTTGAGCAAGGGATCGAGGACTATACTGACATAGGGACCAGCCAATCCTTTTTTTTTTATCTTAATTTTTTGTATTCCTTAAAAGGACAAACGTACTCTTTGAAATTACATATTCATCGACAATGCGATCTTGAACAATTAAACAATGAACACTGATACAAATCATATGAAAATATAAGATAAGGCAACAATAGAAATCTCCATTTGCCAAAAGTAACAAACCATAGAAGACAAACATGAAGAATAGAATAAATGATAAAAAAGTACAGAATCGCGAAAGGGTGGAGAAGAGAATCGAAGGCGGAAGCATGAAAGGGAAGGGAAGAGAATTGATCTCTAAGCGCAAAATGAGAAGAGAGAAGACGAAGAGACCACCCCCAAAGAGATGGAAATGAAATATGAGATTGAGGGAGAAAGTGAGATTGTGAGAGAGGAAAAAGGTGGAAGACAAGGAGGGGCACTTATAGTTATATACTTAGAGTTTGGACAAAAAAGAGAAGATAACTACAGGGTTGGTTCGAGTTCCTAAAGCCCTAGGACAAGTGACTAATCCACAAAATACAGGTTCAGTGACTCTATGACCAAGGACTGACCCAATTCCCTTGGGAATCGGACCAAGATCAGGATCGACAAGGTCGGGTTGGTCCAATGTCGATCTAGGGTCAATCCTAAACTTATGCTCACCCCTAAAAAGTAAGATCATTTTCATAATTGTCGAATCGTCTTATATTAGATTTTATAATAACCAACATTTTAAGATCAATTCTAATGCCTTCTCATGTAGTCTGAAAGTTTCATATAAATTAGCTATGATTGAGATGTAGTCGAAAGAAAATCTTATTTTTGAGATATTTGCATGTATATTATCAAATTGTAGTGAGATTTATCGCGTCCACAATGTACACATCATAAAAAAGGTTAATTTAAGTACATAAAAATTATTCGTTAATGGAAACCTCAATTAATATAGAATTTAGACTTGCTAAAATTATGGCCAAAATCCAGTTCTATTATGCGATGTATTATGAAATATTAGCGTCTTTGAGAAAATATTCAAATATACAAGAATGTATACTTTTGGTAATAATGTGAAGTGAAAAAAAATAGTACGGTTAGATGATTAAATACAGTACAATCTAGAGGTGAGCATGGTTCCAGGATAGAACCTAGAACGTGAAAACCTGATCAATGGAAACTTGTAGGCTCTAGGTTTTAATGTATGCATGGTAGGTTTCAGGTTCCAAAAATTGAGAAACTTGTTTCGACAGATAGGTTTCATTTTATGACTTGTTAATGTTTCATATTCTTTGTATGTCTAAATATAAATTGTGGTTATCGGATCATAGCAGCAAGTGGTAATCATTAAAGTTGATAATTTAATACAATTGTTTAATTAATAATACAAGTGAAACCTTGGTAGATCCTGAAACCAACTATCGAACTTGTGATTGGGTAAGTTCCAAGTTCTAAGTTCCAAAAAATGAGGAATCTATTATCATAGGTGGAACTTATATGAAACATAGAACTATTCACTCGTAATATCGATTCACACAATGATTTCTCATTTTAATTAAATTTATATGAATCGTAATGTCAGGAAAACTAGTCTTTTGTATTCTCTTTGGTGAATGACAAGTTTGTTCAATATTGTTGCATTTGTTTTCGTTTTGTTTAACTAAAAATGAAATAAAAAAAAGAACCTACTAGACTTTGGAACCTATAACAGGGTAGGTACCAAGTTTCAAGTTTCGACGGAGAGGTTTCAGGTTCCAAAAAATGAGAAACCTGTATCCGAGGATAAGTTCTAGGTGGAACTTGTAAGGAACATAGAACCACTTGCCCCTAATATAATTCTACAAGCTAATAAAAGATATATAAGTGGACGAATTTGGAAATATATGATAATAAGAGTATAATCCTATGCTAAAAAAAAGTTTGGGAAAAAAACAAAAGACTAATTTGTCTTTTATTAGACAAAGAAAGAAGAAAAATAAAGAGGAAAACAAAAAATAACGCCAAAAGAAATTGCAGGAAATCTTATGCTTGTGAAGATAAAAAAAAAGAAAGAAATGGATAATGACACAAATAGTTCAGGAATTATATGGTCTCTGAACTTTTAATTTGTTCAATGTTGTCCTGAATTTTACCTCAACTTGCAATGTGACTCTTGAACTTTTAATTTGTTCGATACGATCCTTGAATTTTTTGTACATGTTCAATTTAGTCACTGAGCTATTGAACATTTTCATATAGTTAAGTTTAGGGATGACATTTACACATTAGTTGAATTTCAGATATCATATTAAACAAATCGAAAGTTCAGCAACCATAGTGTAGATGGGATCAAAGTTCGGGAACCAATTGTGCAATCGTCCCAGAAAGGAAAAGATATGATTTTGTGAAAGAATGAAAAAACAAAAAAAATGAACATGACGGAACCAAATCGAAATAAAATCACACAAGGAAAAGAAAAAGGGAAATTTATCATGGAGGAATTATATTTACCATACAAGTATTTCCTCCTCTTCTTCTTCTTCTTCTTTTTCTTTTTTTTCTTTTTTGCATTTAGAGAACGGCAGCTTCGTGGAAACATTTTTCATTAATTAGCCAATTTGGTGATATTCGTGAGTCACCTCTCCTCGCTGCAAAACCTAGAGAGAGAGAGAGAGAGAGAGAGAGAGAGAGAGTGGGGAGGGAGAGACGGAGAAGAGCAAGGAATTCGTCGACGAGGGCCGCTCATCTCCGATCCGAGTCGCGCGATCATCGATCGATTCGGTCGAACCTCTGCAGAGATTCCATCGGTAGATCGCGACCAGCGATCGGGATTTTGCCGCGAGGCCCCCCGCGCGCGATTGGATCTGGGATCGGTTTCGAGGGCGGCGTAGGAAGGACGGAGGAGGAGGAGGAAAGATGGTGAAGCTCACGCTGATCGCCCGTGTCACCGATGGCCTCCCTCTCGCCGAGGGACTCGACGACGGCCGCGACATGAAGGACGCCGAATTCTACAAGCAGCAAGTCAAGGCCCTGTTCAAGAATCTCTCCAAGGGCCAGAACGAGCCCTCCAGAATGTCGGTCGAAACCGGCCCTTACTTCTTCCAGTATCCTATGTTTCGATTTTTGTGGCCTTTTTTCAGTGTTTGTGTTCGTGGGCGTGTGTGAAAGTATGTGAATTGCGAGTGTTTCGGGCATTGATCTCCAATTCGCCTTAACCCAAGTTGCCTCAGCTACATCATCGAAGGGCGCGTCTGTTACTTGACCATGTGCGATCGTGCTTACCCCAAGAAGCTCGCGTTCCAGTACCTGGAGGATCTCAAGAACGAGTTCGAGCGCGTGAATGGAGCTCAGATCGAAACCGCGGCTAGGCCGTATGCTTTCATCAAATTCGGTAATCCTCTTTGTCTTTTCCCTTTTCCTGTTGGTGAAAATTGGAATTAGCAGGCTTGATTCCTTGCCATGCATTGCTTATCCCGCGTCATACTGTGCTTTGATTTTTGCCTTTTTTTTGTTTCTCTTTTGCTGTTAAAAGATACGTTTATACAGAAAACAAAGAAACTGTATCAGGACACTCGGACCCAGAGGAACATTTCAAAGTTGAACGATGAACTTTATGAGGTCCACCAGATCATGACACGCAATGTCCAAGAGGTACTTGGTGTTGGCGAAAAATTGGACCGTAAGTTTCCGTCGCAAAATTCTCTCCATTATTCGTCAATGCTTGCTTTTGATTTTGAAAGTTTGAATTTTGAACCGATGCATTGCATTCTAGCATGTAATCACTCGTTTGCCAGCTGATAAAACGGAGACATATCCCGCAGGAGATTTTAGTTCTCATTTTCTCTCTATTCTGTGAGGGTAACATGTGATCTTGCTGAATCTTCATTGAAAGGGGCCAATTCTGAAATAACCTTGCATGCCTTGTTGATGGGCCTTTACTGGAATTTGGTTGTGAAAAAGAGCAGCTTAGGTCAGAGGTCCCTAGAAACTTGCCTTTTGGTCCACCCTTTGTAGTTGGTATATCTGTAGTGAAATAAAGGATGCTGATGTCCATGCTCTCATGCTTCGGCAGTATGCTTTGTGGCTGCTGCGTTGTAGGCAGTGCAAGTACCTCTCTTTCTGCAATACTTTTCATCTCCTGGTTGACTTTTCTGACTACTTCACATGTAGTTCCACACTTGGGAACACCCATTAGAATGCATTTCATTATTTCACGTCTGGATATTTCTCATGTATATACATTTAACGGTTGTTCCCAAAATTTTTGCAGAGGTCAGTGAAATGTCTAGTCGGTTAACATCAGAATCTCGCATATATGCCGACAAGGCCAGAGACTTGAATCGACAGGTAATCTTATTTATTGATGTTGAAATTTTCTATTTGTGTTGATGCATTTGATTGGTTTTGTTACAACCTACAAGATTACTTGCAGTTGGCTGGATTACGATCAAGGTCGATTTTTATATGAATTGCCGTGAGAATTTGCATGTGAAGATGTGATATTAATTAAGTTGAGTGACTTAACAAAAAATAAGTGGCAGTTCTCTTTTCAGTCAACATATCGAATGGTTAGCATTTTTTGGACCAAACAATTTCACTCTTGTTCCCTTATTTAGGATTTTTTCGATACATTCCTCTGACATGTGGTATCCCGTTGCTTTGTGCCCATTGCTATTATTTCAATTGTTTAGATAATTAATAACAGGTCTATTGCTGAAATCCACCGCTTACTGCAGGCGTTAATTCGGAAATGGGCCCCAGTTGCCATTGTTCTGGGAGTGGTCTTCCTTCTCTTCTGGGTCAAATCAAAGATATGGTGATGCGATTGCCTTGCCTGTACTTCTGCTCTGCTGCAATGGGCTACTGTGTTGCTGAGATATTCATTCTCGACGATTTTAAATGGGGGCACGGGATTTTTACAGAGAATCATATGTGTTCAAAAGATAGTGTAGTTTTCTAATTGCATTTTGTAATGGATGCTTCATTCCTTATGCAGACCTGGCAATAGATTTTCCATGTTAAGTAGTGAATAGAGAACCCTCCCTCAAGACCGGGGCAAGATCTAAATCTTATTGTTGACAACTAGTAGAGTGTTTTCCGTACAGGAGGCTGCACGAAACTTTTGTTCATCTATACCTATTATCAGCTGTTATAGTACTGTTGGCTACAGCTTTATCATATTAAGATTATATTAGGTTTCACGTACTCTCTTTTTGTTCCCACGCTCTTTGTTTTGGTATGTTCATTCTTTTGTTCTTACATGCACATGAGATTTGCCCAAAAAAAGACGTTTTTGTGCAGCACTGGTTGGAGTTCCTGTTGATGAATTTAACTTGTCTTCTCTTTTGTTGCTCGTGTATCGGATACTGTTGGGAGCCTCATTCTTTTGGAAATGCATCTTTTAGATTGTTTTGTTTCGTGAATAGTACTCAGGCATGCATGTCGTCGTCTTTTGGATAAGATGAAGAGTGAAGAGTGAAGCTCCATATACATATTATTGTTTCCCATCAAGTCACTTTCATGTTGTTATTTGCACAAGGATCAGAAGGCGTAAGCAGGCAGGTCGAGTTTTGCAAGCAAGTTCACTTGAAAGACTTAATTTTTGTGTTGTTCACCACGATGACTCTCCAAGAATTTTCCCTACCTCGATGGGCCTTTAAAGCAGTAGTTCTTCTTCATTGCTTTTGTTTGTGGAAATGATGGAAGAAGACTGAATATCTTCTTCCCTTGGCACCGTGGAAACTATTCTATTACTCTCATCAGAGTGGTCTCTAGCTTCGCCCTGTGCATCATATTCTTCCTCCACCATCCTGTCAAAATGGGGTTTTGCAAGTATATTTGATGCTGTGATTGATGAGAAATCCCGTTGATCAGAAGGGTTAGTATATCATCCTAGCATAATCAACGCACTTCACAGGTTAGATTATGCGTCGTAACGGTATCTTTTCTGCTGAAAATTTGTTCACCTTTCTTCACTCGCGAAGCTTGTGCTAGAAACTTTAGCACGCATCACTCTAGTAGTAGCAAAGGGGAACTGATTTTTTAGTACCACCTGCATAAAGAAATGTAAGGTAGAGACAGTAACACGGCAAGGTGAGTCAATTTATCCTCTCAAATACATGAATCATGTCAATTTATCTCGGATTCAAACTTCATTCCGGCTACACCTTTGTCGGAATCGACCAAAATTACTCGCGAATCGAGCCTGAAAGATCTAACTCGGTCTGAGTTCTCTCATTAGCCATTCTTCTGCCGACCATAATAAGTTAATAACAGAGTTCTGCTCTCGGACGCTGCTAGCATTTCGAGGGCGAAGATCAAAGCAATCCCGGTCAATAGAAGGGGATGGGGGGCAAATTCGTCATTTCCCCAGTAGAAAGGAGAGATTGAAATTCGACCGTTTAGGTATTTGAAAAATTCTTTTTCGGCAAATGACGAAAGGAAGAAAATGAGAACATCACGCTATAAATTATGAAATTGGGCAGAAAGCACCCGAGGAGAAAAAGCAAAAGCTCGTTCATGGCGATCTCAGGGCAACACGCTTCCACCACGGCATACCACCAAATCGACGATACCGACGAAGAAGAAGAAGATGAAGAGAGTTACAGCGATTCCGACTCCGACTACGACCCGGGCGATTCGGGCGACGACGATCGGGACGACGCCGTTCGGGAAGACGCTCACTCTACGTTCTCGGAGCTCTCGATCAAGAACACGGCGAAATCTCGGTTAGCTTTTCTATTTGAACTCTCCTGGGTTCTGCGATTTCGAATGGATTGCGGGTGACTTTTCCTCATCGCGGATTGGGGATTGGCAGAGTAGGGAAAAATGTTGATCGGAATGATGATGATGCTGACCAGCCTCAGCTCGAGGCGAGGCTTATGGAGATTGGTGAGAAAGAAGATGAGAGCTCACACACGGTTCTGTCGCTCGTACATGGTGAGCTGAATATTTGCACGTTTCTGCTTCGTTTCCGAGTTTTCCGATTTTGGCTTGGCTTCTGGACAGTGCATCATTTGCAAAAATTGACTCTTTTTTTTTATTCGAGCGATCTTATTAGGCGTGTAAAATGTGTGAAAGCATGTTGTTGTCTTGGATTTTAAGCTGGATTGTGATTTACTCTATTTTTTGACTTTTGTTGTAGCTGGGCAACTTGAGAAACTGAAAGTGGAGCAGTGTAAAGCTTATCTGAGGAAGAACGGTTTGAGGTTGACGGGCAACAAGGAGACACTCATCCAGCGGATCAAGGAACATATAGAGTAATTTCACCCTCTTAGTTAAGAAATATGTTATGGATGTAAAACTCAATGAATTTGTTTCAGTTATAAATGCATAATGACTTTGCAGGATAGTCACCGGTAGGGGGGTGGAGAAGTATCCGGTGTCTAGTTTTGTATTGAAGTGCAAAGGTGAAGCTCTCTCTTTAATACAAAGTACGGTGTATTACGAATTGCTGGGTAAAGATAGCATGAGCTTATCAGTTGTTAAATTACAGCTAATCTTGGTATGGTTCATAGCTTATGTCTGAAAACTGCCTTTCCAATCCCATCATACACATTTCTTGTGAATCTGTGAGAGTATGAATATCAAGAAATGCTGCTGTAATGGGCTGCTCATAACCTGTTATTTTACTTTTTTGGTTAGTTAAACATAAAGAATAGCAGCTCCGGGTGTGTGGGTGGCAGTCCAACGATGCTAGAAAATAGCTTCCTTTCTATTTCTGTGTCATATCCAGAATGATAAAGGTGGTTTATGCAGGCGATGCATGCACAGGTGATGTTGTCATGTTCCAACAGAATGTCTATGAACTGTAAGCTCTCTGTCCAAGCAACTCATACTGAAGTGTTCATTAGGATTGTGCACGGTTGAAGCTAAGTCGTAGAAGCTTTAATTTCAACTAGCATTCATTTGAAAATTCTCTAGTTTAATTAAGATACTGAAGTACATAAGCCTTACAATTCTTTTTGTTTTTAATGTGGTTCACAATTTGAGTCTTCATGTAACTCATACTGAAGTGTTCATTAGGATTGTGCACGGTTGAAGCTAAGTCGTAGAAGCTTTAATTTCAACTAGCATTCATTTGAAAATTCTCTAGTTTAATTAAGATACTGAAGTACATAAACCTTACAATTCTTTTTGTTTTTAATGTGGTTCACAATTTGAGTCTTCATGTATCTGAAATATTTCAGAGTCATTGAAGGGCCTGTTTTTGTCCATGTACCCTGATAAGTTATTCTATCTTAACCTATGTCTGAACCAGAATATAAACAATCCTCATCTAATAAAACTTTTCTGGACAAAAAATACCGATAAGAAAGAGTTTGGATAGTAATATTTCTGGTCATTGTACTTGGCCCTTTGGGTTTCCCCTGGCGTTAGATTGAAATCAGCAAAGTCGGTTTAATAGCAAGTATGGATATATTTAGGTTTAATAGCCAGTATAGATATATTCCTGAAGTTTGTGATCCATTTAATTTGATCATCCCATTATTGGTTACTCTAAACCTTACATTTGCTGCATATCAGACAAAAGGGACTGTGTAACTTCTTGCTATGGCATCTGGTCTGCTTTTGTGATTATGACTGCCTAGTGAAAAATGAAATTGATATATGTGTGTATATCCTCTGTTGGTTTCAAAGTCTAACTTGACCTAGTTTTGCACTCTCAAATTGATTCCGACAGGACAAATAACAGGAGACACACTCTATTAGCTTTATCTGTCCTATTTTCGAGAAACTTCATATTTTCCATGAGATTCCTCTCGAAAAGTTATGCAGAATCAAAATTAATATTACCCACAAAAGTTGTTGGAGCAATCTTTGGCTCAAGTTATGTAATCTTACAAAATTGAACTGGTGGTTCTGTTTTATGATCCGCCAAAGTTGTCTATTTTATGTTCCAGCCTTGCTTCAGTGGAAATACTCGTATGGTTTGTACCCTCTATTTTGTATTGCCTCCTCAGTTATTGACTTATTATTGGTACTTCCTTTCTCAGATTTAACATAGCATCTCGGAGTGCCAGTGGTCCTCCATGTGGAAAGAGAATTGTAGCAGGCCGTATTGTCAAAGAAAGCTATGGTGCTGCTAAGCAACAGCATACTTTCACTGTGAGTTTCTGCATACGAGACGTGATATACTTCAGCGAACTCAAGTTTTTCCACTTGACTTTTGATTAAGATTAATCATATCATTGTATACTAGTAAAAAGGAAATTAACTGCCCAGTATGATATGATGGTTTGATTCCAGTGCAATGGGATTTTGGCATTAGGTTGAGCTCCATAACACCACCAGAGTTGAATCAGAAAGTTGTGAACTTGCTTAACACGTCAACAGATTAAAGGACGTTAGAAAGTTCTCATCTCACTCCAGAATCAATATAGACTCTTGGTTTATATAGTGAATCTGTTTGTCTCAACTGAGCATTTCGTATTGTCTACAGAATTATTCTCTAACGTGAAATCATTGGCTGTGTATTTCTTGCGTTAGTGTGTCTTTCAATTCGTCCATTCAGTAAATCATCTCGTGGACTATAGGCTTTTGTTGAAGGATGTTTTATTTTTCCATTAGTTATTTATGTGTCAAAGTATGAGATTACTTCTTTCTCTTTCATCTCCTTTTGTACTGTTTAAAAGCTTTTGGACTCATTGATCAGATAGAGGTTCTCTGGAGCAAAGGAGAGAAACCACTGCCTCCCCTTCATCCCCTGCTTATCAAGGGCCGAAATCTTTACCGTTACGACACTATGAGACAGGTTCGAACTATACGGGAGATTTCTCTGATTACATGCTTATAGTGTACCGATTCAGGCATAATAACACTAGTGTCAATGACAGAGATGGGAAGATGAAGGAGAGAGGGCCAAAGCATTGATGGAAAAGCATTCAAGGGGCTCTTTAGCAAGGTCCGATAGAGAAGCACGACTCCAAGAGAAGGAAAGGAGGAAACTTTTGAAGGAAAGCAGGTACGGATCTTTTTCTCTAGAATATGGGCAGAAAATCCTGGGTAATTCCCGGATACTATCATGGTGACACCATAGTAAATGATGCTCAGGTTGAGTGTCGTCTGGAAAAATCAGTAGACAAATTTTGCTGCACTGTTGCTCTGAAAGGATATTGTGTTGGATCTCAAAAGTATTTTACTTTTATGTTGCCCCAGGGCTTCCAAAAAACATAACATTAAGAAGAACGGGGTTCTGCCATTGTCAATCTCAACCTCAAAAGCAGGTAATGAAGTGGGGCAATTAAGAGGATCATCTATTGCCGCTATTGGGCAGCCAACAGTTCGGCCTATACAGATGAGTTCAACAGAAAACCGTCGAAGTAGAGACCAGTTTCAAGAGAAACGTGCGGACTCACAGAACAGTTTGAGCTCTATGAATAGAACTAAGCATGAATTTTGGCATTCTCAGAATGATGCTAATTTGGGCAATCAGAGGCCTAATCGTAATTTTTCAAATGTAAATGGAGCAATGCAAGTACAATGCCGGGGAAGTAATGGAGAGAGTAGCTTCTGTGTGGGGCCAAATTCTGCTCACGAAGGTTTGACTGCATTCAGGTTACCACACTGGGTTCATGAGAGGCAGCCGTTGGCAATTGTGAATCAGCATCGAAGGAACTCCAAGGGAGGAGCTGAAAAAGGCCTCAGGAAGCCACAACGTTGCCGCTATTTTGAGCAAGGAAGATGCTATTTTGGGGACAACTGCAAGTTTTTGCATGAGCATGGAGAACATGGGCAAATGTTATAGGGGAAAAGAGGAAATATTATTTTTTTGGGTTTCCAAGCCAACTTGGAAAATGTAGAGCAGTTCGGATTTTGTAAATCAGTTTGCTATCCAAGCGCATCCTCTGCAGCAAATCCGGGTTTGAGATTGACTTGAAATTTGTTCTCCATTTTTAACTGGTCTATCTACTAAACTTGTCCTTATCCCAAATCCTGGGAGTGGCAAATCCTGGCCTAGCTTAAGACCATTGCCTCCCTCATTAAATTCTTCTTCAAAAATAGTATTTTAACGTGCCTTACTGGAACCTATTCGATCGAAAGTGTGGCTCCAAATGTTGGACATGATACTTTTTATCATATGCGAAACCTTATCTGAATTAATAAACACGCCGTTACGTTCCAAAATTGTCCCGGTGGAGCATAATTTCCCAGCTTAAGGGAAAGATGAGGACCCATCGCCTGAGTCCGAGGATTTTACTTCAAAATAGACCGAAACATGCCTATTCAGGATCTGCATGAATCATGTGGCCTAAGCAAGCTTATCTCTCAGCCCAAAGTAATAATTGTCGAGGAGTAAACGAGTTTGATCAAAGCTTGGGTCTTATAGACCTTATGATGCAAGATCTTCTTCTTCTTTTTTTTTTAATCTTTTCTTTCGGGTGACTGCCCACGAAATTAAAAGAAGTCCACCCATTCATATATCTGAAATTTCCTTCTTTTGACAACTCGCCACACCCAAACCCCCAGGAAGAAAAGGAGGCTCTGATCCTATCAATGAGTTTCGAATAGCGACTTCTTCAAAACTTTAATTTGAAAGCAATAGATGGGTAAAGAGGCGAAAAAATATCTAAAGCTGGCAATTAGAATAACAAATGCTAACATAAGGCATCAAGGATCTTGGTTGACCCACAGATTGCTCTGCGAAGGGTGATTTTTCCCCTTTTGCGGTATGTCTATGCAAGAGCCTATAATTATACGAGACCCACTGAATAAAAAAAAAAGAATAGTGGTTGAAAAATTGTGCGCTCTGAGAATAAAATTCTTTTCATGTTAAGATAACCAGCAGCAGAAAAGGCAATCCATCTTTTGTCCGCCTACAAGTTGAGCATAGACCTAGTCCACCGGAAATTGTCTATACCTTCTCAAGTTCACAGTTGATTTTGTCGAATTGGTCCTTCAAGTCCTTCCTCCACCCTTGGATCAGTCTCTCCTGTTTCTTGATGAGCTCAGTCTTTATTTTTAGTTCTTCCTTCATCATAGCTATCTCCTGTTTTCGTAGAGGAATTAAGTTTGCAAATGCCATCAAATAACTCCAAACATAAAAAGCAAACCTTTTACTATTGTCCCAGCTATTTCGTTAGCATTACCTTCATAAGCTTTTCAGCCTCGGTTGGCTGATCCTCACGCTGAAGAGTGATAAAGTAAACTTGAAGTTTTTTGGCAGCATCCATAAAATCTCTAGCATGCCTCTCAACATCAACTAAAACAGCAGAAGCACTTTCTCAGTAACCAGGCATTCACAACACTTAACCAGCAAAGAGTTTGGCATGGGTTGGGCTGGGAAGCGGGCAGAAGCAATTGCGCTCAGGGACAGGCAACCAAGAGTACTAATGCCTTTCAAAAATAGCTAGCAGAACACCTTTGTTTAGCAGGGCTTTTTGTTTACTGAAGCATGAGTGATGAATGAGAGATTAATTAGAAATGCTTACACTTATCTTATTCTCTTTTTGATAACAAACGGTACTTTACTGATATGAAATCTGAACAGTTAGAATTACACAAACAGAAACATTTTCTACATGCGGGGCAAGTTAACAAATGAAACAACTACACTTAGATTATGTTAGTGCACTAAAGCATATCCAATGAGCATGATATTGGACAAGCAACAACTCAGACATAACTTAGAATTAAAATGCTGATAAAAACATAAAAAAGCTTATTCAGCCCAGAAGGTCTAGAGATATCATGATCACTTTTTGGTCTCCTAGTGGCACCAAACAAACACTCCGTTACAAGTTAAGTGCACTGTCCCTGTTGAATCCAATGAAAAAACAGCACGAGAATGCTGTCCCGAAACCAGATGTTATGGATCTTTCATTCCTCAAGCTTCCTCCATGCATGATTCAAACAAGAACACCTTCTACATACTGACTAATATTACCAAGCATATTCCACTTGAGACTTGCAATAACCCAAGGGTCCTCCATAGAGGTCAAGTTCCTCCAACAGATTGTCTCAAACTATACAACTACAGGGAAACTCGCAGCTTATGAAGCATATGATTTTATAGTTTAGAAACATTAGAAAGGCAACTCATTAAAACTACTTTTGAGTTCAATTGCAAGAGAAAGCCTACAGCATATGCTCTTCAGGTTTAGAATCCAGATAACCAGCTCCATCATGATATGTCTAAATAAACTTCAGAGGTTTACAGAACATCACATGCTCAAGTCCTTGATAGGTATGATTGACCAATGATCTCTTGTTCTCTCCTCTTAGAGCTACTGATGCGTGTCATGGTGGTGAAGAAACTACCATGTCCCCTTCTGCCTGCCCCCACCCACCATTACAGATGGATACATAGTTGTGGATATGTTTATCATGCTGGTTATTTGACTGACATATGGGATTCTCAAAATATTTATAATAATGGCTTCTTTATCTGATTATACATAGTTTTCATCACTTGAACTACTATAGATGCAGACATTCCTCTTAGGCCTAACTGAGATGCACTTTTGGAGAACCATCAACTAGAATCTTAATCAATAACAAGCTAACCCTCATCCTACTCAGCGAGTCAGAACTAGATATGTAATCACAATTTTATTTTTGCAAGAACCAACTGTAACTGCACTTATGACCTAGTAATAGACTGACATTATGGGAAATTACAGATTAACAACATTCTTATGAATATAACCGATCGAAGACTTCAAAAGGAGGGAACACCAAGATATGAACATAAACGTATGAAATCATTTTTCATCAAGCAATGACGACAGCCAAAATATGAATAGTCCTCGTTTGGTAATGCATTTGGAGCAATCTCAAGTGGCAGAACGGAGATTATAGCACACCAAGCATTCCCCACCCTGGGGGAAAGATTAGATAAGAGATTAAGGAATGACAAACTTTGATGTGAAGGATGTTGAGATCGGTCTATAGCCTGAAGCTCTCTTGCTGGCAGGCATGGCAGCAAAGCTTCCTCCAGTGCAGTAACACAAGCCAGCATATCTTCCTTTGGAGACTGCGGAGATTGCAGCTGGGGATCAACTTGATGCTGCTGATCGAGGGCTTGTCTCTCAGACATTTAGTTTCCTAAATGTAAAAGGTAAGAGAGTCATGAATATGGACTTCTTGGAGTATGAGGAGAAAAATTGAATGAAGTTGGAGGTCAACTGTAGTGAGGGTCACAAAGAATTCCAGCACATTTAGCTAATTCGGTCTTGTAACTCAGAATAAAAGGTAAAAGTACAACCCAAATTGTTGGCTTATTAAAACCCTCATTTGGATATTCAGTAAGATATTTTCACAGAAAAATAATGTGGTTTTTGTTCAAAAGAAGTGCTAACTTTTTAAACGATCAGACGAACTGTTCTTCCCTAATTCAACAGAAATACCAAGGGTCGCCTCTCATGTAAGCGGCTTTGTGCTTGTCCAACATTCGTGGACGCTCCAATACAAAGACCTAACATTAAAAGAAAACCAAAAGAAGAGGAAAGAAATATTTTAGAGTAAATTGACTTCCGCATGAATATGCTTTCACATCAATTAGCTGGTGCAGCCAACCCCAGCCAAATCTCTTTTTTCAACCCATTTTTTACACAATGATATTTACCTTATGTTTTACCTGAAGTCACCACGAATAACACAATTGATCACCGGTAGAAAAATTTCGGCAAATGCTTAATAGTGTTATTTCCCAAGTTGCGAAAAAGGAAAAGGAACAATTGTTATCGTGGACACAAAATCTTTCATAACATTAAAATCTCAACAAATCTGAGGTTCCAATTCAGTAACAGTTCACGTAATAATAACAGCAATTCACAACCTCACAAAGAGGTGTAACAATTCAGTTGCTCATCACATCAATTCGACGTCGCCTCTCGTAACTAACTCGGCTTTCCTTCTCATCCGCGCCACCAAGTACAGGCGAGACCATGATACACCTCACAACACTTAAAATCTCAGCATCCGGCAAACCTAACGCGAGACACACTTCATCCAATCCTCGGAAGAGTACACCCTTCCAAAATCAAAGTAAAGGAAAAGGCACCACAATACCAGGACAAACTGGGAGACTCAACAACACCGCAAGCTTGGTTTATGCATAAATGGAACAATAAAAAATGGGAACCAAAGTAAATCAGGAACACCGCGCAGCTGACTAGTCAACTCTGTTGTGTGTGTGAATTAACCAAATTTGAGAACATGGGCGGGCATAAAAATCGCGGCTTGATTGATACTGAATGAAAAAGACGAACTTGAACTGGGACGAGAGACAATACCTCGGATGGGTTTTCTTCAAGCTCGAAAAATGTGAAGAAATTCGCAGACTTTCGAGCTCCAACGCAGAAGAAGAACGAGGGATTGCACGCGAAACCGGCTCAATCGCAAACGAAGATGCGGTATGCAAGAACGGACTGTATTGAAAAGGGGTGTTCCTGCGTGAGACGAAGAGAGAGAGAGATGCGCGCGCGCTAGGAATGTAACTTTGTCCGAGGCTCTGCCTCTGATAGAGGGAGGAACTGGTTTTCTGGTTTCGCTCTGCGTACTTGTAATAAATTTCTCCTTAATTTTTTTTACTCAACACGAAATTATATAGGTTTACACTATAATTTTAAAAGGATATCCTAAGGGCACCACATTTTAATCTACGGATGCCGAAAATGCGATACCCACAAAGGATAAAATAGCTAAAATATTATAAAAGAAGTGTATTATTGAAAGAGGAAGTGGAAAAAGGCGCGATAAAAAAAATATTAGAAAAAAGACAACGATAATGGGCAGCTCTTCTTTAATTGGACGAGGTCACTAGTAATCACTAATTGGTGGAAATCCTCGACAGTGACACAGGCATATGAGTCATCGTCTTTCGTAGCATTCGTTATCATTCTTTGTAGAGAGTCCAGTCTGAATCTACTACCTCGCATCGCTCAACTCGTCAGTGTCCCACATCGAGTATCGTCCTTCAACCCGAGATTTTGCTCCGATCGTGTGAAATACCCGAGGTTCGTTGTTGCTTCTCCTGCGAAACGTCGTGCCATTTTGATCGTCTCTCTCCTTTGATTCGAGTGCGCAGAGTAACGCCTCTGCTCTGCCACTTTTTTGAGCATCCGTAGCGTCTGCGATGCGGAAAGATTTTTTTTTTTTTTTGCGCATGTGGTCATGACTGGCGAAAATTCATTGACCCGTTGTCATGTAGTTGTTTGTGGTAAAGGTTTATGTGGGTGGTTGGGCTAGCGCAGGATACTGAAATGGTTGGGTTGACTCGTTCTCGAGATCGTCGTAGCGTGCTGGTAGGTCCAGGTTCAGCTATGTGCACCCGAGCTTCAGAGGAACGGCAAGCATGTTGATGAAGTATGGTGCCATGTGCGAAATGACTTGGGTTTATTACTGGCAGAATATGACAAGGACTTGATTCTGTTCTAAATTTACGATCGCCATTCCATATTTTTCGTTCTTCCGTTTAGATTTAGTATGAATTCGTGTGGGCACCATTAAGTTGCAGATATGCCGTTAGTTCACAGTAAGGGTATGCAATGGACTAGCGACATACTTTGAAGTAAGATGATATGAATTTGCTACTTACATCGGTATTTTTTAATAAGTTGCATCTTGATTCCAGGACCATATATGAAGGGAAGATCATTTGTAGGACTATTGTTGTGGTCACCTTGTTGTCGACAATCAAAATTCGTGTAGTCACATGTAGGAGAAATTGTTAAGCTGTTGAGTTAGTAACACTTAATATTTTCACTCAGGAAACATGGCCGAGGATCCTGTCAACGTGAATGAGTATCAAGAATTGGCTAGGCAAGCCCTTCCAAAAATGTACTATGATTTTTATGCAGGGGGAGCGGAAGACCAGTATACACTTAAAGAGAATGTGGAAGCATTTCGCAGAATAATGTAATGCCTAATGAATGCTGGTCAGATTAAAATCTGCAGCAGCCATATTATGTTGTGTGTTAGTTCTCAACACAGTGAATGTTTTAGTTGAAGATATAATTTCTTGTACTTCTGGCAGGTTTAGGCCGAGAATCCTCATAGATGTGAGCAAAATTAGTTTGTCAACTACTATATTGGGCTATCACGTTTCTGCCCCCATTATGATTGCTCCAACTGCTATGCATAAGTTAGCACATCCTGAAGGTGTGAAACCTGAATTTTCTTGGAGGAGCTCTTTCACAGGTTTCCTTGTTTTGATTTTAATGATGCAATTTTTCATCTTTTAGGAGAGGTTGCTACCGCAAGAGCAGCTGCTGCATCTAATGTCATCATGGTAATAGATTACCAAATATTTTTATATTAAATTTGCTGCTATAACATACTCAATTCCCCTTTTTACTCTAGATTCTTTCATATTCGTCTATGTGCACTGTGGAAGAGGTTGCGTCCAGCTGTGATGCCATTCGATTCTTTCAATTATATGTAAGCATCCACTTCATTAAGAATCTCCAGTTTTCTTGGCTTTGTACATTCGCCATTAAGATTTCATCTCATTAATCAATGCATCTCCTTATGTAGGTATACAAGAGACGGGATATTACGGCTCAGCTAGTACAAAGAGCTGAAAGAAGTGGATACAAAGCTCTTGTTCTTACTGTCGATGTTCCCAGACTTGGCAGAAGGGAGGCAGACATAAAGAACAAGTAAAATGCTTTCCTCTCCTTCTCTCGCTCCCCCACCCCTCTTGGGGCAGGGATATCATGGTCATAAAACAAAGTTCGGGTATAGTTAAACTCTCTCTCTCTCTATGACAGAATGATAGCGCCTCAGTTGAAGAATTTTGAAGGTCTACTCTCAACTCAAGTTGTCTCTGTGAGTGAATGATTTCTTTTCTATTTGAGGATCTGACAATAGCAATATATTTTTGCCTATCTAATGGAGATGCATGCATGAGGAGATATCTATGTTCCTAATATCTCATCGACCAATCTCCTTTGATGGCATGGAGGCTGTTTTCGTCATTATCTTCGTACTCTGCTATATGCTGCTCTATCTTTTTGGAGTCTGTAACTCTCTTTGACATTAGCAAGGTAGCAAAACAGAAAGAAATGCTCACTATGGCATCGATCTTTGGGGATATCATGGTATTAGGCTCAGCCCAGTGGAGATTCATTCCATGAGCTCTGTCCTTTTCTCATGCAGAGCTGCCCTTGGGGCAAAGAGTATTGTGTTCGTTGGCGCTCTCTTCTCTATTACTGTTCCGTTTGATTATATCTGTGTCTGGAGTAGTTTTTTTATAGTTTTTTTATAGTTCATTTGCTTGGAGAACACAAATTTTTACTTTTGTCTCTTGGGGTGAAGAAACAAAGGGTTCGGATAACGTCAGACCAAAGAAAATGTATGGTCAATACTTGACCAATGAAGACGTTTTTGCTGCCTAAATAACCTCTAGAGAGATATGTCAAATTTTTATAGTTTGTTAAATGCAGAAATTGGGCATAACATCTCCCTGACTCACGCACCCCTTTTCCTTTGCCTCCACTGCAATTTGCAGGATGAGGGTTCAAACTTCAAAGCTTATGCTGATTCAACTTTGGATGCTTCTTTGAGTTGGAAGGTGAACCTTCATACCATCATAAATTACTTTGTAATTAATCCTTGAATTTTTTTCTGGGCAATGTTTCAACAAAAGAATCGCGTTTTCTGAATGAATGAGACGTGTGAGGTTGTGTCATCCAGTGTAAAAATAGTTTTGATAGCCATCTTACGATGGATTTTTTCATTCAATTTTCGCTTGTCGTCATGACCTATGAATGATGACTGGATCTTTATAATGTCTCTATTTGCTTTATTTGGTATCTTGGTTGTCGCGTAACTAGATTACATTTCTTCAGGACATTGGATGGTTGAGATCAATTACAAAATTGCCGATTCTGATCAAGGGAGTTCTTACACACGAAGATGGTAAGATCTTGGATTGTATTCTAAAAGAAAAGCAGTTGAGGATTCATCTGAAGACCGCTTTGTGCATTAATTTGAACCATTGCTTACTTAGCATATTCATTGCTTGGACCAGTGTTCCAGAACTAGATCAGAGATTGAGCCGAATTGCTGTCCCATACCAGGTTGAACTAATAAAAAAGGGCAAAAAATGTGGCTAAAACCTTCTGGTTTGGTTTTAAAAAGGCTAGCTTAAACGAGAAGTTTTATTTTAAGATGGCTTATGACCTGGAAATATCTGTACTTCAGGGATCCGTATTATTTTATCCCAGAGTTGAGAAGATATTGCCTTGAACTTCATTATCTGCTTCAAATCAATCTGTCAACCAATTTTCAGGTAGCGTGGCCATAAGTAGCAACTGACAAGGCCATCTGTCTTTGAGCTAATATGGCATCGATTCTTTTAATAAATAAAAATTTAACCACATTTGCATACATGACCAAAGGGATCATTGTATTTAAAAGGAAAGTCAAGAATGACGGCTTGAGAACTTGTCAACTGTGCCATAATCTTTTTTTGCATTCTCATTTGTGCTAGATTTGATGGAATTTTTTCGGGTTTTTTATTAGTGCAGAATCGTGTCTGTGCTGTTGTTTTATTTTATATGAGGTCTATAGTGAGCGCCACGTCATTGCCAGTTCATCACCGTATAAACAGTTCCATCAGTATTATACAATACATTGACACCATAGCGAACAGTTTGGTATGATTTAATTAACATTGAAGGTCAGGATAGTGTGACAAGCAGTTTGAGGCTTAATGTAGAACTGAAAAAAATCCGTCAAGTGCAGGAGAATTTTGTGATAACTTAGGGTATGATTGTATATCTAGTTTGTAGAGTGTGAACCTCTAGCATTAAACTTTGAAGATTCTTCGGTTCATCTTGAAAGGAAACAACATTATGCCTCAGTTTGGTAGTTCAAACACCATAGTTATTCTGTTGGGGAAGTCGTATGAGTAAGGAATTTTGATGGTAATGGGATATTTTGTCTTAATTTTGTCATTGCTGCCATCAAGACCTTGTGTTCTCTGATATTGGATTGAAGCATCTTATTCATCTATTGACATTTCATATTGCTTCCCAGTATACTGTATCTGTTGTTACTACTATTGGTTGTTGCATACTCGACAACCTAATCAACAAGCTTGTATGCCCTCATTGGCAGCAATTAAGGCAGTGGAAGCAGGTGCAGCAGGGATAATTGTCTCGAATCATGGAGCTCGACAGCTAGATTATAGTCCAGCCACGATATCAGTTCTGGAAGAGGTGCATATCTTTGCTGACTCCTTTGTCCGGCAGGTTTAATAATAGAGTCTAGAATTTGGAGCATTTGTAAACACTGGATAAGAGTAAATGCACCCTGTTTTGATTCCTGAATATAAAGCCCAGTGGCATTCTGTTTCCCTCTATTTTTACAAATGCATGAAAGCTTGTGCTGCAGCAAGTCATCTATATCAAACAGCATTTTGGTCATGACCGTTTTTAAACCTTCGTTTGTAGATTGTTCATGCAGTCAAAGGCAAAGTCCCTGTTTTTGTTGATGGAGGAGTGCGGCGAGGAACAGATGTTTTCAAGGCATTGGCCCTCGGGGCACAAGCAGTTCTGGTACAATCTTTTAATTAGTTTGGCACATTCCTGATATTTCTCGATGTGGACTATGTGCTATATTAGTAAGGGGTATTGTAACAAACCCTTGAGGCATTTGCGTAATAATATTGTGCCAAGTTAGTAGAAGCTATCTTTTCGCCTTACCAAAACACCTGAATCACAAATGAACAAGTGCCCTAGGATGAATGTTGACATTCTCTTAATAGCAGTTTTCTTGCTACAGATAGGAAGGCCTGTAGTATATGGGTTGGCGGCAAAAGGGGAAAGTGGAGTTAGAAGGGTCACTGAGATGCTGAAGGATGAGCTCGAGCTTACAATGGCACTATCTGGATGTCCCACCATAAAGGATATCACCAGGGGCCATGTGATAACAGATCGTGAGAGACTTCGTTCCTCTCTCTAAATTCACGCTGCAGCATCCATGAAGATAAGATTCACGTAGGTAAATAAAACAATACCCTTGTTGTATTATCGCTTGTAGTTTGCGATGTTATGTACATAGTTGTCATGTTTCATGATCAAAAATAAAATTGGAGTCAGAGTCGGAGCATCAGTATAGATTTGTGATAGTCAAAGCTGGTGTTTTCTTGGTTCATCAGTAGATGTTAATGTCAAATAGTACTTTTGAGCATCAAATTTGAGGCATAAAATCCTTGTAAGACATGCAATTGATCCGTCTCTTTTGACTCTACTACCTTCCAATCAACTTTGCCAAGTCAGTATCATCACGAATGTCCTCTAAATGATGCGAAAGAACAGTGCTTCCCACCAGCAGAAGGCTGGGTAAAATTAATTACAGACATGAGTGCTTTTCGGAAGTGATTAATGGATTGGATGCTCCTGTGTTTGTGCAAGTCCTGAGAGCACATTTTTGCCCCTAGTCATCCTCTACTATCCTCCTGCAGCCTTGGGGACTCTGTTTATTAGCTGCTACTTCTACCCTCGTAGCCCAAGTCAGCAGGTAATAGCGATTATTCCTGCATGTACTCCAATGAAATTTAATTTTAGCCTTTTATTCCAACACGAGGTTCAAGAACATTGACAAACCAGATTATACATTGTTCCGCAGAATCTGGTAAGAGGCTCCAAGTCATATACATTTCCCCAGAGCCAAAATTGGAACCCAGATAAAGAAAATGAAATCAGTGAAGTTCATCTCCCTCTAATCACTGGCCAATGGTTGTGCACCAGTCTACTTCTGCTCTTGTTTGCGGAATGGATCCTACAGATGCAGTATAGCTCAGACCGTAAAGAATCCACACAGACGTGGTGATGTTACGTTACTGCATGTCAAATAAGAAAGAAATTTTTATCAAAGACATCTTTAAGTGGAGACAAAATGCAAAGCGTGCAATATCATTTCACAAGCTCAGACTAGTCTAGCTTTAAACAAACAGGATAGCACACGTATGGTTTCAGTTTTCACGATTAAATAGACTTACTACCTCTGGGCAGTTAGATGAACCTTAATCAGATATGTGGCTTAGGCATTACCGATTTGCAACATGTCAACTTTTCATTGTCCAGTTTCTGTATGTTGTACAATAGATGCTGTGGTTAGAAAGTTTCGTTAGAACATCCCTCTTGACTCAGGAGAAAACCCAGTTCCTAGCTCTAAAACCGTGGCGGTGTTTGCTACGTAAACTCAGTTGGAGGATGATGGTGAAAACAAAGTCCGGGGTTAAGTTGTAAACATCCCAGGCCATTGGCCACACAGATCTATTTTGTGCAGCCCAGAATCTTTCACAAACGGATGATCCCACCAGCAGATACTTGCTTGGAGAGAGATTCTGGATGATAGAAAGCATTTGGGTTCCGTATGTTCTAGTGGATTCATCTTATGCAAGGATAAAGATTCGAAAAGTGGGTTATCTGACTCGACCTCATATTTATTATACCATTGGTGATGGAAAATATACTTGACTACGGCATAATGAGCAGGATCATTTCAGTGCTCTAGCTTGTGCAAGGTAGCGCGACATCTTATTCAGGGTTTGCAGTGGCGAGCCGATTAGCCGATCCAACAAGAGGGATACATTGTTATTGCCTGCAGCATAAGTGTGGAAATCGGTGAAGATTCAGACCAAATAACAGCTGATGACGGACCAGTGGCAGCATTGATGCTCCTAATTGGCCCGCAGCTAAACCAATCCCTGATGCAATCGAGCTCCATGTCACTGTCCACGGATTACTACATTCAACACATTAAACCCCGAGTAACACCGGACGCCCCTCTCGAGTAAAAGAGGGCATTGGGTTGAGTGTTAACCACTCCTGTATGTGTTTCCATTATTGATGATAAATTGAAAAGTCAACACACCAAAATGAAAAGGCCTTGAGAATAACTACCAAGACAGACCAAAAACACCTTTTGGACTTCTTGATAATTGTCACACCGCTATTACCTCATGTAAAGCCAATGAGTTGTCAAATGAGTGGATCGGGTTGGATCGAAAATAGTCCAACCTAAATATATTCATTTAACCCGTTTTGATCCATTCAAATCAAATGACCCATACTTGACTCGACTTATGGTACTAAAATACTTCCATATTTAATTCAATCTAGGAAGATTCACACCCAAACTGCGATGAGAGTACGGAATGAGGGAGCACGAAATTAAAGTGAGGGCGAGAAAGATGAGTCGAGTTTAGATAAGTTGTAAATCCATTTACGACCCATTTAACACTCGTATTATGTTTACACTCACTTACGACCTATTGATTGATATATGGTTTAAGAAATGAGTTTATGATCCATTTTGATAGCACTACAAAAAAACTGCATTTTAGCTACGACAATTAGCGACGAAAACGCGCAAATTTTCGTCGCTATAATTTTTTAGCGACGACTTTTGCGACGAACCAAATTTCGTTGCGAAAAACCATGTCGCTAAAATTAGCGACGAAACAAATGGCAACTCGTCGCTAATTAGCGACAAATTGCCTCGTCGCTAACACATCTGTCGCAAAACTCAGATATCGCAACTTAGCGACTAGACAAACCATTAGTCGCCATTTAGCGACGAACTACTACTGGCGTCGCTAATATTTTAGCGACTACAAGAGTATGATCGTCGCAAATTTTTGCGACGATATTTTTCTTGTAGTCGCAAATATGTCCAGCATGCATGGAACTCAGTATCGCATATTTAGCGACAACAATGTCTACTGCCGTCACCAATTAGCGATAACTCTCTCCCCCGTCGCTAATGACGTCCCGAATGCATATTATAGCTCTCGGCCACTTTTAGCGACAACACTGTCATCTACCGTCACTTTTGGCGACGACAATGTGTTCTTCCGTTACTAATTAGCGACGATTAGATTGTCCGTCGCTAACGTTGTCCCCGAATGCAAAATGGTATCACTCGGCCACTTTAGCGACAAGGTAGTCGCCGATTCGTCGCCATGTAGCGACAAAGGCTAATGGTCGTCGCTAAACAGCGACGATTAGATTGTCCGTCGCTAACTTTGTCCCGAATGCAATATTGTATCACTCGGCCACTTTAGCGACAAGGTAGTCGCCGAATCGTCGCCATTTAGCGACAACGGCTACTGTTCGTCGCTAAACAGCGACGATTAGATTGTCCGTCGCTAACGTTGTCCCGAATGCAATATAGTATCACTCGGCCACTTTAGCGACAAGGTAGTTGCCGATTCATCGCCATTTAGCGACAAAGCTAATTGTCGTCGCTAAACAGCGACGATTAGATAGTCCGTCGCTAACGTTGTCCCGAATGCAAAATGGTATCACTCGGCCACTTTAGCGACAAGGTAGTCGCCGATTCGTCGCCATTTAGCGACAAAGCTAATGGTCGTCGCTAAACAGCGACGATTAGATAGTCCGTCGCTAACGTTGTCCCGAATGCAAAATGGTATCACTCGGCCACTTTAGCGACAAGGTAGTCGCCGATTCGTCGCCATTTAGCGACAAAGGCTAGTGTTCGTCGCTAAATCGTCCAGAATAGCGACGATAGTAGATCGTAGCGTCGCTAAAGCTGTTTGAACGATTAATATTTATTTTTTGTTTTTTGTTCAGTTCTACCTGATAAGTCATAACATTCAACGCATAACGAAATATAGAAGCAAAAAAGTAAATATCTAAGAAAAGTACCCATATCAAAAAGGTTCAGCAAATGTATCTAAACAATTATCATTCGTACATATCAAAAATGTTCAGCAAATGTATCTACTCTTCATGGTCTTCATCGGGTGGGGGTGCCGGTGGAAGTCCAGTCTGCTCGGCTGCTTCATCCTCATCGTCTTGCTGCGAATGCTGACCCTGCTGTTGTCTCAATAGCATACTCAATTGTTGTTGCATGAGGCGCATTGCCTCATCTCTGGCATCTATGGCATCTAGTCTCTCCTCCATCTTCTTCATTTTGTCGTCTTTCTCTGCAAGTAGATTCTCGAGGTTTTCCACTTTTTTTTCCAGCTCACTCTCTCTTGCGCTGCGCCTTGAACTCGTTCCAGCAGAAGATGTGCCTACCGACTTCATGCTGTCCCGGGCTAACGACCCCAACCCGTACACCTTCCCTTTTTTCACTGCTGCAGATGCCTGCCACCACAGCTTCTCTTGCTCGGCCTGCGACATTTCAATCGAGGGCGACGTCCCTTCTGTACCCTCGCCGCTGCCACTACTCCCGACACCCGCCGTAGATGCAAGCATTTCATCAAATTTTTCCTACGTACAGACTTTAAAAGTTACTAGGCATGCATCACAATCAACTAATCTGCTATAAAATCATCACGTTCGAACATACCTTAACGGCCTTCGCCGTGCCACTGACGAATGATTTGTCCTTTCTCATGAAGGTCCGCTCATACGTTTGTGAGAAGCTGGGCGGCGTTCCCAACACCTTCGCCTAACATACAAAACGGACTTCCAACTAGTCATACAATCTATTAACGGAATAAATTGACAATCTGACAATACTTACCATCTTCCTTTTGTGCTCCGCAACTGTGATGGAGCCGCCGGCATACGTCCCAATCCCAGATTCTCTGGAACTGGAAGTTCGATTAACTTTATTCCTCTCGCTGGCGCGCTTATGCTCCTCACTAGCCCACTTTCTATGGATTTCCCCCCATGAATGATCGTCCATCCAAGCCGGCTGCCTCTGAGTGGTTTTCGCCTTGTTCATCACATTTCGCATGTGATCGCCGGCCTTCTTGTTTAAAATTCTTCTAACCTCGCTATCCATAGATCTGTCCCAATAGTACTTGCGCTGCAAAAAAAAAACGCTAACTCAATTTACCAATACATTTTAGAAATGTCACTAACAAACCGATCTTACACTTACCTCGAACTCTTGCCACCATACTCTCCTATGTTCCTCCGGCGCTTGCGTAATGCATGTATATGGCCCACGCCAAAAATTGTTGATCATACGATACCAGTCCCGCAGGACTACCGTCGCTCTGTAGAAGCTGCATTTGTTAAACAAAAAAAATACATAAAACATCTCAAATTCCAAAGAAAATCTAGCCTATACAGTTAATAACAAAAAATTATGCCCTTTCATCATATTGTACTTACGAGTCTCCTAACGGTTCTATCCGCCTCCTCCCTTCATCATCGATGACCCAATTATCATCCGCATCTTCGGCGCTTGGCGGTGTCGACGTTTGGCCTACCGATGATCGTGCTGTGATCAAAGGCTCGCCCTCAGATTGAGTCTCCTCCGTTCCTTCGTCTTCCAACTGTTGAGGCTGCGGTTCTGTGGGGGGCGTATCGACCCAAGTGGGCGTGGGCACGAAGGTCCGTCGAGGGGGACTAGCCTCGTCGACCGGCCTGATCACGACTGGCATTGAACGCCCTCCTCTGGCCCGTCCACGTGTATAGACCGTCGGTTGATCATCAGCCTTACCCTTACCCTTGTTGTTATTTTTCTGATTTGGACGCTGGTGCACATTGGAAAAACAAACTAGTTAGAACAATTTATTTACTAACTAGAAATGATTTATAACCCAATTAAAAACTTACCATTTTTCTTGCAGTGTGTAAATATTGTTCTTCTTCCTGCATAGGGAAAACAACATTACAAAAGGTAACATCAGTACCACTAGACAAATATTACTCTATACTAGTGACCACTTTTCACTACAGTCGATCAAATTCCAAACAAAACCCCACCCCATATGGAGGAGCTTGACTTTGAGATAACAAGCCTGCCAATTGGAGGAACATTCTTTTCTATAGTTTTCTTTGACACGAGTGTATAATCAAAATGAAAAGCACGTGTAATCATAACTCTACACAGAGGATAGCAAGATTTGCTGTATTTCTTCTTCACTCTCTGGGATAATAACCTACCAATAAAAAAGGATGTGCCAAGAACATCACTCATCCAATGGACCTTCTTCATGCCTTTACTCACAAGTAGGTGATCATAAATAGCTATAGGCATGGAAAATTTTTATATAAATTTCACTGAAATAATTTTGTGTATTAAAAATAAAAGTACAGAACCATTTAGCTGGTCAATTTGTGGGGTACATTAATGCACAAGCTGATACAGCCAGAAGCATGTATAGGGTGCATAAAGGCTACAAGGATCAAATGTTAAAAGACAACACTTTTTCTGAAAATGGGATTACAGCCCCCTGTTTTCCATTCATGAATTTGTTCGCTTACATTATTGAGAAGGAAAAGCTCTTGGTGAAGTTTCACAGTAGAAATATTGTTTTCAGACAATTTGGATAAATAAATTTAAAATGTAGAATGAAAATAAAACATCTTGCATTTGAACTGGATAGAAGTTGATGTCCACATATTTTACAGACAAAATTTAAAAGATTTTGTGCAAAGACTTGCATTCTTGGGCCCAATCTAATCATTAGTTAGCATGCTAACCAGAAAATGTACACAAGTCTAGACCTATAATAAACTCCGTTTACAGTATCTCGATCACTCTGTTACTTCTATATGTGCAGCACATATAGTGATGTCATATCCTCTCAAGTGTTTCCCATCAGATAACCATTTAGGAGTACAAGCCATCAAGGCTAATGGTTTGGTGGTCGACTGCGGTCAGTGCCAATTTACCGGACCGTGTCGAAGTGCATCAGTATCATGTAGGACAATAAGAATTAGGAAGATATGTTGCCAAAACTTACTTTTGCTCTGGAGGCAAGCTACTTCACTTTTGCTCTGGAGGCAAGCTTCGCTTGAGCTCCGCTACGACGCCGGCGAGGAAGCGACGGGTTGGACGAGCGGCGGGGAGCGGGCAGTCGAGCGGCTGGACGAGCGGCGGGGAGCGGGCGGACGACCGGCGGCGAGAGGCCAGACGAGCGGCGGCGGGCGATCGAGCGGCGTCGGAGGTCTGACTGGAGAGCGAGAGTAGAGGAGAGATAGAGAGAGACAGAATGGGGAAAAATCGATTTCGAACTTAGGTTATCCTGATTCAGCGACGGCATAGCCACGAATCGTCACTAATTGGCTACAATTAATAACGTCCGTCGCTAATTAGCGACGGTATCGCGACCAAGTAGTCGCTAAAACGCCTGAATCAAATCCATAATTCCGCCACATTTGGCGACCAATCAGCGACAGCATCGTCGCTAAAAGTTAAATGTTAGCGACGATATGATCTCCCCGTCACCAATCAGCGACGAAGCTATGTGATCCGTCGCTAATGATGCCCCGAATGCAATTAAATTGAATAGCTCTCGGTAAGTTTTGCGACGACCGAGCACGTCGCCGTCGCTAAAATTTCACTTTTAGCGACGATATGACCTCGCCGTCACCAACTAGCGACGAAGATATGTGATCCGTCGCTAATGATGTCCCCGACTCCAAATTGTATAGGTCTCGGTAACTTTTGGCGACGACCGACCACGTCTCCGTCGCTAACATTTAACTTTTAGCGACGAGATGATCTCCCCGTCACCAATCAGCGACGAAGGTATGTGATCCGTCGCTAATGATGTCCCCGACTCCAAATTGTATAGGTCTCGGTAACTTTTGGCGACGACCGACCACGTCTCCGTCGCTAACATTTAACTTTTAGCGACGAGATGATCTCCCCGTCACCAATCAGCGACGAAGGTATGTGATCCGTCGCTAATGATGTCCCCGACTCCAAATTGTATAGGTCTCGGTAACTTTTGGCGACGACCGACCACGTCTCCGTCGCTAACATTTAACTTTTAGCGACGATATGATCGCCCCGTCACCAATCAGCGACGAAGATATGTGATCCGTCGCTAATGATGTCCCCGAATGCTTAGAGCTCTCGGTAACTTTTGGCGACGACCGACCACGTCTCCGTCACTACTTAGCGACAAGAACAGGGTCCGTCGCTAATTAGTGACTATTGATTATGGTTGGTCGCTAAAGATGTACCCCATTGCAAATTTTATAGCTCTCGGCCTTTTTTGGCGACGACATCGACAAACTTGTCGCTAATTTTTACAGAATACACCTAATTACCTTGTTATATATTTGTATATAAATACACCTGATTCATAAATAATATTATCAAATATACCGTATATTCTGAATATTAATTATAACACAATAAACCATAAAATACGTTATACATGTCATAAAGAAGAATAATAAAAGTTTCAAAACCCAAAGTCGTTGTCATTGTCATCTTCGTCGTTGTCATGATAATCGTCGTCTTCTGCATCTTCACTATGTTCATAAAACTCGTCTTCGTCTTCGGTGTCCTCGTTTTCCTCATCAGTGTCCTCGTCATCATCAGTGATAAATTCATCTTCTTCAACACTATGATGCAAGTTCGATTGACGTACTTCACTTGCATCAACATCGATCAATGCTCCATGTGGGTCTTGTAAAGATGGAATATTATATTCATAAGGTTCAGCTGTGTGCAGAACGACCTCTTGCTGATATGCTGTATCTTTCCAGTGTTGTTCGATCTTTTTTCGCGCTTTGATTGTACATGCTGCCAACCACTCAACTTTGTCCTGTTTCAAGCTTGGATATGATGCGTAATAGACTTGAATTGCTTGTTGTGCCAATACAAATGGTTCGTATTTCATATATTTTCTCTTGTGATTAACTTCAACCAAATTAAACTTCGGATGCACCCTCATTCCTTTGATAGGGTCGAACCACGTGCATTTAAATAACGTAACGGCCAATGGTGGACCAGGGTACTCTACCTGTATGATAGCATCCAACAAGCCGTAAAAGGCCTCCATCAAACTGCTCCCAGATCGAACACAGACGCCACTATTCATCGTGGCCTTTCCCTTGCCATATTCTTGCGTGTGAAAATTATAACCGTTGACAAAATATGCTGGCCAAGTTCTTGCTATTGCTTTTGGACCCAATGACAGATGATATAACAACCCTTCATTCTCGATCATGGCTGGAATATTGTGAACCTAATGACACATATGAATAAGTTATTCATATATGTACGTATACATAGAGTATTGCTTAATATCAAAATTTGATGAAAACTACAAGTTAACACTGCACGTCGATCTTACATAATTTTTAAACCATGCTGCAAAATGGACATTGCACAAACGATCGAGCTCATCAGGCGATACTCCTGACATGGATGCCCGAAACATTCTGTTCGATTTGAGCCAAGAAAGAATAATTTATTACCGAATGGTTAGACACAATATATGTGTATATACATTCACATTGTGAGGTCTAATATGAAATGCTTACTGAAAGTATGGCTCCACTTCTGGACAATTCAATAAAATGTATGTGTGGGCTGCATGCATTTCTTCTCCCGTTATATAACGTAACTTACATACGCCGCTTGGTCGACCAAGATAATTGAAAATGGAGAATGAGTTACAATCCGAATCTAGCGGTCCCTCGTCGTTTCGTCCTGGTCTCCGCCTCTTGCATTGCACGTGCGACTCAAAGTAGTATGATGCAAATGTAGTCACTTCTTCAACAATGTATGCATTACAAATTGAAGCCTCCACACATGCCTTATTCTTAATTTTTTTCTTCAAATGATACAAAAACCTATATGGAAAACGACATTTTAGTTCAACATCGTTGATAGGTAGTTTCATATCTATACAAAATGAAAAACATTGTTACCTCTCAAATGGGTACATCCATCGAAATTGGACGGGACCTGCAAGTTTTGCTTCGTATGGCAAATGAACTAGTAGATGCTCCATTGAATCAAAGAACGATGGGGGGAATATCCGCTCCAAGTTACACATGATGATTGGAATATCTTTCTCCAGCTTCTCCATGTGTGATGTACGTAACATTGTCGAGCAAATATCATGAAAGAAAGTCGTCAATTCAGTAAGAGCGCCCCAGACGAAGTTTGGCAGAAATTCCTTCAACGCTATTGGAAGTAGTCGCTCCATAAAGACGTGACAGTCATGACTTTTCATACCTGACAACTTACATGCATTCAAATCAACACATCTCCCGATGTTTGAAGCATACCCATCAGGAAATCGGACAGATTTCAACCATGTTAAGACTGCACGTCGCTGCTCCTTGGTCAATGTGTACACTGCTTTTGGCTTTGGACCAATACTGCTTGGCTCCACGCCTAGAGTCGGCCGATCACAAATGTCTCGCAAGTCTTTTCTTGCATTTAGGTTGTCCTTTGTTTTGCCAGGGACGTCCATCACCGTGTTGATGACATTCTCAAAAACATTCTTCTCTATGTGCATGACGTCAAGGTTATGATGAACAAAGTGGGTCTTCCAATATGGTAAATGCCAAAATATACTGCGCTTTGTCCATTTATGCGTAGAACCATACGAATGAGGTATGCATTGCGGGGCTTCAACAACGGTCGGGAAGGTTTGGACTCGTTCCCAAAGTTCATAACCGGTCAACCTCATTGGTAGAGGTGTCCTTTCAATCCTTTTTTTGACGAACTCTTTCTTATTCATTCTAAATGGATGATTCATCGGTAAGAATTGTCTGTGGCAATCAAAGTAACACGCCTTCTTACCATGTTTTAATCGGAACGACTTTGATTTCTCCATACAAATCGGACATCCTAACAGGCCGGCTGTGCTCCACCCAGACAACATTCCATAAGCTGGGAAGTCATTTATCGTCCAAAGAAGCGCAGCCCTCAATAGAAATGTTTTATCAGTGCAAACATCATAGGTTGGAACACCAACATTCCATAGTTGTTGCAACTCTTCAATCAATGGTTGCATGTAAATGTCTATCATCTTCTTCGGGTTATGCGGACCGGGCACGATCAATGTCAGAAACATATAAGGTGTCTTCATGCACATGCCAGGAGGGAGATTGTACGGCGTTAATATGACTGGCCAGCATGAATAGTTTTTTCCGGTTTTACCAAATGGGGCAAACCCATCACTACATAGACCTAGCCTGATGTTCCGTCGCTCCATTGCGAAATCTGGGTATGTTCTATCGAAATGTTTCCAGGCGTATGCATCGGAAGGATGACACATCATATCCTCTTCAGTTTCATGGTTTGCGTGCCAACTCATGTGTTCAGCAGTAGCTCGAGACGCAAACAACCTTTGCAATCTAGGAATTAACGGCAGATGAAACAATTGCTTCACTGGTCTACGTGCATGGTTACCACCATGCCTCCTTTGAACCTTGTATCTAGGCTCACCGCAAAACTTGCAAGATTCAGCAGATTGATATTCTTTCCAATACAACATACACCCTGCGATGCAAACGTCAATCCGCTCAACCGGAAGACCCAGGTCATGCACTAACTTCTTCATATCGTAAAAGGAACTCGGCATGTTGTTATCACGGGGTAATGCTTCACGCATTATTTCCACAAAAGAATTGAAGCAGTTCTCTGACACGTTATGCTCGGCTTTAATACTTAGCATTCTTGCCGTGACCGATAGCGTTGAGTGGTTGTCACAACCTCCCCATAAAGGTTCATCCGCTGAACTCAACACGTCACGAAATTTATGGCACACACTTTCTTCAAATGTTGTGTCACCAGAGTTGTCAAACTGTGATGTATGACTGGAGCTTCCATGCTCATGGGTGCTAGTTTGGTTCGTTTCCCATCCAAAATTATGAGCAGCTGCATCAAGCACCATTCTCTGATATGGATTTAATTCATCTCTAGCACTACTACATTCTTCCCGTACACAAGGCAATTGGTGAGTATTGCGATATTCCTCGGGAGACATAAATGGTTCACCATGGCAAGTCCAATTGTAGTAATTCGGAGTGAAACCGTTTCTATAAAGATGCTCTTGAACGATATCATATTCTTGGAATTTACTGTTTTTGCATTTTTTGCACGGACACCTTAACTTACTTCCGTTCATGTATTCAACTTGTGAACTAGCAAACGCCATGAATTTTTCCAACCCAGCACGAAACTCATCGGTTAATCCTCCACGCCTAGGTAAGTTCTTATTATACATCCAAGACCTATCTCCTTCCATGATGCCTACGATGAAAACCCGACTCAACAAATGTCAAGATTCATTACGGTATTTTAACAAACATATGGGGGGTGTCACATGTATCCGAGTCGTTTAACCCCATATTAGGATTGAAATCAATCTCGTGTAAACAACAACGTATAACGGCAACACAACAACGCGTAATAGACAGAAATATCAGTCAAATTGAAAGAAGAAATAACTTACCTTGAAATTAAACAAGTTGGGACAATGGTGTATTTTTTGCGGTTTCTTCAATCGCGAATTTCTCACTCCGTTAAGCTTTTCCGATTTCTTCGCTAAAGCATACGCATCTCCACCTCCAGGTAACTTGTACTTACTCCAAGTAGGCGTCGGGCTCTCGTTTAGACAGAGAGGAAGAAGAGATCGAGTGCTGCGAAATGAATGAATCGTCTGTTTTGTTGCTGATATAAGCTATATTTAGCGACGAAATATGTTTACTTCGTCGCTAAATAGCGACTAATAAACTAAATCGTCGCTAAAGATAGTCGCTATTCAGCGACTAAACACAAGTCGTAGGTAAATATAGTAGCTATTTAGTGACGGTACTAATATCGTCGCTAATTTGAGACGAGATTGCGACAACTTAGTCGCTAAACTGTCCAGAGACCAACAAACGTAAAATGTAACATTAGATCACATTAGCGACGAAGTAATTACGATGCGTCGCTAAACTGTGTTTTTGCGACTACCAAGTATTTTCGTAGCTACTTAGCTATGATAAAAATGCCGTCGCTGAATGTAGTCGCGATTTAGCGACAGAAAAGCGTGATTGTCGCAAATTGGCGACGACATCTTTATCTCGTGGCTATTTAGCGACGAATTAGCGACTAATTGTCTGTTGCTGTCGCTATTTTCCGTAATTGGCGACGAAATTAACTTGGTCGCTAATTTCGTCGCCACTTAGCGACTATTTGCCTTTTGTTGTCACTAATTAGCGACGATACTGTTGTCGTCGCAAATATATTGTAGCTAAATTACATTTTTTTTGTAGTGTAGTTTTACGCCGCATCAACCACAAATGGTAACGGACTTATGATGCAGGTTCTTATTCTTACAATGTCGTGACCCCTGAGTTTGAACTTGTTTGTGATGGTGGTCCAAGGATTTTTCACTCCGGTGAGTGAGATTTTAGATCTCCAGCACCTCCGGTGGGATTATGGTGATGGAGCTTCTCCACGATGGAGCTCGTAAGCAGTCTTTGACGGCTCTAGCTACATAAACAGATCACATTTGGTGTGAGTTAAAGACCTCTCTGCAATCTTAAATTCGCAAAATTCCATAACAGCAGATGGGTACGAAGCACGTTGGCCAAAAAACTGAATGTCATGGATCAATACGTCAAGTTGGCGAAGAGAATTTGAACAACGCGAATAATGCATTATTTCACTTTCTTTTGCTTCAAGTTCGAATACTCGATTTGCAGTAAATATTACTGTACAAATTTGATTATGGAAGATCGACATGAGACCTACTATCGATAATATCATGTAACATTGCAATCAATGGACTCCATGATGAATCGCGTCTATGATAGATTGATTCATAAATTTGATAGAGAAATATAGTTTAACTTGTTTAACTTATTCACAACATATTGTATATCCATAATTGTATATTGATAAGAGGTTTTCCTTATGACAATTTGCACCCCTTATTAGCTTATGACATCCACTTTTACATTGATTTGACTACATTATCTCTCACGGGTCTCACTCTTGATTAAAAATTATTTCTTACTTTTTTTTTCTTCGTTTTCTTCTATTTCAATTTTACTAAAACGAAAATATTTGTACTCCTCTTAGACAACATTTATAAAATTAAATAAGGGGCCCATTTTTTTTTATTTAAGATTATTGCTTGCCTTCTTTTATTTTTTTTTAATTTTTGGTTTTTTCCTTTTCTTTCTCCATTTATAACAAAATTGGTGTACCTCTTTTCCCAAAAATAGTTTATTTGGTAGATAGCTAACTAATTATTGTGTTGCCAACAAAAAAAAAACTAAGTTAATGAGTTGTCTATTTCTTTTTTTTTTTGTATTGAGAAACTATTACTCAAAAAACAACTTAAGCATAAGTAAGAGTGAAAAAAAATCATTTACAATTATAATTTTAATATGCTTCATTACGTTGTAGTTCATGTATTTTAACCGCTCAACTTTCATTTTATTCAGTGAATGTAACAATCTAATTTTTAATTATTTATCGTGTGATGCATTCGATATTTTGAGTGATCATGATCCGTTCTTCTTTTTATAGCAAAACACTCTAAAAGGCCAATCAATCAAAGGAGACCCGGTCTTTCTTCTGACTTGCAGTAGAAATATTATGTCAATCACGATAATTACCTTTCCTATCACAACTAAGAAGAACATATTTATCTTTCTTTGACCCTTTTTATAGAAACAAAATAACCTTAATCAAGAAGATACGTTCGCACACTTCTCAAAAGATCCTCTCGTGTTAGAAAATTACCCGGTAAAGTTTCAAATGAACTTGTTGAGATGATTGATTGCTATTTTCGCCACTCGTACTTTGATTATCAATAGATACATTTAAGCATAAAACAATATTGTCTTTCCATAGTGACTGTACAACAAAAAACAATACTATCAAAGATGAATAAATTGTGGATAATGCAAACATCAACCAAAATATCCCGTTTTTGATTAAATTCTCGTAAATTTGTAACAGAAATGGAAGTCGAAAAATTCACAACCATGAAAATAATATAGGGAAGTAAAGTATATAATTTGAAGATGAAACTAATCTTTCTTTATTCTAATACATGATTAGTGCTTGCTCAGATTGTAATGTTCGAAATAAGTTCAGAAGAGGATAAATTACCAAGGAAATGTAACGGGTGCGGAAGAAGTGGCTTCCATGAAGAAAATGTTATTTGGAGGGGACGTTTTCGTCTTTTAATAAAATTGAAAAAACGAAGGAAGAATAAACATAAGAAATGATTTTAAATATAGAATGGGACGTGCATGAATTATCCTCTTTCATAGCTTCATTATAATATTATATTGAAGATAGTCCCAGTCAACTGCCTCGTATCGCTGAACTCGTCACTGTCCTAAATCGAGTTTCGTCCTCCAACCGGAGATTTTGCTCCCGATCGTGTGAAAATGCCCAAGGTTCGATCTTGCTTATCCTGCGAAACATCGCGCCATTTCGATCGTCTCTCTCTTCTTTGATTCTAGTGCGCAGAGTTACTCGTCTGCTCTGCACTTTCTTGGGCATCCGTAGCGTCTGCGATGCGGAAAGATCGCATTTTTTTTTTTTTGGTGCGTATGCGGTCATGACTGGTGAAAAATTCATTGACCCGTCGTCATGTGGGAGTTTGTTATAAAGGTTCATGTGGGTGGTTGGGCTAGCGCAAGATCCGGAAATGGTTGCGCTGACTTGTTCTCGAGATCGTCGTAGCGTGCTGATAGGTTCAAGGTTCGGCTATGTGCGACTTCATGAGTCATCCGAGCTTTAGAGGAACGGCGAGCGTGTTGATGAAGTATGGTGCCATGTGCGAAATGACTTTGGGTTGATTACTGGCAGAATATGACAAGGACTTGATTCTGTTCTAAATTTATGAGCTGCGTGTGGTGGGGCTTTGATGTTGATTGCGTTTCGATATGTTTGTGTGCTGTAGTTATAGCTGTAGATACGGCGAGGTATGTGGGTGCATTACGATCGCCATTCCATACTTTTCGCTCTTCTGTTTGATTTAGTGTGAATTCGTGCGGGCACATTCAAGTTGCGGATATGCTGTTAGTTTATGGTAAATTGGTTTAGATCTTTTGTAGGTTCATTTGCGTGATGTGGTATTTTGCGTGCTCTTAGTAAGGGTATGCAATGGACTAGTGACATACTTTGAAGTAAGATGATATGATTTTGCTAGTTATGTGGGTATTTGTTTATAAGTTGCATCTCGATCCAGGACCATATATGAAGGGAAGAGTATTTGTAGGGCTATTGTCGTGGTCACCTTTTAGTTGACAATCAAAATTCGCAGAGACATGTAGGAGAAATTGTTAAGCTGTTGTGTTAATAATACTTAATATTTTTATTCAGGAAATATGACCGAGGATCCTGTCAACGTGAATGAGTATCAAGAATTGGCTAGGCAAGCCCTTCCAAAAATGTACTATGACTTTTGTGCAGGTGGAGCGGAAGACCAATATACACTTAAAGAAAATGTGGAAGCATTTCGCAGAATAACGTAATGCCTAATGAATGCTGGTCAGATTAAAATCTGCACCAACCATATTATGTTGTTTGTTAATTCTCAACACATGTATTTCTGGCAGGTTTAGGCCGAGAATCCTCATAGATGTGAGCAAAATTAGTTTGTCGACTACTATATTGGGCTATAACGTTGCTGCACCCATTATGATTGCTCCAACTGCTTTGCATAAGTTAGCACATCCTGAAGGTGTGAAACCTGAATTTTCTTGGAGGAGCTCTTTCACACGTTTGCTTGTTTTGATTTTAGTGATGCAATTTTTCCACCTTCCAGGAGAGGTTGCTACCGCAAGAGCAGCTGCTGCATCTAATGTCATCATGGTAATATATTATCAAATATTTTTTATCTTAATTTTGCTGCTATAACATACTCAATTCAACTTTTTACTCTAGATTCTTTCATATATGTCTATGTGCACTGTGGAAGAGGTCGCGTCCAGCTGTGATGCCATTCGATTCTTTCAAATATATGTAAGCATCTATTTGATTAAGAATCTCCAGTTTTCTTGGCTTTCTACATTCTCCATTAAGATTTCATCTCCATAATGAGTGCATCTCTTATGCAGGTTTACAAGAGACGGGATATTACAGCTCAGCTTGTACAAAGAGCTGAAAGAAGTGGATACAAAGCAATTGTTCTTACTGTCGATGTTCCCAGACTTGGCAGAAGGGAGGCAGACATAAAGAACAAGTAAAATGCTTTCCTCTCCCTCTCTCACTCCCCCACCCCCGTTGGGGCATGGATATCATGGTCATAAAACAAAGTTCGGGTACAGTTAACTCTCTCTCTCTCTCTCTCTCTCTCTCTCTCTCTCTCTCTCTCTCTCTATGACAGAATGGTAGCGCCTCAGTTGAAGAATTTTGAAGGTCTACTCTCAACTCAAGTTGTCTCTGTGAGTGAATGATTTCTTTTCCATTTGAGGATCTGTCAATAGCAATATAATTTTACCTATTCAATGGAGATTCATGCATGGGGATATATCTATGTTACTAATATCTCATTGACCGATCTCCTTTGATGGGCATGGAGGTTGTTTTCGTCATTATCTGCATACCCTGTTATATGCTGCTCTATTTTTTCAGAGTTTGTAACTCTCTTTGACATTGGCAAGGTAGCAAAACAAAAAGAAATGCTCACTATGGCACTGATGTTTGTGGATATCATCGTATTAGGCTCAGCCTAGTGGAGATTTATTTAATGAGCTCCGTGCTTCTCTTGTGCAAAGCTTGCCCTTTGTGCAAAGAGTATTGTATGCATTGGCTCTCTTTTCTCTATTACTGTTCCGTTTGATTATATCTGTGTCTGGAGGAGTTGTTTTTATAGTTCATTTGCTTACGGAACATAATTTTTACCGTTGTATCTTGAGGTGAAGAAACAAGAAACAAAGAGTTTGGATAACTCGAGGCAACAAAAAATGTATGGTCGATACTTGACCATTGAAGATATTTTCGCTGCCTAAATAACCTTATAGAGATGACTCAAATTTTTATAGTTTGTTAAATGCAGAAATTTGGCATAACATCTCTCTCACTCTCGCTCCCCTTTTCCTTTGCCTCTGCTGCAATTTGCAGGATGTGGGTTCAAGCGTACAAGCTTTTGCTGATTCAACTTTTGATCCTTCTTTGACTTGGAAGGTGAACTTACTTTGCAATTAATCCTTGAAATTTTGTCTGGGTGATGTTTCATCAAAAGAATCGTGTTTTCTGAATGAATGAGATGTGTGAGGCAGTGTCATCCAGTGTGGAAATAGTTTCGATAGCTATCTCATGGTGACTTTTTTCATTCAATTTTCGTTTGTCGTCATGATCTACGAATGGTAACTGGATCTTTATAATGTCTCTGTTTGCTTTATTTGGTATCTTGGTTGTCACGTAACTAAATTACAGTGCTGCAGGACATTGGATGGTTGAGATCAATTACAAAATTGCCGATTCTGATCAAGGGAGTTCTTACACACGAAGATGGTAAGATCTAGGATTGTATTCTATTAGAAAAGCAGTTGAGGATTCGTCTGAAGAATGTTTTGTGTCTTAATTTGAAATATAGCTTACTTAGAATATTCATTGCTTAAACCAGTGTTCCAAAACCAGATTAGAGATTGAGCTGAATTGCTGTCCCATACCAGGTTGAACTGATTGAAATCGGCCAAAATCTGTGGCTAAAAAACCTTTTGGTTTGGTTTTAAAAACACTAGCTTAAACGAGAAGTCTCATTTTAAGATGGTTTAAGACCTGGAAAACTTTGTACTTTAAGGATCCTTTTAATTTTATTCTAGAGTTGAGAAGATATTACCTTGAACTTCATTAATTGCTTTAAATCAATCTGTCAACCAATTTTCAGGTAGCGTGGCCATAAGTAGCAACTGACAAGACCGTCTGTTTTGATCTAATTTGGCACTGATTCTTCTAATAGATAAAAATTTTAATTGCATATGCATACATGAGCAAAGGGATCATTGCATTTACAAGGAAAATAAAATGAAAGTCAAGAATGACGGCTTGAGAACTCGTCACCTGTGCCAAAATCTATTTTTGCATTCTGATTTGTGCTAGATATGATGGAATTCGTTAGGATTTTTCAATAGTGCAGATTCGTGTGCGTGCTGTTGTTTTGTTTTACATGAGGTCTATGTTGAGCACTGTATCATTGCCAGTTCATCACCATATAAACAATTCCATCAGTAATATACAATACATCGACACCATAGCAAACAGTTGGGTACAATTAAATTGACATTGAAGGTCAGGATAGCGTGAAAACCAGTTTGAGGCTTAATGTAGAGCTGAAAAAAATCTGTTCAGCGAAGGAGAATTTTGTGATAACTCGGGGTTTGATTGTAATCTAGTTTGTAGAGTGTGACCTCTAGCATTCAACTTTGAAGATTCTTCAGTTCATCTTGAAAGGAAACAACATTATGCCTCAATTAGTTTGGTAGTTCAAACACCATAGTCATTCTGTTGGGGAAGTCGTATGAGTTAAGGAATTTAATGGTAATGGGATATTGTCTGTCTTCATTTTGTCATCGCTGCTATTAGGACCTTGTGTTCTCTGATATTGGATTGAAGCATCTTATTCATCTATTGGAATTTCATATTGCTTCTCAGTATACTGTATCTGTTGTTACTACTATTGGTTGTTGCATACTCGACAACCTTATTGACAAGCTTGTATGCCCTCATTGGCAGCAATTAAGGCAGTGGAAGCAGGTGCTGCTGGAATAATTGTCTCAAATCATGGAGCTCGACAGCTAGATTATAGTCCAGCCACGATATCAGTTCTGGAAGAGGTGCCTACTTTTGCTAACTCCTTTGTCCAGCAGGTTTAATAATAGATTCTAGAATTTGGGAGCATTTGTAAACACTGGATAAGAGTAAATGCACCCGGTTTTGCCTCCTGAAGATAAAGCACATGGCATTCTGTTTCCCTCTATTTTTACAAATGCATGAAAGCTTGTGCTGCAGCAAGTCATCTATATCAAACAGCATTTTGGTCATGACTTTTTAAACCTTCGTTTGTAGGTTGTTCGTGCAGTCAAAGGGAAAGTCCCTGTTTTTGTTGATGGAGGAGTGCGGCGAGGAACGGATGTTTTCAAGGCATTGGCCCTTGGGGCACAAGCAGTACTGGTACAATCTTTTATAATTAGCTTGGCACATTCCTGATATTTCTCGATGTGGACAATCTGTTATATTAGTAAGGGGTATCGTAACAAACCCTTGAGGCATTTACGTGATAATATCGTGCCAAGTTAGTAGAAACTATCTTTTCACATTACCAAAACACCTTAATCACAAATGAACAAGTGCCATAGGACAAATGTTGACATTCTCCTAAATAGTGGTCTTCTTACTACAGATAGGAAGGCCTGTAGTATATGGATTGGCAGCAAAAGGGGAAAGTGGAGTTAGAAGGGTCACTGAGATGCTGAAGGATGAGCTCGAGCTTACAATGGCACTATTTGGATGTCCTACCATAAAGGATATCACTAGGGGCCACGTGATAACAGACCGCGAGAGACTTCATTCCTCTCTCTGAATTCACGCTGGAACATCCATGAAAATGAGAATCACATAGTCAAATGGACTATACCCTTGTTGTATTATCGCTTGTAGTTTGCCATGTTATGTAATTAGTTGTCATGTTTCATTATCAAAAATAAAATTGGAGTCAGAGTAAGAGCATCAGTATATATTTGTGATAGTCAAAGCAGATTTTCTCTTGGTTCTTTAGTAGATGTTAATGTTTAACAGTACTTTTGAGCATTAAATTTGAAGCGTAAAATCCCTGTAAGACATGAAATTGATCTGTCTTCCGACTCTAATACCTTCCAATCAACTTTGTCAAGTCTGTAGCATCACGAACGCCCCTCCAAATGATGCGAAAGAACAGTTCTTCCCCACCACAAGAAGGCTGAGTAAGATTAAGTACAGACATTAGTGCTTTTTAGGGGTGAGCAACTTGGACCGCCCAAACTAGGACCGGACCGGACCGGACCGGACCGACCAGTTTGGTCTGATTCTCGGGACTCTCGGTCCGGTTCCCGGTTCCTAAAAGCGGAACCGGTTTCCGGGCGGTCCGGTTCCCGGTTCCAAGGGGGAACCGGACCGGACCGGACCGGACCGACTATTTAATATATATATTTTATTTTTTTCTTTAAAAAATTAATAAAATGTTAACTAAACTCTAAGTGAACTTCATTATCATAAATTCATTGATAAAAATTAGTAAAATGTGAATTAAACCATAAGTGAACTTCATTGACATAAATTCATTAACAAAAATTAGTAAAATGTGAACCAAACTTTAAGTGTTTGACAAAAAAAAAATCTCAAATTCTAAGTAATCGGTTCCATTGGACCAGAACGGAACTGGACCGGACCGACGGTCCGGTCCGGTTTCCGGTCCTAGAACCAACCGGTCCGGTCCACGGTTCCCAATTTTGGGAACCGGTTCTCTCGGTCCGGTTCCCGATTCCACCTTAGAACCAACCGTTCCGGTCCACGGTTCCCAATTTTGGGAATAAATTCTCTCGGTCCGGTTCCCGGTTCCAAGGTGGAACCGGAAAACGGACCGGAAACCGCTCACCCCTAGTGCTTTTCGGAAGTTGTTAATAAAATGGATGCTGCTGTGGTCGTGCATTTCCTGAGAACATATTTTTGCCCCTACTCATCCTCTACTCTCCTCTGCAGCCTTGGGGCTTCTGTTTGTTAGCTGATACTTCTACCCTCGTAGCCCAAGCCAGCAGGTCATAGCCTTTATTACCGCATGTACTTCAATGAAATTTAATTTTAGCCTGTTATTCCAAAACAAGGTTCACATTGACAAATCAGATTTGAAGATTGTCCCGCAAAATCTGATAAGAGATTCCCCAGTCAATATACATTTCCCCAGAATCCGCTACAATGTTAAAGTGATTATACTGAGTATCGGACTCTGCGGGCTTATAGAACAGAAAAGACAGAAGAAAGTGGAAAAGAGAATGGTTACACTGTAATGAAAAACCTCAATCTGGTACACATGTGGTAATTTTATTATAAATTGATATTTTAATCATCAAATATTTAAATTGACAGTTGACGGGTGTACCAATTTGAGATTTTATCCTCCGTTTGTCATATCAATTTGTGATTTTTCAAGATATTAATCTAATTTAAAAGAGAGTAAATTTGTCACAAATTTAGAGTTTTTAATGATAAAAAATTAGTTTAAGATAAATGTGATTTTTAATGGTAAAAAAATTAATTTGAGATAAATTTAGATAAGGTGTATTAGTTTAGTTTTTCGCAGTACTGACCCAAAGAGAATAATGGCGGACAGCCTTTCATTGGACTCAATCGCTGGTAATCAGTAAATTCCCCATCCCCAACAGTAACTTCATTATCATTCTTTAGAGTGACTCCAGTCATTGGACCAGAGGTTTAGCTCCGTTCGTGTGAAAACCCAAGGCTACCATTTGCTTATCCTGCAAACCATAGTACCCTTTGGATCGTCTCTCTTCTTTGATTCGAGTGCGCAGCGCAGAGCAACTCCCCTGCTCTGCACTTTTTTGAGCATCCGTATGGCTGAGCGTCTGCGATGCAGAAAGATCGCATTCTTTTTTTGTCCTTGTGCAGTCATGACTAGCGAAAAGATTATTGACCGTCATGTAGGAGTGGTTAGGCTAGCGTAAGATTCTGAATACGGTTGGGCTACGCCGCTAGGCGTTTCGATGTGTTAGTGTTCTGCAGTTGTAGGCTTGTAGCCATGGATACGTCGAGGAAGTGTGCATTACGATCCCTATTCAATACTTTTCGCTCTCCTGTTTAGTAACAGTGTGAATTCGTGTGGGCACATTTAACTTGCAATTCTGCCATTAGTTTATGGTAAATTGTTTTAGACCTTCATTTGCGTGAGTGTGTGGTAAAAAAGGTGCCGCTATATGGTGCAGTTAGCTTAGCAGCACCCTCAGGAGAAATTGTTAAGCTGTTAAGGTAGTAAATGCTTAAATTTTCATTCAGGAAACATGGCTGAGGATCATGTCAACGTGAATGAGTATCAAGAATTGGCTAGGCTAGCCCTTCCAAAAATGTACTATGATTTTTATGCGGGTGGAGCGGAAGACCAGTATACACTTCAAGAAAATGCGGAAGCCTTTCGCAGAATAACGTAATACCTAATGAATGCTGGTCAGATTAAAATCTGCAGCAACTGTATTATGTTGTTCGCTAATTCTCAACACATGTATTTCTGGCAGGTTTAGGCCGAGAATCCTCATTGATGTGAGCGAAATTAGTATGTTGACTACTATATTGGGCTAAAAATTTTCTGCCCCCATTATGATTGCTCCAACTGCTAGGCATAAGTTAGCACATCCTGAAGGTGTGAAACCTGAATTTTCTTGGGGGAACTCTTTCACATATTTGCTTGTTTTGATTTTAGCGATGCAATTTTCCGTCTTCCAGGATAGGTTACCACTGCAAGAGCAGCTGCTGCATGTAATGTCATCATGGTAATAGATTACCAAATATTTCTAATCTCAATTTTGCTGCTATGACATACTCAATTCACCTTTTTGCTCTAGATTCTTTCATATATGTCCACGTGCACTGTAGAAGAGGTCGTGTCCAGCTGTGATGCCATTCGATTCTTTCAAATATATGTAAGCATCTATTTGATTAAGAATCTCCAGTTTTCTTGGCTTTGTACATTTTCCATTAAGATTTCATCTCAATCATTGAAGCATCTCCTTATGCAGGTGTACAGGAGACGGGATATTACATTTCAGCTGGTACAAAGAGCTGAAAGAAGTGGATACAAAGCTATTGTTCTCACTGTTGATGTTCCCAGACTTGGCAGAAGGGAGGCAGACATAAAGAACAAGTAAAATGCTTTCCTCTTCCTCCCTCTCTCCCCCGTCCCTTGGGGCATTGATACCATGGTCATAAAACAAAGTTCGGCTACAGTTAAACTCTCTCTTTCTTTCTCTATAACAGAATGAAAGCGCCTCAGTTGAAGAATTTTGAAGGTCTACTCTCAACTCAAGTTGTCTCTGTGAGTGAATGATTTCTTTTCTACCAGAGGATCTGACAATAGCAATATATTTTTACCTATTCAATGGAGATGCACGCATGGGTAGGTATCTATGTTCTTGATATCTCATCGACCAATCTCCTTTGATGGCATGGAGGCTGTTTTCGTCATTATCTTCATACCCTGCTATATGCTGCTCTATTTTTTCAGTGTCTGTAACTCTCTTTGGCATTAGCAAGGTAGCAAAACAAAAAGAAATGCTCACTATGGCGTTCATGTTTGTGGATATCATGGAATTAGGCTCAGCCTAGAAGAGGTTTATTCCATGAGTTCTGTGCTTTTCTCATGCAAAGCTTGCCCTTGGGGCAAAGAGTATTGTATTCTTTGACGCTCTTTTCTCTATAACTGTTCAGTTTGATTATATCTGTGTCTGGAGGAGTTTTTTTGTAGTTCATTTGCTTAAAGAGCATAATTTTTTGCCCTTGTATCTTGGGCAAAGAAACAAAGGGTTTAGATAACGTCAGGAAAAAGGAAATGTATGGTTAATACTTGATCAATGAAGACATTTTCACTGCCTAAATAACCTCTAGAGAGATATCTCAAATTTTTTTTTTTGGGTAAAGATATCTCAATTTTTTTTTTTATAGTTTGGTAAGTGCAGAAATTAAGCATAACATCTTTCTCACTCACTCTTCCCTTTTCCTTTGCCTCCGCTGCAATTTGCAGGATGAGGGTTCAAGACTAAAAGCTTTTGCTGATTCAACTGTTGATGTGTCTTTGAGTTGGAAGGTGAACCTCCATACCATCTTAAATTACTTTGTAATTACTCCGTGAAATTTATTCTGGGATGATGTTTCATCAGAAGAATCGGATTTTATGAATGAATGAGATGTGCGAGGGACTGTCATCCGGTGTAGAAATAGTTTTAATAGCTATCTTATGATGACTTTTTTCATTCAATTTTCCCTTGTGGCCGTGACCTACAAATGATAACTGGATCTTTATATTGTCTCTATTCGCTTTGTTTGGTATCTTGTTGGTCATGTAACTAATTTACAATGCTGCAGGACATTGGATGGTTGAGATCTATAACAAAATTGCCAATTCTGATCAAGGGAGTTCTTACACACGAAGATGGTAAGATCTAGGATTGTATTCTCAAAGAAAAGTGGTTGAGGATTTGTTTGAAGACCGTTTTATTTCCTACTTTGAACTATAGCTTACTAAGCATATTCATTGCTTAAACCAGTCTTCCAAAACCAGATCAGAGATTGAACTGAATTGCTGTTCCATACCAGGTTGGACTGAATGAAATCGGCGAAAAACTGTGGCTAAAAACTTCTGGTTTGGTTTTAAAACACTAGCTAAAACGAGAAGTCTGACTTTTAGATCGCTTAAGACCTGGAAAAATTTGTACGTTGAGGATCCTTTTAATTTTATCCTAAAGTTGAGAAGATATTAGCTTAAATTTCATTTTTTGCTTCAAATCAATCTGTCAACCAATTTTCAGGCAGGGTGGCCATAACTAGCAACTGACAAGACTGCCTTTCTTTGAGATAATTTGGCATTGATTCTTCTAATAAATAAGAATTTTGACTACATATGCATACATGAGCAAATGGATCATTGTGTTTACAAGGAAAATAAAACAAAAAGTCCAGAATGTCGGCTTGAGAACTCGTCAACTGTGCCAAAATCTATTTTTGCATTCTCATTTGTGCTAGATTTGATGGAATTCGTTAGAGTTATTTAATAGTGCAGATTCTTGCGCCTGTTGTTGTTGTATATGAGGTGTGAAACCATTTCTATAGTGAGCACCACGTCATTGCCAGTCCATCACCATATAAACAGCCTCATCAGTGTTACACAATACATTGACACCATAACGAACAGTTCGGTATGATTTAATCGACATTGAAGTTCAGGATAGTGTGGAAAGCAGTTTGACGCATAACGTAGAACTGAAAAAAATTTGTTAAAAGTGCAGGAGAATTTTGTGATAACTTGGGGTTTGATTGTATATCTAGCTTGTAGAGGGTGAACCTGTAGCACTAAACTATGAAGATTTTTCAGTTCATTTTGAAAGGAGACAATATTATGCCTCAAGTGGTTTGGTAATTCAAACACAATAATTATTCTGTCAGGGAAGTCGCATGAGTTAGGAATTTTGATCATAATGGGATATTTTCTGTCTTCATTTTGTCCTCGCTGCTATTTAGACCCTGTGTTCTCTGATATTGGATTGAAGCATCTTATTCATCTATTGGAATTTACTATTTGACTTCTCAGTATATTCTTATCTGTTGTTACTCCCATTGGTTGTTGCATACTGGACAACCTTATCAACAAGCTTGTATGCCCTCATTGGCAGCAATTAAGGCAGTGGAAGCAGGTGCTGCTGGGATAGTTGTCTCAAATCGTGGAGCTCGATAGCTAGATTATACTCCAGCCACGATATCAGCTCTGGAAGATGTGCCTATTTTTACTAACTCCTTTGTCCGGCAGGTTTGATAATAGTTTCTAGATTTTTGGAGCATTTGTAAACACTGGATGAGAGTATATACGCCTGGTTTTGCCCCTTGAAAATAAAGCACAGTGGCATTCTGTTTCCCTCTATTTTCACAAATGCATGAAAGCTTGGGCTGCAGCAAGTCATCTATATCAAACAGCATTTTGGTCATAGCTGTTTTTATTAAATCTTTGTTTGAAGGTTGTTCATGCAGTCAAAGGAAAGTCCCTGTATTTGTTGATGGAGGAGTGCGGCAAGGAACAGATGTTTTCAAGGCATTGACCCTTGGGTAGACCTGTCAAATGGGTAGGTCGGGTCGGATTTGGGTTGGGTCATAAATGGTCCGATCCAAATTGATCCATTAACCCATTTATGACCCTTTTATGCATAATGCAATTTTCTTGATCCATACCTGACCTATACCCGATCTGACCCATATTGCTAAAACACTTTCATATTTGATTAAATCTAGGAAAATTTATACCCAAACTGAGATGAGAGTGCAAAGTGAGCGAGCGCAAGATTGAGTAAGAGCGAGAGAAATGATTTGAGTTTAAATCAGTTGTAAACTCATTTATGACCCATTTACGATTCATTTAATACTAATATCAGACTTCTATCCATTTATGACCCATTTACTAAATATAACTAACCCATTTACTAATATATGGGTTAAGAAATGGGTTTATGATCCATTTTGACAGGTCTACCCTTGGGGCACAAGCAGTACTGGTGCAATCTTCTAATTAGTTTGGCACATTCTTGATATTTCTCGATGTTGACTATCTGCTATAACAAGCCCTTAAGCTATTTGTGTAATAATATCGTGCCTGAAAAACTCGTATGTTCACGTGACAAGTTTGTAGAAACTATCTTTTCACATTACCAAAACACCTGAATCACAACTTAACAAGTGCCCTTGCACAATTGTTGACATTCTCCTAATAGTGGTCTTCTTACTACAGAGAGGAAGGCCTGTTGTATATGGGTTCGCGGCAAAAGAGGAAACTGGAGTTAGAAGGGTCGCTGAGATGCTGAAGGATGAGCTCGAGCTTACGATGGTACTATCTGGATGTCTTACCATAAAGGATATCACCAGGGGCCACGTGATAACAGACTCTTGAGAGACTTCATTCCTTGCTCTGGATTCGCGCTGTAGCATCCATGCAGATAAGATTTCACATAGGCAAATAGATGATACCCTTGTTGTAATATTGCTTGTAGTTTGCCATGTTATGTAAATAGCGGTCGTATTCATGATCAAGAAGAAAATTGTTGTCGAATCAGAGCATGAGTAGATATTTATGATAGTCAAAACTGTTTTTTCTTGTTTCATCAGTAGATGTTGATTTTTAGTGGTACTTTTGGGCATTAAATTTGAAGCATAAAATCCTTGTAAACTGTGTCTTCTGACTCTAATACCTTCCAATCAACTTTGTCAAGTCAGTATCATCACGACTGCCCCTCTAAATGATGCGAAGGAACAGTTCTTCCCCACCACTAGAAGGTGGGTAAAATTAAGTACAGACATAAGCGCTTTTTAGAAGTTATTAATAAAATGGGTGCTCCTGGGGTCGTGCATGTCCTGAGAACACATTTTTGTCCCTAGTCATCCTTTGCTCTCCTCCTGCAGCCTTGGGGTCTCTGCGTTTATTAGCTGTTACTTTCACCCTCGTAGCCCAAGCCAGCAGGTAATAGCGATTATTCCCGCATGCACTGCAATGAATTTTAATTTTAGGCTTTTATTCGAACACAAGGTTCAGGAACATTGACAAACCAGATTAAAGATTGTCCCGCAGAATCTGGTAAGAGGTTCCCAAGTCATTTTCATTTCCCCAGAGCCAAAATTGGAACCCAGATAAAGAAAATGAAATGAGTGAAGTTCAACTCCCTCTGATCACTTGGCCAATGGTTGTGCATCAGTCTACTTCTGCTCTTGTTTGCGGGATGGATCCTACAGATGCAGAAAGATACAGTGTAGTTCAGACTGTAAAGAATCCACGTAGAAGTGGTGATGTTACATTACTGCACGTCAAGTCAGAGAGAAATTTTTATCAAAGACAACATCTTTAAGTGGAGACAAAATGCAAATCGTGCAATATCATTTCACAAGCTCAGACTAGTCTAGCTTTAAACAAACAAGATAGCACACGTATGGTTTTAGTTTTCACGATAAAATGGACTTACTACCTCTGGGCAGTTAGACGAACCTTAATCAAATATGTGGCTCAGGCAATACCCATTTACAACATGCCAACTTTTTATCGTCCAGTTTCTGTATATTGCATGTATTATGGATGTTGTGGTTTGAAACTTTCCGTGGAACATCCCTCATGACTCAAGAGAAAACCCAGCTCCTAGCTCTGAAAACATGGCCGTATTTGCTATATAAACTCAGTTGAAGGATGTTGGTTGATGCAAACAAAGTCCGGGGTTAAGGTTTTGAAAGCCAGGTGCTTGCAGTATAGTAAATTCACGGGAGGTCACAAGAAGAAAGCTAATTCAACGGTATGGAAAACTTATTCAAGCAGGAGCTAAGGATGAGCCCAATGGTCAACCCCTTACCCTCGAGTCTTAAAGTAATTTGAAAACACCCCAGGCCTCAAAGATCTATTTTATGCAGCCCAGAATCTCTAACAAAGAGACGATCCCACCAACACATTCATGCTTGGACAAAGATTCTCGATGATAGAAGCATTTGGGTTCCGCATGTTCCAGTGGATTCATCTTATGCAAAAATAAAGATTCGAAGAGTTGGTTATCTGACTTGACCTCATATTTATTATACCATTAGTGATGGAAAATATAATTGAGTACGGCATAATGAACAGGATCATTTCGGCGCTCTAGCTTGTACAAGGCAGCGCTAAATCTCATTCAGGGTTTACAGTGGCGAGCCTGATTAGCCGATGCAAAAAGAGGCATACATTGTCATTCCCAGCAGCTAGAAGTGAGGAAATTTGGTGAAGATTCAGGCCGAATAACAGCCGATGACAGACCTGTTGCAGCATCAATCCTGCTACTTGGCCCGCAGCTCAACCAGTCCCTAATGCAATCGAGCTCCGTATCACTGTCCATGACAATCCGATGGATCATTTGGGCTGCTCTAAAAAGGCCAGATTTTCTAACACAATCCAATCAATGGAACAATGAAAAAAAGACGCTCACACACCCGAATTAGATGCAACCTACACATGCAATCCGATGAAAATGTATCAAGTGAGTGAAAAACCGGAAATTTGAAAGGAAGGCAAGTCGAAAGCAGAAGGGAAGCTAATGAAACAAGCAGAAACTGGTAAGAAATCGAAAGGGGAGAGATTTGGAATTACGTGCTCGACGAAGATGTAATTGGCAAACGACCACCGTGGCCACATTCAGTAGATCATGTGTTCAAATTACAGTGTCATCCCTTCATATTAACATTGAGAGCCATGCTCGGCCCTTTATTGGTGGAGCCTTAGCTAATACACGTGAATAGACGATTTGTGTGTATCCATGAGCATAAGTTGAGTTGCAAGGCTTGGATAGGAAAAAAAGACCTTTGATTTATGTGAAAGAAGAATTCTTTCACTCCCTATCAATCTTACTTTCTGGGTTTCAAGAAGAGGAAGCTCTCAAAGCCAACGGGACGGAAGGAAAGTTGGTTCAGAAGGATATCAATTCTACGTTAGGCTCATTATCCTATTCTTATCTATACGCCCCATACTTGATTAAGATACGTGTAGTCATCTGGTCGAGACTATATACTCTATATATACTGTATATCTTGTTTTTCATTGACCCCCACATTCCAATTACCAATGCAATTCTTTCACTCCTTACCATTGGTATATAGAGTATCTAGACTATATACTCTACATACTTGGTTAAGATACTTGCAGTCATCTTGTTGAGCTATCGTTTTTCTTGTTTTTTTCAATTCAGGAAAAGTACAAAAAAGCCATAAACATATTGCATTGGTACTAATTCAATCCTAAATTTTTTATTGGACCAATTTAGTTCTAACCTTTTTTGCATTGGTACCAATTGAATCTATTCAGTCAATTTTGGCCAGAAATCACTGACATAGAAGTCAACAGTCCTACGTGTCGCGGCTAGTACTGACGTGGACATTTTTTAAATAATATTTATAATATTTTGTTTTTTGTTTTTGATTTTTCATTTCTTTTTTGGAGAGATGGTGATGTAGTCGACCTTTAGGGGCTTCATGGTGGCTCTTGCCCAGATTGATCGCAATGTCTTGCCCTTGTCGGCCCTCAACCAAATAAAAAGAGAGAGTAAAGAATAGAGAAGAAAAGAACAAAAGAAAAAACCAAAAACATTATAAAAATTCACAAAATTATTAAATTATTATTAAAAAATGTCCACATCAGTACTGCTTATGCCATGTATGGTCGGTGTCTACGTTAGTGATTTGTTTTTTAAATTGGCCGGATGGACTCAATTTGTACCAATGTGAAAATGTTTAAGACCAAATTGGACCAATTAAAAGATTTATAATTAAATTGGTATCAATGCAAAAGGTTTATGACTTTTTTGATACTTTTTCCTTGAAATTCTGAGATATACAAATTCTTCTTTATATACGAATAATTAATTAATTTTGAAGCCATGCAGTAGTTACTAGGTGATTGCAGCTTTCCTTGAACTTAAATGGTTATATTGGTATTTGTTCCATAAGTATACCACTGGAATCGAGTTTCCCACAGCCATTGTTTACTGCGCACATCACCACTATTCTAAACGAAGGAATCCAAAATTATCATCTCAAGCACTTTGCCGGGTATTAAAGTGATTTCATTCTTTACCCTACCGGCAATATGCGTTTTCCACAGAGCTAAAATGCAGATCCCGAAGTCCTTAAGTTCACACTACCATTTTCTTTTACTGAGAACGGAGATTGTTCACTAGAGGACCAGCAAGCCAATAGGTTGTCCATGTCTTGTAGCAAATTTGTACGGGTCCTTTGGATGCAGTTTTTTCGGGAAGTTAGTGGAGGATAGAGAGAAGTCCAGCGCATCCTTTGCGAATGGAATCAAACTGCTCCAAAATTCCTCTTCCCTGGTGCATATGAAAGAGGACATAGGTATGCTTCTCATGTGCTTTGCACATTCTAATGAAAAAATAACGGGGATTAACGGCCATAACAAAATGAAAATTCAGGAAGATTAACAGTTTAAGGGCAAACTTATACTTTCATTAAAGTTCCTGGAGTCACCTCATTTTTCCACAAAGAAAAGACTTTCCACTTCCATGAATGCAATGATAATTTTGGACATTCTGTCCTCAAACCTGTGCACGTGCATTATTTCATCGACCTCCGTGTATAGACCACGTTCATAGTTGGCAGGGAAAGACTTCTTCCATGGACAGTAATGATCAAAATATTCACTTACTAAAGTCGAATCTTGTGAGCACACATTACAGTGGAAATCGACGAATGAAACTCAGGAATATTTTAGATTCCCTTTCTATATGAGGGAAATGAAGCGTGAAAGGGTAACAGCTTGAGAACGTGACCGCACCAATGCTTTGTATTGATCTGGCATCTCTTGATTCCATAGCCAAATCACCTGCTTGCGCTAGGGAAGAGAAAGAAACGAGAACAAATGTGGTCCTCTTCCCACGAAAGTCACGGTCCAAATCAATTGTCGTATTATTGGTCCAAATGCCACCTTCAATATAACCTCATACATTCATTCCCTCGAGACTAAGACGGAAGTATTTCAACTTGAACAAGAACTGTTTAGAACAGTTTACTAAGAAAAACATATGTATATAAGATGACGTGATGACTTCTTAGGAAGTGATTGGATATGCCTTGTTATTGAAATGCGAATTTCATATGTATATAAGAGATTTATTTGCAAACATATCTTTAATCTGAAGTAGTTTCATCTGTTAATTTTCTTTAGGGATAATAACATAAACAGTCTTTGAACTTTGGCCTAGTGTGCAATTTGATCCATGAACTTTCAATTTATTCAATGTAATTTCTGAACTTTAGCCTAATGTTCAATGTAATCCTTGAACTTTTAATTTATTTAATGTGGTCCCTGGACTTTTGATACATGTTTAATGTAGTTCCTAAACTATATGAAAATATATAATGTAGTCCTTGAATTTGAATTAATGAAAGAACTACATCGAACGTTTTTATAAAGTTCATGGACTAAATTGAACATGTATCAAAAGTCCACGGATAATATTAAATAAATTAAAAGTTTAAGGACCATATTAAATATTAGGCTAAAGTTCAGAGACTACGTTGAATAAATTAAAAGTTCAGGAATCAAATTACATATTGAGTTAAATTTAAGAGATTGTTTGTGTTATTTGTCCTTTTCTTTACCCTTTTATAATTCTTGAGACTTTGGTCATCTCCCTATGATAGTACTGCATTTATTGTCCTTCGTGTTTGTGGACTTTACTTTCGGCTCTGTGCCAGTCCAGATGCAGCACGCCACACCCACCCTATTGATCAAATGGGTCAAGAAGCATTAAGTGCCGCCATGAACAAATGCTTGGAGCATATCTAAAGTCCAGCGCGGGGGGGCTTCCATGACGTGTCCCATGACGTTGGCCTCGCAATCCTTCCTTCGCGGGTTAATAAGGAGTCGGTCCTGGTGACCAAGAAAAGAAGTAACTCCTCTCTTTCTCGGAGAAACAGGAAACCAATGATTAATGGAGGTGCTTCGCGCCGAATTCTGGAGGAAAATATGGATCTCGTGGCAGCTAAGAGCCATGGTGGTGTTCGCACTCGCGGTCCAAATCTTACTCATCCTCTTCGGCCACAGGAGGAAGTCCAGCCCCAATCTCAAGCTCAGGATCGCCGTCTGGTCCGCGTACTTGACCGCGGACACCTTGGCCAACGTCGCCCTTGGCGTCCTCTCCAACAAGCTTGGAGAAGCGAACGAGAGAAACGGCAGTTGTCTCGGCAACAACGGCAAGTTGCTCGCATTCTGGTCCCCACTGCTTCTGCTTCTCTTGGGTGGCCCTGACACAATCACTTCCTATTCTCTGGAGGACAATGCACTCTGTCTCAGGCACTGCCTTGGCCTAGCAGTTCAAGCAACGGCCACGGCACATATCATCTTCATGTCCTGGACAAGCTCTTGTCTCTCCTACCTCTCGTAGGTGATGGCATTGGTCGGGCTCGTCAAGTACGGGAGAGTTTGGGCTCTTTGGATGGCGAGCAACAACAAGCTTAAGCAGTCGATGGTGGCCCCGCCTGATCCGAGCCTGAATTACCCCCGCTTCATGGGGGAGTACACACTGAAGCAGGACGAGGGGTTTTACGTCGTGGCGGACAAGGTGATTGAGAACCAAGTGCCGGAAGGTATTCATAGTAATGGTGATGATCTGGTGAATGATTCTGAGGTCATTGTGAAATCCTATGACCTGCTTCAGATGTTCAAGTGCCTCTTTGTTGAGTTGACACTCAGCCGTGATGAGAGGAATACTAGCAAGTCCATATTTAAGCCGATCGATTGTGAGAAAGCTTTTAGGATCGTTGAGATCGAGCTCGGGTTCATCTATGATTTGCTCCACATGAAGGCAATGGTGCTTTACACCAAGTGCGGACTCGACCTCCGCGCGTTCACTTTCTAGTCCACTCTGTTGGTGGTGGTGCTCTTCTCTTTGGCGGAGAAGTCGCACCTTTCGAGAGTCGATCTTCCCATCGCTTATTTGTCACTGGCCGTCATTGTTTCCTTGGAGACTTATTCGATTTTGATGCTGGTTTCCTCGGATTGGAGTGACGTTTGGTTGCGCAAGCACAAGAAGAACAGTGCCTTGAGACGTGCTGTGAACTTCGTAAGTTGCCTAGACAGCCTAGGTGGTCACATTCAATTGCCCAATTCAGCTGGCTCAGCTCTTGCAGTACGGAAAGGCCCTTGGTTTGCCACACTATGCTCGAGTTCTTGAAGATCAATGAGAAGCTGGAGAAATATCACTACACTCTCCATGAAGACGTGTCCTGCGAGATTAGGAATCAAATCTTCGGTCATGTCAAGGAAGAATTTAGCAACGTGGAGGAGGGCCACGCGCCAGTCCCCATGGATATTCACGAATCCCTTGCTAAACTACTCAAGGATTGTCACCTCGATCAAGTTAAGTGGGGCATCGAGGGCGAACTAGACCAGGTTGTCCTAACTTGGCACATCGCCACCGAACTATCATACTACTCAGATCAAGAGAAAGGATATAACGAATCCGTACTCCCTTACTTTTGGACGAGCCTCCTCTCCAGGTACGTGTTTATCTTCTGGTCATGTACCCTTCCATGCTACCCAGTGGAATCGGAGAAATAAGGCTCTGCGACACTTTTGCCGAGGCCTTGAAGTTCTTCGAGGATCATCAAATACCCAATTCTGAACCAAATAGAGAGCACTATCAACGGATTAAAAATCTAGTGATCAACAGAGTGAAGAGAAATGAAATGAATCCGTATCTTCGGCGAGCTTCCAAAATGCTGCTAGAGGTGAGAACTGAGGTTCTGCCGAGTAAAGTGAAGGGCGGAAAGAGCAAGTCGGTATCATGGCGGCGATCAAAGAGAAAGAAGATTTGAAAACAAAATGGGAAGCGATCGGAAAGTTGTGGATGAAGATATTGATGTACGCCGCTAGCCAATGCAGAGTGGATCGTCATGGTCGGCAGCTGAGGCGAGGGGGAGAGCTTCTGACTCATGTTTGGCTCATGATGGCACATTTAGGCCCGACTGATCATTTCAAGATGACCCAAGGCCAGGCCACTGCTAAGCTCATATTGAGATAGGCCTTGATTCCGAGTAATGACAAATCCTTATTCGGGTTTGGTCCATCTCGATTGCCTTTAAATAAGAGTCTTGCAGATAAACCCAGGTGCGAACTTCTGTATGTGCACTTTTATCGTGCAAAGGTGGTGTTGTGAAAAATCCCTAATTAGTTTTGAAGAATAACAAAACAATCCTTTCTGACCTAAATTATGCTTAAGTTATTTGATGTAGGCAAATACTGAGTCATCAAACTTAGTCGATGAAAGGATTTTGTCATCAGACTCAAAATTCCTCGTCAAATTCAGTAAGTGTTATTTTTGGTAGGTTTATGCAGGACAATCAAATTGATATCTTAAGATATCTTATTTGGTAATCACAAGATTATTCCTTAAACACGAAAAACTATACTTTTGGAAATCAAGATTTGATTGTATGGGCAATCAAATCACTCGGAGATAATGGTTCTTTTTCTAATGGCTTTGTATCTTTTTGGGAAGTTTCTCCAACGGGTTGATTTGAAGATAAATCCTCTCAAGACTGTCCAACGAGTAGATTGGAAGTGAAGGACTATAAAAGGAGTGCATAGGTCGTACAAAGCAGAGAACCAGAATCGAGAATTCTAAAGTCCGAATAAAGTTTCGATCTTACACACTTGTGATTACTGTATTCTACATTGTGATTTTAGAGAAAAAATTACTTGAGTGTAGAGTGTACGTGATAGTGTAATCTATCATCTGAGAACCACTACTTCTGTAGTCTCTTGGTGATTCCATAGTGAAACATAGCCAATAGGCTGCCAACTTGGAGAGTGGACGTAGGCTTGACAAATTCGAACCACTATAAAGATCTGTGTGCAATATTCTCTATCCCTCATTTATCATTGTTAACATTATACTGTATACATATCTGTCAAACAAGTTCATGAAAACATCATCATAGTCATCAGACGCATCCATCTTACGAAAATTTGTCATCAGACGCAATCATCCGATGATAATTTTACATACAAGTTCGTCAAATTCATCCATCTGACTTTGCCCATATAAATTGTTAATCTTGACTATATTCTTTCCGCACAATTAATTTATCAAATTTGACAAACTCACCTATTTACCCCCGTTCTAGGTGATAGCACTGGCCATAACAATTGGTATTAGAGCCTAGTGTTTATTTATTTGAAGTGTTATTTTACTTCTGAGCAAACGATTCTTGATGGCTAGTAATGCTGAGTCAGGTCACAACAACAGACCACCTTATTTCAATGGAACTGAGTACAACATCTGGGAAAACAAGATGAAGACATTCATCTTGGAATTAGACCAGGATATATGGGATATCGTTGAACAAGGAATCATTCCAAATATTTCAACCAAAACAAAATCTCTAGAAGCTTCAAATGGGCAAAATGAGACACCTCCATATGAAGGTAATGGAAAGCAAATCAAATCTCCAACTCCACCTCTTTTTGCCAAGGAAATTTCCAAGAGGATCTATTTGGATGCAAAAATCAAAACGGCTGTATATAATGGTCTAGCAAGTGCTGAATACAAATGAATTGCAAATCTTAAATTTGCGAAAGAAATTTGGGATCGTTTCAAACTTGTTCATTAAGGAACAGAGAGAGTCAAGGAGACAAATCTCAACATTCTCGTTGGGCAGTACGAGTCATTCACTTAAAAACCAAATGAAACAATTTCTGATATGCAGAGCAAATTCGCTAGATTGTAAATGGGCTTGAATTCTAAAATAATCCCATCTCAGAACCTATGAAAGTAAACAAGTTGCTGAGAGCTCTTTCAAAGGAGTGGAACAACATCAAAGTCTCTATTCGAGAAACTTACGAAATCAGACCACTTACAGTGGAGAAACTTATCGGAACCCTTCAATCCTATGAAACTTAAAAGTTCATGGAAACTAAAGAACCCAAAGGTAAGAAATCCATAACTTTGAAAACTAACATTGATTCTGATGATACAGATTCAGAAGAAGATGAGGATGAAGTTGAAGAGTTTGCTCTAATGGTTAAGAAACTGAAAAAGATGGCAACAAAGGCAAAGATAAACAAGTTCAAGAAGCAATTCAAGAATTTTGAGCCATCAAAAACTAAGAAGCTAAACTTTCAGAAGAAATCAAATGGTGAAGATGAAGAAAACAAAGATGTGATATGTTCCAACTACAAAAAGAATGGACAAATAAAGCCCAAATGTCCACTTCTTAAAAAGAACAAAGGGAAGTATGAATGTTATGAAAAGGCTTTCAAATCTGAAACGTGGAGCGACTCAGATGATGACGAATGCGAACAAGAATATGCCAATATTTGCTTAATGGCCAAATCAGACTCTGAATCAAGTTCTAATGAAGAAGACAGGTAAGTAATTAAAAAATTCCTGAAGTAGTTGCAAATTATATTAATGAATTAGTCTCTATTAAAAAAACTTCTTTCAAGAAGATTTCTGAATTGAAAAAGGAAATTTCGTCTTTAAAAAGTGCAAATCAAAACAAGAAAATTGATGTGTCAATTGCAAATGAAAATGACCGTTTAAAAAGGGAAAATGATCTTTTAAAACAGCAAGATATTTTACAAAAAGATTAGATTGATTTTTTACAAAAATAATTCAATCTTATTAAGGAGAATAAATAATTTCTTAAAAAAGAAAATGATTTATTAAAAAAGGAAATTTCTGATTTGAAAAACATTTCTCAAGAAGAGGAAAGTCTTGACCGTATCTCCAAAGCAAATGAACTTTTGAGAAATGAGATCTCAAATATAACCAAGAAATTCTCAATGGGTTCGAAAAATTCTCAACATATTTTGTCAATTCAAGTTCTTTATTATAATAAATCAGGATTGGGTTTTGAGAAAAATTCTAAATTGAAAAATGAGTTTCCCAATGTCAAAGAAAGTCTAAGAAAAAGACCCCCCATATTTGCTTATCAAAATTATTTTCAAAAGTAGTTTGAAAAATCCCATGGTCAAAACTATCTTTAAATGCTCAAATTGCTATGATACAAATCATTCTAAGAATGAATGCCTTAAGGTTTGGAGACCTATTCAGAGGGGTATTCTAAGAATGTTTGATCCTAACCGAAATGGACCCAAGAAAATCTGGGTACCAAAGAAAAAGTAAGTTACTTATTTTTTGTAGGTACTGAAGAAAAGAAATAACAAATGGTACTTAGACAGTGGTTGCTCAAGACACATGACTGGAGATCCTCAGAAATTCATTTAGTTAGAAAGAATTGAAGGAGGAAGCATATCCTTTGGAAGCAGCAACAAAGGAAAAATAATTGGCAAAAGAACTATTAGAATTGGAAATCTCATCACCAACGAAGTCTCACTAGTTTATGATTTGAACTTAAATCTAATTAGCATTAGCCAATTATGTGATATTGGTTACAAGATTACTTTCCAAGAAAACAAATGTTTCGGGATAAGTAAAGACAACAAGCAATCATTTACCGGTCGAAGACATGGAAACATTTACCTACTAGACACAAAGACTGATGACTTGCATTGTCTCATTTCTATAAAAGAAGAACCTAATCAGTGGCACAGGAAGCTTGGACACATTAGTGTCAAGTTGATTTCCAAATTAGCTTCAAAGAAACTTGTTAGAGGACTACCAGAACGAAAATTCAAGAACGGCGAATTATGTTCAGCTTGTTCTAAAGGTAAACAGGTAAGAAGTTCGTTTAAATCAATAAATCATGTCAGTACTAACCGAGCTTTGCAGTCACTTTATATGGATATTTTTGGACCTACTCAAACTTTAAGTCTTGGAGGTAAGAGATACTGTTTTGTTATTGTAGATGATTATTCAAGATTTACTTGGGTGCTCTTTTTGGCTCATAAAAGTGAAATATTTGAATATTTCTTTAAATTTGCCAAAAATATACAAAATGAAAAGGGTTATACTATTTCTTGCATTAAATCTGATCACGGTAAGGAATTTGAAAATCAAAATTTTTCTAATTTCTGTGATGAAAGTGGTGTTCAACATACCTTTTCTTCTTTCTATACTTCTGAACAAAACGGAGTAGTTGAAAGAAAGAATAGAATTTTGCAAGAAATGGTCATAACTCTTCTTTTCGAAAACAAAACTCCAACTTATTTTTGGGCTGAAGTGGTTTCAACAGCTTGTTATATTTCAAATCTAATTTTTTCAAGATAAATTCTTGAAAAGACTTCTTATGAGTTGTTCAAAGGTAAAATTTCTAATATTTCTTACTTTCGAATATTTGGATGCAAATGTTTTATTCTTAAAAATCCTAATGATCGTGTTAGTAAGTATGATGAAAAGTCAGATGAAGGAATTTTTCTTGGATACTCAACTACAAGCAAAGTCTACAGAGTATACAACAAAAATACTCAAATAGTAGAAAAAATAATGAATGTCAAGTTTAAAGACTCAATTTAGACTCAACAAGATGACTCTGACACTGAAAATCCAACAACTGAAGAATCCGACAAAACATCTGATGAACTGGTAGTAAGAGAAAGTGATCAGAATAAAAGATTTGATGAAATTCCAGAATCATCAAACCAAGAAATTAATAAAGAATCAACAAATCTCGATGTTGAAGACAATGAAAGATTCAACAAAAACTGGAAGCATAAATTCAGTCATCTCCATGATTTTATCATTGCAAGCTTAGATGAAGGAATCAAAATAAGGGCAAAGGCAAAAGAAGTTATAAACACACTGACTCTTATCTTTGAAGTTGAACCAAAGAATATTGAAGAAGCCTTGAAAGATGAAAGCTAGATTGAAGCCATGCAAGAGGAACTTTTACAATTCAAGATCAATTAAGTATGAGAACTCGTTCCAAGATCCAAGAATCACCCAGTTATCGGAACAAAATAGGTATTTTGAAATAAACTGGATGATCGGGGAAAAGTCATCAGAAATAAAGTGAGACTTGTGGCCAAAAGATATTCACAAGAGGAAGGAATAGATTATGATGAAAATATATGTTCCGGTGGCCAGGTTAGAAGCAATAAGAATGTTATTAGCTTATGCTTGTTTCTGTGAATTTAAATTATTTCAGATGAACGTCAAAAACGCATTCTTGAATGGCTATATCAAAGAGGAAGTATATGTAGATCCCCTTTTTCTTCATCATGGCTAATCCAAATACAACTCCGATCACTCTTACTGCTTCTCTTACTCCATCATCTTCTTCGCCATCTTTAACAGAGTTTCGCACTTCAAATACTTATAAGATAGACTATCTCTACGAAGTCTTTCTTAGCAATGAAATGAAAATTTCCGAAATACAACTTCCTCTCATGAACCCATACTCAGCCTTTGCCAAACCCGCTTCATTTTTTTCCCCCTATCAGGTCTATCAGATATCTCATTTGACATACTCCCAAAGAGGTCAAAGAGTACGTCCAGTCTTCCAAATTTGATCAACACCCAATTCCTACAACTGAAAAGGAATACTTTATTACTTTCCAAATTCCTCCTGAATTTCCAAAACAGTGGATCCAACAAGGGTATTTGCATATTCACTATGGAGCAGTATGTCTTGCTCTTATCTTTCATGGAAGAAAAGGCTTGCCTGTTGTGGCTAAAATGGCTCTTTTGGATATTAGGTTCCTAAAATATTAGCATGCTTGTATTGGTACCGTTCTAACCACCTTAAATGCTGGAACAATCTTTGTAACTCTTTATCCAAATTTTAATTTTGCCTTTTCAGATTTCCAGCTACTTTCTTTCTTGAAAGTTCAACTTCAGCTTAGTGGAGTGCCTCAAACTGCCGATTCAATTGCTGCAACTCTTCACTACCAAATGGTATACAGAGTCCAAAATCATGCCCTAGATTTGAACTTCCAAAATGGAAATGAAGATGCAGCATTTATATCCATGCAAAGTGATCAGGGCCCTTGCATCCATGTACCTTGGCAGATTCCAAAAAAAAAGTTAGCCAAGCTTCTTCTTGAGACTTGGATAACAAATTATGAAAAGCTCCACCAAAATAGCAAGCCTCTCCAGTCTTCAGACTCTAAATTCGTCAGAAAAAGAGATGGCATTGTAACCATCAAATTCAGCAAAGAAAAAGAAGAAATTTCTTCTATTTTCCCTATTATCTCTATGATAGAGCCTTGTGTTCCTAATCCAGTTCTAGAAGAATCAGACCTAAAAAAGTTGGTTCTATACTTCAATAGTGACGGGCATCGTGTCCATCACTACAAAGACCTTTATGGTCATTGTTTTTGGATCCTTTTTACCAGTGTTCTTCATGTACAAATTCTCCAGGTGAAGTAAATCCAGCTACTAGGCCAAAGAGAAAAGCTAAGAAGGCCAAGGACAACTTCTATAAAAAATATTTGGATGGAAACTCAATCGTTGATACCTTTGGAGAGAATAGCGGATACCGGTTTATAGTTTCTTATGATTCGCCATCACCTCCATCATTTCCATCAACTCCATCATCCCCGTTATTTCCATCACCTTCACCACCACCATCACCTCCATTTTCACCTCCATATAAAAAATCTATTGTCTCCCCTTTTTATAAACCAATCTATAAATGGGTAAATAAATATTCTTATCCACTTGAAATTTCAGTCCTTTCTGAAAACCCAACCACCTGGCAACTTCCATCTATTTTTATGTTCAATGAAGTTGATTTTCCTTCTTTAAATCCTATTGAAAGTTCTCAGCTTTCTTTTCCTGCTACTGAGAAATTTACTAATCCATAGCAAAGACACCTTCATGCTCCAAAAATTCCTTCTCCCATTGATGTAGATGAACATGAAAGACCAAAAAGAACACCTGTTGCTAAGGTTGTTCTAAATTGGTAGTCGGAAACTCTTCTGACGTAAAATCAGGCTTTCAAGATTATTGACTCCAAAATTGTTGATGTGCAACAAGAAATTTGAAGATACGATGAGTCTCTTAAAAAGATGCTTGTAGATTTCCAAAAAAGGCTCCATGCTCTAGAATCAAGACAGCATCTTGGATACCATTATCTTGAAAGTCCGAAAAATGAAATAGAGAAACTCAGAAGGCAAATTGGTCTCCTTGAAGAAGGAAAATTTAAGCCTACTGACTTTTTCTTTATTCCAAGAATAGGATATCCTCCTCCAGAGTTGCAAAACTCTCCAGTTTTTGCTGCAATCACTCTTGCAGCTGAAACTTCTACCCAGCGAGATAGAAGTAATATGACATAAATGCAAAATCGCATTTGAGAAATGGAAAGGCTCAGAAAGGAAAGACTGAAACCAAAACCTGTTACTAAATCCTTTGGAGAACCTGAAAAGAATTCTGACCAGCAAATTATGATATCAAATTCTTTGGAATCTTTTTTGAGGGATTTAAGCAAAGATCAACAAAAGAATTCAGAAGCTGATTTAGAACAACATTCACAAGAGTATACTCCTCCAGAAATAGCAAAGGTATCAAATTTGCTAAGTTCGGATTCAGAATTTGACTCTTTATCCTCTTCCTCTTCCTCCACTTTTCCAATCCCTTCCATCGAATCTTTCCATATACTACCAGCTGCTCCTTCAGTTTTCATGGCTAATCCACCAGAACAAGATATGGAACCAAACCCATCTGAACCAGAGATTATTCAAATTAATAACCCATCTCAGGTTCCCGTTTCCTCACCCAAAGAGTTCTTCACTTTTGATGATACTCCTTATTCCAAATGGCCAGAAAAATTGGATGAATTCCATGCTTGGTTGAAGACTAGAGCTCTTATTATTGAAAGCAAACATGATGTTCTTTTAGAATTCGCCACAAGGTTTACTAGAAGCCTTAAACATTGGTGGTAATCAACTTCTAAAGCAGACCAAATGACCTTTCTTCTTCTGCAAGATTTTTCCCAAGCCATTGGAATCGTTTACCTATATTTCATAGGAAAACCTTCTGATTTTCTTGTATTCAAAAGAAGAGAATATTTTGAAAGAAAATGATGTTCTCTTAAAAAAAAAAAAGCACCTAGATCGCCATTATAGAGAAATGCTCAAACTCTTTTATGGCCTAGGAGCTGATCCAAATTTGAAACAAGTCTTCTTAGCTTCCATTCCTAAGAACTCTCCCAACAAGTTAAGAGATCTTTTCTCAATAAGCAAAAAAGAATTGTTGATATCCCCTTTGGAGAACTACAACAAGAAATCCATCTTTGTCTTGATGAACTTTGCCTCCGAAGACAAATGATGAAAAACTAAATTAGAGACAATCGTGAACTTGATGGTGCTTGCTCCAAACAATATTTGAAGATCAAATGTTCAAAGAAAGATTGTAACGGTTTCTGTGGAGAATATTCCAAGAAGAACAAGCATTTCAAGAAGTTTCGAGTGAAAAGATTCAAGCACTTCAGAAGGAAGAAGAAATGGTGATTCCTGTGGAAACAAAGAAATTTCATGGGACATAAGAAATCAAACTGTTGCTTCATTTGCAACAAGAAAGGCCACTTTGCCAAAAATTGTCTTAAGGTAAAAAAAGATCAGAATCATCTCATTCATAATATTAAACTAGAGACAGGAGTTTCTCTTGACAATGATGACATCGAATCCTTGTTCTCTGTCGATGAAAATCCCACTGACCAAACACTTTGTATCATTCCTTATTATTTCAACCCCAATGAAACAGATTCTAATTCAGAACCTGAAGAACATTTCCATCAATCTTCATAGCTTGAAAATTTGGACCTTAATATACATTTCAGTCAACTTCATTGTCCCCACTTTCCAATCAAAACCTATCTCTTAAAGTTTGCCAAACCAATTTCAGTCATTGCCCTTAAAGATACTGGTACTAGTGCTTCAATTCTAGACACTAAAGTTCTTCCTGAAAAATACTGAACTTTCTGTGTTCGGTATTTCAACTCTGCTTTAGGAGATACTTTTTTTATAAATGTTCGTACCACACCTTTGTCTATTCAGTTTTTCCCCCAGTGCTTCATTACCACTAGAACTCTTGGATCTAGTCTTTCCAATAAAGATTTGATTATTGGGTGGGACATCATGACTCGACTTCCAGATTTGAGAATTGTTCCTAGAAAAGGTCTTTGTTATAAAGACCAATTCTTTGAATTCGTCAATATCCAAAGGCTTTTTTCCATCCAGATGAGTCTGTTAGATCCAATCATGTAGAAACTGTTAGAATCATGCTCAGAAAATCATTTCGAATTCTCTCAGAAATGTTCTCATCCTTTGTGGAAAAATCCAGAATTTTATGTTCGGCTCCCCTTTAAGAAAAATGAGGATATAAATCCTACTAAGGCAAGTCACTCAGGAATGAATCCAGAGCATTTGGCTCTTGCTAAAAAAGAATGCTCAGAATTGTTACAATAAGGCCTTATTGAAACTTCAAATTCTCAATGGGCTTACGAAACTTTCTATATCAATAAGTGTGCTGAGCAAAATAGAGGTAAAATGAGATTGGTAATTAATTACCAGCCTTTTAATCTTTTCCTCTAGGATGACAAATTCCCTTTGCCTTCTTGAAATTTCTTTTTACGGGAATCACTAAAGCCCATATTTACTCAAAGTTTGATTTTAAAGCCAGATTTTGGCAATTGGGGCATTCATCTTGATGGCAGACCAAAAACAGGATTCTGTATCCCAAATCAACACTTCCAATGGAAAGTTCTTTCATTTGATCTCAAGGTTGCTCCTTCTTTATTCCAAAAGGCTATGTGTCGCATATTCCAGCTGATCTTGTCTAGTGCTGCTGTCTATATTGACGATATATTACTCTATAGCCCAGACGAAGAATCTCACTGCCGACTTATGGAGCAGTTTGCAGAAATTGTGAAGAAATATGGCATCATGCTTTCCTAGAAAAAGATGACCATTGCCCAAATAATAGAAGTTGAACTCCTAGGCATGCACCTTAACAAAGGTACGTATTATCCAGGGCCACATATCGCCAAGGAATTACTAAAATTTCTTGAAAAGGATTTTACAATCTAGCAAGTTCAATAATTTCTCGGAATAATTAATTCTCTCAGTGATTTTATTCCAAACATTGCGAAGTTGTTAAGTCCTTTGCAACTGATGTTAAAAAAGCATCCGCTGCTATGGAGAAAGGCACAAACCAAAGTAGTTGCAGAACTCAAAGAACTTATGCAAAATCTTCCCCCTCTGCAAATTCCATCCATAGGAAAGAGAATTTTGCATACCGATGCCAGTTATAAATATTGGGTGGCCATATTATTCGAAGAACTTCATGGTAAGCGACATTTTTGCGCTTACAAAAGTGGTGAGTTTTCCCAGGTAGAAATGCACTATCACTCTACCTTCAAGGAAATTTTGGTAGTAAAGAATGGAATAAAAAATTTGAGTTCCATCTTATTGGCTATCATTTTTTGGTAGAACTAGATATAGCTTCTTTTTCTCGATGAGTAAATTCAAACAGAAACAGATTCCTCATCCTCAGTTACTCAGATGGGCTGAATGGTTTTCGAAGTACTCATTCGAAACCAAACATATTGTAGGAAAAAAGAATGTGTTTGTAGATTTTCTCTCCAGACTGAAATCATCAACAAAAATCAACATGTATATTCTCAGGCATCTCTTTCTGCTTCAGTCAGACAAATACAAAATTGAAAGATTTCAAGATTGGCTAAGCCTGGAATATCCTCAAGAAATAATTGAGCAAATTCAATAAGATAAGCTCGCTGAAAATTTTGACAACCTCGTGTGGCAATGTTACACAGACCTTTTCAGACTACATGGAGGCTCTATTCTTAGCCCTTCTAGATTACACTCGAGGTACCCTTTCATTCACCCATTAATTTGGAAAGAAAATGATTTTCTTGAAAAACTTAAATGACTATTATGGTACCTAACTAGTAAGTACGTAATAGCTATTGAGTTTTCCACCACAAAATTTCTTCTCAAATTAACCAGATTGATCATGGCCGATCACATCAAGCTAAATGAACATGAGAAAAACCTTTTCTCCGTGCTCAAATGATTTTACTCTCCTGTTTATTGAAAACAACTCTTTTTAGAAGAGTTGAAAAAAGTCCGAGATAATCCAGAAACACACACAGTTACACTCCTTCATCGTCCTTGGACTTTTGTGCACAATAATGGTACTATCTCAAATACTCCTGCAATAGTAGGTACCACTACCTACAAGCCCCAGTCACAACTTCAAGTTGCACGTGTCTATAATTCATTCCCTAGTCGCATTGGCTTTGTTGAATATAATTACAAAGAACTACAGAGAATCCTATGCCAAGAAAATCGTATCATTCCTTAAGAGGCACGGGATTATTTCACACCTATTTCGTGGGATCACGAAGGATCCTCATATGTAATGACACAAGTGCTCAAAGAGTACGAACAGGCACAGATGCAGCCCGGATCATCGTGAGATCAAGAAATGTCAGACACAGGAGATCCATAAGTTTGTCAATTCAGTCCTAAACCTTTTCAATTCTTTTCAATTGAGTCTATCTAGCTAATTTTGGCCAGTCGGCGCTGACGTGACCGCCTAAACCTTTTAAGTTTGCTAATTCAGTCCTAAACCTTTTCAATTCTTACCAATTGAGTCCATCCGGCCTATTTTGGTTGGCTGGCACTGACGTGGCCGTCGACCGTCCCACCAACGCTGACGTGGCAATTTTTAAATATTTTTTTTTCCAAATTTGTAATCTTTTTTCAATTTTTAAATATTTTTATATCTTATTTTTTTCCCTCTAGTCGGTCTGGCAACCGACGACCAGCGGTCGGCCAGAGGGGAAGCCCGGCGAGGTCGACCTCATTGGCCTCTGGCGAAGCTCACCCTGCTGGCCACCGGCAAGGGCAAGCCTCGTCGGCCACTGGCAAGGGCGAGCCTCGCCAGCCCCTGGCTGGGTGAAGCGAGGTCTCGCCTCACCCAGGAAAGGCAAGGCCGACCTCGCCATCGCCTGGGTCTCGAAGGCGACGGCGAGGTTGAGCGTCGCTAGACCAGGGTGAGGCCGACCTCACCGTCGCGACCCAGGCGACGGCAAGATCGGCCTCGCCTTTGCTGGGCAAGGCAACCTCGCCTAGCTAGGGGCTGGCGAGGTCAACTTCATCGACCCTCCCCTTTGGCCGGTTGCCGGAACGGCCAGAGGGAAGAAATTAGAAAAAAAAGATTAAAAAAATATTTAAAATTGCCACGTCAGCGTTGGCCGACATCGGCCAACGCCATATCAGCACCGGCAAGCCAAAATTAGCTGAATGGACTCAATTGGCAAGAATTGAAAATGTTTAGGACTGAATTGGAAAACTTAAAAGGTTTATGACTGAATTGGCGGCCGTACAATAGGTTTAGGACTTTTTTGACAATTTTCCCCCGTTAGGGCATAACTAACATTTCGTGGAGTTAAAAGCTGAACCTAGTTCCATATTAATGTATCACTGATAGGCTTGATAAATGATAAATGTCACTAGTAATGAAAAAGTGACAGATAAGTTGCTTAACGCGGTGGTACTTGTCAAAAAGTTTTGACAAGAACCAACGTTTATTCATACGTAAGAAATTACCAACTATTTGAACAATCTATCAACATTTTTTATGGCTTACCAACACCATGGAAGTTACTAACTTTTATTAGAACTTATCAATCTTAATTTGATCGATATACCAACATTTGTGAAGATAACAACATAATTTAATCATTCTATTTTATCTTGGTTCTGAAAAGTATGAACACTCCTTAAACTAATTTAATAATGTACCAATATTAATTTTTATGACTTGTCCACACTTTTGAAGTTATGAACTTTTATTGAAATTGCCAACTTTAATTTGAGTGATATACCAACATTCATCACATTAAGATATAACCTAATCTTAGTACCTCGCTTGATTTAAAAAAAGTACCAAGATTTCTTTATACTTTCAAGATTACTAACTATTTAACGAGTTACCAACATTTATTCATGTATGTCATAGTCATTACCAACGCCCTTGAAGTAACTAACCAATCATAACTTGATTGAAGCACCAACATTCATCATATTAAAATATATATACCAACTACTTTTGAGAGAGGGTACAAAGCAAATAGCATGAAATTGGGAAAAGTATACATTAAATTTGATTTAATCATATCGTATACATCTACAAGCATTAAGGCACATGTTTCAATTTTAAGTGATTATATCTGAAGAAAAAAAAGTAACTACTTTACAAGAAATTGGGAAAAGTATCAAAAAAGTTCTAAACTTATTGCATTTGTACAAATTCAGTCATAAACATTTTGATTGAACCAATTTAGTCCTAAATTTTTTTACATTGTTATCAATTGAGTCCATTCGGTCAATTTACACTGGAAATTGCTAACATGGATGCTGGCTATCCTATGTTGCATGATCAGTTTTTTTTAATAAATTTTAATGATATATATTTTTAAAATTTTCCCTTTTTTGCTTTTTTTTTCCTTTCCTTTTTTGTTCCATTTCTTTTCCTTTGGCCTGTGCCGGTTCTTGGCTATGGCCGGCAACCAACCATGGGTGATGGCTTGCGAGGGCGTCATGGCCGCCCAAGCGGCAAGGGCAATACTTGCTAGTGGCCAGCAAGGGTGATTCTTGCTTGTGGCTGGTGAGGGCCACGACATCCTTGCCGACCCTCACCTTTGATCGGTCGCCGGCCATGGCCGAGTATCGGCCACAGGCCAAAGGAAAAGAAAACGAAAAAAAGAAAACGGGAAAAAATTAATAAAAAATTAGAAAATTTATTAAAAATTTGCTCATGTTATTGCCGGCTATGCAACATAGGATGGTCGGCGTTAGCAATTTTTAGCAAAAGTTGACTGAATGAACTCAATTGATATCAATATGAAAATGTTTAGGACTAGATTGGTCCGATCAAAAGGTTTAGGACTGAATTGGTACCGATATAATATATTTATGAATTTTTTGGTCATTTTCCCCAAGAAATTTGAGGGTTACTTAACAGAGTGGATGTAGTCGGTAGCCCTTATAATTCTGTGAATTTGATGGTCACCCAATGAATTGACTTTCGTAGGCCGTTTGATTTTTAAAAATCTTTAATGTAAGGGAAACTATTAAAAGTATAAGAAATGAGACAACCACCACATATCCAATTGCCATGCTTGATTCATATAAGTAGGTAGTTTTTCAAAACGAGATTTATTTATAGAGTACAACGACAAAGAAAGGTCTGAATTTTTTTTTCTTGGGTCAGCAGGGAAAGGTTCGTTTGCATTAGACACTCTACAACTTCAAGGTTACATTGAAATAATAATATCTAACATACAAATAGCAAAGTGACTAGAATAAAATTCTATAGCCATCTCACGATACAGCTTTATTCTGACTATTTTCACATTAATTAGAAAAACAGAAACTCATCCCACTAATAGTAACATTAATTTATTCGTTTAGTACTTAAATAGTAATCTGTGTATAGTTTATTAACCTGGGCATACTTTGCTGTAGTAGTTAATAAAACCAAAAAGATCCATTGAATTTTTTTAAAAAAATTTCGTTTAGTAGCCATACCTGATTCTAACCAAATAACGTCTGAAAAATTTGTGTAAATCTATCGCTATTTCTCTTGATTTTAACTTTCTAAAGAAAAGCAACTTTCTTTGTTCCTTCACCTTGAAACAAAGATATATCCAAGCATCAAATGCGATTGACAAAAGCAGCGTTGGACTCCAAAATGTGGGCCTTAGACATCAATTCTCCCTCTCTTCCCATTAAATAAGCCTCGACAAGGCCGTCCATTCAAGTTGATGTTGACGTTGACCTGAAAAGCAAAGCAGCTAAGGTTCGGATTTGAAAATCTCGAACCGATCCAAATATGAACCAAATCGGATTAGATTGGTTTGGATTTCACTTCGGATGAGAAAATCGTTAGGGTTTCTCATGATGATTTTGAGAGGTGTGAGAGAGCATTCAGTTTTTATTGAGAATTTCAATCGAATTGAACCGAAATAACTCAAATCAAGAGGAAAGAATGATTGTTTTTTCATTATCTAATCGAACCGAAAATGTACGAAATTTCGATTTAATTCAGTTCGATTTTTGTTTGGCTTTTTACACCCATAAAAGCAATGACTTACATGGCCAACTCGTATCTCGACTGTTCGAACTAATCCTATGATCTCTTATCATTTGGTCGATCCAATTTCAGGTTGTCATGTTACAATCGTTGTAGGACCTTGCCAAACTGACTTTAAAATAATAAAAATCATGAAAAGAGACTTATTCATTTCCAATCATTCAACCCATGAAATAAATTGGTTTCAATAAATCATGCTCCCACACTATCGCCTGCGCATCTCAAATGCATGAACTCCTTGACTAAATATACAAACTTCGTATCGTGTATCATGTGCAAATTCGGGTTTTGACTAACGCTAGATACAATTAAAGAAAATTCATAGATCAATGGTTGCGCTAATGATTCAATTTGCTAGGTAATAGTGACACGAAATGAAACGAAGAATAAAGGATTCTTGATAAAGAAGATAGTTTGATTGATATTAATTTCTAAAAATCCCTGATAGATATAGCAAAATGGTTAAAGTTTTTTTCGCCGTATAGTATAAGACTGTCTTAATTTATTGCAAAAGCCATACCTACAACTTTAATCGGAGAATTAAAGTTGTAAACTATGGATAAGAGATTTTATACAAGCTGGCTCTATATCTATTAATTGTCAACCACTTTCGTACGAAATTCAATTAAAAAGGTGTCACATGATGGTGTGCCTCTCGACGGTGGACCATATGGCATTTCTGTTTTACTAGAGAAGCTTTTCTTTAAATTCTACTAACGATGTTGACTGAGGAAAGAACATAAATTTGCATGATGACTCTATGTTTTCTGAATTATTTTGTGATCTTAATTTGTAATGTTTAGGATTTTGTGAAAAACTGCTCAAGGAAACAACATAAATTCTACCAACTTCAATTCTTTTCTCTCTGCAATCAGGCCTAGATTCTCAGCATCTGTCCGTGTGAGTGTTTAGGATTTTTGTTTGACCAAAGTGAGTGTTTAGCATATTGACGTTGTGCTGATGTGTAATCAGCGTGTTATGTTGATTTTCATATTTTGCTTTCTCCATGGCGATGAGATCGGTGATCTGGCACAAGTACAGCGGTGACCGGCGGTTCTACCTTAGGCAGCATAGGTTCGCCAGCTACCAATCAGAGATTGTGCGGTCCATATTCTGCCTTTGCCCCGCTCGGGTGCGTGATGTCATCAGGAAACAACATTTGATAGGCGGCAAAAGTCAAGTCCGATAATGAAAGAGGTGAATAGACATCTGTTGATAGGGGTGAATACTTTCAGATTTTATTTAGAACCTGCAATTTATCCATTAGAATAAATTTTTTAATTTTTAGAACTTGAAATCTTATCATGCATATCTAAAAACCTAAAATCTAACTTGTCATAAGTTTTAAGGTCTATTCCAAGGCTATTCATGTTCCACTTGTATTCTTAATTAAACGATTACAATGAATTATCACATTTAATGACCATAATTTGCTATAATTTACTGATCACAATTCGTATGTAGACACAAAGAATATGAAATATTAATAAAGGAAAAGTTTTGATCATGAATATTACTGGAAATGAAAGCTCATAGTAGTGGTTTCGGATTACACACTTTTTATTGGACGCTATAGAATGTCGCAGGATTGCGCGAATATATAAAACAAGAAAAATGCAATGACTTGTTCCAGGTTCCCCAATTTTAAAAAATTGACCTTAGAATCTAGAATCGGTCCAATTCTCAGATTTCCGATGCTACTCTGGAATTTTTCTCACCTCTATCCGCTGGTACAGCTGGTTGGTCAATATGTTAAATGCTGGAAAGAGAGTGATGATAAAGTGAAAGCAACGCAACTATGTGAAGAAAAGGTGGTGGACCAATTAGAGGCTGACCCACCATTATAATCTTGCCGTACAAATCATACACAGTAGTATTGGATTTTGTATTTCCCTAATTTGCATGTGGCAATGCACTTATGATCAATAATGTCTCTGTCCTACTACTTAGCATTAGCATAGCAATTTCGAGCTTGAGAAAAAGGAGAAGCTAATATCGTGATTGCAATATCGATCAGCAGTAACATGAAAAATCAGTTACATATTTCCTTTTCCCTGTGGTCTGCCTTGCATTTTCCTTTTTCTTTTTGCTTCACACTTGAGTTTTTGGTCACCGCTTAAATATTCAGCAGTGGTGATGACATTTCAAGAATGATTCTTTTTAGATTTGTAACTCAAATTTTATTACAATAAGTACAATGGTACACTATTAATTACTAACAAGCTCTGACTCTCAAACTCACCACGGCACACTCAACTCACGCGGCACTCACACCAGGCTCTCGCCACTCTCACATCTCCTCAGGTAGGAAGATTCTTCATAACATAGGATAACATCTTGGAAGTGAAAGGCTGTGGAAACTTAGCTTCTTGGCCTCATATAGCATACTCTTTGCCAAGAGATTGACATTTACTTATGCAGACTGTGTTTCATCTTGAACCCTTGCGTCCCTGATGATTCATTTACCCTGCACGTCAAGATAGGTTAAGAGTATTAGTATGATGATTTATTAGAAAATGATCGTGAAAGGTGCACTCTTTATGTTCCTAACTGACTCTTTAATCTACATTTGGCTTGAGAGGGGGAAAAATGCAGATCTCCAAGAACAAAAATGTAGACAATGACTAAAAGTTTCCTAAAGTCGTGCATGATGTTAGGATTAGACGCTCAAACATAATTAAATAGAGAGTAAAAGTGAGAAAGAGAAATCGAGATGCAAGATTTATTCTGATTCATCCTTAAATTAGGATTACAACCAATAGAGAGGAGTAAAGTGTTAATTATAGTAAAATCATCTGCCGGATGTAATCCTAGTTTAACGGTGAACCATGATAAATCTTATATCTTGATTTTTCTTTCTCTTTTTTACTCCCTATTTCATTGTGTTTGAGCGCATAATCTTAACATATAAATGGATACAATCAGAGAGCTTTTTTTTTTTTTGTCGAACAATCTTAAGAGTTAAAAGGTAAGAAAACTTCACCTGATAGTGAGAGAATTCCCAATTATTCACTTTGACAAACACTACTCCCACCGCTCCCCTGACTTTTCCTACAAAACTCGGTGGCATATTGGTTAAGACAACTTCATTCAGCCTTGGCAATTGCTCAAGTCCATCTGAATTCTCCAATTGGTCACATCGCCTGATTTCTAGTTCTTGAAGAAGAGGCATAGCCTGGTCCTGCACGGTCCAGTGCTGAAGTTCGTCAAGCATCTACAGTTTTGATACGCGTAGCTTAGGGAATCCGCCGCTAATACATGTCATCTGAGATCCCACATAGGAATGAGAAAAAAGCCTGAGGATGCTCAGGCCTTGCAACTGCCCCAGCACCGGCATTGGATCTTCCACCAATTTTGACATGGACAATGTGAGTTTCCTGAGGCATGATGGGAGCACCCTAGAGTAGGGGTGAGCGGTTCTAGGTTCCGGGTAGGTTTTAGGTTCCTCAAAATGAGGAACCTGGAACTTACTCATCGGAATGTGGAACGTGAAGCCTAACCTGTCATAGGTTTCAGGGTCGGTTCCAGGTTCCAAAAGGTTCTTTTTTTAATTTCATTTTGAATTAAACAAAATGAAAATAAACGCAAGAATCCTTCATACTACAGGCAGCACCTAAGACCGTTCTTTCCAAAGTGTTATTTTATTAGAATTCAGTGGAAATAATGGAGGATATGACAGATAAGATACACTCCTATCATATAGCATGCCCAACAGAGCTCTACTTGCAACTCACATGTAAGTGAACTGTCATTTGCAACACAAGCAAGAAACCTTGACACAGCAACTGCACAGCAAAAGTGATGAAGAACAATGTCAATTTCCACAAATCAAAGAAATTTGCAAGACAATCGGTAATTGCACAATGGGGCACTTAAGGTTAGCAATCTAAAAGCCTCCTCTCTTAGAAAAAAGGCCGAACTGCGAAGTCCCAAGAATACACCAATCTAGTGATTCAGACAAAACTTTCAACTGTATCCATAAGCCGCAAGGTAAGGCCCCATAAGTGAGGCCAAATATAAGGAAAGGAAAAATCACTAACAGAACAATGCTTGTAACCCCCAATCCCCCTACCAAAACAAAAAATCCCCACAATATGTTAGAGGGTATAGACTAAATTGACATCAAACGAAAACAACAATGAATCAAAAAATGCCATCGCTACATCACCTCATGGGAGCTGCAGCCAAAAACGAAAAAGAAAACAAAGACAACATCGACCAAGCAACGTGAAATTGCTTAAAGAAATCCAAAAAAGATCACAATCGCAAATGGGTCAGGGAATTCAATCAACAACAACAACAACAACAACAACAACAACAAGAGAAGGATAAAGGGACCCACTTTGATGCATAAATTGCCGGTGCAGATGATGTGCTGGATCTTGCCAGGGACGAGCGTGGGCTTGAACTTGGCGGGCAGATCAGGCACCTTGTGCGGTATGTGTAGATCCCCCAATGCCAACACCAACACCAACACCAACACCAACACCAACACCAACACCAACACCATCTTTCTTGTTTTCGCTACTCTCTATCGATCACAACGACAACGATAAGAAAAAGGATCAACGAAAAAAACAAGAAAAGGTAATATTTCCACACCCAAAGACAATCCTTTCTATTTCTCTTTCTCCCTTGATCAAGCTTCAACAATCAATCTCTCTTCTTCTTCTCCCCTTAACGCAGCGCATGAAGTTCAGATTGTGCAAGTACGTAATAGTGATGAAAACTAACAAGGGTTTTGAGAAGAGAGAGAGAGACGTTGACTCGGACATACCCTGGAACCAAAGCGGACATGGAAGACCCACCTCCGTCCCTCGTTCTTGTCATTCTCTGAAACTTCTCCCTTTCTCCTTAGGTTTACCATCTCGAACTCACCTCGTCTTTGTCCACACACCTCTAGCAATTAGGTTCTTCGCCATCCCACGCTCTATCGTCGTCCCTCCCGGGCCTCAAACCACCACTTGCGCCACCTCTGGCCCTCAAACCCGCGCAATCCTTAGCAGAATCCTCGTCCCCGCTTGAGATGCTCAGCATCTCGATGTCCGAATCATCATCGTCGTCGACCACCCTCCTATTCCCGTTGCTGCTGCCCCTGTTCTTGTTGCCGCCGCCTCCAATTTGCCGCTGCACGTCACCGTAGCCCGCCCTTGCGGCTGGCGCTGCCGTGGCGGAGCTCTTCTGCTAGGTGCGGTTGATGAAGACAGAGGAAGAGCCGAGGCGACGCTGAATGGAGAGAGGAGAGGCAAGCTCATCAAGTCATGGGTGTGGGGAGTGCAAGAGAGAGCAGACTGGAGGAGGACCGAGTGAGGGGAAATATGGCGAAGAAACAAGAAACTAACGAAAGTTAGGGTTTTTAAAGAGTAAAGTAAACCGGTTTTGATTTCGGTTCCAGTTCCCGGAACCGGCGGTTCCTAAAAATTTGGAATTGGGAATCGGAACCTACCACCTTGGAACCGGGAACCAAACCGGACCAACTGGTTTGGTTCTTCGGTTCTTGGTTCTACTTTAGAACCGTGCTCACCCCTACCCTAGAGAGCAGGCTGGCAGGGATAGGCAGTGAACCAACCTGTGTTGGGAAAATATTGTACGGGGAAGAAATGGAGTCAAAATTTAATCGGACTTTGAGGCGTGTAATCACTTTCTTTTAGGATCAATTTGCCCCACAAAGTTGCTATAGGTTTCTGGCAAATTCCCTTCAGGATACAACAAAGTCACGTGAGATTTTTTGGATAGCAATTCCAGAAAATCTCCTTAAACTCTCTAAAAAACAAAAACCGGATCAAAGGCTGTGTTTTTCTTTCATATATATATATATAACAAGTGAAACAATCGGACACACCTGTTCATGTCCGAAAAATAAATTTCGGACATGACTCTTCGTTTGTGATAACCGTCGTTCGAACATGACCATTCGCATTCGGAACTTGCAATTCGGACACACCTTTTCGTGTCCTAAAACGGACGATTTTTTCCGAACAGTCACAAATGAAAACTATGTCCGAACAGTCACAAGCTAAAAGGAGTAAAATAAATTAATTAAAAATTCATTTCGAAAATAAAAAAAAATTAATGAATTGTTGATTAAGGTTAATTTTGGTCCACGGCGCGCAAAGTGCTAAGTGCGTCTAATAAACGCGTCAAAAACGCGCAATTACTCGCGCACCCGTACGCGGGTATAGTGGGGTCTAGCCCACTAGCCCATTTTCTTATTTCAAAATAGTATAATCCACTTTACACTGATAAAGTGACCAAAGCATTCCTTTCTTTCCTATGTGGGACAAGGAAAATACCTTAAGTGTTTGTTTTACAAACAAACATATCCAACAATCCCCCACTTTGTTTGTAAAACAAAATTTTGAAATTTCAAAAATAAAACACAGCCAAATTTCCATGAGATCAGTATACATACATGAAGGTCTCTTTCGAGTTAAACCTGCATTTAGTGCAAGTATCTCAAAGTTCTATCAAAGTCACGAGTAGCTGCTGGCTTTAAACTCGGTACTCTTAGTAATAGAACCGGACATACCGCACATATACCAATCTCTTGTTTCAACGAGAAGTTTATAATTTACTTAGCATTGTTATGGCCTTGTGCTTGTACCTTTTTATGAGCTCTCTAGAAAGCAACCCTATCTTTCGTAAGAAGCGGCACCACTTCTAAGCTCATATAGGTGAAGTATTCATTACGTGTTTCTGTTACTGATGAACACGATACATAATTGTATTATACTTCATTAAGAATATAATTCAACCTCTGAAATGTAACAGACGATACTGACTCCTCTCTTTGGGGCTAATGTCAGTATCCAACAATCACTCTCAGTAACTTGTTTTTACCTATTAAACCATATAACTAGTGATATGCTAGAATCAGGTCAGGTTACCATTACTGATGATTTTAATAAAGGGTTTAAGCCCCATTTCTTTTGAGCTCATTTTTACTACCTCTCTTGGTAGTGCCTTTGTAAAAGGGTCAGCCAGATTCTTGCTTGACCTCACATAGACAATTGTTATGGTACCATCTTGAATCAATTGTCTCACATACTCATGCCTTAGGCTAATATGCCTAGATTTACCATTATAAGTGCTACTATATGCTCTTGCCAAAGTAGCCTGACTATCACAATGGATAGAAATGGGAGGCATAGGACTAGGCCACAATTTGATGTCCAACAACAAATTCCTAATCCACTCGGCCTCTTTTCCAGCTGCTGCTAAAGCAATAAATTCTGATTCCATCGTCGAGTGAGATATACGAGTTTGTTTCTTGCTCGCCCAAGATATAGCACATCCTCCTAATGTGTAAATCCAACCAGAAGTGGCATGTTTATCTCCTACACTTGTAATCCAACTAGCATCGGTGTATCCTTCTAGTACAACCGGATAATACCTTAAGTGTTTGTTTTACAAACAAACATATCCAACAACCTGCATAGGTTGCAACATGGAGCCATGGATATCTCCTTGAGATTTGACGGTTCACCGAATTCGTCTATCGATCTCAGCTTCAAAGATTGAAGAAAAGGCAGGTGCTCAATCCATGTAGCTACTGCTTTCAAAGAGTTTGCGTGGCATTTGAGTCCCAGTTTCCGGAGGTTCACTAATCGATCTAGTCTGTTGAACACGGCCTTTTTGTCACCTACATAGAGCCCCCTCAATGTATGGAGGTTGGTCAGAGACCCCTTTGATGGCTTATGGAAAAACGCATCAATGTGTACCTCATTCATGTAGAAATGCGGGAGCTTCTTCGCCTTCCAAATGGAACTTAAGATAGAGGTGACATTAGTGTGCTTCAAATCCAAAGTTTCCAAGCATGGTAAATATCCGATGGCAGACGGGATCGAATCCAGTACAGTTGACCTCGAGCCCAGGAACCGTAGAAGCAGCAGATTACGGATCGACTCAGGAAGAGTGGGCTTGTACACGCCTTCTAAGTCAAGAACCTTCAACAATCCAAAGCCTCCTTTGTGAATGACTTTCTTGAGAAACATACCTATGCCTGTAATGGCAGTGCCCCCTCAATGCAGATTTGAAAGATACAAAAGAGCGGAGACTGTGATCAATGCACGTCCAGGGAGTTCTTGATTTCTAAATACTCCACGAGCTGCTGAATTTTATAGTCTTTTGGAGGTCTGCTGGTCCTAAAGCTTGAGATCTCGTGAACATAAAAAAGACCCGAATCCACAGATTTTGGAAAGAAAAATTCACGTACCACTCCTGGCATTCGGCACATTTTTGGGCATTCATTTAATTTCCATTTTGTGACCTCAATCAAGTTTCTACTGACCAGTGTTTTGAAGTATGACTCTGCCAGATCTTCGGGTTCCCACTCCTTTTGTACTTCGCCAGGCATCCCATCTAGGAAACCCTCAGAAAGCCATAAGCATAATAACCTCCGAACTGATACCTCAGATGCTTTTGGGAAGATACCCAAATAAAGAAAGCAAGCCTTCAACTCAGGAGGTAGTTCTTGGTAGCTCAAAATCAAGATGTCCTGCAAGTCCGATTTGTCTTTGTTAGAAGATGGGAATTTGTCTATTTTTCTGGACCATTCACTTGGTTCTGTGTTCAAAAGAATTACCCCTAGAAGAACAATTCCTAGAGGTGAACAATGATAGAGCTTTGCCATGATCTCGTCCTTGTGCTCAGTTAGGGAACCTTCATGTTCCTTCATCTGCTTCAACAGCAATTCCCATCTCTCCTCGCTAGTCAACCTGCACAAATGCAATGGGAAGTTCCACAGATCGTCCAATTTCGCCACTTCATCATCACGAGAAGTGATAATCACTCTACTACCCTTTTTTGAGTCCGGAAACGAATTGTCAACTGGTGCCAAGCCTCAGCATCCCAAACATCATCCAAAACAATCAAGTACCTCTTATCAATCAGCTCCTTGAAAAGCATCTCACCAAGAACGTCATCATTCATGTGGTCCATATCATTTAACTTGTTTATGCTAACCTGTTCTATTATGCTCATGACAACGTTCCTGTACACAAATTCTCTGGATACACAGACCCAAGCACAGCACTCGAAGTGCTTCTTCACATCCACTCCGTTATAAACACGCCTCACCATCGTGGTCTTACCTGAGCCTCGTGAGCCGACAACAGAAACGACTCTTAAAGCTTCTTCTCCTTGTGGGCCCTCAGAAATCATCAACTCAGAGACCATCTTGCTCATGTCTGATATCTGACCAACAATGTTTGATTCCTTGTCCAAAAGATGAGCAATTGAATTCCAGCGACGAAACCGCCCTGCATTCACTAAGCGGAAATCCTTTTCTCGGGCTTGCCAAGAATTCTGCTTTCTTGATTGTTCTGCTCAGAAGAGTGAGAAGGCAAGGCCTTGAGATCGTTCAAGAACTTCTTCAACCCTTTGCCCAAGTCCTTTTGGCTCCATAGAGGAGCCAAGTACCGGAACGAAGGGTATGTCTCGATGAAGGCTTTGCGTCGCTGTTGTGCTCTTTTGATGAGGTACGTGCCGACAATGTCTTCGGCACTGTAAATGAAGGTCAATGCCGGAAAGCTGGTGACGCTTGTGTAGTCAGAGGAGCTCAGGAGCTGCCGCAGAGCAAAGATGGAGGAGTTTATCTTGCGTTTGAGCCTTGGATAGATGATTATTTCGTCATCTCGCAGATTTTCAAGCTTCTGCTTGAGCAGGAAAGCTGCAACTTCTGCAGCCATGGAGTCTCTGCGTGTGTGGGTTATGACTTATGAGGCATGAGCAACGAGACAGATTTTGCGCTTTTATTCCCAGTTGAATTAGTTTTGACTATAAATGTCCATTTCTACTTTTCAAGGATCCAAGAAATTCGAGACGTGCGTATGAGGAAATGTCTTTGCATCGTGTATTAGGATACTTGGACTTTCAATATACAAATCAGTATAGTCATAATTTTTTTTTATATAGGAATTAGATAATTAGCCTCCGGTGAGGAAAATATTCGTTCCAAAAGGCATATTGAAGAAAAGCATGTTAGGTACGAAAGTGAAAATATATTGAATATTATCCTATTAAAAGTGCAAAAAGAATTTACACGAGATATTATTTAACTACAACACCTATTAACAGACCATGAAAGTCGGAATACCTGACATATTGTTTATTGAGTATTTCCTACTTGGAATGAGTTACTTAACTAAATTTCTACAGTACCAACGAACAAGATCAAAGGATTTAGACTATTATCGAGCCTTAAAATCATTGCTCGTACCAACCATTGATTGACATTATATTTTCCACATAGAACTACCAAGCCTGATAGAGCTTGGACTGCGCCAATTGGGAAGGGGAGTGTCGACCCAACTTTCTCGAATGAAAAGCTTCCTAAATTAGTAATTTTTTAAAAAATATTCTAACTAACATTAAACAATCACTTTAATGCTTGTAACATACACATATCACCAACCTAACATTGTTTCATTTCACGAGCTCGAGATTTACTTGCTTAAGGTGAGTATCCTTGCTATAAAGAAGAAACCAACATTCGAAGAATTATTATTTTGTATGTTGACTATGTCTATGCTAAAAATTCTAAGGAAAATTTCAAACAAGGGCTTGAAGTGCCCTCATATTCTCGAATAAAGGCTTGAAATTGACTTTATTTCAAACAAGGGCATAAAGTAGTAAAATTATCTCAAATGAGAACTTTTGGCTAGCCAGCCAACAGGTGACTATTCTAGCAGGGATATTTTGGTCAAAAAAATTCTGAGTATATATTTTTTTAATTTTTAATTTTTTCACTTTCGTCTTCTTTTCCTTTTCTTTTTCCCTCTTCCCTCCCCCGATTAGTGATGGTGAAAGGAGGTCGTTGGTCTCAGGTGAGAGTCGCCCTCGCCTAGGCAGGTGGGTGAGGGCGACTCTCGCCAGATCTAACGAGAGCAACCCTTGCTCGACACATCCCTCGCCTGGCCTTGCCAGCCTGGTGAGGGTGGCCCTCACTTGAGGCGAGCAACCTTCGCCAACCATTGGCAATGACCGGCAGGGGGAAAGGGAAAAACAAAAAAAAAAGAAAAAGAAAAGGAAAAGAAAAAAATTCAAAAAAGTATAGGACAAAATGCCCTTCGATTAGCTAGGTCAAGCCCTTCTTTGAGATTAATATAACCACTTCAGATCTTTATTTGAGAGAGAAAACGATAGCACTTTAGACTCTTATTTGAGATAATGTCCACTTCAAACCCTTATTTTAGAAAATGAAGGCATTTCATGCTCTCATTTGGAATTTTGCCAAAATTCTATATGGTATCCTCATTCACTTATAAAAAAGACAAATCCTTCTTAAGTGTTGAATCTTAATGTTGACAAAGGTTTAATATCAAATTACACTTCACAATGTGTTATTGCGCTCTCAAGTTTAAGTGAAGGCAATTGCCACAAGACTTATATGTGGCACACTTATGACTTGGAATGCTTGTCATTATGATTGCATGGGGATAGGCGGGCTATAGTAACCTAGTGAGATTAGTTGGAGATTTAAGGACCTTAATACTAATATTATATTTTCCAGCATAACATGCAAAGGGAAAATTACACAGACCCCAGAACTATAGGAGTAGTGCGCATTTACTTTCGAACTTTCAGTTGTTACTCAATATTTCCTGAACTTTCATTTGAGTGCAGACGTTAACCCTTGGTTATTTTAGGGTTTATACCATCACAAATCCTAAACTGATACACCTGTGATAAATTTACTCAAAACTAATTTTTTGACCACTAAAGATCCTAAATTGGTACATCTATGACAAATTTACCCTCCGTTAGTTTCTGATAAATTTTACCATCAAATTACTAAATTGGATGACATGTAGCAATTGATGGGTGTACTAGTTTGAGGCTGTACCCCTCTGTTTATCACATATGTACCAATTTGTAATTTTTTGTGATATTAATCCCATTTAATGGAGGGTAAATTTGTCATAAGTGTACCAGTTTGGAGTTTTTGGTGGTTAAAAAATTAGTTGGGATAAATTTGTCACAAGTATATCAGTTTGAGGTTTTTAGTGGTTAAAAAATTAGTTTGGAGTAAATTTATCACATTTGTACCAGTTTGGGGTCTTTCGTGGTATTGACCCTTACTTTTATTTGCTAGCATGTGTAATAAGCATGACTTTTAAGGGGTAAAAGTGTATTTTCACCTTTTTTTTTTTAACGAAATCTCCTCATACCCTTAATTGCCTTAAAACGAAAAAAATATAGGAAACGGGAGTAAGCCAAATTAACTAAAATACTAATGATAGAAAAAAAATAAAAACAATATTTAACAATGAAAATTGTTGAAATTTGGTGGTTTTAAGCACTCTAATAGAACTAAATAACATATTTCAAGAATGAGAATAAACACGAATTGGTTAGTCATTATGTATCTTTAAAATGGTTAGTTAATGTAAAAAAATGATTTGTGATAAAAATCTGTAAGAAATTATAATAAGAAATGATGTCCTCAATTTGTACAGGAACATAATTAATCGAAATACAAGGTGATCTAGTGACATTTTTTTGTTGATCAATCATTTTTATATTAATTAGCCTTTTAAAAATACATATCCAGTAATGTGGACATCGAACTCTATCGAGGAGGAGGTGCTAGGGACCCGTTAATCTATCCGCTAGGCCCGATCACTCGAGCGAGAGCGAAGGAATTCAAACAAGCTATCGGCATCATGGTTCAAGATATTTGGAATGAAGATAATCTGGATTCGAAACTTGAAGATTCTGAAACTTCTTGGCGCAACATGATTACTTTTGGTCCAGCGAATTCCGAAAGAGCTTAGAATTGATGAACTTCGAATTGGCTCAAATTTGGATGGACACTTGAAAACGGGCTGCTGATCAATACACACTACTTTAGTAGTGATTGATGACATTTTTTAGCGATTTGGAGTCGTTTAGATGAACTTTTAGGCATTTTTCTATTTTTGGATGAATTTTTAATAATTAAGGTTATTTTTGTAATTTTAATCCTAGTAGGATTAGGATTAGGGTTATCACCTTATATAAGGTTGCTTATATGTTTCTAAGAAGACAGAATTTTATATAGAAAAGTTTTTTTCTTGAGTTCTCTTGAGGACTAGATCTTATCAAGGCTCCCTTGTGGCGATCGAATTCAACTTATCGAGCAAGATCGCGAATTCTCTTGTTCGTGGCGTTATAGCGTGGATTGGTTGACACAGGTTCGTCAACAGGTCGCGTTCATACCGAGATTACCAATAACAGGTTTGATTGGAGGTCGAGATCAGCAATTCGTAACTTACAGATCTTCGTAGAACGATCATCTTCCGCACAGATTCATATTATCTGATATCAGAGCTGGTTCTACAAGGTCTACTTATCCTACTTTTACTGCTTTTCGTTCATTAATCTAGGGTTTATAGAATTAGGGTTTCTTTATTAATCGAATTAGGGTTCTAAATTTGTTCTTGCTGTGACTTCAATTTTGATTTAGGGTTTTCGGTCCTAGTTGTTTTTTTTTCTTTATATATTGTACTTGAGTTTGTAAAAAATAACAAAAAAAAGAGAAAAAAAGCAAAGAAAAAAAGCAAAAAAAAAAGGAAGCAAAGAAAAAAAATTCAAGAGGATGACTCGTTTCTTTTTTTTTTATCATTGATAGTTGGACCGAATAAAAAAAAATATTTCAGTTGCAGAAATTGAATTTGAATTTGAATCTCGCAAAAATTTGCTGAATTGCTGAGTTGATCGGTATATTGTTGAATTTAATCTTGTTTGGTGGTTTATCAATTGTTATGAGGAGCTTGTGAGACTATATTCAAGTTTGAAAAAAGAGCTTTCTAGAAGGAAACGAGAGGTAAAAGGCAAGAGTGTGTGAGTTTAATTGAGGGAAGAAAAGCCGAAATTGAGTAAAACACGAGAGGAGTGACAAACACTTTGAGCGAAAAACGTGAGGGAGTGACTAGTGAGATTTTTTTTTATCTCTAACATTTTCTTGCAGGTTTAAAAAAAAATATGTCAAGCTTAGGCCAGGGAAGTGTGAATTAAAGGGAGGATCACACTCATCCAAGGATGATGCGATTCTAGCAGGCATCTAGCAATTGAGTTTACAAATTGAAGCACTTAGCAAACGAGTTGCAAGATGTGAGACGAGACTTGAAGATGACCGAGAGCCACCACGAGGGAGGCCACAAAATCAACGAGAAGAGCCTAGGACACAACCTAGATGGCAACAACAATTTAATGATGCATATGTGTATGATACAAAAGATAATCGAGATGGTAGGTTTAAGAGAAGAAACGGACGCCGAGGATTTAGACACCGAGAAGACGATGAACTTGGCAACATCAAGATGAAGATTCCATCTTTCCAAGGGAAGAATGATCTTGATGCGTATTTAGAATGGGAGAAACGGATGGAGATGGTATTTGATTGCCAGCGATATTCGGAGCTCAAAAAGGTAAAAATTGCAACTGTTGAATTCACTGATTATGCTATAATTTGGTGGGATCAATTTGTGACTAGTAGGAGACGCAATGGTGAAAGACCAATAGAAACATGGGATACGATAAAAGTAGTGATGAGGAGGCGCTTTATACCTAGTTATTACCACAGAGACTTGTTCCATAAGCTGCAAAATTTTACACAAGGTAATAGGAATGTGGAAGAATACCATAAAGAGATGGAGATTGCTATGATCCGTGCTAATGTGGTGGAAGACCGTGAGGCCACAATTTCACAATTTTTGTGTGGTTTAAGCCGGGATATAGCAAGGGTAGTAGAGCTGCAACACCACGTTGAATTGGAGGAATTAGTAGATAAAGCCATCAAAGTTGAGCGGCAATTGAAGTTGGATCGAAATTACAAGAGTGGTGGAGGTTCAAGTTCGAATTGGAAGTCTAATTGGAAGAGAGACGAAAAGCCAAATTGGAAGGAAAACAATATCAAGACTGAAATTTTGAAGGAGAAGGAGAAGGATGGCAAAGTTATTTCAAATCCAGCTTCAGGTAAAACTGAAAACCCTAACACTAAGCCTCATGATATTAAATGCTTTAAGTGTTTGGGCAGGGGTCATAAGGCAAATCAGTGCCCTAATAGGAGGGTGATGGTCATGACTGGACATAATGATGTTGAATCAGAAAGTGAGAGAGAGGAAGAGGATGATGACATGCCACCATTAGAGGATTGTAGTGATGTTGAGATGCCAGTAAAAGGTGAATTGATGGTGGTTAGGCGTTCTCTTAGTGCTCAAGTCAAAGAGGAGGAACATCACCAGCAACGCGATAACTTGTTCCATACAAGATGCTTGGTGAATGGTAAGATTTGTAGCTTGATTGTTGATGGAGGTAGTTGTACAAATGTAGCAAGTTGTACCATGGTGGAGAAGTTGGGATTGAAGACTACAAAGCATCCAAGACCATATAGATTGCAGTGGTAGAATGATAGTGGTAAAGTAAAAGTATCGAAGCAAGTTCGAGTTCCATTTGAGATAGGGCGATATAAGGGTGAGGTGATGTGTGATGTTATACCTATGCAAGCAAAGCATCTTTTGCTTGGTAGGCCATGGCAGTATGATCAAAGGTTACATCATGACAAGTACACTAATCGATATTCATTGGTGATGAATCAGAAGACATACACGTTGGTGCCAATGACACCTACTGAGGTGTATGAAGATCAATTGAAACTACAACGTGAGGCTGAGAGAGAGAGAAAAAGTGATAAAACTGAGGGCCTATGTGGAAACTCTGAGACACAAGTAAAAGGAGAGGAAGATAAGAGTAGAGTGATAAAAACCGAGAGAAAAGGAGAGAGAAAAGAAAAGAGAGAAAAAAGTTTTTATGCAAAATTGAGTGAAGTGAGGAGAGCTTTGTTTCTGGACCGACCGATACTTGTACTTTTGTACAAAGAGGCACTGTTTACTACTAACGAACTTGACCCGAATTTGCCAAGTTCTATCGTGTCTTTATTGCAGGAATTTGAAGATGTCTTTCCTGATGAACTTCCTGGAGATTTACCACCGATTCGAGGCATAGAGCATCAAATCGATTTAATTCCTGGTGCACCATTGCCTAACCGACCGGCATATCGAAGCAATCCTGAAGAGATAAAGGAACTTCAGCAACAAGTTAGCGAATTACTAAAGCAAGGATATGTGAGAGAGTCTCTTAGCCCGTGTGCTGTTCCTGTTTTGTTAGTGCCAAAGAAGGATGGGTCGTGACGAATGTGTGTTGATTGTCGAGCAATCAATAACATAACGGTAAAGTATCGACATTCTATTTCTAGGTTAGATGACATGTTAGATGAATTGCATGAAGCTTGCATATTTACTAAAATTGATCTGAAAAGTGGTTATCATCAAATTAGAATGAAAGAGGGGGATGAATGAAAAACTGCATTTAAGACCAAGTACAGGTTATATGAGTGGTTAGTCATGCCATTCGGTTTAACTAACGCACCTAGTACTTTCATGCGACTTATGAATCATGTTCTACGTGCTTTTATTGGTCGATTTGTAGTTGTCTATTTTGATGATATCTTGATATATAGTCAAAACCTTGATGACCATATTGAGTATGTGCGAGCTGTTTTACAGGTTTTAAGGGCTGAACAATTATATACTAATATAAAGAAGTGTTGTTTTGTAACTGAAAAATTAGTATTTCTAGGCTTTGTTGTTGGTGTTGATGGAATACAGGTTGATGAAGAAAAGGTGAAAGCAATCCGTGAATGGCCAACACCTAAGACAGTAGGAGAGGTGCGCAGCTTTCATGATTTAGCCAGTTTCTATCGTAGATTTGTAAAAAACTTCAGCACCATTGCCGCACCTTTAACCGAGATTATCAAGAAACACGTGGGTTTCATATGGGAAGAAAAGCAAGAGAGAGCATTCAATCTGTTAAAGGATAAGTTGACTAATGCTCCTTTGTTATCTTTACCAAATTTCAGTACTACTTTTGAGATAGAATGCGATGCTTCTGGTATAGGAATTAGAGCCGTGTTAATGCAAGGAGGACGTCCTATAGCGTATTTCAGCGAGAAGTTAAGCGGAGCGACATTGAATTATTCGACTTACGATAAGGAGATGTATGCTTTGGTGCAAACTTTGGAGAATTGACAATATTACTTGTGGCCAAAGGAGTTTGTGATCTATACCGACCACGAGACCTTAAAGTACTTAAGAGGACAGCAAAAGTTGAACAAAAGACATGCCAAATGGATGGAGTTCATTGAAACTTTTCCATATGTAATCAAGTACAAAAAAAGGTAAGGAAAATGTGGTAGCCGATGCACTTTCTCGAAGGTATGCAATTCTAACTACTCTAGGAGCAAAGTGTCTAGGTTTCGAGCATATCAAAGGTTTATACGCTGACGATGATGATTTTGGAAGAGTATTTGAAGCTTGTGAGCATGCTGCGTTTGAAAAGTTTTATAAGCATAATAGATATCTCTTTCGTGAAAATAAGTTGTGTTTGCCTAGATGTTCTTTGCGCGAGTTGTTAGTGCGAGAAGCACATAGTGGTGGTTTAATGGGGTATTTTGGAATCAATAAGACTTATGAAGTGCTGCATGAACATTTTTTTTTGCCACACATGAAACAAAATGTCAAACAAGTTTGCGAGAGATGTATCGCATGTAAGCAGGCTAAGTCTACAATTAAACCACATGGTTTGTATACACCTTTACCTATCCCGACGCATCCTTGGGTTGATATCTCTATGGATTTTGTGTTAAGATTGCCTAGGTCTAAGCATGGCAAGGATTCTATTTTTGTGGTGGTTGATCGATTTTCAAAGATGGCTCATTTTATACCTTGTCATAAATCTAATGATGCATCTAATGTTGCTGAATTGTTCTTTCGTGAGGTTGTGCGTTTGCATGGCATGCCTAGGTCCATTGTTTCTAATCGAGATACTAAATTTCTAAGCTACTTTTGGAAGACATTGTAGAAGAAGTTAGGTACATAACTTTTATTCTTTACTACTTGTCATCCACAAATTGATGGTCAAACTGAAGTAGTTAATAGGATTTTAGGGACATTGTTGCGTGCTATCATTAAAAAGAACATTAAGTCTTGGGAAGATTGTTTACCGTATGTTGAGTTTGCTTATAATAAGAGCGTGCATTCTACTACTAAATTCACACCGTTTGAGGTTGTCTATGATTTTAATTCCTTAACTCCGTTAGATTTAACCCCTTTACCTATTGCTGAGCGTGTTGATTTAGATGGTGCTAAAAAAATTGAATTTGTGAAAACTTTACATGAGAAGACGCGGCTGAATATTGAGCTTAAGACAAAGCAGTATGCAAAGCAAGCCAACAAAGGGCGCAAGAAAGTAGTGTTTGAGCCCGGAGATTGGGTTTGGGTTCATATGCGCACAGAGCATTTCCCCAAACAACGACACTCTAAATTGCTACTGCGAGAGGATGGACCATTTATAGTGTTGGAAAGAGTTAACGATAATGCTTACAAGCTTGATCTTCCGGGTGAGTATGGTATTAGTGCTACTTTCAATATTTTTGATTTGACTCTTTTTGATGCAGACGCTGATTTGAGGGCAAATCCTTTGCACGAGGGAAGGAATGATGTGGACATCGAACCCTATCGAGGAGGAGGTGCTAGGGACCCGTTAATCTATCCGCTAGGCCCGATCACTCGAGCGAGAGCGAAGGAATTCAAACAAGCTATCGGTATCATGGTTCAAGATATTTGGAATGAAGATAATCTGGATTCAAAACTTGAAGATTCTGAAACTCCTTGGCACAACATGATTACTTTTGATCCAGCGAATTCCGAAAGAGCTTAGAATTGATGAACTTCGAATTGGCTCAAATTTGGATGGACATTTGGAAATGGGCCGTTGATCAATACTCACTACTTTGGTAGTGATTGATGACGTTTTTTAACAATTTGGAGTCGTTTAGATGAACTTTTAGGCATTTTTCTATTTTTGGACGAATTTTTAATAATTAAGGTTATTTTTGTAATTTTAATCCTAGTAGGATTAGGATTAGAGTTAGCACCTTATATAAGGTTGCTTATATGTTTCTAAGAAGACAGAATTTTATATAGAAAAGTTTTTTTTTTAGTTCTCTTGAGGACTAGATCTTATCAAAGCTCCCTTGTGGCGATCGAATTCAACTTATCGAGCAAGATCGCGAATTCTCTTGTTCGTGGCGTTATAGCATGGATTGGTTGACGCAGGTTCGTCAACAGGTCGCGTTCATACCGAGATTACCAATCACAGGTTCGATTGGAGGTCGAGGTCAGCAATTCGTAACTCACAGATCTTTGTAGAACGATCATCTTCCGCACAGATTCATATCATCCAGTTTTTGTAATTTGACATTTTTTATCGAGTTAAAATGTTAACATGCTTTTCAATATTATTGTAATTTTAGTTAATTTATTTTTCTTCATTTTCTATATTTTTATTTTAAAACAATTATGGGTTAATGAGAGATTTCATAAAAAAATGAGATGAAAATACATTTCTTTTTCTCTTAAAAGTCACTTGCATTGCACAAACTAATGGAGGGTTTAATGGCAGTAACAAAATGAAAGTTCAACGAGTACTGCGTAACAGTTGTTATCCCTAAAGCTCCGGGGAGTTGTGCAATTTTCCCACAATTATATCCACTTCAACGAATGCAATGATAATCCTTGTACATCTTGTTCTCAAACCTATACACGTGCATTATTTCCTTGACTTCCATTCCTAGAAGATGTTTATAGTTGGCAAAGAGTTCTTCTATAGAGAATTATGATCAAAACTATTTACTTACTAATGTTGAATCTTGGGGGCACATTATGACGGAACTCAACAGATGAGATAGGAACTTTCACATTCCCTCCTATATGTGAGAAATGAAACATGAAAATGGACCACTCTTGAGAGTGCAACCGCACCAATGCTATGCATTGATCCAGCGTCTCTTGGTCCCTTAATCAAATCACCTGCTTGCTCTAGAAAATAGACAAAAAAGGGGAAAAAAAAGAATGTGCTTCTCTTTCCATGAACAATTGTCATAGACATGGTCCAAGCCCGATAAAGAAATGCAAATTTCAAAGATTCTACCCTTTATAGTCAGTCTAATCCATTCCTTGAGACTAAGACAAGACTATTTCAACTAAAATATTAATGATTTAGAACAATTTACTTATAAATAAATATTTTTTAAAATTATTTGTAAACATATCTTTAATTCTGAAACACTTTCATCCTTTATTCTTCTTTACCTTTTTTTTTAAATTCTTGTACTTTGGTCTTTTCTTTTTAATACTACTTTAATATTTATTCTTCATGTTTCCAGACCTTACTTTTGGTGTTGTCCAGTGACATAACGTTACACGTTTCTCGGACAACACTACAAAAAAATACGAAATTTGCGACGAACCTTTTTCCGTCGCAAATTTACGTCGGATTGTATTTTCCGTCGCAAATTTGCGATGGAAATAAACTGTCGCAAATTTGCGACGGATTTTGTGACGGTTTTATTTTCCGTTGGAAATTTGCGATGGAAAATACAATCCGTTGCAAATTCCATCGCAAATTTGCAACGGAAAAAAGTTCGTTGCAAATTTTAGACGGAAAATAAAACCGTCGCAAAATCCGTCGCAAATTTGTGACGGCAAAGCAAGTCCATCGCAAATTTGAGACGAAAACGAACGTCCGTCGCAAATTCGTAGTTTATCAGCCCGTGATATTCCAACCCTATCTCTCTCTCGCTCTCTCTCGCTTTTCTCCCTCTTTCATACGTCTGAAATCAACAAAATCCGCGCACGCACATATTAATCTCGGTGAAGCTTTTGTACCGGTAAGTGTCACAACTAGCTTCGTGACTATTCGTCATTGCATTGTAATTTTTTTTTAATATATGTTTATGTTTATTTTTTTTTTGGTATCTGCATCACCGGTTTAACAACCGGCGACACTTCGCCGGCCTTTAGATGAGGCCGAACAGCCACGCCGTTTTGCGACGGAAATAGTTTCCGTCGCAAATTTGCGACGAATAAATGAAAATTCTGTCGCAAATTTGCGACGGATACCATGTTCCGTCGTAAATTTGCGTCGAATAAAGGAAAATTCCGTCGCAAAATTTGCGACGGAAATAGTTTTCCATCGCAAATTTGCGACGGAATTTTCATTTATTCGTCGCAAATTTGCAACGGATGAATTCCATTTTCATCGCACATTAAAAATTATTAAAAAATGATTCTTAAGTGATTATTCTTTTTTGGGTATGTGCCTAATTGAAGGTCTCGCAATCCAAGTGGACGTTACAATTCTCATTAAATTGGTTACTTTCTCCTACCAATATTTCAGTCAAATATTTGGGTAAGTCTTCTTTACATTGTAAGTTTTTTCTATTTTTTTAATTTCATATTAATTGTTGCATGAATAACAAAAATTATAATTTCCAAAATTTTATGGTTTTAATTAAGAACAATAGATATGATATTTTAAATATTTTATCAGAATTTTTTATTTTAAAGACACAATGCAAAGAGAAAGGGCTTGGATGTATAATAAGAACTTACCTGGACGTCAAGGATTGACAGATGAGTTTCATACTGGGTTGGAACTATTTTTAAACTTTGCTAGTAGTAAATATGAGTTTATAGATGGAAATAAGTTAAGGTGTCCGTATAAAAATTGCGTTAATGGTAAATTTCTTGTGTGTGATCAAGTTAGAGAACACCTTACTAGATTTGGGTTTACTCCGAACTATTATAATTGGACTTTCCATGGTGAACTATTTATATCTGATGAAGGATATGGGACTAATTTTCAGTTTAGGGAAGAGTGTGGCTATTATGAGCAATTGAACTCATATGAGAGGATGGTGATTGATGCAGCTAGTTATAATTTTGTCACAGAATCAAATCATGTAAGTACTAGTTTTACTCCTACACGTGAATAAGTGGGTACTAGTCATGCTTTATAATTGGAAGATATAGGAGTAACGGGTTTTAAGGAGAATGTGTATAATGAAACTTTTTAATCTAATTAGTTCTGGGATGTCTTGAAAGCAGCAGATGAACCTCTATGGGTAAGTTGTGAGGACCACACTAAGTTATCAGTGACAGCCCGACTATAAATATTAAGGCAGAGCATAATGTGTCTGCGGATTGCTTCAACTCTTTTGTTGAAGTAACGCGGGAATCATTGCCTCGTGATAACAACATGCCAAGTAATTTTTACGATATGAAAAAACTGGTGGATAACTTAGGTCTTTCGGTTGTAAAGATTAATGTATATAGTAAGGGTTGTATGATTTATTGGAGAGATGATGAAAATGCAGAATCTTGCAAATTCTGTAGCCAACCTAGGTACAAGATTAACAGGAGGCCGGGTCGTAATCAGAAGCGTAGACCATGTAAGCAAATGTTTTATCTGCCCTTAATCCCCAGATTGCAAAGGCTTTATGCGTCTAAAGCCATTGCTGAACACATGACTTGGCATGCAAATCATGAAATAGAAAAGTGTCTAATGTGTCATCCTTCAGATGCGGAGGCATGGTAACATTTTGATAGAACATACCCTAAGTTTGCAATGGAGCCTCGGAACATCAGGTCAGGTCTCTGTGCTGATGGATTTGCTCCATTTGGGAAAACATGAAAAAGTTATTCATGCTAGCCAGTTATCTTAACGCCGTATAATCTTCCACCTGGTATGTGCATGAAGACACCTTATATGTATTTGACATTGATCGTGACAGGGCTGCAAAATTCGAAAAAGTTGATAGATGTTTATATGCAACCATTGATTGAGGAGTTACAATGGCTATGGGTTGAAGATGTCCCTACGTATGACGTTTCTACCGATCAAACATTTGTTATGAAGGCTGCCCTTCTTTGGACGATAAATGACTTTCCAGCTTACGGAATGTTATCTGGATGGAGTACAGCTGAGATCTTAGGATGTCCGATATGTTTGGAGAGGTCAAAGTCATTTAGATTAAAACATGGAAAGAAGCCTAGCTATTTTGACTGTCACAGATAATTTTTACCGCTAAGTCATCCTTTCAGAAGGAATAAGAAAGAGTTCATCAAGAATAGAACTGAAAGAACGCGTCCACCATTGAGGCTGATTGGCGATCAAATTTGGGAGTGTGTGCAGGACTTTCCAACTATTGTTGAGAACCCGCACGGCACGACTTTTGCGTACGGAAGTATACATAAGTGGACAAAACGTAGTATATTTTGGGATCTACCATATTGGAAGGCCTATCTTATTCATCATAATCTTGACGTCATGCACATAGAAAAAGAATATTTTCGACAACGTCATAAATACTGTGATGGATGTCATCGGAAAAACAAAAGATAACTTGAACTCAAGAAAAGATATGAAAGATATTTACGATCAGCCAATACTAGCTGTAGATGCAAGTAGTAGGGGACCAAAACCGAAAGCAGTTTATACATTGGATAAGGAGCAGAGGCGAGTTGTTTGTCAATTGTTGAAATCTATGCGGTTTCCTGATGGATATGCTTCGAACCTCAGAAGATGTGTTGATTTGAATGAATGCAAGTTGACAGGTTTGAAGAATCATGATTGTCACATCCTGATGGAAAGACTAATTCCAATAGCTTTGAAGGAAGTTCTACCAAACTTTGTATGGGGCGTCATTACAGAATTAAGCAATTTCCTCCATGATATTTGCTCGACAGTGTTAAAAGCATCGCACATGGAAAAACTAGAGAGAGATATTCCAATTATTCTTTGCAACTTAGAAAGGATATTTTCTCCAGCGTTTTTTGATTCGATGGAGCATCTCTTAGTTTACTTGCCTTATGAGGCCAAAGTTACAGGTCCTGTCCAATTTCGATGGATGTATCCATTTAAGAGGTAATGTTTTTTTTAAAATACAGTTCAAATAAATTTATCATATAATATGTTCTGATAAGCTTCTTTCTATTTCAACTAGATTCTTATATTATTTGAAGAAAAAAGTGAAGAATAAGGCACATGTTGAAGCTTCAATTTATAATGCATATATTGTGAAAAAAGTGACGACATTTGCATCATACTATTTTGAGCCGCACGTTCAGTGCAAGAGGCAGAGAGAAGGCAGAAATGATGAGGGCCCAATTGATCCCAATTGCACAGCATTCTCTATTTTCAATTATCTGGGCCGACCAAGCGGCGCATGTCAGTTTCGTTACTTATCAGGCGAAGAATTTCATGCAGCCCATACTTATATTTTACTGAACTGCCCAAAAGTCGAGCCATACTTTAAGTAAGTGTAAATTTACAAATATATGTTTTGCGTATCAAATATTTGCTAATAATGATATGGTTTTTAATATGAGGATTTTCCAAACTTCAATGTTTGGACTACAACTAAATGAGTTTGACCGTTTGTGCGATGAATAATTTGCAGCATGGTTCAAGACATATGTAAGTTGTCTATGGATCAAAACCAAGTTATTAAAATTATATACATCATTTAGTTAAATATATATTATTGACTTTGCATGTGTAACTTTAGGTTCACAGTAATTATGATGAAATTGGAGGGCAAGGATTGCTATATCATCTGCCATGGGGTCCACAGTTAAGAGTTCGAAATTGGCCAGCATATTTCATAAATGGATATAATTTTCATACTCAAGAATATGGAATGGGAAAATCCACAATGAATAGTGGTGTGTCTGTTCGGTCATCCAATGGTGACAGTTCGAAAGATGATTTTTATGGCTTGTTGGATGAAATCATAGAGATAGAGTACCCTGGACCATTAATGATACGGGTTGTGTTATTTAAGTGCACGTGGTTTGACCCCGTCAAAGGAATGAAGGTGCATACGAAGTTCAATTTGGTTGAAATAAATCACAAAAAAGGTATATGAAGTATGAATCATTTGTCTTGGCACAACAAGCAATTCAAGTATGTTATGCATTATATCATAGTTTGAAACGTGACAAAGCTGATTGGTGGGCTGTATGTAAAATCAAAGCACGGAGAAAAATTGAGGAACACTGGAAGGATAGAGCCTACCAACAAGAGGAAGTGTGTAACACGGTTGAAATTGAGGAATATAACGTACCAACTTTACGAGATCTGTAGGGAGCAATGATAGATGTGGATCCAACTGAAATTTGCGAGTTAAATGTACAAGAATGTTCAGAATCTGATTTTCAGACAGATGCCGAAGATGAGGATGAGGACGAAGACGAAGACGAAGACAAAAATGAAGACGAAGACGAAGACGAAGATGAAGATGAAGATTAAAATTTTTATCACAAAAGACTACAGATGTGTAATTATTAATGCTACAAGTGCTATTTTGATTGTTATCATTATTGTTCTTGTTATTATTGTTATTGTGCTTTTTTATTATTGTTATTGTCGATTATTCTTTTTATTTTAATTGATTGTCCGAAATTTTATTCCTAAATGCCGACAAGTCTAATATTATTAACGTGTCCTAACATTTCCGATATTCTAATTTCTATTGCAAAATTTGAGATGCCAAAATTTTGGATTGAAAAAAAGATGTAGCAAATTTAGGACCCAAATAAATAAGATGCTAAATTTTTTACCGAAAAAAAGACATCACAAATTTACAACGTTCATGTAGTATGTGCATACTTGCGCCGGACTAAACCTGTCCGTTGCAAATTTTGCGAGAGAATTTGTACCATTTGAAATTTGCGACGGATAATTTAATTTGTCACAAATTTGCAACGGAATTTTTTTTACTTCGCAAATTTGCCACGGATTTTTATTTCTACCGGAAATTTTTTGTCGGTGGCAAAATTTGTGACCGATATAGAAAGTCCGTTGCAAATTTGCAACGGAAAGTGGATTTTGCGACGGACAGGTTGAGTCCGTCGCAAATTTTGCGAGAAGATTTTTACCGCTCGAAATTTTCGGCGTAAAAAAAATCCATTACAAATTTGCGATGGATAAATATAGTCCGTCGCAAACTTGCGACGGACTAATTGCGATGGACAGATTAGTCCATTGCAAATTTGCGACGTAAAGCTTAGTCCGTCGCAAATTGCGACGAACTAATCTGTCTATCGCAAATTTTAGGAGGGAAATTTTGCCGTTCAAATTTGCGACGAAAAAATTAATCCGTCGCAAATTTGCGATGGATGTTTAATTCCGTCGCAAATTTGCGACAGATTTTTGTTTTCGTTGGGAACTTTTGTCGGTGGAAAATTTGCGACGGACGTGAGCGTTTCGTCACAAATTTGCAATGGACATTAAGGTCTGTCGCAAATTTGCATCGTTATTACCCCTCCCCCTTCCCCGACGCCGCCCCCCACTCGATCTGAGCAGTCCCCCCCCCCCCCCGCCCGTCGCCGCCGCAGCCATTGCCATCGCCGCCCAGCCATCGCCGCCCGTCGCCGCCCAGCCGTCATCGCCCGTCACAGGTCAGCCCGCAGGCCCCCCGCCCATTGCCGGTCGGCCCACAGGCCCCCTGCCCGTCGCCGGTTGCCCCCCAGCCGCCTTGCAGTCCCCTCGCCCGTCGCCCGCCCCCCGCCGGTCGCGCTCTCGCCCCCGCCTCGCCGATAGCCCCCCGCCTTGTTGCCCGCCCCTGCCTTGCCGCCAGCCCCCGGCCCGTCGCCTGCCCCCCATCGGTCGCCCCTTCGCTCCGCCTCGTCGCCCGCCCCCCGCGCCGGTCGCGTCCCAGCACCGGCCAGCCGCCGTTGCCACCCAGCCTTGCCGCCCTCGCCCGCCCGCTCGCCAAGAGCCGGCCAGCCGGAGCACAGGCACCGTTGCCACTGGCCAGCGACTGCCAACGCCGTTGTCACCGTCCCTACTGCCCGGCCGCCGGCGCCGCCGTACCGCCGCTGACCAGCCTGCCACCCGCCTCCCAGTCCCCGACCGAGGCTGTTTTCTCTGCCTGCCGCCGCCGTCGCCCTCGACATTGTTGCCGCCGCCCGACACCGTCGCCGCCCCTGACGTCGTCGCCGCCGAGCTCTGCCATCGTTCGCCCGGTCATGGCTGAGTACCTGGCTAACTAGTCACCTAGTCACCATTGAGCTCACGCTCGCGCCGGGACCGCCACTATTCTATCGGCCGATTTTTGTTGTCCTTGAACCAAGTAAGCAACTCCCTAAACCCTAGTTAGTATAATTAAGTAATTAGTCGGACTTGTTTAAGGATTATTTATGATCATTTTTCGTTGACTAAGTTACGGGTCGATTTCAGAATTGCATGTGACTTTGATCGATGGTCGACTAGTTAATTTGTCTATTATGTGGATGATTAAGCGTTAAATGACGATAGGATGATTGATTAAGCGTTTTCACAGAAAATGCTTGAAAATTGAATAATTCTATAAAAAATCAAGAAAAATTACGGAAAATTAAAACAACAATATATGTTGGCAACAAATATGAATTTTGACCGTAAATATTTTTTAAAATTTTTTAAAAAACTAAAATTTCATAATATCATAAAATGGCAAAAATTAATAGTGACCACTCATTTTCAATGAAATTTAGATTTCTTAACGTTTCGGGGAAAAAAATATTAAAAAATTAAAAATTTCCATCACCTTATAAAATGGCTTAACATTAGAATTTAAAAATTTTCAAAACTTCACGGAATGACTTGTAATACCTGTGGCCACCCACTTTTAGTTATATTTAATTTTTTTAATGTACCCTGAAAATTATTAAAATAAATAAGGACACAAATTTTGGAAATTTTACTTAATAGCTTAGACTACCTATGGTCACCCAATTTTAGTATGGACAAATTTTTTTATTTCACGGAAAAAATTTATATTAAAAATAATAATTTAAAAATACTTAAAATTTTAAAATTTTAAAACTTTACAGAATGTCTTAGAATATCGGTGGCCACCAACTTTTAATGAAGTTTTTTTTTAGGTCCCAAAAAAAATTTAACAATAATAATAATTTTTTTCTTACAAAACTGTACATAATGACTTAGAATACCTATGGTCACCAACTTTTAGTGAAATTTAAATTTTTGTACGTTGTCAAAAAACAATTAATCAAAATGAATGCGATTCATATAGTGATGTTTAATACATGTGGCCACCCATATCGTGCTCATACATTGATGTTTCATATCAAAATGAATGGGATTCATAATATATTTGTTTATAGGAAATTGCACGTCATAAACACTCGACATTGGCTTATTTCAAGGTTACATTTTCTCAGTCTTTCCATCAAAATGGTAAGCGTCGTCATGTACATCATTATGTGTTCATAATACGTGTCAATAGTTCTTTACATATTCGCATAACCTTCATACTTGTCAGTATAAACATGGAGGTCATATGCCTAGAAGACAAGGCTCTTGCTCGTCCTCGTCCCCGTCCCTTTCCTCTTCCCCTATCCTGGCATCTAACCATCAATCACAGTATGGTCCGTCACAATATGGACACGTTGGCCCTTCCTTCAACACTCAACAACATGTTATGGGACTTGGCCACATGCGAACTGAACGTTTTCCAGTTCAATCTCCTTTAGCTCCCTCTCCTTTCGTTCCACCCCATTATTCGGCGGAACAATCGAATATTGACGGAAACAGAGGTCAAGAAGATAACCAATTCTTCATATGCCCATTTCAAGATTCGTAAGTACTTCATTTTTATTTTAGTATATGTAATATTTAGGGCTTTAGATATTGATGTCAATTGCATTGTCCATGTTGCACAATATTCGTATGAATGTAGATTCACGGATGCTCCATCTATTGTGAAGGAATTGAACAAAATAGTAAGAAACTTTTTGATGGGAGAGTATATTACTTACATAAGTGTTCCACAAGAAGTGAAAGAAATGTGGTGGAATGAGTTCAAGGTAAGTTTTACATATTTTATTTTCTCACAAATTAAGTTTGGTGTAGTATATTAATGATCAAGAATGATGTAAAGGGACCAGAACAACTCTGTATTTTTCGATACCTAAAGGATCAGATATTTTTCCCGACATGAATTTTACAAAATCTGTCTATATTTGTCTGGTGCATGGTTATGGATATGTGATCATCATAATAATTTTCAATTTATGTTTTTATTCATTGCAGTGGAAGTTCAAGTGGGAGGAAGCGGAAGACAATGAAGTGAGAAGCATTTTCGATAAGAAAATAAGTGATTTTATGCGAAATGTCATGAATAGAGCGAAGAGCAAGCAAGCGAAGCCGTCTTTCTTTACAGCTAACAATTGGGCAGCAATTAACACATTTTGGGCATCTGAACAAAGTCGGCAACTCTGTGAGCAGAATAAAAAGAATCGATCTTCTAGTTCTAGTGATGGGTCAGCCACATATGCTGGGGGCTCTATCAACATTGCGGAGCATCGCAAACAACTGGTAAGTCTATTAAATGAGTTATAAGTTAATTTAATTCAATTACTCATGTTTACATTTTGTAGGCACATGAATTGGGGACGGAATCGACATTTGCAGCTACATTTGAACGCACATTTCAAAAGAAAGATAAGACATGGACTGGCGATCGAGCAAAAGCTGTTAAAGTATGTAAGGTTATACTTTGGCTTATATGTAAGCTATAATGAAAACCGTGAATGCTTTCAATATTTTTGGTAGATATATATCTAGTGATTTTATTTTCATCTACATTGTTAATGTAGGAAAAATATGATGAACTTTTAATGAGCAGTGCTAGTGGTAGTGATGATTGTCCTGAGTCCTGGCCACCAGTTGATAATATGGCATTATGGATGGAGGCAACGGGTGGGGCGAAAAAAGGGAAAATATTTGGGATGGAATCATTATCAAGGATGTATATGCCGAATAGTCTTGGAAGTTCATCATCCACTGGGACTGGTCGAAGGAGGTCACGACCAGACGAACAATTGACCCAGGAAGTAAATCGTCTGAATAATTTACTTGTTAATAAGGATGAACAAATACATAACTTGGAACAACAAATGAGAATCGTTATGCAACATCTTAACCTTAATCGCTATGATGATCCTTCTGTACCTCCAGCCAATCCAACAGGTGATGGGCACAATGATGACCAACACATTGATACCGAGAATGCTGATGATGATGATAATGATGATTTTCTCTGGTCTTTCTAGTTAAAATTCTCAAAATCGAGGGTAAGCTTGCTTCATAATCTTGGTTTTTCATAATTTCACTCATATTTATATGTAAGAATATTTATGTTTGTCCTGAAACGTATTTTTGTTATCCCTTTTGTTATTTTACACCTAGTTCCACATCCATGCATAAACGCTTTTTTTATATTCTGGACTGATTTATGTATCTTTATTTCCTCAGGTCTCGACAAAAGTGACTACTTTTGGTGTCCTACCATTGTACCAAAGCCGCGTCTTCTTCTGTATGATTTTTTTGCATCTTCTATGGTTGTCCTGTCTCTTAGTTCATGTTTTGAATGTATTGTAAGATTGGATATCAAATAACATCATGTCAGACTTTACAACTTTCCTTCATTATATGTCATTGTGGCTAGTTTGTTAGAATTTATGGTTTGTTCGTTTTTCTGTTTCAATTATATGTCATTGTCTCCTTTGATTGATATGGACAAGAATTTATGGCCAAAATGATGTAAAAATAGCGACGAATATTTTAAGCTGAATTTTTCTATCATTAAAGTTTGTCGCTAATTTGCGACGAAATTCGCGACGAATTTGCTAACGAAATTTGCGACAAATTTTCCGACGATTTTGCGACAAAAATTGCGACGATTTTTGTGACGAATTTTGCAACGAATTTTGAGACGAATAGAGTTCGTCGCAAATTTGTGACGAAATTGCGACGGATAGAGATCGTCGCAAATTTGCGACGGATTTTTGCGACGAATTTTTGCGACGAATTTTTCGACGAAATTTGCGACGAATTTGCGACGGATTTTTGCGACGAATTTTGCAACGGACATAGTACGTTGCAGATTTGCGACGAAATTTGCGACAAATTTGCGACAGATTTTTGCGACAAATTTTGCGACGGATAGAGTTCGTTGTAAATTTGCGACGAATTTGCGACGGATTTTTGCAACGAATTTTGCAACGAATTGAGTTCGTCGCAAATTTGCGACGAAATTTGTGACGGATTTTGCGACGAATTTTGCGACGGGTATAGTTCGTCGCAAATTTGCGACGAAATATTTGCGATGGGTATAGTTCGTCGTAAATTTGCGACGAAATATTTGCGACGAATTTTGCGACGGATTGTATCGTGGCTAATTTGCGACAAATTTTGCGACGAATTTTTTTTCGTCCCAAATTTGCAACGAACTTTTGAATTTTTTGTCGCAAAATTTTGCGAAGACCTAGTAGCGACGGAATTTTCGAATTTCCGACGGATTTTTCCAAATTTTCCGTCGCAAGTTTCGTCGCTAATCCAGTGTTTTTGTGTAGTGCATGCAAAATGTGAAAATATATTGAATGTTATCCTATTAAAAATGTAACAAGAATTTACACGAGATATTATTTTACTACAAAACCTATTAACAGGCCATGAAAGTCAGAATAATCGACATATTGTTTATTGAGTATTTCCTACTTGGAATGAGTTACTTAACTAAATTTCCACAGTACCAATGAACAAGATCAAAGCATTTAGACTATTATCGAGCCTTAAAATCGTTTGTCATACCAACCATTGATTGAAAAACATTATATTTTCTACAAAGAACTACCAAACCTGATAGAGCTTGGACTGCGGCAGTTGGGAAGGGAGTATGAAAAGCTTCTTAAATTAGTAAATTTTTCTAAAAAAATATTCTAACTAACTTTAATGTTTCTAACATACACATAACACCAACCCAACATTGTTTCATTTCACGAGAACGAGATTTAGCTACTTAAGGTGGGTATCCTTGTTATAAAGAGGAAACCTACATCCAAAGAATTATTATTTTGTATGTTGACTATGTCTATGCTAAAAATTCTATATGGTATCCTCATTCATGTATAAAAAAGATAAATCCTTCTTAAGTGTTGAATCTTAATGTTGACAAAGATTTAATATCAAATTACACTTCACAATGTGTTATCGCGCTCTCAAGTTTGAGTGAAGGCAATTGCCACAAGATACATCCGTGGCACACTTATGACTTGGAACGCTTGTCATTATGATTGCATGGGGATGGGCGGGATATAGTAACCTAGTGAGATTAGTTGGGGATTTAAGGATATTAATACTAATATTATATTTTCCAGCATAACATGCAAAGGAAAAATTACACAGACCCCTGAACTTTAGGAGTAGTGCACATCTACTTTCAAAGTTGTTACTCAATATCCCCTAAACTTTCATTTTATTGCGGGCGTTAACCCTCGGTTACTTTTATTTGCTAGCAATTGTAATAAGCATGACTTTTAAGGGGTAAAAGTGTATTTTCACCTTTTTTTTTTTGAAGGAAATCTCCTTACACCCTTAATTGCCATAAAATGAAAAAAAACATAGGAAACGGGAGTTAGCCAAATTAACTAAAATACTAATAATAGAAAAAATAAATATTAAAAACAATATTTAACAATGAAAATTGTTGAAATTTGGTGATGCAAGCACTCTAATAGAACTAAATAACATATTTCAAGAATGAGAATAAACAGAAACTGGTTAGTCATTATGTATCTTTAAAATGGTTAGCTAACGTAAAAAATGATTCGTTACAAAAATCTGTAAGAAATTATAAAAAGAAATGATGTCCTCAACTTGTACAAGAACATAATTAATCGAAATACAAGGTGATCTAGTGAAACATTTTTGTATTGATCAATCTTTTTTATATTAATTAACCTTTTAAAAATATACAATGTATCCGGTTTTTGTAATTTGACATTTTTTATGGAGTTAAAATGTTAACATGCTTTTCAATGTTATTATAATTTTAGTCAATTTATTTTTCTTCATTTTCTATATTTTTCATTTTTAAAATAATTATGAGTAAATGAGAGATTTCATACAAAAAATGAAATTAAAATATATTTCTTTTTCTCTTAAAAGTCACGTGCATTGCACAAACTAACGGAGGTTTTAATGGCTGTAATAAAATGAAAGTTCAATGAGTACTGCATAACAGTTATTATCCCTAAAGCTCCGGGGAGTTGTACAATTTTCGCACAATTATATCCGCTTCAACGAATGCAATGATAATCCTTGTACATCTTGTTCTCAAACCTATACACGTGCATTATTTCCTTGACTTCCATTCCCAGACGATGTTTATTGTTGGCGGGCAAAGAGTTCTTCTATAGAGAGTTATGATCAAAACTGTTTACTTACTAATGTTGAATCTTGGGGGCACATTATGGTGGGAATCAACAAATGAGACTTGAAACTTTGAGATTCCCTTCTAATGACACTTGAAAATGGACCGCTCTCGAGAATGCAATAGCACCAATCCTGTGCATCGATCTGGCATCTCTCAGACCCTTAACCAAATCACCTGCTTGCACAAGAAAAGACAAAAAGATGTTAAAATATGTCTCAAATTTTAGCCCGTGAACGAGACCCGGCCCGAGATGAATTGCAATGAAGCCCGCTTGATTAAAGGAAAGTTCAAAAATTGAACTCGAGTGCTCGGACGTGCTGCGATATGCAAGGGACATCAGAATTAGAAAGAAATAAAAGGAAAACATGCACTTTCCTGATTCTTGTTGAAGTCAAGGTCAACAATGGAAAGTCGTACTAGATTGGCCAATACACAGAATTCACTTTCCTATTTGAGGTTTGCAAAAGAAACTCTCCACGTTAATATAATTATATATTCAGAGAGTGTGGAGTCTCTAGAGGCAAGAGTTGACGCGCGTACAGAAGGGGTTCGTGAATTTGTCCTTCATCCAATTGGAGCTCTTCTTTGGAAATTTCGTCCAAAAGTTCAAGTATTTGTAGCGGATTAAATCTTGTGTAAGATTTGTTTAATTCTTTTGTGAAATTGAGAGATTATTTCGCGAGGAATTAAGACTAAACAATGCGTGAGTTATTGGGTATAATTGAGGCTTGACAAACACTTAGAGTATTTGAGTGACTCGAGTGTGGTTGTAATCTTTATCGTATCGCTTGATCTATATGTTTCGCCGGTTTTATCCCGTCGAAAATCTTTCGCCGAACGCTACATTTCGAATTTTATTAGAGGAGACTAGGGTCTTGAATCAAGTTCGGATAGAGAATGTCAAATGCATCTATTAAACCCAATTTATGTCTTACAACTTAACTCGATAATACACCCAACTCAACAATACTAACAATAGGACGACAACTTGCAAATGCCAAGACCAAGCTATGTCGGAATCCAATCAACGACACAATCAATACAGAACATTGCAATTCCGGTAGGCCAGAATCTAATTAATGACGTGACCTGAGAGAATATGGTTGGAATCTAATTAACAGCTATATTCCAAGCACAACGTCGGAATCTAATCGACGATGTTGAACTGGTGGCACAGCATTGGAATTTAATCAACAATGCTGGACCTGATAAAGACTCGCGCCGGAATTGAATCTACGACGTGGAATCTAAAAGCTGTAACTACTACTACTCCTATTGTGCCGAAAATAAAGATAGATAAGAAGTTTGTTGTCTTGTTTAGAGGTGTCTTCTATGTCGGAAATTCTTAAGTATTTATAGAGTAGCCTGATAACTATTGATCGGCTACTTCTCCTTGAAAGTTGTTTTTCACTTCCTTACATTTCGCATTTTAACTGTTTCCTAACTTGTCAATGTTGCTTACGTTCCTTCGGCATCACGTAATAGCTAATTTTCTTCCATGTGTCTCCTTAATTCCTGCTGTTTCCCATGTTTCACTATTTAACTTCCTTGATCTTCATGCCCACGGTCATGTCTTTTTCTTTCGACACGTGGAAATGAATTTCTTTACCATGTAACACCAAGTGCTTAATTCATGATCTCAGACTCATCGACATCACATGCAAAGCTTGTGATCTTGGACTTGTCGACATTACGTACAAGGCTCGTGATCTTAGACTTGTCGACGTCATGTGCAAGGCTCATGATTTGGACTTGTCAACTTGTCAACACTTCTATGACATATCCTGTCGATAACTACTCCAAATCTTTCTGATGCCTCTGGGCCTGACTCACGGCCTTTCTCCGGATTCTTGCTTTGTGAGCCATGTTTTACGTTTTTTGTGACTTACAATCGGCCCGCTCCCACTAGGGATAATTTTGGATGTCAACATATGCCCCCTTTTAAAAGGAATAAACTTGAATTTATTTCTTTTAAAGATATATCTTGTCCGTGTACGAATCCCTAGGCGTTGATCATGCCTTTCTAACCCCTTACGTCCTTTCAAGCAGCCAATATGAATTTTTCATCCAATATTCTTTGGACACATCACCTTGTATTTTCTTCAAACAGTCATGGCTTCTTGAATCGTCTTCTTCATCTTGTATTTTTGCAAGAGCTCGTTTCATCGTCGTGCCTTCTTCCTTAAACCCTAAAAATCCCTTCTTGAACCTTTTCCAATCTTGATCCATCATTTCTCATGGCGTCCAAAAAGTTTGAATATTCTGCTGGCGACTACATCGCAGCTTTTGACAAGTTCAAAGAAGACCCGCACGTTGATAATGGTTCTTTTCTTTTATTGAAAGCTGTTGATGATGAAGCCAACTGTTTCTCTCTAGACCCTAGTTTCATGGACCATCTTAATATTCCCGTGAATCTCCAATTTCATTTCTCGTATAGGCATAGTGAGAATTTGGCACTGCAACATTCTTCCATCACGGATATATGGTCCACCAGGTCTTCTCGATTTCGAGGTTTCCCTTCTTACGAAGAGGATTTTTACAGATGGTTTATTCGCTTGAAGGCCGACCTCCGCAAATTTTATCTTCCCCTGCTTGATCACTTCCTGGACAATCGTTTTAAATACCAGGCATTCGTTGGTGGCATGGCTCCATGAATGATGCCATTGCAATGCTTTTTTCCCGCCAATTCCTCTTTGGTGGGTAAAACTTGACCCTCCATGAGTCTGATCTCTCCATCAGCTAACAACAAGTCAAATATTTCTTTTGTCTTATTAATATCGAAAGAATAAAAAATGGGTTCCTTAGCCTTGGTCAATAGGTTGGATTTTTCTTTAACTCTTACCGGCTTTAAAGCTTGGCAGATATGGCTTATCAATCACCATTTTAGTGAGAGCCACATCTGCTATATCTACTGATTCAGTTTCATCCTCGCTCTCGACAGCATCAGCCCAACGAACTTCATTTCGTCGACTATACCTTTTGTCTTTTTCCTGAAGGAGGCTTTCGTGTTTAGTAGCTATGGTTGACAACTGAAATAGATCTGAATAAGGTTGTCCAATCATCCTTTCTTGGATTTCAAACTTTAGTCTGTTAAAAGCGAGATCTGCAAAAGTCTTCTCAAGTAAAGGGATTAGACATTTATTCCTTGCCTTTTTAAATTTGGAAATGAACTGATCGACAGATTCATTGGCTAACTTTTTCATAATCGAGAGATCATCTACCGATAAATCTGGCACAGTTCTTTGAAATTGACAATGAAATAATCTTTCCATCTGTTTCCATGATTAACCGAATTTGTAGGTAAAGTAGTATACCAAGTAAACGCGATTTTCGACAAAGATAAGGGAAATAACCTCAATTTTCAATAATTAGCATGAGCCGCATTGCCACATTACGCCAGAAAACGATTAACATGTTCAAAAGTGGACTGATCTTCCTCTTCGATGAACAATGTAAACTCTCACACTTTAAAACCTCTTGGATATGATATGGTATCCATCCGGTCAAAATATGGTTTTCTATAGACATTCAGGAAGTATCCCATATTAAGACCATATTCCCTCATTACAGAATCCATTACCAATTGATTTCTTACTTAACCTACGACGGGCGCAGGAGCTACGATATAATTAGGTGGTAATGGCTGGTTTAGATTTTGGTTAGGTAATTAATAGAATAGCTGCTGTGGTAATTGTGGCTATTGTTGAGGTTGTGGCTGTATGATCTGTGGTACATTATGAGCAATCATAAGGGGATTAACTGGTGGGTTTAATTGTGCTAGCAATGGTAGCTGGACTTGAACATTTGGACTTATAGGGAGTGGAAAATGCTGATTTACGTTAGGCACTACAGGCTGAGGTGCCTAATGTTGTGGTTGGTTGTTTATTTGTTGGAGCTGTTCTTGTCCCCTAGGCAAAGGCGATACAGGATTCTGAATATCCAAGACTACAGGTAGAGGATTTACTTTGATCACAAGAGGACCTTGTGCCTGAGTAACTTGATGTCCTCCCTAGAAGTTCTCATTGATCATCGTCTATCGAGTAGCCCCTCCATTTGGGTCCATGTTAGCCTAAGGAAACCCCTCACTAGGTGCTCCTGGCAAGGTTTCTCCCCTCAGCAATATTTGAATGGGCGGGATCGTCGATGTGCCTTGGGTCATCGTCCCAAACTGTATTGTAGAACCTCCCAATGTTGCTAGAGATCCTATTCTCGGTTGGGTCGGCGCGATGGACCCTCCATATTGATCTTGAGTACATTCATGATAAGTGTTGATGATCAAAGGCCTAACCACCTCAGTCATACACCTTACCACATAATCAGTGAGCTCATTATGAGTTTCCTCAATAGTCTGCCTCATAGTAGAAAGTGCAACTGGTGTGAGCTCAGTTTACCTTCTATCTTCAACGCGCTGCCTTGACATATCTATGACCTCCTCTCGAGATTGGTTAGCAACCTCGTTATTAAGAAATTGAGTGGATGATGTCTCAACACGGGTATTATCTTCCGCCAACGACGCAGCTTGCTCGTCAATAGTATTATCCAAGTTGGTCCGACTTTGGGTGCGTGGCATAGCACTCTCTCCACTTAACTCAATAAGTGTCCCACCAGGCGTGCCAAAAAGATGTTTCGCCGGTTTTATCCCGTTGAAAATCATTTACCGAACGCTACGTTTTAGATTTTATTAGAGGAGACTAGGATCTTGAATCAAGCTCAAACAAAGAATGTCAAATGTGTCTATTAAACTCAACTTGTGCCTTACAACTTGACTCGATAATACACCTAACTCAACAATCAATAGGATGACAACTTGCAAATGCCAAGACCAATCTATGTCGAAATCCAATCAATGACACAACCGGTATAGAACATTGTAATTCTAGGTACGCTAGAATCTAATTAATGACATGACCTGAGAGAATATGGCTGGAATCCAATCAACATCTATATTCCAAGCACAACTCCGAAATCTAATTGACGACGTTGAACTGGTGGCACATCATTGGAATTTAATCAATAATGCTGGACCTAATAAAGACTCGCGTTGGAATTGAATCTACGACGTGGAATCAGAAAGCTGTAACTACTACTCCTATTGTGTCGAAAATAAAGATAGATAAGAAGTTTGTTGTCTTGTTCAGAGGTCCCTTCTACGTCGGAAATCCTTGAGTATTTATAGAGCAGCTTGATAACTGTTGATCGGCTACTTCTCCTTGAAAGTTGTTTTCCACTTCCTTACATTTAGCATTTTAATCGTTTCCTGATTTGTCGATGTTGCTTACGCTTCTTGGGCATCAAGTAATAGCTGATTTTCTTCCACATGTCTCCTTATTTCCTGCTATTTTCCACGTTTTACTATTTAGCTTCCTTGATCTTCACGCCCACGGTCATGTCTTTACCTTTCGACATGTGGGAATGAATTTTTTTACCATATAACACCACGTGGTTAATTCATGATCTCAGACTCATCGACATCACATGCAAAGTTAGTGAACTTGGACTTGTCGACATCACGTGTAAGGCTCGTGATTTTGGACTTGTCATTCTATTGATACTTTTATGATGTGTTTTGTCGATAATTTCTCCAAATCTTTCCGATGCCTCTGGGCCTGACTCACGGCCTTTCTCCGGATTTTTGCTACGTGGGCTGTGTTTTACGTTTTTTGTGACTTGCAATCCGCCCACTCCCATTAGGGGTAATTTTGGGCGTCAATGCTATAGTAAAATTCTATGCTGCTCTTCCCGTGGACATAGATCACTACAACCAAATCACGTAAATTTGGTATCCTATTTATTTTCTTGTTCTGTCAAATTTATTATTTGATCGCTTTCTTTTCTCATGAAAGTCGTGGTCCAAATCAATTGTTATAGACATGGTCCAAGCCCGATTAAGAAATGCAAATTTCAAAGATTCTACTCTTTATCATTGGTCTAATCTAGTCCTTGAGACTAAGACATTACTATTTCAACTAAAATAATGAAGATTTAGAACAATATACTTATAACTATATTTTTTTAAAAATTTTTTGCAAACATATCTTTAATCTGAAGTAATTTCACTCTTTATTCTTCGTTAACTTTTTTTTTTTTAAAATTCATGTGACTTTAGTCATTTCTCTTTAATAGTACTTTAATATTTGTCTTTCATGTTTCCAGACCTTACTTTTGGTGCTGTCCAGTGACATAATGTTACACGTTTCTCGGACAGGCATAATGTGAAAATATATTGAATATTATCCTATTAAAAGTGTAAAAGGAATTTACACGAGATATTATTTTACTACAAAACCTATTAACAGACCATGAAAGTCAGAATACCCGACATATTGTTTATTGAGTATTTCCTACTTGGAATGAGTTACTTAACTAAATTTCTACAGTACCAATGAACATGATCAAAGGATTTAGACTATTAGCGAGCCTTAAAATCGTTGCTCATACCAACCATTGATTGAAAAACATTATATTTTCTACAAAGAACTACCAAGCCTGATAGAGCTTGGACTGCGCCAGTTGGGAAGTGGAGTGTCAACCCAACTTTCTTGAATGAATTGCTTCTTAAATTAGTAAAAAAAAATTTAAAAGTATTCTAACTAACATTAAACAATCACTTTAATGTTTGTAACATACACATATCACCAACCTAAAATTGTTTCATTTCACGAGCTTGAGATTTATCTGCTTAAGGTGAGTATCCTTGTTATAAAAAAAAACCAACATTCAAAGAATTATTATTTTGTAAGTTGACTATGTCTATGCTAAGAATTCTATATGGCATCCTCGTTCATTTATGAAAAGGATAAATCCCTCTCAAAGTGTTGAATCTTGATGTTGACAAAGATTTAATATCAAATTACAATTCAAGATGTGTTATCGCGCTCTCAAGTTTGAGTGAAGGCAATTGCCACAAGACGCATATGTGGCACACTTATGACTTGGAACACTTGTCATTATGATTGCATGGGGATAGGCGGGCTATAGTAACCTAGTGAGATTAGTTGGGGATTTAAGGATCTTAATACTAAAATTATATTTTCTAGCATAACATGCAAAGGGAAAATTACATAGACCCTGTACTTTAGAAGTGGTATGCATTTACTTTTGAACTTTCAGTTGTTGCTTAATGTTGCTTAATATCCCCTGAACTTTCATTTTATTGCAAGCGTTAACCCTCGGTTACGTTTATTCGCTAGCATGTGTAATAAAGCATGACTTTCAAGGGATAAAAGTGTATTTTCACCTTTTTTTTAAAGGAAATCTCCTTATACCCTTAAATCCGTAAAAATGAAAGAATTATAGGAAACGGGAGTAAGCTAAGTTAATTACAATGCTAATAATAAACAATAAATATAAATAATAATATTTAACAATGAAAATTGTTGAAATTTGGCGAATGCAAGCACTCTAATAGAACTAAATAACATATTTCAAGAATGAGAGTAAACACAAACTGGTTAGTCATTATGTATCTTTAAAATGGTTAGTTAATGTAATAAAATGATTTGTTACAAAAATATGTAAGAAATTATAAAAAGAAATAATTTCCTCAACTTGTACAAGGACATAATTAATCGAAATACAAGGTCATATAGTGAAATATTTTTTTATTGATCAATCATTTTTATATTAATCAACCTTTTAAAAAACATAATGCTTATCCGGTTTTAGTAATTTGGCATTTTGTTATTGAGTTCAGATGTTGACAAGCTTTTCAATATTATTATAATTTTAGTTAATTTATATTTCTTCATTTTTAAAACAATTATGGGTAAATGAGAGATTTCATACAAAAAAATGAAATGAAAATACATTTTTTTCCTATTAAAAGTCATGTGCATGGCAAAAACTAACAGAGTTTAACGTCTGTAATAAAATGAAAGTTCAAGGAGTACTACGAAATAGTTATTATCCCCAAAGTTTCGGGGAGATGTGCAATTTTTCCCACAATTATATCCACTTCAACGAATGCAATGATAGTCCTTGTACATCCTGTTCTCAAACCTATATGCGTGCATTGTTTCCTTGACTTCCATTCCTAGACGATGATGTTTATAGTTGGCGGACAAATAGTTCATCTATAGAGAGTTACCATCAAAACTATTTACTTACTAATGTTGAATCTTGGGAGCACCTTAAGGTGGAAATCAGCAAATGAGACAGGCACTTTAAGATTCCCTTCTATATGTGGGAAATGGAACATGAAAATGGACTGTTCTTGAGACTACAACTGCACCAATGCTATGCATCGATCCGACATCTCTCGGTCCCTTAACCAAATAACTTACTTATACTAGAAAAAAGACAAAAAGGGAAAAAAGAAAAAGAATGTGCGTCTCTTCCCATGAAAGTCGTAGTCCAAATCAATTGTCATGGACATGATGCAAGCCCGGTAAAGAAAATGCAAATTTCAAAGATTCTGCTCGTTATCGTTGGTCTAATCCAATCCCCGAGACTAAGACATTATTATTTCAACTAAAATAATGAAGATTTAGAACAATTTACTTAGAAAATGCAAACATTTTTTTTTACTTTACCAAAAAAAATGTTTTTTTAAAATTAATTGCAAACCTATCTTTAATTCTGAAGTACTTTCATCCTTTATACTTCTTTACCTTTTTTGTTTTTTCAAATTCTTGTGACTTTTTTCTTTTCTCTTTAATAATTGATAGTACTGTAATAATTGTCCTTCATGTTTCCAGACCTGACTTTTGGTGCTGTCGTTGACATAATATTACACGTTTTTCGGATGCCTTGTACAAACTTGTCGTCATTGTTAGCTTACCCGACCTAAAATTGAAAGGAACCTGATTAAGGAAAAATAGAAAAGTTTGTGTCGCAAACGCACCGTGATAACTCATCGTCAGTAAATCGGCTAGTACTACGAGAAGTTATTACGTGAATAGTTTATGTACACCAATACCATATGAGCCACAACAAAAATTATTCACAATCTAAACCTGCTATTTGAAGTAATAAACATTTGAACCTCACAGTTTTCATGTTGTTATCAACCATTCAACTGTAATAAGACTAGAATTGATCAATGAATAGACCGATTGATATCTCTTGATCCCTTTACCAAATCATATGCTTGCCCTAGAAAAAAAAAGTAAATAGGAAAAAAATGTGATCCTCTTCCCCTAAAAGTCATGGTCCAAATCAATTGTAATATTACTGGTCTAACCCACGTCCCGAAACTAAGACTAACACTATCTCAACTTAAATAGGGAAGTTTTAGAAAATTTTATGTAGAAAAATATATTCATGAAATGATCTAATAAGTTCCTGAGGAGTGATTGAACATGCCTCATTTATTGAAATGCCAATTTCATTTTTTTAAAAATTATTTGTAAACATTTCTTTAATCTGAAGTACTTTCTTTTGTTTCTGTTCTTTATCTTCTTCTTCTTTTTCATGCCTGTGACTTTAATCTTTTCTCTTTAGCAGTACTGCAACATTCGTCCGTGTACCAGACTTCACTTTTGGCCCTATCTAGTTCCATTATTGTAAATGTTTCTCGGATACCTCGCCCAAATTTGTCATCGTTGTTAATTTACCCAACCTCAAACTAAAAGGAACGTCGCAAAAAAAAATTATGGAAAAAATTGTATCAGAAGCCACGAACATAACTCATCGCAAGTCCATCTTCGATAAATCGGCTAATATTACAAGAAGTCATGTAGATAGTCATAGTATATGTAGACGAATATCATCATAGCCACCGAATGTGTGGATCTCGCTATAAGATCCACATGATCAATGGTTATAATTGCATTGATTTATATAGATTGGGTATGTGTAATATAACCTAAATGATTTGGCACAACAAAGGCTATTCACAATCTAGCCTTGCTATTTATGTGACATTCCGAATTTCGATATATTTTTGAAAATTATAAAATGTGTATTTCGTCAGTGTATTTATAGTAAAATTTCTCCCAGAACTGATCACTCTCGGATTATTTTTAAATTTGAGATTTCGCTAAAATCGCATTTTGATTGAATTTGACCGTTATTTAGAGTCCCAAATTTTGGTACCGAATTTCTTGGAGTTTCGTGACGAATTAAATTGGAAGGTATCGATATTATTGTGGCTAATTTCGAGATTGTCTAAAATTGGTGAAAAGTGAAATTTGAACCAGGTACGGATTTTGACTGGTAGACCTCCTTCCGTATTTATTTTATTTAGTGTTTAGTTGGCCTTTTATTTATTTTGAAAATTTGAACTTTTTTCGTAGCCATTAGATCGATTTCTAGGTTGTTTGTGGGCCGTTAGATTTACACTTAAGTATTTTATTTGACTTTTTCTCTCTCTCCTCTCTCTCTCTCCTCCTCTTTTCCCGCTCAGGTTACCCCCTGTCCCGTCTGTCCACTCTCTCTCTCACGTTCTCCCTCCCTTCCTCTCTTTTCCCTCACGTCCCCTCCCTGGCATGTCAGACTCACCCATGCAAAGTCTCTCTCTCTCTCTCTTGCCTTTTTCTTTCTTTTCTTCTCTTCTTTTCTTCTTCTGCCCTTCTGCTTCTTCCTTTCCTCTCCCGCCGCTGCTTCTGCTTCATCCTCCTTGCTGCCCGACGCCAACCGCCACTCGACGGGACCAGCCCAACCGCCGCCCGCCGTCCGCCTTACGCCGCCGTCGTCCGACCAAGCCGCGCCGCTACTCGTGACCCGCGATCGCCTGTGCCGGCTTGCCCCCGTTGCACGCGAAAAGCAGCTCGCCGCTGCATCCGCCACGGCCCGGCGCTGCCTAGCCACCCGCTGGCCCGTCCTTCGTCGTTGGGCCACCCGCGACGCCGCCGTGCCGCCTCCGGCCACCGCGCGACCTCCCCTTTCCCCTTGTTTTTCTTTCCCCGGCGCCTTCCCCTGTTTCGAGCCCCCAGCTTCGCCGCCGTCGCTCTGCCTCCGCCACCCGGCCTCTCCCCTCAGCCACCTTCGCCGCCCAGCTGCCCCTTTGGCCGCCATCACCTCCCTTTCCCCTGCTTTTTCTTTCCTCCCCGACACCTCCCCTGTTTTGAGCTCTCCCCGACTCCGCCTCGTCCAGCCATTGCCGCTGCTCCGTCCGCCACCACCTAGCTCCCAGCAACCCTGCCCGGCCACTTGCAGCCGCCGTGCTCGCCTGGACAGCCTAGCGCCGCCCCAGCTCCGCCTTGGCCGGACTGTCCCGACCGTGGTCGAGCCTCCGCCGCCCAGCCGCCGTCGCCGTCGCCATCGTCGCCTGGCCGCCCTTCGGCCGTGAGCCTAGCGGCCAACCCTGCTTCAGCCCCTTGTCCGCTTTCTCTCCCATGCGGCAACCGCTCGTCCGTTGCCGCCGTGAGCCGCAACTGGTCCGCCGGAGTCGTGGTTGTGCCGACGTTGCTGCTGCTCCGTTCCGGCAGTCTTGCTGCCCTCCACGCTTGACTGTTCTCGCTTAGGCCCGAGGTAAGGAACGCCCTAAACCTTGTCTAAGGCTTTGGGTATTTGTTAGACTTGTTTAGGAGTTGTTAGTGCAGGATTGCGGTTGATTAGGGGCTGTTCGAGGATGATTTGTTGACGTTTAGCGCGAATTAGTGGCGGAGCTGTGGGCTAGTTTGGGGCGTGACAATTTGAATTAATAAATATTTAAATTTCACGGTTCTCATAGCATTATCAACCATTCGACAATGACAACACTAGAATTGATTAACAAGAGGTCGGTTCATTGGGCCCGCTTCGGTCCGTTCGGGTCGAGGGGCAAAATAGATAGATCTAGGAAAGCAATTTTCTTAGCCCTGGCCCACTCACCGCGAACTACTAAATCCCGCTTATTTTGTATAGAAATTCAAATAGTTTTATAAGCATGGCCATTCGGAGCTAGGCCTGGTACCACGCCTCACCCAACCTATTTGTTATGAATATATTTAGGTTTTGAGCTTATGAAAAAAGTCTAATCCAAGTAGGTTTCTTAATTAGATTTGGATTTCTTGTTTGAGTGGGTAACATGTTTTGGATCCACTTCTTATATAAGTAGTGATTCTTATTGGTGAATTACATCCAGTATGCGACTTTTTTTGTGAATTACATTATATAGCATTCAAGGGGAGCTTTGGGCCATGACAATCAATTGTGCAATGTGCTTATAAATTACATCCCGAGTATTTGAAATCATGAAAATTTTTTATTAAGATTTTGTGTAATTCCTCTGCGAAATTGAGATATAGTTTTGCAATAAATTGTGAGAAAAGATATTATGTGAGTTATTGAGTGTCATTGGGGATAAGAAACACTCAGAGTGTTTAAGTGATTCAAGTGTGGCTGTAATATCCATCATATTGCTTGATTTATAATGGAATAATGTTCCACTCAACGATTGAACCACATTTTTTTTTGTTCTATTTATCTATTGTTCTATCAATTGTTTTTCGCAATACTATTGATCCAGTTCAAGAAGCACTGAATGTCACTTACGAGAAAACTCCTCATTTCCAGTTTACAAGGAATTCGGCCTCAATATGACTTGTTCAGGCCTATTTCCTTTTAATTATAAAGTGAACAAATGCTTGAGAGCATATTTAAAGTCCGGCTGGGTGAACTAACTCCCGGTGAGCATTTCCGACTAACTTCCAAATTCTTATCGCCAACTCAGCCCTCTCTCTTTCTCAGAGAAACAGAAAACCATTCATAATGGAGGTGCTTCGTGCGGAATTGTGGAGGAAAATTTGGAACTCATGGGAGCTAAGAGCCATGGTGGTGTTCACACTAGCCGTCCAAATCGTACTCATTTTCTTCGGCCACAGGAGGAAGTCCAGCTACAATCTCAAGCTCAGGATTGCCGTCTGGTCTGCATACCTGACTGCGAATTCTGTGGCCACCGTCGCCCTCGGCATCCTCTCCAGCAAGCTTGGAGAGGTGAACAAGAGAAATGCGGGTCGCCTCGGCGACAACGACAAGTTGCTCGCGTTCTGGTCCCCACTGCTTCTGATTCTCTTGGGTGGCCCTGACACAATCACTTCCTTTTCTCTGGAGGACAATGCACTCTGGCTCAGGCACTGCCTTGGCCTAGCGGTTCAGACGTCAGCCACAACATATATGATCTTCATGGCCTGGACAAGCTCTTATCTCTCCTACCTCTCGTCGGTGATGACATTGGTCGGGTTCGTCAAGTACGGGGAGAGAGTGTGCGCTCTTTGGATGGCAAGCAACGACAAGCTAAAGCAGTCGATGCTGGCCCCGCCCGATCCGAGTCCGAATTACCCCCGCTTCATGGAGGAGTACACTTTGAAGCAGGCCGAGGGGCATTACGTCGTGGCCGATGAGGTGATAGAGGTCCAAGTGCCTGAAGGTATTTATAGTAGTGGTGAAGATCTGTCCGCAGAGAATGATTCTGAGGTCATTGTGAAATCCTATGACCTGCTTCAGATGTTCAAGTGCCTCTTTGTTGAGTTGATACTCAGCCACGATGAGAGGAATACTAGCAAGTCCATATTCAAGGCGATCGATTGTGCGAAAGCTTTTACGATCATTGAGATTGAGCTTGGGTTCATCTACGATTTGCTCCACACGAAGGCAGTGGTACTTTACACCAAGTGGGGACTCCGACTCCGCTTGTACACTTTCTCGTCCACTCTGTTGGTGCTGGTGCTCTTCTCTTGGGCCCAAAAGTCTCACCTGTCGAGGGTTGATCTTTCCATCACTTACTTGTTACTGGCCGTCATTGTTTTCTTCGAGACCTATTCGATTTTGATGCTAGTTTCCTCGGATTGGAGCGAAGTGTGGTTGTGCAAGCACGATAAGAACCGTGTCTTGAGACGTGCCGTGAACTTTATAAGATTGACTAGACAACCCAGGTGGTCTCATTCAATTGCCCAATTCAGCTTGCTCAGCTTTTGCAGTAAAGAGAGGCCCTTGGTTTGCCAAAATGTGCTTGAGTTCTTGAAGATCAGGGAGAAGCTAGAGAAGTATCACTACACCCTCCATGAAGACGTGTCCGACGAGATTAGAAATTGGATCTTCAAACATGTCAAGGACGAACTTTCTGATGTGGAGGAGCGCCAGGCTTCGGTTCCCATGGATATTCACGAATCTCTTGCTAAGCTACTCAAGGATTATCTCCTCGATCAAGTTACGTGGGGCACCAAAGGGGAACTAGACCAGGTTGTCCTAACTTGGCACATCGTCACCGAACTATCTTACTACTCGGATCAAGAGGAAGGGTGGAATGAATCCAAACTCCCTCATTTTCGGACGAGCTTCCTTCTGTCCAGGTACATGTTTTATCTTCTGGTTATGTGCCCTTCCATGCTGCCCATTGGAATTGGGGAAATAAGGCTCCGCGACACTTCTGCCGAGGCCTTAAAGTTCTTCGAGGATCACCAAATGCCCAATTCCAAATCTAATCGAGAGCCGAATTGGTGGATCAAAAATCTAGTGTGGATCAAAAATCTAGTGATCAATAGAGGGAAGAGTAACGAAATGAACTCATATCTTCAGCGAGCTTCTAAAATGCTGCTAGAAGTGAACACCGAGGTTCTGCCGAGTAAAGTGAAGGGGGGAAAGAGCAAGTCTGTGTTGTTCGATGGATGCAGGATCGTGGCGGCGATAAGAGAGAGAGAAATAAGCATAAAGTGGGAAACGATTGGGAAGCTCTGGGTGAAGATTTTGATTTACGCCGCGAGCCAATGCAGAGGGGATCGTCATACTGGGCAGCTGAGGCGAGGGGGAGAGCTTCTGACCCATGTGTGGCTCATGATGGCTCATTTCGGCCTGACTGATCATTTCCAGATGACCCAAGGCCAGGCCATTGCTAAGCTCATATTGAGATAGGCCTTGATTCCGAGTAATGACAAATCCATATCCGGGTTTGGTCCGTCTCAATCACCACTGAATAGAGTCTTCCAAATAAAGTGGAGATTCAAGCTTACATTCATTCACGGGTAATCGGTCAATATAGCATGATATTTAGTGGTTGATGTTATCCCATCTCCAACTCTACGATTACGTTTGGTAGTCGGAATAAAATTCAAAATAATATAAATTTTATCCTATCCCGTGTTTGGTATTTATTCAAGATAGGATAAAGTCTGATATAAAAGGGATATAGCCTGGATAAAATTATCCCATGAGGGAGATGGGATAAAGGTAGGATAAAGGTGGATAGCATTTTTAATATTCACAATATAAAAGTTAATTTTGTTGAATAAAAAACTTGTTAAATTAATAAAATTAAAATAATATTTGAATATAAATAATATTTTAATTTTAATCTTTTTTTATTTATATATTCAAAATTTATTTATATCTTGTAATATAAATTTCATATATAAATTAATACTAATGTATTTATATTTATTATATATTTTAGGTATATTAGTATAGCTTACTATTTAATAAAAATTTATTAGAGAATGATGTAAAAGTAAAAAAGAAATAAAAAAACAAAATAATTAAAAAAGAGAGCAAAAAATAATAAAAAAAATAAGCAAATAAAAATGAAATAGGTATCGTGAGAGAGATATTTATAATCTTCGTTAATGCAATTCTTGGGTTCATTTACACTAATATGACGTTCTTAGTAAATAATGAACATGGTAAGATGTGAAAATATCTAACTTTATTTTTGTGATTTACCAAACAGTAAATAGGATAAAACAAATCTCTTGAATTTTAAATTCTATCATATTCAATTCTATCATGACTAGAAATCCAGACAACCAAACGCAGTCTACAAGTACAGGGGCAATGACACAGCAGTCTTTCTACTCGAAGGATGCAGTCTCAAAACAACCTGTTATCGAAATATGTACATCCATATATATATATTTTATAAAAGAGTCATTTGATTACAATAACAGGATTTATATAATCCATCAAAATAATATATATATATATATATATATATATATATATATTCCAACAAACAATTAATTCAGAAGTTTATCATAGCTATATACAACTCATACAAAAAAATCCCCACTATGAAATGTTCTCCCCCGATAACAATAGCACTCTCGTCCTACTTGCGACTCACTATAGAACCCAAAAAGCAAATAAAATGAATAAAATGAGCAATCACAACCTAGTGAGTAGTACATTTCTGCTAAGCAAATCAAATATTCACTAATTCATCAATCCCATATTCAGTATACGATATATGTAAAATATCCAAAGTTGACGACATATGTCCGACAAAACATTTTATGTTTAAGATCAATCAACAATATCGACTTACAATAACAAATCAATCATCAATAATCTCTTCTATCGAACAATCTCAATCAAATCAAACGTCAATGATCTAATCCATCATCTAATCTAAAGGTCAATATCTAACTATGGTCACTCTTAACGCCCGTGATAAAGGCGACCGAGTTTACCCTTGGGATTTGTCTCAATCTATATCAGCTGGTGATGTGGCTGAGAAGGACATCCTAATAACAGTATGCATACATACTCCCTACATGGATTCTAATCATAAGCACAATCCACTAATAGCATTCTCCAATAACTCACAAATTGAATCCATAATTCACATAATAAATCGGTTTCACAAACCAAATTATATAATTTTTCTCAATTCCATTTATCAAATAAAAAGTATTTCATGAAGCATTTCACAAATCAATACATATACTTTTTGGCAATTCCTTTCACAAAGCATTTAATTAATACATTTACAAATGATCATTTCGAACTATTTCAAATAATGTCTTCCAATGCCTTGTCAACCGACTAAAAATGTAGTAAAAATTTGATCCAATTTATGCAAGAAATATGCTATTTCATAACTTATACTATAGTAAATCTCTACCACTTTTGAGACATGAGTTTGTAAATTTATTGAAGAGATAGTACCACTCACCTAGGAAAGGTGAAAACCAACCCACGGAGGTTACTCAAATCGACGAACTTGTGTTCCTATCAATTAATTGAAAGACAAAATCAGAACCAAGTAAAGCTCTACTTTAACTAACAAATCAATTACACTATGCTTAATCGTCGATAAAACAACTCTTATGCGCTAACAAATAAAGTTGTTTATAGAGAACGTTCATTTTTGTCCTCTACACGAATTGCGCGCTATGCTTAATCGTCGATAAAACAACTCTTATGCGCTAACAAATAAAGTTGTTTATAGAGAACGTTCATTTTTGTCCTCTACACGAATTGCGCGTTATGCGAAACTTCATAAATTTGTTCCAATCAAACCATACTTTGAAATCAATTTTTGCCAAACCCTATGGCTTTACAACATCCTAAACTATCATTTCTATATAAATTCACAGCTCAATAACTCCTAAATTGAATCTCGTAGTTCAAAATTGACATAACTTTAGATTTATGATCTAATTTCGAAAATTGCTTTGATTAGATAAATAATGTGCTTGAATATTTATTAGGCGTTGCAATTTGAAGTTGATTCAGCTTGTCGGGATGTCCAAAATGGCTACGCGTGAAAATTTTTCTTTCTTCTTTTCCTCTTTTATCTATTCAAGGGCGAGCTTTGTTTTCTCCGCGGGCTTCATGCTTTTTTTTTTTTTCCTTTTCTCTTTCTTCTTTTCCTCTTTTTCCTATTCACGAGGGAGCTTTGTTTCCTCCGATGGCTTCACGCTTCTTCTTTTCCTTTTTATGCTCACACACAAATCTGTTGAAGAAGAAAGGAAAATGGGATGGGTTTGGGTCTTAGAACATGGGCTAGGCTGAGCCATTATTACTTATGTGAGCCAATCTAGCTGCTGATCTAAGTTTATAGAAAGGACTAAATGGCATCATTGTGCCTTCTTTTTGTGATATTGTCTAACGAAATAAAATTCCAAAAACGTGCTAAGAACGTTATGAGTTATGATTCTTGTGCGGGAAAATTACCAAAAAAGTCAAACCTTTTATAATTGTGCCAATTCAGTCATAAACAATTTTTTTTGCCAATTCAGTCCTAAACCTTTTGCAATTGTGCAAATTTAGTCCATCTGGCCACTTTTGGCCGGCCTGCGTGATGTGGATACCGGCCGATGCCGGCCGGCTGACGTGGCAAATTTTAATTATTTTTTTCTCTTTCTTTTTTTTCTTTGCCTAGCTTTTTCTACAGTCGCCGGTCCGGCTAGAGGCTGAGGCCGGCGAGGTAGACTTGCCAGATCTGGGTGAGACCTTGTCGTCGCCTGGCAAGCTCAACCTCGCCCCGCCATGGTGAGGCTCGACCTCGCTCGGCGACGGTGAGGCCGCCCAGATCTGGTGAGACCTCACTGTCGCCTGGCGAGCTCAACCTCGCCCGACCATGTCGAGGCTCGACCTTGCCCGGTGATGGCAAGGTCTCACCAAATTTGGGCGGCCTTGCCGTCGCCGGGTGAGGCCTTGCCCGGTCATGGCGAGGTCGGCCTTGCCCGGTGACGGCGAGGCCGCCTAGATCTGGCGAGCCCTCATCGTCACCATGGCCAGGCGAGGTTGAGCTCGCCAGGCCATGGCGATGGCAAGGTTTCTCCAAATTTGGGTGGCCTTGTCGTCGTCGGGCGAGGCCGAGCCCAGATCTGGCGAGGTTGACCTCGCCAAATCTGGGCGGCCTCACCGTCGCCGGGTGGGGTCAAGCTCACCTAGCGAGGTGGACCTCACCCATGGCCGGCGAGGTGGACCTCGCTGGTCTCAGCCTCTCGCCGGTCGCCGAACTGGTGATCGGGGAAGAAGATTGGTAAAAAAAAAAAGAAAGAGAAAAAAATTTTAAAAAATTGGAAAAATAATAAAAAAATTATTAAAAATTGCCACGTTAATTGGCTGGCGCCGGCCGGTGTCCACATCAGCTGGCTGGTGTCGGCCGATGTTCACGTTAGCGTTGGCTGGTCAAAAGTAGCCGGATGGACTGAATTGACACAATTGCAAAAGGTTTAGGATTGAATTGGCCTAAAAAAAGTTTATGACTGAATTGGTACAATTGCAAAAGGTTTAAGACTTTTTTGGTAATTTTCCCTTCTTGCTCCTTTAGCGATTGGACTAATGATTTGACTAGCTACTATATTTATCAAATGGGTGGATCGGGTTAGGTTTGAGTCAGGTAAAAAATGGTCTGACCCAAATAGACTCTTTTTCATGCAATGCAAATCTAGTACTCATACTCAACTAGACCCAAACCCAATCCATACTTGACCCGTTTTTGTAAAATACTTTTATATATAATTCAATTTATGAAACCTCATACCAAAATTAAGATGAAAGTGCAGAATGAGCAAACGCGAGATTGAGTGAGAGATGATACAAAGAGTCATGGAAGTTGGGTCTAATTAAGTTGTAAACCCATTAATGACCCAATTACGACTCATTTAACACCCATAACATGTTCAAACCAATTTATGACGAATATATTGAATATAACTAACCAATATAACAATTCAGCTCATCATATATGGATTAAGAAATGCATCTATGATCCATTTTAAAAAGTCTACTAGCCATGAACACAATATTGGACTTGGATTCGTTGGCTTAAAACGTCCAAAATTCTACATGCAGAGGAGTGGCTGGTATCTTACATTTCTATGAGGAGTCTAAGGGCTGCATATTTCAAATCTTTCATGAAGAATCAGCTGCGAAATTCCATGGCCATGGCATAGCAAATTAGATTGAAGCTCTGGATCTTGAGCCTTCGATTGATCGAGCACTTCTCTTATGTTCCAAATCAATGGGACCACAATTCTGCGCAGTTGGCGACAACAGTGGAGGCTGATAAATTTTTCTGCTTCTATGCTGGAAGAATTCTAAAAACCCACGTTCTACGTCCTTTAAATTCTACACACCCATTTTTAGTTCGCTTTATGTCTTACATTTTCATACTGTACATCAATTTGCTGTCGGCATTTTGACATTGCAATTCAGAAGACGGCACAAGATTGACAGGATTCTTTCCATGAATAATTTTATCTCAATAATGTACCAAGTTCCATATTGATCGGAAGAGAGCTAGTAAAGCAATTCATAAGGGACAGACTCTAAATGGCGAACACTAGGGAAAAGTGTCAGAAAAATCCTAAACCTTTTGCATTGATTTCAATATAGTCCTAGACCTTTTGTCTTTGTGCCAATTCAGCCTTTTCAGCTAATTTTGATCGAATTTTATTGACGTGGACATTGGTCGACTTACATGGCACCACCGGCGATGATATGGACAACTTTTAATAATATTTTAATATATTTTCGATTTTTTTTTTATTTTTTTCTCTTACTTTCTTCATCCTTTAGCTGGTCGATGACCTGCTGGAGGCCAGGGCGGGTGAGCCCCGTTGGCCAATGGCGAGGTTCGCCCTTGCCAATGATAGCGCAAGGTGAGCCTTGCCGGCGGTTGGGCGATGCACGATCTCGCTGGATCTAGTGAGGTCGGGACTCACCCATGGCCGATGAGGGCAAGCCTCAAGTTAGGCAGGGTGAGGCGCGACCTTGTCGGATCTGGCGAGGTTGGGCCTCTCTCATGGCCGGCAAGGCTTGAGCCTCACCAAGTCCAGCAAAGGCGAGCCTCGCCCAGCCCAACGTGAGGCTCAAGCCTTTGTTGGATGGCTATGAGGGTGGCCTCGAGCTGGGTTGGGCGAGGCATGACCTCGCCAAATCTGGTGAGGTGTCGAGCCTCCCCCATGGCCGGTGAGGCTCGACCATCGCTAGATCCGGTGAGGGTGAGCCTTGCCCAGTCCAGCATAAGGCCACCCTCGTAGCCATTTGGCAAGGGTCGAGCCACGCCACCCTCGCCAGTGTCTGGCGGGGCAGGGCTTGCCAGAGGTCAGCGAACCTAGCCTCGTCTGGCGACTAGCTGTAGGAAGAAGAAGATAAATAAAAAAAATAAAAATTTGAAAAATATTAAAATATTATTAAAAGTTATCCACGTTATCTCCGGCGGTGCCACGTAAGCCGTCCGGCATCCACATCAACAAAATCCGGTTAAATTTAGCCGGAAGGACTGAATTGGTACAGAGATAAAATGTTTAGAATTAAATTGGCACAAAAAAAATGTTTAGAACTAAACTGACATCAATGCAAAAATTGAGGACTTTTTTGACACTTTTCTCATGAACACTAGAATTAGAATACTCGATAAGAAGACGGAGACTTGGTCCATGTATGTATATAGATTGGGCTAGTTTGGCCCATGTGAACCTAACTTTTTGCGTAATATATGCAATTCCATCCTCATCTTTTTCATTTGTTTAATATGATCCATCTACCACGGAGATTATTTTTAATATGGTCGATAATTGGTAATCATATTATAATGATCACATGAAATGGCCACCGTTGGCTTAATTGACTCTACTGGTTTATTATTACTCAAGGGACAACAAATATGTGCAGACCCCCCTCTCTCTCTCTCTCTCTCTCTCTCTCTCTCTCTCTCTCTCTCTCTCTCTCTCTCTCTCTCTCTCTCTCTCTCTCTCTCTGCGCATTTAGGAGGAAGCTGTGCAAGAAGAGCTAAGAACTAAGAACGGTAAGTCTTCTTCTACTTTTTTTAAAGTCAAGTTATTCATATTTCTTTAATTAGATTTGCCTGGAGAAGATGTATGTTCAGCGCACTTGATTGATTTCATATATGCAATCCTTGTGACTGACGCTCGGCCTGCGATTAGTCTTCTTCATAAACATAGATTAACTCATAGACCCAGAAATATTGTTTCCAAAAAAAAAAAGGAATTGCTAATTAGACTCTTGCTTGCCCAAAGTGAATAGATGGGAGAGGAGCATGAATATGAAGACGACCCAAAAACACCAAAAGGTAAAATGACAAGGAGACCACCACACAACTACGTGGCCCTTCTGAAAGATGCAGATGAACCAATCAACTCCGCATCCAAGGAGAAGGTGTGTGAGCAGCTCTACGATGGAGTTCTGTTGATTAACAAGAAAAAGGCAAGTGTATTTGCTTAAATTGCTTTGGTGATTTCTTATCATTGGTCTGTAGCATACGGTAGATTAATTAATTTGCCAGTTTTGGTTATATTGTCAGAACTTTCGTATTTCTGCAAATTGCATCGGTAGATTCAATTTGTTAACAAAATTAGGTGTGATTTGACTTTTTCTACAACCCATTTTCTTGATCCACGAAAGCGGGACCCCTAAATTTAAGAATTGGACAATTTACCGGCATTTTCTTGAGTTGTTTCTAATTTTGATCTTGTAGAAATATTGGGTTGATAAAGAGTCAAACAAGAACAGCTTTATGGTGCTTGCAAGAGATCTAGCGATCGTTTGGGGTGAAAACAAGGACAATTGGGAATGGATCCCATTTCAAGAGACAAGGTATATCATCTTTAGAGACAACGTGGTATATGCCATGCCATCTGTTATGTGTAAAGCTAGTAAAAAGAATGCATTGAGAAAAAGGAAACAAAGCAAACACAGAAAAATCAAAGAAAAGAATCGTCTTCTCCCTATCTTTGTTATTCCTTCTTAAGCGAGTATCACAATCTTATCAATGAAGACCGACATCCCTCGTCCTTCAAGCACCTCTTTCAGAATTAAGCACAAATCATCATCATGGATCGTTTCTGTTGTTTCTTGTCTATGTGTTTTCAAGTAAAATATTCAATTGGTCGGGCTTTCTTTCATCGGGTAGTCTGAAGTTTCAATTTTGCAATAGAGAGCAATTATGCAAGAGAAAATCATAAGCAAATTATTATATCTTTGAGTTATCCTAACATCAACAATGATATCATATAACCACCCGCCTGGGTGGCGCTGCTGGATCGCGCACTCTTCCTCTCGCAAAAGGTTGAGTGTTCGAATTCCGGGCGCCGCAGGGTGACTTAACCGGTGGCACGTGTGTGGTGGCTAGCACGTGTCGCTTCCAGGGTTTACTCCCTGGCTGTCGGCCGTGCGGGGGTTCCCTGGATTATCAAAAAAAAAAAAAACAATGATATCATATATTTTTATCATCTCAAATAGGAAGTTTATTAAGTTAACTTATATAGTTTAGCTCAGATTGCTCGATTGCTTTCCTATATCCCTATGAAGTAGGTAAAGTTAATATTAAGAAAGCGTTGAAGAATTTCACTAATGATCCTCGCGCTATAGGAGCCCTCTATCCCAATTATTTAGACAATTTTTCCCAGTCATAGTTTCTTTTGATGCAAGTTAATCATACCTAGTCCAACTTTAACTCTAATTCTAGTAGGATAAAGTGAAGCTTGGAAAATCTTTTAATTTCCTTAAACTTGGCAGAAATGAAAAATAGAATAATAAAAAATCTTTTCTGAACTTGACCGATTTGTATTTTCTTTCCTGTTTTCTTTGCATTATTGCTTACTGTACAAATAGTCGAGCACATAGGCTCATGTCACCTGGATTACCACATTATTTTGTAGAAATATCTTAGCAAATTCTTAGCACATGTAGCATTACTCACTATTAGACCTATTATTTTCTTATTACTACCAAAACATCATAACTATCATTTAATGAGCTACTAAGGGTGCCCATGGCAATGATTGTGTGCCTAGGAATTAATTTTGTTCAGCAATGATTCTTTTTTATTCTGTGTCCAGGAACTGATTCTGAGTATTTGAAGGTGTTTGGTAATAGCCCAAAATTTCTATTTCTAAAATAGTAAAAGAACAGTAATGCGTTTGGTAACGGCATAAAATTTTTTTTATTAATAATATTTTAAATATTTAAATATTTCTTTCTTTTTTTCTTCTCCTCCTTCTTGGCCATGGCCGGTAAAAATTTTATTTATTAATAATACTTTTATTAAAAATAATATATTTTTTATTATTTTTGGCCATGGCCGGTAAATTTTTTTATTAAAAATATATTTTTCTTTTTTTTGGCCAAGGCCGGTAAAATGTTTTTTTATAAATATTTTTTTATTAATAATATTTTTTTAAAAGATATTTTTATTGAAAATATTTTTTTATTAAAATATGTTTTTCTTTTTTATGGCCAAGGCTTGTAAAATTTTTTTTTATAAATTTTTTTTATTAAAATATTTTAATAAAAGATATTTTTATTGAAAATAATTTTTTTACCATGGCCTGGTCGCCAGCCATATCCATTAAAATATATTTTTTTTAATAATATTTTTTTATGGCCTGGTTGCCAGCCATGGCTGATAAAATATTTTTTTTGTTCATGGTTGGTAAAATATTTTTTTTATTAATAATATTTTTTTATTAAAATATTTTAATCTCGCCAGACACGGCGATGGTGGGCCTCGCGCCAGACATTAGAAGCTACATTAAAAACCAAGAAAAAGAAGAAGAAAAAAGAATTGATTCTCATTTTTGTTCCCAGAATCAAGAAGCTATTTGTTATTTATTCTTGATTTTGCTCCAAAACTAATTCTGACCACAAATTTGCAAGAATTTGTGCCCATAATCAAAAAATTTAACAAATGGATTTCTATTTCAAAACTGATCTTGAGAACAAAAGAACAGAAATTTTTACTATTTAGCCAGTTGTCAAACAGGCCCTAAATGAATGAACTTACGATGAAAAAGTGTCAATTCTGAGCATTGTTTTCTCTTTTCTCTTCTCTATTTTTTTCCTAGTGACATGGATGTAGAAGTGGTTGTACTACGAAACGTGTGTTGGTTGGAAGTGAGCGGGAAATTTCGAACGATTGCACTCGCAATGATGACTAAGTACGAAATTGCATTTGTGGTACAAGGATCGAAGGATAGGCCCATATTACCGGTGGGATACTCCTGTGACATTCACAGTCACTGTCCCTAATGGAAAGAAGGAAGAATGGGTCAAAAGCTTGAGAAGAGTGCCTCAACCACGTTGGGAGCACATCCCAATCTGCGAATTCATGATGTCGCCTGAAAATGTTGGCGAAGTGACCTTTGCTCTTAATGAGCATGGTGGGAACTGGAAATCCAGACGTGTTATCAAAGGTGTTAGCTTTCGAGTCTCAACTGGTTAGAGGTACTTAAGAAACATTGGGATATTTAGGTGACTACTACAATCATGGAGGATCTTCGCTCCAATCGGCTTCTTTCATTTGATTGTTGTGTGGTGCTCCCCCGTGTGCATCTTTGATTCAGTGAATGCAATGTATGTTTTCAGAATTCTCTCATTGTACATGGTATTGGAGCCAGCAGCTTTGGCTGTTCAAACTCATCTTCCACTGGTCTGGGGTGATCAAACTCGGGAATTGCTCATGGGAGAGCCGTATCAATTACCATGGAACTCACTGTTGATGTTACTCGCGAATTAAGTTGCACCAAAATGAGTTTGCCCGGAGCCAGGCCTATTACCTGATTGTGTTAGCAATTCCATCTTAATAAATTCTAGTATCTCGTAACTTTTTTCTAGTGTTAGGAAGTTACAGATTCGTAAATTGTCCGCCCTTGTATGTAGATGAAGTTAGTTTCTCAGTTTTAAAGGGACACCCTACTTAGTCTTTTCTTTTCTTTCCATTTCAACGTCTACCAAGTAACGAGATGTAAATCCCATGAAGCAATCGAAAAAACTTGTCAATCTACCCTGTTGATTTACAACGTCTTATACAGTCCAATATACAGATAGATTCAACCATTTAGTATTCTACAACGAGTTTAAGATGCTAAGGACCGGATGATATGAGGAGAGATGTCACTTGCTCCGTATCTCTGTTACAGCCCGAAACCTACTCAAAAGAAAAAGTGACATAGCCGTCCTTCTACTCGAAAGACATAGCCTGAAAATCACAACAAGAAATCCAACTTCCAAAAGTCCCCACGATCTCACTCTCACTCTACTGGTTAGTAATCAAGGAACCTAAAAAAATTGGAAAAGAGATAAATGAGCAAACACAGCTTAGTGAGTAGTACATATCTTTTCTAAACAGATTGAGCACCCACTATGCACATTTACAAAATCATACCAAAACTCAATTAATTCAAATCTTCATTATAGCTTATGTACGAGGTCAAAAACAAGTTTTATCTTTTCAATAAAGTTAAATACACATATATGAAATACCCATTTACTCAGTTGTATCACAACAAAACCTCAATAGTCCAGTCCATTGGTTAGTCTCGACAATTCACATATCAATAGTCTATTTCATTGATTAATCTTATCAAACAACATGCCAATGGTTCATTCCATTGGCCAATCTCAAATCACATGTCAATGATCTATTAATTGACTAAACTCGTGCTCAAATATCTAACTATAGTCACGACACAACGTCTTATGACAAATCTATCAAGATTTTCCTTTGACAAGGTCTTTACCTATGATAAGTGTGACATTCCGGATTCGGGCCATTTTTGGAGTTTATAAACGAGTAATTCGTCAGTGCGCTTATAATGGAATTTCGCCCGAGAACTGATCACTCTCGGGTTCTTGTTTTTAAAAATAGAAATTCCGCTAGAATCGCACTCGATCGAATTTGGTCGTTATTTAGATCCTGAACTTGGCAATCGATTTTCGGGAGTTCTGGGACGAAATAAATTGGACGGTATCGATATTTTTGTGGCCAGCATCGAGATTGTCGAGAATAGTGGAAAAGTGGATTTTTGGACCGGGTGTGGATTTGGACTGGTAGACCTCCCTCATAGTGTGATTTGGGGTATTTTATTTTGACCGTGTGCCTTAGAATACTGTTGGGATTTATTATGATTTATTAGGCTTTTTTCTGATTTTAATTGGGACCGATAGGTCGATTTTTAGTTTGGATCGTGTCCATTAGATCGCGATTTAGTTTAAAAATTTAAACTCTCTTTCTCTCTTTCTCTCTCCTCTCTCTCTCTCTCTCTCTCTCTCTCTCTCTCTCTCCCCCCGGTTGCCGTGCACGCTAGCCCCCTACGCACGTCCCCTCTCCCCCCTCTGCATGCAGCCCCCTCCTGTCCCCTCTCTCTCTCTCTCTCTCCTCTCTCCTCTCTTCTCTTCCTTTTCTTCTCTTCCCTGGTGCTGCTTCGCCCGCCCCCGCTCGCCCGCCGCTGCTCCTGGTTCCGCTCCGCCTTGCCCAGGCCGTCGACCGCCGCTCGACTGCCGCCGCGCCGCGCCGCCATCGCCAGCAGCCCCGCCGCCTCCGCCCCGTCACCGCCGGCCCCTCACCCCGCGACTGCTCTCTCTCTCTCTCTCTCTCGGCCCTCCGTCCCAGCCGCGAGCTCAGCTCGCCGGGCTGCCGGGAGCTTGCCGCCGCCTGCTGCTCCGGCGACGGCGCAGCTGCCCCGCCCCAGACCGAGCCCCGCCGCCCTCCAGCTCTCTCTCTCTCTCTCTCCCTCTCCTCCCCTCCTCCGCAGCTCCTCCCTGCTCGTCGCTGTCCAGCTCGCCCCGCCGCCCGCCGGTCGGCCGTTCAGCCTCGTCGCCGCCGCTGCCCGCCGCGCCGTGCAGCCCCGCCGGCCGTCCGCCCGTCCTGCCGCCGCCCTCAGCCCTCCCCCTCTCTCTCCTTCCTCTCTCCCCCCCTCACCCGCCGGCCAGCCCTCCCTCTCCGGTCCAGTCTGCCGGTCGCCGCCGCCGCCAGTCGCCGCTGCCGCTGGTCGCCGGCCGCCGTCACCGCCGGCCAGACCAGCCGGCCAGCTCAGCCGGCCAACCAAGCCCAAGCCGCGCCCACTCCCTTGCCCGTGCCCAAGCTCGCGCCCGTGCCCGTGCCCCGTCGCCCGAGCGCGTTGCCCATCCGCGCGCCCGAGCGCCCCGGGCACGCCGCGCATTCGCCTCGCCCGCGCACTAGGCACGCCGATCGGCCATTGTGCCCACTTTGGCCGGTCAGAGCGCCCGTGTGGCCCGCGCCCGCGCCCAGTCAGGACTTCTCCCCCGGGCAATTCTGAGCCCGAGCCGACTTTTCCCGGGCCAAATTTTGGTAAGCGACTCCCTAAACCCTACTTAGTATTTTGGGTATTTCATTGACTAGTTTCGGGCTAGAACGGCTAGGGCGAGCATTAATTTAGTATTATGGTGATTTATTTATGCAATTTAGATTAGAGTAAATTAGTATGTCTGATTAGTAAAATTGTGCATGACCGACTTGAACGTCGGGTTGGTGGATGAGGTGGCGACTGTGATTTTGGACTGAGTGTTGGGTATGAGTGATTTGATGTGACTTGGCGTGAATTTAATTGAATTGAGTGACGTGTGCCTGCCTGTGAGAGATTAAGCCCGGATCGATCGGAGGGCTACGGACTTGGGACGTGTTGACGGCGGTCCGTGTGAAGGCTTGAATGGCTGATGTGCCAATTGGATGCGGGCTTGGGACGTGTTGACGGCGGTCCGCATGAAGGCTTGAATGGCCGATGTGCCAATTGGATGCGGGCTTGAGACGTGTTGACGGTGGCCCGTTAAAGGTGTGATTGGACCGGGACGTATTTACGTCAGTCGTTGGAATTGTATGATTACCGTGACTTGGGACGTGCGGATGGCGGCCACTGGAATTAATTGATTGAATAATATGGCTTGGGACGTGCGGACGGCGGCCATTGAAATTGATCGAATTGTGTGGCTTGTGAGCCAGTGAGAATGAACTTGAGGCGCAGTGGCGCGAGTTGTGAGAAAGATGTGCGTTCACGCATGCGATTTGAGCGTGTGACTGATTGGCTGGTTAAGTGTGTGACTGATTGGCTGGTTGAGCGTGTGACTGATTGGCTGGTTGAACGTGTGACTGGATTGACTGATTGAACGTGTGACTGGATTGGCTGATTGAACGTGTGACTGGGTTGATTGGTTGAGCATGTGGATGTCGATCGAATTGACTGATGGTGCGTGTGGATGATTGGTTCAATGTGTGTGTGGGTACTGGGTTGGATTGATTGATTTCGAGTGAAAATGTGTATGCTGGTGATCGTGATGTGGCGGTGATTTATTCTTGCATTATCATGCTTGAACTAATATGCAGGATTGGCACGTGGATCAAGGCGAGGTAAGCCTCTCATTCGAAATTGATGGTATTATTGGTAGTTCGCATGTTAGACTGGTCTGGGTACGCATTAGCCTAGGTTAGGTTTAGGTTGTTGCTTATTGAGACTCTGTCTCACGGTTATTATATAACCATTTCAGATCTGTGACCATAAGAGATGGAAGATGCTGCAAGGGTATCTCGAAGATCGAGGACGGGTCAAGTACCCGGCATTTTGAGTTTCCCCTTTTTGGTAGAGGAGTTAAGTTTGCTGCTATTGTCCCTTTTTGAGAATTGTAGTTTTGCTGTTGTGGCTTAGCTTGGGGACTGTCCTTCGTGGACGTAGTATGTATTTGTCAAGTGGAGGAATCACAATTATTATTTTGTACTGTTGTTACCCCTTGTCATAATTAATTGTCTGGGTTGTATTATTTGTTTCCGCGTGTGTCAATCTCTGATGTTTGGGTCGGGTCGGCGACGTATCTGGGACATCGCATTCAATGTTCGACCATCGAGGGATGATTGTGCGCTCGTAGGGTGCGGGGCGTGACAATAAGCCAGTGGCTCCATCCACAAGGATATCATAACCAATATGCATACCCACAAGCCCATCAATGGGCTCACAAGGACATTGAGCATCAACATAAACCCACAACATCTTCCACAAATCCACATAACCAAATCTAGACACCATTTCATAAATTACAATACGTTTTCTAAAGCATTTTGAAATCCATTTTATAAACCAGTTTACAAATCGGTATATAACCTTTCGCAACACATTTCTTAAAACGATTCTCAAACCACTCAAAAATATCAAAACATAGTAAATACTCGATTCGGTTTTTTATGCAATAAACATGCTCTTTCATTATTCATAATATATCAAATCTTTATCATTTTCAAGATATGTATTTACAAATTCATAGAAGAGATAGTATTGCTCACCTAGGAACGCCTATGACCAAACGACAAAGATTACTCAAACCTTCGAACTTGCATTTTTATCAAATAAGTGAGAAACAACATTAAAATTGAGTAAAATGCTATCTCAACTATAACACGGCTAAATTAGGCTTAGACATTAACATGACGACTAAAAGGCACTTGCAAATTGTTTGTCCAAAGCGATTATTCAAAATCGATCACAACATGGAGCTTGAGTGTGAAACTTGGTTGCGCCATAATTCTCTTCACCAAACTCCGTTTCAACTAAGCTTATAGTCAAAAGGAAGATCTTTTGAAGCATTAGAAGATCCACAACTTGGCTATTCCAAAATCAAGCCGAAAACCGATGAAAATTAGCCTAAAAGCCCCCTGGTCGCGCATTGTTTATCATTTGCGGCCAACTTCAAAATTCGTTTTGGATAAACTGTAAGTTCAAATCAAGATTCGTAAAATCCCACTTCCCCCACAGCACCCTAAACTACCATATATATATACGCAGCTTGATAACTCATAAATCAGACTTCGTGTGGCATCCCGAATTTTCATGGCCAAAGATTAAAGGACCCTAATGGATTAGGGCGCTCGTCGACGGAATTAGAAAAATGAAATTGGAAGTTAGCGTCGTCATTAGCATTTTTGGAATCACAGGTTTGGAATCTTGTAATCGTTATCATTGAGCCGAATAAATCGACGTCGCGCCATCTGCAAAGCCCAACTCCGTGCAAACTCGTCGCCGTTATTTTTCTCCTTACTAACTGCCCCCTCTTTTTTTCTTTCCTTCTTTTCTTTCTTTTCTTTCCCTCTTTTCTTTCTCACCGAAACCCCACGCTAGCAGCTGCCCCTTCCTCTTCTTTTCCTTGTCTTTTCTTCCTTGTCTTCTTTTCCCCCCTGCACTTGACAGGAGAGAGGTGCCACTTGGCACCCTTGCATGCCCATGCACGCAAGGAAACTGAAGACTTCAGAAAATCTTTTTCCCCTCATCTCACCCCCTCAGCTAGCTCTCTCTTGCTCAACACTCAGCTCACTCTCTCTCTCTTTCTCGCTCAACTCTCTTTCCCACCCAGCTCACTCTCACTCTCTGGTCTCTCTCTCTGTCTGCCCGGGAGTCCATCGGTTCACCGACCAGCAGCCCAGTCGTCCCGTCTCTGCATCGAACCAGCAGCAGCAACCATCACTAGATCAGTCCTTGAACCAGTGCCTCTCTTGCTCTTCCCCAGACCCAGTAGCTCCGCCTCAGCCATCTCAGCCATTTCCTCTCCCCAGCAAGTATTCTCTATCACCTTATACTAGCCTCGGTAATGGTTGCACGAAGGTTGGGTCTCGGGTAAGCTGTTGAACCAATCTGAGTTGGTGTTAGGCGAGTCCGAGTAGTTGCAACGGCTATTCTTGAAGGATTGATACATCATAACGAACCTTGGTGGGTCTAGGGTGCCAGACTAGTTTAGAACAGGCCATGCATGTTGATTTGAGTCCCTAGAATAGTGAATTCGTGGCTGGAAAGTAGTAGATCTTCTATGAGAAACCACTTCTTGATGTTTATTTCGGGTTTCAGAAACTGGCTTCTCTGGACAACCATTGTTCTCTATTTCTATAGCTTCAGTTGTGGACAAAATTTGGCTAAATGTTCTTCTTGAAAGTTGTTCAGAATATCTTGATCTACAACATACTAAAATTTCAGATTTTTCTGAGCACAAATGGATATTACGAAGGATCAATCTTTTACCGGATCAGAACTACGTTTTCAATGGAGACAGCAACCTCTGGTCTTTCCCGATTTTTTTTTATAAAAATATCCACTTCGAATTTGGCCCCGGTTTCTTCACAAAATTTGTTCATAACTCTCTTTTTTATAACATATAAAAATTTCGAAGCGTTTGAAGATTGTTTGGTCTGTGAAATGAGAACACTTTTGGGTTCAGTTTTACTGTTTCAGCGAACCCGTAGTAGTCTGTTTTCATGCCCTCAAAAGTGCCCTTTCCAGGAGGATTTTGGGATTGTGTTCTTCATGAAAAATATATGTTAAGGTCTTGTTAATATCATATTAAAATTTCGGAATTTTCGGAACTCATTTGTCATGTCTTTGAGATTTATTTCCCAGGGTCTACAAAACTGTCCTATATTGCTGAAATTCCAGGTTTCATTGATTCTGATTTGAGACATCATAATTTCGATTGGGTGTCTTCGGGAAATGTAATGTACACATTGTGGACCTTTTGATGGGATGTTTCTTTTGTGTTAGATTTTGTAAATTACATTTATAAATTTCTGTACCTTATATGCCGAAGGGTGTGGAATTGTAAGTGTGGTTATTCTGTCGGTCCCCATGACAACGATGCCCCGGAGTTGGGATGCCTGAGGGGGTAACTGGGTTCCCTCGGATGCCTAGGGGTGTAACATGGTTCCCTAGATGTCCTCGCGACGCTGTGGTAAGTGCGAGATGCCTGAGGGGGTAACGGGGTTTCTTCGGTTGCCTGGGAGTGTAACACGGTTCCCAGATGTCCTCGTGATGCCGTGATGGGTGCGAAATGCTCGGGGGGTAATTGGGTTTCTCGGAGGATGTTGTAGCTTGAGTTATTAAATCAATGGGAATTAAAACTGCTTGTGATCACATAATGCATGTATTGAGAATTCGTGTGAATGGCTGTTAGTTGATTGATAATCTTGTCTGGTGGTTTATGTCCAGATAAAAAGGGAGTCTTATATGCTATGGTTGGTTGTAAATTGGTTCATCTATCTACCTATTTGACTCGATTGAAATGCCTGTCATTATCCGTTTAGTATGGTGTGATAGTGTTTACTTGGCCGAGTTTTCGCTCACTGTTTGTTGATGACCTTTTTTCAGATTAGTAGTTATGCTGATCCTCCCTGCCTCCCCCTCGATAAGCTATGGGGTGCCGGTTGATTTTGAGAGCCGTCTATTTGTCTCTGTGGTATTGGAATTCCCTGGAATTATTTTTATAAAATGCATTTCTATTTTGACCGTGAATGTTGGGTTCCCAATGGGGCTTATTCTTTTGGGCTTCGTCGGGGTTTATGCCCTTGACCGGGGACGGTTGGTAGGGCCTCTTCCATACTATGGGTCGGATGGGAATGATGGTGATGCGAGCGGCGGAGTCCTTTGAAGATAGCACCGGGAGGAGGAGTAGGGAGTAGTTTTTGGAGAAAGCACGACTGTTTGTTTTTGGGGTGGAGTCGTGAAAGCATGGGCGATAGCTGCTAGTTTTTTTTTTAAAGTTTGGTGGGTCAAAGTAGATTAGTAGGGTTGGAATAGATGTGTTGTTTCTCACATTTCTTGAACTCACCTTGTATCACCCGCAGTATTATATGTTATGGTTGATATTTTCTAAATTCACGTGCCCTAACAATTATACAATTCTATGCTACTATGCCGCATTCATGTTATAAATGCTAACCTCTTTAAAAAGAAGCATCTTCCGCTTGCGAATAATCTGATGGCTAATGAGGATTAGAAGATAAATCTTGAAAGGGGTGAGCCTGGGATGCTATACTTCGCGATTTGAATTTCACAAAACTTTAAAAATACGACCTAACTTAGAAAAATACTCCAATTGGACGAACAAGGAGTGCGAACACTTACTGAGCGCTTCGATACGAAGTCAAATCGGTTTTCTCTTCTTTTATCATCTTTTCTATTTTCTTCTTTCCCTTTGTGTTGTGCGAGCTCTTGGCCCTTTATGCTTAACATGCCCTTTCTTTTCTCTTTTTATTGACTATTCAACCTTCTTTTTTTTTCTTTTAAGGGTTAACAATGAAAAATCTTAAACCGGTATACTCGTGACAAATTTATCATAAACTAATTTTTTGACCATAAAAAAATCATAAATTGATTCACATGTGACAAATTTATCCCAAACTAATTTTTTGACTATAAAAAAACTCCAAACTAGTATACTTATGACAAATTTACCCTCCTTTAAATTGAATTCATACAACGAAAAATCACAAGCTAGTACACCTATGACAAACATATATAAATGCCCTAAATTGGTACATCCATCAACTATCATGTGTCATCTAATTTAGCAATTTAATAGTAAAATTTAACGGAAACTAATAGAGGGTAAATTTATCACAGGCCTACCAGTTTATAATTTTTGTTGGTCAAAAAATTAGTTTTGAATAAATTTATCACTTGTGTACCAGTTTGAGATTTTCCGTGGCATTAACCCTATTGTATATATTTTGAAAATGTAACATTTGTTCTTATTTTGACTTGGTCAAAAGTGGGTTGTTTAAAAAATGATTAATACTAGGAAAAACCCCAAATTTGTATATTTGTGATAAATTTACTCAAAACTATTTGTTTGACCACCAAAAACTTCAAATTGGTATACTTGAGACAATTTTACCCTCCGTTAATTTTCGTAAAATTTTACAGTCAAATTTATGAGTTTGATAACACATGTCAATTGATGGAGGTATCAGTTTAGGGTTTTACTCTCCGTTTGTTATAGATGTACCAATTTGTAATTTTTCGCGTTATTAATTCAATTTAATAGAGGGTAAATTTGTTACAAATGTATTAGTTTGGAATTTTTGTAGTCAAAAAATTAGTTTTGAATAAATTTACCCACAAAAGATGGCTGGCGCTGATGTTAGCGATTTCTAGCCAAAATTAGTTGGAAGGATTAAATTGGCAATTCGTTAAAATGTTTAAGACTAAATTGGTAAATAGTCAATATGTTTAGGACTAAATTGGCACAATTGAAAGGTTTATGACTGAATTGGAAACTTTTTAAAAGGTTTATGACTGAATTGGGAAATTAAAAAGTTTAGGATTGAATTGGCCGCTGTACAATCGGTTTAAGACTTTTTGGACAATTTTCTCTAGGAGAAACCCAGTTCCTAGCTTTACAACCTTGTATATAAATGGATGAAGGTTTGTTTATTCTGAAAATAAGAGTTTTTTTTTTTCAGACCGAGAAAAGAGTTTGTGAGCTTCTAGATTAACCTTGTGGAATTGAAGGCAAACATTATGGCTTCTCTCTTCAATGCATGCACGACTTTACAGAAGTCCAGATCATTTACTTGTGCTTAGTTTATGAATATTTCAAGTTTTGGTCAAGAGGGTAACCCAAAGAAAGTTTTCTATTGAAGAAGACAGAGAGCTTCATTTTTGAATTATTACTGTTAAGGGTAATATCACAAAAAACCATAAACTGGTACACTTGTGATAAATTTACTTAAAACTAATGTTTTGAACACCAAAAACTCCAAATTGATACATCTATAATGAATTTACCCAAAATTAATTTTTTGACCATAAAAAGCTCTAAACTAGTATACTTGTGACAAATATATCATATGTTAGTTTCCATCATATTGAATTAATACAATAAAAAATCACATACTAGTACACATGTGACAAACGGAGGGTAAAACTCCAAACTTGTATACCTGTCAATTATCACGTGTTTTCGACCAAAAAAAAATTGTTACATGTCATTTAATTCAGCAATTTAACAGCAAAATTTAACGGAGGGTAAATTTATCAAATGTGTACAAATTTGGTGTTTTTGATAGTCAAAAAATTAATTTTGAGTAAATTATTTCACATATGTATCAGTTTTGAATTTTTCGTGATATTGACCCTTATTTTTACAACTATTAATAGTGGGTCCATCGACATAATTTGGGAAAAACAAAACGGGTAGCTCCTTTCTCTCTCTGTCTCTCTACACCCTTGACACAGGAGCAACATTGGCCACCTCCTGACATGGAAGCTGAAGCTGAGATCCATGAAGAAGCCAAAGAGATGGGCTCACAGACGCCTAAGCAAACAGTGGAGGCAAGAGTACCAAGACCTCCACACAATTACGTGGCCATTGTGAAAGATTCTGACGTGCCCATTGAAACTTCGTCTCTCGAAATGCTCTGCGATCAGCTCCACGACGGAGTGGTTTTGCAACAGGGGAAGAGAGTGAGCCTCTCTCTCTCTCTCTCTCTCTCTCACAAACACACGATTTTTCTGACCTTCGTTCTAAATTGAAAAAGAAAAGAGCATTTTATATGGACTTTGATATATGCTGCAATTGTAGAAATGAATACGAAATTTCAATCCTTTCAGAAGTACTGGGTCGACAGGCATCTGAACAAGAATTGCTTCATGGTGTTTGCGAGGGAGCTTGCAATTACATGGGGCGACTCCGACCAGTACTGGGGATGGACGACCGTCAAAGAGTCCGGGTAAGAAGTGTCAATATTCTAAAAAAAAAAAAAGAACAAATAAAATGAGATCATCATTTCTCTTGGAAAAAATCTGCTAAAAAAGAAAAAGGAAAACATTTGATTTCCTCGTTGTTATCAAATTTTCTTTATCTTGGACAAAAAAGGCGAATTCAGCTCTTGTGCTTGTTCGGGTCGCTCGCTGCAATGACATGTAGTTTGTTTTTAGCCCCTCGCTGCTTCGTTTGAATAATTTATGTTCATCTGTACACCAACCTGTGCAAAACATGAAGTACACAAGCTCTAATCGAAAAATATGGATGTTCCAGTTCTGGTACTTGGTCAATGCACTTGTAAAAGAAAATTCACAGACATGTGAAGTTAACTATTTATGACAGATTGTTTATCATATAAAAGCTATTATGATTTTCGCCTTTTAACCGGTGATGGAGTGTTTTGAGAGGGTTACCAATCTTCTATCCTTTTAGTTAGCATGTGAAGTTAAAGTATTTATGACTATTGGTTCAAATTTTTGGTTTGGACATTCTAGTGTAGTATCGGAGTCCCATTCTAAGTTCTTCAGATTCCATATAATAGTTCATTTTCCGCTTGGATCTCATTCCTTGCTATTTTATTCCACTTGCAACACAATTGTCCCTTTGTTCCGGCAAGCACTTCTTATGTAAATATGATCTGCACTAGGAAAATCTATTGAAGCAACTCGTGTAGCTATTTTTTCTTTTCTTTCATTTCATCCTCTAATTTGATGGGGGAATGAACACATTAGCGATTCTTCTTCCGCAAAAGTCTAACCCTTACACTGAACTTTAATTTTCACAGTAATGTGGATGTTGAGGTAGCTGAACTGAGAAGTGTGTGCTTGCTGGAAATCAGTGGGAAGTTCCGAACGATCATGCTCTCTCCAAAGACCTTGTATGAAGTCTCGTTGGTGGCATCAATGACTGAGTCAAGTCAGGGTTAGGGCGTTCCCGTGAACATCAACCTTACTCTACCGGATGCGTCGAAACTGGAAAGCATGGAGAGTTTGCAGGATATGCCCCGACGGAAGTGGAAAAACATTTTGATGGGCGAATTCATGACTTCGTTCGAAAATATCGGAGAAATCACCTTTCGTTTATCCGAATGCAGTGCTAATTGGAAACAGGGGCTAGTCGTCAAGGGTGTTGCTTTTCGACCCAAAAACTGAAGTTGGTAGGTGAGGCTTTGGCTATTCATTTCTTATGTTCAAAAGGGAAAAAGTAGCCTTGATTAGTGGATTGTTGTCACGACTCGCGTATGTTAGTGGGTACCAATAGGTATGTGTACATTCTTGTTACTTGCTCACATTGTGAGGCGTGCTATTTCTTGTTTTCTTGAATTTATCGTTATCTAAAGAATGATAGCTTGGAACTTTCGTTTATGCAACTCTCAAGTGATTGGCTGAGTGGTTAATCACTTGATTTGGATCTATTAGATCATGTGTTCAAATCACCATGTCATCCGTTCATATTAACCTTGGGAGCATGCCCGGCCCTTTATGGGTGAAGCCTTAGCTGATATACGTAAATGATTGATTTGTGTGTATCCATAAGGTTAAGTCGAGTGGCAAAGCTTGGATACTCATGTTAATTAGAAAAAAAAAACCTTTGATTTATATGGAAAGACGAATTCTTTCACTCCCTATCAATCTTACTTTCTGAGTTTCAAGAGGAAGCTCTCAAAGCCAACGGTATGGACGGAAACTTGGTTCAAAGGGGTATAGATTCTTCGTTAGGCTTATTAATCATATTCTTATCTACACGCCCCATACTTGATTAAGATACGTATAGTCATCTTGTTGAGACTATATACTATATATACTGTCCTTTTTTCAATGACCCCCAGCTTCCAAATTCACTTAATCTAAGATAAATTACCTTGAGTCTCAACGCCCCCCTTCAAAGAAAAATTTTAGGAGTTGAACTATAACAATTATCATTGACAAACTGCCAGACTTTTAGTATAAAGTAAAAAAAAAAAATCTCCTTGAGCTTGTAAAAAGAGGAAGGGTTAATACCACGAAAAATCTAAAGTTGGTATACTAGTGATAATTTTACCTCAAATTAAATTTTTAACTACAAAAAATCCCAAATTGGTTCTGTGATAAATTTACTCTAAACCAATTTTTTAACAAAAAAAAACTCCAAACTGGTACACCTATGACAAATTTACCCTCTATTAGCTGCCGTCAAATTTTACTGTTAATTTGCTGATGTAGATGGTACATTGTGACGTGGTATGGTGACGTGGCAAATTAACATGAAAATATATACGGTAAATATCATGAAAACCCCCAAACAGGTCTGCTAACAAAGGGTAAATTTGTCACAAGATTGCCATTTTGGGGTTTTTGATGGTTAAAAAATTGTTTTAGGGTAAATTTGTTACAAATGTACGGTTTGAGGTTTTTTGTGATCAAAAAATTAGTTTGGCCGGGATAAATTTATTACCGGTATATCAGTTTGGGATTTTTCGTGATCAAAAGATTAATTTGGGATAATATGAGATTTTCCATGGTAATAACTCAAGAAAGAAATGTTAAAGTATAACCTTTAGCAGCAATGTACCTGATTTTAACTCCTGTCCGCTCCCGAATAAAGCAACTTACTTTTGTGTGAGAGACCATAACTTTCTCGAGCTTGAAACGAAGATTTTCAGTGCCATACTTGTCTAGGCATCCCAAAAGCAGCATTTGGATTCTAAGACGTGGGCCTCATGACATCAAATTCTCTCCTTCTCATTACTAAAGAAGCTTTGAGACCCGTCCCTAAAAGCAAAGCCAGACTCGGATGGCCAAGTCATATGTACGTCCGATTTGAACGCCCTGAGCGCTTTAATAATTTGGTCCTTTCGGATTTTCGAATTTCGGTTTTATTACCAACCAGGTTCACCGGGAGCTTATGAGGTACATTCGTGTACTGTGCTCACTTTTTTCTACAATTTTCACACTTGGTTGCGATGATTTGTCATAATGTCGTAAATCGATTTCGTCGTGTATTGCTTCGTTTTTGTAGTTGATTATGATGACATGTCGTAATATTGTACAATAGATATGAGAAATCATGGAAGTGCTTCACTTTGTCGTGTTGCAATCTTGTTTGTTTTTTGTAGTTCCCTCTTTTCTTTCTTTAAAGAAGATATAAAAACTTCAACGTTACCTTAAGTCATTGGGACGTTTCTGACGTTCGTGGAGTTAAAAAGCGATACACAGTTCGATGTTAGTGTATCACTGACAGGGTTGGTAAATGTTGAATCCGCTGGGAACGGACAAGTGACAAATAACTTGTTAAACCAGTCACTCTTTAGTAACTTACTAACAAGTTTTGACAAGTATCAACATTTTATTTAGGATTAATACCACGAAAAATCCTAATTTGGTACATCTGTAATAATTTTACTCTGAACTTTTTTTTAATCACAAAAAACCCCAAACTGGTACATTTATGATAAATTTACCTCGAACTATTTTTTTACCACCAAAAACCTCAAACTGGTACACCTGTGACAATTTTACCCTAAACTATTTTTTGACCACCAAAAACCTCAAACTGGTACACCTGTGACAATTTTACCCTTGAACTAATTTTTTGACCACTAAAAATCCCAAACCGGTACATTTGTGACAAATTTACCTTCCGTTAGTGTCCGTTAAATTATAGTAATATCATGAAAAATCATAAATTTGTAAACTTGTGACAAATAGAGTGATAAAATCAAAAACCGGTACACATGTCAATTATCACGTGTCATTAAATTTAGTAATTTGACAGTAAAATTTAACGGAAACTAACTTAGGGTAAATTTGTCACAGGTGTACCAGTTTGGGATTTTTGGTGGTAAAAAAATTAGTTCGGAGGTAAAATTATCACATGTATACTAGTGTGGGGGGTTTTTTATGGTCAAAAAAATAGTTCGGGATAAAATTGTCACAAGTGTATCAGTTTAGGGTTTTTTGTGGTAAAAAAATAGTTTTGGGTAAATTTGTCACAGGTGTACCAGTTTAGGGTTTTTCGTGGTATTAATCATTTTTTTATACTTAAAAAATTACCAACTATTTTAACAATATACCAACAATTATTTTAGGGAAAATTTCAAAAATGGGCCCAAAGTTGAATCATTTTCTCAAATAAGAGTTTGAAGTGGATATTGTCTCAAATAAAAGCTTGAAGTGGCCAAATCATCTCAAATAAGGGCTTTAAGTGGCTTAATTGTCTCAAATAAGGACTTTTGGTTGGCTGGTGACTATTCTGTCGTCGGAGAAGGGGTATTTTAGTCAAAAAAATTATAAGTATATTTTTTTGTTTTTTTTTACTTTCCTTTCCTTTTCTTTTTCTTTTTTTCTTTTTGCTTCTTCTCTCCTAGCCGTCATTGTGCCTGGCTGGCGACCTTCGCCAGCCTCCGGCAAGGGCCGCCCTCACTGACGTTGAGTGAGGGTCACCTCACCTGGGCTAGCCTCACCCTCGCCAGCCTAGGTGAGGGCGGCCCTCGCTTGCCCAGGCAATGGTAGCCTCCGCTAGCCTTATTGATGTCCGGTGGATGGAAGAGAGGAAAGAAACAAGAAAAGGGAAAGGAAAAGGAAAAGGGAAACAAAAAAACAGAAAAAAGAAAAAAGAAAAAAAATTAAAAAAAGTAAAAGACGAAAATACCTTTTAGCCGGTGAGGTCAGGTCCTTATTTAAGATTGATATGATCACTTCATGTCCTTATTTGAGACAAGATTCACTTCAAACTCTTATTTGAGGGAATATCCACTTTAGGTTTTTATTTGAGAAAATGACTTCATTTCAGACTACTTTTTGGAATTTTCTCATTATTTTATGGCTTGCCAATGCTGTGAAAGTTACTAGCTTTTATTAGGAATTACCAACTTTAATTTGGTCAATGCACCAACATTCATCATATAAAGATACCAACTAATTTTAATAGTTTAGCAACAATTTATCTTGCTTGGTTTTGAAAAATAACCACATTTAATAATACTTGCAAGAATACCGTCAATTTAAATAATGTACAAACATTTATTTTGTGAGTTTACCTATGCTTTTGAAGTTACTAAGTTTTATTTAAATTACAAACCTTAATTTGATTGATGTAGCAACATTCATCACATTAAAATACTAACTAATTTTAGTTAATTAACAACTTTTTTATCTTGCTTGATTTAGAAAAGTATCCAGATTTTTTATACTCTAAAGATTACCAACTACTTTGTTGATCTACCAACATTTATTCTTGTGTCTTACTGTTTCACCAATCTTTTAATATATGATTGATCGAATTGAATTGATAAAAGTTGTGAAATGAAACTCTATTGATTTTGGACAAGAAAGGAAATGGCTGGAAATTAAAGAATTGTAATGCAACTACTAGAAATTTAAAGTGCCGTAAAAATAATTTGCGAGTAAGTAAAGTATAAAGATAAATCTGCAAGAACATATGATAGATGTTCTGTGAATGATTATACGACTTTTATAAAGATTACAATGTAGGTATTTATGACCCGCTATCTACAATTACTTACAAGTAGTTATTGAATTTGAATCTACAAATAAATTCATAGACATATTTACAGTTAAAAAGTTAAAAAACACGATCTTCTGCACTCGTGTTGATCCATTTGTCTTCATGCTCCAACACCTAGCAAAATCTATAATAGCTTGCTATCAACCTTATTGATTGATGAAGGCCTTTGTTGATAACCTTTGTGATGTTTTCTTGTTGATAACTTTATTGGCGAGTTATCCATTCCTTTCGAGTTGTTGACTATTTTGTCCATTGATGACTTCAATTTTGACCAAACTCTGCTTTCATCAACTGGCGTTACAAGTTGTCTATGATGATCATTAATCATGTTTTGGTGTCAACGCTTATGAATGCCTTGGAAGTTACTAATTTTTATCAATCTTATTTTCATTGAAATACATCATGTTAAAATACCAACTGATTTTAGTCATTGGTTAGCTTTTTATCTTCCTTGATTATGAAAAAGTGTCAACATTCTCTACTTCAAAGATTGCTAACTGTCGCGACCGACCGACACAAACCGACCGACACACGGAGTCGACCCGGTACGCGCTAAGTCTAGGTTTGGGACTTAACTCGGGCTCTCCCAAGCCCATACCGTATCACGACTTAGGGTTTAAGTTTTTAATATGCAGGTGATTTACATGCAGAAATCGTCACTAATCTATTTGGGGTGGGTCGATTAGAAATCCAAATAAGGTGATGGGAGAATTACCCTATTTCTACGAACCAGAGATTAACTGAGTTCGGGGACTTGGTTACACTAGTTGGATAACTAATGCCCTTTCGGTACCTTTTTACCCTGTTCATTTCTGAAAATATTTGTCCAGCAGTTTGGATTGATTTTAGGACTTTTTTCCTAACACATGAGGTGATTAAGCGAGTGCATAATCAGAAACGATTAGCAGTTAATGTAGATATGTAGCCCTAGGCTTTTAACTTTAACTAAGTCAGATGATATTCAAAAATACGATAGCTCATGCAATTATATAAAAAACATGAATAATAACAACGCAATGGTAATAAAAATAACATACGTACTACAACACAACCTCAGGCTTGTCTAATTTAAATAAGACTACAGTATGCACGATAATACAACAAAGGATTAAAACACTCAGATAAGTCACATAAAAAATTTTAATTTAATTTTTTTTTCAAGATAAAAAAAATGATAAAAAAAATGAAATAAGAAAAGAAATAGAAAATATTTTTTTTTAAAAGAGATTTTTATTTTTTTTATTTTTTAATTTTTTAAAATTTTTTAAAAAACTAAATATGGCAAAGGAAAAGGAAAAAAAACCTTTTATAATTTAATTTTTTAAAAAATTTTTGAAATTTTTAATTATTTTTTTTAAATAAATAAAAAAGAAAAAGAAAAAGGAAAAGAAAAACCCCTTTTTAAATTTTTTAAATTTTTTAAATTTATTATTATTTTTTAAAATAAAATAAAATAAAATAATTAAACCGGTCGGGTCGGGTCAGATTCGGGTTAGTCGGAACCGACCTGGGTCAACGGACTCGACCCATCGCGTTGACCCGGGTCGGAATTTCGGATCCGAACCGGGTCAAAGGTCAACTCGGGTCATTGACCCGGGTACGGACCAGATCGGGCCTGGTTGGGGCTCGATCCGATGGATGAAGACAAAATTAGGCTAGTTCAACCGGATTGAACCAGCCCAGTTTACTTGCAAACCAGTCTGCAGACCGGTCGAACCGGTCCATAGACTGGTCTAGGAATGGCTCCCGCGTGACTGGGCACGTGGGAGCCTCACCGGCGAAATTCGGCAATTTCGTCGGATGACCCAGGCCACCCACGGCATGGGTCTTCACCCCACAACCCCTACATACCTTTTCCAACGGTTGGGCTCGCCGTCCGATTGCGCAATTGCCGGTCAGCGACTAAAAACAGACCCGGCTCATGGAGGCGTTTCATCGAGCACTTGGCGTGCACGATGAAAATCTGAAGATTTCGACCTCCTTCGGCATTCCAGTCGACTCTGACGGCTACTGTTCGCCTCCGACGGCAAGTGGGGACCGAGACCGACGACGGTATGGGCCGGGATTCGCACGACATGGCCGGCGCGAGTCTCGGCCACACCGGACACCGAAATAGGGGAAAACAGAGGCGGGGACTCGGGGGAAGCTCACCGGTGCAGCTAGAGCGTCTCCGGCGGATTGGGGGCGACAGCAAGGCTGCTGGCTGTTCTTTTTTCACTCCGACGGCCACTCGATTTGATCTCTCTCTCTCTCTATTCTCTCCCTACTTTCTCTCTCTCTGTCTCTCTCTCAATTGGCCGACTGGTCTCTCTCTCTCTCTCTCTCTCTCTGGCCTTTTATAGGCTGGCGACGACAATGATGCTCTGCTCCATTGCGTTTGCAATGACGACGGCCTACACCGGCCTATTCTGGCTGCGACTTCGCAGCCATTAGGCCGATGCAGGGGGTAGGCACAGATGGGGCAGACGCAGAGGAAGAAGAGAGGGGAGGGAGGTCCAGGAATCCCGGGCAGATAGGATTGGCCTTAATGGCTAGTCTCGTTGGCGTGCTTGCTTGGCGGGCCTCTGACTTGATGGTGATGGGGTAGAGTTGCTCGGCCGCTTGCCGTACTACAGCTGGAGCAGAGGCGAACAGAGGAAAGAAAGGGACAACGGCGCATGGGGGAGAAGGAAGAGAAGAAGCTGGGTTGGGTCAGGCCCAGCCCGTGCGGGGAAAAGAAGAGGAGGAGGCCTGGGCCCACGAGGGAAAAAATGAGGTCGGGCTGGGCCAGCCTTGGCCCAGCTCGATCTGATTTGATTGATTTTTTTAAATAAAATTTTTAATTTTTTTAATTTATTATTATTTTTAATGATAATTTTTTTAGATTAATTAAGAAAATATGCTCTAATAGGCTCTATTGATACAAATATACATAATGTCTATATGCAATGCATTTAAATAGAAATATTTTTTGTTTTAAGAACTAAAAAAAATTAATTCCTAATTTTTGTGCATTTAATTTTGGGCAAATTAAAAATAGGTATCAATAGCTATCCCTCTTTGAAGGTAAGCTTGTAGAGTTTGAGCTCGCAGAGGTTATGTTCAAAGATAAAATAACACCTAAATTTGGCCCATGCATGCTCAATGAATGATATTTTTGGCGAGACTGGGGTCCCATTTTTATGATGCGATATAAGATGATGCGTGCTAAATCAAATAAAGACATACCTAGGGCTACTTACCTTGCCGAAGGGTAGAGTAATTCTAGATAGTTGATATTGTGTGTCGAGGACCCGAACCTATCTTCGGTCGCTTTGACCGGGGGGGGAATGGTTTGTCTAGGACTCGAACCTTTCTTCGGTCGCCTTGACTGACTGGATTTTGCCAAAATGCTTGGGGGTCTTCTCCCGAGGATTTGGTGGTTTGCCTGGTGGGTCCTCGTCAGCAGGTCTTGAAAAGGCTCAAACAATGAGCACCTGGGGGTCCTCGCCCGAGGATTTGATGATTTTCCTGGTGGGTCCTCTCTAGCAGGTCTTGAAAAGGCTCAAACGATAAGCACCTGGGGGTCCTCGCCCGAGGATTTGATGGTTTGCCTGGTGGGTCCTCGCCAGCAGGTCTTGAAAAACTCAAACATTGAGCACTTGGGAGTCCTTGCCCGAGGATTTGATGCGAGCAGAGGGAGTTGATCTCGTGCTCAAAAAGGGTGAACAAATGGGTCAATCCATTGTTTAAAGGGTACCATAATAATCGTAGGTACATGGATTTTTGAAACCGGCATAGGTAGAATATTCTTACCTCGCGTTCTTGTCTTTTACGAGCATGTCTCCTGTCAAGCAAGTTTTCTTTGTACAAACACATATGCATTCATTGAAGGAATAGACAACTAAGGCTATTTTTAGAATATTGGATGAAATATCTTGATCAGCAAGCCAAAATGCTTTTCTTTTTCAAAGGAACACCCAGTTTACCTTCTGGGTAGTTTGAAAAGAAATCTGATGATTTTGGGATCGGGTAAGAGTAGAATGTACTTACCTGAGCACGTTCCCGGAGGTTTGATGTATCATCTGCTAAATAACCAACCTTTTTCGGGGCATCTCTCTTGAGATGATAACGAGGGCTCCTCCAAGGCTCGAATTTTCGTGTCCTATCACTAGGGATTAAAACCCTGAGCTGTCAAAGATGATTAGCACAAACATGCATATTTTCATCAGGGATAGACAAACTAGACTATCCCAAAATGTGTATTTGAAAGTTCATGCAAGGTTATTTTGCCATATTTGCATCACCAAACATCCACCGAGGGTTAATCAAGATGATTTTCGCTCTCAAGGTGGACTTTTCGAGATGCTGAACGAGGGACTTTCAGTCAGAAAGGACTTTTCACTCACTCTCACTAAAAATGGTTGTTTGTCCCGTCCATTAATGCGGGAACATCGAATGCACTCATTCTGACCGTTATCATATCAACAAGGGTCTGAGTTTTCTCGCAAGCGGTACGACACTGCCAATCTGAGAGGTTTTCTTCAGGTTTGTGATGTAGGCTTGGTCAATGGCTTAACAAAGGTGACTGTCCAAGTCAAGGCTATGAAAGAAAATATCTTGCAATTATGTCCAGATTTACAAGTCAATAACCCTACAAAATGAGATAAAAATAGTCTTGCTCGCACTTTCTCGAGCGTTGTTTATAAACATTTGAAATTCCACGTTAATTCAAGTGCCCCAGTCAGAAGAGACTTCATTAGGGATGTACGTGGGTTTGGTTTATAGGTTGAGGAACGAAGTGATCGGTAGGCTAAAAAATGTGTGTAAGGGTGAGAATTGGTGATCATCTTAGCATTGTCACTAGTCTTCTTCTCTACAATCAGGATCTTTTTGGAAGACTCCCCGGATAATCTTGTGTTTTAGCATTTTTAACAACTTTATTTTGAGGAGCTTTTGTGTCAAGCATTTTTCTGGACACCATTTTATTTGTCATGTTGCAGATCTTTGCCAAGACAGAGTTCTTAAAGTAGGAATATGTATCAAAGGAGAACTCAAGTCTAAATCCTTTGGGGTTGTCTATTCTCCGCCACTTAACAACTTTGAAGTATTTGAGAGCACTTTATCATGCTCAGATATCTCCTCAGCTAAAACTTCATCTTTTCATAGCAGTCACCCAGAAATTAGGGACTCCTTTCTCTTCATCTTTGTCATTATTTTTCTTCTTCTCTTTTTCTTTTCTTTTTTCAATTCATGGGCATTGGCCTTACTTTTACTAGGCACACTACTTTTTCATGCCCCTATTTTTTGCACTTTTGGCTGTTGTTCTGGTATTGTCAAGACTAGCCTAAACGAGGTTGAATAGAACAATGTTATTAGGCTCTTGGAGTCTTCATCTTCATTCAATACTTTAGACCATGATGTTCAAACTGTGGTGACTTTTACCTTGCCCCAGTGTGTGAGATGATCACCAATTGGGTTCGTACGAAATGAAATTACATGCTCAATTGGGCTAGCAAGGGATAAAAGTTTATGGGATAGAAAAAGAATTGCTCTTCGTCATCCTAGGGCATTTAAATTATCGCGAGAGTTCATCTATAATAACAACACTCAAAGATTAATGCAAATGAGAGTAAGAAAATTTCTATTCGTCTTTTCACCTTATGCGAGCTGTTGCAGCTGATGATTATAGAAACTTTTAGATATTACAAACTCATCATCCTTCTTGTCTTGCTCAGTGAAAACATCACTGTTATCAATAAGATATTGGCATTTTGGACAGGCATTAATTTGCTGCTTCTCTCTTGACAAAGCCCTCTTAGTCTCGACTCTCTGGCCGTCAATGGTGTGCTTGTCTTAGAGGACTCCGTTGAGGATCACGGGTTCTGTGAAAATAGTGAGGTTGAAGCCACGGGGGCGGTGACTGAAAAGGAAAGAGGCTCTTCTTGCTCCATTTGAATTCGAATTCTCCCAATGATGCTGGTTTACCTCAAGCTGCCATAATGTGGGGCGGTTCTTGACAGGAGTAATTTGAAAGGAATCTCTGAGTGTGGGCTCAAAAATTGTCAAGCAAAGGATTAATGGTAGTGTATGGGCAGAGAAATGAATTGCCTCTCGTCATTTTGGCTATCATACCTTATGCGAGAAATCCCTTTACCTTGTAGAAATGAAACCTCTTCACTCATCTTGCAAGAGTTTGGTATGTGAGAATGTGTATAGACCAAGGATTGCCTCTCATCATCTTGACACACCTCGTTCAATACACCTAAGCAGTTCGATACAACTTGTCGAATTGTCAAAATTTTCATAGGGAATTGGTAAATTAAACAGGTAAAATTATCATGCAAGAGTCTCTTCCATGTAATGCACTCGAAGGGGAAAATAGTATCCATTTTCTTTAATTATTTCTTTTTTCTTGTTTCTTTTTACTCTTATGAGAAGAATTTTTTTTAAGGGAAAGAGATACATACCTATGCTGGGACAGTGAGGCATATCTGCAAGGTAATAAGAAAGATCGTATTAATGAATGACTTTTTAAGGGATAGGAACTAGAAACGATACAACATTACCCTTCACGATTGACAACTCCTTGAGTTTTCTCGGATGTCTATAATTTCCTTCTGACAAAAACATGAGCTTATGTTAGAAGTGAGATGATTAAGGGTAAATTGAGAACGATACAGATTACCCTTCTTCCATTTTGCCTTCAAAGCTAGCAAAGTCTTTTATTCTCTTTACTTTGTTCAGCCTTCTCTGCCTCAGTCTGTTTCTCCATGTTCTTGGTCTCGAAGCTCGAATGAGATTCTCTATGATTAGGGTAGCCTTCAATTGGAAAATTCCTATTGTCGGTGCATGTTGTGCCAACGCGGTTTTGACATGCTGAGGTATTTCTCGAAAATCCTTTGATTCATGACATGCACAGGGCATGTGCAATTGCTTACATGGGGAACTTCGCAGCAAAGCTAATCTCTACTTTAAAGGTCTTTGACCGATGTGGGCATGACTGACGTTGAGACCTCCATGATTGGTGAGACTAGGATTGACTCTATCTTGTCATATGCAAAGTCCTTTCCAGCTGCTTGCACAGGATCTTTACTCAAATTTGTCCTATATAAAAGAAAAGAATGTGTTATTTTTATGCTAAAGTGAGTGAATTTTAGGAACAAAATACACCTTTTTTTTGATGAATTGGGGAATTGCATGCCCCCTAGTCTATTCTCCCAACTAAGCATTTCTTTGACTCTACGGGGCTGATGTCACTCACTGGCAGTAATGAGATTTGCTCCATGTTTCATTTGAAGATTGAATGATTTTTGCTCGGACTGCCCCTATCAGATGAGTTGGTTCGGTAGCATTACCAGGGACTGATGTGCTCTTTAGTTTGTGCCATTTCCAAATGTTCTTTTTGTAATAATAAATAAAAAAGGAGTATGCTCTGAAACATGAAGTGAGCGAGTTAGAAAAACAAACAGGACTATGAGTATGCATGCTTTTCCAACACCATTCTTCTTTTTTGCCTTTTTGGCAAATGACAAAACGTTTGTTTTATTTTTCAAAAGTTGAGAAACAAGGAAGCATGAGGAAGTTCGGGCCTTAGAATACTTTCCTTTGCATGGTTGGATATCATCAACGGGCTGGTTTGGGATAATTCCTCAGGCTCTCAAAACAAAACATTTGTAACTCTTTTGAATAATTCAAGCGAATTACATTTATTGGAATGGAAATTGCAATACTAAAATTCCAAGCATAATTAAAAATTCAGAAAACTGGGAATCTTAGAAAACAGCTGAGACTTTAGAAAGTAAGAAAAGCTTCCACATATGAGTATTCAAAGTATTAAATATGTCTCTATTCTAAGGGTGGAAAAATTGAGCTTTCAGTTTACTCAATGACGACATCTGTGCCTCCTGCTTGATTGGATGGTGCATTGTGGAATGAAAACATCTTTGTATCCAACAATTTCTGGACCTTATTTTTCAAAACAATACAGTCATTGACAGAATGTCCCGTTTCACCCAGATGATAGTCACAAGCCTTGAAGGGATCGTAGTTGGGGAAACGCTTAGGATTTTCACATTTTGGCTCTTTAGTAAGCAACCTCTTTTCCAAGAGAATAGGTGGGATCTGAGACATAGGTAAAGGGAGTGGCGTGAATTGCTTTTTGTCATTTCGCCTTTGGGGCGGCTTGCGGCCTGAGATCGGTTGTTGTCTACTGCTCATCTAAACCATTGGGGAAGGACGAACGGTTTGGGTGTATGCAACATCCGCATCTGTCAAGGGTTCTTTCTCCTTCTTCATGCTGAGTTTCTTGGAAGTGGGGTCTGTGAACCACCCCTCACGCAGTCTCGTTTCAATTCGTTCCCCCACAGGAGCAAGACGATTAAGCGATTCAGCAATGGCACAAAACAGGCGATGTCTGTATTCATATGGAAGAGACTTTATGAATAACTTCACTTGTTCATGATCAGTGAGTTGTGGGATAACCTGGGCAGCCAAGTTTCTCCATCGAGTGGCGTACTCTTTGAAGGACTCACTCTTCTTCTTCTCAGTGCGCTCCAAATCGTCACGAGTGAAAGTGATGTCGAGGTTGAAGTGATACTACTTGAGAAATGCATCAGCGGCATCATCCCAAGACTTAAAAGTATCCACATCTTTTGACATATACCATGTCAAAGTTGGTCCCGTCAAACTTACTTGAAAGGTCTGAATCATGAGGGGTTCATTATCAACGTACTGGGTCATCCGCACATGATACATGTGCAAATGATGTTTGGGACACGAGGTGCCATCATACTTATCGAATTCTGGCATCTTGAATTTTTCTGGTATTTTGACCTGTTTGTATATAGACAGGTCAAGTGAGACAGCATGTTGCGGGCCTTGTAGTTGTTTCAGCATTTTTTCGACTTTTGTAAGGCGTTTATCCTGTTCTGTCATCGGTATAGCTTCAAACTCAGGTTTTTTGATAGCAAGGGGAAGCGGATCGTCCTCTAGCAAAGGCATTTTGCTATCACTGGCGGAGGTTTTGTCTTTTTCAGTAGATGGTAGTGGAAACACCACTTCAACTGCTGCGGGCATGGGCGTGAGCTTGCCCTGAATGGATTCCACCTGCTTCATGAGATTTTAGATCGCGTTGAGGACCAGCTTCATCTCATCCTCCATGTTATTGAGACGGACGTTTTCTTCGGCCATTTTTTAACTACCTGTGAAAACGTTGAAATGAATGAGTATAATGTCCAATAAAAGTATCATTCTATGACCTAGTCATATTATTATTACATAATTTCTTTATTTGCAAAGAAAAAAAATGAGAAAAAGGGTTTTTATTAATATAAACATTACATGCGGCGTCCCCGGGGTTCAAACCCCGGTCGCCTCGGACTGTTACGCCTCATTCCCGGATACCACTGGGCTGAAGGCCGCGGTGGTGTCACTAAGGGGCAAAAAATTTTATTTAAAGCATAAAAAGTGGCCCGAGTCATATTAGCATTAGTACAACCTAAAAACACTTTTAAGGAAGAAAACCAAAACCCCTAAACATAAATACTAGGGAAATATACAAAAAGTGGCTTTTAACAAAAAGGACGCTCTTCCCGGATGCTCATTTTATAAACGATGGGAAAGCTACAGTTTTCTCGGAGCTGCTTATTTTCACGGACAAGCTCCGCAATAAGTGTATCCCTCGTCTCGTCGGTCCCACCGTGCCAGAAATTTTCTTAGGAGCGGGAAGAAATTGGGCATTAGTTCTTGCTATCGTGTATAGAATGTAATCAATAGGTGGCCTAATAATAACAAATCAATTGAATTAGTAGGCTGCATAATAAAATGAGAAGGGATAGAATATATACCTTTCCTTGAATCATGACAATCACAACGACATACACATAAGGAGTGAGGTTCGATTTCTTTTTTAGACTAGCTTATCAAAATAAAATTAAAAGGGTGCCTGACCGTCGCAGTCTCGCGTTGGTGTTAAGTCCTTTTAATCTCGGCCAAATCGAAAGGAATATCTTGTAATCACGTGAATAGCGGCTAAAGATATTTCTTTGCGATTTTTTAGAAATAAATTTCGGGAAAAAGAAAAGCAACCTCTACATCGCGGGCTCTCGTTCGAGGTCGTATCTTTCTTAACACTATCCTTAAATGTCCTATCACGGCCCAAGTCTGGCAGCATGGTTGTCTGTGCAATAGTGTAGTGATAAATCATTAAAGCATGCACAACAATTTATAAACAATCAATTTGAACCTGCAAGACAAATAACGCCTTAACGTCAAGCTTGTACCTAGAGTCATTGCTGCCAAACAAAAATTATTTTGAATAGGGTAAAAATTTGGCTTAAGTCCACTTTTAAAAATGCAAGTCTCTAGTGGAGTCGCTAGTCTGTCGCGACCGATCTCCACATGGAGTCGACCCGGTACACGCTAAGTCTAGGTTTGGGACTTAACTCGGGCTCTCTCAAGCCCATACCGTTTCGTGACTTAGGGTTTAAGTTTTTAACATGCAGGTGATTTACATGCAGGAGTCGCCACTAATTTATTTGGGGTGGGTCGATTAGAAACCCAAATAAGGTGATTGGAGAATCACCCTATTCCTACGAACCAGAGATTAACTGAGTTCAGGGACTTGGTTATACTAGTTGGATAACTAATGCCCTTTCAGTACCTTTTTACCCTATTTATTTATGAAAACATTTGTCAAGTAGTTTGAATTGATTTTAGGACTTTTTTTCCTAACACGTGAGGTGATCAAGTGAGTGCATAATCAGAAACGATTAGCAGTCAATGTAGATATGCAACCCTAGGGTTCTAACTTTAATTAAGTCAGATGACATTCAGAAATACGACAGTTCATGCAATTGTATAAAAAACATGCATAATAACAACGCAACGGTATTAAAAATAACATATATACTACTGCACAACCTCAAGCTTGTCTAATTTAAATAAGACTACAGCATGCACGATAATACAACAAATGATTAAAATACTCAGATAAGTCACATAAAAAAATTTAATTTAATTTTTTTTTCAAGATAAAAAATGATAAAAAAATGAAATAAGAAAAGAAACAGAAAATATTTTTTAAAAGAAATTTTTAATTTTTAATTTTTTAAAAAAAATTTCTTTTAATTTTTTAAAAAAACTAAATACGGAAAAAGAAAAGGAAAAAAACCTTTTTATAATTTAATTTTTATAATTTTTATAATTTTATAATTAATTTTTAAAAAATAAATAGAAAAAAAGGAAAAGAAAAACCCCTTTTTTAATTTTTTTACTTTTTTAAATTTATTATTATTATTTTTTTAAAATAAAATAAAATAAAATAATAAAACCGGTCGGGTTGGGTTGGATCCGAGTTGGTCGGAACCGACCCGGGTCAACGAACCATACCCATCGCGTTGACCTTGGTCGGATTTTCGGATCCGAACTGGGTCAAGGGTCAACCTGGGTCATTGACCCGGGTACGGATCGGATCGGGCCCGGTTGGGGCCCGGTCCAATGGATGAAGACAAAATTGGGCTGGTTCAACCAGGTTGAACCGGCCCAGTTTATTTGCAAACCAGTTTGCAGATCGATCGAGCCGATCCACAGACCAGTCAAATCGGTCCACAGACCGGTCTAGGAATGGCTCCCGTGTGACTGGGCACGCAGGAGCCTCGTCAGCGAAATTTGGTGATTTCGCCGGATGACCCAGGCCACCCACGGCCTGGGTCTTCACCCTACAACCCCCACATACCTTTTCCGATGGCTGGGCTCGCTGTCCGACTGCCCGATCGCTGGTTGGCAACCAAAAACAGACTCGGCTCATGGAGGCGTTTCATCGAGCACTTGGCGTGCATGATGAAAATATGAAGATTTCGACCTCCTCCGGCATTTCGGTTGACTCTGATGGCTACTGTTCGCCTCCGACGGCAAGTGGGGACTGGGACCGACAATGGTATGGGCTGGGATTCGCGCAACACGGGCGGCGTGAGTCCCGGCCACACCGGGCACTGAAACAGGGGAAAACAGAGGCGGGGACTCGGGGGAAGCTCACCAGCGCTGCTAGAGCGTCTCTGGCGAATTGGGGGCGATGGCAAGGCTGCTGGCTGTTCTTTTTTTACTCCAACGGCCACTCGGTTTGATCTCTCTCTCTCTCTCTCTCTCTCTCTCTCTCTATTCTCTCCCCGCTTTCTCTCTCTCTGTCTCTCTCTCAATTGGCCGACCGGTCTCTCTCTCTCTCTGGTCTTTTATAGGCTGGCGACGACGATGCTGCTTTGCTTTGTTGCGTCTGCAATGACGACGGCCTACATTGGCCTACTCTGGCCGTGACTTCGCAGCCATTAATTTATTGAAACACCAACATTCGTTACATTAAGATACCAAATAGTTTTAGTCGATTACCAACATATTATTTTTCTGGTTTTGAAAATCTAACTGATGTACCAACATTCGTCACATTTGGATATCAACTAATTTCGATCAATTTACCAACTTTTTATGTTGCTTGATTTACAAAAGTTTCAACCTTTCTTTACACTTTCCAGATAGTCAACTACTTTATTAATCTACCGACATTTTTTCTTGTGACTTGCCAATGCATTTGAAGCTATTAACTTATATATGAATTTATCAATCTTGAATTGATTGAAGCGCCAATGTTCTTTACATTACCAACTAATTTTAGTCACTTACCAACTCTTTATCTTTCTTAATTTTGAAAAATACCAACATTTCCATATAATTTAGATAATACCAACTATTGTAATATTTTACGAATAGTATTATTTATGGTTTACTAACATCTTGAAAATTACTAACTTTTATAAGAAATTACCACCTTAATTTGACTGATGTACTGACAACGTCACATTAATATATCAACTAATTGTGGTGACTTACCAACTTTTTATCTTAGTTCAATTTGAAAAGTATCAACATTTCTTTATACTTTTAGGATTACCATATGTTTTCATAATATATCGATATTTACTCTTATGGCTTACCAACACGTTTGAAGTCATTAACTTTTATTCAAAATTATCAACCTTAATTTGATCGACGTACCAACATTCATCACATTAACATATCAACTTACCTTTGTCACTTACCAACTGTTTATCTTGCTAGGTTTTGAAAAGCACAAATAATTTCTTTATACTTTCGAGATGACCAACTATTTTAATAATCTACCAATATTTATTTGTGTAGGTTACCAACACTTTTATTTGAACTTGCCAACCTTAATTTGACTGACGTATCTTCATTTGTCCCATTATTTTTTAATATAACGAATCCTTGAGTCAAATTAAGATTGGTAATTTGCGAATAAAATAACTTCGAAGGCGTTCGTAGAACACAATAATATATGTTCGTAGATTATTAAAGTAATAAGTAATTTTTGAAGTATTAGGAAATGATGGTACTTTTCAAAATCTAACAAGATAAAAAGTTGGTTAGTGACTAAATGAGTTGGTATATTAAAGTGATGAATGTTGGTATGTCAGCAAAATTAAAATTTGTGATTCGAATACAAGTTAGTCGCTTCAAACCATGAGAATAAATGGTGATAATTTTTTTTTGTTAAAATAGTTGGTAATCTTGGAAGTATAAGATGTTGGTACTTTTCAAAATCTAGCAAGATAACAAATTGGTAAGTGGCTAGATGAGTTGGTATATTAAATCAGCTTTAATTACAGGTAGAGCAAAAATTATGTTCTATTAAGTTTTGGCTCATGTGGACTGAAAGGCTGATACATATAAATTCTTCTTTAAATGTGAATAATTGATTAATTTTGAAACGTCACGCCGTGATAACTAGGTGGTTGCGGCTTTCCTTGAACTTAAATGGTTATATTGGTATTTGTTTCATAAGTATGCCATTGGAATCAAGTTTCCCACAGCCATTATCTACCGCATCACCATTACTTTTCTAAATGAAGGTTTCAGAATTATTAGCGCAAGCACTTTGCTTGGTATAAAAGTGGTTTTATTCTTTACCCTACTGGCAATATGTGTTCTTCACAGAGCTAAAATGCAGAGCCCCAAGTCCTTAAGATCACACTACCATTTTCTGTCACAAAGAATGGAAATTGTTCACTAGAGAACCAACAAGCCAATAGGTTGTCCATGTCTTGTAGCACATTTGTACAAGTACTTTAGTGCAGTTTTTTTGGGAAATTAGTGGAGAATATAGAGAAGTCCAGCGCATCCTTTGCAAATGGAATCGAACTGTGCTGAAATTCCTCTTCCTTGGTGCATATGAAAGAAGAAATGCTGTGGGATTATTTGCAAGCACATTGGGCCCCTAGAGACAAATCCACCAAGTTCTAGAAGAATATAAGCGTAATCAACCAGAGCCAATGGATTTCTCTAAAATCCCTTGGGACTTTAGACAAAAATTTGAAGAATCTTATCTAGACAACAAGTGTCACGTGAACAGTGACTCACATGAGTATTCTAATCAAACGTGCATTGTAATCTGGGCATGTACCACGAACCCGTCAAGAAGTGAAGGAATCTTGCCAAATTGTCAATATGCGTGCTTTATAATTTGTCAATAATATGTCGGAATCTTCCTACTTTATTGTGTTGGTGTCACTTTATAATTGTCTGTCCTGTATATGGGATCTATTCCCAGGATGTGTTATGGAAAAACAGTCATAAGTGTTGGCTTCCTTGTGTAATTCCTGTAATGCCCTTACCTTCAGTTATAAAAGGCGAGGAAGTGTTTTAATAAAATAATAATGAACTTTCCCTAAAAATCTTCCCACTCTCTCTTATCATGTTCTTGTAAACTTTTAGAATCTATAGGCCTAATGTTACTTGAAGGATAGGAATAAATCTTTGATAAGGTGATATGCTACTTCTCAGGAAAGCAAGTATACTCTTCACTTGCCACTCTAAGTGGGTCAAGTGGATAAAAAACTAAACTAATACTATGAACTTTGAGTCCTTAATGATCATTTCGATGAAGTTTGAAGAATAAAAGGCAGTCCTATTTTGATGGCTGAGGGAAGGGCCTATGTATTGGGTGGGATAACGTATCTGTCTTGAATCTGCTTCTGTTTGGTCACTTTAGCCACCATTAACTCCTGCTGTTATCCATGCTATTTCTTGCTTTACTTGAATTCATTATTATATGTTATTTGGAGAAATGGTACATAGCGAATAGCACGAAACTTTGATGAAATTTTGTTTAATCATTTTATGCTATATATCTACTAGTATTGAGGCACACACTAGAACGTTGAGTGATTATACTTGAAGGGAAACGAAAGAACCAATCTAGGAGAAATTCAAGGGTTACTTATGAGTGTTGTTGGTAGCCATAAGATATCCGTGAATTTGATGGTCACTAAATAAATTGGCTTCATTAGGTGGCTTGATTTTTAAACTTTTTTGTGGAAGGGTAATTATGAAATGTGTAAGAAATAATACAAACACCACATATCCAACGAGGAAATTGTCCAAAAAGTCTTAAACCTATTGTATTTTTGCGAATTTAGTCGTAAACCTTTGCATTTGTGTCAATTTAGTCCGTTTGGCCAATTTTGGTTGGTGGATGCTGATGTGAATGACAGCTGGCGGTGGCAGTCCGACCAACGCTGATGTGGTAATGTTTTAATATTTTGATATTTATTTTTGAATTTTTTTATTAATTCTTTTTTTTTTGAATTTTTTTAGCCCTTCTACCCTAGCTAGTCCGGCGACCGTCTAAAGGCGAGGGTAGGTGAGGTCTACCTCGCTGGCCTTAGGTGAAGATCACCCCCGCCGGCCACTAGCGAGGGTGAGCCTCGCCCGCCCCTAATGGGGCAAGGTTAGCCATGGCGAGGCCGACCTCGCTATTGTTGGGCGAGGGAGAAACCAGCAATAGTGACATTAGCTTCACCTTGGCTGGGTGAGGTCGGTGAGGGAAGAAAGGCAGAAAAAAAGAAAAAAGATAGAAAAAAAGGAAATTTTTTTAAAAAAATGCAAAAAAATATTAAATTATTGAAAATTGCCAGGTTAGCGTTGCTCAGCTAAAATTGGCCAGATGAACTAAATTGATACAAATGCAAAATGTTTATGACTAAATTGACAAAATTAAAATATTTAAGACTGAATTAGCAAAAAAGTAGTAAGTTTAGGACTTTTTGGATAATTTTCTCTCCAATCACAGGATTAAACATGTTACCATACTTGATTTTTCATATAGATATTTTCTTAAGATGAGATTTAAATAGAGTACAACAACAAAGTAAGATTTCTTTATTTTTTCAATAAGAGAAATGTTTTGTTGGATCAGACATCCTATAGCTTGGAACGATAAGATCTAACATGCAAATAATGGAGTGACCAAAATGAAATGATACAGCTGTTGTGACCTCCCAAAGTACATACAATGATGAGGTCGGGGACATTTTGAGGGGCAAAAGTACATCAGAAGTGCTATAACTTGTGTACGGCGATTACTTTGGTATCATAATTTTTTTTCGAATCACTTTAGTGCCAAGTCGAAGAAAAAGATATCACTTTAGTGCCAATTTGATCGGAAATCTGACGTGGCATTTTTTTTATTAATTTTTGACGCCGACGTGGCTCGCCGGAGGATGAGTCAGCATGTACAGTCAGCATTTTTTTTATTTTAAGTAATTTTTTTCAGTGTGTACAGTCAGCATTTTTAATTTTAAATAATTTTTTCCTTTTTCTTTCCTCTTCTTTCCTTTTTCATTTCATTTCATTTTTTTTTCTTTTCTCCCCTCGCTGACTGATTGCCGGTAGCTGGCCGGCCACCAGTGAAGCCTGAGAAGGGTTGGGCAAGGGTCACCCTCGTCAGATTCGGCGAGGGCAGCCCTCACCTGGGCCTGCGAGGGGCGGCCTCGCCTGTCGCCGGCGAGGGTTGCCTTGCCTAGATCTGGCGAGGCCGCCCCTTGCTGGTCATGGGCAAGGCCATCCTCGCCTAGCACTTCCCGGGCTTTGTCGGCGGCCAGCCGTCCACCGGCAACCGGCTGGCGAGGGGAGAAAAGAAAAATTAGAAAAGAAAAGAAAAAGGAAAGAATAGGAAAAAAAAAAGGAAAAAAATTATTTAAAATTAAAAATGCTAACTGTACACGCTGAAAAAAATTATTTAAAATAAAAAAATGCTAATTGTACATACTGACTCATCCTCTGGTGAGCCACGTCGGCGTCAAAAATTAATAAAAAATGTCACGTCGAATTTTCGGTCAAATTGACATTAAAGTGATCTTTTTTCCTCCGACTTGACACCAAAGTGATCCGCAAAAAAGGTTATGACATCAAAGTGATCGCCGTACATAAGTTATGACACTTCTGATGTACTTTTGCCCATTCTGAGGCCATCAGAGAAATATCTTCAACTTCTTTGGGTTTACAAGTCAAGAAATCTAAGATGAGAAACACATGGATGACCACGTCATTTAGCAAAACTTTCTTAGTACACGTTGCATCACTCGTTATCATAATTGCTCGTTATCGTAACTCTTTTTTTTTATTACGATCAAAAGATCATAACTATTGTTTAATAAGCTAATAAATGAATAAACTTATGATGGCAAATTTCAATTCAACGGTATATAAGAAAGAAAACTAATTCAACGGTAAGAAAACTTATTCAAGCTGGAGGGAAGAACGAGCCCAATGGTCGACGCCCTTACCCTTGAGTCTTAAGCAATTTCTAAACATCCTAGACCTCAAAGATCAATTTTGTGCAGCCCAGAATCGCTCACAAACAGATGATCCGACCAATGCACACATGCTTGGCGAAAGATTATGGAGGATAGAAGCATTTGGGTTCTGTATGTTCCAGTGGATTCATCTTATGCTAGGATAAACATTCGAAAAGTCAGTTCTCTGATTCCATTTATTATACCATCGGTTGATGAAAATATACTTAACTACGGCACAATGAACAGGATCCTTTCGGTGCTCTAGCTTGTCCAAGGCAGCGCTATATCTTAATCGGGGTTTCCAATGGTGAGCCCGATTAGCCAGTGCTAGAAGAGGGATTAATTATTATTACCTGCAGCTAGGAGTGAGGAAATTTGTGAAGATTCAGACCGAATAACAGCCGATGATGGACCTGTTGCAGCATCAATGCTGCTTCTCGGTCAGCAGGTCAACCGGTCCCTAATGCAATTGAGCTCCTTATCACTGTCCCCGAATTACTACAATGAGACGAAAGCCAAGTGGAAAGCAGAAGGCAAGCTAATGAAACAAGCAGAAACCTATAAGAAATCAAACAGAGAGAGAGAGAGAATTAATGAAATGGAGGAGGAGAGACATTTGGATTTACGTGTTCGACGAAGATGTAAATGGCGACGACCACAGTGGCCACGATGCCGCTGAGTATGGCGGCGGGACCAGTGAGCAGACTCCACTTGCGGTATATATCATCTTCCTCCTCTTCTCCTTCCTCCCTCCCTCCCTCCCTTTGCGATCAATCTCTCTACAATGCTTGCCTTTTTTTTTATTTTTATTTTAAATAAGTACAGATAACTATGTGAACTTAGTTTATGAATACTGTGATAGACAATAATATTATGAAAGTCACTAATCATGTTTCAGTCATATATATTTTTTAAATTACCTATCATATTTTAATCATGTTCAGTTATGGTTCAGCCCCACAACATGCCATCATACTATGCTCATTTCAAGTTTTGATGAAGAGTGTAACAAATAAAATTTTCTATTGAAGGCTTCGCTTATTTCATAGAGAATAAATGATTTGATCTCTTATATCGCTTACAAAAAGAGTAAATGAAAAATATCTAACCATAAATTATTGTTGATAATGAAAATATTTTTCATCGACTAATTATTTCAAGCAATACAAATTATCATTTTCAGAAATATATTTTTGAAATTTCATATTCCCAAAAATAAACGGACAAAAACATGGCTGCACGTTAGGGCTTCACTTTTGAATATCTACTTTTACAACTATTAATAGTGGCTCCATCAATATTATTTAGGATAAAGAAACCTGTGGAGCTCCTCTCTCTCTCTCTCTCTCTCTCTAGTCTTTACAACCTCAAGAGAAGCAGCAACATTTGGCAGCACCCGACATGGAAGTTGAAGTCGAGATCCTTGAAGAAGCCAAAGAGATGGGCTCACAGGAGCCTAATCAAACAGTGAAAGCAAGATCAAGAAGACCTCCACACAATTACGTGGCCATTGTGAAAGATGCTGACGTGCCCATTGAAACTTTCCCTCTCGACAAGCTCTGCGATCAGCTCTACGACGGTGTGGTTCTGCAAAAGGGGAAGAGAGTGGGCCTTTCTCTCTTGCACAATTTTTCTTACCTTCATTCTAGAAAAAAAAAAAAGAACAAGAGCTTTCTATATAGATTTGATATGTGTTGAATTGTACCAAATAATTGAAATTTCATGGTTGCAGAAGTACTGGGTTGACAGGGATCTGAACAAGAATTGCTTCATGGTGTTTGCGAGGGAGCTTGAAATTACATGGGGCGACACCCCCACGTACTGGCAATGGACGACCGTCAAAGAGTCCGGGTAAGAGACAATACTAAAAAAAAAAAATCACCATTTCTCAAGAAAAGTTCTGCTAAAAAAGAAAAAAATATATATTTGATATACTCATTATTATTGATTTGTATTTATCTTGGACAAAATAAAGCGAATTCACCTCCTGTGCGCAGTCAGGTCATAGGCTGCAATGACTTGTAGTTTATTTTTAGCTCCTCGCTGCTTCATTTGAAAAATTTATGATTGCGTGGAAGCAACCTTTGCAAAATTTTGAAGTACACAAATTACGATTGAAAAAGTGTGGATGTTTCAGTTCTGGAAATTGGTCAATGCACACGTATAAGAAAATTCACGGGCATGGGTAATTATCAATTTATGACAGATTGTTGATCATATGGAGGCTATTATCGTTTCCACCTTTTAACCGGTAATGGAGTGTTTTGAGAGGGACACCAATCTTCTATTCTTTTACTGAGCTCCAATCCACGTCGTACATAGGATCTCGACACATGTTTCCTTGATGCTTAATTGTTGAATTCGACATTCTAAGCATTACGGATCGAGGTACTCTAAAAAATGGAATCTATCCACCACTTTGAGACGATCAAGGAGCCAAGACTTTTAGACTTTCAGTTTAGGATAATAAAGTGACTCTAGACATCGTTAAAATGGAATAGGAAGTTGAGATGCAAATCACATGAACAAATTTCAAGTTTCAAGCATCTTTTCCGACGATGTCTCATGCTCTTATTCCCTTCAAAACTAGCCTTTCGAGCATGCAATTGTTTCTGATATATTTTCAATATTTTTGAACGGTAAGGAGATCAGCTGATAAACTTACAGTCCCTCCCGTTATGCAGTTAGTAATTAGTGTTTTAGTTTTTTTTTTTTTTGGTAAGGGTAAATGTGTAATTAGTGTTTTAGTTTGTCTATTTGGTGTTCATTTCTGCACTAAATGCAGGGAGACAACCCTGTTAGTCATGAAGGTTGTCAGGAACCGTCCTAAGACCAATATACCTCATTGTAGAGACAATAGGGTCGATGCTCTAGACTTACCAACATTCCTAGTTAAACTCATTTTCGTTTGAAAGTTCAAACAATTGAACCTATGAACTAAGAAGATATAATAATTACTCCCTTCGCATCAATGATGCCATCAGGGGCTCTGTTTCACTGACTACTTAATACATGCCTCTTAACAAAGGCGACTTTTTTTTTTTTTTTTGTCGAAAAGAGACAATTTCATTCATTAACGCAAACCATCGGAACATAAATGATGACCAGCAAAGTGGCGAACCCAAAACTTATTTCACTGAGGTGACAATGAACTAAGCTAACCAAATTGATTGTTGTAAGTACATTTCTTCAATCTTTATATGGGGTATAATGATCTTTACATATACGTAGTCTCCTTCCATCCATTATTCAAATTTTTAGCTTGGACGTTGTAATGTAGTATTAAAGCCAATTATGCATTCTTCAGATCCCATTTAATATTTCATTTCCTGAGCGGTTTCTTGATTATCTCATTCCTCGCTATTATATTTCACGTGCAACACAATTGTTCAGGTATGCACTTCATATGCAAATATGATCTGCACTGGGAAAATCCATCAGATCAATTTATGTGCAGCTATTTGTCTTTTGTTTTATTTCATCGTCTAATTTACAGGGGAATGAACACATTAGCAATTCTTCTTCTGCAAACGTCCAACTCCTGACATTCAATTTCAATGTTCACAGTAATGTGGATGTTGAGATAGCTGTACTGAGAAATGTTTGCTGGCTGTTTATCCTTGGGAAGTTCCGAACGGTCATGCTCTCTCCGAATACCTTGTATGAAGTCACGTTGGTGGCATTAATGACTGAGTCAAGTCAGGGTTGGCGCATTCCCGTGAAGTTAGGCATTGTTTTACCGGATGAGTCGAAGATGGAACGCACGGAGGATTTGCAGAACAAGCCCCGAGGAAAGTGGATAAACATTTTGATGGGCGAATTCACGACGTCGTCCAACAATATCGGAGAAATCAGATTTTCTATATCGGAAACCAGTTCTAATTGGAAAAATGGGCTAGTCGTCAAGGGTTTTGCTTTTCGACCCAAAAACTGAGGTTGGTAGGTGGGGCTTTGGCTATCAGTTCCCTATTTTAAACGGGGAAAAAAACATCCTTGATTATTGTATTGTTGTCACAACTCAAGTATGTTTGTGGGTACTGGTAAATATGTGCACATTCTGGTTACTTGCTTATGTTGTAACCGGTAAGGTATGTTATTTCTTCTTCTTCTTGAATTTACCATTATCTTGAGAATGATTGCTTGAAACCTTTGATTTATTGAACCTTTAGACTACGTTTGGTAGTCAGGATATGATAATATTTAGGGTTAATAACACGAAAACCCCAAACTAGTACACTTGTGATAAATTTATCCAAAACTAATTTTTAACCATTAAAAATCTCAAATTGATACACTTATGACAAATTTACGATCCGTTAGTTTTCATTAAATTTTATCGTTAAATTGTTGAGTTGGATGACACGTAATAGTTGACGGGTGTACCGGTTTGGGGTTTTACTTCTCCGTTTGCCATAAGTTTACTAATTTGTGATTTTTCATGATATTAATGTAATTTTACAAAGGGTAAATTTATTATAAAGGTACCAGTTTGAGATTTTTGATGGTAAAAAATTAGTTTATGGTAAATTAATTTGAGATAAATCTATCACAAGTATACAAGTTTTGGGTTTTTCGTGGTATTAACTTTAATATTTATTCAATATTGTGTTTGGTTCTTGCACAAAACAAGATAAAGTCGGATATAGCTTGGATAAAATTATCCCATTGGGGAGGTAGGATAAAGGTGGATAGCATTTCTTATATTGATGATGTAAAAGCTATTTTTCTCGAATAACAAATTTCTTCGATAATAAAACTAAAATAATAATAAAATATAAATAATATTTGAATTCTAATATAAATAAGAAAATTCAAAATAACAAAAAAAATTCATTTTTATTTATTCCTAATTTTATTTATATGTTTGAATTTCTTTCTATTGGATATATATTGATATATATTTAGTGTCTATATTATTACATATTTTAGGTAAAATAGTATATTTTATTATTTGATGACAACTTTTATTAAGGAATGATGGGAGGGAATGAAAAAATAAAAAAAAAAAAGAGAAGGAAAAATAATTTAAAAATAATTAAATAAAAATGAAGTGAAAAAACTTGGATTTTAAATGAACAAATTCAAACTTGAAAAGGATCTTTCTAATTCTCGAAGAATGAGGGGCAATGATATTAAAAAAAAAAAATCTAGTCTCTCTGACTCCCTCTCCTTTGTTGTTTACGTTGAAGCTTCACAACTCCTTCGTAGTTTTTAATTTTACGTCAAAGCTTCATGAGTATGTCGAGTCTTGTTCATGTCAAAAGTCCATGAAAGCAACAAGAGAGTCAAAACTCATTTTCCTCCGTAACTTTTTGGTTCATGTTGAAGTTTCACGAAAGTAGCCAAAGAGTCAAAGCACTATACTTTCATAAACGCAAAAGTAAATGATCATATTTTCTCTCTCTTACTAGATTTGGCAATGAAATTTTAGAGATTTTGACAATCTCTTTTTGTGCATTTTCAGGTTCATTTACATTTATATATCGTAAATACCAAACAATGGACATGATAGGATATGAAAACATTTGGCTCTATTACTATGATTCACCATGGATAGGATATAGCAAAATTCTTGAATTTCAGAACATATCATGTCAAATCCTATCCTGGCTAGAAATCTAGATGGCTAGCCTTAATGGTTAGTTGATTAGTCAATCAACTAATTTAGATTTAGCAAATCCTGCATTCAAATTACAACATCAACCACTCATTACCTTCAGGGGCATGCTTGGCACCTTATGGAGAGCCCTGCCTGATACACGTGGACGGGCAGTTTGTGTGTATTTGTGAGAATTAATCAAGTCGCAAGGTTCAAATACGCATGTTATAAATTTATGTTGAAGGATGAATTCTCTTTCTCTCCTTACCAATCAATTTTAAGAAGAATCTCAAAGCCAATCGGCTAGAAAGAAAGTTAATTCAAAAGGATAATGATTTTACATTGACTTATTAATCATGTTCATACCCACATGTAACTTATGCTAGGAGGACAATTTTCGTGTATCCATAAAAGTTAGTCGACTCTCAAAGTTCGAATACCCATGGTACAAACGAAAACTTTTTGTTTATGCACAAAAATGTATTCCTTTTCTCTCCCTATCAATCTTCCTTTCCGAGTTTCAGAGGAAGCTCTCAAATCCAACATGATGTAAGGGCAGTCGGTTCAGAAAGATATTAATTCTACGCTAGGCTTATTAATCATGTTCATCTCTAGACGCGCCGTACTTGAGTCGTAAATGTGTAGTCATATTCTTCAGAATGTATTTCTTGTTTTTCAATGACCCCCACCTTCCAAGTTAACTTAATCTAAGATAAATTACCCTTAATTCCCCAAAACATCCCCTTCAAAGAAAAAATTCAAGAGTTGAACTATAACAAGTATTATTGACAAACTACCAGATTATTTTCTATGAAGTAGGAAGAAAAATATCCTTGCGCTTGACAAAAAAAGCAAAGAAAGACTAAAGTAAAATCTCTAGCATTAATGTACCTGATTTTAACTTTTTTCCACTCCCGAATAAAGCTGCTGACTTTGTCGGAGAGACCATAATCTCCTCAAGCTCGAAATAAAGATTTTAAGCGCCATCCTTGTTCTGACCAAAAAAAAAAAGTGCCATCCTTGTCCAAGAAGCATCACAAAAGCAGCATTTAGATTCCAAGATGTGTGGGCCTCAAAGACATCAAATTCTCTCTTTATTAAAGAAGCTTTGAGACCGTCCCCAAACTCAAAGCAAAAACTTGGATGGCCAACTCATATGCCTGTGAGCTTTAATAATTTGGTTCAGTCGAATTTGGAAGTTTTCTTTTATTACGAACTCGATTCACAGAGAATCTCTAAGGTATATTAGTGTACCATACCCTCACTTTTTTTTATAATTGTTTTTAAACTTTATTGTATTTGATTACGACGACACATCGTCATCTTATGGTACACCTGAGGCATCATTTAAGTGCCCCTGATTCATGTTGTCATGTTGCAATCTTGTCATTTCTCTTTTATTCTCTCTTTTTTCCCTGAAAGAACAAAAAGAATTTCAACCTTACCTTAAGTCATTGAGACGTTTCTGACATTCAGTGGAGCTAAAAAGCTAAACCCAGTCTTATGTTAAATGTTAAATGTCACTTGTGACGAAAAAGTGACGGATAAGTTGCTAAACCCGTTAGTAACTTATCAACAAGTTTTGACAAGTACCAAGTAATAAATTATCAACTATTTTAACAATCTGTCAACATTTATTTTAATGGCTTACCAACACCATGAAAGTTACTAACTTTTATTAGAAATTATGAATCCTAATTTGACTGATATACCAACATTTGTCAAAATAGCAACATATTTTAATCATTTGGTAGCATTTTATATTGGTTTTGAAAAGTATCAACACTCCTTAAACTATTTTAATAACGTACCGATATTTATTTTTATTACTTATCAACACTTTTGAAATTATGAACTTTTATTAAAATTACCAATTTTAATTTGAGTGATATAGCGACTCTCATCACATTAAGATATCAACTAAATTTAGTATGTTGCTTGATTTAAAAAAAGCACCAAAATTTCTTTATACTTTCAAGATTACTAACTATTTAACGAGTTACCAACATTTATTCTTTTATGTCATTAACAACGCCCTTGAAGTAACTAACCAATCATAACTTGATATAAGTGCCAACATTCATCATATTAAAATACATATACCAACTAATTTGAGAGATGGTACATAGCAAATAGCATGAAACTTTGGTGTATTAAAAAGATGAATTTATCATACATTAAATTTGATTTAATCATATCGTATACATCTACTAGCATTGAGGCACATGTTTCAATTTTGAGTGATTATATCCGAAGCAAAAAAAAAAAAGAACCACTTTATGAGAAATTGGAAAAAAGTATAAAAAAATTATAAACCTATTGTATTGATACCAATTCAGTCCAAGACTTTTCAATTAGATCAATTTAATCCTAAATCTTTTCAAATTAATACCAATTAAGTCCATCCGGCCAATTTAGATCAGAAATTGCTGATGTGGATGCCGGCTATCTTACGCAGCACGGTCGGATTATTTTTAAATTCTAATCATTTTCAAATTTTTTTAAAATTCTCCCTTGTTTTATTTTTTTTCCACTTTTTTTCCTTTGGCATGTGGCCGGTACTCGCCCTCTTGATTTTAACTTTCTAAAGAAAAGTAACTTCCTTTGCTCCTTCAGCTTGAAACGAAGATAAATCCAAGCATCAAATGCAATTGACAAAAAGCAGCGTTGGATTCCAAAATGTGGGCGTAAGACATCAATTCTCTCTCTCCGCAATCTGGCCTAAATTCTCAAGATCTGTCCATGTGAAAGTTCAGGATTTTTGTATGCCCAAAGTGAATGTTTAGCATTTTGATGTTGTATTGTTGTGTAATTAGCGTGTCATGTTGATTTTTCAGTTTTTTGCTTTCTCCAGGGCAGTGAGAATGGTGATCCGGCACAAGTACAATGATGACTGGTGGTTCTACCTCAGGCGGCATAGGTTCGCTGGCTACCGATCGGAGATCATGCGGTCCGTGTTCTGCCTGTGCCCACTCGGTTGGGTGATGTCATCTTAACTTACCTATGTAGGAAAGAACATTTGACAGGGGGCAAAAGTCAAGTCAAGTCCGAAGAATGCAAGAGGTGAACAGACCTCTGCTGGTTCTGCTGGTTGATCAATACCATCAAAGGATTAATATCACAAAATTTTAAATTGGTACACTTTTGATAAATTTACCCAAAATTATTTTTTGACCACTAAAATCCCCAAACTGGTACACTTTTGACAAATTTACTTTTCATTAGTTTCCGTTAAATTTTACAGCCAAATTGCTGATTTGGATGACATATGGCAGTTGACGGATGTATCAATTTAGGATTTTACTCCTCCGTTTGTCACATGTTTACTAATTGTGATTTTTCGTGATATTAATCTAATTTAATGGAGGGTAAATTTATCACAAGTATATAGGTTTGAGGTTTTTAATGGTCAAAAAATTAGTTTGGGATAAATTTATCACAAGTGTATCAATTTGAGGTTTTTCATAGTAAAAAAATTAGTTTTGGATAAATTTATCATAAATATATTAGTTTGGGGTTTTTGGTGTTATTAACCCACTATTAAATGTTGGAAGGAGACCCATAGAAATCTCAACATGATGATAAAGTGAAAGCAACACAACTATCGATCAGTAGTAATATACGCTAATTTTGGATTTTGTATTTCCCTAATTTGCATGCGGTAATGCACTTATGATCAATACTGTCTCTGTCCTACTACTTCTGAGCACTAGCGTAGCAATTTTGAGCTTGAGAAAAAGGAGACGCTCAGATCGTGATTGCAATATCGATCCGCAGTAACATGGAAAATCATATATATATATATATATATAGCAACACAACTATCGATCAGTAGTAATATACGCTAATTTTGGATTTTGTATTTCCCTAATTTGCATGCGGTAATGCACTTATGATCAATACTGTCTCTGTCCTACTACTTCTGAGCACTAGCGTAGCAATTTTGAGCTTGAGAAAAAGGAGACACTTAGATCGTGATTGCAATATCGATCCGCAGTAACATGGAAAATCATATATATATATATATATAGCAACACAACTATCGATCAGTAGTAATATACGCTAATTTTGGATTTTGTATTTCCCTAATTTGCATGCGGTAATGCACTTATGATCAATACTGTCTCTGTCCTACTACTTCTGAGCACTAGCGTAGCAATTTTGAGCTTGAGAAAAAGGAGACGCTCAGATCGTGATTGCAATATCGATCCGCAGTAACATGGAAAATCATATATATATATTCCTTTCCCTTGTGGTCTGCCTTGCATTTTCCTTTTTCTTTTTGTTTCACACTTGAGTTTTGGTCACCGCTTGAATATTCAGCAGTGGTGATAACATTTCAATAAGTTGCCATATTAAGATTCAGTAATTTGATGGATGATTCTCTTAGATTCATAACTCAAATTCTATTACAATAAGGACAATGGCACACTATTAATTGAGTTCTCTCTACACTAATCACTAACAAACTCAGATTGTCAAACTCACCACGGTACACTCAACTCACACGGCACTCGCACCAGGCTCTCCCCACTCTAACACACCTCCTCAGGTAGGAAGATTCTTTAAAACATAGGACAACATCTTGACGTGGACGGCTCTGGAAACTTAGCTTCTTGGCCTCAGATAGCATGCTTTTTGCCAAGAGATTGACATTTACTTTTTCAGACTATGTTTCATCTTGAACCCTTGCGTCCCTGATGATTCGTTTACCCAGCACGTCAAGATAGGTTAAGAGCATTAGCGCGATGATTTATTAGAAAATGATCGGGAAAGGTGCACCCTTTATGTTCCTAACTGATTCGTTAATCTACATTTGGCTTGAGAGGGGGAAAATGCAGATCTCCAAGAACAAAAATGTGGACAATGACTAAAAGTTTCCTATAGTCGTGCATGATGTTAGGATTAGATACTCAAACACAATGAAATAGAAAGTAAAAGAGAGAAAGAGAAATCGAGACACAAGATTTATTTTGATTCACCATTAAACTAGCGTTATATCCAACATAGGATTTTACTATAGCCCTCTTTGTTAGACTAGGGCTATACCTCATGTTGCAACCTAAAAAAAATCGTGTTTTCTGATCTTAGGCTAATTGATTACTAGATCAATTAAATTGACTAACCTAGTTCGAGTTTTTCCAAACTCTACCAAATGGCAACTTAGGTTAAATTGTGAGCATGCAAATCTTTTCAATGGAAGTCGCCACTAATCATTTAGGGTAGGTTGATTAAAAACGTAAATAAAATAGCGAGAGTACTATTTTATTTCTGCGAACCAGAAATTATGAATTCGGAGACTTGGTTACGCTAGATTCGCTAATGTCCTTTCGGTACCAATTTCAAGAAAAATACTCAATTTGACAATTTTGATAAATTCTGACTTAGAGTTCAAAGGTGCAGAAATCTTTTTATTTTCACTTATTTAAATGAAAGCTAACCTATATGTAATGACGTGCAAAAATTGACATGCGATTAATGCAACCTAACATGCAAACTATATGTCATGTGACGATATGACCTATTTCTAATGACGAGCATATTATTTTTTTTGTATTTTTTTTAATGAAATTCGAAATTAAAAATGCCAATTATCTAAACATGCAATTTTAAACTAAAGAAATTAACCTATTCTAGAGTAATCTTTTGGTTTTTTTTAATCAAAATTCGAAATTAAAATCAAGTAAAAAAACATATAACCGCTAAATCTTTTGAATTAAGTTTCAATTTGAAGCCTGACAGATTGATCCTAAAATTTGAAATACCCGCTATGGAAATAACTCTATCTAAAGCCTGATAGATAGATTTATTTTCATGTGTGCGGTTGTAGATTAGGAAATTTTCCTAATTGATCACATCTTGAAAAATTTTGATATCTAAAAGATTTTGAAAATTCTGAATTCTAACCGAACTTGATAAGTAATAGATATCCAAAAAGGAAATAAATCTTAATTGAAATATGCTTATTATTCAAATATGCAAAATTAGATATCAATAAGCACAAATTAGGCAACAAAATATTCAAATCAAATCAGGATAAGATAATTACCTGATTTGTAGATTTCTTTCCAAATTTGAATTTGCAGCGGATCGGGATTACGGATCGGGACCAACGGCGGTGGGGTAGCTCGGATAGGCTCCAGGCTCAGAGGCACCACGGTGGTAGTGGCGTCAGATCGGCAGCAAGCCCAGCGTCAAGCGAGACAGCAGCAGCTTGGCAGGCTCGATTCGATAGGCAGCAGGCGTGTTGGGGCTCAGCTCGAGAGCAATGTCGGGCTCAGCAAACGGCAATGTCGTCGGGGTGGCTCGCGGCGAAGGATGGTTGCTTCGTCGATGGAGGGAATTGCAGCAAGGACTCGCTGGAAGATCTCCGTGGAGTATAGTTGAGGGACTGGATCGTGCTGGAGCTTGCGGACGCCGGGATGACAGAAGGACTCCCGATGCAGTAGGATTTGTCAAGGGCCAATGGCAATGTGCAAGACCTTCGGCAATCAAAGTGGCAACGTGGAAGAGAACACTAATGGGAGCAATCTATAGGGTCCTTCAACCAAGACCACAGCGAGAGGGTGCAACCAATAGAATAATAACAGCTCGCTGGACCATGGCAAAACCACGTCTTCAAGTAGTGGTTATCACTAACCAGAGACCAAGACAGAGACAAGGACAATGGCTGCCAGACCCTTTTTCGCGGATTCAGAACCAGAAACCCCCTTTGTTTTTTTTTTCTTCTGTCGTAAAAATCCTCCCCTATCTCTCTTTCTCTCAAGCTATTTTCTCTTGTGCTCTCAGGAATTGTGTTCTAAAAATTATGAGAGTCCCCCCTTTTAGAAATGAGACATAAACATATATTTATAGTGTAAACCTAGGTCAATTAGCCGGGCTTTCAAGTCCTAATGGGCTTAGGTTTAGGCTTTAATTTAATTCTAAGTGGGCTAAATTAATTTGGGCTTTTCTTTAATTAAGCATAATGGGCTAATTTAAGCTCAAATTAAGACAACCAAGCCCTTTTGCGTGTGATTTTCGGCCCATGCTTTTTGAGTGAGTCGAGTCTCGTTCGATGCTCGAGCTCGATTTAAATTTTAAATTTTAAGCTCGCTTACCACCGCTGATCTGATGTGAAATGCAGTTAATCTATATGAACCTAAACTTTATGCTATGCGATTTGTAATATTTTTGTTCAGGGGTTAAAATTCAATTCCTAATTTTGTATGCAATTAACCACTAAATGATGCGCCAAAATTTAGGTGTCAACAGTTGCCCCTCTTTGAGTGGAGGCTCGCAGAGATTTTCCTCAAAGACTGATACCTAAATTTAAACTATGCAAAATGATGAATGATTTTTTTTTATTATTTTGATTATTTGATTTTTTTTATTTTTTTAATGTAATGATGCATGATATGCAAACAATAAAGAACGTATACTAAGGCTTCTCACTTCGTGTAGAGCAGTGAAAGAGCCTTACATACGGATCGCACAAAAAGCATCCAAGTGAGGGAAAGCTTTATAATGCTTGGACTTCCCTTGATCTCCAAACTTCTGGTCCACTGGAAGTAAGGTTCTCGAGGTACTAGATTACCTATCTGTTACTTGTTATTTCCTATAGAAGCGAAATAGCGCATGATGTAAAGAAAGAATGGGATGTGTTGCCCATACCACTGGGCAATCACTAAAAGGATCATGTTACCTCTTCCATTGGATGAACATGAAATGGGGTGTGCCGCGTACTCCACTTAGCAACACCAAATAAGAAATTATGTTGCCTGTACTATTGGACAAACATGAAATGGGGTGTGCCGCATACTCCACTTAGCAACATCAAATGAGAAATTATGCTACCTGTACTATTGGGTAAACATGAAATGGGATGTGCCGCGTACTCCACTTAGTAACACCAAATGAGAAACTATGCCGCCTGTCCTACTGGGCGAACATAAAATGGGGTGTGTCGCGTACTCCACTTGGCAACACTAAATGAGAAACTATGCCGCCTATCCTATTGGGCGAACATAAAATGGGTTGTGTCGCGTACTCCACTTAGCAACACCAAATGAGATATTATGCTGCCTATCCTACTGGGCGAACATATGAAAGAGATCATGTCTCACATTTTGAAGAGAGAAACAATGAATAATAATTAGCAGACGTACCTGAATTCACTTACCTTGTAGGAGTGGCAAAGTAAATCAAGGCATGATTCTGATTCTGTACCATTTGACAATTACTTGGGCTTTGTTCCAAAGATGTTGCTTGATGAACTTTGATGGACTTCAGTGACCTTCCTCATAGGCGTGTCATGAGGGAATCTTCTGGATATCGTCTTGGACACTTAACAATTGGGTGAACTAGGGGCTATCCTGAATGCTCATGGGTTCTTTAACAAAGTACTTGAATATCATCAGAGGTACCTGAAAAGGCTTGATCAATAGATGCCTGGATATTGCTAGAGGCATCTAGAGATGATCAAATATAGGACTCGACAATTACTCAAATAGGTTAGAGATACCTGGATAGTCACAAACATCCAATGGATAGAGATATACTTACCCGGTGATATCTCTGACTCTTGAGGGCGCGTATCCTGCTAGACACGGTTATAGACAACAAGTAATATGCATTCATGGGTAATCAAGGACGCATATAGTCATGCATTATAAATTTGACTGGTTTTCATGAATGACAATTTTATCAAGTCGGTATTACAAAATTTCACTGGGGAGAATCATGACAAGACAATCCGGATTCACAAGTAGATATCTTGAAAATGTCGAATGAGGGACTTCCGGTTCGGAAGGGCTTTCTCTCATCCTCATCGCAAAGTGGTTATTTTATGGGAATCACTCTATCTCACATTCATCCTGTGGATAAGGGTTCGAGTATTCTCGCAAACGGTACGACCTTACTAATCTGAGAGGTCTTTGTCAGGTCTATAACGTGGGCTTGGTCAATGGCTTAGCAAAAGGGACTCTTCAAGTCAAGGCTATTGAAAGAAAATACTCCGCAATTGTCTCCGGGTTTACAAGTCAAAAACCCTGCAAAATGAGATAGAAGAGGACTTGCTCGCACTTCTTCGAGCTAAGCTTATAAATATCTGAAACTCTACGTTAGTTCAAGTGCCCTAATCTGAAGAGACTTTGCAAGGGACGTAATGTAGGCTAGGCTCATGGGTTGAGAAATGAATGGATCATTAGGCTCAAAATGTGTATAATTGGGGCGAATAAGTTGGTGATCATCTTGGCATTATCACCAGTCTTCTTCTTCACTAGGGATTGTCTTCTTAGTAGATGCTCCAATGGTTTTGAGAATTCATCACTTGATTCCTTTGAGACTTGTAGAACTTCTGCTCCACTGGGATTCATGGCTTTGACATGTCATATCTTAACATTTTTTTCTCTAAAGATCTCCCTTTTTTTATTTTCTTTTCTCTCTTTTTTTTTCTTTTGAGCATTGGCCTTGCTTTTACTAGGCACACTGCTTTTTCATGCCTCCTAGTTCTTCTTTCTTTTTTTTTTTTTTTTAACTTTTGACACACATTGTCTACAATGCATATATTGGCCAGCTACATTTTGGCTTATTTTGACCGAATGACTAACATTTGGATTTTCAGGGTCTTCTTCTTCTATCGGCGCTCCAAATATGCTGCGTGGACAATGATGGCTTTTACCCTGCCCCAGTGTGGGGGATGACCACCAACTGGGTTTAAGAAACGAATTTGCAGGCTCAATTGGGCTTAGCAAAGGATAAAGTGTGTATAGGATAGCAAAAAAATGCTCTTCGTCATCCTAAGGCACTTGACCTTCGCGTGAATTCATCTGAAAAAGCAATACTCGAAGATTGATGCAAGTGAGAGCAAGACAATCTCTATGCATTTTTCACTTTATAATGCTGACTTACCTCCAGTTTACCCCGATGTAGGGTGGTTCTTGACAGGGGTAATTTGAAAGGATTTCTCCAAACATATAGGCTCAAAGTGGTGAAACAATGGATAACCTATAGTGTTTGGGATATAGAAATGAACTGCCTTTCGTCACTTCCGTCGCTGTACCTTTTGCGAGAAAACTCTTTACCTTGCAGACATGAAATTTTTCCGCTCAACTCACTGGGAATTAGTGCAAGGGACTGTGTATAGGATAGGGCTTGTCTTTCATCATTCCGATGTACATCATTCAACACATTCAATTCATTCTACATGAATTATAAGATTGTCCAAATAGATTTTCCTTTTGAAATCGATGATGCAGACCGATCAAAAAACCATGCAGAATTTAAAGCCAAAGCAAACATCTTAACTTGAAATTGATTGATACCGTTTATTCATCAGTGAAATGTTTACAATTCAAAATATAAAACTAAACACTTGAAAGCTTTTGCTGCAAAATGTTAGATTTTATCAGGGGTGATACATCTTCACAGCATCAAAATTAACAGGAGTGGAGAACTCACGACTATCCATTTGTGCGAGAATCAGGGCACCTCCAGGAAGAACCTTATTGACTACACATGGAACATTGTAGCTTGGGGTGAATTTGCCCCCAGGAATAGGGAAGACTGGCAGTACTTTCCTTAGGACTAGGTCAATTACCTGGAAGTGTCCTTGACGTATCTTTCGGTTGAAAGATCCAACTATTCTCATGCGGCAATTGAATTAAGCGTTTTGTTTCACTTTTAGGGAGATTTGCTCTTATCTTTACTTCCTTGGGTTCCTTTGTATCACTCAGATTAATAGTGATGGTTCAGTATGAAGTAAGAACTTTGGACTTTTCATGTCGTTTTAGGCCACGCAGCATTTCCAAGGAATCTTTGAGTTCGTCGGTGTCATCGAGATCAGACTCGGTGGCACATAATTCATTAGAATGGACCGTTTCCATACCCTCACATGTCACAAGATTGCCCCTGAAACATAAAGTAAGGGGTTCAGAAGGACAAATAGGGCTAAACATTGCATCTTTTTTTAAAAAATTTTCTCTTTTTTTTTTAAAAAAAATTTTGGAATTTTTTTTGAAAATCTTTTCAAAAAGGTTTTAACACGAGGGAATATGAAGAAGCCCAGGCCTCAGAATTCTCGTTGGACTATATTTTCTTTTATTGGTTGGATATCATCACCGGGCTGATTTGATGTACCTCAACATGCCCTCAAAAAACTTGTAATTTCATTAATTATCACCGAATAAATTACATTTATTGGAATGGAAACTAGGACAATAAAGTCATGGAAATGAAAATCCTAAAAAGCAGCTCCCGAGACGGGGTAAGTCCTAGAAAGCAATAGAAATTCCCACGTAGGGGAGTGCGCGAAAAAAGTAAAGGTGTTACTCTCGCGGGCTATTTCATCCAACGGTCCTTTCTCGATAGTTCCAATGAGCATATTATTGAACAGAGCAGTGATTTCCTCCATCGCATCATCAGGATCTTCTATCACTGGAGGTGTTAGATCATCCATACCTCTCCATCTATCGGGGACGATATCACGCGGGTTAATATAGAAGCTCAGGGGAGCCAAATATTTCACGTAGAAGTCGAACTTGCCGCTCGGTTGCCCCAGGGTGTCGATCACCTCCTTCTCTTCATGTATCATTCTTGCAGGACTCGGGGGTGTAGTCCGGATGTTTGGGAATATGAGAAGATCGTCTCGGCCTTGGCAGAGCCACGAAGCACGGAATGTGAATGCCCTAGTATTTAAGAGGTCCTGAACCTTGTGCTTTAGAACATAGCAGTCATCAATGGAGTAATCGACTTCTCTCATGTGATAGTCACACTTTTTGGATGGGTCGTAGTTGGAGAATCGCTTAGGATTAGACCGCTTTGGCTCAGTGGAAAGCAACCCCTTTTTCCAAAGGATCGTCAATATTTGGGATAGAGACCTAGGGAGAGGAGTGAATTGTCTTCTAGCGCCTTGTCGTCGATTAGAGAACGGGTGTCTTGGTGGGCTGTCTTGACATCCAGGGAGTAGTCGTGCTTTGCTTTGCTGAGGCCGTGATGTTGGAACGAGTGGATCCCGATCACCTTGTTCGTGCTTTACAAACTTTGGACGCAAGGTGCTCAACTCCCTAGGGTCAGGGGACTCAATAATACTGCCAAGTACGACTGCTTTGTCATTCAAGTCGGTGCTGAAAAGGCTTCGTTTGAATCATCACCCTTGGCCCTTGAGGAAAGGGATGAGTCATGGTGAGTTGTTTCAAGCAGTCCGACAGATGCGCCGTTTGCCTCGAGAGTTGTTGGAGTATGACAGAGGCTTGCTTCAGGTCCTTCTCGATAATAGCGAGGCGGTTCGGCACTTCACTCTGAGCACTTTCTCTCATGGCCAGGCGGGAACGGCCGGTGGTCGACAATCCATAATCACTTAGCTTGAGTATCAACTTCCTCGCGATGGTGGCTCATAGCTAGGGGCGTTTTGGCTTGGCGGCTGGCCGACATATAGGGCTCGGCGGCTGGCCGACATATAGGGCTCTGAGAAACAAAGACAAGGACGGTGTTTATGCTGAGAAGCCGCAGTCGCCGCGAGAACAGCAAGTGGTGAATGCAGTTGCGGTTTATGTTGGGCGGTGAGCTCACGGTGGTGGAGGAGCAACAACGAAGGAACTCAGCGAGCTTGCCCCTTGGCAAGGCTTGAGCGATGGATCGATAACTGTGGATGATCCGTAGTTACCTAATTCAAGAGAAATGAACTAAATAAGCACATGGTTAAGACGAGGTTGGTCCATGACACGCTTTCTAATTTTTTTTATTCTTCATTTATTCATAAAAGTACTCATATATGAACGAGACTTTATGGAAAAGTGCTCTAAGCAAAGAAATATAAATAACACTCTAGATATAACCCCTAATCATAAAACTAGGAAAACCAAAAATTAAGACTCCCTGGAAACTATGAATTGAGAACAAATTTGCTAAAGCATTTTTTTTATTATAAAAACGATGACAACCTCTTGTGAAAATAATGACCTATGACACATCCAGGAAGATGAAGATAGATTGAAAATAAATTCTCCAAAAGCCTTCTTTCGTTTTTATTTTTTTTATTTTCAAAGGACTCAATGATTATCACTTTCGAGTTGAAAATCAATCTAGACCCATCATGGACCGACCCAAAAAAATGAGGAAATAAGTAAACTACAAGATAAAAGTTCAGAGGACTTACTTTACCAGGTAAGACCATGACAATCACATAGACATACACATGAAATGTGAGTTTAAATTTTAATCCATCTACCCTAAAGGCTTTTGTAAAGTGAAATGATGAACGGAACAACATGTCGCAGCTTCGCGTACAATCATCATGACTAGTCGCAGCCTCGCATACAATAGTCATGACTAGTCGATTTCAATCACTTAGGCTTGGTTCGGTTGATAAGGGCAACCTCCATGCGTGGTAGCCTCACGTGCATGAGGACGACCCTTGAGCCATTTTTTTTGAACAATTTTCGGGATCCAAATGGAATAACCTTTAATGAAGTCTTACCGTCAAGGTTAAAGAACCATCTAAATACCATTTTAGAACTATGGGTGTGATCCAGGTCCGGTCATAGGTTATGTGTGGTGTAGTGCAAATACTGTAAATCATGCACAAAAATTATATGCAAACACCACTTCAATAGTACAAAAATTAAATCACAATTCCACTCCACCAAGCCTGCAAAACAAAGGGTTAGCCAATGACTACTCTCCTTATAACTCTCATCCTGCAAAACCATTTAACACCTAAGAATGAGAATTCAATCAAATTTTGTCAAATCGAGTGATTTTTCCATAAAAAATTTTGGCCTAAGTCCTCCTTAATTTATTTTTTTTAAATTCAAGTTAATTTCCCCAGTGGAGTCGCCAAGCTGTTGCGACCTCAAAAAAAATCATATTTTCCGATCTTAGGCTAATGGATTACTAGATCAATTAAATTGACTAATCTAGCTCGAGCTCTCCTAAACTCTACCAAATCGCAACTTAGGTCGAATTATGAGCATGCAAATCTTTTCAATGGGAGTTGTCACTAATCATTTAGGGTAGGTTGATTAGAAACGTAAATAAAATAGCGGGAGTACTATTTTATTTCTGCGAACCAGAAATTATGAATTCGGAGACTTGGTTACGCTAGATTCGCTAATGTCCTTTCGGTACCAATTTCAAGAAAAATACTCAATTTGACAATTTTGATAAATTCTGACTTAGAGTTCAAAGGTGCAGAAATCTTTTTATTTTCACTTATTTAAATGAAAGCTAACCTATATGTAATGACGTGCAAAAATTGACATGCGATTAATGCAACCTAACATGCAAACTATATGTCATGTGACGATATGACCTATTTCTAATGACGGGCATATTATTTTTTTTGTATTTTTTTTAATGAAATTCGAAATTAAAAATGCCAATTATCTAAACATGCAATTTTAAACTAAAAAAATTAACCTATTCTAGAGTAATCTTTTGGTTTTTTTAATCAAAATTCGAATTTAAATCAAGTAAAAAAACATATAACCGCTAAATCTTTTGAATTAAGTTTCAATTTGAAGCCTGACAGATTGATCCTAAAATTTGAAATACCCACTATGGAAATAACTCTATCTAAAGCCTGATAGATAGATTTATTTTCATGTGTGCGGTTGCGGATTAGGAAATTTTCCTAATCGATCACATATTGAAAAATTTTGATATCTAAAAGATTTTGAAAATTCTGAATTCTAACCGAACTTGATAAGTAATAGATATCCAAAAAGGAAATAAATCTTAATTGAAATATGCTTATTATTCAAATATGCAAAATTAGATATCAATAAGCACAAATTAGGTAACAAAATATTCAAATCAAATCAGGATAAGATAATTACCTGATTTGCATATTTCTTTCCAAATTTGAATTTGCAGCGGATCGGGATTGCGAATTGGGACCAACGGCGGTGGGGTAGCTTGGATAGGCTCCGGGCTCACAGGCACCACGATGGTAGCGGCGTCAGATCAGCAGCAAGCCTAGCGTCAAGCGAGACAGCAGCAGCTCGGTAGGCTCGGTTCGACAGGCAGCAGGTGTGTTGGGGCTCAACTCGAGAGCAACGTCGGGCTCAGCAAACGGCAATGTCGTCGGGGTGGCTCGCGGCGAAGGATGGTTGCTTCGTCGATGGAGGGAATTGCAGCAAGGACTCGCTGGAAGATCTCCGTGGAGTATAGTTGAGGGACTGGATCGTGCTGGAGCTTGAGGACGCCGGGATGACAGAAGGACTCCCGATGCAGTAGGATTTGTCAAGGGCCAATGGCAATGTGCAAGACCTTCGGCAATCAAAGTGGCAACGTGGAAGAGAACACTGATGGGAGCAATCTATAGGGTCCTTCAACCAAGACCACAGCGAGAGGGTGCAACCAATAGAATAATAACAGCTCGCTGGACCATGGCAAAACCACGTCTTCAAGTAGTGGTTATCACTAACCAGAGACCAAGACAGAGACAAGGACAATGGCTGCCAGACCCTTTTTCGCGGATTCAGAACCAGAAACCCCCTTTGTTTTTTTTTTTCTTCTGTCGTGAAAATCCTCCCCTATCTCTCTCTCTCAAGCTATTTTCTCTTGTGCTCTCAGGAATTGTGCTCTAAAAATTATGAGAGTCCCCCCTTTTGATTATGAGACATAAACATATATTTATAGTGTAAACCTAGGTCAATTAGCCGGGCTTTCTAGTCCTAATGGGCTTAGGTTTAGGCTTTAATTTAATTCTAAGTGGGCTAAATTAATTTGGGCTTTTCTTTGATTAAGCATAATGGGCTAATTTAAGCTCAAATTAAGACAACCAAGCCCTTTTGCGTGTGATTTTCGGCCCATGCTTTCCAAGTGAGTCGAGTCTCGTTCGATGCTCGAGCTCGATTTAAATTTTAAATTTTAAGCTCGCTTACCACCGCCGATCCGATGCGAAATGCAGTTAATCTATATGAACCTAAATTTTATGCTATGCGATTTGTAATATTTTTGTTCAGGGGTTAAAATTTAATCCATAATTTTCTATGCAATTAATCACTAAATGATGCGTCAAAATTTAGGTGTCAACACCTCACACTTCTCTATTGAATGTAGCCCTAATTTAATGATGAATTAGGATAAATTTTATATCTCGATTTCTCTTTTTCTCTTTTGCTCTTTGTTTTATTGTATTTGAGCGCCTAATCCTACCACATAAGTGGTTGCAATTTGAGAGTTAAAAGGTAAGGAAACTTTACCCGATAATGAGAGAATTCCCAATTATTCACTTTGACAAACACATTATTCCCACTGCTCCCCCTGACTTTTTCTACAAAAATCGGTGGCATATTGGTTAAGACAACTTCATTCAGCCTTGGCAAGTGCTCAAGTCCGTCTGAATTCTCCAATTGGTTACATAGCCTGATTTCTAGTTCTTGAAGGAGAGGCACAGCCTGGTGCTGCACGGTCCAGTGCTGAAGTTCGTCAAGCATCCACAGTTTCAATATGCGTCGCTTAGGGAATCCGCCGCTAACACTTGTCATCTGAGATCCCACATAGGAATGATCAAAAAGCCTAAGGATGCTCAGGTCTTGCAACTGCCCCGGCACCGGCATTGGATCTTCCACCAATTTTAACATGGACAATGTGAGTTTCCTGAGGTATGATGGGAGCACTCTGGACAGCTGGCTGGCAGGGATAGGCAACGAACCGAGCAAATACAAATTGCATAGGTTGCAGCATGGAGCCATGGATATCCCCTCGAGATTTGACGGTTTACCGAACTTGTCTATCGATCTCAGCTTCAAAGATTGAAGATTAGGCAGGTGCTCGATCCACTTAGCTACTACTTTCAAAGAGTTTGTATGGCATGTGAGTCCCAGTTTCCGGAGGTTCACTAATCGATCTAGTCCGTTGACCACGGCCTTTTTGTTACCTACAGAGAGCCCCCTCAACGTATGGAGGTTGGTCAGAGACCCCTTTGATGGCTTATGGAAAAACGCATCAATGTGTACCTCGTTCATGTAGAAATGTCAGAGGTTCTTCGCCTTCCAAATGGAACTTGGGATAGAGGTGACATTAGTGTGCTTCAAATCCAAAGTTTCCAAGCATGGTAAATATCCGATGGCAGGCGGAATTGAATCCAGTACAGTTGACCTCAAGCCCAGATACCGTAGAAGCAGCAGATTACGCATCGACTCAGGAAGCACGGGCTTGTACACACCTTCTAAGTCGAGAACCTTCAACAATCCAAAGCCTCCTTTGTGAATGACATTCTTGAGAAACATACCTATGTCTGTAATGGCCGTGCCCCTCGATGCGGAGTTGAAAGATACATAAGAGCGGAGACTGTGATCAATGCAAGAATCCAGGGAGTTCTTGATTTCTAAATACTCCACGAGCCGCCGAATTTTATTGTCTTTGGGAGGTTTGCTCGGCCTAAAGCTTGAGTTCTTGTGAACATAAAAAAGACCTGAATCTGCGGATATTGGAAAGAAAAATTCACGTACCACTCCTGGCATTCGGCACATTTTTGGGCATCCATCTAAGTTCCCTTTTGTGACCTCAATCAAGTTTCTACTGGCCAGTCTTTTGAAGTATGACTCTGCCAGATCTTCACGTTCCCACTCCTTTTGTTCTTCGCCAGGCATCCCATCTAGGAAACCCTCAGAAAGCCATAAGCACAATAACCTCCGAACTGATACCTCAGATGCTTTTGGAAAGATACCCAAATAAAGAAAGCAAGCCTTCAATTCAGGAGGTAGCTCTTGGTAGCTCAAAATCAAGATGTCTTGCAAGGCCGATTTGTCTTCGCAAGAAGATGGGAATTTGTCTATTTTTCTGGACCATTCACTTGGTTCTGTGTTCAAAAGAATCCCCACTATAAGAACAATTCCTAGAGGTGAACCATGATAGAGCTTTGCCACGATCTTGGCCTTTTTCTCAGTTAGGGCACGTTCATTTTCCTTCATCTGCTTCAACAGCAATTCCCATCTCTCCTCACTAGTCAACCAGCATAAATGCACTGGGAAGTTCCATGGATCGGCCAATTTCGCCAACTTCATCATCACAAGAAGTGATAATCACTCTACTACCATTTTTTGAGTCCGGAAACGGAGTCGTCAACCAGTGCCAAGCCTCAGCATCCCAAACATCATCCAAAACAATCAAGTACCTCTTATCAATTAGCTCTCCTTGAAAGGCATCTCACCAAGAACGTCATCATTCATGTGGTCCATATCATTCAACCTTTTTATGCTAACCTGTTCTATTATGCTCATAACAACGTTCTTGTACACAAATTCTTCGGATACACAGACCCTGTTGAGTGTCAGAGGCGCGGCAACAATATTGATTTGATGGAAGAAGTTTTTGAAGGTGAAACAATCGCAATTCGTGTCTTTTTATTGCATGTCTCAATTACAAGAGAAATAGACTATAGAAATAATATCTCACAATATCTTATCTCTTAATATCTCACCATATATATGAAAAATCAAAATATGAAAATACGAACAGACTTAAAAAGGAAACAACTACTAACAAATTTGGTTTAATTTCTAACACTTCTCCCTAAACCAAATTCTCTTCCATCGATAATTCCAAGCAAGCTCTTGAACTTTCGAAAAGTAACGATCTTGAGAGGTTTAGTAAAAATAGTTGCTACTTGATCTCCGATCTTTACATGCAATACTTCAACTTCATTCTCTTTAACCTGTTCTCGAATAAAGTGATATCGAACATCGATATATTTACTTCGTTCATGAAAAACTGGATTTTTCGCCAAAGCAATAACAGAAACATTATCAACAAAAATCTCTGTTGCTTTTTTCTGCTCCATAAAAATATCTTTGATTAGTCTTCTCAACCATATTGCATGACAAACATATGAAGATGTAGCTACATATTCAGCTTCACATGTTGACAGAGTAACACTTGATTGTTTCTTTGATGACCACGTGAAAGTAGTGTCGCACAAGAAAAATACAAATTCTGTGGTGCTTTTTCAATCGTTGATATCTCCACCATAATCACTATCTGAATAAGCTCTAAGTTTGAAAGATTTAGAGCAATAATAGTGTAAACCATGAGAAATAGTACTTTTGATATACCGAAGTATTCTCTTTGCAGCTTTAAGATGAGATGATTTCGGCTTCTCCATGTATCGACTCATAATTCCAACACTATACATAATATCCGGTTTTGTGCATGTCAAGTATCTCAAACTTCCAATCAAGCTTCTATAATATGTCGAATCTACATCGGCACCATCATCAAACTTCGAAAGCTTGGTTCCACACTCCATTGGTGTATTGACTGACATACAGTTCTTCATGTTGAATTTTTCAAGGATATTTTCTGCATATCCTTTTTGAGAAATAAAAATCCCATCGGCACTTTGCTTCACTTCGATACCAAGAAAATAATTCATGAGACCATTATCGGTCATTTCAAATTCTTTCACCATCGATGCCTTAAAAGTATCAATCATCGCCGAATTATTTCCTGTAAAAACATGATCATCAACATATAAATAGGCAACTAGAATATCACATTTTTCTTACTTCAAATAGAGTGCATGCTCGTATGGACATTGAGAGAATCCATTCGCCTTGAAATATGCATCAATTATGGAATTCCATGCTCTTGGTGCTTGTTTAAGCCCATATAGAGCTTTTTTAAACCTTAGCACTTTGCCTTCATGACCTTTCACAACAAACCCCTCGGGTTGTTCAACATAAATTTCTTCTTCAAAGATGCCATTCAAGAATGCTGATTTGACATCCATTTGATAAATCCGCCAATTATTTTGAGCAGTAATGGAAATAATCAATCTAATCGTTTTCGTGCGAATGACAGGGGCTAAAACTTCATCATAGTTGATTCCGGCTTTTTGCTTATACCCCTTCACTACTAATCTAGCTTTGTATCTTGTTACTTTACCTTTCTCATTCTTCTTCACCTTGTACACCCATTTAACACCAATTGATTTCTTGTCCTTCGGAAGATTAGCAAGCTCCCATGTTTGATTTTTCTCGATGGCTTCAATTTTTTCGTTCATGGCTTTCGTCCACTTTTCTTCTTTGCCGCATCATCATAAGTAAGTGGTTCATAATCTGCAAGAAGACATATAAGATGAAGTTCTTCGGTAGTTTTGTAAATTTCAAATAATCTTCTTGATCTTAGTACTAGCGGTTCATTGACACTATTTGAAGAGGATGGTGTTGATGAACTTGAATAAGATGTTGGAGAAGAAAGTGAAAGTTGATCTTTCAACTCCATTTGATTGGAATCACCACAAACATTCGCTTCTTCTTTTGGATTTTCTTCCCACATTCTATCTTCATCGAACTTGACATCTCTACTTACATGCACTTTCAAAGTGTTAGGGTCAAATAGTCGATAGGCTTTGCATGATGAGTCATACCCGATAAAGATGAGCTTTTTGCTCTTGTCTTCAAGTTTCAATCTTTTTTGATCCGGGACATGAACATAGGCAATGCTCTCGAAAATTCTTAAGTGCGAAACACTTGGTGTTCTCCCGGTCCATGCCTATTATGGAGTTATGCCTTCAAGTCCATATGTTGGACATCTATTTTGAAGATAGACAGCACACGAAATAGCTTCAGCCCAAAGTTCCTTGGACAAATTTTTGCTCTTCAACATGCTTCGAACCATATCAAGAATGGTTCTATTTTTCCGTTCAGCTATACCGTTTTGTTGAGGAGAATATGGGGCTGTCAAAAAACGCCGAATACCATGATTTTTATAGAATTTGTTGAATATGGCTGAGGTGAATTCTCCATCACGATCAGTCCTCAAAGCCTTGATAAAATAGCCGCTTTCCTTTTCAACCAGGTTCTTGAATTGTTTGAAAATATCAAATACTTCTATCTTTTCTTTCAAAAAATACACCCAAGTTTTTTGAGTAAAATCATCAATAAAAGTAGCAAAATATCGATGATTACCATATGAGTGAAAATTAATTGGGCCACACAAATCAGAATGAATCAACTCAAGCGGCTTCTTCGCTCGATAAGTCGCCTCCTTTGGAAAGCTAGTTCTAGAATGCTTGCCGATAACACACCCTTCACATAATTGATCTGGATGATCAATGTGTGGTAAGTCATAAACCATCTTCTTGTGAGAAAGCAAATTAAGTCCGCCAAAATCGAGATGGCAGAACCTTAAATGCCACAACCATGAAGGATCATCTACGCACGCCTTTAGACATCGAGACATCTCACTCTTTATATTAAGAATAAACATCTTGTTCTTCGACATCTTCACATTTGCAATCAGTTTATTATTTCGATCTCTCAACATAAGATTAAGATTTCTCATATGAACAGTATAACCTTTCTCCAAAAGTTGTCCCAAACTCAAGATATTGCTTGACATTTTTGGAACATAATAAACATTGGTAATAAACTGACGTGCACCATTCTTTAAGCGAATCAAAATTGTACCTTTCCCTTCAACAAGAATTTTAGAGTTATCACCGAATGAGACATTCCCTTTAATTGTCTCATCTAACTCGGCAAACATCTCCTTTCTCCTGTACATGTGATTGCTTGCACCGGTATCCAAATATCATGTATTACTTTGACTTTCTTCATCTTCTTTGAATGCCAATAAGAGAACTTGATCAGTATTATTTACCAAGTTCGCCTTTTCGTCTGTTCTGCTACTTTCTTTGTTCCAGTAGTTAGAAGCATAATGGCCAAGTTTATTGCAATGATAACATCGGATTTTAGATTTATCATACCATTGGCTTGTCGAGTTCTTTCCTCTTTCACAAACACTTCTTTGGTACTGGTATCCTCCATCACTTTGAGCAGGATCTCCTCTGCTTCGTCCGCGACCTTTTCCTCGAAAGTGACCTCGGCCACGACCTCGATCACGATCTTGATTTGTCCCGCGATTTTGTACAGGATCTTTTCTTTGCTCCTTCTCATCTCGAATGGTCAATTGCGTTTGGAGAACTTCCTCCACCGGCTCAATCTTTTTTTTTTCTCAATCTTTTTTCATGGGCTTGTAATGAACCCATAAGTTCATCGACTGTCATGGCATCCAAGTCTTTGGATTCTTCAATTGCAACCGCAATATTATCATACTTCTTGTCTAAGGACCGAAGTATTTTTTTGACAACGCGAACATCAGAAAACATCTTCTCCGTTTCTTTTCATTTGATTAACAATTGCCAAAATTCTCGTGAAAGAATCAGCAATCGATTCAGATTCTTTCATATGAATTACCTCGAATTCGCCTCTTAAAGTTTAAAGGCGAATCTTCTAAACTTTCTGAACTCCTTGATGTGTGTTTTGAAGAATCTCCCATGCCTCTTTAGTGGTAGTGGCATTCGAAACTTTTTTGAATATGGAATCATCTAATGCTTGATAGATAATCGACAGGGCATATTGATCTTTCGTTCGAACCTTCTCCAAGGCATTCCTCTGGTTCTGGTTCAACGTGGCTTCATCCTCTAGCTCATCATAGCTAGTGCTAACAAGTTCCCATACATCGTAGGCGCCAAGTAGAGCTTTCATTCTAACAGCCCAGTTACCATAATTTTCTTTGGTAAGACGAGGGTATTGAAGAAGAAGTTGATTGTTCGTTGAGGTCATGATCATGAACCGTAAGCTCTGATACCAATTTGTTGAGCGTCAGAGGTGCGGCAACAATATTGATTTGATGGAAGAAATTTTTGAAGGTGAAACAATCGCAATTCGCGTCTTTCTATTGCATGTCTCAATTACAAGAGAAATAGACTATATATAGGCCATAGTTTGATTTGAAATAGGAAACCTTTTTTTAGGAAACCTATTTTAATTAGGAAACCTACTTGACTTAAGAAACTTTCCTAAAATATAACTAAAAACAATATCTCACAATATCTTATCTTATCTCTTAATATCTCACCATATATATGAAAAATCAAAATATGAAAATACGAACAGACTCAAAAAGGAAACAACTACTACTAAATTTGATTTAATTTCTAACAGACCCAGCCAGGCACAGCACTCGAAGTGCTTCTTCACATCCACTCTGTTATAAACACGACTCACCATCGTGGTCTTACCTGAGCCTCCTGAGCCGACAACAGAAACGACTCTTAAAGCTTCTTCTCCTTGTGGGCCCTCAGAAATCATTAACTCAGAGACCATCTTGTCCATGTCTGATATCTGACCAACAATGTTTGATTCCTTGTCCAAAAGATGAGCAATCGAATCCTTGCGATGAAGCCGCCCTGCATTCACTAAACGGCGATCCTTTTCTCGGGTCTGGCCAAGAATTCTGCTTTCTTGATTGTTTTGCTCAAAAGAGTGAGAATTCAAGGCCTTGAGATCGTTCAAGAACTTCTTCAACCCTTTGCCCAAGTCCTTTTGGCTCCTTGGAGCCAAGTACTGGAACGAAGGGCAGGTCTCGATAAAGTCTCTGCGTCGCTGTTGTGCTCTTTTCAGGAGGTACGTGTCGACAATGTCTTCGGCCCTGTAAATGAAGGGCAATGCCCGAGAGCTGGTGACGTCTGTGTCGTCGGAGGAGCTCAGGAATTGCTGCAGAGCGAAGATGGAGGAGTTGATCTTGCGTTTGAGCTTTGGATAGATGATTATTTCGTCATCTCACAGATTTTGAAGCTTCTGCTTGAGCAGGAGAGCTGCAACTTCTGCAGCCATGGAGTCTCTGCGTGTGTGGGTCATGACTTATGAGGCATGAGCAACGAGATAGATTTTGTGTTTTTATTCCAATTGAATTAGCTTGAGCAGGAAAGCTGCAACTTCTTCAGCCATTCTACTTTTCAAGGATCCAAGAAATTCGAAACGTACGTATGAGGAAATGTTGTTACATCGTTTATTAGGATACTCGGACTTTCAATATACTAATCAGGACAGTCATAATTTCTTTTTATTTATTTGTAGGAATTAGATAATTAGCCTTCGTTGAGGAAAATATTCTTTCCAAAAGGCTTATTGAAGAAAAGCATTTTACGTACTAGGTAGTCACCTTCACAAAAGAGAGAATATATTGAATGTTGTCCTATTAAAAGTGTAAAAAGAATTTACACGAGATATTTTTTTAGTACAACACCGGTTAACAGAGCATGAAAGTCAGAATACCCGACATATTGTTTATTGAGTATTTCCTACTTGGAATGAGTTAACTAAATTTCTACAGTACCAATGAACAAGATCAAAGGATTTAGACTATTATCGAGCCTTAAAATCATTGCTCACACCAACCATTGATTGAAAAAAATTTTATTTTCTACACAGAACTACCAAGCTGGATATATAGAGCTTGAACTGCGCCAGCAAGGAACGCCTTTGGGGGGGGGGGGTGGGGGGCGGGGGCGGTGCCGGGGGCTGTGTTAATGTTTGTAACATACACATATCACCAACCTAACATTGTTTCATTTCTTGAGCTCGAGATTTACCTTTTTAAGATGAGTATCCTTTTTATAAAGAAAAAACCAACATTGGAAGAATTATTATTTTGTATGTTGACAATGTCTATGCTGAGAATTCGATATGGTATCCTCATTCACTTATAAAAAAGATAAATCCTTTGTGTTGAATATTGATGCTGACAAAGATTTAATATAAAATTACTCGTTGTTATAGCATTCTGAAGTTTAAGTGAAGGCAATTGCCACAGGACGCATTGAGGGCACACTGATGACTTGCGACACTTGTCATTATGATTACATGGGGACAGGCGGGCTATAGTAACCTGGTGAGATTAGCTAGGGGTACTAATATTATATTTTCCATCCTAACATGCAAAGGGAACATTACGCAGACCCCTGAACTTTAGAAGTAGTTTAGTTGTTACTCAATATCCCCGGAACTTTCATTTTATTGTGGGCGTTAACCCTCGGTTACTTTTAAGGGGTAAAAGTGTATTTTCACCTTATTTTTTGAAAGAAGTCTCCTTAATTGCCGTAAAAATGAAAGAAATATACGAAACGGGAGTAAGCCAAATTAACTAAGATATTAATAATAGAAAAATCAATATAAATAATAATATTTAGCAATGAAAATTGTTGAAATTTGGTGAATGCAAGCACTCTAATCGAACTACATAACATATTTCAAGAATGAGAATAAACACGAACTGGTTAGTCATTATGTATCTTCAAAATGGTTAGTTAAGGTAAAAAATGATTTGTTACAAAAAAATATGTAAGAAATTATAAAAAGAAATGATGTCCTCAACTTGTGCAAGGGCATAATTAATCGAAATACAGGGTGATCTGGTGAAATATTTTTTATTGATCAATTATTTTTATATTAATTAACCTTTTAAAAATAAATAATGTGTATCCGGTTTTTGTAATTTGACATTTTGTTATAGAGCTCAAATGTTAACAAGCTTTCATTTTTAAAACAATTATGGGTAAATGAGAGATTTCATACGAAAAAAATGAAAAAAAGATTTTTTTTCTCTTAAAAGTCACGTGCATTGCGTAAACTAATGGAGGGTTTAATGGCTGTAATAAAATGAAAGTTAAGGAGTACTGCGTGACAGTTATTATCCCCAAGGTTCCGGGGAGTTGTGCAAATTAATTTTCCCACAGTTATATCCACTTCAACTAATGCAATGATAATCCTTGTACATCCTGTTCACAAACCTATACAAGTGCATTATTTCCTTGACTTTCCGTTCCTAGACGATGTTTATAGTTGGCGGGAAAAGAGTTCCTCTATAGAGAGTTCTGATCAAAACTATTTACTTACTAATGTTGAATCTTGGGCGCACATTATGGTGGGAATCAACAAATGAGACAAGAACTGTTAGATTCCCTTCTATATGTGGGAAACGAAACATGAAGATGGACCGCTCCTGAGAACGCGACTGCACCAATGCTATGCATCGACCCGGCATCTCTTGGTCCCTTAACCAAATCACTTGCTTGCACTAGAAAAAAGACAAAAAGGGAAAAAAGGAAGAAGAATGTGGTTCTCTTCCCATGAAAGTCGGGGTCCAAAATAATTATCATAGACATGGTCCATACCCAATAAAGAAATGCAAATTTCATAGATTATGCTCGTTATCCTCAGTCTAATCCAATCCCTAAGACTAAGACATCACTATTTCTACTAAAATAATGAAGATTTAGGACAATTTACTTAGAAATATATTTTTTAAAATTATTTGCAAACATATCTTTAATTCTGAAGCACTTTCATCCTTTATTCTTCTTTATTTTTTTTATAATTTCTTGTGACTTTGGTCTTTTCTCTTTAATGGTACTTTAATATTTGTCCTCCATGTTTCCAGACCTTTACTTTTGGTGCTTTCCATGGACATAATGTTACACGTTTCTCGGACGCGTTGCGCAAACTTGTCATCATTGTTAGCTTACCCAACCTAAAATTGAAAGGAACCTGATTAAGAAAAAATAGAAAAGTTTGTGTTGCAAATGAACCGTAATACCTCATCATCAGTAAATCGGCTAGTATCAAGAGAAGTTATTATGTGAATAGTTTATGTACACCAATACCATATGAGCCACAGCAAAGATTATTTGCAATCTCAACCTGCTATTTGAAGTAATAAACATTTTAACTTTACGGTTTTCATGCCATTATCAACCATTCAACAGTTACAAGACTAGAATTGATTGATGGACAAGCCTGTCGATATCTCTTGATCCCTTTATCAAATCACTTGCTTGCTTTGGAAAAAAAAGTAGAAAGGAAAAAAAAATGTGATCCTCTTCCCATGAAAGTCATGGTCCAAATCAAAAGTCATATGACTGGTCTAATCCAATTCCCGAAACTAAGAACGACACTATTTCAACTTAAATAACGAAGATTTAGAAAAATCTACATAGAAAAATATATTTATAAAATGATTTGATAAGTTCCTGATTAAGGAGTGATTGAATATGTCTCATTTTTTGAAGTGCCAATTTCATTTTTTTAAAAATTATTTGTAAACATTTATTGAATCTGAAGTAATTTCATTTGTTTTTGTTCTTTTATCTTCTTCTTTTTTTCATTCTTGTGACTTTAGTCTTTTCTCTTTAACAGTACTCTAACATTTGTCCTTCGTGTTCCATACTTTACTTTTGGCTCTGTCAAGTTCCATTATTCTAAATGTTTCACGGATACCTTGCATAAATTTTGTTGGACACAAAAATGATAGCCAGATCTCCATAGCTAGAATCTAGAATATAGTAATCGAGTAAAAGGGATTTGTGCATATGATTTAGAATCCATCATTCTTGATGCGGAATAGCGACAATTCTCAACGCAAATTCTTCTCCTCTATTACCATCTGTATCACTGGCTCAATGAGACTGCCTCTTATAGTTAGCATTTGCTCCTTATGTGAGATAATTTGTGCATTAGGGTTTGAAGAGAGACTTGAGCACTATTTACAGAGTTTTAAGCCAAACCCTCCCATCACAGGCCAGGCTTTACTTGGCTCACACTAACCAGTCTTATATTAGACTATTTAAGAAACTTTATATCTTATCTTATTAGACCAAGCCCGTAAAATGGTTAATTACAATCTCAATTAATGTAGCCCATATCAGAATAACTCTTACAAATCTACCATCGTTGTTAATTTACCAGACCTAAAACTAAAAGGAACATTGCAAAAAAATATATATAGAAAAATTTGTATCACGAAGCCGCCGACATAACTCATCGCAAGTCAATCATTGATAGATCGGCTAATATTATAAGAAGTCATCATGTAGATAGTATATGTAGACTAATATCATCATAGCCACCGAATGTATGGATCTCATTGTGAGGCCCATATGATCTATGGCTAAAATAGTATTGATCTATATAAACTGGGCCTATGTGATATGACCAATGATTTGGTACAACTAAGGCTATTCACAATCTAGCCTTGCCATTTGAATTAATAAATACTTTAACTTTATAGTTTACATAAGATTATCAACCATTCGACAATGATAAGACTAGAATCGATCAACAGGAGGTCAGTTCATTAGGCCCGCTTTGGACTGTTCGAGCCTAGGGGCAAAATAGACGGATCTAGGAAAGCAATTCTCTTCTTAGGCCTGGCCCACTCACCTTGGCCTGCCTAATTCGGCTTATTTTGTTTAGAAATTCAAATAGTTTTATAAGCATGGCTATTCGGAGCTAGGCCTCGTACCACGCCTCACCCAACCTATTTATTAAGAATATATCTCGATTTTAAGCCTATGAAAAAAGTCTAATCAAGTAGTTTTTCTAAATGGATTTGGATTTCTAGTTTTTTTTTTTTGGTGAAAGATTTCTAGTTTGAGCGGGTAACATGTTTTGGATCCACTTCTTACCACTTCTTATATAAGAAGTGATTCTTCTTGGTGAATTACATCCAAGATGCAACTTTTTTTGTGAATTACATTATGTAGCATTCAAGAGGAGTGTGACAAAAAATTGTGCAGCGTGCTCGTAAATTACATCCAGAGCATTTGAAGTCATGAAAATCTTTTGTCAAGATTTTGTGTAATCCCTCGGCGAGATTGAGATATTGTTTCGCACTAAATTGTGAGAAAAGACATCGTGTGAGTTATTGGGGATAACTGGGGATAAAAAACACTTAGAGTGTTTAAGTGACTCGGGTATGGTTGAATAAGGTACTGCTCACCGATTGAACCGCATTTTTTAGTTCTATTTATTTATTGTTCGATCAATTGTTTTTCGCAATACTTTTGATCCAGTTCAAGAAGCACTGAATGTCACTTGCGATAAAACTCCTCATTTCCAGTTTACAAGGAATTTGGCTTCAATATGACGTGTTCAGGCCTATTTCCTTTTAATTATAAAGTGAACAAATGCTTGAGAGCATATTTAAAGTCCGGCTGGGTGAACTCACTCTTGGTGAGCATTTCTGTTTATCTTCCAAATTCTTATCACCAACTCATCCCTCTCTCTTTCTCAGAGAAACAGAAAACCAATCATAATGGAGGTGCTTCGTGCAGAATTCTGGAGGAAAATTTGGAACTCATGGGAGCTAAGAGCCATGGTGGTGTTCACACTAGCAGTCCAAATCATACTCATTTTATAAGGCCACAAGAGGAAGTCCAGCTACAATCTCAAGCTCAGGATTGCCCGTCTGGTTTGTGTACTTGACTGCAGATTTCATGGCCACCATCGTCCTCGACGTCCTCTCCAGCTGTTGAGGAAAACTCCTATTGATTTTGAAATTGACAAAACCTTCCGTGTTATTATAAGTCTGATACTTATTATGAACTAATTTAGTTTAGGTATGTATATTTTGAAAGCTCAGAAGAAAGTTATTCAGACTTTACAAACTGTCAAATACCTTGTTGAAGACCCACATAATCTTAGTTCTGAAATTCAGACGCGAAATTAGTTAGATGCAGACGAAGAAATTATTCAGACGCAGACGCAGAAGTTTTTCAAATGCAGATGCATAAGTTCTTCAGATGCAGACATAGAATTTCTTCAGATGTAGACGCAGAATTCAGAACCAAATATAACGGTTAGTGATCTGGTGTGGATTTCACAGAAGGGAAGTTTTGATTGTTTCAATCTAAGACAATAATTAATTGACAATAAAATATTACGACAAGTATGTATTACAACGAACAAAACTCTACTTATGGAAATCAAGATTCTAATTGTATGGGCGACTAGAATCAGCGGGATTCAAAATCTGTCATCCAACGGCTACTCATTCCTTATTATACAAATATGTCCAAGGTGAAGATTGGAAGATGATCCTTTAATAGCTGTCCAACGGCTAGTTTAGAAGTAAAGGAGTATTTAAGGAGATCAATGAGTAGCAGAAGAAAGAACATAATTAAGAATTAACAAGTCCAAAGTCTGAGCATACTCCAATCATTTTTTCTCTTGTCTTGCTGAGCCAAAATTAAGATCTCGAGGCATACTTTGTAAGGGTGATTGTGTGAGATAGAGAGTCCTATCGTACACTCATTGATTACATAGTGAAATCTAGCCGGTAGGCTGTCAGCGTGGGAGAGTGGACGTAGGCTTACTATAAGCCAAACCACTATAAACTTATGTGCAGATTTTCTATCCCTTATCTCTTACTGTGCATTATACACATCAAGAGCACCGTCTACACAATCTGTCTTGAATCTGAATTTTATTTAGACTCTTCTGTGATTTTTCATTTCCGCATAAATTGATAAAAATTGTTTAAGATCACCTATTCACCCCCCTCTAAGTGATCCTTGCTAGCTACATCAATTGGTATCAAAGCAGGTTATTCATTCATTGAAGTGTTTTACTTCTGAGCTAACGATCTATATGGCTAGCTTGAGTGCTCTAGGTCTCATTGAAAGACAAAGTAACAACATACCACCATATTTCGATGGCAAGGAATATAGTGTCTGGAAGAATAAGATGAAGGCATTCATAAAGTCAATTGATCACATGCAATGGGATGTCATCATTAGAGGAGTCAAGCCAAAATCTTCTGATTCAAAAGAAAAGGCAGATGCAAGCAAAGCAGTAGATCCTCTATTATCTCAAATTGAGATATGCAAAAGAGAAATCTTAGATTCCAAAGCAATTTATTCTTTATATTGTGCTTTATCACCTATTGAATATAAAAAAATTGCTGCTTATGAATCAGCTAAGGAAATCTGAGATACTTTCCACACTACTTATGAAGAAACAGATCGAGCCAAGTATCGCGACCTCCTCGAAACGACCCTGCCGCCTAAGGGGTGTGGTTAATGGATTACTATGTTAAACCTAGCTCGAGCCCTCCCAAGCCCATACCAATTCGCGACTTAAATTAGAGTTGCTAACGTGCAAATCAATTTCATTTAGGAGTCGCCACTAATCGGTTTTTGGTAGGTCGATTAGACACCTAAGTAAAGCACGGGAGAAAAGCTTCACTTCTACGAACCAGAGATTCAACAGGTACGAAGACTTGATTACACTAATTGACTAATTAGTGCCCTTTCGGTACCTAATCTTGTTCAATTCATCACCTAACATGTTCTCGCTAATCGAGAGTCTCAAAATCCCGTTCCTCAACTGAGAGGAACGATAATTAATATCTAAACCTAAACATGCATAACCAACTACGCGCGAGGTTAAATTAAATGTGCAACTCAAAGCGTGTGAACCGAGTGACGTGGGATTAAATATAGCACTAAACATGCGAAAAGGGCGAGATAAGCTAATCTCAAAACCCAAATTAAACTTCTGATTTTTTTGAATATTTTTTTAAAAAAAAAACTTTAAAATTTTAATTATTTTTTTTCAGAATTTTTGAAATTTTTTTGGAATTTTTTTGAAATTTTTTTGAAAATATTTTAAAAAAATTTTCGAAAAAAATAATAAACTAAAATTCGAGCTATTTTTAAAAAAATTTTATATTAAAATAATAGAATATTAAAATAAAATAAAATAAAATAAAGTCGGATCGGGTCGGATCTCCACGTCCGACCCGAATCGGGACTGACCCGGGCACGCCGGCCTGGGTCCGCGGGCGAACTGGGCTCATTTGTTGAGCCCGATCTAAATTTTTTAAAACAACAAGGGCCCAATAGCCCGACCAGAAAAAAAAAAATTAGCCCACGCACGAAATGGCCCAAATCCTAGAAAACTACCCTGATTTTAAACTAAGCCCAAGACCTATTGGACCCTGAAACTAAGCCCACCCGGTCACAACCCGCGACCCGACCCGGACGTGAGTTGCCCTACCCGGATCCGACTCTGTTCGTGACCTGGCTTGCGGCCGCCGCACCGCAACCAGGAGGAGCTTGCTTGAACGCCGGCCGGCATTCCGCCGTGGAACGCGTGCTCGGCCTTTGAGGCCGAGACTTTTCGGCCGGCGTGGGCGCCGATCGCTCTGCCCCCCAGCCTCTGTGGCTGGGGTTTCCGGCCAGGCGGCCGAGCCCTTGCTCGGCCGTTGGGCGATACGCCCCGACCTCCGTGGTCGGGGCTTTGCCGAACGCGAACCAGCCGGATCCCGACCAGGGATCGGCTGTTCGCTTCCCTCAAAGCTACACTCGGACCGCCGTGACGACCGGCGGTGTGCCGGGATCGACAGACGCTTCAAGAATGCAATGAAACAAAGCCGATCGGTTCAAGCATATTATCAAACACATGGTGGGCGCTACAGAGGTGAGAGGTTCTAGGCCCCATCGGAACTCAAAACGGACCAAAAATCGTCGACATCGGACACGTGAGGAAGTATGGACAAGCGCGAGGTCTCATGGGCCGGAACTCGTGCAGACCGGACAGCCATGAGCTCCCGCCGGTGAGCCCCCCAAAAACCAGAACATAGAGAAGGAGAAAAACAGGGGAGGGGGTACTGTTGTGGCGCTCCCTATCAGGCTCGGCGGTGGCGAACGAGGGTGAGTGAGATAGATCGGACTATGTCCGGTCGCCTCGCACTCCACCGAGCCGAAATCCTCGGGAGCTCGCCCCCGGATCGCGCAAAACAAGACCTAATGAGGGCTTGGGGTTGAGACCTACCGTGAGAAGGGGAGCGTCAGCTGTGGTTGAGGCGCGGCGATCGCCGACGAATGGCCCTTCAGTCTCGATATCGCTCTCTTTAGCTCTCAGACTCTCTCTCTCTCTCTGAACTCGATCTCTCGCTCTCTGGTCTCTCTGCTCCTTAGATCTCTCTCTCCCTCTCTGATCTCACTCTCCCGTCTCTGTCGCTCGGTCTCCCCCTCTTCCTCTCTTGCGTTCTCCTCTTGCTGTCTTCTCCTTCTCTTCATTTCTTTCTCTCTGGCGCTCTCCTTTTTCTGGCTTTTGTCTACTGCCCTCTTCCCTTCCCTAGGCCACCGCAGGGCTAAGAAAGGGAAGGAGGTCAGCATGTGGGCCAGCGTTGACTAATTCAACGCTGGCCCCCCTCTCTTTTTTCTTTTTTTTAAACTAATAATTTTTTTAGAATTTTTTTTAATTTAATTTTTGAAAATGAAAATGGAAAATATGTTCTAATAGGCCCTATTAATGCAAATGTACCTAATAACTATATGCCATGTAGTTTTAATGAAAATATTTTTGGTTTAGGGGTTAAAAATTAAACCCTAATTTTTATGCGATAAAACCCTAAATGATTTGGGCAAAATTTAGGTATTAACAGCTGCCCCTCTTTGAATGGGAGTTCGAAGAAGTTTCATTCAAAGATAAGAGACACTTAAATTTTGTTCACAAAGGGCACGGGGAGATGTTTGAGAGATGACTTTTTTTTTTTTAAAAAAAAAATAAGCTCTAGGCTACGAGAGCTCGGTAAGTCGATTGGGTGCTCCGCGCTGCAGAAGCTCGCCAGGCAAGGAAAGAGAAAGACTCTGGTCTGCGAAAGCTCGCCAGGTCAATTGGGTGCTCCGGGCTGCAGAAGCTGGCCGGGCGAGGAAAGAGAAAGACTCTAGGCTGCGAAAGCTCGCCAGGTCGATAAGGTGGTTCGGGCTACGAAAGCTCGCGAGGCAAGGAAAGAGGAAGACTCAAGGCTGCAAAAGCTCGCCAGGTCGATTGGGTGCTCCAAGTTGCAGAAGCTCGCTGGGCAAGAAAAGAGAAAGACTCTGGACTGCGAAAGCTCGCCAAGTCGATAAGGTGTTCCAGGCTGCGAAAGCTCGTCGGGCAAGGAAAGAGGAAGACTCTGGGCTGCGAAAGCTCCCAGGTCGATAAGGTGCTCCGAGCTACGAAAGCTCGCCGAACAAGGAAAGAGGAAGACTCTAGGCTGCGAAAACTCGCCAGGTCGATGGGGTGTCTAGGGACTAGAACCCTGTGAACAGCTAAGATCCTGCATATGGACTAAAACCCTATGAACGGCAATAGGAATAACAGCTCGAAGGAACAATTAGGGACCAAAACCCTGAAAATACTCTTAGGGATTAAAACCCTATGAACGGCAAATTGTACTCAAAATTTCGAGATACCTAATGTTTTTCACTTAGGATTTTAAAGTGCTCAAGATTTCCACTTAGGATTTTAAATTACACTTAAGATTTTCATGGTTTTAAGGAAAGACCCGGAACCTTTTGAAATCGGGGTTTAAGAATAGACCCAGAACCTTTTGAAATCAGGGTTTAAGAAAAGACTCGTAACCTTTTGAGATCAGAGTTTAAGGATAGACCCGTAACCTTTTGAAATCAGGGTTTAAGGATGACCCGTAACCTTTTGAAATCAGGGTTTGAGGATGACCCGAAACCTTTTGAAATTAGGGTTTAAGGATGACCCGGAACCTTTTGAAATCAGGGTTTAAGAATAGACCCGGAATCTTTTGAAATCAGGGTTTAAGGATTACCCGAAACCTTTTGAAATTAGGGTTTAAGGATAAACCCGTAACCTTTTGAAATCAGGGTTTAAGGATGACCCGAAACCTTTTGAGATCGGGGTTTAAGGAGAGACCCGGAACCTTTTGAAATCAGGGTTTAATGATGAGCCGAAACCTTTTGAGATCGGGGTTTAAGGAGAGACCCGGAACCTTTTGAAATCAGGGTTTAAGGATGACCCGAAACCTTTTGAGATCGGGGTTTAAGGATAGACCCGCAACCTTTTGAAATCAGGGTTTAAGGATAGACCTGCAACCTTTTGAAATCAGAGTTTAAGGATAGACCCAGAACCTTTCGAAATCAGGGTTTAAGGATAAACCCGCAACCTTTCGAAATCAGGGTTTAAGGATAGACCCGCAACCTTTTAAAATCAGGGTTTAAGGATAGACCCGGAACCTTTAGAAATCAGGGTTTAAGAATGATCCGAAACCTTTTGAAATCAGGGTTTAAGAATGACCCGAAACCTTTTGAAATCAGGGTTTAAGGATAGACCCGGAACCTTTTGAAATTAGGGTTTAAGGATGACCCGGAACCTTTTGAAATCAAGGTTTAAGGATAGACCCGGAACCTTTGAAATCAGGGTTTAAGGATGACCCGAAACCTTTTGAAATCAGGGTTTAAGGATAAACCCGTAACCTTTTGAAATCAGGGTTTAAGGATGTCCCGAAACCTTTTGAGATCAGGGTTTAAGGAGAGACCCAAAATCTTTTGAAATCAGGGTTTAAGGATGACCCGAAACCTTTTGGAAAGAGTAGTTTAAGGTTGGATCACAAACCTTTGATGCGTGGTTTAAGATTGCACCATAAACTTTTTTGAAAAGCGTGGTTTAAGGTTGGACCACAAACCTTTTTGAAAAGCGTGGTTTAAGGTTGGACCACAAACCTTTGAAAGCGTGGTTTAAGGTTGGACCACAAACCTTTGATGAAAGGCGTGGTTTAATGTTGGACCACAAACCTTTGAAAGCGTGGTTTAAGGTTGGACCACAAACCTTTAATGAAAAGCGTGGTTTAAGGTTGGACCACAAACCTTTGATGAAAATCGTGGTTTAAGGTTGGACCACAAACCTTTGAAAGCGTGGTTTAAGGTTGGACCACAAACCTTTGATGAAAAGCGTGGTTTAAGGTTAGACCACAATCCTTTGAAAGTGTGGTTTAAGGTTGGATCACAAACTTTTTGGAAAGAGTGGCGAGGTGTACATACCTGTAGGTCAGATTGGATTGCTTAAAAGCCCTCTGTTAGCGAGGCTTGAAAAGACTCAGATACTTAGGGGTCCTTGTTCGAGGGTTTGATAGATCGCTTATTGTGTCCTTGCCAGCAGGGTCTTGGGAATTCATGAATGCTTGGATGCATCTTAGCATTTCCGAGATCAGCATGAAGGTTGGTATTTGAGGAAACGTCACCTGTCTTACATGATTAGTAATAACAGGTACGTGTTATAACAAGTGCCCTAGTAGTGAGTGCGTACCAGGCAAGATAATATCACAATAGGCCATATCAAAATGGTATCATCAATGAAAAAGCATTGATTGTACGAGTAATTTAGGATAAACTCAATTGTTTGGAAAGCATTCAATATCCTTCAATATTGCAAAATTGTCTTAATGCATGGAGGACGTCATTAATCATCAAATTCCCTTAGGAGAGAGTCTTTTATCAAAGTGATGTTAACTTCTGAAGAGAGCCTATTAAGCATGCCAAACAAGAATTCCTTAGTCTAAAAGGACTTCTCGCATATTCTCAAAAAGACTGTTTGATCCCATCCATTGATGTGGGAAGTAAACATGATCTCTCTATATATCTCACACTATCGGTGTCAAAGGTTTCGAGAATCATTCGCAATAAGTACGCATTAACCGATACAAGAGGTCTTTTAAAGGGTTGCAATGAAGGTTTAGTCACGGTTTCAACAATGGATGAGCATTATTGACTAAGGAATGAAATAATTATCAATCAGCATCAGCATCTCCATCAAGTTTACAAGTCAAGAAACCTTAAGATGAAATAAGACAACTTTGCCCCCACTTCTTCAAGTGGTAGCTTCTTTGGACATCTCAATTTCTACTTAAACTATCCCAATCAGAAGAAACTTTTGAGAAGGTTGTAACATTGGTTTGGGTAAAGGCTCGAAAGGCTCAGAAATTTACAAAAGGGGTTTAAGAGTTAGTGATCATCGTGGCATCATTACCATATCATCCAATCTTTTCGAAGGCATTCAAAATTTGAGATTCAGTTTGTCTCGAAAATCCATTGACTAATCCCTTCAACACAAGAGCTTCGCTCCTTTCTCTAATGGCTGTTGTATTTGTAATGATTTTTATTTTTTTTTCCAACATTTTTCTTTTGATATCTTTTTTCACATGAGAGATTTTCTCTTGATGCAGCCTTTTTTTTGCCCTCTCCTTTTTTTACAATGGTCATTGGCCTTACTTTTACCAGTCACACTGCTTTTTCATGCCCCCTAGTTTTCATTTGACTTTTGTTCATTTGAATCTTTTGAGCTCCTAGGACTTTCAAGATTTTTTTTTACTTATTGTGACATAAGCACCAATTGTCATAGCAAATCCTGTGCCTTTCCCCAAGGTGGGAAGACAATCACCATTTGGGCTTTAGAAATGAATATTCAGGCTCAACTTGGCTAAGCAAATGGTATGAGTGTTTGGATAGAGAAATGAATGCTTTTCTTCATTTTGGGATGTTTCAAGCTTCCATAAGGACTCACCTGAAGTTACCACAAAAAGATTAATGCAAGTAAGGGCAAAGAAGTCTTTCTCATCTTTTCCTCTAAAGTATGTCAACCAAAACTTTCAAATTTGCCCCGTTGTAGGGTGGTTCTTGATAAGGGTATTTTGCAAACTCTTCACATTTAATGGCTCAAATGGGCTAACTATGGTTACCTGTAGTGTATAGGATAGAAGAAGGAAATGCCTCCTTTCATTTCAATCCATGTACTACTTGCGAATGAATCTCTTGCTCTTAAACAACACTAATTTTCTCTTCCACTCAACTCTCAAAGTGTTTGTGGGACATGTTTGGGAATGGCTTGCCTTTCCTCCTTCTAAGTATTTCTCACTTGGCATTATTAACATTTCCCTTTCATTTTGTTGAGATCATCATGAATTGATTAATCTTCATAGGGAATTTTGATTCAAAATGAATGATCCGTCAAGCACAAAGACAATTTTTTAATAGAGATGATATTCAAAATTTTTGTGAAGGGCTTGCTTTTTCCGTCTCCACTTTAGTGCTTGTTTTTTCTCAAAACCATCAAAGACTTTTTTCTTTGTGATAAAAATTATCCATTTGATTTTCATTTGAATTTTGGGAGAAGGGTACTTACCTGCGTCATGGCGACTTGGCAAACCTATAAAGCATAAAAAAGAATGTGTTAGTTAAAGACCCTTTAAGGACTGAAAAATTAAGAACGATACAACATTACTCCTCGTTTGCATTTGTCCTTCAAGTCTTTGATGCTTCCTACCAAAGGAAAAAAGAATCGTGTCAAAAAAATTGTATTAAAATAGACAATTGGAAACGATACAATTTACCTTTCATTTGAATTTGCCTTCTTGGGTGTTGGACAACTCCCTTCATTTGAATTTGCTTGCTTGTATGTTTGGGAACTCCCTTCATCCGCTTTCTTCGCCTTGATTTCTTAGCATTATTTCGATATTTAAGGGCATTGTCCCTTAGACGCTTTGCCCCATCTATTACATGTTTCCTTGATAGGAGGTGTCGCCTCCACGGTCAATGTGTGCCTTTATCTATAAGAGAGGAGACATGTTAGTTCAATCCCAAAATTGAATTGGACTAATTTAGGAACAATACGCCCTTTTTGTGTTGAATCGAATGACTCCTCTTTATCATGCATCATGGGTGAGAATTATTGCCCTTTGAGTAACCTGCCCTGTTTATCACCCCCTTCAAAAAGGAAATGGAACATGTCATCTCCATCCTCAATTGAACTTAATTTAGGAACGATACATCCTTTTGTGCTAAATTAGATGGTTTTGTCACGATTTGTTGAGGGGAGGCGTTGCCCTTATGATCAGATACACTCCCCTTCAATGTGTATTGCCTCATCATGCTTTATTGGAAGAAGTTGTTGTCGACATGGCCAAACACATTATTTCATCTGCAAAACGAGAGATGGCACAAGTCATTTCCATTTTCAGTTAGACTAATTTGGGAACGATATACACCCTTTTCTTTTTGGGATGGCGCAATTATAGACTAAGTTATCTTCCTCATTCAATCCTGTCGATTCCTGGGAATTTGCCTTACATGGACTCTTTTTGTCCTCATGAATTCCGCACAAGGGGAGGAACGAGTCATTGTTTAAATAAATCGAATTTAACTTGGAACAATTACAACCTTTTACTCGGGGTCACCATTTGATGGTTGATTCTTGCTCGTGTACATCCGTGCCTTGAAGGATCATTTTGTGGACCACCAATAATCATCTCCACGCTGGATTAAATGCTGAGAGGCTATTTGAAGGCACAAAAATTGCAGCTACTAATGCTCAGCAATTCCAAATGGATCATAACTCATTCCTCTTCTTGTCTTTTGACAACATTGTTTGGATAGTTCGCATCCATATATATGGACCCGTCAAAGAGCTTCCCATGAGTTATAGACGTCACTAACCCAGGAAGTAGCCTTGGTGCCAAGGAATCTTCGCATATTTCTTCATTTGAGAAGGTTGTCAAATTGATATGAGATTCTCCAAGATAAGAAATTTCTGTGGACTCTGCTCTGAGAATAATAGAGATTACTTGAAGCACAAATTTTAAGAGCATTTCTTCATCCACGTTGACGATTGAAGAAAGAAGTGGATTCACAAATGTGACCCTAAGGTCAAATTTCAAATTTAGGAATGTTAAGATGTCATCCCTCCTTAGTCTCATTTCCCGAAAATGGTGAAGCCTTTACGCTCCAAATAAAATGCCTTAGACGCTTCATGGAGACCAGGGACATCATCTAAATTGCTGCAATTAATAAAGTCCGGCTCCATCTAAACCCTCCACATTTGTCAAGTCGTACATGCGCTCCAACGCATTACAGTTCACCATATTTGACTCAAGCAAGTTCGCGAGAAGCGAAGGCAGATACAATGAGATAAATCGAGTTTTTCTTTTTAGAAGCATAAGGCTCCCTCAGACTGGATGGAAAGCTGGAAAAAATCATGATGACCCCGTCCAAATCTTGCAAGGAGGCAGTCCTTTCAAAATTATCGGGGATTCTTCCCAAAAATCCCCAAGCATGCACCCATTTCCTAAAACCTTTGTTGCTTTCAATCCAGAAGCCGCCTCTATTCCAGTTTAAAATCTCAAGGATGCAAGCAGACTTCATCATGCAAATGTTTGCATGAATCAAACACCAATCCGTGTTCCAAGAGATTACTTATGGAATTTGAGAAGACGGATAGTATACTTTGGAACTTCAAGAAATTATGTCTTCTAGACCTGCCAACTTCATTGCTAACCCATTGTGAGTAATGATTCTTTTCTTCTGTTATCTGTCTGGCAAGTACAATGAGAATCACTTTATACTCTCCACGACGCAATTCCTTCGATGCTCATGCCTTGCTGCATGCGCCTCAAGTTCAAAGGGCCCACACTTGGGTTTTGTAGGGAAAGTGAACACCAATCTCGAACAACCTTTTCACTTTACTTGTTTTCGTGAAAGAAAATGGAAAACAAGTCAATTGTTGCATGAGAAGTTCTTATTGGAACGACGGCATTTTACCATCCCGCGATGTCCTTTTGCGAATCAACCTGCAAAATTGGCTAGGTGAAGAGATACAATTTTATGCAAGTCATTCTTGAAACTCAATTTCAAAATATTTTGAAGATAAGGCATAAAAGCCTAATTCAATAACTCAATTGGAAATACTGCAATTACTTTCAAAGGACAATGATCTGAATTAGAACTGCATTACTCAAAGATGTGAGTTGCGTCATTTACAAAAATATCGATTGGGTTCACAATTAAAACTTAATAAAAAAAACATTGGTTCCCAATAAGAATAAAAACAAGGATAAAGTTTGAAAAACTCTTAAATAAAGGAGGGCAAAAGAATAATTCCCGTTCTAAACCTAAAGTACACTTCCTTGCATGATTAAGCAAGAGAATTCGAAGGAATGACTGTTACGCATAACCTGCGAAAGGAAGACAACGTTAGTATGTGAATGAAGAAGTGGTCTTTCGCTGATGTCGCCTCTTATGACGAAAGCAAGGCATCAATACATGCTCCCATGGTTCCTATTTGTGGGCATTTAATATTTTACCAAGATTTCATCGTAAGTGGAGACACCATTAAAAGATTAAATCGCGGCTATCAATCGAGTGCCCTTTTATTTCAAAAGTTTCATCGCAAAATGTGACATCAATTTTGAAGGACCGATTTGTGATTTTACTTTTGCAAAAATGAGGTGATTCTTATTTTTTAAAAATTAATACACAAAAAGTGATTTGAATTTTGATTCCGAAATGTGAACAAAAAAGAATTTTATTGAAAATGTGATTTCAATTTTATGCCCCAAGACGCAATCCTGACTTGAAAGAATTTCTGTACAAAAAATGCGATTTTAAGCCCATAACTGAAAGTTTAGACAAAATCATCTATTTTGGTGGGGCCAAATCACAGGTGTTTGAGATTTATGCTCAAGGTTCACTATAAAAAATGATTGTCTAAAATTTTCCATTATAAGCTCAAATCACCTAGGACACTTGATTGATTTTCGCGAATTTCAAAAATGAAAATTTCAATTCAAAGTGAGCTAATAATGAGAGGAATCATACTTACAGTGAGTGACGATCGTTTTTTTCTTTTTCTTTCTTTTAAAAAAAACGCAAAGACACGCATATGCACTTGTGAGGTTCGTTTTCTATCTAGACAGTTTAACAAGGTGAAGCTAAGAGGGTGATCTGACCGTCACAATCTCGCGTTGGTGTCAGGTCCTCTTAACTCCGGCTCAGTCGAAAGAGATACCCTATAATCACGCAGTCTCGCGGACAAGGATAAACACTTACGACACTAGAAAAGAACTTTCGAGGAAAAAAAAGGCAACGTCTACATTGCGGTCTCTCGTTCGAGGTTGTATCTTTCTTAACACCATCCTAAAGCGTCCTATCACGGCCCTGGTCCGACAGTATGGTTGTGTGTGTCATAGTGTAGTGCTAAAACATATAACGCATGCACAACAATTTATAAGCAAATAACACTTCAAGCGCCTGAAAAAATAAACATGTACTCCCCAAATCTCAAACCTGCAAAATAAGGGGTCAGTGCCAAGAACATTCACATTAGGAATGTATTCGAACAAGATAAACGGCCTAAGTCCACAGAAGTCCTTAGCGGAGTCTCCAAGCTATCGCGACCTCCCCGAAACAACCTCGCCGCCTAAGGGGTGTGGTTAATGGATTACTATGTTAAACCTAGCTCGAGCCCTCCCAAGCCCATACTAATTCGCGACTTAAATTAGAATTGCTAACGTGCAAATCAATTTCATTTAGGAGTCGCCACTAATCGATTTTTGGTAGGTCGATTAGACACGTAAGTAAAGCACGGGAGAAAAACTTCACTTCTACGAACCAGAGATTCAACAGGCACGGGGACTTGATGACACTAATTGACTAATTAGTACCCTTTCGGTACCTAATCTTGTTCAATTCATCACCTAACATGTTCTCGCTAATCGAGAGTCTCAAAATCCCGTTCCTAAGCTGAGAGGAACGACAATTAATATCTAAACTTAAACATGCATAACCAACTACACGCGAGGTTAAATTAAATGTGCAACTCAAAGCGTGTGAACCTAGTGACGTAGGATTAAATATAGCACTAAACATGCGAAAAAGGGCGAGATAAGCTAATCTCAAAACCCAAATAAAACTTCTGATTTTTTTGAATTGTTTTTTTTTTAAAAAAATTAAAATTTTTATTTTTTTTTCGGAATTTCTGAAATTTTTTTGAAATTTTTTGGAATTTTTTTGGAATTGTTTTTTGAAAAATTTTAAATTTTTTTTTGAAAAAAGAATAATAATAATAATAATAATAAACTAAAATTCGAGCTTTTTTTAAAAAAAATTTTATATTAAAAATTTTTATATTAAAATAATAGAATATTAAAATAAAATAAAATAAAATAAAATAAAGTCGGATCGAGTCGGATCTCCACGTCCGACCCGAATCGGGACTGACCCGGGCGCGCCGGCCCGAGTTCGGGGGCGAACCGGGCTCATTTGTTGAGCCCGGTCTAAATTTTTTAAAACAACAAGGGCCCAATAGCCCGATCAGAAAAAAAAAACAAATCGACCCATGCGTGAAATGGCCCAAATCCTAGAAAACTACCCTGATTTTAAATTAAGCCCAAGACCTATTGGAACCTGAAACTAAGCCCACCCGGTCACAACCCACGACCCGACCCGGACGTGAGTTGCCCTACCTGGATCCGACTCGGTTCGCGACCCGGCTTGCGGCTACTGCACCGCGACCAGGAGGAGCTTGCTTGAACGCCGGCCGGCATTTTGCCGTGGTACGCATGCTCGGCCTTCGGGGCCGAGACTTTTCGGCCGGCGTGGGCGCCAGTCGCTTTGCCCCCCAGCCTCTGTGGCTGGGGTTTCCGGCCCGGCGGCCGAGCCCTTGCTCGGCCGTTGGACGATACGCCCCGACCTCCGCGGTCGGGGCTTTGCTTAACGCGAACTAGCCGGATCTCGACCAGGGATTGGCTGTTTGGTCCCCTCAATGCTACACTCGGACCGCCGTGACGACCGGCGGTGTGCCGGGATCGACAGACGCTTCAAGAATGCAATGAAACAAAGCCGATCGGTTCAAGCATATTATCAAACACATGGCGGGCGCTACAAAGGTGAGAGGTTCTAGGCCCCATCAGAACTCAAAACGGACCAAAAATCGTCGACATTGGACACGCGAGGAAGCAGGGACAAGCGCGAGGTCTCACGGGCCGGAACTCATGCAGGCCGGACAGCCATATAGAACGAGGAGTTCGGTAAAGCTTGAAGGTACCAAGGATAGGTGATCAGTGAAGTAGAGCCATGATTGCCAATATGCTTGGAGGGACCGGAAGACTGAAGCTCGAGCAAAGTTGATGTACTTTGCTAATATCCAAGGAATTCGAAGTATGAAGTGAAAGACCGGTGAAAACTAGATAGACCTTTATGGAGATAAACAAGTCATGAAGAATGGGAAGTTCATGGAAACTTGGAGGTACTAGACAAGGTGAACAATTTATATAGTCTTGGATCACTAAGATATTGAGGAAGACCAATGGATAGCAATTGAATATAACCAGGAAATGTGATATAACCGAAGCTTGATATCAACAGGACATAAGTTGAAAATCACCAGGGTGTAAGCTAGATATCAGCAGAGTACTATGTAATATAGATATTGGCAGAGTACTACAATAGTTGCATATAAGTAGAAGCCTGGCCAAAGCCTAATATCAACAGATAACTACAATGCTTGATATTAGTGGTGACTATGGACATAAGTGGAACACTTATTCTACCTGTGACGTCAATTTTGTCACGAACTTGAAAATTATTATTTTGAGATATTTTATCTCATCCCTTACCAACTAGTGATTTGGAATGGATTCCTATTTTAGAAGATTTTGACTGACCATCAATCTTAAGATTATTCATGCAAAAAAAATTAATTATGCGAGATATTTGGATTGATTGACAATTATCTTGAAGGCAAGTTTCTTTCTATAGCTAGAGCTACTCAATTTCTAGAAATCAAGATTTGATTGTATGGGCAACCAAATTTACGGGAATTCTGATTGATAGACTTCAACGGCTAATTGATCTTCTCAACAATGTCCAATGGTTTGATTGGAGATTGATCTTCTTGAAGATAGTCCAAAGAGAAGATCAGATGCGGAGGAATATAAAAGGAGATCAAGGCACCAAAGAGAGAGATGGATCAAGAGTTCATAAATCCAAATTTAGAGAGAGCTTTATATCCTTTACATTGTCTTCTGAGAGTATAAAATTGCAATCTTTCAAAAAGTGTCGACAGTGATATAATTTGTGCTTAAGTGTCAGGTAGTGAAATCAATCAGCTTAAGTATAAGCAACACTAGCTTCAAGAAGATTTCTAGTAGAATCCAGTAGTCTATTAGTATGGGAGAGTAGACGTGGGCTTACACCAAGCTAAACCACTATAATCTCTGTGTGCATTATTCTTTATCTCTTTGCTTATATTCATTTAATGCCTGATAGAAGCATTGCACTGTATTGCTTGAAAGAACCAGTTTGTGCTTATATCTATTTTACCTTATTCATCTTGCATCAAACTTGACTGTTTTAATTCCGCAATATATGTCAAGTTTCTTGAAATCACCTATTTACTCCCCTCTAAGTCATATTGTTTGTTAACATCACTAACCATAAAAACTTGAGCATAATCCACAAACATTATCCTCCAATAACCCACGAATCAAATCCAAAATCATCTCATTAATGGGGTTCACAAAACAAATCCTATAATCTTTAACAATTCAATTCATCAAATTGTATAAATTTCATAAGGCATTTCTCAAGCCATTTTAGAATTTATTTCATAGACTAGGTTCACAAATCAGTATGTATAATCTTTAGCAAAACCTTTCATAAATTGTTTCTCAAACCATTCGCAATTAACTAAAAAGTAGTAAATGCCCGACCCCAAATTTAATGCAATAAACATGCTCTTTCATAAGTCATAATATATCAAATCCCTATCACTTTTAAGACATGAGTTCATAAATTTTTGTAAGCACCACCAGTCTGAAAATGCCAAAACCAAAGAACAAACGTCTCTCGAGTCGATGACTTGTAATCCCATCAATTAATTGAAAAACTAAATCAAAATGAAGTAAAACATTACCTAAACTACAATTCAACTAAACTAAGTCTATTCGTCGATAGACAAATTCTACGCGTCAACAAAAAGCTTGCCCAGAGTAGTTATCCATAGTTGTCGGCTACGCATAGCTCATGCACTGAACTTTAAAAAAATCATTCAGCTCAAACCGTAAGTCAGAAATAATTTGCCAAACCTTACGTCTCTGCAACGCCCTAAATTATCATTTGCATATAATTTTATAGAGTAATAACTCTTAAATCGAGCCCCGCAATCGCATAACTTCGAATCTGTAGCTTAACTCCGAAAATTCCTCTAATTACATGAATAAAAGGTTTGAATCCTTAACGGGCGTTACGAAATGGAGTTGATCCAGCTTGTCAGGATGTCTGAGGCATGTGTGCGTGAATTTATCCTCTCATTTTTTCTACGTTCTTTTCTATTTGTGTTTTGCACCAACAACTCTCCTCTTTCTCGTTCTTTTCTTATTAATTGAGGCTTGTCTTCTTTTTTTTTCCCTCCCATCCACCTTTTTGACCGGCCAACCACAGCTTTGCTCTTCTCTGTTTTATTCAACTATTACACTTTATGACCCCAAGGACACCTCTAGCAACCTTCAAAGTCAATTTGAAGTAAATCGACAGCCTAACGATTCCAATGTGCTCAAAGAAATCGGATTCTTCTTTGGCTCAGCTTGTCGAACATCTCGCAAACTTCAAATGCTGCCGTCATGCATGCTGATCTACACTAAGCCAATTCTGACGACTTTGCACTCAACGTCGTTGTCCATAAACACTGCACCATCTCTCAATCTCAAGGGGTAGATGCATCCAGAATCCATGATCAACTCTTTTCCACTAGTAAACACACATTGTTGAAAATTTGTCTCGGGTTTGAGATCAAAAAGGAAAATGTCCTAATTCAAGTAGGTTTCCTACTTTGAATAGGTTTCATAGTTGGATAATGTTTCCTAAAAAGAGGTTTCCTATTTTGGATCCAATATTTACCTATATATAAGAAGGGATTGTTTTTTGTGATGTGTATCAAAGAGGCCTCTTCGTGAATTAACCCCCGAGAGCTTTTAATGTTGAAGCCAATTGAATCTCATGGTAAGATTTGTGTAATTCCTTCGTGAGATTGAGAGATTAGTTCGGGAGGAATTGTGGGGCTAAATACTGTATGAATTATTGGGTGTAATTGGAAGTTGGGAAATACTAAGAATGATTGAGTGACTCGAGTGTAGTTGTAATTTCTGTTATATCACTTAATATATAGTAGAATTCATGACTGCTCTTTCCATGGTTGTAGGTCACTACGACTGAACCATGTAAATCTGGTGTTCAATTTATTTCTTTATCCTGTTTATTTTATTATTCATTTGCTTGCTTCTACAATAATTTGTATAAGAGCTAGGCTTAGTTGAGTTGAAGCGAATTGATAATGATGGAAAAAGGAAAAGTGAAAATCGACAAATTTGATGAGAAGGATTCTAGTTTCTAGAAGATGTAAAATGAGAATTATCTATATTAGAGGAATTTGCACTTACCTCTATCTAGGGAGAAACCATACTTGATGAAACAAGCTGAATTGAAATTGCTAGATAAACAAACGTTGGGTATTATTCGATTGACGTTAACTCGTAACGTTGCATTTGACATTGTGAAAGAGAAGACCACCGTGGAATTAATGGAAGCCCTGTCAGACATGTACGAGAAACTCCTTACGATCAACAATGTCTACTTGATACTATTGGGATTTTGTGAAAACATGCATAGGTAAAATAAACTGGAATTACAATGGAAGCAAAACCCATACATGTGTCTCCAAAGAATTGTTCATGCGTTTTAATTAAAATTTGTAAAGACGAAAGAATAAAATAAAATGAGGGCTAATCAGATTACCCTTGTAGCGTGCCCAAAACAATTTGGTGTTGATGTTCTTTAGTTCCGGCTGCACAAACGTTGGACCTCTAGTTCAGACGCACCATGATTCGAATGTTCTTAAGTTCCAGCCCTACAAACGTCGGACCTCTAGTTCAGAGACACCACCAATCACACGTCGAACGGTAGGAAGAATTTGAGAGAGTTCACTACTTCATTGTGCTAGCAATTGTTCTTATGTGTGTAGAGCATTTGATAGATCTCTTTCTCTTTCTTTAATCAATCTTAGATCCAATTTATTTAAATCAATTCAGTCATTAACTCTAAAACAGTTTTAGGGAATAAATTTGGCCATGATTCCGAAACTGTTTCAGAGTATTATTCTAGGTATTAATTTTGTAATTGCTATAGAGCATTAATTTAACCTTTAAGTCTGAAACCGTTTTAGAATATTAATTTGACCATTGATTCTTAAAATCGTATTAGAACATTAATATGGCAATTGATTCTGAAATCGTTTCAGATCATTAATCTGGCCAATGATTCTGAAACCTTTTCAGATCATTATACTGGCCATTGATTTTGAAAACCGTTTCAAATCATTAATCTGACCATTGATTTTGAACCCATTCAGATCATTAAACTAGCCATTGATTTTGAACCTGATTCAGATTAATAAACTTGCCATTGATTTTGAAACTGTTTTAGATTAGGTCATTGATTCTAAAAACTGTTTCAGATCATTTATTTTCAGCCCGACTCAATCTGATTATTGTAATTGCAAACACATTTGCAATATTGTCTCTCCCATTCAAACATCATTCCAAATGGGTTATGGTGTATGATCACCCTAGGTTCATCATTGAGCTGGCAGTAAGACTTGTACTAACACATTAGTACTTCCAAGAGAATTGATTGTCTCGATCAATTTCCATGTCCTACAAACCATAAGTGATATCTAGCAATATGTCATGGCCACCCAGACAGTGTGAATGTTTTAATAACACAATGAACCTATCAGCTTTAGTTGCCATGTAATTCAACCATTCTATCTTACCATGTCCCGATTAGACAAAGACCATGGAAATTTCTTGTCAAGCCACCTATTCGACCATATGCACAAACCTAATTGACATGTATTCTTAATGAGGCATGAACCATTCATTCTCGGTTACAATCTCAGTCGAGGATTTCAATACAGTGTCACGATTAGATTGCATAGGACATCATTATTGTACTTTATATATAACAAGAAGACAAATTCCATATTACACACACGTGTGCCTTCATATGTGAACAAACCATGACCATCAAGTACAGAGACAGTTCAATTAAGCGTCAACATGTGCATCTTTGAACCATAACCATCCAACATACAAGTCAATACCGTGTCTCAGGTGTAAGGTTTATTTACACAAAACTAAAGCATGAATGATTAGACATTGACCAGGCTAAGAGCTTCCAAATTGCTAATCGTTATGTGCTTATCATGTTCAGTGAACTTGTCCAATACAAGCACCTGTGTTTTAACTCGGGTATCACAATACCTAATGACTTGCAACTCATCATTCCCTCAAGTATCCAATACACCGATTTTAACAAGATCGTTAATATCTTCACAATGATCCATTGACCGGGAATTTTTTAAAGATTCAATCTGACCGTAAACCTTTCACACATAAATAACACAACAGAATCCCTTACATGTAACTATTACGTGGTTACTTTGGGGCATATAGGCTACATATACGATGTCTACTAAACTTAAAGATGGGCGAATATGCGTCGGTTGCTGATCACATCAATGAATTCAATGTGATTATTAGTCAATTGAGTTCAATTGAGATTGACTTTGAAGATAAGGTATGTGCTTTGATTTTATTATCCTCATTGTCTAACAGTTAAAATACTACTGTTACTATTGTTAATAATTCTACTGGGTTAACAAGGTTAACGTTTGATGGGTTTTGAGATTTGATTCTAAGTGAGAACATCTGTTGAATAGAATCTAGTGAACCTATATCTACTACTTTAGTAGGTGAAAATAAAGGAAGAACTAGTATTCATGTTAGCAAAGTGCTCTCTATTGGAACTGTGGCAAGAGGGGCTATCTTAGAAGGGATTGCCTTAAGTTGAAAAACAAGAAGGGTAAGGGAATTAGAGTTGAGTCTAATGATAATGTCATAGCTGTAGTTGACAATAAATTGGATAGTGGTAATTATCTCTTGTCTATTACTAATGATTCATTGTTTGACGGATGGATTATGGATTCCGATTGTTCGTTTCATGCTACACCAAATAAGAACTGGTTTGCTGCTTATCAATACATGGATAGTAGTAAAGTACAGTGGAGGAACAATGCTGGGTGCGATGTTGTGGGTGTTGGTGATGTTAGAATCAGATTATATGATGGTATTGTGAGGACATCGACTAGAGTGAGGCATGTTATAGCATTAAAAAATAACCAGATTTCCTTGAGTGCCCCAGATTTAGTTGGGTGTCGATATACTTTAGAAGAAGGAATTCTGAGAATCATTGCAGATGCCTTGGTGATAATGAAAGGAATTAATCATTGTGGCCTATATGAGTTTTAAGGTGAGATAGTGACGAATTACGTTGCCGAGATGTCGGATGTATCTATTTGAGAGTTTGAATTGCGGCATATACGTTTAGGACACATTAGCGAGAGAAGCATGAAGATTTTGAGTGAAAGTAGTTTGATGTGTGGTTATGTCACTAACGAATTGACTGTATGCAGGTACTATGACTTAGGTGAATGACGGAACATGCAGTTCAGTATGACTGTCAAAGAGTTCATGGAGATTGCAGAGTTGATTCACTTGGATGTTCGCAGGTTGTTGTAGTTTCCTTCAAGGACAAAAGCTAACAATTTTGGATGACTACTTGAGGAAGACTTGGATGTTTGTGCTATGGCATAAGTCTGTTGCTATTATTAGGATCATGCACTTGAGAGCTTTGACGAAAATGAGACTAGTAAATTAATCAAGCATGTTTGAACCGATAATAGTATAAAGTTTTACTTAAAGCTGTAAAATGAATTCTACATTAAAGAATGCATAGTGAGACACCACAATAGTTCCAGTGAACCACAGCATGTTGTAGAGTTGATTAGTATAATATTATTAGAGACGACTCATAAAATACTCTCTAGTAATGGTATGGCTAAGAGATTCCTAGCAGATGCGCTTAGTATGACGAGCTACTTGATGAATAGATCCCCGTTGACTGCGATTGGATGTAGAACTCCTAAAAAAGTGTGGTCAGGTAACGTTGCCGACTATTCATGTTATGTTCAAGTGAATGATGGTAAGTTCGATGGGTGGGTAATAAAGTGCTTGTTCTTAGATTATGCACAAGGTGAATGGGGCTATCGATTGTAGTGCTCGGAATTAAATTTATCTATTGTCAATAAAGAAGTTAAATTTGACGAGTCTCAAATACTTCTAGTTAGGAGTGATTATGACATTGTTTGTACGGATCTGGATGGTGTTCAGCTTGAGATGGAGTTGGAACCAGAAACTCTTGAGGTAATGTGTATTAATGGAGTAATTGATATCGATGGTGCTTATAGCGAAGTGGAGCATGTAGTGCCAACGGTTGCTCTAGGTACGTGTTTGATTTCCTAAGAGGTATGGATGCAACAATGGTTATGATTTATTTACGGTAGAGGAAGTTGTGTCGGAAAATCCCTGTAGAGTAGTTAAAGGTGCAAGTGGAGTTGGTGTGCTAATGTGGTCCATGGTTATTGCGAACTTCAAGTGTAGCTTGGACATGGAAGACATTTGTGGTGGTTGAACCCATGTGGGGCTATGGGAGAGCAGCAGTAAAGTTTAGATTCCAACAAAGTGATTGTGACTTGGTTCATACGTTGGGTCAACGTGGAGTTTGTTGAAAATATATCTCGAATTTGAGTCCGTGAAGAAAAGTTTCCTAATTCAAGTAGATTTCTTATTTGGAATAAGTTTCCTAGTTGAATTGTTTTCTAGTTGGAGAAGATTTCTAAAAAGAGGTTTCCTACTTTTGATTCATTTTTCGCTTGTATATAAGAAGGAGATGTTTTTTGTGATGTGTATCAAAGAGGCTTCTTCATGAATTACAACTTGAGAGCTTTTAGTGTTGAAGCCAATTAAATCTTGTAATAAGATTTATATAATTTCTTCATGAGATTGAGAGATTATTTCGTAAGAAATTGTGGGATTAAATATTGTGTGAGTTATTGAGTGAAATTGGGATTTGGAAAACACTTAGAGTATTTGAGTAACTCGAGTATGGTTGTAATCTCCATTGTATCGTTTGATTTACAGTGGAATTCGTTTTTACTCTCTCCATGGATGTAAGTCACTATGACCAAATCATGTAAATCTGGTGTTCGATTTTTTTCTTTATTTTGTCTATTTTATTATTCGATCGCTTAATTTCGCAACACATACAATGTAATCCGACTACTCCCCACTAGCTTGTATGACATTCAAATCCTCCTCTGATTTCTCCGCTTTCTTTTGTTCTGGATACTTCCTCGTAATGTGCCCCTCCTTTTGACAATTGTAACATCTAATATGCTTTCTCCTCACTGTAGACTTTGATCTAGACTCGCGTCTGCTTCTAGAGCTTCCCCCCAAGTTCCTACCTCTTACCATCAAGCCCCCCGCGCCACTTCTATTATCATTGCCCTACAACTTCTCCTGTCATTCTTTGAAGAACAGTGCAGACTTCTCTTCCTTCATGGATATGCTCTCACTCCCTCTCATTAGAGAATCATGAAAGCGCTCATAAGAACTAGGAAAACAAAGCAGCATCATAGCCTTCCATTGATCATATACCTTCTCATCCGCATCCTTTAAGATCATTGATTACTTTATTAAACTGATTCAGGTGATCCTAGATTGACGTTTCCTCAATCATCTTCTATGTGAATAAACATTGGAAAAGATTCTTCAAGAGCGATTTCTACATGTACGGCGATTTCAAGTTTTGCCCAAATTGCAGTGACACTCGTTTCATCTACCACTTAAACCGAAGCATCTTCTCCTAATTTCAGCAAAATAATACTCCTAGCCTTTTTTGAAACTATCAGCTTTTCTTCCGCTTTCATACCTTAGGGAAGTTGATCATCTTCCTCCATGCAAAACTGCAGGGTGACTATATTTAAGCGACCCCCATCACCATCTCACCTTCCTAAAAATGTGAACTTGAGGAAAGACTAGGAATGCATTTGCTGATGTTTAATGGTTAAATATGTCCCCGTTGCATCTGATGACAGGACTTCTTCTGATGGGTTCGATATACTCAAGAGCTTGTCTCCGTGTTCTCATGATCACTTAATACAAAACCTGCATCACTTGGGTTCATCTTATATTTTACAGAAGTGTACTCAATAAGAAAAGAGACGACGAAAACTTGCGGAGTGCCACTACCAGCCCATATATCTCTTAAAGAAACACAGTGTGAATATCAAGAAGCTAATCAATAATAGATATTAGATGACAAGGGGTAGTTTTCACTTCTGTTTCTCATCATCAAATGTGCCACTAATTAAATAAGTATGAAGAGAGGTGTGCTTCATGCATTTGAAGTTCGAACTGCTGTTGACAGACTGGCCCGAACTATAATCCATTCTTGAATTGATTAGTCGGGCTGTCTCTTTTTCCATTTACTCTGAGTCATTGTTTACATTATCTATATTCTCCAAATACAGTAATCAATTACGTGCAGAACTGCATCAGACTAATATGTCTTGGTCGTTTTTTTATGTGCTTCACCAAAATGCACACAGGATTTCACAGGGTAAATACAAGATTCACTCATTATCTGATGCGCCCGCAAAGTCCAAAACAGTAGAAAGAGATTTCACTCCTAGTTAATTTGACCTTGCTATTCTTGGGAGATTTTTTTTCGCCTGATTGCATAGTTTGGATTTTGCATCAACTATTCTTACGACTAATGCAGATGGGCGAACAAACGATTCGATTCAAGAAAGAAATAAATAAATAGTAGAACTTAAACCCAAACACGGAAAATTCACACGTTTCGGTAGTGTGAATTTGCAATGACTTATTTATACTAATCAAGTTTTTCCCACTCCTAAATAACACCCGAATCCACAAGAATCAATTGCAAGAAAGGATCTTTCTCACTCTCCTCTCAAAAGCTCTCTAGGTTTCTTACAAAATAGGTATTAAAATAGAAACAAAAGATAGTGTTTGAAACGTGTTTGGATCAGGTCCGCATCGGGGGCTAGGTGTCCGCGTCGGGGGCTAGGTGTTTGACCAAGATAGGCTCGGACATCCGGACACTATGTCAGAAAACAATTTTGGTTAGGGATGTGCAAAGGAACCGAGAACCATCCAGATCACCGTGAATTGGACTGGACTGGACTGGCCTGGAACTAGCGGTTCCCATGGAAAACGGTCTAGTTCCCGGTTTCAATTTACTGGAACCATTGAGTACCGATCCGGTTCTCTGTTTCAAGTGTGGAACCGCTCACCTGGACCGGATCGGTATATATTTTTTCAAAAAAAAACTCCATGAGGATTATTCTAGTGACAACTGTACAGTTGCAATGAGGTTATATATTAATGATAGAGAAGTCAAGCATTTTGTTCTCCTACACTGTAGACACACGTGACTCCATCTCCTTAAAAAATTACATTGCATTATCTTTAAACTGCATGCCTTTTAACTGGTGAAGTAGGCTTCCGTTCAGGAGTTTGTGGAGGGCGTCACTTCTTATCGGGTCATATTTCCTGATTCAGAAAAGCAACTTATTTCCCTTTCGCGGCATTTAATTACCAAGTGGATTATCATGCATGTCTACTGTTCTTTCAGCTAATAAACTCCTTTTGTTGACGCATATTTCATGCGTTGTTTAAGCAGACTTTCTTTGTTTGTATGAAAGTGTCATTTTCTGTTTGATAAGCAAAACTCTCATGCAGATTTCATTATTATTCTTACATTTTCCCTTGTAAAGAAGTACCCACATAAAAACTAGATTCACCATGATATTAATTGATGAATGTAATTTTGTAGGGACTGGGGACTGGTCCATGGACCCACCCAGGAACCGGATTGGACCAGTGGTTGTTCCCGAGTGGATCCATGGAACCAATAGGCGGTTCTCGGTTCCAATTTTTTCGGTTCTGATCCTTAGTGAGTAGTTTCCGGTTCCAAGTTGGGAACTGCCTATCCAGACCATGCTTCCCCTAATTTCGGCTTTGGAGGTTACATGAGTGTTTGGCAACCCAGCCCACTTCTTGCTAGGGTGCTCGCCTAGTTTGTCCAAGTGCTAGGGGTGATGTCTTCTTGCATCCTCCACTTCTTGCAAGCGATGCCTAGTGAGGACACCATAGCCTAGGTGAGGGCTGGCCTCACCAAATTTGGTGAGGGGAGCCCTTGCTGGGGCTCGCCCTTGCCCAGTCAAGGGTTGGCCTCGCATAAACCAAATTTGTCGAGGCGAGGGTCGACTCTCACCAGGGCTCACCCTTGCCCAAGCAAGGGTCGACTGAGCCTCGCTTGTGGCAGGCCATGGCGGCCTCGCCCAGGCAAGGCCAGCCCACTTGGCCATGGTCAATGGTGCCACATAGGCTTACCAGTATCGACGTCAGTAATATCTTGCCAAAATTAACTAAAATGACTACATTGGTACAAAGACAAAAGATTTAATACTAAATTGGCAATAACAAAATATTTAGGATTAAATCGATACCAATACAATAAGTTTATGACTTTTCTGATACTTTTTCCCTAGACACTTGGGCACTATGCTGAAAAATACTTTAAGCTCTGGAAAATACTTCTAGGCCGGGTGCTTGCCTCGTTGCTGACTTATCCAAACATCAGGCGAGCGTCTTCTCGCGTTCTCAATTTGTCTGTCCCTATTTCCGAGTGCCCGGAAAACATTAGACTCATATCGACCTCGAATCAAACAGATTAATTTTGAGACGTAATCAACAACTATGAATTGTTATAGATGAAGGCGTCTTCCCTCGCTCACCTCCTTTCTGTAATTAAAAGTTGATGAAGACTTGAACTTCGATGAAAATTTTCATACAAGGGAACTAAAACTAGTGACTGACTATTCACTCGTTTCACGCGACATTCACTTGCTTAACACTTGCATGAAATTATACATGTCCATCAATCATGAATTTGAACTTTTGCATATAACTACATGATCACACAAAAACGACTACAACCGTGCTACAGCTAAACACTTAGATGAACTATCGCAGAATAAGCTTAGCTATGGCGTGGCCTTGCGTCATCTGGAAGTGATCGGTTAAGCCAAAGTGAGCCATCATGAGCCAGTCATGAGTGATAAGCTCTCCTCCTCGCCTGAGCTGCCGAGCATGACAATCTCCTCTGCACTGACTGGCAGCGCAAACTAGCATTTCCACCCAAACCTTGGAAATCATCTCCCACTTTTGAGAGATATCATACTTCTCGTTCAACCCCAACGCCAGCCTGCACCCATCGAATAAGACGGACTTGCTCCTGCCTCCTTTGACTTTGGCGGGCGGTACTTCGGTGTTCACTTCAAGCAACATCCTGCAGGCTTTTTGGCAAGCTTCATTTTCAACTGATGCTTCTGGGTTTCTTCGTTTTGCATTAGTCGTGATAATAGTTGATACAAAATCCAAACTATGCAATTTAGGTGAAAAAAATCTCCAAAGAATAGCAAGGTCAATTAAACTAGGAGTGAAATCTCAATCGATCGTTCTAGACTTTCCAGCTGCATTAGATGATGAGCGAATCTTGTATTCATCTTGTGAAATCCTATGTACATTTTGCTAAAGCAAATAAAAAATGACTAAGAGATATTAGTCTGATGCAGTCCCGCACGTAATTGATTACTGTATTTGGAGAATGCGGATAATGCTAAACAATGACTCAGAGTAAACAGGAAAAAGAGATAGCCAGACTAATCAATTCAAGAATTCTTTATAGTTCAGGCTAGTCTGTTGTTGGGGAAATTTGATTGCTAATGAAGATAGAGAAATAGTCATAGATTCTTGATGCGTGATGACAATCACTCTCCTTGAGGTGTTTAACCACGTTTGCATACATGACCAAAGGGATCATTGTATTTAAAAGGAAAGTCAAGAATGACTGGCTTGAGAACTTGTCAATTGTGCCATAATCTATTTTTGCATTCTCATTTGTGCTAGATTTGATGGAATTCGTTAGGAGTTTTCAATAGTGCAGATTCGTGTGTGTGCTGTTGTTTTATTTTATATGAGGTCTATAATGAGCACCACGTCATTGCCAGTTCATCACCCGATAAACAGTTCCATCAGTATTATACAATACATCGACACCATAGCGAACAGTTAGGTACGATTTAATTGACATGGAAGGTCAGGATAGTGTGAAAAGCAGTTTGAGGCTTTATGTAGAACCAAAAAAAAATCCGCGCAGGAGAATTTTGTGATAAATTGGGGTTTGATTGTATATCTAGTTTGTAGAGTGTGACCTCTAGCATTAAACTTTGAAGATTCTTCCGTTCATCTTGAAAGGAAACGACATTATTGCTCAATTAGTTTGGTAGTTCAAACACCAGAGTCATTCTGTTGGGGAAGTCGTATGAGTTAGGAATTTTGATGGTAATGGGATATTGTCTGTCTTCATTTTGTCATCGCTGTTATCAAGACCTTTTGTTCTCTGATATTGGATTGAAGCATCTTATTCATCTATTGACATTTCATATTGCTTCTCAGTATACTGTCTGTTGTTACTACTATTAGTTGTTGCATGCTCGATAACCTTATCAACAAGCTTGCATGCCCTCATTGACAGCAATTCAGGCAGTGGAAGCAGGTGCAGCTGGGATAATTGTCTCGAATCATGGAGCTCGACAGCTAGATTATAGTCCAGCCACGATATCAGTTCTGGAAGAGGTGCCTATTTTAACTAACTCCTTTGTCCGGCAGGTTTAATAATAGATTCTAGAATTTGGAGCATTTGTAAACGCTGGATAAGAGTAAATGCACCCGGTTTTGCCCCCTGAAAATAAAGCAGAGTGGCATTCTGTTTCCCTCTATTTTTACAAATGCATGAAAGCTTGTGCTGCAGCAAGTCATCTATATCAAACAGCATTTTGGTCATGACTTTTTTCAAACCTTCGTTTGTAGGTTGTTCATGCAGTCAAAGGGAAAGTCCCTGTTTTTGTTGATGGAGGAGTGTGGCCAGGAACAGATGTTTTCAAGGCATATTGGCCCTTGGGCCACAAGCAGTACTGTTACAATCTTTTATAATTAGTTTGGCACATTCCTGATATTTCTCGATGTGGACTCTGCTATATTAGTAAGGGGTATCGTAACAAACCCTTGAGGTATTTGGGTGATAATATCGTGCCAAGTTAGTTGAAACTATCTTTTCACGTTACCAAAACACCTGAATCACAAATGAACAAGTGCCCTAGGACAAATGTTGACATTCTCCTAAATAGTGGTCTTCTTACAACAGATAGGAAGGCTTGCAGTATATGGGTTGGCGGCAAAAGGGGAAACTTGAGTTAGAACGGTCACCGAGATGCTGAAGCATGAGCTCGAACTTACGATGGCACTATTTGGATGTCCCACCATAAAGGATATCACCAGGGGCATGTCATAACAAACTGCGACAGACTTCGTTCCTCTCTCTAAATTCATGCTGCAGCATCCATGAAAATAAGATTCACATAGTCAAATGGACGATACCCTTGTTGTATTATCGCTTCTAGTTTGCCATGTTATGTAATTAGTTGTGATGTTTCATTATCAAAAATAAAATTGGAGTCAGAGTAAGAGCATCAGTATAGATTGTAATAGTCAAAGCTGGTTTTTTCTTGGTTCTTTAGTAGATGTTAATGTTCAATAGTACTTTTGAGCATTAAATTCGAAGCATAAAATCCCTGTAAGACATGAAATTGATCTGTGTCTTCCAACTCTAATACCTTCCAATCAATTTTGTCAAGTCTGTATGATCACGAACGCCCCTCTAAATGATGCGAAAGAACAGTTCTTCCCCACCACAAGAAGGCTGGGTAAGATTTAAGTACAGACATAAGTGCTTTTCAGAAGTTGTTAATAAAATGGATGCTCCTGTGGTCGTGCATTTCCTGAGAACATATTTTTGCCCCTACGCATCCTCTAGTCTCCTCAGCAGGCTTGGGGCCTCTGTTTATTAGCTGATACTTCTACCTTCGCAGCCCAAGTCAGCACGTCATAGCCTTTATTCCCGCATGTACTCCAATGAAATTTAATTTCAGCGTTTTATTCCAACACAAGGTTCACATTGACAAACCAGATTGAAGATTGTCCCGCAAAATCTGGGAAGAGATTCCCCGGTCATATACATTTCCCCATAATCCGCTACGATGTTAAAGTGATTATATTACCACCAAAATTCCAAATTAGTATATCTATGACAATTTTACACTCTGTAAGTTTCCATTCAATTTTACCGTCAAATTTCTGAGTCGGATGTCACGTGGCAGTTGACGGGTGTATCAGTTTGCGATTTTACCCTCTGTTTGTCATATCAATTTGTGATTTTTCGTGATATTAATTGAATTTAACAGAGGATAAATTTTTCACAAATGTACAAATTTGAGGTTTTTTATGGTTAAAAAATTAGTTTGGGATAAATTTGTCATAAGAGTACTAATTTGGAGTTTTTGATAGTCAAAAAATTAGTTTGAGATAAATTTACAGTAGGTGTTCCGGTTTAAAGGTTTTTGCAGCCTTTCATTGGACGCGATCGCTGGTAATCAGTAAATCGCCCATCCCCAACGGTAGCTTCATTATCATTCTTTAGAGTGACTCCGGTCATCAGACCAGAGAGGTTTTGCTCCGTTCGTGTGAAAACCCAAGGCTCCCATTTGCTTATCCTGCGAAACATCGTACCCTTTGGATCGTCTCTCTTCTTTGATTCAAGTGTGCAGCGCAGAGTAACTCCCCTGCTCCGAACTTTTTTCAGCATCCGTATGGCTGAGCGTCTGCGTTGCAGAAAGATCGCATTCTTTTTTTTTATCCTTCTGCAGTCATGACTAGCGAAAAGATTATTGACGGTCACGCAGGAGTTTGTGACGAAGGTTCATGTGAGTAGTTAGGCTAGCGTGAGATTCTGAATACCGTTCGGCTACGCGTTTTGATGTGTTCGTGTTCTGTAGTTATGGCTATACAGACGTCGAGGGGTGTGGGTGCATTACGATCGCTATTCCATACTTTTCACTCTCCTATTTAGATTTAGTGTGAATTCGTGTGGGCACATTTAACTTGCAATTATGCCGATAGTTTATGGTAAATTGTTTTAGACCTTCATTTGCGTGAGTGTGTGGTAAAAAAGGCACCGTGCCGTTAGCTTAGCAGCACCCTTAGGAGAAATTATTAAGCTGAGGTAATAAATGCTTAAATTTTTATTCAGGAAACATGGCCGAGGATCCTGTCAATGTGAATGAGTATCAAGAATTGGCTAGGCAAGCCCTTCCAAAAATGTACTATGATTTTTATGCCGGGGAAGCAGAAGACCAGTATACACTTCAAGAAAACACGGAAGCCTTTCGCAAAATAACGTAATGAATAATGAATGCTGGTCAGATTTAAATCTGCAGCAACCATATTATGATGTTCGGTAATTCTCAACACGTATTTCTGACAGGTTTAGGCCGAGAATCCTCATTGATGGGAGCAAAATTAGTTTGTTGACTACTCTATTGGGCTATCACGTTTCTGCCCCCATTATGATTGCTCCAACTGCTAGGCATAAGTTAGCACATCCTGAAGGTGTGAAACCTGAAATTTTTTGGAGGAACTCTTTCGCATGTTTGCTTGTTTTGATTTTAGCGATGCAATTTTTCCATCTTCTAGGAGAGGTTGCCACCGCAAGAGCAGCTGCTGCATGTAATGTTATCATGGTAATAGATTACCAAATACTTTTAATCTCAATTTTGCTGCTATGACATACTCAATTCACCTGTTTACTCTAGATTCTTTCATATATGTCCACGTGCACTGTAGAAGAGGTCGTGTCCAGCTATGATGCAATTCAATTCTTTCAAATATATATAAGCATCTATTTGATTAAGAATCTCCAGTTTTCTTGGCCTTGTACATTCTCCATTGAGATTTCATCTAAATAATCAATGCACCTCCTTGTGCAGGTATACAAGAGACGGGATATTACAGCTCGGCTAGTACAAAGAGCTGAAAGAAGTGGATACAAAGCTATTGTTCTTACTGTTGATGTTCCCAGACTGGGCAGGAGGGAGGCAGACATAAAGAACAAGTAAACTGCTTTCCTCTTCCTCTCTCGCTCCCTCATCCCCCTGGGGCATGGATATCATGGTCATGAACAAAGTTCAGGTATAGTTAAACTCTCTCTCTCTCTTTCTCTATGACAGAATGATAGCGCCTCAGTTGAAGAATTTTGAAGGTCTACTCTCAACTCAAGTTGTCTCTGTGAGTGAATGATTTCTTTTCTACTCGAGGATCTGACAATAGCAATATAATTTTACCTATTCAATGGCCATGCATGCATGGGGAGATATCTATGTTCTTAATATCTCATTGACCAATCTCCTTTGATGGCATGGAGGCCGTTTTCATCATTATCTTCATACCCTGCTATATGCTGCTGTCTTTTTCCGGTGTCTGTAACTCTTTTTGGCATTAGCAAGGTAGCAAAACAAAAAGAAATGCTCACTATGGTGTTGATGTTTGTGGATATGGTATTAGGCTCAGCCTAGAGGAGATTTATTCCATGAGCTCTGTGCTTCTCTTATGCAAAGCTTGCCCTTGGGGCAAAGAGTATTGTATTCATTGACGCTCTTTTCTTTATAACTGTTCAGTTTGATTATATCTGTGTCTGGAGGAGTTTTTATAGTTCATTTGCTTAGAGAACATAATTTTTTATCCTTGTATCATAGGGTGAAGAAACAAAGGGTTCGGATAACGTTAGGCAACCGGAAATGTATGGTTAATACTTGATCAATGAAGACATTTTCACTGCCTAAATAACCTCTAGAGAGATATCTCAAATTTTTGTAGTTTGTTAAATGCAGAAATTAGGCATAACATCTCTCTCACTCACTCTCCCCTTTTTTTTTGGCCTCTGCTGCAATTTGCAGGATGAGGGTTCAAACGTAAAGCTTTTGCTGATTCAACTGTTGATGCTTCTTTGAGTTGGAAGGTGAACCTCCATACCATCTTAAATTACTTTGTAATTAATCCTCGAAATTTATTCTGGGATGATGTTTCATCGAAAGAATCGGGTTTTCTGAATGAATGAGATAGGTGAGGCAGTGTCATCCAGCATAGAAATAGGTTTAATAGCTATCTTAGGATGACTTTTTTCATTCAGTTTTCCTTGTGGCCGTGACCTACAAATGATAACTGGATCTTTATAATGCCTCTATTTTCTTTATTTGGTATCTTGTTGTTCATGTAACTAAATTACAATGCTGCAGGACATTAATTGTATGGTTGAGATCTATAACAAAATTGCCGATTCTGATCAAGGGAGTTCTTACACATGAAGATGGTAAGATCTAGGATTGTATTCTCGAGGAAAAGCGGTTGAGGATTCGTCCGAAGACCGTTTTGTGTCCTACTTTGAACTATAGCTTACTTAGCATATTCATTGCTTAAGCCAGCCTTCCAAAACCAGATCAGAGATTGAACCGAATTGCTGTCCCATACCAGTCTGAACTGATCGAAATCTGCCAAAAACTGTGGCTAAAACCTTCTGGTTTGGTTTTAAAAACACTAGCTTAAACGAGAAGTCTTACTTTAAGATCATTTAACACCTGGAAAAATTTGTACTATAAGGATCCTTTTAATCTTATCCAAAAGTCGATATGATATTACCTTGAACTTATTATATGTCTCAAATCAATCTGTCAAGCAATTTTCAGGTAGCGTGGCCATAACTAGCAACTGACAAGACTGTCTATCTTTCAGCTAATTTGGCATTGATTCTCTTAATAGAAAATTCTTTTAACCACATACGCATACATGAGCAAAGGGATCATTGCATTTACAAGGAAAACAAAAAAAAAAAGTCAAGGATGACGGCTTGAGAACTCATCAACTGTGCCAAAATCTGTTTTTGCATTCTCATTTGTGCTAGATTTGATGGAATTCGTTAGGGTTATTTAATAGTGCAGATTCGTGTGCGTGCTGCTGTTTTATTGGATATGAGGTGGGAACCCAACTCTACACTGAGCACCACGTCATTGCCAGTCCATCACCGTGTTATACAGTACACTGACACCATAGCAAATGGTTAGGTATGATTTAATTGACATTGAAGTTCAGGATAGTGTGAAAAGCAGTAAAAATTCGTTCAAGTGCAGGAGAATTTTGTGAAAACTTGGGTTTTGATTGTATATCTAGTTTGTTGAGGGTGAGCCTCTAGAATCAAACTTTGTAGATTCTTCAGTTCATCTAGAAAGGAAACAATATTAAGACTCAATTGGTTTGGTAGTTCAAACACCATAGTAATTCTGTTGGGGAAGTCATATTAGTTAGGAATTGATGGTAATGGGACATTGCCTGTCTTCATTTTGTCCTTGCTGCTATTAAGACCTTGTGTTCTCTGATATTGGATTGAAGCATCGTATTCATCAATTGGAATTTACTATTTTGCTTCTCAGTATTCTCAAACTGTTGTTTCTACCATTGGTTGTTGCATACTCGACAACCTTATCAACAAGCTTGTATTCCCTCATTGGCAGCAATCAAGGCAGTGGAAGCAGGTGCTGCTGGGATAATTGTCTCCGATCATGAAGCTTGACAGCTAGATTATACTCCAGCCACGATATTGGCTCTGGAAGAGGTGCCTATTTTTCCAAACTCCTTTGTTCTGCAGTCTTAATAATAGATTCTAGATTTTGGAGCATTTGTAAACACTGGATAAGAGTAAATACACCGGGTTTTGCCCCTTCAAAATAAAGCACAGTGGTTTTCTGTTTCCCTTTATTTAAAAAAAATAAAGCGTATGACTCGGTCGACTGGATCTTTCTTGAGAGGGTTCTCCTTGCTTTCCAGTTCCCGACCAGCTTTGTTCAGCTCATCATGGAATGTGTATCCTCAGCAAGATTCTCGGTTTCTATCAATGGTGAGCTACATGGCTTCTTTCCGAGCTCGAGGGGAGTTAGACAGGGAGACCCTATATCCCCTTACCTATTTACTATCGTCATGGAAGTCCTCTCCGGAATAATCCAAACTAAGTCTAATAGGCCGGAATTTAAGTTCTTCTGGCATTGCAAGAAGACTCGTTTATCGCATTTGTTCTTCGCGGATGATGTCCTTTTATTCTCTGAAGCAAATGTGAGTACTGTCCATTTGATCAAGGATGCTCTTGACCTTTTCTCTGGTTGGTCAGGCCTTAGACCGAATGCAAACAAAAGTAGTATCTTCATCTCCGGTGGGTCTCCTGAACTTCAAAACCAGATTTGTGATTGCCTTGGTTTTCAACGTGGATCTCTTCCGTTTCGATACTTAGGGGTCCCAGTTATATCCTCCAGGTTAGCCAAAGAGGATTGTAAGGCTTTGGTGGATTCGATTACTGCAAGGGCTAGATCTTGGACCCAGCGGTTTCTTTCTCATGGAGGCCGTCTTCAACTCATCAAATCTGTCTTGCACTCTATGCATGTGTACTGGGCCAGCATTTTTTCTCTCCCCAAGTCTGTCCTCCACGACATTGAGACTGTTCTGAGACAATTCCTTTGGAAAGGCCCAAACCTTGGAATAGGTGGTGCCAAGGTCTCTTGGGCGGATGTGTGCCTACCCAAGGAAGAGGGTGGACTTGGGATTCGCAGGCTCGAAGACTATAATATAGTGCTAACTCTTAAGCATATTTGGATTCTTTTCACTGATAAGGAATCCCTTTGGTGCAAGTGGATCCATTCTAATTTTCTGAAGAGCTCCAATTTTTGGATTGTCTCGAAGCCCACTGTCTGTTCGTGGGCCTGGAAGAAGATCCTTGATCTCCGGTCTTCTTTCTCAAATCTTTTTAGATGGGAAATTAGAGATGGTCGTAGGACTTCATTTTGGTTTGATTGGTGGCATGAGAGAGGTCCGCTCGTCAAGATCTTCAGCGACATGGACATTTACCGTTCGCGTATACCCCAGCATACCTCTGTTCGGAGTTTTTATGATTCAATATGGCAAACTTCCGCAACTTTGGAATCCTTCCTAAGTTGGGCGGAACCAGCCCCTGTTTTTATGGATTCTACGGACCTCCTTTCTTGGACGGCCCACTCCTCTGGAGTGTTTTCAGTCGCCTCGGCTTGGGACCATATCAGACCTAAAGGCCGGCCCTCACCATGGCATTCCTTTGTTTGGGATCGCGATTTGGCCCCTCGGCATGCTTTTCTTTTATGGCTCATCTCCCGACGCCGCTTACCTACCCAAACCCTGTTGCTCCGGTTTCAGAGGATTGCTGATGGTTCTTGTGCATTCTGCCGCGGCTGCCCAGATTCCATCGACCACCTCTTCTTTTCTTGCCCTCAAACGGCCAGAATCGCGTCGATTTGGGCTTCAAAGTGTGGGCTGCAGTGGACGAACCAGCCTTGGACAGTATTCATTCGATGGGCTATGCAACAGTTTGGAGGTTCTTCCTTCTCTCAGCGTATTTCACGCTTCTCGCTTGGAGCCCTTTGTCACCTTATTTGGATGGAAAGGAATAATATACTCTTCAGAGATAAGATCTTCTTTGTACCGGGGATTGTTAATCATCTTGTTAAGGTGGTCAAGGACAAAATTATTTCTATGGGTGCAGTGTCAGACACTCCTCAAAATAGAAGATTGCAAGCAAACTGGGGTCTTTCCCCGGTCAATCGTGTGACTACCCCCTAGGACTAGTATCCTAGGTTTGGTATGGGCCTGGTTTTGCTTTAGCCCTCTTCGGCTTGCCTTCGTGTTTCTTAGTTATGGTCACTCTGGCGCACTTGATGTGGTGGTTTCAACGGCTGTTTTGGCGGTTTGGACATGACTCGTGATTGCTCCTCTCCTCACCAGGGTTTTGCTTCTTCGGGTTGCTTCAGTTGGTTCTCGTGGCTGGGCTCCGGCGTTCTTTGTAGTCCGTGTGTTGCTCCAGTAGTTTGGTTTTTATCCCTAGTTCTGGATGGGATTGTCTTTTTCCTTTGCCTTTCGGTTTTTGTGTCCCTTGTTTTTTTAGCTGGCTGTTGGCCTTTTTCTTCTCTTTCCTGCTGAACCATTCTTGACCTTGTCTGGACATTCCGTGTCCTAATATGGTCAGATGTTGGTTTGAGCTTAGGTTGTTTTTGTTGTTATGATTAGTTATACAAATCTTACCTTTACCAAAAAAAAAAATATATATGAAATCTTGTGCTGCAACAAGTCATCTATATTAAACAGCATTTTGGTCATCACTGTTTTTTAACCTTTGTTTGTAGGTTGTTCATGCAGTCAAAGGGAAAGTCCCTGTTTTTGTTGATGGAGGAGTGCGGCGAGGAACAGATGTTTTCAAGGCATTGGCCCTTGGGGCACAAGCAATACTGGTACAATCTTTTAATTAGTTTGGCACATTCCTGATATTTCTCGATGTGGACTATCTGCTATCTTAGTAAGGGGCATCGTAACAAACCCTTGAGGTATTTGGGTAATAATATCGTGCCAAGTTAGTAGAAACTATCTTTTCACATTACTAAAACACCTTAATCACAAATGAACCAGTGCCCTAGGACAAATTTTGACATTCTCCTAATAGTGGTCTTCTTACTACAGGTAGGAAGGCATGTTGTATATGGGTTGGCGGCAAAAGGGAAAACTGGAGTTAGAAGGGTCACTGAGATGCTGGAGGATGAGCTCAAGTTTACGATGGCACTATCTGGTTGTCCTACCGTAAAGGATATCGGCCACGTGATAATGCACCGTGAGAGACTTCATTCCTCGCTCTGAATTCGCGCTACAGCATCCATGAAGATAAGATTTCACATAGGCAAATAGACGATACCCTGGTTGTATTATTGCTTGTAGTTTGCCATGTTATGTTAATAGTGGTCGTGTTTATGATCAAAAATAAAATTGTAGTCGAAAAAGAACATGAGAAGAGATTTATGATTGTCAAAGCTGGGTTTTTCTTGGTTCATCAGTAGATGTTAATGTTTAGTGGTACTTTTGGACATCAAATTTGAAGCATAAAATCCTTGTAGGACATTAAATTGATTTGTTTTTGGACTCTAATACCTTCCAATCAACATTGTCAAGTCAGTATCATAACGAATGCCCTCTAAATGATGCGAAAGAACAGTTCTTCCCCACCACAAGAAGGCTGGGTAAAATTAAGTACAGACATAAGCGTTTTTCGGAAGTTATTAATAAATTGGATGCTTGTGTCGTCGTGCATGTCCTGAGAACCAACTTTGCCCCTACTCATCCTCTACTCTCGTCCTGCAGCCTCGGAGCCTCCGTTATTATTATTTTTTTGGACGGACGGGGCCTCTGTTTATTAGCTGATACTTCTACCCTCGTAACCCAAGCCGCATGTACTCCAATGAAATTTAATTTTAGCCTTTTATTCCAACACAAGGTTCAAGAACATTGACAAACCAGATCAAAGATTGTCCCGCAGAATCTGGTAAGAGATTCCCAAGTCATATACATTTCCCCAGAACCAAGCTTGGAACCCAGTAGAAGAAAATCAAATGAGTGAATTTCATCTCCCCATAATCACTTGGCCAATGGTTGTGCATCAGTCTGCTTCTGCTCTTGTTTGCGGAATGGATCCTACAGATGCAGAAAGATACAGTGTAGTTCAGACCGTAAAGTATCCACATAGACGTGGTGATGTTACATTACTGCACGTCAAGTCAGAATTTTTTTTATTAAAGACAACATCTTTAAGTGGAGAGAAAATGCTAAGCGTGCAACATCATTTCACAGGCTCAGACTAATCTAGCTTTAGACAAACAAGATAGCGCATGTTTTCACGATAAAATGGACTCACTACCTCTGGGCAGTTAGATGAACCTTAATCAGATATGTGGCTCAAGCAATACCGATTTACAACATGTCAACTTTTCATCGTCCAGTTTCTGTATGATGTATAATAGATGCTATGGTTAGAAAGTTTCTGTGGAACATTCCTCATGACTCAGGAGAAAACCCAGCTCCTACCTCTAAAACCATGGCCGTGTTTGCTACGTAAACTCAGTTGGAGGATGTTGGTTGATGCAAACAAAGTCAGGGCTAAGGTTTTGAAAGCCAGGTACTTGCAACATGGTAAATTTATGGGAGGTGACAAGAAAGATAACTAATTCGACTGTAATGGAAAACTTATTCAAGCGGGAGCTAGGAATGAGCCCCATGGTCAACCCCTTACCCTCGAGTCTTAAAGTAATTTCTAAACATCCCAGGCCTCAAAGATCTATTTTATACAGTCCAGAATCTCTCACAAACAGATGATGCCGCCAATAGATACATGCTGGGAGAAAAATTCAGGATGATAGAAGCATTCGGGTTCCGTATGCTCCAGTGGATTCATCTTATGCAAGGAGATAAAGATTCGAAAAGTTGGTCATCTTACTCAACCTCATATTTATCATACCATTGGTGATGGAAAATATACTTGACTACGGCATGATGAACATCTGGCTTGTACAAGGCAACGCTACATCTTAATTAGGGTTTACAGTGGCGAGCCCGATTAGCCGATGCAACAAGAGGGATACATTGTTATTGCCTGCAGCTAGAAGTGAGGAAATTGGTGAAGATTCAGGCCAAATAACGGCCGATGACGCTGCTCTGTTGCAGCATCAATGCCGCTACTCGGTCCACAGCTAAACCAGTCCCTAATGCAATCGAACTCCGTATCACTGTCCACGACAATCCGACGGATCATTCGGGCGCTCTAGAAAGGCCGGATTTCTAACACCATCCAATCAAAGGAACAACGAAAGAAAGGCGCACACACGCACACCCGAATTAGACGCAACCTACACATGCAATCCGCCGAAAATCTATCAAGCAAGAGAAAAACACGAAATTTGTAACGAAGGCAAGTCCGAAAGCAGAAGGGAAGCTGCCGAAACAAGCAGAACCGATAAGAAATCGAAAGGGGAGAGGGATTTGGATTTACGTGCTCTACGAAGATGTGATTGGCGACGACCACAGTGGCCACGACGCCGCCGAGCATGGCGGCGGGACCAGTGAGCAGACTCCACTTGCGGTATATCATCTTCCCCCGCTTCTCCTTCTTCCTACCTCTCTCTCTCTCTCTGCGCGATCAATCCCTCCACAAAGCTCGTTTTTTTCCAGGAAAAGGAAAAGCTGAAAAAGAAAAAGGAAATTGTAGAACCATGTAACATGGGCCACATGGATCGACATTGGGCTCCCATAAGGCCCTTTTCACCATAAACATCTGTTATTTATTTTGGCAAATGAAAGAAATGGGTTATATACATAAATGGATGAAGATTTGTTTATTCCGAAAAAAGAATTCTGTGAACAACCTTCTGGAATTGAAGGCAAACATTTTGGCTTCTCTTCAATGCATGCATGACTTTACATGAGCACAGACCATTATGCGAACTTAGTTTATGAATATTTTAAGTTTTGATCAAGAGGGTAACCCAAAGAAAATTTTCTGTTAAAAAACACGGAGAAATGGCTTCACTTTCTTTTTTTCTTTTTTTTTGGGTCAAAAAATGGCTCCACTTTCGAACCTTTACTTTTACGACTATGAATAGTGGCTCCATCGATATTGTTTGGGATAAAGAAACCTGTGTAGCTCCTCTCTCTCTCTCTCTCTCTCTCTCTCTACATGCCCTTAACAGGAGCAACATTGGGCACCTCCTGAAATGGAAGCTGAAGCTGAGATCCATGAAGAAGCCGAAGAGATGGGCTCACAGACGCCTAAGCAAACAGTGAAGGCAAGATCAAGAAGACCTCCACACAATTACGTGGCCATCGTGAAAGATTCCGACGTGCCCATTCAAACTTTCCCTCTCGACATACTCTGGGATCAGCTCTACGACGGAGTGGTTCTGCAACAGGGGAAGAGAGTGAGCCTCTCTCGCTCTCGCTCTCTCTGTCTCTCTCTCACGATTTTCTTACCTTCATTCTGAATTATCAAAAAAAGGAGATTTTTATATGGACTTTGATATATGCTGTAATTGTAGAAATGAATATGAAATTTCATCCTTGCAGAAGTACTGGGTCGACAGGCATCTGAACAAGAATTGCTTCATGGTGTTTGCGAGGGAGCTTGCAATTTCATGGGGCGAGTCCGACCAGTACTGGGAATGGACGACCGTCAAAGAGTCCGGGTAAGAGTCGATATTCTAAAAAAAAGAAAAGAACAAAGAACAAAGAAAATGAGATCATCATTTCTCTCGGAAAAAATCTGCTAAAAAAGAAAAAAAAACTTTTTATTTCCTCGTTTGATCAAATTATCTTTATCTTGGACGAGATAAAGCGAATTCACCTCTTGTGCGCGTTCAGATCATGGGCTGCAAATTGATCTCATTTTCTTTGTTTTTAGCTCGTTTGTTCATACTAGGAGTCATTGCAGGCTGCAATTACATGGGGCAACATGAAGTGCTTAATTTTCAAGGCTGCAATTACTCGTTTGATCAAATTATTCAAATGACTAATAGTTTGTTTTTAGCTCCTCGCTGCTTCATTTGAATAATTTATGTTCATCTGTACACAACCTGTGGAAAACATGAAGCGCACAAACTCTAATTGAGAAGTATGGATGTTTCAGTGCTGGTAATTGGTCATGCACTTGTAATAGAAAATTCTCAGGCATGTGAAGTTAACTATTTATGACAGATTGTTTATCATATAAAAGCTATTATCATTTTCGCCTTTTAACCGGTGATGGAGTGTTTTGAGAGGGACACCATTCTTCTATACTTTTAGAGAGCGAAAAGAAACTGTACGTAGGATCTGAACATATGTTTCCTTGTTGCTGAATAGTTAAAGATGACATTCTGAGCATGACGGATCGAGGTACCCATAGGAATAGAGTCTATCCACCATTTTGAGATGATAAAGGAGCCAAGAGACTTACAGTTTAGAGTAATTAAGTGACTCTACACATCGTTAAAAAAGAAATGCGAAGTTGAGATGGGTGACTGAGATGCAAGTCATATGAACAATTTCAACTGTCAAGTACCTCTTCATGTGGTCTAATTCTCTTATTCCTTTCCAACTAGCCTTTCGGGCACGTAATTGTTTCTAACATTGTTGAATGATACGGAGATCAGTTGATAAACGCACAGTCCCTCACTTTATGCCGTTAGTAAATAGTGTTTTATTTGGTCTATTTCTTGTTCATTGTAAAGATAAGTTTTGTACTGCACTGGATGCAGGGGGACAGCCCTTTTAGTCATAAAGGTTTTTAGGAAGCGTCCCAAGACCAATATACCTCATTGTAGAGACAATAGATTCAGGGTCCAAGTCTAGACTTACCAACATTCCTAGTTAAACTCACTTTCATTTGAAAGTTCAAACAATTGAATCTATGAACCTAGTAAATGTGATAATCATTCTTATCACATCAATTATGCCATTAGAGATTCTGCATCGCTAACATCTTAATACGTGCATCTTAGCGAAGGAGACTTTAATGGGAATAATGACCAGCGAAGTGTTGAACGCAAAACTTATTTCACTTGGGTGAAAATGAGCTAAGCTGAGACAAATTGATTGTTAAAGTAAATTTCTTGAATCGCTTTAAGCGGGGTTATAATGAGCTATTCACAGTCTCGTTCTACCCATCGGTTCAAGTTTCTAGCTTGAACATTCTAATGTAGTATTAGAGCCATTCTGCGTATTTCAGATCCCATTTAATATTTCATTTCGTGTGTGGATCTCATTCCTTGCTATTTTATTCCAGTTGCAACATAATTGTCCCTTCATTCCGGCATGCACTTCATATGCAAATATGATCTGCACGAGGAAAATCTATTGAAGCAACTCGTGTAGCTATTTGTCTTTTCTTTCATTTCATCGTCTAATTTGATGGGGGAATGAACGCATTGGCGATTCTTCTTCTGCGAAACTCCAACTCCTGACATTGAACTTCAAATTTACCAGTAATGTGGATGTTGAGGCAGCATCACTGAGAAAAGTGTGCTGGCTGGAAATCAGTGGGAAGTTCCGAACGATCATGCTCTCTCTGAAGACCTCGTATGAAGTCTCGTTGGTGGCATTAATGACCAAGTCAAGTCGGGGTTGGAGCGTTCCTCTGAAGATCGACATTACTTTACCAGATGCATCGAAGCTGGAACGCATGGAAAATTTGCATGATAAGCCCCGCGAAGTGTGGATAAACATTGTGATGGGGGAATTCATGACGTCATCCCAAAATATCGGAGAAATCAAATTTTGTATAACCGAAACCAGTCCTATTTGGAAACAGGGGCTAGTCGTCAAGGGTGTTGCTTTTCGACCCAAAAATTGAGGACAGTAGGTGAGGCTTTGGCTATTAGTTTCTTATGTTAATAAGAAAAAAAAGAAAAAAACAGCATTGATTAATGTATTGTTGTCATGACTCACGTATGTTTGTGGGTACTGGTGAGCTTGCTTATGTTGTAACTGGTATGGTATGTTATTCTTGTTATTCTTGAATTTATTATTATTTTTGAAAATGTCTCGATTTTGAGCTTAAAAAAGAAACTTTCTTCATTTGAATAAGTTTCTCAGTTGGAGTAGGTTTCCTATTTTGGATCTAACTCTTGTCTAAATATAAGAAATGTGATTTATTATGAAGAGGATGAAAGAGGAGCTTTTGCTTGTGAATTATATCCTGAGTATTTGAAGCCATAAAAATCTTGTGGTAAGATTTTGTGAATTCCTCTGTGAGATTGAGAGATTATTTTGCGAGTAATTATAAAGCTAAATACTATCGAGTTATTGGGTGTAATTGGGGGCTTGGGAAGCACTAATAGTATTTGAGTGACTCAAGTGTGGTTGTAATCTCTTTTACATGGTTTGATCTATAAAGGAATTTGTTGTTGCTCTCTCTATGAACGTCAGTCACATCGATCGAACTATGTAAATCTGGTGTTTGATTTATTTTTTGTTCTGTTTATTTTATTGTTTGATCCATTTCTTTCGCAACAATTGGTATCAGAGCTAGGCTTGATAGAGTTGAAGCTGATTGATGTCGACAGAAAAAGGAAAAGTGAAAATTGACAGATTTGATGGGAAGTAATTTAGTTTATGGAAGATGCAGAATGAGAATTCTTTGTACCAAAGGAAACTGCACTGAACCCTATTTGGGGAGAAGCCATAGTCGATGAAGTAAGTTGAATGCGAATTGCTGAGTAGATAAGCGTTGGGTGTTATTTGGTTGACATTGGCTCGTAACATTTCGTTTAATATCGTGAAAGAGAACACCACTGCGGGTTTGATGAAAGCCCCGTCGGATATGTGCAAGAAGCCGTTTGCGATCAACAAGATCTATTTGATGCGATGTCTGTTTAACTTAAAGATGGGTAAAGGTGTGTTTAGTTGCTGATCATATCAATAAATTCAATGTGATTATTATTCAATTGAGTTCAGTTGAGATTGACTTTAAAGACGAAGTATGTGTCTCGTTGCCCGATAGTTAAAATAGTACAGTTACCACTATTAGTAATTCTTTTAGGTCAACAAGCTTGATGTTTGTTCATGATTTGATTCTTAGTGAGGACATCTGTAAAAGAGAATTTGGTGAACTTATGTTTACTGCTTTAGTAGATGAAAGTAGAGGAATAATTAGTAAACGTGTTAGCAAGAGTAGTATAAGCTTGAATAGACAAAGTCAAGCTGGGACTAGTGGTGCTATCTGTTGGAGTTGTGGCAGGAGGGAGCATTTTAGAAGGAAATGCCTTAAGCTAAAAAATGAGAAGGATAAGGGAATTAGAGTTGAGTCTATTCATGATATTGCTGCAATAGTTGATAGTAATTTGGATGGTGATGATTATGTTTTATCTATCACTACCGATTTGTCGTTTGTTGTATAGATTATACATTATGGTTGTTCGTTTCACGTTACACCAAATAGGATTTTGTTTACTACTTATCAATGCATGAATAATAGTAAACCGCAGTTGGAAAACAACTCTGAGTGTAATGTTGTGGGTGTTGATGATGTTAGAATCAGAATGCATGATGGTATCGTGATGAAATTGACTTGACTGAGGCATGTTCTAGAGTTAAAGAAGAACCTGATTTCCTTGAGTGCTTGGAATTTAGCTAGGTGTTAGTATACTTTAGAAAGTGGAGTTCTGAAGGTTATTAGAGGTGCCATAGTGATAATGAAAGGAATCAAGCACAGTGGCTTGTATAAACTTAAATGTGACACGATAGATTTCACCTCAAAGATGTTGGATGCATCTATTCAAGAGTCTAAATTATGGTATATGCGTTTGGGACACATTAGCAAGAGAAGCTTGAAAATTCTAAGTATAAGGAATTTGATGTGTGGTTATGTTACTAATGAACTGAATGTGTGCAGGTGTTGTGACTTATATCAACGATGCAAAGTGCAGTTTGGTATGGTTGTCAAAAAAACCACAGAGACTGTAAAATTAATTCATTTGGATGTTTGCAGATTATTGTGGTTTCCTTCAAGGAAGACTGCTAGATTTATGATAACAGTTGTGGATGACTACTTGAAGAAGGCTTGGGTGTTTCTGTTGAGGTACAAGTTTGATGCTATTGTTAGGACTAGGCAATGAGAGCTTTGATTGAAAAGGAGACTGGTAAAATAATCAAGCATGTATGGACTGATAGTAGCATGGAGTTATGCTTAGAACTGTTTAATGAATCCGGGCATAATGAGACACCACACTAGTGCTAGTTAATTACAATATGTTGCAGAGTTGATGAACAAAACATTACTAGATATGACCCATAAAATACTCTCTAGTGTTGGTATAGCTAAGAGATTTCTGGCAGATGCGCTTAGTACGACGAGCTACTTAGTTAATAGATCCCCATTAACTGCAATTGGATGTCGAACTTCCGAAGAAGTGTTTTCAGGTAACGTTGCTGATTGTTCTGTTATTAGAATATGTAGTTGCCTTTCTTAGTTTGAATAAGTGATGATAAGCTCGATGGGAGGATAAGAAAGTTCATGTTCCTAGGCAAAGTAGGGGTGAGCATGGTTTCAAGTTCCAAGGTATGTAGGATAAGTTCCAAGTTCCAAAAATTATAGAACTTGCTTTGACGAGTAGGTTCCAGGTTCCACGTAGGTGGAACTTGAAACCTAAAACTTGAAACATGAAACCTTAAATAAGTTTTTTATGTTTTTTCTTGGTCTATGTCTTCGCGTGATTCTACTGTGTTCCATGGCATTAGATAATAAGTATATAATCTGGAATTACTAGTCTGAGTTTTTATTTTATGACTTGTTAATATTTCATATTCTTCGTGTGTCTAAATATAAGTTGTGGTTAGTATATCATGGCAGCAAGTGTTGTCAATAAAGGTGATTTACTACAATTATTCAATTAATAATACAAATGGAACCTAAGTAGACTCGGGAACCGACTCTGAAGCCTCTGATAGGGTAGGTTTTAAGTTTCAAGATATGTAGGGTAGGTTTGAGGTTCCAAAAAATAAGGAACTTGTTTCTATGGCTAGGTTCCAGGTTTTAGGTGGACCTTGAATGAAACCTAGAATCACTCACCCCTAAGGCACAAGGTGAGTGGGGTTATCGGTTGTGGTGTTCAAAATTAAATTCACCTGTTGTCAGTAGAGAAGTTACATATGACGAGTCTTTAATACTTCTGAGTTGGAGTGTTATTAGCAGTGCTTATACGGATGTGGATGGTATTTAGCTCGGGGTGGAGTTGCAACTAGAAACTCCTAAGGTAGCGGATGCTAGCATGGTAATCGATATAGATGGTGCTTGTAGCGAGGTGAAGCCTATAATCAACGGTTGCTGTAACTATTGAGTTTGATAAGGTACGTGTTCGATCTCTTATTAGATATGGATGCAATAATGGTTTTACTTTATCTATGGTTGAAAAGGTTGTATTGGAAGTCCTCATAGAGGAGTTAAAGATGCATGGGAGTTGGTATTTTAATGAGATCCATAGTTATGGCAAAGTCTAAGCGAAGCTTGTGCTTGAATGATATCTGTAGCAATTGAGCCTACATGGGACCGTGAGAGAGTAGCGGCGAAGGTGGAGATTGTTATTATTGAGCCCACTTGGAAGATATATGTGGCGATTGAGCCCACATGGATTTCAACGAAACGATTGTGACTTAGCTCAAATGTCGAGCCAATATGGAGATTATTGAAAATATGTCTTGAGTTTGAGCTCCCAAAATAAAACTTTCCTAATCTGAATAAGTTTCTTCGTCGAAGTAAGTTTCCTAAAAAGTGGTTTCCCATTTTGGATCTAACTCCTGTCTATATATAAGAAGTGTGACTTTTTATGAAGAATATCAAAGAGGAGTTTATGCTTGAGAATTACATCTTGAGTATTTAAAGCCATAAAAATCTTGTGTTAAGATTTTGTGAGATTGAGAGATTATTTTGTGATGAATTATATGGCCAATTACTATGTGAGTTATTGGGTATAATTGGAAGCTTGAAAATACTGATAGTATTTGAGTGACTCGAGTGTAATTGTAATATCATTTGATTGCTTGATTTATAATGGAATTTACTACTGCTCTTCTCGTGAATATTGGTCACACTAGTCGAATCACGTAAATATGATATTTGATTTATTTCCTTGTTCTATCCATTTTATTGTTTAACTGCTTGCTTCCCCAACTGTTATAACAAGAATGATTGCTAGAAAACCTTTGATTTATTCAACCCTTACCGGTTGGCTAAGTGGGTTAATAACTCAATTTGGCTTGCAAATCCTACATTCAAATCACAACATCAACCACTCATATCAACTTTAGGGGCCACGCTTGGCACCCTATGGGGGAGCCCGACATGATACACGTGCACGGGTCGTTTGTGCAGATTAGATGAGTCGCAAGGTTCGAATACATGTTATAAAAAAAAAAACTTTGATTTATTTAGGAGGATGAATTCTCTTTTTCTTGTTACCAATAAGTTTTAAGAGGAATCTCTCAAAGCCAATAGGCTAAGAAAAGTGGGTTCAAAAGGATATTGATTTTACATTGACTTATAAATCATGTTCATACCTACATGTACCATATGCCAAAAGGGCGCTTTGTGCGTATTCATAGAAGTCACTCGACTCGCAAAGTTCAAATACCCATGTGTAAATGAAAACTTTTTGTTTTTGCGGAAAGATGGATTATTTTTCTCTCCCTATCAACTTTCGTTTCTAAGTTTCAAGAGGAAGCTCCCAAATCCAACATGATGGAAGGACAGTCGGTTAAAAAAGATATTGATTCTACGTTAGGCTTATTAATCAGGATCATCTCTAGACGCATGGTACTTGAATCAATCTTCTTTAGACTATATATGTATAATGTATTTCTTGCTTTTGTGTATATATGACTCTACCCAAAAACATGCCCTTCAAAGAAAAAATTCAAGAGTTGAACTATAACAAGTATCATTGAAAAACCGCCAGATTTTTTTTTATAAAGTAAAAAAAATTCTCCTTGAGCTTGAAAAAAAAAAACAAAGAAAGACTAAATTAAAACCTCTAGCATTAATGTACCGGAACTCTTTTCCACTCCGGAATGAACTTTGTCTGAGAGACCATAATCTCCTCAAACTCAAAATAAACGGTGAATTTTGTGGACCGGATAAAACTTCCCAGTATTTGAAGAGACGTGAAATCCAGATATAACCGGATATAGCCCGGACATAGTTTGGATAAAAAAATCCCACCTAGGAGGTGAGACAAATCAGGATAGGATATGTGAAATTTGGAAAATGGATAAAAAAAAAATCACGTCTTCTTCCCCACTTTGCTCGCTGATCGCTCTTCTTCTCTCTTGCCCAGCACCACCATCATGAGATTCCAGTGGCCACCATGACAATGGGGGGCGGCGGCCTCCACTAGAAGGATTAGGTCGTGTCTTGATCGATCGGAAGAAGTGCATGCATTGTGTAAAAATGTGGCAAATCCTTAGCTTTTTCCTGCGATTGTTTGTTGTCACATTGATCTGGGGGAAGACCGTGCTGTGCGTTTCTCATTCCCTTTTTGTCTGCAGCAAAATCTGCCTGACGATTGATTGCCCTCATTGCTTAATCTTGGAATCGCAATGCTAGTATGGTCATTGATTTAGCCACGAGATTGGGGATGGCGTTCTTTGGAATTACTTTGCTGACTCGCACACACTGTTCATGTTACTTGAATGTGTAAAACGTCTTGGGCTGCCGCGAAAACTTATGTCACTCAACTCTATCCTGACTTGGAACTTCGTGATCCCGGTCAGACCCCAGTACCTCCTTTGCGAAGAAGATGATCCGATGGATGCAGTAGCCATGGCGACAGAGCTCCTCAATGGCGTCACATGGAGCGAGTTGGACAGGAGAAGCTGCCCGCTCGCGAACCAGATCTGTGCACCGTCTCAGTGGGCCCCACGACACCTTGAGGAACTTTGCCCGCTAGTCTCTGATCCACGAATCCACTCTCGTCTGTATTGCCTCCGTTGTCGGCTGCTGTGATCAAGATTCGGCTTGACCCTTGTATCAGTTCTTTTGGATTTGATGATAGAGGAAGGTATTGAAGGTGAACAACATGCGTGGGATAGGGAAGAGGGAGAGGTCGTGTTTGATTGAAGAAGTAGAGGATGGATTCGCTGGGGAAGAGGAAGGCATCGATGGTGGTGGAGATGGTGGGACTAGCGGAGAACTTGAACTCGGGGGCATCTCGAAGTGGCGAAGTTGGAGGTCGAGCGAGACAACTTCCGTGACTCAAAACAACTTCCATGATTTATTTTTAATTCTAATCCTGCAAATCAAATATTCATTTGGATAATATTTATTTGAATTCATGCTATATCTTGATGTCAATAAATATTGGATAGGATATTTAAAATTCTATCCTATTGTTTTCCTTTGATATTATCCTATTCAGCAAAAATGTCTGGACAATCAAACGCTCCAAAAGATTTTAAGTGCCATCCTTGTCCAAGCATCACAAAAGCGGCACTTAGATTCCAAGATGTGGGCCTCGAGACTTCAAATTCTCTCTCTTTCGTAAACAAGCTTTGAGACAATCCCTAAAGTCAAAGCAAAAACTTGGATCGCCAATTCATATGTATGTTCAATGCGAACGCCCTGTGAGCTTTAATAATTTGGTCCAGTCGAATTTGGAAGTTCTCTTTTATTACGAACTTGATTCACACGGAATCTCTAAGTTATATTAGTGTACGGTACCCTCACTTTTTTACAATTGTTTTTACACTTGGTTATAACCTTTTGTCGTAAATCAATTTTACGACGTGCTGTGACGTTTTTATACCTGACTATGATGACACGTCATCATCTTATACGGTGCACCTGCAGTATCAATGAAGTGCCGCTGATTCATTTTTGCATGTTGCAATCTTGTCGTTTCTCTTGTTTTCCCTCGTTTTTTCCTTAAAATACAAGAACTACTTCAACCTTACCTTAAGTCGTTGGGACGTTTCTGACATTTCGTGGATTTAAAAAGCCGAACCCAGTTCCATGTCAATGTATCACTGATAGGGTTGGTAAATGTTAAAGGTCACTTCTAACGAAAAAGTGACCGATAAAGTTGCTGAAACAATCACGCGTTAGTAACTTACGAATAGTAACAATATTTATTCAAACTTAAGAAATTACCAACTATTTTAACAGTCTACCTACATTTATTTTTATGGCTCACCAATACCGTGGAAGTTACTAAATTTTATTAGAAATTATCAATCTTAATTTGACAGATATACCAACATTTGTCAGGATACCAACAGATTTTAGTTATTTGCTAACAATTTATCTTGGTTTTAAAAAGTAAGAACACTCTTTAAACTACTTTAATGACTTACCAATATTTATTTTTATAACTTGTAAACGCTTTTGAAGTTATTAACTTTTATTGAAATTATCGACTTTAATTTGAGTGATATCCCGACACTCATCACATTAAAATACCATCTAATTTTAGTCAATTACCAACATTTATTCTTGTAGGTTATGAATGCCCTTGAAGTAGCTAACCAATCATAACTTGATTAAAGTACCAACATTCGTCATATTAAAATATATATATCAACTAATTTTGAGAGAGGGTACGTAGTGACTAGCAAGAAACTTTGATGTATTCAAAAAGATGAATTCATCATACATTAAATTTGAGTTAATCAAATCGCATATATCTACTAGTATCGAGGCACACATTTCAATTTTGAGCGATTATATCCAAAGAGACAAGAAAGAACCAATTTAGAAGAAATTCGATGGCTACTTAATGGAGTGGATGTAGTTTTTTTTTTTTTGGGTCGAAAAGAGCGGATGTAGTTAGTAGCCCTAAGATATCCGTGATTTTGATGGTTAGTTAATGAATTGACTTTAGTAGGTAGTTTTTTTTTATTGTAAGGGTAATTATGAAAGGTATAAGAAATGAGACAACCATATTATTAGCTACGTTACCATACTTGATTTCAATATATGTAGGTACTTTCTCAAAACGAGATTTACATGTACCTTACAATGACTAGGAGTCTAGGAAGGTGTCATGGGTCGGTCGATTAACGACGATCCCACGCCTGTGCAGCCTTAGGATTATTCCCAAGTCAGCCTTACACATACATACTCGAGCACATAAGAATGGAGAGAAACCTGCATAGTTGTATTTCTTGCAAGAATGAGCATGTACAAATGAAGAGGGAGGGTCCTTTATATATACAAGTGCTGGTCTAATATGATCCGTTGATCCCCTCATGATTCAACGGTGGTGTTTAAATCAATACAATCATTACATAGCTACTCAAGAAGTTGCAAAGGCCCTAGGGGTGTGGGGAAGCTCAAGGGACGTCTGCCAAGGGAAGTTGCAAGATCGTGTGTCAGAGGCAATTGAAGGGTCGCGAACGGTGTTCGTGCCTAGTCACGGATGGGCCATGTCCCTTGCATGAATGGGCCATGTCCTATGCACATATAGGCCACGTTCCATGCACGTATGGGCCACGTCTCATGCACGCAAAGGGTCATATCTCGTTCATGGATAGCCTCGCAGCCCTTCGTTCCCTTAGGCCGTGTCATTCTCCCCCACCTAATTGGGTGACGCCCTTGTCGCGTCTTTGGCATGGAATACGTCAATATGCTTCTGGTACTGCCAAAGAGCTTCGGAGGGTTCCCAGCTTACTTCATGTGATATCCGAAAATTTTGTAATAATATGTTTGTGACGTTAGAAATTTCTATATTTGAAAATAATACTTAAATTTAAAGCTAAGTATTATTTTCTAGTTAGTATTCGTGCGGACGCATATGAATTTTCGTTGGATCGTATTTCACGAAGCGGGGATTCGAAAATGTAATCGTACCAAGTCCGACGTGTTTAATATTTAAACGTTGTCGTGTACATTAATCGTAGTGCGGTGTTAATTAAATTACCGTTGTCCTGGTAACTAGTGGGTATTATTAGTATTGATTAATCTTGGTTTAGTAATGTTGTTTTTGCCATTAAGGAAGGGGGGGAGATATTCTCTCAAAATATCCCTCTGAACTCTTCTTCTCTCACGTGGCTATTGAAGGAAGGCTTGACCGAATGCCATTTGTCTCCTTGAGCTAGACACATAAGCCTTGGGTAATCATTTTCCTTGGCCAATACTCCCACGATTAAGCCATTGATTTCTTCCACCTAGCCATGATGCAGAGATAAGGTGCCACTTGTTAATACAATGAATTCACCCACCCCTTCGTATACTTCTCAGTTTTCATCTTCGCCTGGGTAATTACGGAAGATAATTTCACCCAAACTGACATTCTCTCCTTCACTTTCTACTCTCACAATCACCGATCCAAAAATTTGTGGAAGAATTTTAATCTTTGGGGTGTTCAGATTCTGTGTAAGGCAAGTGAAAATTCTAGATTTAAGCTAAATAAATCTACTTGGCACTTGTAACTTGGTTGCTTGAGAAATGTTATTTTGATGTGCGATAATAAGGTTCTGATGATGGTTGAATCTGTTTTGCTGGTTTTGTGCACGTTCAAGTGGATGTGATTTGTTTCCTTAAAGTATAGTGATAATCGGCAAGCGAAATAATTAAATCTGATCGTGTAAATGTTATCTTTGAGGTGATTGTTGGACTCTTCTTATTGGTTTATGTATGTTTAAATAGAATAGAAAATCGTTTTATTCAAAGTGATGATTATGTTTATTTTTGATACTCAAAGTGATGATTATATTTATTTCTGATACTCAAAGTGATGATTTTGTTTATTTTTAAAACTGGGCAGATTTTAATCTCAAAATCTGATTCTGTATACTTTTTAAAACTATTCAGACTTTACCTTCAGACCTTACGTTCAGACTTTACCTTCTTACCTTACCACTCAGACTTTACTTCAGAGTTTACCACTCAGACTTTATTGCTCAGACTTTACCGTTCTGACTTTACTTTAGACTTTAGCCTTGTGAGTCTGAACTTGCTTGTGAGTTTGAACTTGCTTCTGAGTCTGAATCCGCTTCTGAGTCTGAATCCGCTTTTGAGTTTGAACTCGCTTCTGAGTCTGAATTCGCTTATGAGTCTGAACCTGCTTCTGAGTCTGAACTCACTTTTAAGTCTGAACCCGCTTCTGAGTTTGAACTTTCTTCTGAGTCTGAACTTGCTTTTGATGACTCAAATTTTCTTCTGATGACCGAAATTGCTTCTGAACTGGAATTTACTTATAAGCTGAGTTTGCTTCTGAGTTTGAAATGTATTGCTTTATATTTAAATTACTTGGATGATGCATTTCATGGCTTTAAAGTACAAAAAACCGTGATGGCTCGGTATGGAACGGGCCAAAGCGGATTTATGCATGCAAATACTTAGTTGTCATGACTTGCATGAGAATTATATTAATTCTATCACCTATTTAGTGGTGTGTGACGATGCCCCGTGTGTCGGGATGCCCCGTAGGTCGGGATGCCTCAGAAAGTGTTTCGGAATGCCTTGGGAGTCGAGATGCCCCGTTGGTTGGGATGCCTCAGGTGTATGCCGGGATGCCTTGGAGTTGGGATGCTCCGTAGGTCGGGATCCCCCTAGAGTGATCGAGAGGATGAAGTAACGAACCTAATTGCATGAGCATAAAATGTTTTACATCATACTTGCGTCTGAGTGAAAATATGATGATATGTTGCATTATTTAGATTTTGGCAGACAAGAAAGGTATAACTTGCATTTAAGTTCTATGCATATCGTTTGTTATGCATGCATATGTGTTTATGTCAGGTGAAGTGGTAAGCTAATTTTTCTAACTTAAAACTAGATATTTTATGTGCTGGGCTTTAACTCATTCCATTATTTTTCAAACATGTAGGATGGATGTTCCATAGTCCCTACGTTTTGAAGTTCCTATTTATCATGACGCTGTTTATGAGGATGTGTTTGTGCCGGAGTCTGACGCCATATATACTAAGTATAGCTCTACGATATGGGTTGATGTGGAGCTTCTAGAATGGGTTCCTTATTTTTTTGTTGCTTGGTATTTCAACTTGGAGGGCGAGTTGATTGGCCTGTTGAGGGGCTTGGACCTAGACGATGACGGTTCCACAACGGAGGGTGAAGTAATCGACCCGTGACAGCTTCGGACTTTTGGCAGACTTTTGGATGTAAGATCTAGTTGAAGATAGGCAACCTTGACCTCCCCAGTTTTTATTTTTTGTACTTGTATAATGCTTTTTTTTTTGGTAAGAACTTATATGATGCTTTTTCTGGGTTGTAAATCTGACAAGGGTTTATTAACGAGAAGAAAAACTATTTGACTAAATTTGTGTGATATTCATGCTTAGTCTTTGTCTTCCGCTGGCCATATTAAAGATAATTATAAGGAATTTGTGTTGCGTGTGACGTTCTGGAGCTTCACACTTTACTCTTCGAAAGGCCTTTCCAGCAGACCAAGTATTCTTGCCTCGGCGCCCGGTACTTCTTTCATATGATCCGATCGGCCATGATGCACTCATCGTCTCGGTCATATGAGGTTTTTACCTCAAGTGGTGCCCGCTGTGATTCCCCTCGATTCGGGTCTTCCTCATCTACATGGAAAGGCTTAAGCATACTTACATGGAACACCAGGTGTAATTTTAGCTTCAGTAGCAAGTCCAGCTTGTATGCAATATTCCCAACCCGTTTGAGCACTTGAAAGGGCCCCTTGTAATGACGGATCAAGCCACTGTGCACGTCTTTGTATTAGAGGACCGCGTGTAGCTTGGCTAATACTAGGTCCCCGACCTGGAATTCCATGTGTCGTTGCTTCTTATTGGCCCATTTCTTTATGCGTTTGGAGACCTTGTGCAGGCACGCCCGTGCCAAATCCACTTGCTTATGCCACTCTTTGGCGAACTTGTATGCGGATGGGCTATTCCCCTGATAGCCCAAGGCAACCGTGCTCGAAGTAAGCGGCTGTCGTACCGTCACGATCTCGAATGAGCTCTGGTTTGTAGACTCGCTCCGCTGTAAGTTGTATGAGAACTAAGCTATATCGATCAGTCTCGCCCAATTTACCTGTGTTGTGCTCACATAGTGTCGGAGATATATCTCGAGAAGTGCATTCACCCTTTCTGTCTGTCCATTAGTTTGGGGATGCAAACTCGTAGAGAAGTTGAGGTTTGACCCCAGCAACTTGAAGAGCTCGGTCCAAAACCGTCCGGTGAATCGAGGATCGCGATCGCTCACAATCGTTTGTGGGACTCCCCAATATTTGATGATGTGCTTGACAAATAGCTTGGCCGCCTCCTCGGCTGGACAATCCTTTGTGTCGGGCACGAACATTGCGTACTTGGAGAATCGATCCATGTTGACACTTGATTTTTAGCTTTTTTTTATATTTTCAAAAATCTCAAAATTAGGACTAGAAATCTTGGCCAAGCCTAGAAACCTATTTCTAAATCAAAAATAAATTTTCTAGCATTTTCCTACATTTTCCTTTAATTTTTTTAGTCAAAATAAGTGAGAAAATCAAGAAAAATAGCAAATGGAATCCGAAAATTCCATAAAAATAGTCATTAGTCTTATTTTAAATCTAATTTCATTAATGCATCATCAAGTTTGAAAAATCTCAATCGGGTATGTGTTTTTCCCAAAATTTGGCAAAATCAAACTCAAATTGAACCAAAAATACAATTAAATCTTTTCTAATCATTTTTAAATCATAGTATCTTCACAATAAATGATTTTGGGATATTTTATGGTTTTAATTAAGAACAATAGATATGAGCAATTGAACCTATACGAGAGGATGGTGATTGATGTAGCTAGTTATAATTTTGTCACCGAATCAAATCATGCAAGTGCTAGTTTTATTCCTACACGTGAACAAATGGGTACTACTCATGCTTCACAATTAGAAGATATAGGAGTAACGGGTTTTGATGAGAATGTCTATAATGAAACTTTTCAATTTAATCAATTCTGGGATATGTTGAAAGCAGCAGATGAACCTTTATGGGCAGGTTGTTAGGACTACACTAAGTTATCGATGACGGTCCGACTATTAAATATCAAGGCAGAGCATAATGTGTCTGCGGATTGTTTTAACTCTTTTGTTGAAGTAATGCGGGAATCATTGCCTCGTGATAATATCATGCCAAGTGATTTTTATGATATGAAAAAGCTAGTATATAACTTAGGTCTTCCGGTTGTAAGGATTGATGTATGTAGTAGGGGTTGTATGATATATTGGATAGATGATGAAAATGCAGAATCTTGCAAATTCTGTAGCCAACCTAGGTACAAGATTAACAGGAGGCCGGGCTGTAATCAGAAGCATAGACCATGTAAGCAAATGTTTTATCTACCCTTAATCCCCATATTGCAAAGACTTTATGCGTCTAAAGCTACTGCTGAACACATGACTTGTCATGCAAATCATGAAACAGAAGAGGGTCTAATGTGTCATCCTTCAAATGCGGAGGCATGGCAACATTTTGATAGAACATACCCTGAGTTTGCGATGGAGCCTCGGAACATCAAATTAGGTCTCTGTGCTGATGGATTTGCTCTATTTGGGAAAACAGGAAAAAGTTATTCATGTTGGCCAGTTATCTTAATGCCGTACAATCTTCTACCTGGTATGTGCATAAAGACACCTTATATGTTTTTTACATTGATCGTGACAGGGCCGCAAAATTCGAAAAAGTTAATAGATATTTATATGCAATAATTGATTGAGGAGTTACAACGGCTATGGGTTGAAGGTGTCCCTATGTATGACGTTTTTACTGATCAAACATTTGTAATGAAGGCTGCCCTTCTTTGAACGATAAATGACTTTCCAGCTTACGGAATGTTATTTGGATAGAATACAGTTGGGATCTTAGGATGTCCAATATGTTTAGAGAGGTCAAAGTCATTTAGATTAAAACATGGAAAGAAACCCAGCTATTTTGACTGTCACAGACAATTTTTACCGCCAAGTCATCCTTTCATAAGGAATAAGAAAGAGTTCATCAAGAATAGGATTGAAAGAACGCGTCCAACATTGAGGTTGACCGGCGATCAAATTTGGGAGCGTGTGCAGGACTTTCCAACTGTTGTTGAGAACATGCACGGTACGACTTTTGCGTATGGAAGTACACATAAGTGGACGAAACGCAGTATATTTTGGGATCTACTAGATTGGAAGGCCCATCTTATTCATCATAATCTTGACGCTATGCAAATAGAAAAGAATGTTTTCGACAATGTCATAAATACTGTAATGAATGTCGCCGGAAAAATAAGAAACAACTTGAACGCAAGAAAAGATATGAGAGATATTTGTGATCAGCCAATACTAGCTGTGGATGCAAGCAGCAGGGGACCAAAACCGAAAGCAGTTTATACACTGGATAAGGAGCAGAGACGAGTTGTTTGTCAATGGTTGAAATATGTATAGTTTTCTGATGGATATACTTTGAACCTCGGGAGATGTGTTGATTTGAATGAATGTTAGTTCACAGGTTTGAAGAGTCATGATCGTCACATCCTGATGGAAAGATTAATTCCAATAATTTTGAAGGAAGTTCTACCGAACTTTGTATAGGGCGCCATTATAGAGTTAAGCAATTTCCTCCATGATATTTGCTCGACAGTGTTAAAAGTATCGCACATAGAAAAACTAGAGAAAGATATTCCAATTATTTTTTACAACTTAGAAAGGATATTTCCTCCAGCATTTTTTGATTCGATAAAGCATCTCTTAGTTCATTTACCTTATGAGGCTAAAGTTGCAGGTCTCGTCCAATTTCGATGGATGTATCCATTTGAGAGGTAATGTTTTTTTAAAATACAGTTCAAATTAGTTTATCATATAATATGTTCCGATAAGCTTCTTTCTATTTCAACTAGATTCTTATATCATTTGACGAAAAAAGTGAAGAATAAGGCACGTGTTGAAACTTCAATTTGTAATGCATATATTGTGGAAGAAATGACAACATTTACATCATACTATTTTGAGCCGCACGTTCAGTGCAAGAGGCGAAGAGCAAGCATAAATGATGAGGGCCCCATTGATCCCAATTGCACATCATTCTTTATTTTCAATTATCTGGATCGATCAAGTGGCGTATGTCAGTTTCGTTAATTATCAGGCGAAGAATTTCATGCAGCCCATACTTATATTTTACTGAACTGCCCAGAAGTCGAGCCATACTGCAAGTAAGTATAAATTTGCAAATATATATTTTGTGTGTCAAATATTTGCTAATATTTAAATGGTTTTTAATATTAGGATTTTCCAAACTTCAATGTTTTGACTACAACCAAATGAGTTTGACTGTTTGTGCGATGAACAATTTGCAGCATGGTTCAAGATATATGTAAGTTGCCTATGGACCAAAACCAAGTTATTAAAATTATATATATCAGTTAGTAAAATATATATTATTGACTTTGCATGTGTAACCTTAAGTTCACAATAATTATGATGAAATTGGAGGGCAAGGATTGCTATATCATCTGTCATGGGGTCCACAGTTAAGAGTTTGAAGTTGGCCAGCATATTTCATAAATGGATATAATTTTCATACTCAAGAATATGGAATGGGAAAATCCACAATAAATAGTGTTATGTCTGTTCGGTCATCCAATGGTGACAGTTCAGAAAATGATTTTTATGGCTTGTTGGATGAAATCATAGAGATAGAGTACCCTGGACCATTAATGATGTGGGTTGTCTTATTTAAGTGCACATGGTTCGACCCCGTCAAAGGAATGAAGGTGCATACGAAGTTCAATTTGGTTGAAATAAATCACAAGAAAAAGCATATGAAGTATGAACCATTTGTCTTAGTACAACAAGCAACTCAAGTATGTTATGCATCATATCCTAGTTTAAAACGTGACAAAGATGATTGGTGGGATGTATGTAAAATCAAAGCACGGAAGAAAATCAAGGAACACTGGAAGGATAGAACCTACCAACAAGACGAAGTGTGTAACACGGTTGAAATTGAGGAATATAACATACTAACTTTACGAGATCCGTGTGGAGCAATGATAGATGTGGATCCAACTAAAATTTGCGAATTAAATGTACAAGAATGTTCAAAATCTGATTTTCAGACAGATGATAAAGACGAAGACGAAGACGATTAAAATTTTTGTCACAAAACACTACAGATGTGTAATTATTAATACGACAAGTGCTATTTTGGTTGTTATCATTATTGTTCTTGTTATTATTGTTATTGTGCTTTTTTATTATTGTTATTGTTGATTATTCTTTTTATTTTAATTGATCACCCGAAATTTTGTTCCTAAATGCCGACAAGTAAAAATATTATTAACGTGCCCTAACATTTCCAATATTCTAATTTCCATTGCAAAATTTAAGATGCCAAAATTTTATACTGAAAAAAAGACGTAGCAAATTTAGGACCCAGATAAATGTGATAATAAATTTTTGACCGAAAAAAAGACATCATAAATTTACAACGATTATTTAGTATGTGCATATTTGCGACGAACTCAAACTTGTCCGTCGCAAATTTGTGACGGATTTTTATTTCCGTCGAAAATTTTCTGTCTGTCCAAAATTTGCGACGGACCTAGAAAGTCCGTCGCAAAGTTTTTATTGGTCGAAAATTTGCGACGAACCTAGAAAGTCTGTCGCAAAATATACCGTTCGTCGCAAATTTACGACGAAAATATACTATTGCGACAGACGCTTTAAGTTCCGTCGCAAATTTGCGACGGACATTAGGTCCGTCGCAAAGTTGCGACATTTGTACACCCTCATCTTCCTCCCCTTCCCCGACGCCGCCCAACCTGATCAGCATAGGTCCTTCGCCACCGTCGCCGTCGCAGCCGTTGTCATTGCTGCCCAGCCTCACAGCCGCCCAGCAACTCCCTCGCCCATTGCCGCCCAGCCCAACAGGCCCCCCCGCCCGTCTGCTGTCGCGGGCCAGCCGCCCCGCAACTCCCCCGCCCTTGCCCTCGCATCCGTTGCCGCCCAGCCCCGTAGCTCCCCCACTCATCGCTAGTCGCCCCGCAGGCCCCCCAGCCCGTCGCTGGTCGAGGGCCAGCCGCCCCGCAGCCCCCCGCTCGTCGCCCGCGCCCACGCCGGTCGCGCCCTTGCCCCCGCCCCACCTCACCGCCCTCGCCGCGTTCGAGCAGCAACCCGAAGCCTTGCCGCTGCTGACCAGCAGACCGACGCCATCGCCGCCCTTGCCCGCCGGCCAGGAGCCAACCCACGCCGTGGCTCGCAATCGGCCGCGCCGTCGTCGTCCAACACAGTCAGCCGAGGCTCTCGCCGGAGCAGCCCTTGCCCATTGCCACTCTCGCCGGAGCACAGCCACCGTCGCTGCCGGCTAGCCACAGCCAATGCCGCCGTCACCGTCGCCGCTGCTCGGCCGACTAGTCACCATTTGGGCCCACGCCCGCGCTGGGACTGCCACTGTCCGATCGACCGGTTTTTGTTGTCCTTGAACCAAGTAAGCAACTCCCTAAACCCTAGTTAGTATAATTAGGTAATTAGTCGGACTTGTTTAAGGATTATTTATTATCACTTTTCGTTGGCTAAGTTACGGGTCGATTTGAGGATTGCATGTGGCTTTGATTGATGATCGACTGGTTAATTTGTCTATTATGTGGATGATTAAGCGTTAAATGACGATAGGGTGATTGATTAAGCGTTTTCATAGAAAATGCTTGAAAATTGAACAATTCTATAAAAAATATGAAAATTTATGGAAAATTAAAAAAAAAAGGTATATGTTAACAACAAATATGAAATTTGACCGTAAAAGTTTTTTAAAATTTTTAAAAAACTAAAATTTCATAATATCACAAAATGGAAAAAATTATTAATGGGATTCATAATATATTTGTTCGTAGGAAATTGCACGTCATAAACACTCGACATTGGCTCATTTCAAGGAAATATTTTCTCAATCTTTCCATCAAAATGGTAAACTTCGTCATGTACATCATTATGTATTCGTAATACGTGTCAATAGTTCTTTACATATTCGCATAACCTTCCTACTTGTCAGTATAAACGTGGAGGTCACATGCATAGAAGACAAGCCTCTTCCTCATCCTCGTCCCCGGCCCTTTCCTCTTTCCCTGTCCCGTCATCTAACCCTCAACTACAATATGGTCTGTCACAATATAGACACGTTGGCCCTTCCTCCAACACTCAACAACATGTTAAGGGACTTGGCCACATGCAAATTGAATCTCCTCTAATTCAATCTCCCTCTCCTTCTGTTCCATCACATTATTCGGCGGAACAATCAAATATTAACGGAAACACAAGTCAAGAAGATAATCAATTCTTCATATGCCCATTTGGAGATTCGTAAGTACTTTATTTTTATTTTAGTATATGTAATATTTAGGGCTTTAGATATTGATGTCAACTGAATTGTCGATGTTGCACAATATCCGTATGATTGCAGATTCACGGATGCTCTAACTGTTGTGAGGAAATTGAACAAAATAATAAGAAACTTTTGGATGGGAGAGTATATTACTTACAGAAATGTTCCACAAGAAGTGAAAAAAATATGGTGAAATAAATTCAAGGTAAGTTTTACATATTTTATTTTCTCACCAATTAAGTTTGGTGTAGTATATTGATGGTCAATAATGATATAAAGGGACCAGAACAACTCTATAGTTTTCGATACCTAAAGGACCAGATATTTTCCCTGATATGAACTTTACAAAATCTGTCTATATTTGTCTGGTGCATGGTTATGGATATGTGATCATCATAATAACTTTCAATTTGTGTTTTTATTCATTTTAGCGAAAGTTCAAGTGAGAGGAAGCGGAAAACAATGAAGTGAGAAGAATTTTCGATATGAAAATCAGTGATTTTATGCGAAATATCATGAATAGAGCGAAGAGTAAGCAAGTGAAGCTGTCTTTCATTATAGCTGATAATTGGGCGGCAATTAACAGATTTTGGGCATCTGAACAGAGTCGGCAACTCTGTGAGCAGAATAAGAAGAATCGATCTTCTAGTTCTAGTGATGGGTCAGCTACATATGTTGGGGGCTCTATCAATATTGCGGAGCATCGCAAATGACTGGTAAGCCTGTTAAATGAGTTATAAGTTAATTTAATTCAATTACTCATTTTTACATTTTGTAGGTACAAGAATTGGGGACGGAACCGACATTTGCAGCTACATTTGAACACACATTTCAATAGAAGGATAAGACATGGACTGGAGATCGAGCAAAAGCTGTTAAGGTATGTAAGGTTAAACTTTTGCTTATACGTAAACTATAATGAAAACTGTGATGAACTTTTAATGAGCAGTGCTAGTGGTAGTGATGATTGTCCTGAGTCCGGGCCACTAGTTAATAATATGACATTATGGATGGAGGCAACGGGTGAGGTGAAAAAAGGGAAAATATTTGAGATGGGATCGTTGTCCGGGATATACATGCCGAATAATCGTGGAAGTTCATCATCCACTACGACTGGTCGAAGGAGGTCACGACAAGACGAGCAATTGACCCAAGAAGTGCATCGTCTGCAAAATGTACTTGCTCAGAAGGACGAATAAATAAATAACTTGGAACAACAAATGGCACTCGTTATGCGACAACTTAACCTCAATCGCTATGACGATCCTCCTGTACCTCCAGCTAATCCAATAGGTGATGGCACAATGATGACCAACACATTGATGCCGAGAATGTTGATGATGATAATGATGATGATTTTCTCTAGACTTTCTAGTTAAAATTCTCAAAATTGGGGGTAAGCTTGCTTCATAATCTTGGTTTTTCATAATTTCACTCATATTCATATGTAAGAACATTTATGTTCGTCTTGAATGTTTTTTTGTTAACGCTCTTGTTATTTTATACCTAGTTCCACATCCATGCATAAACGCTTTTTTTATATTCTGGACTGATTTATGTATCGACATTTCCTCAGGTCTCGACAAAAGTGACTACTCTTGGTGTCCTGCCTTTGTACCAAAGCTGCGTCTTCTTGTGTATGGTTTTTCTGCGTCTTCTATGGTTGTCCCGTCTCTTAGTTAATGTTTTGAATGTATTGTAAGATTGGATATCAAATAGCATCATGTCAGACTCTGCAACTTTCCTTCTGTTATTTGTTTCAATTATATGTCATTGTGGCTGGTTTGTCAGAATCTATGATTTGTTCATTTTTCTATTTCAATTATATGTCATTGTCTCCTTTGTTTGATATGGACAAGAATTTATGGCCAAAATGATGTAAAAATAGTGATGAATATTTTAAGCCGAATTTTGCGATCATTACAATTCGTCGTTAATTTGCAACGATTACATTTTGGAACGAATTTTGCGATGAAATTTTCGATTAATTTTCCGACGAAATTTGCGACGAATTTTCCGACGAAATTTACGACGAATTTTCCGACGAAATTTGCGATGAAATTTGTGACGAATTTTGCGACGGATAGAGTTCGTTGCAAATTTGCGACGAATTTTGCGATGGATTGTATTCGTGGCTAATTTGCGACGATTTTATTTTCGTCGCAATTTTGCGACGAACTTTTAAATTTTCCATCGCAAAATTTTGCGACGACCTATTAGCGACGGAAAAAATTCCGTCACAAATTCGATTTGCGACGATCTATTAGCGATGGAATTTTTTTCGTCGTAAATTTCGTCGCAAATTCGATTTACGATGGATTTTTCCAAATTTTCGGTCGCAAATTTCGTCGCCAATCCGGTGTTTTTTGTAGTGAATTAATTTGCCAATACTCTGGCCACGTTGTCATCAATGCTACAAGTCATGGAAGGGTTAGACATCGAACCACTGAAAATCGAAATACTGACACGTCTGGCTTATTATTCAGCAATCGTAAATGAATCTGATAAGAAGCTGTGGTATCACGACATCATGAACTATCTTCAAAGGGATGAATACCCTCCTGGAAGTGAACTAGCAGATTAGAAATACATAAGGAAGCTAGCGTTGAAATTCTTCATCAGTGGCAATGCTCTTTATAAGAGATTTTTCTGACTCAATTTTGTTGAAATGCATTGATGCCAAAGAAGCTAATCAGTTGATGAGGGAATTTCATGAAGAGAATGCAGTCCGCACATGAACGGTCATCTTTTGGCCAGAAAAATCACGAGACTGGGTTACTTCTGTATGGCTATGGAGGCTGACTGTATTCGACATGTTCGTTATTGTCATCGGTGCCAAATCTATGCAGATAAAGTCAACGTACCGCCAAATGAATTGCGTCAAATATCCGAGCCATGGCCTTTCTCAATGTGGGGGATCGATATGATTGGGCCAATTAATCCTAAGGCTTTCAATGGACATCGCTTCATCTTGGTAGCCATCGATTACTTCACCAAGTGGATCGAGGCGAACTCATATGCCAATGTCACTACTAAGAATGTAGCCAAGTTTATTCGCCGTGATATCATCGCTCACTATGGATTCCCTGAGGCAATCATTATTGACAACGGCTCAAATCTAAATAACAAGGTTGTAAATGGCTTACTTGACGAGTTTCATATTCTTCATTCCTCACCTTACCGCCTACAAATGAATGAAACTGTGGAGGCAGCCAATAAGAACATAAAGAAGATCCTGTTGAAGACTGCCGACAATTATCAAGACTGGCATGAACGGCTACCTTATGCATTGATGGCATATCGAATTTCGATTCGCACTTCGACAGGGGCAACTCCTTTCTCACTCGTTTATGGTATGGGGGCTGTCTTGCCCATAGAAGTCGAAATCCCTTCATTTATTTAGCCAAAAGCCCGTTCTTACACGGTATGGTAGGTATCAAAAAAAAAATCCAATCATCTCCCATGCATTTTCTCATCCCTCTATGATCAAAATTTAAGTGTCTCTTATCTTTGAAAGGAACCTCTTCGAGCTCTTCTTCAAAGAGTGACAGCTATTGACATCTAAATTTTGCCCAAATCATTTAGGGTTTTATCGCATAAAAATTAGGGTTTAATCTTTTAACCCCTTAATAAAAATATTTTCATTAAATTGCATGGCACATAGACATTAGATGCATTTGCATTAATAGGGCCTATTAGGACACAAATGTTTTTATAAAAAAAAAATTTCGGGCTAGGTTCGTCGGCCCATTCTTTTTTTCCTTTTCTTTTTATTTTTACGCGGCCCATTTTTATTTTAATCTTCTCTTCCCTTTTCATTTTCCCACGAGAGCTGGCCCTTTTTCCCTCGGCCTAGCCTGCGTCTATTCATCTCCCCCCTCCCCAGTCAATGTTTCAGAACATATGAGGGAGGAAGAACAAAAAGCGGAACATAAGCCAAAAACTGGAACAGAGGCAGAGCGATGCAGGGACCGACATGATCTGTGGGTCGGGCGATCGGCCGACCGCGACAAGCTGACGGTGGTAGGGCCATGCACGCCTGCCCACTGGCCGGCCTTAAATCGAAGAATAGAGAGGGAGAGAGGAGGATGCATATATGAAGGAGTGAAAGAGAATAGAGAGAGAGCGAGAGATCCGAGAGAGAGAGTTCCGGAGAGAAAGAGAGCGACAAGCTTGCTCGTAGCCCGGCCGCGCTTGAGCGTCGTTCGGCGTCTCCCGGCCACGCCACTCGAGCTTGCGGCCTCCCTTTCGCGCCTAAGGTGGGTCTCGTTTTTTGGTTTTCTTTAAAAGCTTTAGGCTGATTTCCCGATGATTCCAGCTCAGAGGAGTGCGAGGCGACCGAACATTGTCCGATTTACCACGTTCGCCCTCATTTGCCTCCGTAGAGCCAGATAGGGAGCACCGTAAGCAGTCACCTCTCCTTCCCTTGTCATGATCTGCATCCCCTGTTTACTTTGGCTCACTGGCTGGAGCTGTGGCCGTCTGGCTCGCGTAAGTTTCGGTCCGTGATACCACGTGCTTGATCCTGCTTGTTTATGCATCGTTTTACGTGAATCTTGAACATGTTTGAGCCCTGATCGAACCTAAAATGTCTCGTTTTCATCGCGTGCTCCAACTATTTGACATTATGCCTAAATCGAGTTTCTCAAGTTCGTCTTTGTTTGGTTGCATTTCTAGAATGGCTGACTTGTGCGAATCTCCTTTGGCCGGTGCTTGGGGTCGTCTGCGCTAGGGCCGGTCGAGGTAGGCGTGGTGGTAAGTGACACAGGCTAAGGAAGCTTGCGATTTGGGTGGCGATCCGGGCATGACCACGGAAAGGAGTGCAAAGCCAGTCCCTTGCCGATATCTAGCTGGTATATGACCGATCAGCCTCTCGTCGGGGCTCGAACAGTCCCGAATGGTTGCCGGTCGCCATGGCGATGATGTGGCTAGTCGGGTTGACAAGTGGCGGTCGGGCGAGAGCTTGATCACGGGGCTGAGTTTCCCAGCCACAAAGGTTGGGGCTCGGTGAGTGGCGGCCGAGCATGGGCTCAGCCATCGGACCAAAAACCCTGACCGCAGAGGCCAGGGTCTAGCGAGTGATGGCCGGACACGACCTTGCCCATGAAGGCCGGGCAAGCACTCCTCGACGGAGTAGCGTTTGGGTTGGGCAAGTCGGGTCGGACAAACGGGTCTCAGCCACTAGGGTTTCTTAGGAGTTGGGTCGACGGCTGGTGTCCAGGTCAGGCGAACGGGTCGCAACCGGGTAGGTTTTTGTGTTTGGTGTTTGGGCCTAAATTTAGGTTTAGTAGGTTTTGGGTTTTTTAGTTTAGAATTAGAATAGTTTTCTTTCGATCTTGGGCCTTTTGTGGATGGGCCGAATTTGGTCAATTTGGGCTGAAGTCTTATTTATGTTTTATTTTCTTGTTGGGCTTTGGGCCATTATTTAAAAAAAAAAAAGAATTTCGAGCTAGGCCTTTTTCTAAAAAAAATTAATTTCCAAAAAATTAGATCGGGCTCAAAAAATGAGCCCGGTTAGATTACGGACCCGGGTCGGCATGCTTGGGTCAGTCCTGATCCGGGTCGAATGTCGATATCCGACCCAAATCCGATTTATATTATTTTTAATATTATTTTAATATTAAAAAATATATTTAAAAAAATTAAAAAGTTTTTTTTAGAAATATTTCGAAAGTCAAAAATTGGAAATTGGGTTTTAAAATTATTTTCTCTCCCCTTTTGTGTGATTAGCTTATGTTTGATTACACCTCGTCTGATTCGCACGCTTTGAATTGCGCGTTTAATTTAATCTCGCATATGGTCAACTATGTATGTTAGGTTTAGGTATTAATTGTTGCTTCATTTAGCTTGGTTAGAAATGAATTTTTGAGACTTCTCGTTAATGTGAGCACGCTAGGTTATAATTGAACAAGGTTATGTATCGAAAGGGCACTAGTTGGTCAATTAGTGTAATCAAGTCCCCGTACCCATTGAATCTCTGATTCGTAGAAGTGAAGCATTTCTCCCGTGCTTCACTTGGGTATCTAATCGACCCACCAAAAATTGATTAGTGGCGACTCTTAAATAAAATTGATTTGCATGTTAATAATTTAAACCTAAGTCGCGAATTGGTGTGGGCTTGGGAGAGCTCGAGTTAGGTTTAGCTTAGTAATCCATTAGCCAAATCATCTTAGGCGTCAGGGCCGGTTCGGGGAGGTCGCGACACTAGAGTTTCGCTGATCTTATATTTGATGATTCACTATGAGTCGTTAGGAGCGGTGCTTGTACAAAGAATACCAAATGATGGCAAAGAACAAGCCATTTATTACTTGAGCAAGAAGTTTACAATATCATAAGTGAATTACCCAGCAGTCGAGAAGACATACGTTGCATTGATTTTGGTATTACACAGATTAAGACAATACACCATTCATCACCAAATTTTGCTAATAACTGAGAATGGTCCGATCAAGTACCTTCTTGAGAAATCCTTCTTGGTCGGGAAATTGGCAAAGTGGCAAGTCTTGTTGTCTGAATTCGACATCAAAAATTCATCCCAAAAGTCAGTCAAAAGATGAGCAATAGAAGACATGTTGGAAGAAAATTCGCAGAATATTTCTAGTCCTGAAGAACAACTTGATGATTATATATTGACACTGGTCGATGATAAATGGATCATGTATTTTGATGGTGTAACCAACTTATCTGGATCAGAAACTGGGCCAGTATTAATCTCCCCGTAAGGCCAACACTATCCGGTAAAAAAGTTGCAAGTATATGGAGATTCTATACTTATCATATTGTAAATAACTGGTGAATGGCAAACTCGAGATACTAAGCTAATTCCTTATCACAAATATTTAGAAGAGATGATAGAAAGTTTCAAAGAAATAACATTCAATTATCTCCCAAGAACTCGGAATCATTTTGCAGATGCTTTGACAACTTTGTCATCCTTATTACAAGCTGAAGATGGTATAGATATAAAACCATTGAGAATCAATATTCTTGAACAACCAGCTCATTGCATGATGGTCCAAGTAGAGTTCGATAACGAACCATGGTATCATGACATCAAAAGATATATTCAATTAGGAGGATTCCCTGAAGAAAGCCAACCAGGTGACAAGAAATTTATAAAGAAGATAGTCAACAAATTCTTCCTCAGTGGTCAAATCCTTTACAAGAAATCATTTGATTCAACCCTACTAAGATGTGTGGATGGTACAGAAGCTGAACAGATCATGAAAGAAATTCACAAAGGTGAATGTGGACCGCACATGAATGACCATCTTCTAGCCCGAAAGATTATGAGATTAGGATATTATTGGAAGACAATGGAATCAGATTGCATCCAACACGCGAGATGTTGCCATCAATGTCAAGTTTATGGAGAGAAAATTGATGTATCGCCAAATGAGCTACATCAAATATCTGAGTCATGGCCATTTTCAATGTAGGACATTGATATGATTGGTCCAATCAACCCCAAGGCTTCAAATGGGTACCGGTTTATCCTAGTCGCTATTGACTATTTCACTAAATGGATTGAAGCAAACTCCTACACAAATGTTACTGCCAAGAATATTGCAAGATTCATCAGGTGGGACATCATTGTTACGCATGGAGTTCTAGAAGCAATAATTATAGACAATGGCTCAAATCTAAACAGTAAGATTGTAGATGATTTACATGAACACTTCTACATCCGGCATCTAAACTTATCTCCATATCGTCCACAAATGAATAAAGCAGTTGAAACAGCAAATAAGACTATCAAGAAAATGCTAGCCAAGATAGCAAAAAATTATTGTGATTGGCACCAAAGGTTATCGTATGCTCTGATGGCATATCGTACTTCAATTCGAACATCAACTGGAGCAACCCCATTTTCATTGATTTATGGAATGGAAGCAGTATTACCTGTTGAGGAAGAAATTCCTTCATTAAGGATACTATCCCAATTGAAGCTTTCAGAAGCTGAGTGGATTCAACAAAGATATGAACAACTCAATATGATCAATGAAAAGAGATTAAGAGCTATATGCCATGGGCAAGCCTATCAGAGAAGAGTGGCTAAATCCTTTAATCGAAAAGTGAAAATGAGGAATTTCAAAACAGAGGATTTAGTAGTGAAGAAAGTCATCTTCAAAAATTCAGATCCTCTTGGAAAATGCACTCCGAATTATAAGGATCCATACATTGTCAAGAAAGTTCTTCCTAGAGGAGCATTGATTCTTGTAAATATGGCAAGAACAGAATTGGCCTATCCTGTAAATGCAGATGCTATCAAGATTTTCTACCCATGAAATGAAGATAAACATTCAAGAAAAGATTTGAGTCACTTTAGAACATATGCATATCATGCATATTATGCATACCATGCATTTCATGAATATGTTTATCTGTTTTACTAGAAAAAAGTAAAAAGAATTTAAACCAGTGGATGATTTCAAAATTCCCAATGAAGTTATCGAATAATAGAGGGAAGTATCACTTCCAATTCTATTTTTCATTGATGTCCTCTAATGTGCTTTCCTTTTTATCATTCCCAGGAAAATAAAGAAAAGGAAGCAATAAAAGAAGAATCCCCAATGGAACTAAAGCAAAAACATGCAAACAAGAGAGATCTTGATAAGTTGATCAGACAAGTATTCCTAAATCGTGAGGGCATATGTCAAAGAGGTTGCCTTTTTAAGAGAAAAACGAACTTCTTTTTCCCCAAGTGGAATGACGCTAAATTGAATAAAACAAAACAGATTGTTTTGAAAAGGAAAATACCTCAGAAATATTTCAAATCAAATGTTTTGAAACACGCTGTCTTTGAAAATGCACTAAGCATCAAAATTCCCTAAAATGGATAATTTGACAAAAGGCTTTGAAAAAATATCATAGAAAAAGTTTGGATCAAATCGAATAGAAAGACCTTCAAATGATGATAGGTAAGCCATATCCACACACGTCTCTTATACACTCAAAGTCAAAATAGAGAAGTGAATGAGAAAAACTCATCTGAAGGAAATAGGGAATATTCACAATGATTAAATGGATTGAAATGATGAAAGGCAATCATTTCACTGTCCCAAACACGTGCTTATTCCTTGCAAACCAAATTTGAGCCAAAACAGTAGAGAAGTTTTCCAAAACAACCCTATTAAGAATCACCCCACATTAGGGCAAATCAGGAGGTTTGTGAATTGACAACTATAGAGAATAAGACCAAGAAAGATTTATTGCATACTCTTGTATCAATCTTTCTGTGATAATTTCAGATGAAGTCATATAGAAGCTCAAGACATCCTAAAAGGAAGAAGAGCACTTCATTTTCTATACCCAAACACATTACCTTTGGTAAAGCTCAATTGAGCCTGAATATTCATTTCAGAACCTTAAATTGGTGATCATCTCTTCACGCTGGAGCATAAGCATATGATCCACTTTAATAGATAAAAAATAAAAGGGTATGACACAGAGTCTTTAGAACTCAAAAAGATCAAAGGTAAAAGAATCTGGGGCAGGAAAAAGCAGTGTACTTGATAAAAGCAAGGCTAAATGCCCAAAAAAAATTAGAAAGAAAAAGAGAGTTCAAAAAGAGAGTTCGAAATAAAAAAAGTCATGACAAAGCAAAGTTAAGATCATAAGAGATCACAGATTACAACAAGTGAGAATGAGCAAAAGAAAAGAGATTGTAATGAATGTTTTAGGGACTTTGATGTTCATAAAAAAAAAACCCCTAGCGAAAAAGAAAGAAAAGGGTGGTGATGCCAAGAAGATCACCAATTTCATAAAAATCCTGAATCCAAACAAATGAGCCTTTTGAGCCTACCTAATACCAACAATATAACCTATCTCTAAAAACTCTTTAGATTGGGATGTTGAGAGTAGAAACATGACTTTATGACAAGAAGTCATCACTCAAAAAAGTATACGTGATAATATCTTGTCTTATTCTCGAGGTTCTTAATTTGTAAACCCGAAGTCAAATACGACGAAATCCTTTTTCTTGGCCATAGAATGCCTATCCTTTAAATAGCCATTGACCAAGCCAACATTACAACCTTTTGAAAGACTTTATCGGATCAATTGGATTGTATACATTGCGAACATCTCCAAACACCTAAGGATTGGTTAAGAGAGATAAAATTGAGGGATATCAGACTAGTTTCCTTTCAATCAAATAAAAAAATGACCAAGTTCATATATTGAAATAAATCCTTTCTAATAAAAGTCTTCCAAACGATCATTTCAAGTATTTCTTGAAAGATTGTAATCATTTTGTTCAAATAATTCCTCGAAAAGGAAATTTGATTGTCTGAAATGCATCAGCTCAAAGAATGCATGTTTTCATATTAGGTTTTAAAAGTTTTTGGACAACATAAAACCAAGTTTTCAAGCAGTTTGTGGTAAGCTAAAACAAAAACTACGCTTCAAACAGTTTTGATTAATTTCAAAATCACTTTTCAAAATAGTTTTTGGTCAACTAAAAAACCATACAAAGGTTAGTGAAATCTCAAAATCACATAACTCATAGTTAAGGCATTCATTATTTAAAGTCTTCCCAAAATCTTACAGGTGAGGAGCCCCTAGGCAAATTCAAAGTTCTACTGATGAGAAACCACTAAGCAAATTCAAAGTTCTATTAGTGAGGAACCACTAGGCAAATTCAAGTCCTACTAGTGAGAAACCAATAGACAAATTTAAAGTCCTACAGGCAAGGAGCCCCTAAGCAAATCCAAAGTCCAACAGGCGAGGAGTCCCTAGGCAAATTCAAAATCCTACGAGCGAGGAGCCTCTAAGCAAATTTAAGTCCTACTGGTGAGGAACCACTAGACAAATTCAAAGTCCTACAGGCAAGGAGCCCTTAGACAAATTCAAGTCCTACTGATGAGAAACCAATAGGCAAATTCAAAGTCCTACAGGGGAGGATCCTCTAGGCAAATCTAAAGTTCTACAGGCGATGAGTCCCTAGGCAAATTCAAGTCCTACTTGTGAGAAGCCACTAGGCAAATTCAAAATCCTACAGGCGAGGAGCTTCTAGGCAAATTCAAAGTCTTACAGGCAAGGAGCCCCTAGGCAAACTCAAAGTCCTACAGGCGAGGATCCCCTAGGCAAATTTAAAGTCCTATTTGTGAGGAACCACTAGGCAAATGCAAGTCCTACTAGTGAGGAGCCAATAGGCAAATTCAAAGTTCTACAGATGATAAACCCCTAAGCAAATCCAAAGTCCTACAGGTGAAGAGCCCTTAGGCAAATTCAAAATTCTACTGGTGAGGAACCACTAGGCAAATTCAAGTTCTACTGGTGAGGAACTAATAGGAAAATTCAAAGTCCTACAGGCAAGAAGCCCCTAGGTAAATCCAAAGTCCTACAGGCGAGGAACCCCTAGGCAAATTCAAAGTCTTACTGGTGAGGAACCACTAGGTAAATTCAAGTCTTACTGGTAAGAAACCACTAGGCAAATCCAAAGTCCTACAGACGAGAAGCCCCTAGGCAAATTCAAGTCCTACCGGTGAGAAACCACTAGGCGAATTCAAAGTCCTACAGGCGAGGAGTCCCTAGACAAATTCAAGTCCCACAGGCGAGGAGCCCCTAGGAAAATCCAAATTGCTATAGGCGAGGAGCCCCTAGGCAAATTCAAAGTGCTACTGGTGAGGAACCACTAGACAAATTTCCAAATCCTCAAGCGAGGAGCCTCAGGTGTTCATGGTTCGTGGATTTATCCTTAAACCACGAAATCAGAATAACCATTATAATCATCACCACCATCAATTCATGCCCTTGGATAAGCAATAAAGAGGTGCTCACAAACAGGTAAGTTTCTCTTCATCAATCATTGAGAACCTTTCAAAATATGTTTTGAAAAGAAAACTTTTGGATTAGATCACGAATTTCAAAAGCAAGATCCCATATTAGTTATTGTGAAATTTCCATCTCATCTTGATCATTGAGTCAACTGAAAACTCAGGTGTCACCTTATCTTTGAAATCAATCTTTAACGAGCTCAATCTCAAAGAGGGGCAGCTGTTGATACTTGATTTTTAGCTCATTTTTTTATATTTTCAAAAATCTCAAAATTAGGACTAGGAATCTTGGCCAAGCCTAGAAACCTATTTCTAAACCCCAAAAAAAAAATTTAGCATTTTTCCTTAATTTCTTTTAGTCAATATAAGTAAGAAAATCAAGAAAAATAGAAAATGGAATCATAAAATTCCATAAAAATAGTAATTAGTCTTATTTTAAATCCAATTTTATGAATGAATCATCAATTTTGTAAAATCTCAATCGAGTATATGTTTTTCCCAAATTGGGCAAAATTAAACCCAAATTGAACGAAAAATGCAATTAAATTTTTCTAGTCATTTTTAAGGCATAGTGTCTTCACAAAAAATGATTCTGGACCTTGAATTATATAATAGTCAGTCCAATTGCACAATTTGACATAAAAATAAAAAATCCCCAAAATTTAATTGAAAATTAAGAATTTTGAACCCAAATTGGGAATCATGCCCAATATGAAATTGTCGAACCATGATGCCATCATTTATAGGGTTAATCAGATGTGGATAATTCAATTTTGGCATCAATTATCATGTCATTAGGACATTAAATTGAACAAAACCCTATTAACTTGAATACGAAAATATGAAAATCTTGGACACAATTATAACAAAAATTGGGAAAAATCATATATTTGGGTTCCGAATGTGATGGGGAATTTAATTTTGAAAATTGGATCAAAATTGAGCTTAATTGACGAATTTAGACCAACCTAGGTCTACCGGGTCGGCCGAGCCAACCCGACCCGACCCGGGTTGGTTGTCTTCTTCGCCCGACTCACTCGAGTCACATTAAACCCAAAAAAAAGCGTTTCATACCCTCCACTTGGCCAATCTTATCCGGTCAAATAGACACGTGTTTGACCTGAACGACAGCCGGAGAATCTCCGGTTGTCGTCGGAGATCAATTATAACCTATTGGAAGTCGGTTCTAACAATCTAGAGACGGAAAAAATGGATAAACAAAAATCAAGAAAAAATTGAACATTGAGAGAGAGGTGTTCAATGAAAATCCAAAGAGAGAGATGAGAGAGAAACAGGCGAAACCAAAGAGGAGAAGTTAAAGAGAGAGGGTCTGAGGTTCCCACCCGAGTGTCCGGCGCTGCCTTAGATGGCGGAGCACCGGTGAATCGGAGTTTGGCCGAAACCTCCCCACACTGTTCTAGTCAGCTCGGCTGGTCCTGAAGGCTTGAAACCAAGCCTTTTCTGGTCAATCCAGAACTTTTCCGATGAGGCTAAGACCACCAAGTGGAAGTACAAAGTGTCAGGGAATAACCGTATAGGCGCGGATCAATTCGACAATTTCTTTTGATCATCGAACGAAGCAGACATAAACCGAGTCGGCCGCCATTGTTGATCATCACCGGAGCTTCCCTGACCCCACCAGAGTGCTGTTTGTAGCCAACAATCATTCATATTAGCCATTTCTATCCTCACTTGATGTTTTGATGTTGATTTGATTGCTAGAAAATGGCTAGGGCGATCAGAATAGGGGTGAATGTTAGAAAAGTTGCAAAGGTCAATTTTGAGTTGTCATTTTTAGGTTCGGTTTTTGTTGGCTAATGAACGTCCGTCGGTGTTTCAAGTAGGATAGATGCAAAATAGAACGTATGAACATTACAATGGTGCAATTAGAATGATGAGATGGTTGCCGGAAGATCATCAGCGACGGGCCCAAACCAACGACCTCGAAAGCACTAAACTTGGAATAGTGCCCACCAACCGTTCAAGAAAATGCCTAAATGAAAAAGGTCAAAACGGCACCGTTTTTGGCTCTAGGATTGCCAGATGAGACGACTGGTGCTAGCCGAACCGGGATGAATCGAGCTAGTTCGTTTCACTTCGGCGGCAATTTTAAAAAAATAAATAAATAAATAAATAAAATTCACAAAAAAATCAGAAAATATAAAAAAAAATTTGAGAAATTTGAAAAATTCTAGAAAAAATAGAAAATTCACAGAAAATTAGAAAATTCATGCAAATTCAAAAACAATTCCAGAAAATTCAGAAAAATTCAGAAAATTCAGAAAATGCAAATGAAAAATGTAAAAATTTAGAAAATCAATAAAAAATTGAAAAATTGGAAAATTCATAAAAACTTTCAGAAAATCATAAAATCAATTCTCGGTTAATGAAATTTCCAAAAAAAAGATTTAAAAATTTTAAAATTCACAGGATAGTCCAAAAACACCGTGGCCAATCATAAAAAGTGAGATTTGAAATTTTGGAAGTGCCCAAGTAGTATTTTTAGAAAATCCCAAATTCAGGGGTTATTATCCCTAAAAAACCCTAAAACCTTAAAAAATGTAAACCATGAAATGAATAAGCTTCTGGAACTTCATTAGGGTTTGAATGTTTTGATTAATTTTCATTATTAGAGACCATTTAGGATTGATTGATCTGATTGACATTAATTGTACATTTAATACTTGTTTGGTTTTTCCTGCTATTAGAATGGATGAAATTAGCGAGTAAGCCTTGAATGTTAGAGATCTCGATTCAGGATCAATAACGTAACCAAGTCCCCGTACTTAGAATCTCTGGTTCGTAGAATTAGGATATCTCTCTCTTATCTCGATTAAGTTTCTAATCTACCTACCAATAATAACTAGTGGCGACTCCAAAATAACAAACCTAGACTAAATGCGAAATTACCTTCCACTGTCACGTGAGGTATAGTCTGGGAGACACCTTACATGGAAATACCTTCTTAGCGTGCAAATCCCGAAAGCCTCTCGAAAAAAAAAGTGCAGGGCGACAAACCTGAAATTATGCCTACCGTGACACATTTATCATGAATCTTTTTTTGTGACACCAAAAATCCCAAAGTATGTTCATTGTGACACATTTACCCTAAACATTTTCTCATGACAAAAAATCCAAAATTTGTATCTAAGTGACACATTAACCCTCCGTCAAGCATCTGTTAGACGATTTTTCAGTCAAAATAATGTCGTTTTTATTTTACTTAAGTTACGTGGGCACCATGCCAATTCCATTTGCTCTCTAGCGTCCATATAGGCAAATTTTTAACGGTTTTCATTGACAAAATTTTGATGGAGGATAAATATGTTACATAGGTACAAATTTGAGATTTTACGTGACACAGAAAAAAATTCAAGGAAAATGTGCTATAATGAGAATAATTTAGGATTTTTTGTGGCTTTTGTCCTAGTTAATAAAACTAAAAGGATCCATTGATTTTTTTTTTGTTTTGTAGCCATTCCTGATTTTAACCAAATAACGTTAGAAAAATTGGTGTAAATCTATCACTATTGCTCCTCATTTTAATTTTCTAAAGAAAAAAAACTTTCTTTGTTCCTTCAGCTTGAAACGATGATACATTACCTTATAAAAAAAAACGATGATACATTCAGTGTTACTCCATGTCCAGGCATCACATGCAAAAGCAGCATTGGATTCCAAAAATGTGGGCCTACGACACCAAGTCTGACGTTCAGAACTCCTTGTTCCAAGCATCACACGCAATTGACAAAAGCAGCATTGGATTCCAAAAATGTGGGCCTAACGCACCAATTCTCTCTCTCTTCCTCTCAATTAAATAAGCCTTGACAACTTGACCAAAAAAAAAAATAAGCCTTGACAAGACCGTCCATCCAAATTGACGTTGACTTCGACATGAAAAGCAAAGGAACGGCTTGTGTGGCCAACTCATATCTTTACCGTCGGAACAAACCCAGCTGGCTTTAATGACTTTGGTCCATCCGAACTCTGAGGTTCGCTTTCATTAGGAACGTGTTTCACATTGTCATGTTGCAATCAATCGTAGGACTATGCGAAACTTACTTTAAAATTATAAAAGATCGTGGATAGAGACCTTTCCTTTTCAATTCTCTTCTCATGAAATAAATCAGTTTTGATAAATGATGCTCCCGTGCTATCGTTGTGCATCTCTAATGTGTGAACTCCTTGACTAAATATTATCGCGATCCATTGGAACGGTGCACAACCTAAGGATTGGTTAATAGATTACTAAGCTGACACTTAATTTGAGCTTCCCAAGGTCATACCAATTCGCAACTTAGGTTCAATATTTAACATACAAATTATTTTAATTTTGAAGTCGCCATTAATTTATTTTTGATGAGTCGATTAAAAATCTAAGTAAAGTATTGAGATATTTACTTTATTTCTACAAACCAAAGATTATGAATTCGGTACTTGATTACGCTAGATTTTTTTTTTGGGCCAGTATTACGCTAGATTACTTAACACCATTTTGGTATCTTTTCTTTTTTACTTTCAAAAAAACATTTTGCAAGCAGCTCAAACCAATTTTAATCTAACAAATAATATGTGAGCTGATCATGCGTGCATGCAACCATTAATGAAAAAACCCAATAATCAAAACGATAAACAAATTGCAAAGGCATGGAGGGAATTTACTTACCTCAAAGTAACACAATCATCTGCAGCAATAATAATTAGAGAACACATGATTACCTTAATCATGGTTTCTATTTTTCAAGCAATTCAAATAAATTCTTTTAGGTTTTCTCTTATTTAATGAAAACTAATCTATGTGCAATTTCTGATTAAATGAGCCTAATATACAAATTATATGACATGCACATGACATAGCAATATGACACGACCTAAACTGCATGACATGTATTTGTTTTTTTAATATTTTTTATTAAAATTCGGAATTAAGTAAATACCCTCATTTAAACATGCATTCTATCCTAGAAAAGAATCTAATTTATTCTACGATGATATTTTTTGGTATTTTTTTATTAAATTTGTAACTAAAAAATAATGAAAATGAATTATATTGATTAAGATATTAACCAATTCGTCTTAGGAATTAAACTAGGCTAAATCCTAATTTAAATTGGAATCCTATCTTAACTAGATAAACACTATCCTAGCATGCAATTTATTTAGAAAAGGAAAGGTTCTAAATTCCATTCTAATTGATTTTAAAATCTTATATAAACATGCAATCGAATATAAACATGTAAAGCTATCTATTAAAATCTATCCAAATATTATCTAGTATTTACCTAATCCTATCCAATCTTTTTTGAGATTTCTTTTTTGGATAAGAATAAAATAAAATCGAATCAAATCAAAGCAAAAAATCAAATCAAAATCAGAGATAACATCCAATCACCCAAAATATTATTCATATCCATTCAAATTTAGAAATTAAAAAAATCTACAAATTGTATCCTACGATATGAGGATCGAATTGGCTGATTTTTCATGCGATCGCAAATCGTATCTTGGACATGAGATTAGATTGTCAACTATACCACGTTATGAAATTAGGAAATTTTCCTAATTTAAAGGATACCTGAAAATTTTATGGATATGGCATATCACCTGAATATTCAAACAAGATCACAATTTTCGAGTTAGGAAACAAATATTAAAAAAATTCAAATTTGATAAGATTTTTTTACCTAATTCGAAATATTGTAGATTGGACTGAGGATCATGAAGAGCAAACCACGGCTTCACGGTTGGCGATGGCTCAGCTAGCAAACGACGGCGCCGTGGGGGGACTGCTCAACTAGGAGTGACTAGCTCCTCGGCATGGTGCAGCTCGTCATCTCGGTTGAGTGAATAGCGACGTCACGATAGCTAGAGTCCCCAGCCAGAGTAGGGGCACTAATTAGGGAGTCTTGGTTGGTGGTGCTCGTCGTGGGGTTTCATGCATCAGGAGCAGGGCATTGGGCACAGTGACACAATTGAGTAAGGACAGGACATGGCGTTGTAGCTCACGGAACGGTGAGCGAAGTGGGGCGCTAGCTTGGTCATGTACTGGAGGCTCAGCACAAACTAGGAAGGGGCTCAGTCAGGATAGCAAAACAGGGCAGAACGAGGGCAGCACGGTTGCTCATCATGGTGCAAGGATCTTGGGCGGCTCAGTGACGGCACAGTGGGGCTCGACGTTGCAGCTAGACTTCTCGTGGGGCAGCAGTGATGTGTCTCAGATCAGGGCGCAGTAAGTTAGCGGTGACGTCACGGATCAAGAATAGGGCATTGGGCTGGAGCATTGGGGGGGGGGGGGGGGAGGGCAGTGACTGGCTCGTCGGGGGTCTTGGATCGGTCGGCTCGGCCTCTCTCAGTTCAATGTAGGGGGCAATGATGGAGTAGGGTTAGTTGGTGCTGGGACTTCTCAGGTCAGGCTGCTTCGTTGGGTTCGGCAGGAGAGAAAGCAACGGCGTTGGCTAGGAGTTGCAGCAGGCGAGAGGCTCGACTAGGGACCGGGCGTGGCCAGTTCTTGAGAGTTTGTCTTCTGTGATGAGCTGAATTAAGCTCAAATTAGGCCAATTAAGGCCTTTCCCCCTTGTGAATTTCGACTAGGGGCTTGCCCTCTATGGTGGCCGAAATTTGTCTCCTTTTGTGGGCTCAATTGATCGTAAGGGCTTATTTTAATTAAGTTCAAAGCTTTTTTAACTTTATGGGCTAACCTCAACTTAATTAAAGCTCAGAACTTAGTTTATTTTGAGCTTGAAATTTCGGCCCCCTTTCCTTCTATGCTTGGCCGCCGAATTTCATTAAGTGTTGGCCCTAATTCGTGCGATTAATTCAGGTCTATTCATCACCATCGGTCCAATTAAAATGCAATTAATGAACTAAGTTATATGATAGATGCTCCTAAAACTATATGCTATCTAATTTAATTTTAGTATTTTTGTTTATGGGTTAAAGATTAATCCCTAATTTTCTATGCGATTAATTTTTAAATGATTGGTAAAAATTTTAAGAGTCAACGGTTGCCTCTATTTGAAGGTAAGCACTCAGATGTTGCATTCAAAGACAATTGATACCTAAATTTTTTACCATGCAAATGAATGACTTTTTTTGTCGGGATCATAATACCCATTTTTTAAATGCAATAAGATATGATGCATGCTAATGCGAAATAAAAACATACTTGGAGTTACTTATCTTGTGGGAGTGGTAAAATAATTCGAGGCATGAACTCTAAATCACCTGACAAGTATAGGAACATCGCCTTGTTTGATGACCTAGCGGGAAACTCTGAATTGCCTGGATATCATCTAAGGCACTCAACGATGCTCCCAATATTTGGATATTGTCCAAGATGTTCGAACTATTAGATTAATGCCTGTTTGGTACCCGAACCTTTCTTCGGATCCATATGTGTAATGACTTATTAGAAGAAGCTGTTTGCTTTGTACTCAAACCTTTCTTTGGACGCACAACAGGGTAGCAAAAATTGCATGTCTAGTATCCGAATCTTTCTTCGGACGTAAGACAGAGCAATAAACTTCTTGGAGGAGTGTCTTCCTCATATCCGAACCTTTCTTCGTACATATGACACAACAATAAAGATCACTTGCTTGGTATCCGAACCTTTCTTTAGACACATGAAAGGATGATAAACTTTTTAGAAGAAGCTGCCTTGTACCCGAACCTTTCTTCAGACGTATGACAAAATAATAAGTTTCTTAGAAGGAATTGCCTCCTTCATACCCGAACCTTTCTCCAAACGTATGATAGAGCAACAAGGATTGCCTGCTTAATGTCTGAACCTTTCTTCAGACACATGGCGTGATGATAATGAAAATGTCTATTTAGCACGTGACCTTTCTCAAACCCACAGCAGGGTAGTATGAAGGTGGCATGTTCTTTCTTCGGACGCACCACAAGGCAATAAAAATGGCATGTTTAGTACTCAGACCTTTCTCTTGATGTGCAATGGGGTGGTAAAACTTCTCAAGTGGAATACCTAGACTTAAATTCAGATAATTCCGGGGTTAGAAAACTTTTGGGACAACTCGAACTGGTCGAGTATCATTGTAGCAATAGAAAATACCTGGATAGTCATAGATGCTTAAAGGGGATATAATACGAGGACAATCACAAGTACTCAAGAGCTAGAATACTTGGACGATCACAAGTACTCAAAAGTAGAGGTAGAGATGCACTTACCTGACAATATCTCTGATTCTTGAGAGCATGTCTTTTGTTAGACATATCTATAGACAACATACAATATGCATTCATAAACAACCAAGAACATGTCAACTCAAATGGTGTTCATGCACGACAATTTTGTCAAGCCTTCATTACCAAATTTCCATTACAGAAAATCACAACAAGACAATCTATACTCAGAATACGGATATCCTAAACATGTCAAATGAGGGACTTTCAGTTTGAAACGGCTTTTCACTCACTCTTGTAATGAAAGTTGTTTTGTCCCGACCATTAATGCAGGATTATGAGAATCACTCCATCTCACCATCATCATGTCAACAAGGGTTCCACTATTCTTGCAAGTAGTACAACCTTATCGATCTGAGAGGTCTTTGTCAGGACTGTAATGTAGGCTCGGTCAATAGCTTTGCAAAGGGGATCGTCCAAGTCAAGGCCACGAAAGAAATACTATGCAATTATCTCTGGGTTCACGAGTCAAGCCTCCAAAATGAGATAGAAATAATCTTACTTGCACTCCTTTGAGTAAAGCTTATATACATATCAATTCTTACGTTAATTCAAGTGCCATAATCTAAAGAGACTTTGTAAGGGACATAATGTAAACTAGGTTCATGAGTTGAGAAACAAAAGGATTCGCAAGGTTAAAAAATGTGTATAGAATGGGTGAAAGAATTGGTGATCATCTCGGCATTGTCACCAGTTTTCTTCTTCACCATAAGGAATTACCTTCATGGATGCTCCATTGGTCTTGAGAGTTCGATACTTGACTCTTTGAGACTTGAAGGACAACTATTGATTCATTGGGGATAACTTTGCGATGCCCATACCTTCTTGACATTTTTACTCCTCCTTTTTAATATATGGGCATCAACCTTGCTTTTATCAAGTACACTTCTTTTTCGTGCCCCCTCATTCATAATTTATTTTTTTTAATGCTTAGGAACTAGCCTAGACAAGCCTAAACAAAATAGCAGTATTTGACTCTCGGGTTCTTCATCTTTAGTTGGCACTCCGGATCACCTTATTCGAATGATGGTAACCTTTGCCTTGCCCCAGTGTGAGGAATGATCACCAACTGGGTTTGAAGCGAATTTGTAGGCTCAAACGGGCTATGCAATGGATATGAGTGTATAGGATAGAAAAAGAACCGCTCTTCATCATCTTAAGGCACTTGAATCATCGTTTGAGTTCATCTGTAATAGCAATACTTGAAGATTAATGCAAATGAAAGCAAGAAAATTTCTATCCATTTTCCTCACCTCATAATGCCGACTTACCTCTAGCTTGCCTCAATGTGGGGTAGTTCTTGACATGAATAATTTGAAAGAACTTCTTCGAGTATTTAGGCTCAAAAAGGGTTAAGCAAGGGTTTACTTGTAGTATTTAGGATAGATAAATGAATTTCCTTTCGTCATCTCAGCTATCGTATCTTTCATGAGAAAACCATTTACCTTGTAAAACATGGAATCTTTATGCTCAACTCACTGTAGATTAGTGTATGGGACAGTGTATGGAACAGGGCTTGCTTTCCATCATTCCGACACATCTCATTTAACACATTTAGTTCATGCCGCATGATTTATTGATTGTCTAAATAAATTTCCCTTTCGAAATCGATAATTTAGACAAACAAAATAATCATGCATAACTGGGAACCAACGTAGGCATCTCAACTTGCAATTCATTGAAAAAAATTTATTCATTAAAGAAATGTCTAAAGTTCAGGATATAGAAACTAAACACTTGATAATTCATTTAAAAAAGTGCTAGAATCTATCAAGAGTAATACATTTTCACAGCATCAGAATTAACTAGATTGGAGAACTCACGACCATCCATTTCAGCCAATAACAAGGCACCTATGGGAAGTACTTTCTTCATTACGTAGGGACCATTATAATTTGGGGCAAACTTGCCCCCAGGATCAAGAACGATTGGCAAGATCTTTCTCATGATCAAATCATTCATCTCGAAGTGTCTTGGCCGCACCTACTGGTTGAATGACTTGATTACCCTCTATTGATAAATTGACCATGGCGAAGGGCTTTCAAACGTCTCTCATTGATTAGATTCAATTGCTCAAACCTTTGTTGTGTCCATTTTGCCTCAGACAACTCCACTTGGGATAATACTCGCAATGAGGGGATTTCCACTTCTATGCACAGGACAGCTTCCATGCCACACATTAGAGAGAAAGGGTTGCCCACGTTGAAGTTTGGATCGAAGTCCAATAAGCTATTAATGCGAAGGGCAACCTTTCATGCCAGTCACGGTAGTTTCGGCCGTCTTGGCTAGGATCTTCTTGATGTTCTTACTGGCTACCTCATCTGCTCCATTCATTTGAGGACAATAGGGAATGAATTCAAGTGTCAGATCTTGAACCCATTGAATAGATCATCTACGAACTTGTTATTCAAATTCATCCCATTGTCAGTAACAATAGCCTTAGGGATGCTACAACGACCAATAATATTGCGTCGGATGTATTTTACTGTATTTTGAGCGGTGACGTTTGCATGGGAAGCCACCTTAATCCACTTGGAGAAATAAGCAATTGCGACCAAGATGAATCGATGTATATTCAACGCCTTTGGGTTAATTGGGCCGATTACGTTAATGCCTCACATTGAAGATGGCTAAGGCTCGGATAGCTGATGCAACTTGTTCAGAGGGACATTTATCTTATTCCCCTGGATTTGACATCGATGGCAACTATGGACATGTTAAATGCAATCACTTTCCGAAGCAAGCCAGTAGTGGCCTAACCTTATGATCTTCTTAGCTAACGTATAGCCCTTCATGTGTGGACCGCACACCCCTTCGTGCATTTCTTGCAATTTCTACGTGGCTTCAGTAGCGTCTACACACCTCCGGCAGATCGAGTCAAACGATGCTTGTATAACTTATCGCCACCAACGAAGGATTTGGAGGCCATCTTCATTATGTACTTGTGATTGGCTGGAGTACTTTTGATAGGGAATTCTCGACTCTGGATATAGTTCATGGTGTTGTAATACCATGATTTTCCATCGGGTTGCTAAGTTACAACCATATAGTAAGCTAATTTTTTCAATACTTCAATCTTCAAGGGATCCACTTCCAATTTGTCGGTAACTTGCAACATTGATGACAGCATTGCTAGCGCATCAACAAATTGATTGTGAGACTTGGACAGGTATTCGAACGAGATTTTGTCAAACTCCTTCACAAATTCTTCCAGATAATCATGGTATGGGAGTAGTTTAGCATCTCTTGATTTCCATTCACCAACGGTTTAAAGGATGGTAGTGAGGAGTCTCCAAACACTTTCAACTTGCTCACTTCTATCTCAATTGCGTCTTGCAGGCCTAATATGCATGCTTCGTACTTAGCAATGTTATTGGTGAAAGGAATTCTAACTTCACAGCTACTGGATAGTGTTGTCCATCGTGGGATATCAGAATTGCCCTAGTCTTAACACCATATAAGTTCATAGCACCATCAAAGAACATGGTCCACGCCTCCTCATCTAGGGATTAGATCTAATCATCAGAGGAAAGTTCATCAGAAACGTCCATGGGGGGTTTTCGGCCGGCATATTGCAACAGCTCGGCCCTTAATTGATTTATATGGCATCGTCTGCACGTCGAGCTTTGAAATCAAAATTTGCCATTTGGCCAATCTCCCTACCAAGGCCGATCGATCGAGTAGATACTTGATAGATCATTCCAGATGACTAAGAATGTCTGGTAATGCAATATATACTGGCACACACTAATGCAGCACAAGTTTTATCAGTTTCCGAATAATTCAACTTTGAGGCAGTGAACTTCTTACTTAGGTAATATATTGCTCTCTCCTTTCCATCGCTGAGCCTTTTCTGGGCTAGCACCGCACCTAAGGACTCACTTTGAATTGTGAAGTAAAGGATGAAAGGTTGCCTCGGTATTGGTGGGATAAGCACTGGTTGATACATTAAGTACTGCTTCGGTTTGTTAAAAAGAATGTGGTTCTCTTCCCATGAAAGTTGTGGTCCAAATCAATTGTCATGGACATGGTCCAAGCCTGGTAAAGAAATGTAAATTTTAAAGATTCTGCTCATTATCATTGATCTAATCCAATCACCGAGACTAAGGCATCGCTATTTCAACTAAAATGATGAAGACTTAGAAAAAAAATATTTTTTAAAATTATTTGGAAACATATCTTTAATTTTAAAGTACTTTCATCCTTTATTCTTCTTTACCTTTTTTTTTTTTTTTCAAATTCTTGTAACTTTCGTTTTTTCTCTTTAATAATTAATAGTACTTTAATATTTGTCCTTAATGTTTCCAGACCGTACTTTTGGTGCTGTGTTTCTCGGATGCCTTGCACATACTTGTCGTCATTGTCAGCTTACCCGACCTAACATTTAAAGGAACCTGATTAAGGAAAAATAGAAAAGTTTGTGTCGTAAACGCACCATGATAACTCATCGTCAGTAAATCGGCTAGTACTACGATAAGTTATTACGTGAATAGTTTATGTACAACAATATCATATGGGCCACAACAAAAATTATTCACAATCTAAATCTGTTATTTGAAGTAATAAACATTCTAACTTCACGGTTTTCATGTCATCATCATTCATTCAACAGTGACAAGACTAGAATTGTTTAATGGACAGGCAGGTCAATATCTCTTGGTTCCTTTACCAAATCACACTTACCCTAGAAAAAAGAGAAAGGAAAAAAATGTGATCCTCTTCCCATGAAAGTCATGGTCCAAATCAATTGTCATCTTACCGGTCTAATCCAATTCCTGAAACTAAGACCGATACTATTTCAACATAAATAATGAATATTTAAAAAAATTTATGTAGAACAGTATATTTATAAAATGATGTGATAAGTTCCTAAGGAGTGATTGAATATGCCTCATTTATTGAGATGCCAATTTCATTTATTTTTAAATTATTTGTAAACATTTCTTTAATCTGAAGTACTTTTCATTTGTTTTTCGACCAAAAACAAAACTACTTTCATTTGTTTTTGTTCTCCTTTTTTCTTTTTTCTCTGTTTTTTTTCATTCTTGTGGCTTTAGTCTTTTCTCTTTAATAGTACCGCAACATTTGTCCTTCGTGTTCCAGACTTTACTTTTGGCCCTGTCCAGTTCCATTATTGTAAATGTTTCTCGGATACCTTTCCCAAATTTGTCATTGTTGTTAATTTACCCGACCTCAAACCAAAAAAAAAGTCTCAAAAAAAAATTTATAGAAAAAATTGTGTCATAAGCTGCCGATATAACTCATCACAAGTCAATCATCGATAAATGGGCTAATATTATAAAAAGTCATGTAGAGACTATATGTAGATTAATACCATCATAGCCACCAAATGTGTGGATCTCGCTATAAGGCCCATATGATCAATAGCTATAATGACATTGATCTATATAGATTGGGTCTGTATAATATAACGTGAATGATTTGGCACAACAAAGGCTATTCACAATCTAGCCTTGCCATTTGAATTAATAAATATTTTAACTTCTTGGTTTTCGTAAAATTATCAACCATTCTTCAATGACAAGACTAAAATTGATCAACATGAGATTAGTTCATTGGGCCCGCTTCGATCCGTTTAAGCCAAGGGGCAAAACAGACGGATCTAGGAAAGCAATTTTCTTAGGCCTGGCCTACTCACCTCGGCTTGCCTAATCTGGCTTATTTTGTATAGAAATTCATATAGTTTTATAAGCATGACCATCTGGAGCTAGGCCTCGTACCACGCCTCATCCAACCTATTTGTTAAGAATATATCTCAATTTTTAGCTTATGAAAGGTTTTTTAATTGGACTTGGATTTCTAGTTTTCTTTTTTTGGGTCAAAGATTCTAGTTTGAGTGGGTAACGTGTTTTGGATCCACTTCTTCTATAAATAGTGATTCGTCTTGGTGAATTACATCCAATATGCGACTGTTTTTGTGAATTACATTATGTAGCATTCAAGAGGAGCTTTGGGCCATGACAATTAATTGTGCAACGTGCTTGTAAATTACATCCCGAGTATTTGAAATCATGAAAATCTTTTATTAAAATTTTGTGTAATTCCTCTACGACATTGAGATATAGATTTGCAATAAATTGTGAGAAAAGACATCATGTGAGTTATCAAGTATCATTGGGGATAAGAAATATAAGTGACTCGAGTGTGGTTGTAGTATGCATTGTATTGCTTGATTTATAATGGAATAATGTACTGCTCATCGATTAAATCAAATTTTTTTTTGTTTTATTTATTCATTATTCGATGAATTTCTTTTTCACAATACTTTCGATCCAGATCAAGAAGCACTGCACGTCACTTAAGATAAATCTACTAATTTCCAATTTACGAGGAATTCGGCTTCAATATGACGTGTTCAGGCCTATTTCCTTTTGATTATAAAGTGAAGAAATGCTTGAGCATATTTAAAGTCCAGCTGGGTGAACTCTCGGTGAGCATATTTCCTACTAACTTCCAAATTCTTATCGCCAACTCGTCCGTCTCTCTTTCTCAGAGAATTGTAATATTTGGTTTAAAAAAAATAAAAAAAAGAATAGCCAAAAACGTTGAAAAGTTAAAAAGTAGCAACAGTGGACGCTCAGCTCCTTTCTTTTTAACCGAAAGCTCGCGCAGAGCAGGGGAGAGAAGAGAGGAAAGAAAACGAGAGAAAGGGAAAGAAAGAAAAGCAAGAAAAAGAAAGAGCAAAGGCTCATGTCAGGGGAGCCTCGCCAATTGGGATCAATTATGTATTGCAATGCCCGGTAAGTATTCGTACCCCTTGTTCGTTCAATCGAAGTATTTTTTCGGAATTAAGGCATAATTTCAGAGTTTAGTAAAATTTAAGTCGTGAAATCAGATTTTTGAGTCGTTGAGCTATGTATATATATATAATTGATAGCTTAGGGTGTTGAGGGGCCATGGAATTTTATGGAACTCAATTTAGATTTACGGTTTGTGCAACGTGCTCGTAAATTACATCCCGAGTATTTGAAATCATGAAAATTTTTTTATTAAGATTTTGTGTAATTCTTCTGTGAAATTGAGATATAGTTTCGCCATAAATTGTGAGAAAAGACATCATGTAAGTTATTGAGTATCATTGGGAATAAGAAATACTTAAAGTTAAGTGACTCAAGTGTAATTGTAATATGCATTATATTGCTTTATTGGAATATGTACTGCTCACCGATTAAACCACATTTTTTATTTTTTTTTATTCATTGTTCGATGAATTGCTTTTCACAATACTTTGGATCCAGATCAAGAGGCACTACACGTCACTTACGAGAAAACTCCTCATTTCCAATTTTCGAGGAATTCGGCTTCAATATGACGTGTTCAGGCCTATTTCCTTTTGATTATAAAGTGAACAAATGCTTGAGCATATTTAAAGTCCAGCTGGGTGAACTAACTCCGGTGAGCATGTTTCCTACTAACTTCCAAATTCTTACCACCAACTCGTCCCGCTCTCCGTCTCAGAGAAACTGTAATATTTGGTTTAAAAAAAGAAAAAAGAAGAGCCAAAAACGTTGAAAAGTCAAAAAAGCAGCAACAGTAGATGCTCGGCTCCTTTCTTTTTAACCAAGACCTCGCGCAGAGCAGGGCAGAGAGAAGAGGAAAGAAAAAGAGAGAAAGGGCGAGAGAGAAAAGGAAGAAGAAGAAAGAGGGAAGACTCATATCACGGGAGCCTCAACAAATCAGATCAATTACATATTATAATGCCCGGTAAGTATTCACGCCCCTCATTTGTCCAATCGGAGTATTTTTTTGGAATTAAGGTATAATTTCGGAGTTTGGTGAAATTCAAGCCACGATGTCTGATTTTTGAGTTGTTGAGCTATATATATATATATATATGATTAGTAGCTTAGGGTGTTGAGGGGCCATGGGATCTTACGGAACTCGATTTGGACTTACGGTTTGCTCTATACGAATTTTTGAAGCTGGGCGCTCGTGGTGAACACTAGCGACCAGCCACTTTCCATGCCGATTTTGGTCGCTCTTCGGCTCGATTTTGGGTTGGCCAAGTTGGGGTTCTTGTAATTCTTTGAATAGGCTTTCTTTTGACTATATGCTCATTTGGAATGAGGTTCGGTGAAAAAAGTTATGGCAGGATCAAGTTTCGCGTTCAAACATCGTGTTGCGGACGACTTTAAGTAATCACTTTGGATGAGCGATTTGTAAGTGCCTTTTAGCCGTTATGTTAGCATCTAAACCTAGTTTTATCTGAGTTATAGTTGAGATAGCGTTTTACTCGATTTTAACGTTGTTTCTCGCTTATTGGATAGGATTGCGAGTTCGATTATTCGAGTAATCTTTGTTGTTTGATCGTAGGCATTTCCAGGTGAGTGGTACTATTTTTGCTATGAATTTACGAACTTATATTTTGAAAATAGTAGAGTTTTAATAAGTATGAGTTATTAAGAGCATGTTTCTTGTATAAATTGGATCAAATTTTTACTATCTTTTTAGCTGATTGAAAAGGAATTGACAATGTTTTATGAAGTGGTCTAAAATGAACAATTGTGAATGCTTTGGTTAAATGTTTTATGAAAGGAATTGTAAAAACTGGACGCATTGATTACGAAATGTTTTATGAAATGCATTCTAATTGATAAATGGACTTATGAAAGGTTATGTGGTTCGGTTTGTAAAACAGGTTTATGAAAATAACTTTCTGCTGTTGATTGTGCATTGTTGGAGAAATATTTGATTGATATAGCTCATATCGCTGTGATAAGAACCCATTGAGGGGGGAGTATGCGTACTGTCAGGACGTTCTTCTAGACAGAATCGCCGACTGATATAGGTAGTAGACCTAGCCAAGGGGGGTAAACTTGGTTGCCTCTATCACGGCGTTAAACATAATCATAGTTTGATGATTAGCATTATTTTAGTCGATGGAATGGACCATCGACGTTTGATTAATGAGATTAATCAACGGAATTGACCATTGATGGTTGTTTGTTATTGTTAAGTATGTTTTGATGACTGATTTCGTATGTATAGAGTTTTGTTGGAAAGTTATCATATATTTTCAATATTTTACGTATATTATATATTGAATTTGAGATGATGAATTATCATATCATTTTATAACGATGTATAGTGAATATTCGATCTACTTGGAAGCAATGTATTACTCATTGAGCTAGTGTTGCTCACCCCATTTCCTTTCAATCTTTTTTCAAGTTCTTTAGCTAGCAATGAGTAGTACGAGAGTGATATCCACGGGACTTTTGGGAGTTGGCTTTTGGATGATTTGAGGCTGCATTCTTCGGGTGTAAGGCGGCCGTGTCATTCCCCTTTTCTTATGGGAATCGGGGTGTGACAGAAACAGAAAACAGATCATAATGGAGGTGCTTCGTGCGAAATTCTGGAGGAAAATTTGGAACTCGTGGGAGCTGAGAGCCATGGTGGTGTTCACACTAGCGGTCCAAATCGTACTCATTTTCTTCGGCCACAAGAGGAAGTCCAGCTACAATCTCAAGCTCAGGATCGCCGTCTGGTCTTCGTACCTGACCGCGGACTCTGTGGCCACCGTCGCCCTCGGCATCCTCTCCAGCAAGCTTGGAGACGTGAACAAGGGGAATGGCGGTCGCCTTGGCGACAACGACAAGTTGCTCGCATTCTGGTCCCCACTGCTTCTGATTCTCTTGGGTGGCCCTGACACAATCACTTCCTATTCTCTGGAGGACAATGCACTCTGGCTCAGGCACTGCCTTGGCCTAGCGGTTCAGACGTCAGCCACGACATATATCATCTTCATGGCCTGGACAAGCTCTTACCTCTCCTGCCTCTCGTCGGTGATGACATTGGTAGGGCTCGTCAAGTACGGGGAGAGAGTGTGCGCTCTTTGGATGGCAAGCAACGACAAGCTAAAGCAGTCGATGCTGGCCCCACCTGATCCGAGTCCGAATTACCCCCGCTTCATGGAGGAGTACACTTTGAAGCAGGCCGAGGGGCATTACGTCGTGGCCGATGAGGTGATAGAGGTCCAAGTGCCTGAAGGTATTTATAGTAGTGGTGAAGATTCGTCTGCAGCGAATGATTCTGAGGTCATTGTGAAATCCTATGACCTGCTTCAGATGTTCAAGTGCCTCTTTGTTGAGTTGATACTCAGCCATGATGAGAGGAATACTAGCAAGTCCATATTCAAGGCGATCGATTGTGCGAAAGCTTTTACGATCGTTGAGATCGAGCTTGGGTTCATCTACGATTTGCTCCACACAAAGGCAATGGTGCTTTACACCAAGTGGGGACTCCGACTCCGCTTGTTCACTTTCCCGTCCACTCTGTTGGTGCTGGTGCTCTTCTCTTGGGCCCAAAAGTCTCACCTGTCGAGGGTTGATCTTTCCATCACTTACTTGTTACTGGCCGTCATTGTTTTCTTCGAGACCTATTCGATTTTGATGCTAGTTTCCTCGGATTGGAGCGAAGTGTGGTTGTGCAAGCACGATAAGAACCGTGCCTTGAGACGTGCCGTGAACTTTATAAGATTGCCTAGACAACCCAGGTGGTCTCATTCAATTGCCCAATTCAGCTTGCTCAGCTTTTGCAGTAAAGAGAGGCCCTTGGTTTGCCAAAATGTGCTTGAGTTCTTGAAGATCAGGGAGAAGCTAGAGAAGTATCACTACACCCTCCATGAAGACGTGTCCGACGAGATTAGAAATTGGATCTTCAAACATGTCAAGGACGAACTTTCTGATGTGGAGGAGCGCCAGGCTTCGGTTCCCATGGATATTCACGAATCTCTTGCTAAGCTACTCAAGGATTATCTCCTCGATCAAGTTACGTGGGGCACCAAAGGGGAACTAGACCAGGTTGTCCTAACTTGGCACATCGTCACCGAACTATCTTACTACTCGGATCAAGAGGAAGGGTGGAATGAATCCAAACTCCCTCATTTTCGGACGAGCTTCCTTCTGTCCAGGTACATGTTTTATCTTCTGGTTATCTGCCCTTCCATGCTGCCCATTGGAATTGGGGAAATAAGGCTCCGCGACACTTCTGCCGAGGCCTTAAAGTTCTTCGAGGATCACCGAATGCCCAATTCCAAATCTAATCGAGAGCCCAATTGGTGGATCAAAAATCTAGTGATCAATAGAGGGAAGAGTAATGAAATGAACTCATATCTTCAGCGAGCTTCTAAAATGCTGCTAGAAGTGAACACCGAGGTTCTGCCGAGTAAAGTGAAGGGGGGAAAGAGCAAGTCTGTGTTGTTCGATGGATGCAGGATCGTGGCGGCGATAAGAGAGAGAGAAATAAGCATAAAGTGGGAAACGATTGGTAAGCTCTGGGTGAAGATTTTGATTTACGCTGCGAGCCAATGCAGAGGGGATCGTCATACTGGGCAGCTGAGGCGAGGGGGAGAGCTTCTGACCCATGTGTGGCTCATGATGGCTCATTTCGGCCTGACTGATCATTTCCAGATGACCCAAGGCCAGGCCATTGCTAAGCTCATATTGAGATAGGCCTTGATTCCGAGTAATGACAAATCCATATCCGGGTTTGGTCCGTCTCAATCGCCACTGAATAGAGTCTTCCAAATAAAGTAGAGATTCAAGCTTACATTCATTCACGGGCAATCGGTCAATATAGCATGATATTTAGTGGTTGATGTTATCCCACCCCCAACTCTACGATTACGTTTGGTAGTCGGAATAAAATTCGAAATAATATAAATTTTATCCTATCCTGTGTTTGGTATCTATTCAAGATAGGATAAAGTTTGATATAAAAGGGATATAGCCCAGATAAAATTGGAGGTGGGATAAAGGTAGGATAAAGGTGGATAGGATTTCTAATATTCATAATATAAAAGTTAATTTTGTTGAATAAAAAACTTATTAAATTAATAAAATTAAAATAATATTTGAATATAAATAATATTTGAATTTTAATATAAAAAATTCAAAATAACAAAAAATAACTATAATTTCTTTTTTTATTTATATATTCAAAATTTATTTATATCTTGTGATATAAATTTCATATATAAATCAATACTAATGTATTTATATTTATTATATATTTTAGGTATATTAGGATAGCTTACTATTTAATAAAAATTTATTAGAGAATGATGTAAAAGTAAAAAAGAAATAAAAATAATAATTAAAAAAGAGAGGAAAAGATAATAAAAAAATAAGCAAATAAAAATGAAATAGGTATCGTGAGAGAGATATTTATAATCTTCATTAATGCAATTCTTGAGTTCATTTACACTAATATGACGTTCTTAGTAAATAATGAACATGGTAAGATGTGAAAATATCTAACTTTATTTTCGTGATTTACCAAATGGTAGATAGGATAAAACAAATCCTTTGGATTTCAAATCTTATCCTATCCAATCCTATTGTGACTAGAAATCCAGACAACCAAACGCAGCCTACAAGTACAGGGGTAATGACACAGCAGTCTTTCTACTCAAAGGATGCAATCTCAAAACAACCTGTTATCGAAATATGTACATCCATATATATTTTATAAAAGAGTCATTTGATTACAATAGCAGGATTTATATAATCCATCAAAATAATATATATATATATATATATATATATATATATATATTCCAACAAACAATTAATTTAGAAGTTTATCATAGCTATATACAACTCATACAAAAAAATCCCCACTATGAAATTTTCTCCCCTGATAACAATAGTGCTCTTGACCTACTTGCGACTCACTATAGAACCCAAAAAGCAAATAAAATGAATAAAATGCACAATCACAACCTAGTGAGTAGTACATTTCTGCTAAGCAAATAAAATATTCACTAATTCATCAATCCCATATTCAGTATACGATATATGTAAAATATCCAAAGTTGACTATATATGTCTGACAAAACATTTTATGTTTAAGATCAATCAACAATATCAACTTACAATAACAAATCAATCATCAATAATCTCTTCTATTGATCAATCTCAATCAAATCAAACATCAATGATCTAATCCATCATCTAATCTAAAGGTCAATTAACTATGGTCACTCTTAACGCCCGTGATAAAGGCGACCGAGTTTACCCTTGGGATTAGTCTCCATCTATATCAGCCGGTGATGTGGCTGAGAAGGACATCCTAATAACAGTATGCATACATACTCCCTACATGGATTCTAATTATAGCGATATAAGCACAATCCACTAATAGCATTCTCCAGTAACTCACAAATTGAATCCATAATTCACATAATAAATCGGTTTCACAAACCGAATTATATAATTTTTCTCAACTCCATTTATCAAATAAAAAGTATTTCATGAAGCATTTCACAAATCAATACATATACTTTTTGGCAATTCCTTTCACAAAGCATTTAATTAATACATTTATAAATGATCATTTCGAACTATTTCAAATAATGTCTTCCAATGCCTTGTCAACCGACTAAAAATGTAGTAAAAATTTGATCCAATTTATGCAAGAAATATGCTATTTCATAACTTATACTATAGTAAATCTCTACCACTTTCAAGACATGAGTTTATAAATTCATTGAAGAGATAGTACCACTCACCTAGGAAAGGTGAAAACCAACCCACGGAGGTTACTCAAATCGACGAACTCGTATTCTATCAATTAATTGAAAGACAAAATCAAAACCAAGTAAAACTGTACTTTAACTAACAAATCAATTACACTATGCTTAATCGTCGATAAAACAACTCTTATGCGCTAACAAATAAAGTCGTTTATAGAGAATGTTCATCTTTGTCCTCTACCCGAATTGCGCGTTATTCGAAACTTCATAAATTTGTTCCAATCAAACCATACTTTGAAATCAATTTTTGCCAAACCCTATGGCTCCACAACATCCTAAACTATCATTTCTATATAAATTCACAGCTCAATAACTCTTAAATTGAATCTCGTAGTTCAAAATTGACATAACTTTAGATTTACGATCTAATTTCGAAAATTGCTCTGATTAGATAAATAATGTGCTTGAATATTTATTAGGCGTTGCAATTTGAAGTTGATTCAGCTTGTCGGGATGTCCAAAATGGCTACGCGTGAAAATTTTTCTTTCTTCTTTTCCTCTTTTATCTATTCAAGGGCGAGCTTTGTTTTCTCCGCGGGCTTCATGCTTTTTTTTTTTTTCCTTTTCTCTTTCTTCTTTTCCTCTTTTTCCTATTCACGAGGGAGCTTTGTTTCCTCCGATGGCTTCACGCTTCTTCTTTTCCTTTTTATGCTCACACACAAATCTGTTGAAGAAGAAAGGAAAATGGGATGGGTTTGGGTCTTAGAACATGGGCTAGGCTGAGCCATTATTACGTATGTGAGCCAATTTAGCTGCTGATCTAAGTTTACAGAAAGGACTAAATGGCATCATTGTGCCTTCTTTTTGTGATATTGTCTAACGAAATAAAATTCCAAAAACGTGCTAAGAATGTTATGAGTTATGATTCTTGCGCGGGAAAATTACTAAAAAAGTCAAACCTTTTGTAATTGTGCCAATTCAGTCCTCAACCTGTTGTAATTATGCCAATTCAGTCCATCCGACCACTTTTGGCCGGCCGACGCTGATGTGAACATCGGCTGGTGCCGGCCGGCTGACGTGGCAATTTTTAATTATTTTTTTCTCTTTCTTTTTTTTCTTCGCCTATCTTTTTCTCCGGTCGCCAGTCCGGCTAGAGGTTGAGGCTGGCGAGGTAGACTCGCCAGATCTGGGCGAGACCTCGTCGTCACCTGGCAAGCTCAACCTCGCTCGGCCATGGCGAGGCTCGACCTCGCCCGGCGACGGCGAGGCCACCCAGATCTGGTGAGACCTCACTGTTGCCTGGCAAGCTCGACCTCGCCCGGCCATGGCGAGGCTCGACCTCGCCCGGCCATGGCGAGGCTCGACCTTGCCTGGTGACGGCAAGGTCTCGCCAAATTTGGGCCGCCTCGCCGTCGCCGGGTGAGGCCTTGCCCGGTCATGGCGAGGTCGGCCTTGCCCGGCGACAGCGAGGCCACCCAGATCTGGCGAGACCTCATCGTCACCATGGCCAGGCGAGGTTGAGCTCGCCAAGCCATGGCGACGGCAAGGTTTCGCCAAATCTGGGTGGCCTTGTCGTCGTTGGGCGAGGTCGAGCCCAGATCTGGCGAGGTCGACCTTGCCAGATCTAGGCGGCCTCGCCGTCGCCGAGCGAGGTCAAGCTCACCTAGCGAGGTGGACCTCGCCCATGGCCAACAAGGTGGACCTCGCTGGTCTCAGCCTCTCGCCGGTCGCCGAATTGGTGATCGGGGAAGAAGATAGGCAAAAAAAAAAAAAGAAAGAGAAAAAAATTTAAAAAAATTGGAAAAATTATTAAAAATTGCCACGTCAATTGGCTGGCGCCGGCCGGGTGTCCATGTCAGCTGGCTAGCGTCGGCCGGTGCCCACGTTAGCGCCAGCTGGTCAAAAGTAGCCGGATGGACTGAATTGGCACAATTGCAAAAGGTTTAGGACTGAATTGGCCTAAAAAAGGGTTTATGACTGAATTGGTACAATTGCAAAAGGTTTAGGAACTTTTTGGTAATTTTCCCTTCTTGCTCCTTTATCGACTGGACTAATGATTTGACTAGCCACTAGATCTGTCAAATGGGTAAATCGGGTTAGGTTTGAGTCAGGTAAAAAATGATCTGACCCAAATAGACTCTTTTTCATGCAATGCAAATCTAGTACTCATACTCAACTGGACCCAAACCCAATCCATACTTGACCTGTTTTTGTAAAATACTTTTATAAATAACTCAATTTATGAAACCTTATACCCAAATTAAGGTGAAAGTGCAGAATGAGCAAGCGCGAGATCGAGTGAGAGATGATATAAAGAGTTATGGAAGTTTGGTCTAATTAAGTTATAAACCCATTAATGATCCAATTACGACCCATTTAACACCCATAACATGTTCAAACCAATTTATGACGAATATATTGAATATAACTAACCAATATAACAACTCAGCTCATCATATATGGATTAAGAAATGCATCTATGATCCATTTTAATAAGTCTACTAGCCATGAACACAATATTGGACTTGGATTCGTTGGCTTAAAACGTCCGAAATTCTACATGCAGAGGAGTGGCTGGTATCTTACATTTCTATGAGGAGTCTAAGGGCTGCATATTTCAAATCTTTCGTGAAGAATCAGCTGCGAAATTCCATGGCCATGGCATAGCAAATTAGATTGAAGCTCTGGATCTTGAGCCTTCGATTGATCGAGCACTTCTCTTATGTTCCAAATCAATGGGACCATAATTCTGCGCAGTTGGCGACAACAGTGGAGGCTGATAAATTTTTCTGCTTCTATGCTGGAAGAATTCTAAAAACCCACGTTCTACGTCCTTTAAATTCTACACACCCATTTTTGGTTCGCTTTATGTCTTACATTTTCATACTCTACATCAATTTGCCGTCGGCATTTTGACATTGCAATTCAGAAGACGGCACAAGATTGACAGGATTCTTTCCATGAATAATTTTATCTCAATAATGTACCAAGTTCCATATTGATCGGAAGAGAGCTAGTAAAGCAATTCATAAGAGACAGACTCTAAATGGTGAACACTAGCGAAAAGTGTCAGAAAAGTCCTAAACTTTTTGCATTGGTTTTAATTTAGTCCTAAACCTTTTGTCTTTATGCCAATTCAGTTTTTCCAGCTAATTTTGATCGAATTTTACTGACATGGACGTTGGCCGACTTACGTGGCACCACCGGCGATGATATGGACAACTTTTAATAATATTTTAATATATTTTCGAATTTTTATTTTATTTTATTTTATTTCTTTTTTCATCCTTTAGCTGGTCGATGACCTGCTGGAGGCCAGGGTGAGTGAGCCCCGCTAGCCAATGGCGAGGTTCGCCCTTGCCAATGATAGCGCAAGGTGAGCCTTGCCAGCGGTTGGGCGAGGCACGATCTCGCTGGATCTAGTGAGGTCGGGACTCATCCATGGCTGGTGAGGGCAAACCTCAAGTTAGGTAGGGTGAGGCGCGACCTTACCGGATTTGGCGAGGTCGGGCCTCTCTCATGGTCAGCAAGGCTTGACCCTCACCAAATCCGGCAAGGGCGAGCCTTGCCCAACCCAACGTGAGGCTCAAGCCTTTGTTGGATGGCTATGAGGGCGGCCTCGAGCTGGGTTGGGTGAGGCATGACCTCGCCAAATCTGGTGAGGTGTTGAGCCTCCCCCATGGCCGGTGAGGCTCAACCATCGCTAGATCCGGCGAGGGTGAGCCTTGCCCAGTCCAGCGCAAGGCCACCCTCGTAGCCATTTGGCAAGGGTCGAGCCACGCCACCCTCGCCAGTGGTCGGTGGGCGGGGCTTGCCAGAGGTCGGCGAACCTAGCCTCGTCTGGCAACCAGCTGTAGAAAGAAGAAAGATAAATAAAAAAAATAAAAATTTGAAAAATATTAAAATATTATTAAAAGTTATCCACGTTATCTCCGGCGGTGCCACGTAAGCCGTCCGGCATCCACATCAACAAAATCTGGTTAAATTTAGCCAGAAGGACTAAATTGGTACAAAGATAAAAGGTTTATAATTGAATTGGTACCAAAAAAAGGTTTAAAACTAAGGGATTGTAAATTCAATTTGATTGATTCTAACGGCTTGTAATCTCTTGTATAAATACAGGTACTCAACGGATGGAAAATGTATTAGTTGCATAAAATCTTTTCTTCAGAATTCTCTCGATTCTCTTAAACTTTATAGAATCTACTATTTTGTATCCGTGTTCTCATTGTGACTTAATACAAAACCTGCATCCCTTGGGTTCATCTTTTATTTGTTACAGAAGTATCCTTAATAAGAAAAGAGAAGACGAAGACTTAGAAAGTGCCACTAGCATCCCATATCTCTTAAAGAAACAGGGTGAATGTCAAGAAGCCAATCAATAATAGATACCAGTTGACAAGAGGTAGCTTCCACTTCTGTTTCTACGCTTCATGCATTTGAAGTCCGAACCGCTGTTCACAGTTTGTCACGGAGCATGATCTATTCTCGAATTGAGTAGTTTTGGGATAACGATAGCAAGAGTGCCATACCTTTCGTACGGCGCTCACTTGAGTGCCATTACTCTTTTTTCGTCCACTTAAGTGCCACATCGGAATAAATTAGATCATTTGAGTGCCACTTTCAGCAAATTGTCCTATGTGGCTTTTTTTAATTAATTTTCCATCCAACGTGGATTTTTTTAAATGTTTTATTATTATTATTTTGAATTTTATTTATTTATTTTTTGAAATTTTGATTTTGATTTTTAGTTTTAGTTTTTCTTTATAATTTTCTTTTTTTTTTCGGGGCCAGCGAGGGCCGCCTTGCCCTCCGCTGCAAAGGCCCGGGCAAGGCCATCACGGCCTCGCAGGCAATGGGCGAGCCCGCAAAGGCCCGGGCAAGGCCATCACGGCCTCATAGGCAGTGGGCGAGCCCGCAAAGGCTGTCACCAGATCTGGGTGGCCGTGGGCAAGGCGACCTCTCCAGATCTGGCTTCAAAACCTTGCCCACGACCGCCCACATCTAGCGACAAACAGCATTTGTGGCCTTGCCCACTATTGGCGAGGCTGCGATGGCCTTGCTCGGACCTTCACGATGGAGGGCAAGGCGGCCATCGCCCATCTGGGCGAGGGCTTCGCAATCGGCGAGGGTTGTCGGTGACCCTCGCCGGCATTAAAAAAAAGCTAAAAAAAGGAAAATAAAAATTCAAAAAAATTCCAAAATTCCAAAAACAATTCAAAAATTTAAAAATATATTAAAAAATTATCCATGTCAGTGCTGGCGAAGCCACATCGGACGACTGGCGTCCATGTTGGATTTTCTGGCAAGGTAAATCGCCGATGGCACTTAAGTGATTGTTTTTTCAAATTTGTGGCGCTCAAGTGAATGAAAAAAAGTTATAACACTTAAGTGAGCGCCGTACGAAAGTTATGGCACTCAAAAGTTTCTTATCCCACTAATTTTCCAATCCATCCGAGTCCTTGTTTACGATTATTTGTGTTAGAAAGTCCTACTAAAAGTAGAGGGAGACCACAAGTAGATAAGGAGCATATAAATCTTATAGTCAAGTGAAATGACACGTAAAATTTGATGAATGAGGTGGACGCACATGTGGAATAAATTGGACAAAACTTGACTCTAATATCATCTTAGAAAGTATATAAACTCCATAATCAGGTGATCTGAGATATGTCAATAATTTGTATTCTTAATCAATTAAGTGCGGAAGTGGACTTATATCTGTTGGTCATTTTTTATGTGCTTCACCAAAGTGCACACATGATTTCATGGTAAATACAAAATACACCCATCATCCGATGTGCCCGCAAAGTCCAGAACGTTAGAATAAGATTTCACTCCTCGTTTGATTGACATTGATATACTGGGGAGATTTTTTTCCCCCTGAATTGCATAGTTTGAATTTTGTATCAACCATCGGTAAGACTAACGCAAAAGGGTGAACAAACGACCAATTGAAGAAGATAAAAACTATAGAACTTAAACCTGAACACAAAAGATTTAAATGATTCGGCCATGTGCCTACTCTATAAGGAGAGATCGACGAGATAGATCCACTATAATCAGCGAATATAAGATTACAATTACTTTATTATACTCACTCACAAGTGTTTTCTAATCCTAGATAACATCCAAATCCACGAAAATCAATCGCAAGAATAGAGTTTTGTCACACTCTCCTCTGTGAGATTTTGTGGGATCATTGTCCACTCTTCTAAAAGCTTAAACTGCTAAATGAAGGCATGGTTTAATCTTTAAATTTTCAAACACTCTTCCTCACGTGTAGATTGGACTTTGGCTTATGCCTAAAATATGGAAATGTAATATCAAGGAGGCGAATAGGCTTGAAAAAATTTGAACTTAGAACCTTTGCTCTAATATCAAGTGAGATTTTATATAACCACTACTAATTGCTCTTAAAAACTTAAGGTTGTAGAGCTAATAAACAACGAAGAAAATTCCTGGAATGAACCTCTTCTTCGAAATATTTTTGAAGAGGAAACTATGAAAGAAATTCTCGTTATTCCTCTAAGCACCCACTCTATTCAAGACAAACTGTTGTGGACATATTCATCAACAGGAAATTACTTAGTAAAGAGTGGCTACAACTACATTAGACTTACTGAGAATATCCGAAAAGTTCCAACGGCCTCCTCATCTTTCTCGGCTCCTCGCGCTTTATGGAATAAGATCTGGAAAATGGAAACAATCCCTAAAATAAAGTTCTTCCTGTGGAATGTATGTCAGAACAGTCTACCCACAATGGAGAACTTACACAAGCGAAAAATAGTACCAGAGCCTTTATGCTCACTGTGTAAAGACCAGGTGGAATCCACAGAGCATCTCCTTCTTCTTTGTCCTTGGACAAGAGAAATATGGGCTCAACCATCCCTAAACATTCAGGTATCTTCCCAGGGGTTAAGCAGAATAGAGACATGGCTAATGCAATTCCTCAAAAGTACGGGAAACCTACCTTCTCTGGAACTTGTAGCAACCATCTTCTGGTTCATTTGGACTTCCCACAACAACTTTATCTTTAGAAAGAAACTCCCAGACCCAGTTCAAGCACTACAGGGAGCTCTAACTTATCTCAGCAATTACAGGAGATGGAATTCAAAGCAAAAATTGGACGTTGACGCACCCACCTCTACTGAGATCTGGAAACCCCCAAAGGTCAGATCATTAAAGGTCAATTTTGATGGTTCCTTCGTCGAAAGCTCCATGGAAGGCGTAATTGCTTGCATCATTCGAAAGTCAGAGGGGACACTGGTGGATGGCTTTGCAAAACAAATCCGTGTCTCCTCAGTCTCTCAAGCAGAATTTGTGGCTCTCTTGGAAACCGTAAAGTTCTTAGTCCCTTGAAGACACTATCCCCTCGAGTTAGAGTTAGACAATGTGACTTTGGTTAAAGCTATGGAGAACTCAAACCTTATTCCGTGGGAAGCACAAGCAATTATCTCCCAATGCCATGATCTGTCGTCCAGCTTCTCACAGCTGCGTATCACCCATTGCCATCGTGAAGCCAACTCCATTGCGGACTGGACCGCAAAAGTCAGCGCCATAAAACTCTGCCGCGGAATTAGATTTCTTCCCCTCCCCAAATCTTGTTGGATTTACTTTGTAAGGAAGCCCACTTTATGGGCCCCGCGTTTTCAACTTGAATAAAAGTTTATCAGTTTATGACCCAAAAAAAAAACTATCAGGAGAGGGGGGAATTAACAATGTTACCTTATACCTTCTCTCTCACGATTTTTTTTATTAATTCATATTATTTTATGTACTCGAAAAAATGTACTCATATCATGATTCAACGAATATTACAATTTTATATCCCATGTTTTCTTTTAATCGAATTTTAAATCTACATAATAGAGTTTGGATCTAGTTTAAATAACATTTGATGTAAACTCTAACGGGGAATTCAATTGATGTGAATATCTATTTTTTTAGAATTTTCTGCATATTATTTCTCCAATGAAAATTTAGGTCGATAACATCATTTGAAATAATATTATAAAGAGTCTTAATCTTAGCACTTGCTTGTTATGTGAGATTCTTCCTTGACTTTAGCGTTTGTGTGATTTGATTTGATCTTCATTCCTTGATTTGTGCCATTATCCTTAACATGCCCCCGCAAGATGGCGCTTCCATCGAAGACGCCAATCTTGGGTCGCAAATAACTTAACCGAGGTTTGGATAATGGTTTTGTGAGGGCATCTGCAAGTTGATCCGTGGTTGAGATGCGGGAGACGCGGAAAGCTCCACTTGCAACTAGATCACGAACGAAATGTTAATCTATGACAATGTGCTTCATTCGGGAGTGAAATACCGGATTTGCACATACATATGTGGTGCCGATGTTGTCACAATATAGAGTTGGAGTGGTGATCAATTGGATGCCAAGTTCGGACAGCAAATTTCGGACCCATTGTAGTTCGGCTGTGGCGGTGGCAACAATGTGGTACTCGGCTTCGGTCAAAGATCGGGTAATTGTACGTTGTTTTCGCGCACTCCAAAACACTGGATTAGGGCCGAGATAGATGACAAATGCAAAGGTGGATGATCGGTCATCTGTATTACCTACCCAATCAGCATTGGAGAACCAGTGAAGCATGGATGTCGTGGAGCGTGTTAGATGTAACCTGTGCAATAGGCTTCCTTTTAAGTACTGGAGAAGTCGCTTAGCACCAGCCCATTGTGTGATAGTGGGACATTGCATGAATTGAGATAATTTGTTAACGAAGAATGCGATGTTGGGTCTTGTGATAGTGAGATATTGAAGGGCCCCAATAAGACTTCGATACTTACTTGCATTGGTTGCCTTGGCGGGATCATTGGCAGATAAGTTAATTCCCACTGCCTTGGCTTCATCCATTTTGTGTTTTTGTAGAATCTCACGGATATACTTATGTTGAGAGAGAAGTATACCCGTCTTGGTTGGGATCACTTCAATGCCAAGGAAGTAATGAAGTGGTCCCAAATCTTTCACAGAGAAATGCGTAGATAGTGCTTCAATGAATTTGGCGATGAAAGAAGCGTCATTGCATGTGATGACAAGATCATCAATGTAGACAAGGAAGAATGTTGTAATTGGACCCATGGTGCAAATGAACAAAGATAAATCGGAGCGAGAGTTGCAAAAGCCGTGAGTGTGTAGGAATTTACTCAATGTAGTGTACCATGCCCTTGGCGCTTGTTTTAATTTGTAAATAGCTTTCCTCAATTTGCATACATGATTTGGTCGAGTCGAATCAATAAACCCTGGAGGTTGAGTCATGTATACTTCGTCCGTGAGATCCCTTTGGAGGAACGCATTATTGACATCAAGTTGCATCCTCGGTTCAGTGCAAGAGAAAGCACAATACGAATGGTGGTCGGTTTGACAACGAGACTAAAGGTATCCTTGTAGTCAATCCCAGGGCGTTGGTGGAAGCCTTTGGCAATGAGACACGCTTTGTAGCGTTCAATACTACCGTCAAGTCGGCGTTTAATCTGGAAGATCCACCTGCAACCAACAACATTACTGGAATTTGTGTTAGGGGTGAGTTCTCATGTTCCATTGCGCAACAGCGCATTGAACTCCTCGGACATGGCATGTTGCCATTTGGCATCCCGCAAGGCTTGAGTAACGCATGTTGGTTCGATGGTGTCGGGTAGAGGATGTTTAGTGGTGTGATGAATTTGTTTGGGTTTGAGGATGTTATTCCTGGATTGTGTAATCATTGGATGGCTGTGGGTTGCGATTGGTGGAGGTGGTGGTAAGGCCAATTGTGGTGGTGGATCAGAGGATGAGGAAGGTGGGTCCGATGGAGTGGAGTTTATGGTAGACAGTGGTGTGTTATTTTGATTTGAGTTGGTCTGGGTTTCAGTTAAGGGGTCAATTGTTGGTGGGTTGAGTGGTGGCTGAGGATGGTTATTGGTGGCATCGATGCTGCGAACTGGAGAAGTAGCTGTTGTGTGGGGAGCAAGCAACAGGTCGGCAGCAATTATAGGAGCTTGCGATTGGATCGACGTTGGGACAGGAGGTGAGGCTAGACTCGTTTGTTGGGCAATGATTGGGAGTTGGATCCATGTGGGATTTGTAGGTGGTAATGGGTTTGGAGGTAGGAATTTGTTGTGACATATGGAAAACTGTGTCACTAGAACACAACGTGACGAAAAGTGTAAACGTGTTCGGTTTGGGGTTCGAAACATTTGTATGCGCTTTGAGAAAGCGAGTAGCCAAGGAATATACACGGATGGAAACGGTTATCAAGCTTGTTTTGGGCATATGGGCGGAGCCACTAATAGCATAAGCATCAGAAAATTCGAAGTTTGAGATAGTTCGGCTTTTGATTGAAGAGTTTTTGATATGGAGATTGATACTGAAGGATTGGGGTGGGTAGTCAATTGATAAGATATGTAGCGGTTTGAAAAGCATAGGACCAAAACGAGGTTGGAAGAGATGCGTCGTGGAGTAAAGTTAAGCCCGTTTCTACAATATGGCGATATCACTGCTCGGCTGTGCCATTGTGTTGCAAGGTGTGAGGAGGAGTGGTGAGGTGAGAAATACCGTGTGTGGTGAAAAAAGTTTTGAGTTTTATATACTCACCTCTGCCATTGGAGTAGACAAAGATAATAGGACGTTGAAATTGTTTTTCGACAATTGGTTTAAAAGCACTACAAATGGCATAAATGTTGGACTTTTTTTGCATAGGATAAAGCCATATGTATTTTGTAAAATGGTCAACAAATGAAACGTAATATTTGAAACCATCAACTGAGGTGTCTGAAGCAGGATCCCAAATGTCGATGTATAGAAGTTCTAGTAGATTTTGACTCGAGAGAATAGAAACATTGATTGGCAAACGATGACTTTTATTGCATTGGCATGAATCACAATATGATTTGGAAATGGATTTGGATGTAGGACTTATGGGTAATGAAAATGTCCTAACTACATAATTTTGAATGGAGAGAGAAGGATGTCTCAAACGTCAATGCCAGTCGCAATGAGCTGCTTTCTCTCCTATGAATGCCACAGGTTGGTCTTTGTGTGGCCGTAGGGAGAGTGGCATCCGATAAACTCCGTGCTTATGCTTGCCACGCAATAACGTCGCTTCCGTTCAAAGATCCTTCACAAAAAGAACGTGGCAAAAAATTCAATAGCGATATTATTTTGGGCACAAAATTTAGAGACGGAAATTAAATTTTAAGTAAGGGACGGTGCGCAAAGTGTGTTAGGTAAAACAAAGGTCTTTTCGGGAGACAAAAGTTTTGTCGTCCCAACATGTGAAATACTCAAACTTGTCCCGTCGCCAATAACAATGTTATCTGGTCCTTCATACTCCGAGTGGAGAGATAGGTTTGCTAAGTCGTTGGTGACGTGGTGGGATGCTTTTGAATCAACAAGCCATTGTGGGGCTAAGCGTGTGGCTGTTGTGTGGTGCACAACAAGTTCGGTATTTGGACGGCCTCGGATACGGTAGCAAGTCTTGGCCGTGTGGCCGTATTTATTGCAAAATTGACATAGAGGCCGAGAATCATGAGACTTAGATGGGCTACCCCGCTCGGTGCGATTTCTACGGAACTGTTGGCTACTAGAGTTGTTGTGGGTACCATGAGAAGCACCGTGTCCGTTTTGGGCATCGTTCCAATGAGCAGCGGACGAACTAGAGCGTGATTTGGCAGTATACTGAGTTGTGACAGGAATGAATTCTGCAGCTTTTTCTTCATGCTTAAGATAAGTTTCATAAGCGACAAGTTTGTCGTGTAATTCCTCAAATGAAATAGGATTTTCTCTAGCGCGAATTGTAGCTGCTAATTCTTTAAATTCAGGACCAATTCCACATAAGGCATGAATAACAATATCATCATCTTGAAGGGGTGTATCAATAATGGAGAGTTCATCGGCAATACCCTTTAATTCTTGAAGATATTCGGAAACTGACCTCGATTGACGCCGGATTGTGGACAATTGGTCCTTGAGAAACATTATCCAAGAACAGGATTTGTTGGTGTAACATCCTCAATTTCAGTCCCCAGGAAATGGCTATGCGTTAAGTTTGGAAATCTTTCCAATCAGAGCCAATTTTACTCTTGTTCTGGAAAATCCAGTTTCGAGTCTCTGGTACCTCTTCATTTTGTTATTTTTGTGGAGATGTTTTTGAACCTAATTTTAAGAAACTTTCTTCATCAAAGTTGTTCCCAACATCTTGAAATTTTACATATTTTAATTTTGTAAAATTTGGACTTGATTTGTGTCGGACAATCACCTCATTTTCGAACCATGTAAAACTGCCACGAATGGGTATTTCTGTGATGTTCACACTTTCTCGATTTTCTACAAACTTTTCTGGGCCAAGTTTGAACAAACTTCCTTCACAAAAGTTGTTGAGAACTTCTTTCTATATAACATATATAAATTTGGGAATTTTTTTAGATAATTTTCATTTTGGAAAGAGCTTACTTTTGGAAGCAAGGATTCTGTTCTAGTGAACTGTTTTTAGTCTGTCTTTAAACTACTAAAAGTTACGTTTACAGAAAGATCTAGATTTCGTGTTCTTCATGGGAAATAGTTGTTAAGGTCTTGTTTATGACATATTCAAATTTTAAAATTTCCGGAGTCCATTTACTATGTTTTCAAGTCTGATTTTTTGAACAGTGCAAAACTGCCCGAGTTTGCTAGATTGCAAAGATTCATCATTTTCTATATGAGAACGTTGAATTTCGATTTAATGTCTTCTGGAGACAAAATCTATACATTCGGAGCTTTCTAAAAAGGGTAATGATTTCCTTGGCTTAGGTGTCCCTAAACTACCTAGGGAATAATTACCGATTTTGTGGCTTAAGGAACAAGTTGTCTTGAGGACCAAAACTACCTCTCATGTTCACCTTGGAGGTTCACGGCCAAAGAGAGAGAGAGAAAGAGAGATCATCATGATTTATTTAGGCCTTGAATGAATAGGGCAGAACCTTAGAAACTTGCAAGCCAAGTTGGAAATGAATGGCCTCAATTAAAGGCTTGCACAAGAAGCTTAATTATGAAGCTTAGACTTTAGGGCCAACTTGAGGATCAAGTTTTAGGATCTTAATTGCTCCTCTAGATCTAGATTGAGAATTAGAGCCCAAGCTAAGATTATGTGGCTAGAATTAAATCTTGCTCAAGAAGCCAAATTAATGGCTAAAACTTTCAAGGTCATTTCATCATGGTCTTTTGGCTCTTCTTCATTAATAACCAAGATTTACAAGATCAAGATAATGATGACATTAGACTTTAGGGGCAATTTCATCGTGACATTTATCTTTTCTTCATGAATAGCTTAGTGTGGACCACTATAATTAGGAGAGGTCCCCACTTGAATTGTCAAGGGGCCACACACTAAACCGACCACCACCTCTCCCACACGCTTTCTTCTTTGTTTCCACGCCCAAGAAGTCCCATCGATCATCCCTTTCCCTTTTGTTTATTCGGCCACCAAGGAGTCCACGCCAGGACCCCACCTTGCTCACATGCTCAAGCCACACACCTCTCACCTTCTTCATTTTTCATGTGTTCTAGTTTCATTGTATTGTGTAAGTGAATTCCTTAATATCGAAAAAGGAAGATGAGATGCGTGGTGACGTGGTTTGCTTGAATCGTGTTCGGTTGCTTGATTGGTTGTGGTTGGTTCTTTCCATGTCTTGCTTATGTTTCGTATTTGATGTTCACGTTAACAATCCAAGATAAAAATTGGAACTTGATTAGTGATACTCACGTGTAATAGCCATGCTTGATATTCTCTTGTTAATTGTTGGCATGTGCTTTGCTATTGATTTGCCATCGACGCCGGTGCGGTAAGGGCCAACTCATGTTAATGGCGATCAATTCATCCTCGCTTGACATTAGTGAGTTCACTTATTGGGTCTTCCCGACTCATCCCCCGTTGTTTCCATTTCAGGTCCGTAAGATGGCATCTCCCCCAACCCGTTTCGACACCCCTATAGAGATGAAAGTTGAGGTGGTTGACGCTATTGACACCCGTGAACGCCCGGCCTACCGTCAGGTTATTACCCATGTCATGGTTAATGAGGGCCTTGAGAACTTGGTACCCCACACCTTTTGTGTCGTGGCACCGATGGGCTAATGGCGAATTAGTTGGACCCTTGCACGGGTTCAATGGCCCCTTTGGCGGAAATGGCGGGTCGGCTCCAAGGGGTGCCATGGGCAGGGCGTGAGACAGCCGAGCGGACTACGGCGGGAGGGGGAGTATGAGTTATGTTGAAATTTGGGGAAACTAGGAGCTTGAATCCATAGTAGTGAACTTAGGACACCCAAGCCAAACTTTTGTTGTGTATAAACAGCTAAAATTGGTTAAGACCCGTAAGTCGGGTTGTAAAACATACTTGTGTGTGCTGTAAATACAAGGTTTACTCATGATGCTTATCGTAACCCCGTTATTTGTTCTGATTGTGATTGTCCTGAGTTTATGCTTCTGCTTGTTTGTAACGAAAAGATAATAACAAAAAAAAGAAGAAGATAATAACGAACGGGATGTCGCCAAGGGAGCCTCGGGTCATGGTCTTAGCCGGGACATGACGGTGTGGCTTATGTCACATTAATAACCCCGAGGTGAGAAGACGTTATAGTTGGCATAAAGATTTGTGAGCTTTTTTAGTGCTTCTTCAGAGGTTTCGTTGAATGCAATCAGCGGCAAAATAGATTCAGAAATTGAGCTGAAAATGGCGAATAACAACAGCTGGTCTTGGCGGATCCACAATATGCGTGTTGGATTTGCTGATCTGGACGAATCAAGTGACGGACAAGGGTGTGTGCCGTCAACAAATTGGAGCAGATCATGCCTGATTAAAATGGCTTGAAGTTGTGCTTGCCAAGAGGAAAAGTTGCCGACTATGAGCTTCATGGGAAGTTGAACAGTGTTGCCGATGGTGATGAGACCAGTTGCGGATGAGTTAGTGTTGTCACTGGTTGAACTCGACATGGTGGGATCGAAGGCTCGGTTGAGCAAAAAAGCTCTAATACCATATAAAGTTTAAGAGAATCGAAAGAATTCTAAAGAAAAGATTTTATGCAACTGATACATTTTCCATGCACTGAGTATATGATTTATACAAGAGATTATAAGCCGTTAGAATCAATCAAGTTGAATTTACAAAATCAATCAAATTGAATTTACAATCTCTTGATCTTAGCACTTGCTTGTTATGTGATATTCTTCCTTGATTTTAGAACTTTAGTTTCGGTAAATTTGTCACAAGTATACCATTTTGAGATTTTTCGTGATCAAAAAATTAATTTGAAATAAATTTGTTATAAATATACCAATTTAAAGTTTTTCGTAATATTAACCCTAATAATAATAAAATAAAAAGTGACTCACGATTTCCCTCTCCGCTGATTGGACCGCCCGGGGATTTTCTCAGAGGAGGTAGCCGCCCTCGTCCATCAGATAACTCCTCGTCATCCAGTGGCACATCCTCATGATTCACTGAACAACCGAGGTCGAATAGCTTTATAGGCCCGCACACAGAAAGCCCACTGAAACTATCAACGGTTTATCTCTTGAAGCAGACGACGAAGGCGAAGAAGAAGAAGAAGAAGATGGCGATCGTCATCCGCTGCTCTTGCTTCTTTACTTGGCCAATCTCGCCGCAATCTCCGCACTCCGATCAGTCCTCCGTCAAGAACCGCCTCTCCGGTCAGTTTCTCTCTCCTCCTCGGAGGAGGAAATTCTTCTCGCTGTACTTGCTTCGCTTGCTTTCGGCTGTATGTGATTAGAGTCTCGAGCTGATCCGTAGCTCCTGCTCTTGAATATCGGTCGAGTGACGGTGGACTGTGAGGAAAAATTAGGGCTTGAGCTATGATTCTCGGAGCTGTTACGGAGCATTTTTTAACTCTTGCGGTTGTGCTAATGTGATGAGCTGTGTGATGGAATTGAATGCGCTTGGCGTTGCGTTGGGTTCCATTTTGCTCGAAATTCAGTTGGTGCAGCTTAAAGATTTGAGCCTTTAGCCTTAAGTAAGTCCGTGTCCTGTTGTAAATGTTTTGTGTGCGATTCGGAGTTGTTTAAGGGGAAAATCAATCTTTCCCGACAGCACAAGCCTGGGGGCTTGTATAAATCAAGAGTGTCGAGGAAGCACTCTACGCATTAATTGGATTTGAAAACAGTTGTTTCGATGGTGGGTTAGTTGTGATAATTCCCATGACTTTGAGAACTTAGTTTATGCAGTTGAATGCTCGTAGCAATGGTGAATTCCCACGAAGATCACGAGGATGGATGTTCTTTAGGCATAAAAGGACTGTTAGCTCTAGTGGGGAACTACATTTGCATGAGTATGTCCCCGAATAAGTGATTGTAAATTTGATTGTCTTGTGTTATTGAGATGAACGAGATGAACCTCATGTTCATCACCTTCCGTAATGAATAGGAAGGTTTCATAAAGTAAATTCCACAAACATTAATTGCTCATTGAATTTGGTATCACCCATCCGAAGTCTATGTTTCTACTTAAGAAGGCTAGATTGCTTACCAAGAGTTCACAAATCACCATGGTGTTTGTTTCTCATAATATTTAGTTCTCTTAAGCAGGGAAACGAGCATCTCTTCCTGCTAAATTCGAGAAGTTCGGACATGCTTCGTGTGAACCATTTGAGATTCATTATCCAGTACAAAACAGGAAACCGATTTTACCAATTCACACCACCATCATGCAGCATTTGCCAGCTCATCAGGTATGCTGGTGAGTCTTCACATGTTAATTTTGTGTTCTCTCTCGTCAGGCCCATGATTGCTTTTCTTTTTCTCGTGAAATTTGCAAATGCAGGTATTCGAATTTATGGTTTTACTTCATTTCCAGTCTGAACGAATATACACCCACAGCTCACATTTACCATATGGTTCTCTCCCTCTTCCTGGTTAGAAAGTGTGGACAATCTATTGAAACCATCGCAGATGAGGCATAGATTCATTTATTTGTATACCGAGCTTTGAAACTTGACAAGCACATTGGTGACATTAAATTGTGACATCTGATTATAGTTTATTCTGGTTCCAGGAAATATCACATTTCAAGTTCCCTGCTGCGGCTCTCCTCATCACCAATGGCCTCATGTTGACAGCACCTTTTCAAGCTTTGGCTGAAACCTGTGAGGCTGAGAATTCCTTGCTCAATATGCCTTTGCTGCTTTTTGTAGCCATTGTTGGAGCCACTGTTGGAGGTAAATTTATAGAACATGTTATTCATCTGTTTCACTATTTGCATTGAATTTGCAAGTTGAGTTTCATTGTAATATGTGTATAGAAGATATTAGTTTTAGCAGAAAATTAGAAGCATAAGTCTGTTATAGTGTCATCCTGATAACTTGATAACTTCATGAAAGGGTTACTTGCACGACAAAGGAGAGGTGAACTCGCGCGGCTTAATGAGCAGCTGCGCCAGATCAATGCAGCTTTAAGAAGACAAGCTAAGATTGAATCTTATGCCCCAAGCTTGAGTTATGCTCCCGTGGGTACTCGAATTGCAGAAAGTGAAGTTATCGTTGATCCAAGGAAGGAAGAGTTAATTTCTCGACTAAAATCTGGGAAGAACTTTTTGAGGAATCAAGATCCAGAGAAAGCATTGAGGGAATTCAAGGCAGGTTTGGAGCTAGCACAGATTCTGGAGGATCCTATCGAGGAGAAAAAGGCTGCTAGAGGCTCGGGTGTGTCTTCTACTTGTTGAGTTATATATTAGATATCTTAGTATGAGATGGAATTTTCCTTTTATCATTCCATCAGGTTTCATTTTACTAATATATTGTGAGAGGGCAACAGGGTTTCCAAGGATTTAGTTCTAATTATTCCAATTTCTTCGTAAAAGTCACTTATAATATTTGAAGGAAATATATCCTTGTTGATCACTGCAGCTGCAAGCATTTCCTTCATTTTAGTAGCATTTGAGTTAGCTCATGAAAGTGAAAAGGAGTACCAGGATTGATTGTCTTCATATCTGAATTTGATATCAGGAGCCTCACTTCAGAGGCAGGGCAAGTTTCGTGAAGCCATTCAATACCATGCAATGGTTCTGCAGATTTCTGAGAGAATAGGGGAGGATTCAGGAAATACAGAAGCTTACGGAGCAATTGCTGATTGTTACACTGAGCTGGGCGACCTTGAGCGAGCGGCGAAATTTTATGACAAGTATATTGCAAGGTTGGAATCAGACTAATAAAGGCAGCTTGTTTGATTGATAAAATAGTAAAATCATAGTTTAGTAGAGGTTATCAATGGCTCGCGGCTAAGAGGCACCGACTTGTCTTGCGGATCAATCAAGTTTTGCATCTGTACACATGTAGTGAAGCAGGTTCAGTTTTCTTTCATGTTGTGTACATCTTGATTTCATTTTTTCCATTAGATCTATGTTTTGTAACATCGAAATGTTGGCTGATCGCACCTTTACTTTGTAAGAACTTCTGAGAGGTGAATAATTCAAATGTAAGTTTGCTCTTCCTTTCTCCACTTTTTTTTAATCTTCTTTTTAGAGATTGAAGGTTGGAGTTTTGAAACGTTCACGTGATCTGGCAATCCAAAACCGACAATCCTGATTGCTTGGGCGCTTAAGAAAGTTGATATTGAGTGTCACTACAGTTCATTTCCAAGATATTTGTAGTATCCATGACCCTAACATAGTTCTCGAGCAGAAGCTTAGGCAGTTAGAAATAACCTGCAGCTGGAGTTTGATTAGTGACCCATAGTTGATCATGTATATTGTTCTAACTCGAACCGTGGAACTTTGTGTGGTAATTATCCCTGGACAGGCTACAAAGTATGCTCAAAATGAGAGATTCCTCATAACTACATTTAACCTTGTCACGCCGTTACGAAATTAATATTGTGCATACAAGAAATAAATTGGGCCCTAATCCTGGTTTGAATATAGATTTGGTCTCTCGATTGGTGTCTTTTCTTGCAGCGTGGTCCTCAACTTTCTTTCACGATGTCACCGTCTAAGTTTAGAGCAAGTCTCTTTTGGTCCCGTCAACAAATTTTATTTTCCAGCAAGAACAACCATTTATCGCAAGTGAAAGTTGCTCCTTGCAAGGAATTAATGATGCATATAGATTTTCTACAGACTCTTGGTAAAGTCTGATTGCTCATGTCAACGGAGTTGGCCCAAGAATATGTCTGATCCTTTCCTCCATTTCAGGTTACATTGTGACAGACAAGTCGGGAAACAACGTGAAATTTGTTATAAGCAGAGGGACCAAATTTGTACTTCAAATAACCCAAATCAAGTACTCTTTCAGATGAATTCAAAGCTGATAATTATAAACACTAGAGTCTGAGTTCAAGGCTCTCTAAAGAATCAGCTTTGAGGAAGATGAATTGAACTACCCACCTCGTGTCTGGATGCTGCAATAGGAGAGTTCCTCACGTAAGGAGCTCTCGCCGAAGCCCTGAAAAACAAGTGTGAGCCAAGAAAGCATGAATCGCATTGTATTCGATAATTTGAAAAAGTTTGCGCCTTATGAAAGAACTTCCTATAGACATCCCAAATTTGTGTTCAGAGCCTTTCTTTTAGCTCAAACTAACTAGTAGCTGATATCGTCTATAGACTCATTCTATCATTGACATTATAATTCCATTACAACGTTAAAAATTTCCTAAAATTTGATCAGGGTCTCAGTATATCTACGAATCTCAACAGCTCGGTCTACTAAAATGAGTTCATGCAAAATCTTCTCGTGTGACACTGACATTGTTATTCCATCCCATAGTAACACTAGTCCGTCTAGCTGTCAGTAACACTAATCTTCTCGTGTGACACTGACACTGTTTTACGGGGTTGTTTATCTGGGTCGGGTTGAACGCTTCCAATCCAATTGAATCACGACAAGATGACCCTTCTTGGGGACTTGGACCCATGAACAAGCTTCCATTATATTTGCATTCCTTTCAAGATGATACTTCTTTGTTAGCAACAATTTTCAGATAACACTTTTTTTTTTCTGGAACAGTCCAAATCCTTGGAAACCAATGAAGAAGAAAGCTCACCTGTCCTTTCTCTTTGATAGGAATCTGTGAAGTGAAGCCCTCCTTGCAATAGGCAGATCTGAAGTAAAAAAGGGAAAAAGATATTACATCAGAGAGCAAGCTAACTATTTAACAGAGCTAACTGATGCTTAATCATCTGTTTATTTTCAATTACCAGAAGCAGCAGCTTCAGTTTTGGCTTGAAGAAATTCTTGATATGTGGAAAGTCCAGTTCCAACACTACTATTTTGTGCACTGGCCATGAGTTTTGCATGACCAGTCTTGTTACTTCCACCACCATTGATAACCAAATGACTGGAAATGTGATCGGGGCTAAATTTTGCAACATAACTCATCACTTCCTTCATCTTGTCAACTGGAAAATCATCAAAGACGTGCACGCTTCCGGCGTAAAATATGGTTATTTGATCATTTTTCGCCATTTTGTTATTAACATCTTTCCTGACACAAGCGGGAGAATGTATCAACTACACATGTTAGGAAATTCCACCATGGTATATATCAAGAAAAAGATTTGACACCCAAATATGGGATATTAAATATATCCAATCCAGTCACAGCTCCAGTAGCATTGCAGATATCAACACTGTATATATAATTCATAAGTTGTAGATCTACAACTTTGACATGAAAACTGCATCTGAGGTCATTCGGTGCTGCATTTTCTATGGAGTTTGCCTTGGAGGATTGATCACCAACTAGGGATGATGCGGGGGCTGAACACTCCATGTTCTTCAACAAGTTCATCGTTTTCGGTTGTGGCTGAGCTGAATCATCTGATCTTATTGCTGCATTTTTATTAGAGTTAGCAACAAATTTGTCTTATAAATGAAACGATACATTATTTCAACGAGATCAGCTCATTTGCTCACTCGCTCTCTCTATCTACTTAATTTACTCTCATTGTCGATTGCACTTCTTTGGTACGACATGAGGGTAATGACGTAGTTTCCTTGCACATAGCATTTGAAAACGTTATGTTCATCGTAGGAGGCAACGTATTTGAGAAAAATACAGGCTAGTACAAATTTTGAGTAGGTTTATTTTTTTGGCAGTCAAATAACATCGAAGGCCAGATTTCAGGCGCCATTTTAAGTCCGCGTTCTAAAGGCAAATTACATCCACGTTGAGAGTAGAGAATTTGGGATTTACTTTCTTGAGGCCTGTTGTTGCTTCGAGTAGGAATCGAACTTGAAACTTCACCCTTTTCGAACAAAAGGTGCGAAGTGCAATTTTTGTTCAAAATTTATATATTCCTATGTTTTTGCCATGAAAACTGTGTTTTCAGGGAGCGTGATTCCCTTGTATAAATGAACTCGCTCTACTCAGCTGGAAGATCGTCATCGACACTACTTCCACTTCTGAAAATAGTACCAACTTGATATTTGAGTTCATGGCATGTTATTTGAGAACAGATATATTTTAGTGTTGAGAGGATTCTAATTTCCAGTCCTTGCTTTTTATTTATCATACTGCTTCAAGAAAAGCTAAAAGAGAATGCAAAGACCAATATTGGAAGAACTAACGCCTGTAATCAAACGTTTTAGCACAATAAAAAGTGCATCTTTTTTTACCATCAATACGATTATGAATCTCAAAAACGAAACTTTGTACTGCTAGAAAAAGAATAAAAAGTGTTTTGTCCTCCATCTTTGTGAAGATGAATCCTGGGGAAAGATAAAAGCCTCTGACCTTGGTCCTCCATTTTCTCAGCTATTCCAGTAAGGGCTCTCTTCTCCTTCAAACGATGGCTCAACTGGTTGAACATCTGTTGAAAGCTTGATTTCTCCATTTCACCTACAAAACCAATCTCTGTCTCTGTCTCTCTCTCTCTCTCTCTCTCTCTCTCTCTCTCTCTCTCTCTCTCTCTCTCTCTCTCAAATGCTTGCTTGCTTATGAAAGGGAAGCACGTTCTTGAAGTCTTTCTAGTCTCTGTCTTCTATTCACGTTTTGTTTTTTCTTTTCCCTTTTTCCTTAGCTATCTAAGGATTTGGTGAGGAATGGGACAGGAAGAATATAGGAAAGGCCATGTTCAAAGAATTTTCCTTGAACCTGATTGGCTTTTGAGAGATGTGCTTCCCTTGATTTCTTTTTCTTTCCTTACCTTTGAATTCTACAAAATTCATCGCATCTTTATCTGAATTCAAGCACGTGTTGTACATGCATTCTGGGAGGAAAAGGAATAAAGATAGAAGCAATGATTGAGACATAAGCATGCACTTCATCTGTCTGTACTTGGAGAGAGAGAGAGAGAGAGAGAGAGAGAGAGAGAGTGGTGGAGGTGGACCAAGGGAAGACGAAAGGAACTTTCTGTGTAAATTACTTGCTTATCCAATGAAGTTGATTAACAAGTTGGAATTGAAACTGGTACAAGCCTCACCTACCATGATGCTGAAGTAGGTCCCCCCTCATTTCATCACCTAATTATTGCTTGAACAATGAACATGGTCAAGTGGAATACTCAACCGAGAAACTCTCAACATAGTTAGGTCGAAATGCTTATATTCACTCTTAAGGTGTAGAACAAACTTCCCCCCCGGCAATGTCGTGACGAACATGCCTACGCTGGCAGAGGAAAAAAAAGAGTAAAATGATTATATTTGCATCCATTTAACAAAAATGACAAGAATCAACAATTGCAACTGCACCATTTCAAATTCTAATTTCTGTTTCTGGACTGATATTTCCCTCATTTTTCATGGTTGATCATTACCAATTGACTTTTTAGAGTAAAAAATGCAACTTTGTTGACTGATCTACTTAGTTTATGAAATACATTTGTCATTACAAGAAGGACATTATGATATGATCCCTCTTATTGATTATCAAAATTAATTACTATAATCTTCTGAACTCAATTCTTAATGTGGCTAAACTTGGAATGACCCTGATTCAAGGCGAGTCGACTTGAATTATTGAGATGAAAACAATAGCAAACCAACACGAAGAATGTGAATAACCTAAATGAATATTCATTTTATAGACTCCTTTCTCGATAAATTTATAGCGAGGAGGGAGATGCGAATAAAGAAGTGTAAATGATTATAGGCCTCAAAGCCCAACAGACTGGCCAGTCCATCGTCTAAATGGGCTTGGATAAAGAGTCCACCCTATTGGGCTCGAATTGGACGGGCCTGGGCAAGTAATGGGCGGCTTGGTATGTTTCATTTGGCCCAACTATTTTTCCACTTCTATAGCATTTCAAACGTCCGAAAAATGGTAGATCTGATCATGCGCTCGGCGGCCTACGAGCTCGTCCGGACCACAATGGCCGGAAGGGCGCCTTTGGCGGGCTGGGCTAGGTCATTTAGTTATAAAGGTCGCACCCGCCAGACAATTTTTGCACATATTTGTTTTGGTACTAGCAGGCGTGGACAACAAATTAAAGCCCGACCTAAAGATTGGGAAAATTTTGGACTGACGAGAAAGCACGGAAATATATAATAGGCGAGGTAAATAAGGGCCGGGAAAGATTTGAACCCGGGACCTCCTGCTCAACGCAAAAATAAAATTTTGCAAAACAACCGTCAATTGTTCGAAAAGTTTAAGCCGTCAGAAGAATATGCGACATGATGTTTACATATTCTAATATGCAACACCTCATTTCTTGCTTTTCATGCCGACTTTAATTGGCACTTTTAAGCCAAAGCCAACTCGGAATTCCATATTTGGGGGATTCTATTACCACAGCAGGGTAACAACACAACACATTCCTGCTTAACCTAAGAAGGAAAGCCGAACTCTGAAGAACAGATGATGATCCCTCGATTCATTTAGCCTGCTTTCGGGGCAAACAGAGGGGATTGCCAGAAGGAGACCCAACGAGCTAATTCGATCCAAAACAGACAGCCTGTTCAACCAGATAAGCCTGTGACAATTAAACTTTCAAACACTCTCTGTTCCTCACGGTATTCCAAGCAGTGGAGGAATCCAACGATCCACAGGAAGAAGCGGTACAAACGACTCTATCAGCAAACATTGGAATTAGGCAAAAAATGAAATCACAAAAGAGCCATTTGAACAGCACATTAGTGCAACTTCAAGCAGTATCAGACAGCATTACTTGAAATGCATGTGTGTGTTCATTTTGGAAGTGAAACTCGGCGAATCAAGCAATTTTGTTATCGCATGTATTTGAAGTACTCTCATATAAAGTTCCTCAATTTCAGAAACCCAATACGAATTTTGATGACCGCATACCGTGCTATCCTCGAAGAAAATCATGCTTACAAAATAGTTGTGGATTAAATAAATGTCACCGGTTTTCAAAACTTTTTAAATTAGATATCTTTGCAATTGCAGCGCTAAATTCTATCGTTGAATATGGTCATTTCACATTCGATGTGAGTGAAAGAAAAATGCACCGATGAAATAACTAAATAAGATGAAGCGAAGTGCATCATAGAAAAATACGAAAAAAAAAATACAATAGAAAATGGGAGTGGCCTGACCCTAATTGTAACCAACAAGTTCCATTCCAACTCATTGACAGGTATATAGTAGAGCTTGCAAGTCAACCTTACTCTGCAAGCCAAATACAGCTGTGTCTTCTACATTATTTTATACACTATACAGTTCTTAAGGAAGGACCAAAAAAAAAAAACAAACAACAGGCTCAAATTCATACGCTATTCTTCACCTGGCACTCAACAGCACACCCCCTTCTGCTCTGGAATCCCATTTAATAAAATGCAATTTTTTTTTTCACAAAGTTTAGCAATACCCAAAGAAAAAATAAAAATGGATTCTTACACAAAGTCCCATACTTGCACATTGTATCCGGACAGTGAATATGTACTCTGACACTACAAATTAAGCTTAGTCAAGCATTGATTGAAGATCCATGTCTTCTTTGAATTCGCGACTTGCGTGGTTGGTCGGATGTTTCTAGAGAAGTGTTACCATCTTGCTATGACTTTTGGGAAATTTTCAAAGAAAATGACCCAAAAGAATCGATCTACCTCCCCTTTAATTTGGCGAGAAAACTTTGATTTCGTGCAATAACTCTGAAATGAAATGGACTGATCCCATAAGCGATCAAGACCGCACCTCGGAAAGAGGTTCGAGTCCCTGTGAGAGCTGTTCTTCTCCAAGGGCCTCCTACTCCGGTAATCAAGAGTCGAGAAGATTAAAGTTTGAAAGGAAAAATTGAATCGATTCTTCTCGAGACATGTACGGCGCCGATATAGCCAATGCAATGGCGATCGAACTTTTTCCTAATCACATAAGTTCGGTTAGCGTCCTCGCGATGCTCGTTAATCTTAATCTAGACCATAGGAAAAAGGGATTGCATGATCTCCTTCTAGAAATGAAAATTTTCTTTCAAAATTTAATTGGCTGGACATGCAAGCCGGGACATCACATGGGAGAGTGCCTCGAATCCCATGCACCACTCGTGCGCCTCATTAAAATTCTTTTCCTCAGCTCTAGACTGTCGTTTATCGATTATTTTGTTAATAATTGTTCTTGTTTTATGCACCGGCCTATCGAAACCCGACACCTGTTATAAAAAAAAAAGAAGGATTTCCCAAAGATCACAACGATAGGGAAACAAAAACTATTTGCAATTGCCCCGATTCTTTTTTTGTATAAATCTCTTGCGTACGTGCAAGCAATGCACGCACGTGAATGCTGACCTTAATCCATTCATCCGCAGATTGTTTGACTTTGATCCTTAAGTTTCATGATTAATCTACACCCTAATATCGTTCATGGCCCAAACCGAGACAGCTAATTCATTTTGTTAATCAGTTGCCAGCATGATTAGGCTCTTATTGCAGCGAGCAACCCTGGACAAATGATGCACGCGAGAGCAGGCTCGATTGATCGACCCGAGATTCGGTTTGCTTTGGGAACAGCAAGGCCTAATTCTAAAAAGGAAAAATACCAACTTCAACGTGAATGACAATTCTTGCCCGGACTTTTTTTTGTCATGTAAAAAATCACCGATTTTTACTTAAATCTCAAATCCGATCCCGTTGAAATGTTCAACTTGATTACTCCACCTGAGCAATAAATTCACGTCGCTTGTTAGCTAGATTTAAAACACTATTCATTATCTTCTTTATGAACCATATTTTGAAGAATAACGATGAAGTTATTCACAGTCTCGTTAACTTCACCAACAAATCAAAAAGATCTCTAGATTCTCCGGCTGGGCTCCACCCCTTTGTCATAATCTAAAGTTATGAAGCACCACCAACCTTTTTTTATGAAACAAGTCCAAGCCTTCCCCCCGAAACTTCGAAGTCTACATTGAATGGACATTAATCAATTGATCTCATTTAATATATCGGGCTCTAACGATAGATATTAATAAATGCATTATTAGGAAGTAAAGTGAAGGAGATTTAAAGATGTGCCTTTTTCAAAGTGCTTGTAACAATCTATAAGATCTCAAGCTTTGGTTAATGGGAGCCACATTTGAGACTCGAGTAGAAATTAGTTATATTTATTGAAATAAAAAAGAATTCGGATCAAAATCGTCACTCAAAATAAAATTGATTTTTTTTTTGTTAGAATTAACCGAAACAACATTTGGATACTCTACAACGCTGGTGACGGAATCAAGATAGACTTTTCAAAAGACTGATTGCTGTGACATTGTTTCGGGTTGTGGGCAATGGACGCTCGAGTTGGACTCCCTCGTCGTTAGAAAAATCGACATCGCATCCCTCGCGCGGTTTAACGTACAGAGTGACTACCGCCCCTCCCTTCCGTTAGGTGCTATCATGCATCGGCTACAAATATGGCACGTCGAATTATCGACGGTCCAAATGTGCCGCGACTGCCATTTTGCTACTAGGCCTCGTATACTTTGGTAGGAAAAATTTGATACCAGCACCATTCTTTTGTTTTCCAATGTAAATAGTCGTTATTTATGATATTACGCCATTCTTGACAAGAACATCAAAGCACGGTTCTTCCATAAGCGTCACTTTCGGATTGTTTCCGCGAAATTCGGAGGAAAATGACCGAGATGCGTTTGCTCAGGTGGCGGTGGTTCGAAATTTAGATGCCCAGTAATTTCAGAAGCTCCAGTTGTGATGAACGAAACTACTTTTCTCACTAATGTTTTGCATTTTGTTTTAGGTGGAACGACATCGATAGTTCCTTTGCTTTTGTTCGAAATTCAAAATCGTCGATTTACTTCTTTTTTTGTTTGGTCCGAAATCGTTCCGGTACGTTTTTTCGCCGTCAGTCCTTCGGTTAAGTGTGGCTACCGAAGTGCCAATTCGGCGGCGGAAAATTAAGGCGGCAATCCGAAAGCACGTGTCGTTTTTTGTTTTTTTTTTTTGCTTTTAATAGGTACGTTCGTTGCTAGCGTGGCCATAAAAAATAGAGTAGAAAATCGAAAAGAAAAAGCTTAAGTTTCGTAAAAATTAAAAAAATAACAAAAAAGAGCAGACACGGCACGAGGGGGCCTCGGTAGTTGCAGGACCACCACCGTCGCGTTGGTCCTACCCACTCAACGGCGGCGACCGCTGCTACGGTGGTGTTGATCGCGCTCGTCGCCGGTCAGGAATCCGGATCCTTTATCTCCGACACAACACTAAGCCGTGGCTACTAACGCAACAGTGGGGTAGCCGATCCACGGCGACCATCGCAGCTTTTGGATAAACTCTAGAACTATCCCCACTTCTAAGGTCGGATCAAAGTCATCCCAAGAATTGATGAGAACAGCATTCGATCACTCCTTCCTTATTCAGGCCATCGAGCAAACTGTACACTAAAAACTAACCCTCACATATAAAAGACAACTTTTTTCTTTTCTGTCTCATGAAGGGGCCCGATTGAAGTTCGTAGACGGCGGATGATATTCGGCGGATTCGGATTCATAAAATCCAGGAAGCTGAAGCAGATCGAGAACGTGTCCCTCCCCCCGGCAATCCCGCTGGAATATTCCGGCCGAGATTCCGTTCGCCGGGGGCAGGCCCAAAGGTCAACGGTCGAATCATCGCCGCACAGGAAGAGAGAAAGGCGTCAAAAAACCAGTCTCCGCCCCTCTCTCTCCTCTCTCTCTCTCTCTCTCTCTCTTACCTGTCCACGGTTGAATCAAACCCCTGAAAAATCAAAATCTTACGCCTCGGAATTCAGACAAAACCCCACCCCCGTACGAAAAAGAAGGGAGAAAAAACCCAAGAGAGAAAATCTGCCTTCGCAGACCAACCTCCGGTCGCAATCCCCGCGAAACATTTTCTCCGCGGAAAAGAGAGGAGGAAAAGAAAACACAACAGGGACCAGCATCTTCTTCTTCTTGCCTACCGTCCTTTTGCCTGGAAATTTAAAAAAGGGGTGAAAAGTAGGAGGAGGAGGAGGAGGAGGAGGAGGAGAAACTCAATCGGTGGAAGGAAAAAAGCTCGAAAGCGCACACCCCACCCAGGAGTTAGCACAGACTCTCCTCTGCAAAAAGCCAAAAACAGTCGAGACAGCGAAAAGAAAGTTGCTCACTCTCTCTCTCTCTCTCTCTCTCTCTCTCTCTCTCTCTCATCTTTCCCTATAATTATACAGACCCATCATCGGAAAAGGATCAACCGAGCGGAAACTCGCGTAAAGGTCCTACCTTTCTCTCTCTGTGTTTCCCCCCCCTGCTTTCTTGATTCCGGCTTCCGATCATGGACTCGCCGGAAAATTCCCTCCGCAGCAGCCCCATGGCCATCGATGCGGCCGAGCAGATAATCCTCCGGTGGGACTCCACGGCCTCCGAGGACGCCCGCGAGAAGATGATCTTCCAGTCCGACCGCGACGAGATCGACCGCTACCTCCGCGCCGTCGACGAGCTCCACGTCTCCATGTCGTCCGTCACCCTGTCGGAGGGCGGGGGCGGCGGCGAGGGGGACGACAAGGTCAGCTCCGCCGTCCAGATCGCGATGGCGAGGCTGGAGGACGAGTTCCGCAGCATACTCCTGAGTCACACGAGTCCACTCGAGGCTGACTCGCTCACGACCGAGTCGTCTTCCTCGGTCCACTCGTCGATCTCCTCCTCGGACAGCGTTGAAGTCGACCTCTACGCTGACGACGATTCGACGCACAAGGGGCTGGATCTGAGCTCCGACGAAGTGAAGGCCGGATCAAGCAGGAAGAGCGGTAGCGGCATCAGCTATCGGTCCTCGAGCAGCATCCGCGAGATTGATCTCGTGCCATCCGACGCCATCTACGACCTCCGATGCATCGCGGAGAGGATGATCTCGTGCGGGTACATGCGAGAGTGTGTTCAGGTGTACGGGAGCGTGAGGAAATCAGCTGTTGACGCGAGCTTCAGGAGATTAGGGTTTGAGAAGCTGAGCATCGGTGACATACAGAGGCTCGACTGGGATGCTCTGGAGTTGAAAATCAGGCGATGGATTCGCGCGGCGAAGGCTTGCATTAGGGTTTTGTTCGCAAGTGAGAAGAAGCTGTGCGAAGAGATTTTCTATGGCATCGGTACTAAAATTGAGGATGCTTGCTTTATGGAGACTGTGAAGGGACCTGCGATACAGTTGTTTAATTTCGCGGAGGCGATCAGCATCAGCAGACGGTCACCCGAGAAGCTGTTCAAGACTTTGGACCTCCATGATACGTTGATGGACTTGATTCCCGATATCGATGTGGTTTTCCAGTGTAAATCGGCGGAGTCGATACGGGTTCAGGCGGCCGAGATTGTGTCCCGGCTCGGGGAGGCCGCACGGGGAATTCTGTCGGAGTTCGAGAACGCGGTGCTGCGGGAGCCGTCGCAGGTCCCTGTGCCGGGCGGGACGATTCATCCCTTGACGAGGTATGTGATGAATTACATAAGTTTGATATCGGATTATAAGCAGACCTTGGCCGAGCTCATAGTGTCGAAGCCATCGACTGGTTCGAGGTACTCAGGCGATCCTACGATCCCAGATATGGAGTTTGCAGAATTCGAAGGGAAGAGCCCTCTGGCGCTTCATTTGATTTGGATTATTGTGATCCTGCAATTTAATTTGGAGGGCAAGTCCAAGCACTACAGAGATGATTCACTGGCACACCTGTTTATGATGAACAATGTACATTACATTGTTCAAAAGGTGAAAGGGTCGCCGGAGTTGAGGGAAATGATCAGTGACGATTATCTGAGGAAGATGACCGGCAAGTTTAGGCAGGCGGCGACTAGTTACCAGCGAGCAACCTGGGTTAGGGTATTGTATTGCTTAAGAGATGAGGGGTTACATGTTAGTGGTAGCTTCTCATCTGGGGTGTCGAGAAATGCTCTTAGGGAGAGGTTCAAGGCTTTCAATGCCATGTTTGAGGAGGTTCATCGGACCCAGGCCACATGGTTTGTGCCTGACGCTCAGCTTAGGGAGGAGCTTCGTATTTCTATATCGGAGAAGTTGATTCCGGCTTACAGGTCATTCTTGGGGCGCTTCAGAAGCCATATCGAAAGTGGGAAGCACCCGGAGAACTATATAAAGTACTCGGTTGAGGATTTGGAGACTGCTGTCTTGGATTTCTTTGAGGGATACCCTGTATCCCAGCACCTGAGGAGGAGATCCCAGTGATGATGTGGAGTGGAGTTTTGCTCGTTAGAATCTAGGACACATTCTTTGAATTCTTTGGGGAGCATTTGGGTGAAGATGACGGGGTCGCCGCTCTGGTATTCCTTTGCCCTTTGGATTTCGCTGACGAGAACAGTCAAATTCAGTTCGGTTGGAAGAGATCCTCAGTTGGTTGCTACTTGCAAGATCTGGTACAGGTCCCCAGAATAGCCTACGCTTGGCCGAATGCTTCTTTGATGTAAGCCTGTTCGTTTTATTACCACGTTCTGATTACGCTTCATTTGTTCATACGGTAACTGTTGTATGTGTGCTATGCTTTTTTCTTCTTATATCAGAGACAATTTTCCTTTCTCAGCTTCAGATTTCTTTGAGATCAAGCTATGGTCTCGACCTCGAGTAGATGCATATAGAAAAATGGAATGATTTTTAACGTTTTCTCCTCATGTATTCACTGAGTTGGTAAATGTTGCTGAGCATAGAGGGTTATACAGCATTATGCTATACTTCGGTCTGATAGAATAAAAGCCGGTCGCGTTATTTGTCAGACCACATATGATATCTAGTGCAGGGTGCAGAGATGTGCCATGGTGAGCTCAAGCATGTTCTTACGCTACACAGAGTCCAGTGCTAAGAATTTTCTATTTGGATTTGTGGCAGGATTCAAATGATGTTAAACGATGTTTTGTTTGCTCAGATCAGATGCAATTTGTTTAAGATCAAATAAGGTTGGGTTACCATGGAAAAACTTATGTTGCTACTGGTCGTCGAGCTCAGATCAGCATGTAGTAGGGTTGACATTTAAGTGGGTTGATACTTCTATAAGCGAGTTAAAAAAAGATACTATGTGAATGCCTTCTCGAAGTCAAATGTGACAAATTGACATATTTTTTTTCAGAGCTTGGTTGCAAAAGTATATGGTATGTCGGCTGAGCATCAATGTCGCAAAGTCATTGTACGAAGTTCAGTTTGACTCCTGAATTCGTGTTGTACTAGTCAACGAGAACTCACAATTTGCTTGTAATCATGGTGAAGTTGGAAACTCGGGTGGTAGAAGTGCCTAGTCCGTACTGTTTATCACGATAAAATTGCTGAGTGTTCTGCATCTAGCCCCATTCGTGGAAGGTGCCTTTTATATATCGGTCTACAATTTTCACTCGTCGGGCTCTTAGCTAATTCATGTGCCGTGCCCGTCTGTTGGGTGCAAAACAGAAATGGCCGTCTTCAAGGGTTATTACGCCCCTTGGTTTTGTGGTCACTGGAGCGTGCGAATGTGGTAACTATTTTGGTTGCCAGTCATAACTGCACATCTCAATTTCTATTGTCTGAGGCAAATCGTGATATTTGAAGATGAAATGGCGGAATCAATCCTTTTTTTTCTTGCTGTCCGAAAGAGAGGCACAGTAGGGACTAGGGACTAAGTTCATTTGATGTCATCCTCGAGTGTAGCCTATGGAGAGAAGACTACATGGAGCTTCTTGAACGTAAACGCACTACGACTTTACATCATGTCTTGTGTAGTATGTGAACCTCCAGAATCAGAGTGACATGAATATACGATGTTATAAATGTCAGGAATATACTGTGGTGACCCGGCAATGTCAGTCGGAAAAGGGATGGCGAAACTGTTTCTGTTTTATGTTTGGAGAAGATCCCAAGTTTCTGCGTTGATACTGATATGATTGTCCCGTTGCGAAACCAAATTATATCGAGACTTGAAATTGATGTAAAACAGGAGAGAAACTTTCGAATTTGCATTATCCCTTTCTCCACCCTACCAAACCCCATCCTGGTTTCCCCCGGTTTTCTTAGGTCACAAGCAATACCTTCCTTTCTTTTCTGTTTTGGTGTCTGAATACACGAGCTAGCAATGTCGATATACAGAAGAGAAGAGACCTCAACAAATTTTGTGGTGCCATCTGCTAAAGCATGTTCACTCCCTCCACTGGTTAAGATTGCTGAATGCGGCCAACGCTTGAACTAGGCTGAGCTGAAAAGCAATTTGATTTAATATTTATCTCGCAAGTGGAACGCCATAACAGCAGAAAGAAAAGGCCAGCATGTTATCAATTCTGCCGGAACGGCCATGGACGACCAAAAGATATAATAGCCAGAATTTGAGCCTGATGATTGATGCAACGCTGATGTCTGGGAAAATAATTGGCTTAATGCATCAGATGCTTTTGCAACTTGTCAGCATCCCACATCTTTGTTAACACGCAGGATTGACCCACTTCAGTATTATTCACGCCCTGAAGACAAATCCAAATGCATCATGGTTTTTAGCCTTCAAGTGAGTTTGCCCTTCCCTTTGCCTTTTTCAGTTACACAATTTACTCCTCAAAGCCCTTTTTCTCTCAGATTATTGCCCTTCAACTCGTTTTAAATCCTTCCACGCAGTATTTGGCAAATTTCCCTGAGATGAACTATCAGGGTTTGCTGAGGCTCATAGCCAAGAAGGATCGTAGCCCTTTGTAAGTCTGACAAATAATGCTGGCAAAGGAGACCGGTTTTGTTGCAAAATGTACTCAAAAGGGATCAAAATGAACCGTTTGACAAGGCATCAAAATGACATTATGAAAATGAAGCAAGTTAATGGACTGAATCCATGCTTAAACCTCTCCTTGGAAACTAGAGCAACAGGACCATATGTCCATAAGAAGATGAGTTCAACACAACTGGTACTCATTTCTGTTTATCGTGTCTGTAACTATCAGTAATGTATACAATTGACCAGATGAACAAATAAATCAAAGTAGAAGATCTACAAAGCTAGGAGGCACATTGATTTTAAGTGAAGATCTCTATGACAAGAACCTATTTTCTGAAACTTTTGCGCTTGGTACGATGGAGAGGCTAACGAACTGCTATGTCTTGTCACCGAGTGTCAAAAGATTAACAAGTGAAACCTCCTCACAGCAACATAATTCAGCTGCAACTTCACTCTGTTTTCTCTTCCATCCCATCTGCTGCTCCATTGCTGCCGTGCACAGCCCTAGCATCCTGCACACTATGGACATCCTTTGATGGTGTGGGTGATGGCTTAATAAGTATCAAGTTGGTTTCTTCTTTGTCGAATTCATCTCCTGCCTCTGACGAGTAAGCATATCTGCAAGAAATAGGTAAAAAGTCAAAAGTAGTATGTCTTATAGCTCAAGTGTGTTTCCAAGACATAACATGAGTTTCTGCGAGGAAAAAGGAAAAGGATCATTTGAGGAAAGGAAAGTTCTTCCTTACCGCATTGAACTCTGAGATGGAGCCCAAAGAGCACATATGACACAAAGAAGAGAGAACGACAGGACTTGCCAGAAGGCAGGAATGACCCATGCATTCTGCCAAAGCTCGTTGTAGACATCCTTTGACTTGAAATAGAGCTGCAAGCAATAAGTCAAGTTTTAATGGTTACACTATGTAAACTTCACGCAGGGGGTGAAATATATATTTTTCCATCTTTTCCTCACACTCAGCAAGGGTAATATTGGTATGTTAGTGCCTGAATTGAAATCCATACCATTGTTTGAAATCAAACAATAAGAACACAAACACTTGTTGTTATTATGTGACCACTTCCAATCCACCTAGAAGCTCACGCTTGCGGCCTGAGGCGTGATTTGATATATAAAGAATCTAACTTTCTTTCTCAAGCATAAGCAAGTATTTGGCTAGACTTGAAACTGTTAATTAATTAGTATTGGGAGTTATACAAGGGTCCAGTGCTTTGACCATGGGACCTCGGACTGTCACATCATGCATGAACTATGTGCCCACTTCTGTTTGTGATCTATCCAGAGGCTTAAATTTGTGAAATGGAGGCATTTTAACAAAACATATTACAATGATGGATTATGTCGATGTTAATTCCTTTGCCATTGAAAATTTATTAACCTACTTAATCCAGTCCCTGGAAAAGTAGATCTATCCATACTCATGCATGAGTGATCTAATTTATTACCTCGTAACATAACCAACCAACAGATACAATCACAGCAACTGCCAGAGCATTTGTAAACTTCCTGTAGATGTCCAGTTTAACCATCATCCTTCTAGCCTGTCATTGTATCAGCAAGCACAAGTTAAATTACTAAATGAAGTAGTAATGTATGCATCAATATGAGTCTATCAGCATGGCATTACACAATGCAGCATTTCTAAAACTGAGCCCACCAGCACAAACACCAAGGTGAAGGGATTGAGGGTCAATCAATGAGAATCAAACAGACAATCCGATTTTTGATTGTACGCAGCAATCACAATTGACCAGACACAGAAGCGGATTACAGTTGACGTTTTCTATTTATTTCAGGTCAGCAAGTTCAAGTTCAACATGGTGGTGATGATGACTTTTTAGAAGAACATGAACAACATATTTAGTTTCATTTCTTTGCGTGGGACCACATAAGAACAAAACCCTCATGAGACGATATTGGGTATGCAAAGAACTTCATGTTCTACTTCCCCAGATGGAGTATCTTTACCATAAGAAAATAAGGATGCATCACCTTAAACATCAAAACTTGAAGAAAATGAATCTAATTTGCAATCAAAGAAGAAACAAACTTGGAAATCTGAACCAAGTACCTGAAGCTTACTCAAAGTTGCAGAGAGGGAGGAAAATATCCACAAGATGAAGAAAGCATCCAGGAGACCCACTGGAAGGACCAAAAAAAGTCTTGCTTTCCCTGAAAGATCGCTGACTGCACCCGCATTTTCCACCAACTCAAGGACTTCAGATGCCAGAAAGAAGGTCAGTCCAAGCATAATGACCTTCGAGGTAATCCCACCTAGAGTAGGCCTAACAACGCCGTAGCCCATTGCAACCATCAGAATAATCAGACGAGCAACTGTTCGTTTGATAGTTCCAAAAGTAACTGCCCACACGGTGATCCCAATGGGCCTGATTCCAGTCTCATTGAATTCAACATAGTCGAAATACCACAACGCCATCTCAAACATGCCCAAGGTTATTACAAGGGTTATGCAGTTCTGCAGTGGAAGAACTTCTCTCCAGAATCTGGCATACTGAGAGAACCAAAAGACTCCAAGCATCACAAAAGCAAAGGACATGAAACCGTAGAAGTTCATAAGAGGTGCCATTCGACCTGGCAGATACCCAGTAGGGTTTTTCCAAATTGTTTTCCCCTCGATAGTCAACTCCTTGAGATTAGGATCACAGTGGATAAAATACAAATTATACATCCCAGTTCCTGTTATTGGTATTGATTTTGCAGGCATTGTCACAACCTGATCATCCATTTCAAAAGAGATGCCAAACACTTGCGGCCAGTCAACATTCTTCAAAGAAGGTCGGTGAATGATCCGACCCTGCTTGCAGACACCCAGCTTAGCAAGGTCAGCTGTGCAGCAGACTGCTCTTTGACCACCATAGGCTGAACCCCCAATAGTCTCCCTATCTTCCACCTCAAAAACAATGGCTTGTATCAACTCGGAACTAAAGTTGGAATATTCCTTGGGTCTCCAGAACTTAATCTTTTCAAATCTGTTAAAGTAAACATCGTGTCAGTGCAACTAAACAGGGAATCAATTCGAAAGTAAGAGATCCATGGGTACAAACAGTTCTGCTTAGATAGATCTACTTCCCCTGTAACTCAACAACAAGCTCACAAAAGTAAAGATGAAAGTTGCTTAGGTTACCCCACCACAGGCACACCACCCACACCACCCATCATGCAATGAAGTTGTCAACACACGGCAGATTTCATATTCGGTCGAACTATATAAGGTGACATTAACGAACAGGCACTATTTCAGAAACTTACTGAAACAGATATCTTCCTTCTCCTTAGCTACCCACTCGAAGGAAAAAGAGTAGAAACACGGCGCTTAACATCACTCACAAAAGTTCAAGAGTGACATTTTAGAAATCCTTAGCTACCCACTCGAAGGAAAAAGAGTAGAAACACGGCGCTTAACATCACTCACAAAAGTTCAAGAGTGACATTTTAGAAAATTGCCGATCACAGATGACGGGGGCAGATCTGTCCTCAATAATCAACATCAATTGCAAAGAAAAAAAAACTAGTTCCTCCACTCGAAGCATTCACGGAAGAAATAAATGAGCGATCAACCAAATGAACTCGCAACGCCAAAAAAGTTTTCGCAAGGAAATCCTAAGATTCGCAGCCAACACAACAATGCTCGAAGCTGCAACTACACGATCGGCACCGATCTCGGCGAGATCAGAGTGGAGCAGCGCCACGGAGCCAACACAGTCACGCACGCAACAAAATGCGCTTAAAAACAAAAAAAAAATACAAGAAGCTCGGAACGAGCAGAGAAAAACCGGGCGTTACTTGATGAAGGACTCTCCGTCGGAGGGAACGGCGGCGGCGGCGGTTTCGTTGCGGCTGGAAGTCGGGGAGGAGGAAGAGTAGATCCCTTCGCTGCCGCCGTGGACGAAGAAGGCGTTGCCCTTGCTGACGAACCGGTCGCCGCCGTACTCGTGGACGGAGCCGTAGGAGGCGGAGATGGAGGCGCAGAGGAGCGAGAGAGCCGCCAGAAGGCCGCCGCGCCGCGACATCGTCGGGGGAGCGGAGGGGGAGCTAGCTTCGACGGCGATCTCGGCCGGGCGGGGGGAGGGGAAGCTTCGGGACCGCCTCAGCTGGTCGCGGCGATTCAAAATTTTCGACGCAGTCCACGGAGAGAGAGAGAGAGAGAGAGTGGAGTGCGGTGGATCTGGCGATGGTGATTGCGTAGGAGGAGTAAGAGAGTTTTTGAGTGCGCGTCGACTCGCAGTCGCCGCTGGGAGAGAGATGCTCGGGGCGGGCATCAGCTGCGCCCGGCCGTATTTCTAGTTGTGGGACTCGCGGCGGTTCCCGCCCGCTAAGGGAAACTGGAGGGTCGCGTTCACGTGCGTGCGCCGTTCTTTGCGGGACCCGGGTTTCTGGATGGACGGCGGTGATTGCGCTTCGCTCTGGAAGCGATTGCGGAGGATGGTTTCTCGGGCGTGAGCCGGTGCTAAAAGAGTAGCCGAAGTTAATGGTGTGTCGGTTCACCGCCGCAAGCTCCACCGTCGCGACTCGCCCGAGTCGTTTCCCACTCACTAATAAAATAGATTAATATTACGAAAAATCTTAAAATTACTTTGTTAGTAATAAATTTACACAAAATTAATTTTAAAATTATTAAAAATTTCAAATCAGTATATATGTAGCAAATTTACTATAAATTAATTTTTTTATCACAAAAAGCCAAAACTGATACGTTTGTGTGAAAATTATCCTCTATTAGTTCTCATTAAATAAGATTAATATCACGAAAAACTACACATTATTACACCGGTTTTAATCAGAGGGTAAAATCATGAACTAGTATACCTGTCAACTGTCACGTGTCATCAAACTTAGCAATTTGACGATAAAATTTAATAGAAACTAACGGAATGTAAATTTATCACAAATATACCGAGTTTAAGGTAAATTTGTTATATATGTACAAATTTGTGATTTATCGTGATATTAACCCTAAAAAAAATGAACTTGAATATTCTAGGCTTTTGTGGGCCGGGCCCACGAACCGGCCCAGAAACTTGGGGCGGTGAGCTGATGATAATCGTGTTTGTCCTTTCTTCTCTTTTGGAGGGTGCCGTCCAGTAGAGGTCATCTTCTTCTTACTTTTTTCGAAAAGGGGCAGAAAGTTTCAGGAAAACACCAAACACTCACCGTGTTCCTCCTCCGGTCAGATTCAACCAGGACTCGGCTTGAAATTGACATGGGCAACGCAACAAATAGGGGCTCGGCCGAAATTTGGTCACAATGGGCCTCCAGCCTTTGCTGGTGCAATGACTGTTTCTAACTCCCACCTTGTAAAGCCAAGGTTAAGAGGCCAGTCCTGATACACACCTATTGCAACTCAAGGGTCTCTTGCTCTGCATTAACGAATTTGAAGAAGAAGACAGTCTGCGATCACAAGCCAGGCTTCCCCTCCATACGTACGCGTGCACACCCACAGAAGCATAGCAGGATGAACGAACGGTGGAGCGTGGTCATGACAAGCTCAACCCAACAAGGGGTCCGAATCGTTATACATATGAACATTAAAGCTGCCAAACGGGCATGAATCTGCAATGATGCACTACCACTCCACAATAATACTCCGGTGACGACGTCGGTCATCATTTGAATCAATCGCCAAATTTTCATGATAAAGTTGACTTCCAAGTTCTGAAGCTTAAGCCCTTTATTTTTTTATGAAAAATGATCAATCTACAATCAAATCGCAATCACAATTACATTCCAAATTTTTGAATGCAGAGCCATCTGTTACAAGCAACCACACTACTCAGAAGATATCACCAATAACTGAGAGAGAGAGAGAGAGAGAGAGAGAGAGAGAGAGAGAGAAGAGCAGCCTTTTTAAACCCAATTTCCGCGATTTAAAAATTTTGCGGACATGGCTGGAGCCGATGAGAAAAAACCAATCGATCCAGCATACGTCAATCCAGATCCAAGAATTCCATTCTTTTCCTCATGGTGCCTTTGAGGTCCGAAGCTTCCCTTTCAGCCTTCTGTGCCTACAGTTACAAAAACCAGACGCGATTATCCTCAAGGATATCACAAATTATTGAAACAAGATCGCAAGGAAATTTCATACAAAATGACGTATCTCGCCTATCAAAGTGCATTTCCCTAGCATGAACAGTAACATGCCAACGCGGGTAAACTTCGCTATAACATGTAAGAACACCGAAGACCAAATCTTTCCATCTCTACAGCGGTTTCGCCAACCAAAAAAATCTCTCTACTTCTACTTTAATTTATATTAGACTGCTATTGGCAGAAATGGTTCAAATCTACCTGCCATTTTGACAATTATGAACTGTCTTATAAAAACTCTTGGAAATACTGGCTTTTGGTTAAGGAAAGAAAACCAGCAGGATGTTCACTTAAGGTCAGTGACAGAACTAGGCCTGAAGCAATCCTTGTGTACTGAAGTAGCCACACAATTTTATGAACCCAAAGGAGAAAAAAAATAGTGTGACAATAAATCCATTCCCACATTGAATACCTTAATGAATGACAGCAGATCCCAAATGAGAAACAACCCTTTCTCAATCTTAAAAAGTTTAAAAAAAAAATTCCACATCCTTACCCTTCTAATCTCTGGTACTGGGACACGAGTCATATGTGGGGGGAGTTCCTCTTTCTCTAAGTCCTAGTAAGACAATAGCAAAGCCTTAAAAGCATGAAATAGAATACTCTACAGGATAGAAAGAATCACTGCATATTTCTCCTACCAGCTCGCCAATTAAAACAACATTCTCCCCACGAATTATATATAGACCTAAAGGAATGTCACAGTATAGGTCACCGACAATGACTCTCTCACATGCACCTTCAAGAACAGCATTTGCTGCATGAAAGAAATCATTTTGTCAAACGAATATACCATAAGACATCTCAACCCAAGATCATAATAGCACCATAAACATGAGAAACAAACTTAAAAATCTACCAAATTGGTCAAACGAACGAAGTATCCCCAAGAGCTTCCGTCCATCCCTCAGCAACACAAGAAGTTTTTCTGTGGAAGATATACGGCCAAGTGAGCACCAAGAAAAAAAGCTTCCCCCCATATAGACTATATCATACTCATATCTCAAGCAAAAGTAAGCTTGACTACCAAAATGACACTCAAAAACAATGACTTGATACATCTCCACGAGACATATTCAGACACGTTAGCAAACTCCCATAAAATTTTCATAGTTCTCGAAGTAATTTAATATTTATAACATGGTTGTTAGGATCCTGATCTAGTCAAAACAAAAGAGGTGATCCAAGTCATTGGTAGGATCTTGAACTTATTAGGATCTTTATATGATCCCAATCCAAAGTGTAATTTGGTACCATCCTACTGATCCAATTTTTATATCTTTAAATTATGTTGATATTTCATGAGATAGAAATATTAAGATTTGTTTAATTCTAGTTTAGAGATGACGTAACCCTCAAAGTCACAATCTTTAGAGTTTTGATCTCAAAGGTCATCATAATCATGAAATTTCAAACAAAAATTCCAAATTCATATTTTTAGTCTAGATTTTTAAGATCTTATGATCCTAGCTCTCAATTCCCTTGCACAATCCATCTGTCCTAAGCAGGTAAGCAGGATCCCAATTATAACAACCTTAAATCATAACAAGCACAATATTGACTAATTATCAGGAAAAACCTACACTTTAAGGGTTTCCTATTTTCTATCTTAAATTTTAAAAACTCTCAATTCTACAGCAAATTTCAAGATCAGTCTCAAATATACCCCACCAAGATCAAGCAGTTTGTGCCACCAGTAAATGGCAGTGCAACATTTAACAAGGTGTTGCTATGCTGTGGCACTAATATGGTGCAAAATCCTTCAACTATATAGAACCCTAAATTATTACGTGAACACATCAGCAAAAACAGAAATTGCCACATCAACTAGAAGGAAAGAATGAAAGGCAAGTACTGTGACTAATGACCTGGATACCCACAATCAATACCTATCCAACTCGATTTATCAATGGCATAGACAAGTTTACATATGTTTTGCTTTTCATAATATTTCTTGGTCGGGAGAATAGAAGGTTGGGATAGAGTTTGAAAAACTCAAGGCTAAGGCTTTTTAGATGATTAAGATGAAGACAATGATGACAACTAGGACGACTATGACAGCAAAAATAAAGAATTTCTCAGGCATGTTAACACAGCAACAGATTAATATGAAGTATAATTATGTGTTTGCCAGATTTGGAAAAGCATGAGCTTGCATTGAAAACGCGAAAGTCACATGAACCAATTTTCGAACGTGTGGTTGCTCACTCATCTGAGTCAACTTGTCTTTTCTCTTTGGGAAAAATAGCTCATCCTATCATTTTTTTCAGGCAAAGCATTTCTTCCACACCACATTTAATAACTCAATATCAAGTAAAGGTCAACTCTCAACTCAGACATCCTCCTCTCACTCTGGTCTTGCTTTAAGACCTCCACCTTATAAATCACTTGAAGCATCATTATAAGAAGTTTTAGACAACAGACACAGTCGCGATAGATAAATAGCATCTTGGCAAATATACAAAGAAAGGACAATCCCAGAATACACCAAGCTCAAAAGGCATTCTTACTGAACCTAATAAGTGCTACTTACTCACTAAAATTCAGCCTTAAGACATGCAAGCAATAGGCAATTGGCCAACATGCAATGATATCAAGCGAGAATCACAATTGCACAAGGCTTAACTGGAGGAAAAGCTTACTGTCAAGATAGCTGGCGAGGGAAGTAGATAGATAGACATCTTCAGGGCCTGCCCAAGACATTATACTGCTCAAACCTTTTCGGTATATCAAAAAATTTCACCGAAAAAAGTCCACCCAATTGCCAATCGACAAATGGCATCAGCAGCCCAGATTCCTCCTGTTCAATCCCGCCAAAACCACACCCGCTCTCTTCAACCTAAAGAGACCACCAAAGTATCAATTCCAAACTATCTAAAGGCCTCAGATTTGGCCCCTTCAAAAACCCTAATCCAAAAAACCTATCTACTCTGAGAATAGAAAAACCCAATTCACGAGCTTTCAAGTAGAAGCTTTCTCCTCCTTCTCCGCCAGACTTGATAAAAGATCCCGATTTCCGATCCAATTCGAAAACCCAATGCCTTCGTTACCAAAATCAAGAAACGTCAACGGAAGCAAAACGGAGAATTTAGCCCAGCTATCACTTCCGAGTGCGTGTGGAACCTCGAATTGGGGCACGAAAAAGGGCGCACCCAGATCCAACCGCACCGCAATATTGATGAGCTAGAACTTGGGGAATGGAAAAGTGCGAGAGCGACCGAGAGAAGCAGGAGAAACGACAGAGAAGACGCTGAAGGCGGTGAGAACTGAGAAAGGAGGGGTGGGGTGAGGACGTGGGAGTCCTTCTGATGATGATGGGGAAGAGAACTCCGTTGGAGTGAGATCGGTGAGGGACGGCACGAAGGTCAAAGCTTGTAGCCTTGAGGAGTCACCCAGAAGTGAGTAGGATTGGGGTCTATGGCCTAAGGCAATCATAACCGTCGATTGAGTAGGATTCGTATATAAAAGACTCACGCGATTGCCGATTGTGATGAATTTGACAGGTCATCTTATGTCGAGTAATTTGACAAAAAGAGATAAACTTTTGACGAGTAATTCACTTTCGATCATTAAACTTCAATATATTTTACAACTAATCATGTGCATTAGTGGACTTTAGCTTTCATTAATGTTATACTAGATTGGTATTTCTTTGCGTTTCATGTATTCTTATCGAAATTTGACTAACTTCTTGATAAAGTGCTGACGCGACAATCATATGGCATTGCCTTACAATTCAAGTTAGCTCAAAGTGGGACAAAAAACAAAAAACGTGGTATCTACTTAGACTTCATGAGACATGGCGGCCATGTCAGTATCTTATACCAAAACTGGTGTCAAAACACATTATTGCAAAGGACTAATATTTAACACGTTGGGCGATTAAAATCAATTTTGATGACTTCGTCATAAGAGATACATCGAAACTTAGTGACTACAAGTGAAATTCACTCAAATTACACTTACCAAACAAAAGTTATGTTTTTTTTTATCTATCATATCTCTAACTCTCATAACTGTCTAACTTTTGCTTTACTTCTTGCCTGAAACAAAAGTGCGGGAGTCGAACTCCACACCTGTGATACTAGCGTCTCCATCGCCCGAGTTCAAGTTGGCTGCTAAGCTCCTGCCGCCCGGGTGAAGGTTTTCCTTCGAAAATTAGTTTTAACTAATCATAGAAAAAATTTAAATGAGGTGAAGGTATGTTTTTAATAACTTGAGGTGCTCAATAGTAGGACTTATGCACACTAAGTAACAGCTAATCATGAAACAAAACTTGAATCCCAAATATGAAAACATTTCAGGCAAATTACTTCTAGAATGGTGTGTCCTTGAAAGCTATCCAAGAAGAGGAAACGGAGGCATGTCCTTCAAACTGGCGGGTGCCTAATTTTTGCAGTGCTGTTAGGAGTAACAGTGTTGGTGGTCATTAGTATCCTTGGCACACTTTCAGAATGAGAGTCTTCTACTTCAAACTCCTTCCAAGAGTTCTCTTCCAGTCGTGTCCTATGAAAGCCCTTTTGAAAGCTACAGATGAATTTCGAGGTAAATTTTGGTCAGGGTCATTGTGCCCGGTCGAGCTTTGCTCAGGAATGTGCCAACCATCTTGGCCACAATTTGGAGGCCGTTACTTAAGGAGTTTTGGTCGTTGGAAGCTTGGAAAAGGATTGAGTATGGAATGAAAGACGTGACGAGACAAAGAATACGAGTCTTCACTTCAGAGACTGAGAGCATTGCCATCGATATCACACTCGTGGGATTATGTCTATCATCATAGTGAAAAGGCTATAGTTCGTTCTGGTCTTAAGCCGATTAGTATTCTCCCTGATGAGGACATGATGGTACGTGCTGGTGATTTCAGGTTGGTCAGAATTGATAGCAGACACAACGCATTTTGTATCAATTGAACAAGTTCTATTGTGAAAAGAAATGAATGAACGAGAGAAGGAAAAACTTTGGCAAAACAAGAGTAATGAAACTGGCATACTTTAGAAATAGCAGTTTTGGAGATCCATTCCCCATTAGAGAAACACAACTAGCACAGATCGCATGATCAGAATTGGGATAGACTACTTATGCTAAACCATTACTTATTCATTTTTTTCTTCAAAAACAGAGCATTTGCTTATTTAAGCTGAATCTGAAAGAGATACTGGGCTTGACTGCAGCATCACTCCTCTGCAACTGTCTCGCACAACTTCGGCAACACGTAGTGATTCCTAGTGAAGCTGTAGAAAGAAACCAAGCACTCCTCTGAGTTAGAAAGCCTGGACAAAAGCTAGGATTTGCAAGGGGAACAGATAGATTTCCAACAAAAAAGGAGACAGATTAGGATTTACGTGAAGGAAACCCCACAATGTTACTGCGTTAAAATAAAGTCCTAAGAACAATTATTCATTCATTCTAAAAGTTTGATCATGGATATCAATTGAAAATAGCCGATGGTTAATTAATTTGTATTCGTCTAAATGAGCTTCATACCGATAAAAAAACTGAATATTTGTTCACACTGATTTAATAAAATATCATAGCAATGCTCGAGATTGTGCATCATGGACCACATGCTAGTGCAATATCTGTGAGGATGAGGAATGATAACTCAACTATTATCTCCTTACAGAATCGACTGCTTCTGTCCTGTTATACATTTTCAAAGTCCAATTCTGATTCTCTTATACAACCTGACTTTCCCGCACTTCATAGGGTCGAGTTTCGTCCATGTTCTCAAACTCGAGACAAGTTTTAATGATATTACATAAAGGTCCGTGCACAGCGGGGCATATGGTAGCTTATTACGGGTACAGACAAGAAAAGACGATCAACTATTACCTTCTATTAAAAATGCATGATTGATTCTATATTCTGCTTCATATTTTACATGTATGTTTGCACTGGCATAAGCAAAACTGTTAAATATGTCTTGAATTTTATGTACTCGGTCCGGTCCATGACCCGACCTGACATATTTTTGTGCGACCCGAAAAGTGGAAAGGAAATTGAGATTTGGTTCGCGACGCGAAGAGTTGGGCCGATAGGCTCAACCCGCAGCACCCAAGTTGGAGGAAGCGAACCAATGCGCGGGGGGTTCGGGGGCGTAGCCCCCGAGAAAATTTTCGGGATCCCTATTTTACACGGCGGCTAGGTTTTCTCATTGTAGAAGAGAGAGTTTTGTTTTCAGAGAGTTTCGGTGAGCCGTGAGGTTTTGTCGTTGTTTCGACTTCTGAAATTTTGTACTCTCTTTGATTATAGTGGAATTTTGTCGTGCCTCGCCCGTGGACGTAGATCACTTCGTGATCGAACCACGTAAATTTCTGGTGTTCTGTCTTTTCGTTTCCGCATCCATTTCCAACAAAAACTAAATATTTAAAACAAGGGAGAGGATAAGAAATTATCATATCACCTGTGATAATTCATCTTGTTCATGTAAACCCAGTGCAAAAAGCTTTTCCCTAATCTTTTGCAGTTGATTTGCAACACCGTTGATGCTCATCCGTCCTCTAGGCACGTCATTGGAACAAGCGACTCCAATATTATATACCATAACCAAACACTCTTGAAATATGTCATTGCTTTCAAAGAGCCAATGTTGAGGACTATCGGGGCCAAAACGACTCTCTCTTTCTAGAAGCAGAATCCGATCCGTAACTTCTAACACTCGTTCAGGCAAAGCCGCCTCGACAAAACTATAAAGAGTCAAATTGTCTCTGAATCTATTGTCGGTGGGACTCAATCCTATGAACATCTCTAGCAAGACAATGCCGTAACTATAGACATCACCTTCTCTTGAGACCTCGCATCCCATTGCGTACTCTGCCACATATTTTGACCATAGGGGAGATGAAAATAAGAGTGTTGATCATCAAAAAGAACATGGAGCTCATATCATTATAATTACCTGGTGGAGCATAACCAATTGTCCCTCTAAAACCCACTGAGCTCATCTGATTAGCTACAGTATCAAAGGACGATCCAAGAAGGAATTTGGCCAATCCAAAGTCACCAACATGTGCTACCATCTCAGCATCTAAGAGGATATTGCTTGGCTTCAGATCACAATGAAGGATGGGGAAGTGGCACTGGTGATGAAGATAATCTAGTGCAGAAGCAACACCAATAGCAATACTTATCCTCCGAATGAAATTCAACTTTTTCGAAAGCTCATTCTTGTGAGATGATGTTGTGCTTGGGTGTAGCCACTGTTCTAGGCTGCCATTGCCCATGAATTCATAGACTAAGGCCTTAAAATCATATCCTTGATAATCAATACTCGAGCAAACTGTCAATATTTTCAAAAGATTTCGATGTTTAATGTTTTTTAATGCCTCGCACTCGACTATGAAGCTCTTCAAAGCACCGTGACAGACTAAATGAAGCACCTTCACGGCAACAAGAGTTCTGCCATCCTCGAGAATCCCCCTATAAACAGAACCAAAGCTTCCAACACCGATCAAATTCGTTGAAGAAAATTCGTCAGTTGCTTTTAGGAGTGTTCCATAAGAAACATTCGGAGGTGAACCATCCATCGAACTTGGAATTGGTTCATTTACCTTCTTCTTCAACCGACAATGATAGATAGAAGCAAGAATAACAGCTACTACAAGAACTCCAAAAACAACAGAAGCAGACAATATCACTATATTGATTTTTCTGTGCTTGGAGCTTTTGGAGATGCAGTCGGGGAGGTGAAATTCTGGCAGTCCGCCACAGAGCTTATTGTTCCCAATAATAAAAATAGCGGTAGCATTCTTAAAGACTCCTTCACATGGTAGCATGCCTTCAAACTTATTGTATGATAAATTCAAAAGTTTTAAGGAACGAAATACCGATAAGAATTCTGGAATCTGACCTGACAAATTATTGCGTGAAAGATCTAGTTCTTCAATGCCTCCTAATAATTTGATTGATTGAGGAATCGACCCTTTGAAGAAGTTGCCCTCTAACCTTAGTGATGTCAATGAAGTGCAATCACCTAAACTACTAGGGATTCCACCAATTAACAAATTGTCCGAGATATCCAACGCAATCAAAGCTCTTAACTTGCCAACTTCTGTGGGTAGAACCCCAGTCAGATGGTTATGAGACAAGTTCAAAATGATCGCTAATGATGAGAGACCGAAGAGTTGTGGGGGTATAGCACCACTGAGATTACTATTCGACAGATCAAGCCATTGAAGAGATCGGCAGTTAGATAGGTGCGACGGAATTGTCCCGTGAAAGTTGTTCCCAGAAAGGTATAGTATAATCAACTTGGTTAGACTTCCCAAAGATGATGGTATAGTCCCTGCTAGGTTGTTATCACCTAGCACAAGTATCGCTAGAATTCGTAGATTCCCCAAATTTGAGGGGATAGCACCTGAAAGTTGGTTGAGACCCATAAATAATATTTCCAGTTTGACCAAATTCCCGATTTCTTCTGGAATTTCACCAAACATTTGATTGTCGAATACATAAAACTTTGTTAAAGTGGTGGATAAATTACCTATGCATTTAGGTAGCACTCCACCAAACTTGTTTTGGTTAATAGCTACCTCCTCTAACTTGGTGCTGTTGGTTAACGAGCAAAGGAAGCTCAAGTCTTCAGGCTTTCCCCTTCCAAGCTGATTTTTATAGATGAAAAACACACGAAGCTTATACAAATTTTCCAAAGAAGGTACTTTCCCAGAAAATCTGTTCATAGCAAGTTGAAGCATTTGTAGTTTCGTGCAATTTGATACTGATGGAGGAATCGGCCCCTCAATTTGGTTGTCGTAAACACTTAAAAAATCAAGGTCTAGGAGTTTGAGGCATATGTCTACAGGAAGAGTCCCATGTATCCGGTTGCCTCCAACATCAAATCCAATTAGCGAAGAGAGATTGAGTAGCGAAGATGGAATTGTACCTGACAATTTGTTTCCTCCCAAGCTAATCCTTCGCAAGTTTGTCAGGTGGCCTAGAACTTGGGGAATGCTCCCGCCCAAGTTGTTTAGGGTTAAAACAAGCGCCTCTAGTGAAGATAAGTTCCCAATGGTGGAAGGCACACTCCCGGTTAGATTATTATCATACAAATCAAATTGCTGTAGCTTCCGGAATGAACCGAGCTCTCTCGGAATTTCTCCGGTTAGTTTGTTGATCCCAAGCTTGAGGAGGACCAAGTCCGAGCAACCCGATATGTTTCTAGGAACTTCCCCAACCAATGAATTGTTGTGCAATCGTAGAATACGCAGGCGGCGCAACTGGCTGACTTGCGGAGGGATTACATGACTAAGACTATTGTTTTGGAGCCGCAATTCCCTTATGAAGCTGAGGTTTCCGATATGAGGAGAGATTAGCCCGGAGAGTCCTTGTGATGACAAGTCCAAGACCGTGACCCTCCGGTGCCTTTGGCCGCATGTAATGCCATACCATTGGCAAAACCCAATGCTATGGTTCCATGAGTTGAGCACGCCGAAAGGATCTGCGGTTATGCCGGTCTTAAATGCAAGCAGGGCATGTTTGTCTGTTTCATTGGTGGTGGAGGAGACTTGGTATAAGCACAGAGCAAGAGCAATACCGAGAAGCAAGTGGCATGATTGAAACGCAGCAAAACTAATGCTTGCGAGCTTCATTACTCAAAGCCCAAGGAAGGCAAGAAGAAACAAGAGGCAGGATCAGTGCCAATGGAAACTGTGAAGAGATTTATAACAAGGTGTGCATTTTTTAGGACGGCTTTTTGAAGCGCTGTTCTTCTTCATTTACTTCTGTTTCTTTTGTTAACCGCAAACAAGTCAGGAAAGTGAGTATTTTGACTCACTAGTCACAGATCACCATCTGCGTGTACCGCGGGGGCGGAATTCTTTCTTCGACCCAGTCCAATCCGTGTCCCGTACGAATAAAGCACTTCACCTTCAAATCTAAATGTACCTCGTACATGCTGCCTTTGGAAAAAAACGCAGTCGTTATAGTCAATAAATTTCGTCCATTTAATACTTTTGAACCGTAATTAGTTTCCATAGAATTGTTTGAAATAAAAAAAAATGTTGCTATAGTCGGTGGATTTTGTTATTGTAGCATAATTTCACGTAATTTTTGCAACGAAAATGTTATTCTCTTTAGGCGATGCATTCATATAATTTTCTCTCCCTGGTGGAGAAGTTGTTCCTAGTCACTTTAATCCTCAACCATTAATATCAATAGGTTAAGGGAATATGCATAGAAAGATGCACAAACAAACTTGATTTAGTTTTAAATTATAGTACGCTTACGTAATCTACAATATTTAATAAGATGACTTTATACCAAACACATTAACCATGAAAAGACACTATTTCATAGCATCAACGACACTAGATCCAAAGTAAGAAATATGATCGTGCATGTTGTCTCCAAATTGTTCTTCGTTAGACGTCACCCATATATCCATTAATTTGGTCAAAATAGGTGTCAATAGAAAACTATAGAATTATAACATCATAAAACGCGGAATCCTTAATTTCCATGTCGCTTTCACTTTTTGAAACGAGTAAATCTTCATTACATTTAGAAAAAAAAAAGCTTAAAAACAAAAGATACATACCTCAACCTTAATCTTCACTTTCTTCATAATCCATGGAAAAGGTAGCAAAAATTCAGCCATTTAAAAGATATGAAAAATTTAATTTATATATACATGTATGATACACTTGTTCTACCTTAGGACCTTGCAAAGGAATTGTTTACAAAATAACATTTTTAACATATTAGCAACGTAGATCGAACTTCTAAGAACATTTATTATCAGTGGTTTAATACTATTAAATAGAACTTCCAGAATGATGATACTGCTTTAATGAATATCAAGACATTGATTTATGTGATTTCATTGCAAATGAAATTTACAGTTGTCATCGCAAGTCTTTTTTTTATGCATTTGATACGGAAAAAAAATGTAAAACATTGTTATAATGCCAATACATAAATGGACAAACTTCTCTACAACTTATTTAGTGAAAAGAATCATAATAAGACAGAGAAAAGATTACCATGGTTACTAGGTTGGGCAATCTCCACGGGTAATTGCAATCATATTGAGACAAAGAGAGAGAGAGAGAGAATAAATGTGTGTTGTTGAAGCAAATGATAAGGAATTGGGATGCTCAACCACCGCAATGGATAAAATTGATCAGAAACTGGTACCATACTATTAAGTAACCATCAAAAAGAAAATAAAAGAAAAATAAAGGTATATGTACATGACATTAGGAAGATGTTTATCCCATAAAATCAAAATATGGTACCCACATGAGGAAGAAGCTGTGTAGATTTCCAAAGCTTAAAAATCGGGAGCTGGGCACACAATATACCTATTTTAATAAGGATTTAACACCCAGTTAAAAAAAGTCTATCAATTTCAATGTAAGTTTGGAAAAGTATGGCAATAATTGTCACCTATTTTGGCCGTTTTTTTTCTTCATATGAAATTATTATTTAATTTTAAATTACGAATTTAATAGCTTGTGGGCTACTTTGGGACGTATACTAGTTTATAAGGAAAAACGATAGTGTGCCACACACCGAGGTCCGCTTTCTAACTTTCCGGGTCTTTAAAGTCAATTTGAAAAGTCAAAAAACTCCAAATTGATATTCATGTGATAAATTTACCCTAAACTAATTTTTTTACCACCAAAAACCACAAACCGGTATATTTACAATAAATTTACCCTATATTAAACTGGATTAATACAATGAAAAATCACAAACTAGTGCATCTATGACAAACGAAGAGTAAAATCTCAAACTAGTACACCTATCAATTGCCACGTGTCATCTAACTCAGAAATTTGACAGTAAAATTTAACGAAAACTAACGGAGGATAAAATTATCACAGGTGTATCAGTTTGAATTTTTTGGTGGTCAAAAAATTAATTTTGTGTAAATTTATTACAGATATACTGATTTGAGGTTTTTTGTGGTAAATCCCCCAAATATTCATTGATCAACGATGCTCCAGATGCATATTGCGGGTAGATTTTTCTTGTGAATGATTTGACTTCATTTAACGATTTTTATATGCAGAAAAGAAAGAAATTGCACTGGATAACCATGATTACAAGTATTTTCTTGCGGACCGTTGACTGTTGCTTGGAGTTAGGATTCTCCAGTAATAGAAAATTGGTCTTTCATCCTTAGCAGCGTGGAAGTAAAGAATGCGAAATGCTTACGAGTACTGGAACAATCCTTAATTGTGAAATCAGACACACGATTATATCACCAGAATTGAGAAAGACTAATTCTACAAAAAAACATTGTTCTAAATATTCTACACGAGAAAGCTGAATCCAGAAACAGTAGTTTCTTATTCCAGACTACCATATCCGTGTCCCGAAATAGAGAACATTGCTCATTTAGGAAGCTTGTGACTGACTTAAATTTGCTCTGTTGCAACATTACTGATATCCAATTATTTCGTACATCAAAATGGGGATGCACATTGGAGAGCAATTCCTGCTCAAGCTGCAGAAACCAAACTCTCCTCTGAATTGGGAAACCTCTGAACAAGAGAACGTGAAATATAAATTTTCAATGAGAAAGGAGACTAGTTTGTTTTTTACGAGAATGAAACCCCACACACCGTCACTTCAGTAAAATGGACAGAGTACACAGCAAGAGGCATCCAACAATTATAATCAGTGATAAAATGAAGTTCGAAGTTCAGCTTCATTTCTTTTTGTCATGTGAGATCAAGAAAAAATTGAGTACAACTACTTTTATAGTGAAGAAGCTTTATCGCGAATAGTACTTTAAGATTTCCCATAGACCACAGTCGATTGATTTTTTTCCTTCTAAATCGGTATCAATACCAACAAAAGAACTTTATGACTAAGATTGACTCGGAAACGTGATAGCAATGCTCGAGACCCATGCATCATGGGCCTCACCGTAACTTTCGGAGCGCAGACGCTGAGGATTATTGGGGTCTAAATGACTCTCTCTTTGTCTTGACGCAGAATATGGTCCATCATTTCCTGCACTCATTCAGGCAAAACTACCGCAACAAAACTATAAAGAGTCAAATTGTCTCTCAACGTGTCATCGGTGGCATACAATCCCATGAACATCCCTAGCAAGAGAATGACGTAACTATAGACATTGCCTTCTCTTGGGACCTCGCACGTAATGGCGTATTCTGCCACACATTTAGACCATATTGCATATGAAATTAGGGGTGCGGATCATCGAAATATAATTTTATTGGGCAGCGGTTAGAGAGGATATAGATGAAGTCGGTGTATCATAGACACAAAGAAAACAACAAGATGAATGAAACCCAAAGAAAGAATATGTCTTGAATTTGAACTAGTAAATAAAATCCGACCCAAATAAAATATGTGGAAAAATATGAAAATTGTATCCGCGTCGAAGTCACGATCAAGAATAAAGATTGTCACCACGCTGGAATCAAGATAAGAATGGAAGTCCTCAACTTGGATTTTCATTGGGTGCAATACTGTCTTAAAATACACGGAATCTACTTCCCTGATTGAAGTTGGTTAAGAAACTAAAACAAGGGAAAGTTCGACGCTGGCCAAATAGGAGTTAAGACCCTCTGTACACGGAATTCTTTTCTCCGTGTTGAAGTCGGTCACTGATGGTTCCCTTTGACATGTGTCCATACAAGTGCGTGTATTACGGGATGGATGACTAGATGGCTCTCCATATGTTGACTTCGAGTCAACCAATGCCCCCAAACCCCAAGGTGCCCCCACTTTGGAAATAAAACCGAAGATTGATAGATTTCATGATCGAGACTGTTATTGTGGAGCCATACTTACCTTAAGAATCTGAGATTCCCAATATAAGGAGAGATTGATCTGGAGAGACCTTGTGATGATAAGTCCAAGACCATGACCCTCAGGTGCCTACGGCCACATGTAACGCCATACCACTAGCAAAACCCAATGCTATTATTCCATGAGTCGAGCACGCCGAAAGAATCTCCGGTTACGCTGGCCTTAAATGTGAGCAGTGCAAGTATGTCTGTTTCATTGGTGGTGGACGAGACTTGGTTAAAGCACAATGCAAGAGCAATGCCAAGAAGCAAATGGCTTGATTGAAACTCTGCAAAACTCATGCTTACAAGTTTCATGACTCAAAGCTCAAGGAAGCAGGTGAATATGAAAGCAACGCAAGAAGAAACAGGAGGCAGGATTGGTGCTAATGGATACTGTGAAGAGATTAATAAGAATGTGTTGGTTTTTCTTTTTGACTCAGTAGCCTTGGAACCGCTTTTTTTTCCTCTTTTTTTTTTTTTACTTAGTGGTCATTAAAGCGCCTTTTCCTTTCGATACGTAACGTGGGGTGGAATTCTAGCTTTTCTTCCTCTCTTTTTTTCTTTCACTCAGTAGTTTCTTGCCCCCTTGCCCTGACCAAAAAACAAAACAAAAAAAGAAAAAGCTTTGCCCCCTTCCAAATTAAAGAGAAATTACTCGCTCACTTATTAGTAAATATCTAAATAATAATTGAACGAGGAATGGCAAATTGAGCCTTACCAATAATGCCATGTTCTCGGTATTGTCCAAAAAACCTACCAATAATGCTCAAACCATGGATCCGCGAGCCTCACAAATTTCGATAGTGATGATTGCACGCGGTTCATAGAATCCGGGCAAGAGTATGCCCAGTATTAAGAGCGGAGATGTGTGAGAATCCTCACCGGTTGGGATTAAACTGGAGACTACTGCTTTATGACATAAAATGAAGACTCAAAAGGTCACCGCTTTGATACATCCCAAAGTTATTGCAAAAAAATTAACCTTGCATGATGAGATAGTGTTATGCCAACGAATCTCTGTGCTCCATGGACAAAGCAGAGGCAAAATCCTTCCATTTAAAAGTGGTTCCTCGTGATTGATTTGTGCTATGATATCCACTCCCTATCTAATGTACTTCGCATACAGCAAACAGAACCGCTCATATCCCAAAGAAGCACGACACAACCAGGAGCCACCCTGAACACCCTCAACATCAACTTGTTCTTTCCACATTGCTGACATCATTCATCATTAATTTGGTCAAGACAGACAGGTAGCATGTGAACAAGTCAATATGATTCGATAGAAAACTACATAATTACGGCATTGCAAAATGTGTAATCCTGAATTGTCTCTTTCGTTTTAAACCTGTTGAAATGAGCAAATCCCCATTACATTTTAAAAAAATAAGAACTTAAGAACAGAAAATACATACCTCAACCTTAAGCTAGGAGTGGCTGTAGTACCAAGATTACAAAGCATGTATGCAGCGTGTTGGAAGTGGCAGCACCCCAATGAACAAGTAAGCTGGGAGTGGCTGTAGTACCAAGATTACAAAGTAGGTCAAATCGCGCCTCTTTGTAATGCAACTAGACCCATTTGCTTCCATCTCTAATTTCTTCCCTTTTTCTTTTCTTCCACAACTGATTTGGGCTTGCCGTTATCCTCCAAGTATTTAATGATCGATGATGCTCGAGATGCATTTTGCCGGCAGATTTTATTGTGAATAATTTGACTAAATTGAACGACTTTTATATACAAATGAGAATAAAACTGCGCAAGATAAACATGATTACAAGTTTTTTTCTTGCGGACAGTTGACAGTTGCTTGGAGTTAGGGCTGTCCATAAGTAGAAAAGTGGTCTTTCAACCTTAGCAGCGTGGAGGTAAAGAATGCGAAATGTTTACAAGAATTTGAGCAATCCTTTTTTGTGAAATCAGGCACACACGATTTCATCACCAGAATTAAGCAAGACTAATTATACTAAACCATTGTTGTACCACCCTTGGCTTGAAATTAACCTTGGAGATATTCTACACGAGAAAGCTGAATCCAAAAACAGTAGTTTCTTATTCCAGACTGTCGTATCTGTGTCCCAAAATAGATAAACATTGCTCATTTAGGAAGCTTGTAACTGAATTAACTTTGCTTTGCTGCAACATTTACCGATATTTAATTATTTCGTACATCAAATTGGGGATGGATAATGGAGAGCAATTCCAAATCAAGCTGCAGAAACCAAATTCTCCTCTGATTTAGGAAACCTCTGAACAAGAAAGTTTGAAATATAAAAATTTCCGATAAAAAAAAAGAGACTAGTTAGGATTTGACAAGAATGAAACCCCACACAACGTCACTTCTTTTCTTTTTGTAAGATATTTGCGCAATTACTATAGTGAGATCAAGGAAAATCTAAGAACAATTACTTATACAGTGAAGAAGCTTTATCGCGGAAATTACTTAAAGATTTCCCAAAGGCCACGGTTGGTTGATTTTTTTCTTCTAAATCGGTATCAATACCAACAAAAGAACTTTATGACTAAGATTGACTCAGAAACATCATAGCAATGCTCAAGATCCGTGCATCGCCGGACTCACCGTAACTTTCGGAGCATTACTTTCGGAGCACTGACGCTGAGGACTATTGGGGCCTAAATGACTCTCTCTTTCTCTTGACGCAGAATATGGTCCATCATTTCCTACACTCATTCAAGCAAAACTGCTACAACAAAACTATGAAGAGTCAAATTATCTCTCAATGCATCATCAGTGGCATACAATCCTATGAACATCTCTAGCAAGAGAATGTCGTAACTATAGACATTGCCTAATCTTAGGACCTCGCACCTAATTGCATGTTCTTCCACACATTTAGATCATAGAGCAGATGAAATTAGGGGTGTTGATCATCAAAAAATAATTATCTTGGGCATGGTTAGGGAGGATATAGATGAAGTCGGTTTATCATATACACGGAGAAAGAAACAAGATAAAGGAAATATAAAGAGAGTGTTAAAATATGTCTCGAGTTTGAGCCAATGAATAAAATCCAATCGAATAAAATATGCAGAAAAAATTGTATCTGCGTCAAAGTCACGATCAAGAATAAAGATTGTCTCCGTGTGGGAATCAAGATCAAGAATGGAAGTCCTTACTTGGATTTTCATTGGGTGCGAGATTGTCTTAAAATACACGGAATACACTCGCCTGATTGAAGTTGGCCAAGAAACTAAAAAGAAGGGAAAGTCCAGCGCTGGCCAAATAACAGTTGACTCTGTACATGGAATTATATTCTCCATGTGGAAGTCGGTCACTGATGGTTCCGTTTGACTTGCGTTTAAACAAGTGCGTATATTAAGGGATGGATGATGGATCCATCTAGATGGCTTTCCAGATGTTGACTTCGAGTGAACCAGTGCCCCCAAAATCCTAAAGTCCCCCGCTTTGGAAAATAAACCGAAGACCGATGAGCAAGCGTTATTGATTAAGCTGGTCATTGTCGGTAATAAAGATCTTTCGACTAACAACAGCTTAATCAATTAAAATCATTTCAAAGTGCAACTTTGGCAGAAAAGGTGCACGCATATAACTTATTACTAATTTTGTCTCTATGAAAAGTGACTTTCCTTCCCAACTATTTTAAGTTAGTTACTTCCCCACGCTAATGGTTACTTTTTCTTTAGAGAAGTAAGTTTTAGTATATTGGTGGCCAGTAATTTCTTGATTTAATTAGTACTTTCTACCTTTGAAAGTTCCTTATCCATTTGATCAACGAATCCCCAAATGAAAAAGTGACCATCGATATGTCCATAATAAGTTTTATGCATACGTGCTTTGGTGCTTTCCACAAGAAGAAAAGAGGCGATTTAGTAACTTTACCAAAATGCAAAAATGAAAGTAATGACAGTAGTAAACTTCAGAAATAGCAGTGATGAAGAATTTGCACTTGCAGCCCTAAAAAATTCCAATGCACACAAGGTACCTTATTCTACTAAAGCATTCTTGGACAATTCATACTATGCTCATCAAGTGTCGATACGTGTCCTCGAATTGCCGCATGTTAGAATGCTGAATTCGAAAGGTATACATCCTTATTCACACACCAGTATTGCCTGTGCCTGTGCCTGACTGAACAAGAAAGCGTGACATATAATTGTCCAATAAGAAAGGAGACTAGTTAGGATTTCACAAGAGGGAAACCCCACGCAATGTGTCACTTCTTCTTTTTGTTCAATATTTACACAATTACTAAAGTGAGATCAAGGAAAAATTGAGAACAACTACTTTTACAGTGAAGAAGCTTTATCGCGAGTAGTACTTTAAGATTTCCCATAGACCACAGTCGATTGATTTTTTTTCCTTCTAAATCGGTATCAATACCAACAAAAGAACTTTACGACTAAGATTGACTCGGAAACGTGATAGCAATGCTCGAGACCCATGCATCATGGGCCTCACCGTAACTTTCGGAGTGCGGACGCTGAGGATTATTGGAGTCTAAATGACTCTCTCTTTGTCTTGACGCAGAATATGGTCTATCATTTCCTGCACTCATTCAGGCAAAACTACCGCAACAAAACTATAAAGAGTCAAATTGTCTCTCAACGTGTCATCGGTGGCATACAATCCCATGAACATCTCTAGCAAGAGAATGACGTAACTATAGACATTGCCTTCTCTTGGGACCTCGCACGTAATGGCGTATTTTGCCACACATTTAGACCATAGTGCATATGAAATTAGGGGTGCGGATCATCAAAATATAATTTTATTGGGCCGCGGTTAGAGAGGATATAGATGAAGTGGGTGTATCATAGACACAAAGAAAACAACAAGATGAATGAAACACAAAGAAAGAATATGTCTTGAATTTGAACTGGTAATTAAAACCCAACCCAAATAAAGTATGCGGAAAAATACGAAAATTGTATCCGCGTCGAAGTCACAATCAAGAATAAAGATTGTCACTGCGTTGGAATCAAGATAAGAATGGAAGTCCTCAACTTGGATTTTCATTGGGTGCAATACTGTCTTAAAATACACGCGATCTACTCCCCTGATTGAAGTTGATTAAGAAACTAAAACAAGGGAAAGTCCAACGCTGGCCAAATAGGAGTTAAGGCCCTCTGTACACGGAATTCTTTTGTACATGTTGAAGTCGGTCACTGATGGTTCCAGAGGTGGCCACGGTTCGGAACCGATCGATTCCGGTTCGTGACCAAGTATGAACCGGAACCGGCCGGTTCAGAATTTTCTTTTCTGTTTTTTTTTTCTTCCTCTGCCGGCCATAGCAGGGGCTGGCGGAGGTTGCCGGCGTCGGGTGAGGCCGCCCTCGCCGGCGTCGGGCGAGGGCTCAACCTCGCCGGCGTCGGGCGAGGCCGGCGAGGTAGAGCCTCGCCAAATGCAGGCGAGGCCGACCTCGCCCGACGCCGGCGAGGCTCGACCTCGCCTGCAACTGGCGAGGCCGGCCTCGCCAGTTGCCGGCGAGGTCGAGGCTGCTGGCCGCCTGCTGCAGGTTTCTTCTTCTTCTTTTTTTTTGTGGAACCGGGCCCGGAACCGGCGGTTCCGGGCCGGTTCCAAATTTTCTGGAATCGGAATCGGGCCCGTAGGCCACGGGCCGGTTCCGGTTCGGAACCGCGGGCCTAGTCAACGGGCCGGTCCTGGGTTTGACCGGCCCGGTTCCGGGCCAAAACCGGCCCGTGGCCACCTCTAGATGGTTCCCTTTGACATGTGTCCATACAAGTGCGTGTATTAAGGGATGGATGACTAGATGGCTCTCCAGATGTTGACTTCGAGTCAACCAACGCCCCCAAAACCCAAAGTCCCCCCGCTTTGGAGAAAACAAACCGAAGATTGATGATGAGGGAAGAAATGTAGGAAAAAGTCTTAAATTTATTGTATTTATCTCACTTTAGTTCTAAATTTTTCAATGATATCAATTTAGTTCTAAACCTTTTAATGTAGTGCCGATTCAGTCATTTTGGCTAATTGTGATCGGATATTATTGATGTGGACGCCGGCTAACCTACGTGGTCCGGCCGGTGTGGATCAGCTAGGGCTAACATAGATAACTTTTAATATTTTAATATTTTTTAAATTATTTATTTATTTCTTTTCTTTTCTTTTCTTTTCTTGCTTTTAGTGCATTGACTCGAGGAAGAAGGAAGGAAAGGAAAAAAGAAAAAGAAAAAGAAAGAAAAGGGAAAATAATAAAAATAAATAAAAAAAGCTCAAGCTCAATCACTCTCTCTTCCTCTCTCTCTCTCTCCAGACAAAAGTCTTTGGAAATATTCTGAGCATATCTTCGAGCTTGGGCCGTAGAACATCTCATTATTACATTGACCGGATTCCCGTCAGTTCGGCCCATGTAATTTTAGGGCTGGTTTGTTTGGACTTTCAAAAATTCATAAAATTATCTAAATTTTTAAAAGAATTGCAAAATCTATAAATGTTTATGTATTGTCAAATTCTAAAATTAGAAAACAATCCAACTACATGCACCACAAAAGTTGAGGAAAACGAAAAGTTAAAAGTGAAAATTACTCCAAACAAACTTGATTTATCATGTATGAGATATCGCGTTCGATAAATTCAAGTGAAATTTACGTAATGTTCATACAAAGGACAAACACTTGCAACGGGAAATTTTCTACAATACCATTGACCAAGATGCAGTGATATAAAAACGAAAAACACAATTATTAAATGATTACATTACTTCCACCTCGTTTAATCTCGTCAACCTAAAGAGCCCACCAAAGTATCAATTCCAAACTATGTAAAGACCTCAGATTTGGCTCCTCCAACACCCTAATCACAAACTTCTATCTACTCTAAGAATAATAAACCCAATTCACGAACTTTCTCCTTCTTCTTCGCCAGAGTTACATAGAAAAAGAAAGTAAAAACTGATTTCCAACCCAATTCGAAAACCCAAAGCCTTCGTTACCAAATCAAGAAACGTCGACGGAAACAAAACGGAGAACTTCCATATGTATAGATCTTTCAATTGGCGCAAGAAAAAGGCACACTCAGATCCAACCGCACTGCAATATTTATGAGCTAGAAGCCTAGAACTTCGGGAACGGAAGGCGCAAGGGTGACCGAGAGAAACAGGAGAAGAGAACTCCATTTGAGCGACGTCGGTGAGGGATGGCACGAACGTCAAAGTTTGCAGTTTTGAGGAGTCACCCAGAGGTCAGAATCAGGCATGGTCTTCTCTTTGCATGTAGTGTGTACGAGGAGAAATTCATAGGACTGGGGCGCAATTGTAACCATTGATTGAGTGAGACTCGCGTGTGTGGGCTCACATAATTAACGATTGCGATCTATCCGGCTTCACTTGCAAAGATTGGCCACATTTGAGTGTGTCCACTTATGAAGAGTAAATTCCATTTTTTAGTCAGCAAACTTCAATAGATGTTACAATTTGTCAATCATATTAGTGGACCTAAATCCGCTAATGTATAAACTGAATTAATATTCCCTTGCAGTTAACGTACTCTCATTAAAATTTGAATAATTTCTTGATAAATTGCTTACGCGACAATCACGCGACATTAGCATACAGTCGAAGTCAGCTCAAAGTGAAAAGAAAATTAACATGGGGTATCCACTTAGACTCTATGACACATGCCGGTCATGTCTGTATTTTCTACAAAAATTTGCTGAACTCCGATCAAAACACATTAATTGCAAATGTTGAAAATTCAACATACTGGGGGGTTAAAATCAAAGTGCAATGACCTCATCCTGAGATACATAAAACTTCATGATGAGGCTTTCAAAGCAAAAGCTAGCTCGAAGTTGGTTTTGCTAAGCTCCTGCCTCCTGGGTTGTGGTTTTAACTTGAAAATTAGTTTTTTAAAGCTTCAACTCCTTTCGAGAATTCTCTTCTAGTTATCAAAGCTCTTTCAAAAGCTACAGATGAATTTCAAGGTAAATTTTGGTCTGGGTCACCATGCCCGGCCGAGCTTTGTTCAGGTATGTGCCAACCATCCCAGCACAATTTGGATGCCGATGTTTATGGAGTTTTGGTCATTGGAAACTTAGAGCGCTGGGTAAGGAACGAGCCGTGACAAGACGAAGAATATGAGTCTTCTCTGTCACATGCTTCAAATTATTTCCATCGTCATGATGAAACGCCTAAAGTTTGTTCTGGTCTTAAGACGATGAGGACACGATCATATGTTTCGGTGATTTCTGTTTAGCTAGAATTTTTATTAGACACTGGCAGCACAGTTTGTAATCCATCAAACAAGTTCTATCGTGATAAGAAATGAATGAACGAGAGAAGGAAAAATTTTGGCAAAAAAAGATTAATTAAAGTGGCGTACTGTAGAAATAGCAGCTCTGCAGATCCATTCCCCATCAGAAAAAACACAAATAGCACAAGTTGCATGATCAGAATTGGGATAGACTAGTTAAGCTAAAACATTATTGCGAAGTTCCTGCTTCACATATCAATCGCCCAGATCTGTTTCTCGATTTAACGCATACGAGGAAGCTGAAGCTGAAAGTCTTTTCTTCTCCAAACTGTCATTTTTTTTTGTTCCCAAACAGAGCATTTGCTTTTTTAGGTTGGAAGCTGAAAGAGATACTTGGCTTGACTGCAACATCACTCATCTCGAACTGTCTCGCACAGCTTCCACGACGCATAGCGATTCCTAGTGAAGCTGTAGAAAGAAACCAAGCACTTCTCTGAGTTAGAAAGCCTGGACAAAAGCTAGGATTTGCTAGGGGAAAAACATAAATTTTCAATAAAAAGGGAGAAATGTAGGATTAATGTGAATCAACTACCGCACACCGTTACTGCGTCATGTAAACTTCAGAGGACAACTATTCATACATTAAAAAGGCTTGATTATGATATCAACTGAAAATAGCCGATAGTTGATTAATTTGTAGTCGTCTAAATGAGCTTCATACCCATGAAAGAACTGAATATTTGGACTGATCTTCTAAAATATCATAACAATTCTCAAGACTCTGCATCATGGGCCATACGCTAGTGCAGTAATCTGTGCAGATGAGGAATGGTAATCAACTATTATCTCCTAACAGAAACGACTGCTTCTCTCCAGTTATAAATTGTCCAAGTCCAATTCGGACAACCTTTATGTGGCCCGACTTTCCCGCGCTTCGATTCGGGTTGGATTTCATCTATGTTCTCAAACTCGAGACAAATTTTAGCAAATATTACTAAAAGGTCTCTGCACTGCAGCACACATGCTAGCTCAATACATATACAGGTGAGGATTGACAATCAATTATTGCCTTTTAATGACAATGCATGATCGATTCTCTATTCTGCTACAGATTAACATGTCTGTTTGCACAAGCATATGCAAAACTAAATATTTAGGACAAGAGAGGGGTTAAGAAATTATCATATCACCTGCGGTAGTTCATCTTGTTCATGTCAACCCAATGCAAGAGAGCTTTTCCCTAATCTTTTGCAGTTGATTTGCAACACCACTAATGCTCATCCTTCTTCCAGGCACTTCATTGGAACAAGCAACTCCAATATTATATACCACAATCAAACACTCTTGAAATATGCCATTACTTTCGGAATGCCAATGCTGAGGATTGTTGGGGTCGAGACAGCTCTCTCTTTCTTGGAGTAGAATGTGATCCGTAACTTCTAGTGCTCGTTCAGGCAAAGCTGCCGTGACAAAACTATGGAGAGTCCAATTGTCTCTGAATCTCTCGTTGGTGGGACTCAATCCTGTGAACATCTCTAGCAAGAGAATGCCGTAACTATAGACATCACCTTCTCTTGAGACCTCGTGTCCCATGGCATATTCTGTCACACATTTTGATCATAGTGCATATTAAATTAGGAGTGCTAATCATCAAAAAGAACCTGGAGCTCATATCATTATAATAGAAAGTAGAGAGATTACCTGGTGGAGCATAACCGATTGTCCCTCTTAGACCCAGAGAGCTCATCTGATTAGTTACAGTATCAAGGGATGATCCAAGAAGAAATTTTGCCAATCCAAAGTCGCCAACATGTGCAACCATCTCAGCATCTAAGAGAATATTACTTGGCTTTAGATCACAATGAACAATGGGAATGTGGCATTGGTGATGAAGATAATCCAATACAGAAGCAACATCAATAGCAATATTTATCCTACAAATGAAATTCAACTTTTCCAGAAGCTCATTATGATGAGATAATGTTGCATTTGGGTGTAGCCACCGTTCTAGGCTTCCATTGTCCATGAATTGATAGACTAAGGCCTTAAAATCATTCCCTTGATAATCACTGCCCGAGCAAATTGTTAGTATCTTCAGAAGATTTCGATGTTTGATGTTCCTTAATGCCTCACACTCGACCATAAAGCTCTTCAGAGCACCGTGACGGACTAAATCAAGCACCTTCACGGCAACAACAGTTCCACTAACCTCAAGTATTCCCCTGTAAACAGAGCCAAAGCTTCCAACACCAATCAAATTCGTAGAAGAAAAACCGTTGGTTGCGTTTAGGAGTGTTCTATAAGATACGCTTGGACGTGAATCATCCATCGAACTTGAAACTGGTTCATTTACTTTCATCTTCAACTGACAAAGATATATAAAAGCAAGAATAGCAGCTACTACAAGAACTCCGAAAATAATAGAAGTGGACAATATCACTGTATTGATCTTTCTACTCTTGGAGCTTCTGGAGATGCAGCTGTGGAGATTGAATTCTGGCAGTCCACCGCAAAGCTCATTGTTCCCAATAATAGAAGCAGCGGTAGCATTCTTAAAGACTCCTTCATGTGGTAGCATGCCTTCAAACTTATTGTACGACAAATTCAGAAGTTTCAAGGAACGAAATACCGATAAAAATTCAGGAATCTGACCTGACAAATTGTTGCATGAAAAATCTAGTTCTTCAATGCCTCCTAACGATCTGATTGATTGAGGAATTGACCCATGGAAGAAGTTGTCCGCCAACCTTAGTGATGTCAATGAAGTGCAATCACCTAAACTACTTGGGATTTCACCTACCAACAAATTGTGCGAGATGTCCAACGCAGTCAAAGTTCTCAAATTTCCAACTTCTATGGGTAGAACTCCAGTCAGATGGTTATGAGACAAGTCCAAAACGATCGATAATGATGTGAGACCTATAAGCTGCGGGGGTATGACACCATTGAGATTGTTATAAGACAGATCAAGCAAATCAAGAGACCGGCAGTTTGATAGATGTGAAGGAATTTGCCCATGAAAGTTGTTCCCACCAAGAAATAGTTCAATAAGCCTGGTTAGATTTCCCAAAGAAGACGGGATAATCCCTCTCAGTTTGTTACCAGCTAAGCTCAGTTTCGCTAGATTTGCTAGATTCCCGAAATTTGAGGGGATAACACCTGAAAGCTGGTTGCCATCCATAAACAATACTTCCAGGTTGACTAAATTCCCGATTTCTTCAGGAATCTCACCATTTATTTGAGTCGTGTGTGCAACAAATGTTGCGAGAGTAGTGGATAAATTACCTATGCATTTAGGTAACACCCCACCAAACTTGTTCTGGCCAATATTCAGGGCCTGTAATTTGGTGTTGTTGGTTAACGAGCAAAGGAAGCTTAAGTCTCCAGGTTTTCCACTTCCAAGCTGATTTGTAAAGATTAGAAGCCAATGAAGCTTGTGCCAATTTTCAAAAGAAGGTACTTTCCCGGAAAATTTGTTAGATGAAAGTTGAAGCGTCTCTAACTTTGTGCAATTCGATATTGACGGAGGAATCGGCCCCTCAAGTTGGTTCAAGTAGGCACTAAAATATTCAAGATTTGGGAGTGTGAGGCCTATGCCTGCAGGAAGAGTCCCTAGTAACCGGTTGTCTCCGACGTCAAACTTAGCTAGCAAAGAGAGATTGAGTAACGAAGATGGAATTGTACCTGACAACCTATTATGTCCGAGGGAAATCTCTCGCAAGTTTGTCAAGTGGCCTAGAACTTGGGGAATGCCCCCGCCCAAGTTGTTTGTGGACAAATAAAGGACCTCCAGTGAAGATAAGTTGCCAATGGAGGATGGCACACTCCCGATCAAATTATTGACAGACAAAGCAAACTTCTGTAGCTTTGGCAACGAACCAAGCTCTGCAGGAATTTCTCCAGTTAGTTGGTTGCCTCGAAGAATGAGGGCGACAAGGTTAGAGCAACCCGATATGTTTTTGGGAATTTCACCGACCAACGAATTGTTGTCTAGTCGTAAGACATGAAGGCGGCGTAATTGACCAACTTGCGGAGGGATTTCATGATAGAGACTGTTGTTTTGGAGTAACATTTCCCTTATAAAACTGAGATTCCCAATATGAGGAGAGATTGATCCGGAGAGTGCTTGTGATGACAAGTCCAAGGCTGTGACTCTCTGGTGCCTCCGACCACACGTAACGCCAAACCACCGGCAAAATCCATTGCTATTGTTCCATGACTTGAGCATGCCGAAAGGATCTCTGGCTATACCGGCCTTAAATTCGAGCAGTGCGAGTTTGTCTGTTTCATTGGTGGTGGACAAGACTTGGTTAAAGCACAATGCAAGAACAATACCAAGAAGCAAATGGCATGATTGAAACTGCGCAAAACTCATGCTTATGAGTTTCACAACTCAAAGCCCAAGGAAACACGCAAATATGAAAGCAAGGCAAGAAGAAACAAGAGGCGGGATTGGTGCTAACGGAAACTGTGAAGAGAATTATAAGAATGTGTCGATTTCTCTAGACAGCTTTTGCGAACCTGGACCCAAAAATATAAAGAAAGTCAATGTGAAACGGAGAAATTATAGAAAAGTTGGAGTCTAAAATCAAACGAAAGAGACTTCCAGCTTTTGGCGTGGTCGTCACTTGTCAGAATGGAGCCATTTGGATGTAGGATTCACAAAGGACTCCTGTGTCTTTTGACTTATGAGAAGCAACAGCGTATGCGGTCCGGCTGATTTATTTTCCATGGGGAGTTCACATTAGCTTATGAGGTATAATTTCTCGATTTCTCTCGAACCAGATAAAATATTGTTTTTAATAGACAAGGAAAGATATGGACGTTATGCAGCATCGTAGATTACATTGTTCACATATTGCGAAATTTGCGTCGAGCTCCTCGGAAAAAACTGGCCCCTACAGCCTTTCTACAATGCCGTGGGCAAAAACCAAGGCACAATTATTAAACTCATCATTAGAGGTTGAATGATTGACGATGATCGTTAGATATTTATTGACAATCATTATCAGTTACTGGATCAACGGTCGCTTTTGTTTTATCCCGATAACTTTGTTGTGAATTAGCCCACAACATGGCAAAAATGCCCATAAATATTTGCATTCAGTGAGATAAAATGAAAGCTCGCTTTTCTTATTTTCATTTGGATATTGTTTCCAATCATCTCCTTTTCCCATCGTCGTTTTCTTTCTCTTACACGACAATGAAGGCAGAAATTTTGACAATTCTCACGGAATAAGAGTCGAGCCCTTGCTAGATCCATGAGGGCCGCCCTTGCCCGGGCCGCAAGGATAAAACCCTTGCCTATGGCGCATCGCCAGCCACAGGCAAAAGGAAAAAATCAGAAGAATTTTTAAAAAAAATGCAATAATTGTTCAGCTCAATGCTGGCCACTCCACGTAGAATGGCCAGCGGCCAACCGGTGTCCAAATTAGCGATTTTTGGCTAAAATTGGCTAAAATGACTAAATTGACAAATCAATGAAAAGTTTAGAAATAAATCGACACAATTGAAAGATTTATGACTAAATTGTCAAACCGTCCAAAGGCTTACGACTAAATTGGCACAATTAAAAGGATTAAAACTAAATTAACCACCGTAAAATAGGTTTAGAATTTTTTAGATAATTATCCCAACTATGTGATATTATGGCTCAACCATAAAACTCTAATCGACCCAACTTCCTTATTATATATTTATAGACCCTCAATGAATCGTTGACGCTTTCAAATTGCCGGAGTAGATCATCCCTCACCGATGTTCCTGGTTATTCTTGGCTTGAGAGAGAGATTATCTGGTGAAGAATAACCAATTGTCCCTCTAAGACTCACTGACCTCATTTGATTAGTGAGGAGAGAACTAGGAACTGGACCGGTCTACGGCGATGGAAGTTTGCTCAAACTTCTTCGACCAGTCGACCTGCATTTCTTGTTGGTTTTAAGTACCTGAAGACGGCCTCCTCTTGCTACTTAAGCCAATGAATTAACTGCTCCACATTACACTAATTCTCTAATATGGAATGTTTTTTTAACACAATTCACACGTGCATTTAAGTGGTTGGAAACATAGGCATGGCTAAGGAGGGTCGAAAAATGCTCGACGGGAAGGCTCTGGCTTGGTATTGGCTATTGCGTGATAGGTGGCTCAACAGACATAACTGCGACAATTTCACCAGCGACAAGGTGAATTTTGTTTATTATCACTGCGCTGGTCATATTTCCACTTCGATTTTGTTTATTATTCACTCCACCTTCACTTGCATTAGTCGTTAAAATCAATTAGTCTTCAAAATAGACACATCAACATTAGGCCGTCTCAGTTTCCATGTATTCTCTGAGAAACTATACATCATTATTGACTATGATACGCAAAAGGAAAAGACAAAAGTAACACAATCACTAATATGACACAACACAATTCTCTATGCATACTGGTCAATATCACTAGAGACATGAAAAACATTCACAGAGATCGAAACAACAATCGATGCATCCAAAACAAGCAAGGCCAGTGCAGAGTTGCGAAAGAACGACTGCGCACCGGTCATTCACATAGGAGCAAGTTTGGATGAAGCACATGCAACAGATACGATCCAGCAGCATGCTGCAACAGTTCGAAGCTGCCTTGACCAAGACACCCGCACTATCCGATGGATTTTCTTCAAATACTGGTGGAATATTTTTCACTGTTGCAGTCAAGTTACCGAAGCCTTTACCCAAACTTCCCAGCAAAATTACCCTCTGGCCCTTTAATTCCAGCATCTTATTGAAGTTCACTTTTTCGGGCACCTGCTTTAAAGCGAAGATAATGAACTTATGTTGATGAAGAGAAGCAGAGATTTGAAATCAGCTTCATCACTTCTGATATATTCCAAAGTTTGCTACGTATGAGTACATAAATGGGATTGAAGAATCTCAAGATGAATTTGGTTAAGACAGAATTCAGTTCTTATTTTCACTATAAATGTTTAAAAATGTGTATATATATCTAATGATTTTCTTGTATTTAATTTTCACTTTTAGAACATGTCTGGTACTATTAACAGAATATCTCGTCTGTTTCTTGTCCTATTTAGGATTTAACATCTAGTCTTTCCTGAAATTTCAATTTCCTTCCTCTTCCCTTGCAAACCAATGAAAACAAAATTGTGTTGCCTTATTTCAAAAGCAGGGGAAGCCGGATTCATTTTGACCACTTTCTGTTGTCATTGGAAATGAAAACAGCAGAACTAGATGCAGTCTAAGTTTTCCAGATGAAACCAAAAACCACTCTGTATATATAATAAAAAGTACAGAGGTAAAAGGATACACAACAGACAGACTATAGAAACAAATGTAAAAACTTGGGAGTTCTGCAGGAGTCATACTTATTTAAATCAGGTATAGCAAAAACAAATTTTTTTTGGCCTGATGCGGTATTTGTATAAGCGTATAGGACAATGGTAGAAACTACTTGGTCATATAGTCCTTAATCATACCTCTAGTATAATATCAGATGTTATTTTCTCACGAACAGTTTCGAGTAAGATCATGCTCGTATACTCCGATGGAACCCGTGATTGTATGCTCGTTCTTGCAACCTATAATTAGACAGCACATGAAAATGTAAGTAAGCTGAAAGTAACAGTAGCATGAAAATGGTCATGATGCCAATCCATAGTTGCTGCCACGCTGCAACATACCATGCACTTATATTATGAATTAACCAATTGAGAGGCCAATTCAGAAAATTTCTGTATGACTAGATGTTATTAACTAAACTGTCTTAGCAGGAATTCTGGGTATAACAGGTGTTAATAAATAACAATTGATTTTTCTGGTTAGAATGATTTCGTCTCGAAAAGGTAAATTTGTCTAAGAAACCCTTTTTGGAAAGATGTCCCCTTCCTGCAAAGTGTCATCCAGTCAAACTCACATCTAGATTAAATCCTTCCATGCTATAACAAATTTTATGCAGTTCAATGAGGTTAGAAACGAACCTTCTCTGCAAGCTGTATACTCTTATGAAACCAAGCCTCTGCTGTGAGGTCATCAATTTGTCTCTTTGCAAGTATCTGACAGAATATTCAACAAAGAACTCAAAAAAGTGAATGTCATTCTAACATCTCCAATAATATACATTCTCTAAACAAGATTGATTTCAGGTGAAGCTTGGAGGCATAAGAGGACCAATATAAATATAATAAAAGTCCCTATTTGAGGCATCATCAACAAAATTTCTGCCGCATTTTCGTTAGGAGAAAACAATCTGGAAAAATATGGATTGTAATAGAAAGAAAGGCATCATGGTGAGCTTTGCATCAAGTAGGTCATTACTCATTAATCAAGAATGTTAGACTTTAAGTTTGAAGTGTAAGTGGGGCGGACAGCATCCTCTAGAAACTCCATAGCAAACTTAAGAATTTGCAAGATATTCATTCATCCAAGAGTATGTATTTAAGATCAAACATTACTCTGTCAACAGGTACATCCTTCACATGTTGCACTTTCAGATCTATCGTGCAGACGCTCCTATCTGCCAGAACACCACTAACTCTTGCAAGCTCTGGAAACTTCCCAGAAAATCTGCCCAATACAATTAATGGACTTCCCGATGAAAGGTCTGGAATTTGAGAGGGATATATCTGTCAATAGAATGGAAAGCACCATATGGTCACTCTGTCAGGGATGCATCTTCTCTTAAATGAGTAACTTGCGATTCTATGAAAACAGAGAATCGCAATTCCCAACATTATCACTCCTCAAAAGCATTCATATCTGTTGGTGATTGGAATTTGGAATTGAACAGTTTCTTGGAGAGGAAATTATTACCTCAAGTGAATCAAGATTTTCCAGAGCGTCCACGGCAATATCAGCCATCATGATTGACAATGCATTAGCAAGCCACCTTTGCATTCTAAGTTCAACTAACTCTGCTCATGTGAAAAGAACCAGAAAAAACAAAGACATGATTAGATTTTTTGCCTTCAAAGAACTTCACAATTTTAATACCCATAGATCTTTATTTGGACTGAGCAGAGATTGGAGAATCCTAACACCCTTTAGACAAGCTCTATTATTGCCCTTCTGGATTAAAACAACCTCATGTCAGAAATCATGTAGGTAAAAAGACCATCCGACTCTATTGTTCTAGAGCCGGATGGTTATCAACTTCTCCATTTTCAGATATGAACGCTTTTTCCACATAAGATAGTTCCCAACCCCACTAACATTAGCTGATACAATTGAATTGTTTCAAAGGTATATTAAACTGTAAGAAACTTCATACACTTTGAAACAAATAAAAAAAAAACAGTTACCTGCATCATAGGCAGCATCATGATAACCCCTTCCAATATGAGAAAGCATCTGGAGAAAGTAATTGTTGCAGTATGCACCTGGAAAGAAAATCAGTTTGCAATAATCAGCATAAATTGGTACACCCCTCTTATATGGTTCCACCGCAGTATGTCTTTGGCAACAAATTGCAACTTAACACAAAGCCTAACCTCACAATCATAATGATTTTATAGGTTCGTATTATAGATCTAAATTCAAGCAGTACATATATAACATGGCAATAGCTTCATCAAAAATTCTTTGGCGGACAATTTCTGATAAAGTCAATTAATATAAAAGCTCTCCTCTTGATGTAGTCACCCATAGATTATTTAAAGTATTATGATATAGCTCAAAATTGACAATTTTCAATTTCATGTATGTCTGACTTAATGACTGCATCTCATACAAGGAAGCACACTTAAGTTATTGTCCTTTATGGGTAAGTATGAACTGATTCTCTTAATGACAGTTATCATTAGATGTTGCTCTTCTGATTACATAGTTTGACTGCCAAGTGATGAATGAATTGTCATTGAAAGATAAAAAGTAGCGGTATGCTTGCGATGTTCCCACAAATGAATGCACTCCAAATCCTACATTCATCAGGTTTCTTGCTTGCATAATTACACAAGCACTTATATTCCTTTTGCTGCAGTGCTTCACACAACTCTAATCTAGAAACTTGAGAGCTGCAACCAATGCTTTATATGTCACCCAATGCAAAAGTGATCGACTTTGATACTCTTTTTGTACTTTATTAAAGATCTCTTACCTATTCCAAAGGTGCATATGCGAGGACAAATTGGTAGTCCACTTGAGCAATGATCTTTCACTTTATTGCAGATCTCCCGCTCATTTTCAACAGCCCCATCCGTGACTAGGATAATGAATGGCATCGAACCAGTGGTTTCCGCCAACAAGTTCATTGCCTGCAATTGAGTAGATAAGTCAGTATGGTAGGGAAGTATTCTAAACTACTAAGTGAAAGTGACAAGCCAACTATAAAGTGAGAACGGCATTAAAGTTCTTCATATATTTAGAATTCAAGCACCTTCTAGTGGCAACGGATGTACATGTTCAAACCTGTTCTAGAGGAAACAAGATGTCTGTGCCACCATTAGCTATAAAGTTGGCACTAATCCACTGGGTCGCATTTGAGATTGCCTCTGGTGTTGCTGGCTCCATCAACGAGGAGAATAAGTGAACCTCATTGTTGAAAGCTATTATGTTGAAAGAATCCTGCTGTGTGAGCCTTGAAAGCGATTCCAATATTACATTCTTTACATTCATCAGCAGGTTTTCCATGCTCGCACTTATATCAATCACATACACAACTTCTTTTGAATAGACCTGTCAAATGACTACATAGGACTTAGTAAACCAACAATACTAATGCATCTGTTCACAAAGAGTAGGTCGGAACACTGCACGTTCTTTACATAGCATGCTCCAGCTTGCATGGAATCAAACGAGGAACCACTACTTCATGCAGACGAAAATTTAAATTCTTATTATTGACAGTAAGTTCAAGAATGAGTCACTGGTCACGTTTTATATTATCCTTTCAAATACGTTTTATATTAGGTTTTTCTTACATTTCTTGTCAATGTTTTTAACTCAGCATTTTCACCACGTTCCTAAATGAGTGAAAAGGCAAGTTGTAGCTTTCACTATCACAACCAGCATAGGAGACCGACAGGAAGTTTATTCATTATGATATTGAACACCAACTAGATTGGGAATGAAAGTAATATTCCTAACACATATCCAAGCATAGGTATATTAAATATAAGTAAATAGAAAAAACCTAACTAACCTTGCCACTCTGGTTTTTTCCGGGGTAAAGATAGAAGCAGAAGAGGTCTCGTTGATCAGTATCATGAAGAGATGGAGATTGCAAGAGCACACCCCCTGATACGTTCGTCGTTGAAACCTTTAGGCACGGGGAAGATGATGAGAGATAAGAACACTTGCATATCAAAATAGCTAATCATGGTAAAGAATGGCCCAGACATCTTTACATCAGACTTGGTAATATTAATTCCCACACGCCTTGCTATATTGAGGTCCTATATAGTAGTAGTTAAGAGAGAGAAAATAGAGGGTCATACGGAATAAGAAAATTTGAAGTCCTGACTCGACCATGTTGGAGCTTCTGCTTCATACAAGCAACTTAATTTACCAGCCTCGCGCCGCAAGTCCTATAAAGTCACAGTAATATCCTTATTCCAGCTTTTGGTTGGGAATCTTAGAGCATGAGAAAATTTATGGGACTCACCTTCAGCGGGTGGCTAATATGATTATGTAGCAGTTCTATGACAGTACCAGAGTTCACATTCAACAGCACCTTTTCTTTCTTGGGCATCTTCCTACTGACAGGATTGACATACGAAGGAAAGGTAAAAGGTATCCTTAAGCAAAGCTGGTATCCTTGATATGTCAACTTCTGAGACCAATTTGCCTTCACTGATATGGTTGACCCTCCAACAACCTACAAAGTTAAGATGGTTGGAATATATTAGTTTCACCATGGTTTAAAATAGAAGACCAACCTGATGCTGGAAATCAATATATTGAGTGGGATGGTGGAGAAAGATATAAGAGACTACCTGTGGAACTTTAAACGTGAAAGTCTGGGAATTCAAAAAGTTCCCCTCTTTAGCTTTTGCCACTTCGGCACTCATATCTTCCATGTCTTCCACAATGATCAGTTGACTGTTGTATGATCTTCCAGCAACATCTACCTCGATACCTAGAAGCAAACCCTGTTAGCCAAATCATGCTTCTTTTGAGAACATAATTAAGAAAAGAAGGGGTAAAAGAAAGTTTAGATGTTTACGAGTTTAGCACAATTATATAATTGGAAGATACCATCAGCACCATAGAATGCAGAAGTGGTAAATTTAGTTCTGCTATTCAATGTGCTTATATGATGCCACAAAAATATTACAAAATTTTTATTTGCTAGCTAGGTATAAGACAAGGTATCAAGGTTGAACTTCTATTGGCAGTTCCAAGTGGTCGCCAAGACATTGTCAGGAATAAAATCCAAGAAGTGAAAATGGTGATACATAACATTTGAAGTATGATAACAATAATTTCACCACAAAGAAATTGTAAAGAAGCGATAGCTTCTCCTATCACGAGGATGATCATGATCCGAGAAGAAGGTGTCATGGCAGTAGTCAAGGAGGTTCTGTCTTTGTTCCTTTGATTTGCAATGTTAACAGATGATCGGCACTTGTTTTAGGCTACTATAGATGGCCCTTGGAATAAAAGAACGATCATTGAGCATCCTTGCATCTGAATCTAATGTCCTTTGCTAATGATGATGTAGAAAAGTAATTTTCCTATTTTTAGTAACGTCATGTATATGGAAAACTGCAATGGAACCAATTAATACAAACAAAACATTGACATAGGTAAACACTGATCTTCTAGGACCATTTCTCCGCATGAATGTGACGAAGTGATCCGTCAGCTCATGCTTACTCATTTTGCCTAATCTCTATCTAAGCTTGCTTGACAGTAAATTATCTTCTAAATTGGGAACAACAGATATGCAATCATCGCGTCCTGATGCCAAAGTTCCTTTCTCCATTTTCTTCTCTAGTCCGTTCATCAAAATTTCTCCCAACAACTTGCCTCAATCTTCTGACTGCTTGTCTAGTCAACGGTTCCAAGAACCAAGGCAGCTTGGACTCCAACACATACTAATAGAAAGCACTGAGCAGCGTGCACATGGACGTGCTCTCAGATGCTAATTAACTTACATGATATAATAGACATATTCTGTATGAATTCATCCATTCCATATATATTTTCTAAATCACTGCCAATCAACCTGGAATCCGACCAAAGTCGTTAAGAAAAAAGAAACCTATCATTTTCACATGAAGGTATTAGATAAATAACTCATAAGCTAACAGCCGGCAGTAACAGAGGCCAGCTCCAGGAAAGCTGCCGGTGGCTACATGCCTGCCCTCGCCACCCAGATGGTCGGTGCAACTATGAACTGCTCTTATTTTCTAGTCTACGAAATTTTCATGAAAAAAATTCTTATTTTTCCTCCGTCCAAATCTGACTTCCGTGTTCCCATTAATCGTTAACCCCCATTTTATTCACAATTTCCATCTGTCGTAATCTTTCCATTATTCGCAGCAAAAGGAGTACGAAAACCTCAAACGAATTTGTCTCGGCATGGCTCCAAAACCAAATTGCACAAGCAAGTATCCAAACACACGACCAAAACAGATGCACGCTTCCAAAAAAAAAAATCCTTTAAAAAAAGTGAAGATGAACCCACTAAACTCGATCGTGACAGGTCACTAATGTATGAGAACATGTATGAACGGTGGAAATAAAGTCAACATAATATGAAAAATGGCTCGGTGAAGAAACAACGAGAGATGGCACAATAAGGATAAACGAAGATATCATTCTAAAGCTGACCGACAAATTCACAAGGAAAAGAGAAAAAGTTTGGAGGAGGCATGAAACTTTTGCATAACGAGCTCGTCACATTTTCAGACATGAGAAAGCAATTTCTTTTAGCAAAATCGATCCGAGCTATCTACCTGCTCTCCCATCGGTATCGCGACCAGACAATCGCACCTCCTGCTCGCCATGATGCAGTGCACGCGCCACCGCCCCGCGAGGCTCACGAACGCCGTGTCCAGGTGGCAATCCACCTCCATCGCGACCTCGTGCATCTGAAGCGGCACCAGCGCCGGCGGATCGCACCGTCCGTGCACGTACGGCTGGTAGCTCGGCACGTCCGGGTTGTCCACCGCGGTCGGGTCCGGCACCACGGCGTAGACCATCGGCGCCGTCGGGAGGTGGCCGCCCGGCGACCTCGACATGGCCGCCGGGTCCGGGGCCGGGGCCGTGGGGCCGCCCTTGCCGTAGTAAATCCGCTTGGAGAGCATGAGGCCGTAGTCGACGGCGCTGGCGAACTTGCTCGCCATGTCGCCGGCCGGAAAGGGAAGGTGGAGGAGAGCTAATGAGGGGGGAAGACAGAAGCAATGGCTATTGTACACAGATGGAAGTATGGGGATTTATAGCTGTGGTCCGGTCAGACAGGACAGAAGTGATGGCGAGGCTCTGGCTTTGGCGTTTGAGATTTTGACACGCAGTTGAAGAGTGAAGAAGACGACAGGTTGAGGTTGAGAGCTCGGGGACTACTACGTTTGTTTATGGCGTTCCGGCATGTAGGAACATCACACGTGGAACCCAATTGATAATATTCGGAAAAAGACCAGTAACTATTATTTCGGACAAACGAATTGGGTGATTAAGGGAGCAATAATAGTTCGCATTTTTTTTTCCTGAATTATATGTAATTCACGTTGTGGAAAGCAAAATTTGCTTAAAGACTGCCTAATAAGTGGCTCGATAATATTAAGTGATATGATATCGATGTGAGCACCGTTATTTTTTTATAATAATATAATTGAGTAATTCCAGTTGCTTTTAAGGTATGTTCGGATTGCTGTCGAACCGATCAAAAAGTCTCTTTTAAATATTTCCAGTCTATTGCCGAAAAATCATTCCGTTGAAATACAAGAGCACCATTCTAATATTCAAAACTTAACAAAAGATTTGAGTTGGCTTCTCGGTGTCATTATGTGTTTATATGTTAATTGTTATAAGAAGTTCCGGATATTCAATGTCAAGCGATTATAGGTAAATAAAATAAGAGTTTTAAGCTCCTAAAAATTTTAAGAGAATATGAAATATCGTGTGTGAATTACAACCACGCGATTGCTAAAGTTTCTTCGGAACTGGGCTATAGACTCTCCCCTCCAAAGCGGCCAAACCCAATCTCTTGAATTTTACGTTAAATGATTATGCCATTCTCTTTTTTGCTTTCCTTTAACTATGTTTACTTTCATCATTTTTTTTCCTTTTTATACACAATTTTATATAATAAAAAAATCTCTTAATTAGTCCATCCGATAAATGATTTTGACAGGAAACTTTTATTTAATCATTTCAGATCACGCTTTTTTATTTAAGCGAAACACTTTTTTTTTGTGTCAGAAGTGAAATACTGGTAAAGTAATCAATTATGGGTACTTTTGTCACAGTCGAAGATGTCCTTTCCTATATATAATAACAATAATAATAAAGTAATAATAATATTATTATTATTCTAATAAAGTGCATGTGATGTGGCTATGAATGGATTGTAGTGGGGATTGTGTTTGGTGAGGGCGTTCGTATCTGGACCGGACCGGCACTATATCCCCCACGCAGAGCATGATTAAGCGAACAAGTTAGGCACATGTCTTAGTTATGTTAAGCTAGCAACATTCTTTTCTTGGGATAAGCCGTTACTGTTGCCTTAAGTCAGGTATAACCCCTCTCTTAATGTCTACATGGGCCCATTAAGGAAAGGTTCCTAAGCACAAATTAGCGACGTATCAATTCCACAACTAACAAAGATAGGATCATATGAGGAAATGAGGGCACCTGGTTGGACGCATAGCTGCCACAGCTTTGAGTTTGACGTCCGATTGAGCAACTCTCTTTGAGCATTGCTGTTAGGGATAATAATATGTATAATTTCTAAACTTTGATTTAATATACAATGTGATTTATAAACTTTATCATTGAATATTTTAATATAATCTATGGGGGACTAGATTGAATATATACAAAAAACGCAAAGATCATATTGAATAAATTAATAGTTCAATATTATACATTAGACTAAAGTTGAGGGACTCCATTAAAAAAAATTTAAAGTTAGGAATTACATTGCATATTAAGTTAAAGTTTTGATACAATTTATGTCAATTACCCTTACTAGTGATGGACTTTGATAATTCTCTATGATTATGCTTGACTCGCATGAGAATGGTTAATTACATTTGGTTAATTACATACGCGATAATCATATCAATCCCGAGTCAGGGAGAACATGTTGACTGGTGGGAACACGTACGATGAGGCCGCGCGATTTGTGGACGGATCACGTCGCCGCGCGAAGGGAGGACCGAATCCGGGTCAACGCAAATCGGGCGCAATCGGGTCCGTTGATACTTGATGTGAACTTCGCATCATCAACCGGTCACGGTGCGTCTGGGCAAAGATTTCCTCCCCCCCACCCCCTCCCCCTTCACCCCAGGAAAGAGACCGGAGCGCAGAGGAAGCCAGCCAGGAAACGTCGCTGTCCGGTGGGACCCGCCCGCCTGTCTTAACAACGAGCAGAAGGATCAGCGAGTGAAGTTAATAAAAAAGCGTGGCAGGGCGATCCGGTGGATCGCGCACCGCGGTGGTCCCCCATCGGAATCCGAGGTGGTCCACCCCCCCCCCCCCGCCCTCGACTCGACAGGCTGGAGTACGAGGCGGGGTAAGTACTCGGTACCCTCTCCCCCTTGCGCCCACCGCCGTCGGATGCGCTCGGGGACGGGCCCGCTCGCGAAGCGCCCGCCGCACGATCGGCGGTCGCGTTTTTCCACGGACGTGGCCGGGGCCGGGACCGTCGATGTGACTATCGCCCCCACCCTTCTTTTTGTTTCGTTCCTCCGAAAGCTGCTTTGGGATCGCATTCACGGCGGGGACCCTTTTGACAAAAAAAAAAGTACGGGAGACCACCGTCCACATTGAAGTCATATCATGAAATTGCACAGATTATGAAAATGAGAATTAAAACAGATTATGAAAATTATTACCAGTTTCTCGAGAGCACTCGCGAAAAGGGCTAATTAAGGGAGCTCTTGTAAGGCGAAATCAATGATTCGGAATTGAATTGTTTTGTAAGTTCAATATTGGTTGCCGACGATGATACCGTGTGTGTCTACCGCACGGTATTCTTTCTCATCAACTTGGTTCCAGAGAAGGAGGTATTTTTGTGCGTTCAATATAATTCGCCGAAAAAGTACATTGGAAAATAAGCTTGTTACTACTAAACAATTAATTCTAAATGTAAACGCAAAATTCATCTGTGATCGATACCAATCAAGCATGTCTTGACAAATCACGTCACCAAATGTACAGGATATTTTGTGGTCCCCTGTGACCTAAAGTTATTTTGTCCAATTAACGTGTTTAAATCGTCGTTAGAGGCATATTCCTTTAATAGTGGAATTAGAGGCAAATAAGGATCTGCCGCAAATTTGCCTTAAGATACGATTAGGGACGGGTAAAAGCAACCATTATTCTACCTGCCTCATAATGTTGTAAGGACAACTAGACAGACAATAGAGGCAAATGATTCTGTCTCTATAGTGGCTTCTTATTATCATGATTGTTGTCATATCCCCAATAGTTAACCATAGCCAAATTCTCATTATAATATCCACGTCTAGGCATTAGTCTATTTTCTTTTTCCCTTTTGATTTTTCCCCCAAAATGAAAGAATCCTACCCGAATTTATCCGATTCATCAAATAAACAATTTTTTATTCGATCAATACACGGTGCAGATCCACTTTAATTTTATTGGTAAGCATTTGCCAGGTACCGGACGAGACAATAAATCATCATATCCTTGCTTATTATATGGGCTACCAAACATATCGTCAAGAGCTTATCAAACTCGTTAAATGAACGGGGACTTATCAAAGAGTGCAGAGACTTAATTTTCAATTTGCTAGATCTCCACCTGGGCCACAGCTTTAGAGACCAGAATAAAGTAGCAAATTGGGTCGTCAAAACCCGACTCTGCAACACTCTCCCTCTGAGCTAGGTTTTGACCCCCCCTCTACCTCTTAGAGTTTTACTATGTTATGAAGCTCAATCGATGTACCCATCTAGTTTATCTCCATGAATTGGTATGAGCTTTTCGTGATGAGAAAAAACAACTCGTTAAATGTCATTGGATCTTTTGTTAAGGTCTCGTGGACCTTAACAAATCCAGCAAACTCAAGTGATATAAAAATATATCTAGATTATATATATACACATTTATTGAGCACAAATGATTATGTACCTACAGCCACATAAATGAAGGCTCTATGTACCTTAATAAATCCAACAAATCCAAATAAATAAAGAAATATAAATCTAGATTAGGTGGGTATATGGTGCACACGTCATTCTGTACGTACCGTCACATAAACGAAGGCCCATAGGTGTATTCACCGTGAAAAACATTTCGTTGGTCCCGCGAAGAAAAAAAGCGCCACGAGAGTGCGAGAGATGGATACGTAATTAAAAGAAAGGGAAAGATTGAGGAAGCATTGAAAAGGTGATCAGGACCGATGAGAGACAGCGATTAGACAAAAGCAAAGTGATTTGTTTTTAACATTGAATTACTAAGTGGAGAGCAGACTGATAATGCGTCCCATTCGCTTTGGGTCAGATAGAGATTCATTCATTCGACGGAGGAAAAATGTTCATCGGGCGATGTGAAAGGCCGACGACCTTTGTCCATTAGTTTTTAATTCCGCGCTTTTTTTCGCGTGGCATGCAAGACTTCCCACTTGTGTGTATCCACACGGTGGGAAATTGGGAGTAGCTGTAACTTTCATGAATCAAGCAAAAAGAACAAAAGAATGAAGTTGTGGATTGAGATATTCAATTTTAGGAAAAACGATATAAGTGGTCCTGAAATATAGTCCATAAATTTTTAATATATTCAATATAGTCCATTAACTTTAATACAACATTCAATATGATTCCTGAACTTTTAATTTCATCTCCAAGATAAAAGCCAAAAAAATAAAAAAAAATTCATCTCCGGTGCCTTAAGGGAATGTTCATGGACTTATAATGTTAATTTTTCATCTTTTCGAAATCTCGCAACTCCATTAGTTTTGCTTTTGATTAAACACCAACGTACCCAAATCTACCAAAAAATGCCAATATCAACTTACAATTCTACGTGATTTTTTTTTTGTTCTAGATTTTTATCCAATAAATGTTCGAGAGAAAGTAAAAAGTCGGAAAAAAAGGGCTCGACGCAAATTGGCCCGCACAAAGCTTGGTCGAATCGAAACAAAAAAAGGTTCATGAAATAGTTGCGATTATGCTTAATCCATCCTTACCCGAGCAATAGCCTGGCCTCACCCATCCCCGCCCATTTGATTAAGTCTTGTGGGTAATGTTTAATATGTTGATTTGGCTAGTGATTGAGCAGCTGAATTGACGAAATCGCTCGACCAAAAAAAAAAATAGGCGAAATCGCATCGATATTATACCTCTCATTGCACCCATGAATCTTTTTTCCTTAATTACATCAAGTATTATATTCTTTTATACTTGTAATTTCACATGCTAGGGATCGCCTGCACAAAATTGCGCAACACAAAGCTATGGGAAGTGCACGATAGCCCAGGCCCGGCGATTGATATGGTCTGCTTTCTGGCTGGACCACGTGTTTCGTCTCCAGGTGTCCAATACCGTCAGCATAAGCCCAAGCCCAAGCCCATCTCATTTCGTTTTTCATGCCGGTTCATTTAAATCCGGTCCGGTCCTGTCGTTTGGGCAATTGGGCCGGTTGGCTTGTCGCCCACTCCAACTTTCTTCTCTTCGGAGGCGCACAAGCGCAAATCGAAACCGGCCCCAAAGCTACGAGTCGTTTTAGAGTCTCTCAGCGACCCTTTTTCCTCGCCACTTTTCATTTCGAAGCCGAGGCTGGGCGAAAGGTTTTTCTTTCTGCGCACTCCACCGGCGGAAGAAGAAGGAGCCATCCTCGAGGAAGAAGAAGAAGAACCCTAGCGACCGAGGAGAGCAGAAGAAGTCGAATCACCACCAGCAAGATGAGTCGCGGAAGCGGCGGTGGATACGATCGCCACATCACGATCTTCTCCCCCGAGGGCCGCCTCTTTCAAGTAGGTCCGTTCCACTATCACTCGTGCGTCGATTTTCTCTTCACGGTCTCGCCGCCCTAGCGGGTGGATTCGACGATCGAATTCGAGGTGCTTCTTCCGTTGCTTTGCGAACGACGGCCTTCGCGATTCCTTAGCCATCGCGCTCGGGGGCCACTGGCGAAATTAGAATTAAGATCTGCAATTTTGGTCGTCGATTTTTTGGTCGGAATGGAGCTAGATTGAGTGTTTTTGCGGTTTTCTGGTCTGGATATTGTGCAGAGTATGCTTTTAAGGCGGTTAAGGCTGCTGGAATCACCTCGATTGGTGTCCGAGGGCGAGACTCGGTCTGTGTAGTCACTCAGAAGAAGGTCCCGGTGAGTTTCGCATTTACTATGTTTTTTTATTTCCCCGACTGGTATTGAGCTTGAGTTCTCGTGTTTTCTCTGACATGGAGTTCTTTGTACAGGACAAGCTTCTGGATCAGACAAGCGTGACGCATCTTTTTCCTATCACGAAGTTCCTCGGCTTGCTGGCTACTGGAATGACGGGTTTGTTGCTCTCGATTTTTCGCTTAATTTCCTATAGGGTGAAAATTTGCTTGTCTGAGTGGTTGTACAAGCTTAAGAAATGGTTTTGTGAATTTTGGTGTCTCGGCAAGCGATCTTTGTATTGTGTGGCATCTGGAGAGCTAAGGCATGTGCATTAGCTCGTGTTGACAAAAATGCTTTTACCATTAGTTTCGTTTGTATGGTAAAGGTGCATTCTTCTCAAGGCAGACAAAAAGTTCGTTTGGTAGAAGAAATAGGATAGTTAGTTGCACGACTACTTGTGATAAGATAGAAAAGGTTAGAGCTACTTAGTGATGAGGACACATTTAATTGAATGTACCAGATAATAAATCAATTTTCTCTTCCTTACCAAAAAAAAAATCAATTTTGTCTGTATCATCTACAACATATACTCTACAATGACGATGGGCTACTGTTGTCTTGCATGTTAATCACATTAAACCCATGGAATCAATTATATTTTTTTCTCTGAAATTTGCTTTGTAACCTCTATGACTTTGGCAACGTTGTTTTACAGCTGATGCTAGGACCTTGGTTCAGCAAGCACGAAATGAGGCAGCTGAGTTCCGCTTCAGATATGGATACGAGATGCCAGTGGATGTATTGGCAAAATGGTTAGTCACATGTTTAAATAAAATGAGAAACTTGTACTATATAGTCAGTCTGATCCTGCAAGATTCCGGTATTGAGTGTATAAACTCATTTTTGGGAATGAGTAAGCAGTACTGCACAGTCATTTTTGGGAATGATTAAAGTTGTTTTGGGTGTCTGTTTGAGCTATAGCTGCTCCCCATTTGTAGACTTGGTGTATTGTCAAATGATGGAGAAGGGTTATATATCAAGACTTAGCTTTGCAGTTCATGTATTCATTTGTGCCCTTCCCTTCCCTGATGAAGGATATTTATACACCTGTGGACAATCTAAGTCGGCCCAGGGGTAGATGATTGTGTTGCTACGTCTACTTGATCTACCTGAAAACGTTGTGATCCCAATATTTGTCTTTGTTATCAATGATGATGGTCGTATATTTGACTTTCCAATTGACGATGCCAGTAAGAATGGAAAAAAAAAAATGCAGCCTAAAGACTGTAATGGCATCTTTTCATTGGACAATTTCCAAATCTTTCTATTGTCGAAATGCCTCAAATGTTTACCTTCTTATGTATTGCCACTATGTTACCGATATATTGTGAAAACCTCTAATTTGGGCTTTTTTTTTTAGCGTAATTTGTTACCGCTGTTACAAGCAGGACCTCTTCTTCACACTCACTTTATACTGGGCAATTCTCCTGTTCAGCTTACTTTGTGTCCTTTGAATATCAGGATAGCGGACAAGTCCCAAATCTATACTCAACATGCTTATATGAGACCACTGGGAGTAGGTTGGTCTCTACCCATTTGCCCAGTTATTCATTCCTCTGCTGACTGATTCTGGCAGTTGGAGCACTTCACATGCTTCAGAATGCTATCCATTCATTTTTTTTTTGCCTCTCGTTCTTTTTGTTCCTTTCAGCAGATGTGATAATTATATTTTTATGCATACTGATGCTACTCTTCTGCTGTGATTTTCCGCTGTTGTTGCTGGAAGTTGCAATGGTCTTGGGTATTGATGAAGAGTATGGACCGAGATTATACAAATGTGACCCTGCTGGCCACTTCTTCGGACATAAGGTATTTTATGTTTTTACTGCATTTGTCCATCGCTATTTTGTTTGACAACATTGAAAAATGCATCATGCATGAGAGGAGTTTCATCATGTGTATATTGATGTCATGTTCTGTACTATGACCACTTTTATGATCTGCAATCCTAGAAATATGCATTACCTTATTAGTGGTCTAATTTTCTGTGTCAATCTCTTTTCCATGCATCTTTTGGAATATTGCTCTTTTCCATAAGATTGTCGTAAAATTCTTCCGAATAGACAATATGTGTTGCCCCATATCAGCCGTGTGCCGTGCTGCTTATACTGGAGAACACTGTTTGTGCATTTACACCCACTTAGTCTTGTTTACTATTCCATATCCGTGGCTCGTGGTGCAGTGCACTGAACTGCTCAGTAAATGTAACCGTTCTTTGATATATTAATCAGTGTTAATAACTCCTACTTAGTTCTCCCTTAATTTTACCTAGCGTGAGGAGATTATTGCTCGTCTTTTTGATTTAGGCCTTGTGGACTGCACGGTCTTTATTGATCTCTCCTTATCATGGTTGTTTTACTGCATAGCTGTCGATGGATGTCGCAGGTTCTTGATGACAGAGAGGAGTCATGTGTCTGCTATCAATGGCACAATAAAACAACAATTTTGAACTATAAAATTGTGTTGCCTGTTATTATGTTATTGCCATGTAATGATGCGACACATCAGGACAAATGATTAGTTCTTATTATTGCATCCAGAGCTTATCAGATTGTTTATTGTAACGTGTTTCAGGCTACAAGTGCTGGATCAAAAGAGCAAGAAGCAATTAATTTCTTGGAAAAGAAAATGAAGAATGATCCTGCTTTCTCGTACGAGGAGACAGTCCAGGTAGATGTTTTTCTTGAATAGCGAGACTCAAGTGGAGGACACTTTAGGTGCTCTTTTTGAGCCGGTTTTGGCTTTCAGTCTCCTGCTTATTATATTTTAGGAATTGGAGAGTGACTTTTTCCCTACCTAGTCGTACTATCCTTTGCTTTCTAGCAGATGGATGATTTATTTTTAAGCTCCTTTGAATGTACGTCTTGTTAAGTGTTCTTGTTGGAAGAGTCTTACATGGAAATTATTATTCCCTCCTTTTGATATTTTGCTCGTTTCTTTTATTGAGTTCTGATGTTAGCTTTACCTTTTCTTTGTAGACTGCAATTTCAGCCTTGCAATCTGTCCTACAAGAGGATTTTAAGGCGAATGAGATTGAGGTACATATCTGCTTGTTACGTGTGTTGGCAGACTAGGATGTTTCCCTGCCATTGCTTGAGCATCTTTTGCTGGATGGATGATTGGTGACAAACCTTGTCATCGCTATTTAACTTTCATGCTTGCATATTTTGGATCAGTATAGTCCACTTCTGCTCCAAGGGTAGATGGGTTAGTGGCACGTTGCTGCTAGCCTGGCTTGGTGTACTTAGTTCACAGCGGAAGTTGCATACTTGCTCTTTGTGTGAATATATAGGAAGGTGGCCTTCTTGAGAAGGAATGCATGAAAAGGTCATACGACGAACCAAAAAAGAAAACAATACTAGTAATTGCAATTTGACTGACAGCACTTGGAGTATATTCTGCTATGCTATAGCATTATCTAGATCTTTCTATGTTTACTTGCTGATTAGTTCATTATACTTTTCTCTCTAAAGCCAATGAGAAAACACTGTCGAGTTCACATGATAAGTATAGCCGTGCCAGTAACACTGGACTTCTACCTACCTAGTCTGATTTGACGCGGAAGAACTTTGCCAAATATTAATTTAACAAAAGCTGCTGCTGAAGTGCGTGCTTTTGCCGTGTTTGACCTGAGACATCCAGTTCACATGATGAGTCCTCCTCATATCATGTTTGTGGAACATGTTTTTCCATTGGAAATGACATTTTTTTATGGATCTCTTCTGTTATCTGATGATGAATCCTTTAATGCTTTTTGTAGGTTGGAGTGGTGAGGAGTGATAATCCAGTCTTCAGGGTTTTGTCCACTGAGGAAATCGACGAGCACTTGACTGCTATTAGTGAGCGCGACTAAGTGCGGGCTGAACCTGTTTGAGAAATACATGTCCGAGTATTTCATGTTTCCAAAGATCTTACAAAGTTTAACAACAATTATCCAGGGGATGCCATTTGTTGGGCTTCCATTTCTGTTATCGCGAAGTTTGTAACATTTGTTTATGAAACTCTAGTTTCAGAGGACAATTCAAAAAGCGTGGTGGATGGTGAGGTAGCAGTGAGAACTCTTCGATCTACTCAGTTTCCTTTTTTCTCTGAGTGGCCGAGCGGTAGAGTTGATTGGTTTTCAGATCATCTACCTTACCTTACGCGATGGTTTTTAAGCGGGTACACCTAAGCATAAGTGGTGGACAAGTTAATCTCGTAGAACGCAATCGAAGCCAGCATAGATTGACGAGCGGTGGTCTTCACAGAACTCCGGTTTCACCAGTGAGGTCATAAAGTATTCTGAGTTTTTATTTCCAAGACATCATAGTACGGCAAAACATACCTTGTTCTTTGATTTAATGATATTCGGTTCCTCTTTAAGCAAACCTCACGTTATGTAGAGAACCTGAAGTTAAGGGGTACAGGAGAAACACTCTTTGTTGGGTTATCCAGTGAAAGAAGTGGGGAAAGGTTACTGCATGCATCGGTCTGCTATTAGCGCCATACGTTGGAACCAGTGAGACCGGTGAACTGAACCCATCGACGGCTACTTGGTCTAGAACTTATTTATATATAATGTCTACACGAATCACTAAGTAACAATCCAAAAGTCGCTGCATTAGTTTCGGCTGCAGGTTGACTTGCAGTTATAATGTCTAACAAAAAGCTGGAAAAAATCTAGGTGCCGAATCAAAACTAAATGCGAATCTCGGTCATGAACCGAACTGGATTTGTCGAAGAAGAACAAAAACGATGGGACTTTAATTTTCTAAGGCGGCGAGATGACGAGTTGTGTACTCACTCGGACAATGCAAATCTTCTCCAAATTCTATAATTCGAGCACATGTCAACTGGGAGGGACTTGTAATTTGATCTCGATCCGCAAAGTCGAAAGTCGGTTGCGACTTTTTGCATCGTGCCCCAACTCGTCCGACTTTGGTTGCCCCAGCCCCTCATTTGGTTCCTTTTCATCCCCCGTCGAGGCACGTGTCGGCCACGGCGGCAGACGCTTTACGTCGCGCTTTCGCCCGCACCATCAAAAATGATATTGATATCCCCCCCATCCCCATCGACACGTTAATCCCCGCAAAAGGGCGCAAAAAATAGAGACCCGAAAACGCGCACGCACAAGGGGGAGGGAGGGAGATGCTGTGAGCATATCTCTCTTCTCGCGGGGATGCCTTTTTAAGTGGGAGAAGGGACAGCTTCTGCGGTTGGAGATCGTTCTGTTGGAGTTCAAACCAAGTCATCCAAGGTTCCTCCCCCCACGCGATCATCATCCTTCCCCTCTTTTATTCTTTCTTCCTTTCTTCGTTTCTTTGGATGGTTAGGGTTTTTCCGCACCGCCTCTCCCATTCCCTGCTCTGTTCTCCATCATCATGTTCAGGTCTTAATTCCTCGTCCCTCCCCCCCCAACCCTCCAGTTCGATTCGTCTGCTCATTGCGATTGTTGAGCTCTCCTGTTGCTTTTCCTTACTAGAGCGCAGGCACGATTTGTGCGCGCTCGCTCGCTCGCTCGCGCTTTTGATTTTCCATTGTTCCGTGGATCGTAGTCGGTCCGATTGCGTTTTTTTGGCAATCGAGCGTCGTTTCTTCTTCTTTCTTTCGTTTTGTTTGTTTTCGGAATCGAGTGGTTTTGCTTTTGGGTAAATCGAGAGATCTTCTGTTTGCGGATTGATTTTGGGGGGGGAGCGTGATTGCAGGCTCATGGCGACGGCCACCATGGCTACTGCGGCCGGCGCTGCTGCTCTGTTGTACTACACCCTGAATCGCAAGATGCTCACGGAAGCTTCCCCCGAGGATGGCGACGACGGTCATGTCGGGTCCGGCCACGCCCCTTCGGGCATCGATCGGGTCTCGCACCGGCTCGTCCGGGCGCCGGCCACCTGGCTGGAGACCATCGCCACCTTGTCGGAGACTCTGAGGTTTACTTACTCGGAGACCCTCGGTAAGTGGCCGATTGGGGATCTGGCATTCGGGATCAGCTTCCTTCTCAAGAGGCAGGTAATAGCATTATTTCCTTTGCTTCGTTTTAAAATCGCCTTCTGCTTCATTTGATCTTCATCGCATTATATTATAACTTGGATTCCGAAACAGTTTATTCACATGTAAGACTTCATTAAGGTGTACCGGCCAGTAGAAGATGCATCTTTATGAGAAGGTGAAGTCTTTCAAACATGTTTAACCATGTGGCTATGGAACGATGTTAGCGAGTGATTGAGCTCGTTGACTTTGATCGATAGAGGAACGGGTAAGAATTAGCATGCAGCGAGGCTTAAAATCATGGACTGGGATTGATTAATATTTTGTCTTCTGGGCCAATTTGGTAGACATATTACGATGTTTTGTGGATGATGATGAGCTTACAGGATTCAGGAGGTACGATGGATTCACAACATACTCCTGACGTTTTTTTCTGAATAGAATGCTATCTAATCTCGTTATAACTTTTAAGCTCAATAGATATGGGGTACTCACACGAATCATGAGCATAGTCTTGACGAAGTCTTCTGCTGCGGAATGTGCATGCATGTTGCTGTTCAGATGGAGGATAAGGTCGAGGGAAATGTGATTTTGACAGAGGGCCAGCCAGGAAGACATGTAAAAAGATGCGTTGAAACAGAATTAATGGAAAACTCATAGAGGTTCACGTTTGTTCATACACTAAAATTGAGCGGCAGAATCCATCCATTCTTGATGGGGGCAAGTTTTTTTACTCATGTTGTATTTAAGGAATACCTCTCTCTCCTCAACTAAATATCCTCGAGCCTTTTGGGTGCTTATTGCGATTGAAGACTTTGTGTTAGCATAGTGCTTCCTATTTATGTTTTTTTAAAATTTAGGCATGATACGAGTGAGACATGAAAAACTTTATTTCCTTATTTTGATGCTTCTAATCTTATAACCATGTTTTGCAGGGAGACTTACCAGTTGGCGCCGTATTTGGTGGTGAAGATAGCTTACAGCTAAAAGGCCATGAAATTGTTGTTGAGCTTAGATATCTCCTGAATTTGTTGACTCTCTGTTGGCATTTTTCCAAAAAGACTTTCCCTGTGTTTCTAAAGGAGACTGGGTACTCTGAAGAGCAAGTACTTCTTCAGGAACCAAAAGCAGGAGTAAGCTACTTTGCAACTCAGATAACTTTACCATAGCTTGGCCTAATAGCGAAAACTGTATGATATATGTTCTGTGGTTACAAGTTGTGCACATTCATTTTGCAGATTTTAAAGCCAGCTTTTACCATCTTGGTCGATCACAACACAAGATGTTTTCTTTTAGTGATTCGTGGAACACATAGCATTAAAGATACTCTGACTGCTGTTACTGGAGCTGTGGTACCATTTCATCACAGTGTTGTACATGAGGGGGGAGTTAGTAACTTAGTTCTGGGATATGCACATTGTGGAATGGTTGCAGCTGCTAGGTGGATTGCCAAGCTTGCAACTCCTTGTCTCCTCAAAGCGCTTGGTGATTATCCTGATTATAAGCTCAAGGTAGGCACTCTTGTATTGATCAGTTTGTTCCTCATAGAATCAAATGCAAGGTTTGTAGGGGGAAAATGAGTGTTTAGAATTTTGAAGTAGCTCTTATTATCATTGATTCCTTAACTTTGTAGTATATGTTCTCGTTGTGATTATGGTAATGGGTCAAATTAATTGCAGTAATTCTAATGAAAAAAAAAATTGTAGTAACTCCTTCTGTGTATTGGTAGATTGTCGGGCATTCTTTGGGTGGAGGCACGGCGGCACTTTTAACTTATGTTTTGCGTGAGCAAAAGGAATTATCAACTGCTACGTGCTATACATTTGCTCCAGGTTGGTTCTTCTTATGTAGGAGCCTTGCATTTTTTTCTATTCTACGCGGGTATTAAATTCTAATGGAACAGCTTGTTTTTTGGGATATTCTTGTTCTTCAGTGCATGATTTTTGCCCACCGCATTAACTGAATATAATGTTGGCAGCTGCATGCATGACATGGGAATTGGCTGAATCTGGCAATGACTTTATCACCACTATAATAAATGGAGCTGACTTAGTTCCTACATTTTCAGCAGCTTCAGTGGATGATTTGCGAGCAGAGGTAGTCTTTTACGTGATTTGCAGTTTGTGAGTCTAATATTTCTTCTCATCTTCGTTGCCCTTGATCAAACTTGTTTGGTGGTATTTTCAGTTGGCTGTTCTATTCTGGCGGTTATAATGATTTTCAGCTTGTAAAGCGAGAAAGGAGTTGCAGACCCAAAAAAAAAAAAAAAAAAGCTAGAAAGGAGTTGATTATGCTTCATGTTTCATTGTTAACGCGTATCTTAACAGTTGACCGAAGAAAGTTAAGAAGGTGTTATTTCACAATAGATGTGAACAATGAAAATTAAGACCGTATTCTCACACAATTGTCTGGTGTTACACCTTCGTTCAGCATTGGTTATTCCTTTTTCCTTTTTTTTTTGTGGTTACCATGCCTTGAGTTCGCCGATCTTTGAAATTTGTCTAGGGTAATGTTGATTTTGGTGAAGAATGTAAAACAGTCTCAACAGTTGGTGATCTACTAATTGTTGAACAAGCCTTAGCATTGTTTGTTCGAGGAAGTTATTGATTGATTCTCCATGCAAACTATAGTTGTGTGTATTTTTGACGAGTTGTCAAAGAATTCATTCTGATTGAAAGCTAGGTTTTAGGTCTCTACTCTACATGAGTCTTGAGCTAGATCCATGTGACCTAAGAGATAAACAAGCAGAACAGAAGAATGCATTTTAAGCTTACCCTTTTGTTATGGTGTATTCGACGTATAACTTATTTTTAGTGGAAGTTAAGAGTAATTACTCTTAAGAATCTTTGGGAAAGAGGAAGTTATCAAGTTTTTATTCCTCTGCTAGACCTGTATGATGAAGTTCATTCTTCCCTTGTTAGTTGTAATGTATAAGCTTTTTCTCTATGATATCATACTTGATCAGGGTGGCATGATTAATGCCTGCCAAACACTGAAGGACCTTCTGTTTGATTCTTATCTCATTTTTTGAACCAATTCTTTCTCATTGTCTTGAACCAAAATCCGGTTTATAATATTTGTATAATAAAGGTCCTTCTGTTCGATTCTCTCTCATTGTCTTGGACCACAATCTGGTTTCTGATATTTCGAAGTCCACTTTGCTCTCTTTAAGGTTACTGCATCTGCTTGGCTGAATGATCTGAGGAATCAAATCGAGCGCACCCGCATTCTTAGCACTGTTTATCGATCTGCATCGGCTCTGGGATCCCGTCTTCCATCGATGGCCAGTGCAAAAGCGAAAGTTGCTGGAGCTGGAGCTATTCTGCGTCCAGTTTCAAGTGGCACTCAGGTAATTTTTGTCCTGGTATTTTCACTTCAATTTGTTTGTTTCGACATGGATTGGTTGATGGGTGCAATCATGAGTGTTTTGTACACATGTTCAGCAACATGCATCAAGTGATTTCTGTCTGTGGTTTTCCATGTCAAAGGTGGTTATGAAGCGAGCACAGAGCATGGCGCAGGCTGCATGGACACGTCCTAGCCTTCGTTTATCATCATGGTCATGCATGGGTCCCCGTCATCGGGCCACTACCTCTCGTTCAAGTTTCAATGAGGAAAGTAACATAGAATGTTCAAGCTCTGAGACAGCAAACGGCGAGCCTCTTCTTTCTTACCAGCGCAAAACCACAGGGAAAACTATGATGGGAACTGTCGAACTTCCTGTATCTTCTGCTGAAGGGATTGAATGGACATCCGAAATCGAATGTTCATGTTCTGAAGAAGTTAATGGACATGCCGATGGTGATGCTGATGGGGACGGTGGTGAGGACCTCACCAGTGACGATAGGCATGAGGACCGTTTGACTGAAGTTGAGTTGTGGCAGCAACTAGAGCATGATCTATATAGTAGGAGGGATGGTGAGGAGACAGATGTGGAGAAGGAAATTAGAGAAGAAGAAGCAGCTGCAATGGCCGAGGTAGGTGAAGCACAGCCAGAGAGCTCTGCCACAGAAATCAAGGAAGCACACAGATTTTTTCCTCCAGGGAAGATCATGCATATAATAACCCTTCACTCTGATGAAGCTGAAAGTGACACCCCTAATACACGTGAATCGGACACTAGTTTGGAAAGCAAAGTCGGGATTTTCCTTACTCCGCGTTCATTATACAGTAAAATCAGGTTGTGTCAAACTATGGTTGCTGATCACTTCATGCCGGTCTACAGAAGAAAGATTGAAAAGCTCATAGGAGAACTTGAGACGGAAGGAGTAGGTGAAGGTGATTATAGCTTAACTGAGCACACGAGAGGTTTTATTATAGGGAGTGAGAAGGTATCAATTACTTCAGATGACCATCACGCCGCAACCTCGAGGTTTTTGCAAATTTGACCCTTAATTTCTATGTGGAGGGAAAAGTAGCTGTAGCCTACTGACAGTTTTCTTAGTAGAAGTGCTCTAGCTCTTCTTGGCAACAAAGGTGCCGGAAGGTTTAACAGGTATGACCTCAGTACAGTTCCCCATACGCTAACCCATTGTAAAGTTTTTGGATTAAAATTAGATCTCTTTGTTTTTCGTTTTCTTCTCAGTCTGCTTTGTTACCTAAGAAAGATCTCCCAAATGCGATTATATTGGTTTTCATCTGTAAAATTGTTTCAAAAATCCAATTGGTTATTTGGTTGTGTTTGTTCTCTCACATACGATGGCTGATTTGTTGGTAGTCTTTAGCATTTCAATCCCTTAAAATCGTACGAGGTTTTGCCAGGCATTACTCATGCAATCTACTCCTAGGCTAGTAAGTGTGCCACGTCACTCGAGATCGAGAGAAATGGATGGTAGTTACTTGGAAGAATTCCACAATCCAATGCTCTTTTTTTTTTTTGGACATAACAATCCAATGCTCTTTGAAGGGAAGTGATTCGTCGGGTTCTGGATGGGTATACTGATAATTTTCCTGAATCGTTAGTTACCTGATCCATGTGGAGGCATTGTAGAAGCATTATCTATACACAAATTGTAACCTTACAACTTGGGCAAGACCATTGAAGTAGGACCTAGCATTCATTGTATTAGAGGATAGCATCGCACTTGGAACTTGGTCTGTTGCATCTCATCTGAATGAAGTTTGCATCTTGTGTTGAATAAATATTTCTATTTGGATGCTGGATTGTTGTTTGAACTTTTCGAGATATAAATGCGTTCAGCTACTTTATTGACCAAATTGATTGTGATCATACTCTTCTTGATTAGTTAGACACTCAATGGCGATTATGACCATACGGCATGATGCATCTCCGAGGCGCGCAATAACTAAGTAACCTAAGCCAATCCGACCAACGATTATTGATGTTGATTGCTGAGGGAAGCTATCTGTGATGAACGCTGTCACATTTCATAGGAAATAAAATTATTTCCGGAGCTCTTAGTATGTGTTAGTATGTGTTACTGTTCGGCAAATTGTTGTAGTCAATGCCATTGATGAGAATGCCGAAACATGATTTATAGTAGTATGCACATGTTGTACGAGATGTCTCGTTATAAAGAAAATAGCTTTGTTGGAAAAGAATGGGAACGAGGGAGAGAGAGAGAGGGATGCAGGTATGAATGTTAAAATGGTGTTTGATGGACGATGTAGCTGACTTAGCTGGCTATGGCCTAACGATAAGATTCACATTAATATGCACAGTTTCCCCACGTGTTCCATCTCCATGCCATTCGATTACGACACGACATTCTGCGACAAGAGAGAGATGGTATCGACTCGAAACGCGAATCTTCAAACTGCTTTAATGAGGGGGGGTTGGGTGGGCGGTGGGGATGGGTTCGATTTGACTTTGAAGGCTGGAATGTGAAAGGAAACTGATGATAGAATTGGGAAAGTGTTTACGTGGACGGACTTCAATCTTGGAAAGCTGGCTTATATTATATAGTATGACCTCATTCTTGTATGTATGTATAATCCTAATGATGGATGGTGTGATGACCGATGAATGCGGATGTTATACTTATTTTCCTTCTATAAGCGTTTGTTTTATAGAGATGAAATAAAGACGTGAAGAGGTCACATCACATGAATGCTCGAGGCTAATTTTCAGGAAGTAGGTTGGGGTCCTCTTAGTATTAAATCCGGACAATAGAGATCATGTCAATCGTGTCGAATACCAATAAGTGATTAGTCCCATTGAAATCGGTCCACGGTCTCAAGAATAGCTGATCCGGTCCCCAATTTTAAAAACTTAGAACCGGTCCTCCTGATCTAGTTCCCAGTTCTTGGGGTGGATTGGATCGGGAACCACTTACCCCTACTGAGATATCCTAGACCCGGAAAAATTACCAAAAAAGTTCTTAAACCTTTTGCAATTTTGCCAATTTAGTCCTAAACCTTTTTTTTTGCCAATTCAGTCCTAAACCTTTTACAAACCAGCCAATTCAGTCATTTTGACCGGCCGGCACTGACCTGGCCGCTGGCTAGCGTCCATGGCATTGTCCGACGTCCACGTAATAATATTTTAATATATTTTTTATTATTTTTTCTTTTTTCTTCTTTTCCTTCTCCCCTTAGCTTGTCCAGCCAGGGGGGAGGTTCGCCGGCAAGGGCCCAGCTCCGATGAGCTGGTCCCTTGCCACCGCTGGGCGAGCTCGCCATGGCTGGGCAAGCTCCGCTCTCGCCCAGCTTCGGCGAGGTGGAGCTCGCCTTGGCTGGGCAAGCTCCACCTCACTAGATTTGGGGGAGGGCAGAGCTCGCCCAGCCATGGCGAGCTCGCCATGGTTGGGCAAGGGCGGAGCTCACCTTGCCATGGCGAGCTCGCCCAGTGGCGGCAAGGGCCCAGCTCGCCGGAGCTGGGTCCTCGCTGGCGAGCCTCCCCCTTGGCCGGACAAGCCAGGGGGAGAAAGAAAAGAAAAAAAATTAAAAATTAAAAAATTAAAATATTGCCACATGGACGTCGGCTGGCGGTCACGTCAGCACCGCCCGGCTAAAAGGACTGAATTAGTTGATTTGTAAAATGTTTAGGACTGAATTGGCAAAAAAAAAATATTTAGGACTGAATTGATAAAATTGCAAAAGGTTTATGACTTTTTTGGTAATTTTCCCTCCTAGACCCTATTAAAGTTGACTTTTTCCTTTCTTCCTTTTTTATTTTAGGTAGAACCTAATTGGTAAAATATTCGGTTAACAGAACCACATCGCGTTTGTCAATGTTCTAGACATACCTAGAGGCTAGAGCCAACCAACGTTTTGTTATCGATGTCCAAACACAGATCATGAGATCGCGCGATACTTACTAAGTCATCCTGCAATTCTTTCGAGAAAAAGGATCTCTCATCACATCCACATGTTGCTGTGAAAAAGGATTGCCATGTCTCGTCGTGGCTGTAAGCAAATTCCCCCCACAAAAAGAAACTTCACGATCACACTTGTAAACAAGAATTGCAAAGCGTCGTTCTGATCTGTCAATCCACTCTTGCTACACGCCATTTCTGCCCTACCCTTTCCTTTTCCTTGTCAACCCTAAACACAGTTGTTTATTGACATTTGGCTGGCCTTTAGCCAGAGAAAAGGAGCAGAAAGAAAGCATGCACCGATGGCATAATCATTGATTTGCCCCGATGGCATAATCATTGATTGGCCTCTTATTGCCTTTTGTTAGAATTAGTATAAATGGTGATCGACACGTAATTTGGAGTCACCTTCCAATTCCCACGTCAGGTGATAGCCACGTTGGCAGCGATTCAAACATGTGGTGCTTATTCATCTTTTGTTTGGCTTTGGTTATTATGGCAAGCAACCCTTCAACAATGTTTGACCCCATAACAAGGAATTACTTGGCTGTCCTCAAAGCATTATTCTAAACAGAAACAAATGGGCGGCTCACAAGCCATCCCACCTCTAATTTCGCAAGCAAATGGGGACAAGAATGAAAATATTCATTTCCTCCAACAAAAATAAAATTAAAATCTGGCAAAAGAATGAACCCCTCTGCATCAAAACGTGGGATTGACTCGCTCTTACATTATTTAATCGATTTGTGTGGGAAAAAAAGAATTGTTTTCGTGTATATTGACCTTATGAAAATCGCAAGCGCGTGCGTTGGCTATTCTGGTGATTCTTCCGCGTGTTGTGGGCTGAATTGCAGCATCCGATGAGGGCTAAGCTCAGAGACATCTGTAATGTGAATTTGGCATATGAGCTGCACCCTTCGTCTTGTCGATTCCGTGTTCTCTCGTTCATGGTGTTGCAGATGATTCAAGGCGATCGAGGAGTCAGGTGGGACGGCAATGGCATGTGGGAATGCTTGACCGAATCAGGCAATGTGGCGGGCTTTCAATGTGTGAAGTGCACAGGGCTCAAAGCTTTTACCGAAGAAGGCTGTTTTCGTTTGGCAACAATGAATGCCCCCATCCTGTGGGATCTGCCCTTTGGTTGATAATAAATACAAGAAGAAGACGCCAAATGTGCTCCAAACTTTGGCACTGCGCACGTTTCACAAGCATAGCGAGTTCCCCACCATTTGAACCTGACCGTTCTTTCCACACCAAAATCTCCCTTTTCGCAACGCAAGAAATCGAGTCTCGAGCTAGGAGAGTGGCACTTGAAATTTGACTAATGAAGTGGGCGCACACTCAAAAGGGACAGAACTGACTCTGATAACTATATTAAAAAGTTAATAAATGAATGAAGATGGACACACGCATTAGTGTGTGTATATATATATATAAAGAGCATGTAAATTTCACGGACAAATCGAGGTGTGATATTTCTGACGGATTTAATCATGAAACTGTGAATGGAATAAAAATGAGCAAGAAAATGAGCAAGAATTGAGTGTATGGTGTGGGGTCGGGATTTGATTTGTGGCGTGGCCGCTGGTGAATGGCATCGTGCAGGTCCCTTTCGCAATAATGTCCTCACTTGGCTCTTCTTCTGTGAAAATGAGCAGTGCTTGGTCCATTGACATTAATTGAACGAAATTATTTGACTGTGACCGGTCGGGTCTTCGGTTCTCTTGCTTCCACTGTTGGGATCGTTGAGGAATCTCCATCAACTCAAGGGGTCATATGTATCCACATTTGTTGCGCGCATCATCATAACGCACACGTCCCACATGACACTGTTTCGGTCGATATTCGAGTAATTCGAATGCATTCATTCACGGCCGTCCAATGTGAAACCGAGGAGGGCGCTTAATCGATCGACACGTCATGTCGACACGTTGTCGGGCGGGCGGCTCGCGTCTGCACGGAATCGTCCGATCGAAGATTTCCGACGAGCGTGCCCGGTGTTATGAAAGGGTGAAAAAAAATGATGGGTATGGTGTGATTTCTCGATGGTGGCGATCGAATTTGGCTTGCGTGGGATGCACATCTCTCTTGCTAAGTATTGTGCCCCCCTCCCCTCCCCAAAATTGATAACCCCACCAGCCACTAAGCCTTGCCCTCATCACCACCATCGTGGGTCCCTTCCTAGGGTTTTTAGCATGACCATGGTTCAATCATTCACCTTAATTAACTCGAAATTATCTCTCCTTTCATGCATTTGGTCCAAAAAAAAAAGATAATCCCATATTTTTTTAATGATCATGTGGCAAATGTGCTCTTCCCGAGAAGATTATTCAGGTTGTATAACTTCCAAAGGTATTTCATGCAAAAAAAAAAAGGAAGAAAGGCAAGCCATTATTTATATGGGTATGTGTATTCGTATGCCCTTCATGTATTGACGAACATAATTAATTTTGGGAAGGTGAAGGAAAAATCTTCACCTTATTAAATAAACTCAAATCGACATTTAACCACTAAACTTCGGCGAAAAAGTTTCGGGAAAGTCGATATCTACTATGCGTGACTAAACAGTGATTTTAGCAAATGATAAATTGAACGGCTGTTCAAAACGCACATCAAATTTTTATCATTCTGTTTCATAGAATCTCCAAAGATTCTAAATTTATGGCTCCGTTTGTTTTGAAAAAAATGTGACACTTATTTTTCAAAAATATGATAATATTTTCCGGTATTTTGACTAAAATTTGAAAATATATTTCTTCGTTTGGTATGAAAAATCTGATTTAGTTTTCCTAAATAGACATATAATATTTGGGAGTTAGTAACTTGAGCATGAACAGCTAAAAAACCAAGTACAGGTACTAGAGTCTCGAATCCCGCCTCACCTTGATCCAAGTGCCGAGGATCGGGGCACGAAAACAGAGGTCACGCCGGGATACTGAGCTTGGCCTCGATGGACTCGAGTGCAAGCATCGGGATCTTGGACCTCGGCCTCGATAGACCTTGGCTCGAGCACCAAGGACCCGGGCTTGAGCGCCAAGAACCCGGACAAGACCTTTGTGGACTTCAGCGCAAGTGCCAGGGACTAGAGCTCAAGTGTCAGGGACCCTAACATAGCCTTTAAAAAGACTCGAGCTCGGGTGTTCAGGATTCGAGCTTGGGTACCGAGATCTCGCGCTTGGCCTTCATGCACTTGGGGCCAAGTGCTGGGGCATCGATCACGGGCACCGAGGGCCTTAGGCTCGGCCTCGGTGGGCTTGGGCGCAAGGGTCCCGGGCTCGATCTTTGGGGTCTTGAGCTTGACCTCATCAAGGTGAAGGTGCCGCGAACTCAGGCCTCGATGCCGGAGACTTGGTCCTGAGCACCGGAGAATTGGGACCCACAATCGAGATTTCCATGCCCAAATGTGGAGTTTTGAGTTTTAGCGTGGATTACCTAGTCATATTGTGAAAAAAACGATTTTTGCGATTTTTTAAAGAGTAAATCATTTTCCTTGAATTTAAACATAGGATTTCAGTTGATTGGGAAGACATCTTCCGTTGACTCTTTTTACCTAAGCGAACCAAATGACGGAAAATGTTTTCTTGGCCATAATTTTTTGCGAAACAAACGGAACCTACTTTAATCTCTCTCTCTCACATGTCTTACAATGAATCAAGCAAGTTCTTTCCCTTTCTTGACTAATTTTTGTCTTCTGTTGTTTTTTTTTTTGGTTATCAAAACCCATTCCGGTCTTTGCGATCGCGCCTCGATTATCGACCTCAATTTGTTTTCTTTTCTGGTTTGGCGAGACTCCCCTGTTTTTGTTTGTTTTTTTTTTTTTGTAATTGGTTTGGTTGTTGATTAAACTAAGCTTCAGTTTAGGTACTGATTTTCAGTTGCATTTGAGTAAACAAATCCAACAATCACCACCCCCACCCCCCCTCTAATTAGGGATTCCGTGCGCCGATTAACCCGTCAAAAAAAAAAGGAAAGTACTCGCTCACATACGGTATAAAAATACCGAACCCGACCGTATACGCGCGCGGGAGCGCGCAAGCACACGCGGGGGGGTTGGCGGCCCCCATTGGCCACCGCCGGAAAAACAGCGGCACAAATTCGCTAAGAGAAAAGAAGAGCCCCTCCCCGTTCCGGTCCGTCCCGTTCCGTTCCGTTCCCACCCACGGCAACTAACGACCGAGATTAGGTAGCTGGCGGCTCGGAGGGATCGGACGGCCGGAGTTGGGTGGACAGCGAAACGCCTTTTTGCGTACGTGTAGGATCAACACACGCTGTACTGTATTCCAAACTCCTCCTTTAAAAGTTTGCTCCAATCATTGAGTCTCCCTCTACTCCTCTTCTCTCTCTCTCTCTCCTCTCTACTCCCTCTCTAAAAAATCCTCTCTTGTGTACGAGCTACTGCTGCTCATTCCTTCATTCATATATTTCTCATCTGCTCCCACAACTCTGCGAACGAAGCAAACCCCAAAATCTCTCTCTCTCTCTCTCTCCCTCTTTCTCTCTCTTTCGATCAGTGTGATTCTGGGATTTTCGGGAAGTGGGGGTGTTTGAGGAATCGCTCGTGTTGGTGTGTGTCGGGGGGCGGGCGCGCCCCTGCACGGAAGCTTCGGTCTTTTTTTTTTTCTTTCTGTCTTTTCTTCTCGTTTGAAATGGTTGTGACGCGTTGTTGCGGTGCTTTCGTCGCTGAGGAAGAGACGATCGAGGAAGGCGAGTGGGAGAAAGAGAGGTGACCGGAGGAGGGAGGGAGAGGAGGGGGAGGGGGAGGAGGAGGAGGAGTTGGGAGGTGGGTTTTGATTCGCGGGAGCGGAGAGGGAGGTTGGGCATCGACAAAGGGCGGAAGCGCCGCCGGGCGCCGGCTTCTTGGGTCTCTCCTTCGATTTGCTTCTGCTGGTAATTCCTTCGATCGCGAGCTCGGTTTTTTTGGGTCGGGTCCTAGTGGGTGTCGCTGTTTTCGGATCGAGGGTAGTCGGGGAAATGGAGGTTGAGATGTTTTGTTTTTCCCTCGTTTTAGCTTCCGATTGATTGATCGTGGACATGGGACCGCGGAGTAGATGGTTTCGTTTGCGTAAACCAAACGCGTTTCTGGACTTTGTAGAATGTGGAAAGCGTACGGCTTCTTCTTCGTAGAGTTATTTTTTCTCTTTTTTTTCGGTTTCTCCTACCGATCTCGAAGAAAAGTTTTGTTTTTTTGTTTTTTCATCCCTTCTGTGTCCTGCTTTTGGAAATTACGATGCGACTCGGTCTCGTTGCCGCTTGCAGTTTAAGCTATATCTGTGATCAATTTGAACATGAAAAGAAAACATTTTGGGAACTTATATGGGACAAGTTTCCCATAATCACCTTTTCTGAGGCTCCATCTTTGATGCAGCTGAAGAATAGGCTCGAAATCAGCAGAAGTAACTAATATTGATTGAATTTCGTGGTGTGCTGTGTGTCTCAACTGATTTTTTTACATTGATCACAGGGTTGGTGACCATGTCTGCAACCATAATCAGCGACCCCTTGGTGATCTCTGCCCCAGAGACTCAGCCATCTGCCATGCTCGTGGGCACAGCTCAAATTGAGGTGGAATTCGTCATTTGCGACTGCTGTGGGTTGACAGAAGAGTGCACGCCCGCGTATATCGAACGCATCAGAGAACGGTATCACGGTCAATGGATATGCGGGCTATGCGCGGAAGCCATAAAAGATGAAATTGTAAGAACTGATAGGCTTGTTAGCACTGAAGAGGCCATGACCAGGCATATGAACTTCTGCAAGAAGTTCAAGTCCTCGGAGCCGCCTCCGGATCCTACAGTGCACTTGATATCCGCCGTGAGACAACTTCTGAGGCGGAGCTTGGAATCGAGATCCACCCCAAGCAGCCCGATGAGGAAAGAGACGGGAATGCCCGGTGCAGGATTGACTCGCTCGGAAAGCTGCTTTTCGACTCTAACTAGCTGATTGGGACATGCAGAACGGGAAATGGAACAGAGGTGAAAGTGGCGCATCAAGGGTCACCTCTAGCACAAAATAATGGAAAAAAGAAAAGAATCGAGGATAGATGCTTGTTACAGAAGTCGCTATCGTGAAATACAAAAGTTCTCTTTGTTACTGGAAATCTAATTTCTCTTTAGAAGATTTTGGCATCTCTCGGTTTCGTTGATCGTCTCACTAGATTTTTGTCGATGACTTGATATCGGGTTGTTCTTATGCTTATTTGGTCAAATTAAATGAATTATAAGGAAATCGGAATGATAAGGTGCTTGATGCCGCGATTTCAAGGAAAGGACTTACCATCGTTGCTTCACTTTTTGGGAGAATCGTTTTGCAAGTAGCCACAGCGGGACATCTTTTGCAAAACTTTCTTGTCATCTAGAAGGCTTTTTCTAATTTTCTAATGTGAAGTTCACCATTCCTGAAGTCATAACCGAAATCTAGTTCAGAATTTGGGAATATATCAAGAGCTTAATAAAGGAAAAAGTAAAAGCTCGAATACTGAACTCTGCATAATCTCCCAGAACCTGAAAATGGAATGCCGGTCATCCTTGCTGATAATATGTTAGGGGTGCCTGCTCTTGCGACTGATTGATCTACCTAGCACGCGTCTCGGTTCAATCTTTTATTTGAGATTCGAAGATTGCTTTAAGGACATTGCTTTTTGAACGATAGAAAGGAAAGGAGAAGCCTGCTTTTGGTTCTGATGGGGAGTGCCATTCTCGTGCGCTGTCCCTGAAGTCTTCACTGGATGACAATATAATATGGAGATTCTCCAAATATGGCTAGAGATTATCACGGGTCTCGAAAGGCCAAGAGAATGTCTTTTTTGTCGAATAATGCATCGGAGAAAAAACCTAATATGGTTGTCCAGTTGTGTACTGATTCTTCACGCTGCGGGTTCGATGCTCTGGCTGAGCCACTTTTCTAGTTAATGATTGGAAAGGAGCAAAAGGAGGATTCTGTGTGCATAATAGATCATACCGAGACAAAACAAAACAGTGCGATGCCCCGTGAGTCATTGTTTAGCGCAATTTATTGATTCGTTAGTAGGTTTTAGATTTACTTCGTCTAAGTCAAGCAGCAATTGGAGAATCTAGGTAGGATGCTGACCCTGGCCTTAAAGGATGAAGGTGCATGAGATTGGCCAAGAACTGAAGATTACTTTTAGGTGTTACTAATCCTTAAAGCCATAGCGTTTCTCATTACTTATTCTCGTGAAGACTCGAGAATCACTACAAAAGTTGGGAAAATTACGGTCACAGAAATCTTCCAGTAACTGAAAAATGGAAAAAAAGTATGGAGTTTTTTGTTTTTCCTTCAATGGATTCATTGAAGCAGTGAATGTAAGGTGGTGAGCAACAATGTGGGTGTGGCGAGCAGCAGAAGCAGCAGCATGAGAATTTGGACATCGCTGGTCTGAGTTCAGGATGGACTGAGCAGAGCAGAGAGGCAAGCAAGTAGACAGAGATTGCAAGATGAGACTGAGTTGGAGACAGCAGACACACAAATTCATCTGTGGTGTGGCTTCTCTTGCAGTGCCAGACAAGAATGAGCTTCCAGCGCATAATTTCGACCGGAGACAGCATGTGGCCCATTCCTTTTGTTTGATCAGGAACACTCCATCTCCCTGAACACCTACAAACAGATACTATGTACATAAATGCACATGCCTTGTCTTCCTTCCGTCCTTGAGATGGGAGGCGTCAAGTGCTCCTCCATTTTGTCCTCAGCAACTGAGACTGCAGACTCGGTTTCAAGTTGTTTTGTCAAGTGTCTGTATTAGTGGTGCTCATAAGGGGGATACGGAGGATATGATGCATCCACGTCTGAGTCGTGTTGGAGGTCAAAAAGAATTGTCTCACCTCTCAAGATATGTATGGTCAGGTCATCTCTCTGGAGTTAAAACACGTACTCATTTGCTAATATTGAAGGCGCACACATACGCTGTTAAACCCCAGCAACATCAAATCAAAATGATTTTGAAAAATTGAAGTTGGTAACCATGTGGAGGGAAAACTGAAATTCATGGTCAAAATTAAAACACAATAACCACCAATTTGTAACGATCACTTCTCTTTCTTTCTTTCTTTTTGCTGATAGTTTTAGACAGATTTGTTAGTGAAAATCATGCAGGGTTTCGTCTTTGAAATTGGTGGTTAGTTTCCAAAGAAATAGCGCATCCGACTTAAACCAACCCCAACGTGCATGATTGCAGCTACACTCTTCCACCAATGACACCTGCTGCTTCTTCTCCTTCTTCTCCCTAAGAAAAGCAGCTGTCACCTAATCCAATCATTTCTTATGCGTCCTTAACGCTTCTCGCCAACAAAGCCCTTTATAATATGGGGGCTTACAATCACAGGATCACTTGCTCTTGTCCTCTTTCGGATTGTAATCTCCTGTGGTGCGGGCATTTCCATAGGAAATGCAGAAAAGAATTGTCATGATTAGGACCAAGTTGGTGGGGGCAATTATTGGAGGAAGCTTCTGCAAGTTGTACGAATATGCCTATCTTGTCATGACAAGATTGCTTTTTTTGCACTTCCTTACTCGCGAAGTCAATTTGGCTTTATCCGGATGGGATGACATCATTAGCTAATAAAGTATGCATAGTTTATCTTATTGAATAGTAACCACGTAGGCTATTGACCACATAAACAAAAAGTATTATATGAATTCACATTATGAGTAAAATCTTTTGAGTTAATATCATGAAAAATTTTAAATTAATATATTTATAATAAATTTATCTCAAGTTAATTTTTTGATCATAAAAAATTCTAAATCGGTACATCTATGATAATTTTACCTTCAGTTAATTTTCGTTAAATTTTACAGTCAAATTTCTGAGTTGAATGACACGTGACAGTTGACTGGTATACTAATTTGAGGTTTCACTCCCCGTTTGGCACATGTGTACCAATTTATAATTTTTCGTAATATTAATTCAATTTAACATAGGGTAAACAAATTTATCCGTTTAGGATTTTTAATGGTCAAAAAATTAATTTGAATAAATTTATTACGGGTGTACAAGTTTAAGATTTTTTGTGGTAAAAAAATTCATTTTGAGGTAAATTTATTACAGATGTACCAGTTTAAAATTTTTCGTAATATTAACTTAGATCTATTATCTATCGTTTGTCCTTGCCCTTTTCTGTAGGAATTCTACTATAGAGAGAGTCTTACCATGAAGAAGCCAAAAGGACTCCTCTCATGTGCTAATGACTTTTGGAAGTGACAATTCATGTAAAAAAAGAAATAATACTAAGTCTACGTTACGGCATATTTTTAAATTATATTCTCTCATTTCTGATTGGAAACCACAAGAACAACTTCTTTCTATTTATAATGTTTGGTTTTAGACAAATGGAGGGTAAATGTGGCTTCTTGCCAATAAAAAATGTCGCGGGTGGGTTGCCAGAGCCCAATTAAGGGCAATGAAACCCGAGTTAATTTGATTTTACACAATACGAGATAATAAAAGAAGTAGGTAATTTTTATATTGACAAAAGATATGAAATTACGCAAATGGGCAAGGTCCCCCTCATCGAGAGGAATTCATGTGCCTGGAGGAGATATTGGACCTGAGCATGTCCTTAAAAGGCTTCATCTTAATTCTCTTCCGGACCTCGGGCCCATCGAGTCCTTTCTTTGATGAAGCTACCTCTCAACGGACACCAAGAATCCAATGGAGGTCCATGGCTAAGAGCTACTGGAGGGGACATTAACCGTGACATTAACCGCATCACTGATTCTGCACCATCCTCGCTCTTCTGAGTATAGTGTAACAGTCCGGATTTTGGCCAATTTTTGGGGAATTATAAAATGTGTAATTCGTCAGTGCGCTTGTAATGAAATTTCGCCCGGGAATTGATCACTCTCGGATTCTTATTTTTTTAAAAATTAGAAATTTTGCTAGAATTGCACTCGATCGAATTTGGCCATTATTTATACCCTGAACTTGGCAGTCAATTTCTGGGATGAAATAAATTGGACGGTGTCGAAATTATTGTGGCCAGTATCAACATTATCAAGATTAGTGAGAAAGTGAATCTTTGGACCGGGTACGAATTTGGACTGATAGACCTCCCTCGTAATGTGGTTTGAGTTGTTTTATTTTGGCAGTGTGCCCTAGAATATTGTTGAGATTGTTCAGGGACTGTTAGACCTTTTTCCCGAATTTAATCGGGATCGATAGGTCGATTTTTTTTAGTTTAGACCGCATCTGTTGGATCGCGATTAATTTTAAAATTTAAACCCGTTTTCTCTCTCCCACTCTCTCTCTCTCTCTCTCTCTCTCTCTCTCTCCCGCGCGCCCCCCTCCCCGTCCGGTCACGTCTGCCTCTCTTTCCCTCCACCGACTCCCACCTACTTCCCTCTTTCTCTTTTTCTTTTTCTTTTCTTCTTTTTCTCTCTTCTTCTTCTCTCTCCTCTCTCTTCTCTTCCTTCTCTTTCCCGAGCTCGCCTGGTTCTGTTTGCTCTCCCCCCCTTCGCCCGACGCTGCTGCTTCTTCCTCCGCCGCGCCTGACCGCCGCGCCCGGCCGCAGCGCCGCGCACCGTCCGACCGCCGCCCTTCGCCTCAGCCGACCGCCTCCCCGGCTGCCCTCTTCCTCCTTCCTCCTTCGCTGGTCCTCCCCCGAACGCCCCTGCTTCTGGTTTTGCTTCTGCTTCGTCCCGCTCGGTCGCCCTTCCAGCTCCGCCTCCGCCTCCGCTCGACGCCGCGTGCCGCACCGTCGCCGGCCGGCTCGACCGCCATGCCGTGCCGTCCGTCGGCTGCCGTGCCTGACGCTGCTTCTCTCCTCCCCTCCTCTGTTCTGCTCCTTTCCTCTCCGCCAGAGCCAGCGACCGCCGGCCGCCGCCACGCGCCGCCCCGTCGCCACCGCCAGCTCGCCGCGCCGCCCCGTCGCCACCGCCAGCTCGCCGGTGCCGCCTCGTCACCGCCCGCCCCCACCTGCAACCTTCCTCCCCCTCACTCTCTCTCTCTCCCGGTCCTCCTCTCTCTCCCCCTGTTTTGGCCGAGGAGAGCCCTCGCCGGAGCTATCCCGCCGCTGAGCCGCCCCCGAGCCCGTCTCGTCGCCGCCGTTCCCGCTCCTGTTCATTCCGGCGAACACTGTTCACCGCCAGCGACACTGTTCACCGCCGGCGACACTGTTCCGGCGAGTACTGTTCACCCGAGCCCGAATCGGTCCATCCGGCCCGTTTTACGCGTAGGACACTCGGTGAGTACAACCCTAAACCCGAATTAGGATAATTTACATTTCTAGACCGGTTTAGGGGTTAATTAGGGTTATTTAGGGGTTAATTTAGGGGTTAATTGTGAAAGTGATTAGGGATGGAAATTGTGATCGATTTGGGGGATTAGTGTGACAAATTATTGGAGGATTAGTGGCCCGAGAGGCGCGATAAATGGCCGGTCAGTTTGGATTAAATTGGCTCGAGTTTGGGAATGTTCCGGTTTATTATGTGGATATTAATGCGCGTCGTAATTGGTTTCTGTGGTGGTCAATTAGAATGATATTTGAGGAGTATAATGGGGTATTTTGATGACAATTATCAGCCTAGAAATTGTGGTATAGTGACTGGCCACGACTGGACTTGATTTGGGTAAGACGTGATTAATTTGAGGTTTAGTCGTGAAAATTCTGGGAAGGATTGCACTGTGTAATTAACGGGCTGATTGAGCCTTATTGGCGGATAAATTGATGATGCTAAGTCGCATGTCTAGTGGGGCTAAGAATGGGATAGCTTGGCGGGCTTCGAGTGTATGAGTTTCATATTGATTCAATTAAGTGAATTATATGCATGAATTACGTGCCGAGTTTGTGCCATGACTGTACTGAGTGATTCGGTTGATTAAGTTCGTGATTTATTGAACTGAATGCTCATTGTGAAATTGTGGGTGCCCAAATGTGATTACTGCAGTTATGGATGTGCATCATGAGCATTGGCACGGCATTTGCATTTATAAGTGTGCCGAGTGACATGTGCATTGTGATCACCTAAATTGCCCTGATGCGTGTTACGCGGGGTTCAGATAAAATTTGTGCCTGTGAATGTGTGATCACAATAAACCCTGATGCGTGTTACGCGGGGTAGTGAACCCGTCCTGAGGCGTGTTACGCGGGACGATGCCCGGATTACCGGAAGATGTCCGGCCTGATGTGTTTTACGCGGGCTGTGTGGCATGAGCCTGCGGGCTAGAGATCGATCTCGAAGTGATGGACCTGATGCGTATTACGCGGGTCGGACCTGATGCGTTTAACGCGGGTCGGAGGAGAAATTGAGAAATGGCTGAGTGCTAGTGTGCAAGTATGCGGTAATGCATTGATGAGGCATGAGCACGAGTGCGAGCACTAGCATATGCATAACATGCGTTGTGGCATAGAATGCGTGTATATGTACTGTGATTAAGTTCTGTTGCGTGATTGCTATTATTCCTGGAATGCCTAACCTGCAGGGTTATGTAATTTCTAGATTCGGGCTGAGAGCCTGAGTCATGTACTGTTTAGACCGTGTGCTGTCTGTCTAGTACTTGTCAGGAGGTGCATGTTAGCCTAGTTTAGGTTTATGGAATTACTCGCTGAGATTTATTCTCACGGTTGTTGTAAAACCGACTTTTCAGATCCCCGGCCTTGAGGATACATGCGTGTTGACACATTTTTGGGAGAAGCCCCCGGCTAGTTGTAGTGCCTGAGCCCCGAGCCACCTATCTCTTTTTGTCAGTAGTGGCTTTGAACCGTTTTTGATTTTTGGTAGTTGGGCTGTATATGAATATTGTAAATGATTCTCAGTGCTAGTGCAAGTGATGATTTCTGTGACTACCCTTGGTTATGTATTCATATATGTACGGGTGGTTTCAATTGCTTCCGCATGTGCTGTATATCTCTGTATTGGGTGTTGGGTCGGCGACGCGTCCTGGGACGTCGCACGCAAATCGACCTTGCGAGGGATGTGGCGCGCCGGGAAGCGCGGGGCGTGACATATAGAGCCCATGGTCTTTTCATCGACTAGCAGACAATTTCACCGCGGTCAAGTCCACTCCAGTCCGAGTCTCATCAAGTTCATCGATTTTTCCTAAAATCAAGTTCTTTCCTCGTTTCGAGGGTTTACTACCCAAGGTTCATATCTCCGTTTTACGCCCTCCCGTTCAATACAAAAGATAAAAAAAAAACCTCAAAATTACAAAAATGCATTAGTGTCTTAAGCACACCAATTGTGTGCTCCAGGCATTTCATATCTTAACGAGCTATGGAAGTCGTGCCACTGTCATCACAAGCGTACATTTGAGCTATCCTCATGCGTGCATAATTTATTCTTTCCGAATTTGTTATAGATGTCCAAGATTTTCAAACGGACTATCTTTAAGACAACCGATTCACTCGTGTTACGATCAACCACAACAAATAAGTTTTCCTTGATCTAGTAGCGTCTTCGACTGTAATCGCACACTGCACTCCAAGCTTCGAAAATCGAGTTTGCGAGCAAGTTTCATGAGGGCAGAGTAACCAACCCCTTTCGCAGTACACCAACTAACGAGGACTCAGAATTGGGAATTTCTTTATTGAATTGCTACTGGTAAAAACCATTCAATTATTTCAATAAGAGTTATTGTCTTCTTACAGTTAGGCAAAGAGCTCTTTGTAACCGGAAAACTCGTTCACAGGAGCGATCTTGGTAACAGCCTAAACCCCCGAAGCAAGATCCTGCATGTAAAAGATGGCACAACAGTGAACAGGCCGATAAAATTAAATTTGAGTCCACTACAGCGAACAAGGTGTAAAAACCTCACGTGCTTACCAGTTGGGTGAATTGACTAGCCAAAATTAATCCCTTGTGCCAACGGCAATTCACTCCCGTAGTTGATTGTGCTGTGCAGAAAATTAACAAAGGTCAGACTGAATTGCGCAGTATGGGCACTTTTTCAGGTTGATCGAAAAGAAGATGACAACACGGTGTCATATGTGGATAATCAGAGGTTACCAAGTTGATCGTCGCATGTATTGCTTCCACGAGTCACTCCCAGCTTCACGACCTCCACCTGTTGCCTTCTCACCACCAAAAGCACCACCTATCTCAGCTCCATTTGTTGGGATATTGACATTTACAATGCCGCAGTCACTTCCTTGCGGTCTGCAATGTACATAACAGACAGATATTAAAACTGTAGGGCCGGATTAAGAATGATGGCAAAATCTTCGACACGAACATCAGACGGAAGAAGAAGATAATGTCTTCACAAATACTAGTAGGTGCTCTGTAGATTTTCTTATAATAAATACCTTCAAAAGGAAACTGTAAGAAATAGAATAAAGGCGTTTCTTCAAAATTTACATCGGTGGGTTCAAATACATACCCAGTCCATTTGAAGATGACATCTGGTCTGCGGGTAAAAATGGAACTACTTAATCCTTGGGATACAGAGTTGTTTATCTCGATTGCTTCCTTCAAAGTCTGCATGACAGAGACACATGCTTGAGTTTAATCACAACCATACTGCAAATGGACAATGTCTAGACAATTCAACAGAAAATTATTTTCTATCCTGAAAGAGATACCTGAAATTTCATGACATATAGGACAGGAGCAAACAACTCTTCTTTAACAACAGCAGCCTTTGAGGAAATTTCAACTATCGTGGGCTGCACAAAGTTGCCTTCGCACTCTATAACTGAGCCACCTGCAAGGATCTTCCCTCCCTGCAAATAGCCAACCACATAGAGCTTCAGCGTCAGGCAGCAAATAAAGAGCTACATCGTTGCTTCTAAGTAGCAATTGGACAAAGGTTTAAACTACAGATGCTGAGATCATTGCTGAAAGTGGGTAAGAGAGTCAAAGGATAATATGTACCTGAGACTTAATGATCTCTATTCCCTTCTCAAAATTCTCCTTTGAGGCAGCAGTATGTAATGGTCCAAGCAAGGTACCTTTCTCTAAAGGATCCCCTATTTTAACTTGCTTATATACGTCAACAAGTTGATCCAGTACTTTCTTGTATATGCTCTCATGGAGGAGCTTCAATGCAAGCAAGCATACGTAGTATTAGTCTTAAAATTACTCCAGGATGTCTACAGCAAAATATTTGCAAGAATCCAAAATGCTCTCAAATACCAGTCTACGGCATGTTGTGCAGCGCTGACCAGCGGTGCCAACAGCAGCGAAAACAACAGAGCGAACAGCTAACTGGATGTCAGCATCATCCATAACAATTATAGCATTGTTTCCACTTAATTCTAGCAAACATTTACCATATCTTGCATTCACTGTCTGCTGAACCATCAAACCAACCTGTAGATGAGCATGAACAAACTAATAAATTTTTTTATGAAGAATGATCTCAGGTTTCACCCAAGAAAAATAAGCACCGAAATAAATGTGATCGTATCATGCTGGGAGCTGAGAATATCAACCCGCACAGTAACCTAGAGAAAGGGATGAATCGCTTTGTTTAACATTCCAGCTCTACTAGAGGAGAACATAAAATAAAGAATCAAATATACTAGTGGACCTTAATTTCTGATAGGGAACTAAAGAGAAAGGTACCTTGCGAATAAGTGAGCAAAAAGAGAATACAGAAAGAATAGAGTAGTACCTTGGAACTTCCGGTGAAGGAAACCAGAGGGATTCGTGTATCCTTAGCTAGTGCTTGACCAATTTCAGGCCCTCCACAAAGTGAGGTAAAAATAGAACCAGGTAAGTTGTTCTTTTCCAAAACACCAGAAACTAGCTTCGTCATTGCAATAGTCACCAAAGGAGTTGTTGGTGCACCTTTCCTACAATGACATTGAATAAGCAATTTTCATAAACTGCTGACCAGCAAAAAGATATATCTGACTTGGGAGATGTTCAACAAAATAAAACTAATTTTCATTGAAGATACATAAAGATAAGGACACATGAAGATGGTGATTGTTGTCCAAAAAGTAGGAGAGAACAATGACTGCAGTTGCTTCCTGATCAATTCATGTCAAATACATGTCTTGAAACCCCAGATTCGACACAAACTGCAGTCCCTCATCAGAACCGTCCAGTTATCCAAAATCTATATATTTAACCAAGATAAACTATGGGCACAGTTAATTGGCAAATACCAGTAGGCAGGGAAAAAATCAGGCTGGATATTGTAGAAAAAATGAACAAGAGGAAGCTATCGAGAAAATCTGGCTGTTGAAGAATGTGTGCACCAAGGACCAGAAGTTGGGCAGAGTATTCAGGCAATGAATCAATAACAGCAATAACAGACAATTCCAAGCGAATTGCATAGCAACTTCAGTTAATGTACACATTCTAAAGTCCACACTCGTAGTCTAGAATACGCATAGATTAGCAGTAGAAATTGGATCCCTGGTTCTACAACTGATAAAAAAGAAAAAGAAAAAAAGAAATTGGAGCTCTTACCAAACAACACAATTGCCGCAGACAAGTGCAATGCAAGCATTCCATCCTAGAGAAAACATAAAAAGGAAAAATGCATGAAAAAGGAGAATCGGAAATGTTCAGCACAAATTCTTTAAATGTAATATTGTAAAAGAAAGAGCAGCATAAAAGTTATTTAAAAGCAAATGCCTGGATTACAACAACAAAATAAGTCTTAAAGTATGTATGGAACGAAATCTGTCGAATTTGATACACCCCAAATTTAGTCGTTGATAGAAATAACTAAGTATACACGCCTTTCACAGGTCCACCTTTTCTATAGCCACAAAATGCTTAGCCATGCATCGATCCAGTATGTGGACATTGTCACAAGCAAGGTCTATTTCAATTCTAGTTCTCCATGGGTAAGTTAATCATCAATCCAATCCATCACTAAAAGTCAGCCCAAATACTTTAGATGGTGCACCTAATAGATATGAGCCTATTGACCGAGAAAATTATTGAAGATTCTAAGTAGTTAAAGCCATAAACCTTCCACATTTCAACATCAAGTACATTAAGGCCGACTTTGAATGACCTTATTTTTCTCTTTAGTGCACTAGTTACGCCTTAATGATCTAACCTCAGCAGTATCAAACACTTCGCCAAGGGCGTTGTCCAGGGCAAACCGAACAAAATAGAATACAAAATATTCCAAGACTGAAATTACAGGATGGATCCTAAATGTACTCCTTTTCCATTTTCTGTCTTTTCAAAGTTGGAAGGATGCAGAATCTGAGCACCGATTTAGAAAAACAAGAAACACTGCTCACCAAGCACTGCACATGGGAAGTTGAAAGCTGTAATTACACCCACAACCCCAAGAGGATTCCACATCTGTCCAATTATATCACATATGGCAAAGTTATTACTGAAGCATCCTGAAGCACTACACCAACTTCCAAGGTAAGATCACGAAGCTTACCTCCATCATCATGTGATTAGGACCTGCAAATAATGCATGCAGAGTTATTTTTGCAGTACAATGTTATCGCAACCTAGAGAAGCTCTTCTAAGCTGTTGAAGACAAAAAATTGAGTTCAATTTACAAAACAAAGAAATGAATGATGGTTTCCTGGACTTCATAAATTAAGATCATAACTAGCATCAGTTTGCAGATAGCGATATTAAAGTTGAGCTCACGTTCTGAGGGTATGATCAATCCATTCAGTTGCCGACTTAACCCCACAGCAAAATCGCACATATCGATGATTTCCTGTGAAAAGTATGATGCGTATGGGATCAGAAACCAGCAAATGTAGAGCCATTTAACACGATATAGAATAGTCCACACAGTATTAGATAGTCGAAACATGTCAAATGTAGAGCCATATAGCTAAATTCTACTGGGGTCTACAGAGCGTTAGATATGCACAGGAAATCAAGAGACAGACAACGAGGCAAGAGGAATAGCATTGAGACTGAAACGAAGATGTCAACTGAGACTTGAAACGAAGATGTCAACCCCAGTAATTTCATAGATCACGAGCCACTCACTTCTGGAGCACATCCATTTGCGTCTTATATATACCTGGGTAATCAAAGACCTATTGTACACGATGGAACCACAACACTAACAAATCCTGAGCCCTAATACAGTTGATGTCATCTGCCAAAATAATTAAACATTAGATTCTCGTGTTTCTCCTCTCATGGTATCTGATACGCCACCAATTGCTCCCAAAGTGGCTAACAAAGACTATGTACTGACAAATGAATGGATGAAAAGTATAAGTATGAAAAGCCAGACATAGATCTAGTGAAGAGACCTTTTTCTTTTTAACACACAGAAGAGAATTTAATTTGTTAATATATAACGCACTTGAACTTCCCCTATTCCTTCAGGAAGTATCTTTCCCATTTCAAGTGAGACAAGGCGACCAAGTGGCTGTAGTTTGCCTCTCAATGCATCACCTATCTGTCTAACAATTTCACCTCTCTTTGGGGCCGGTACCTGAAACGAAGTACCAAATTGGTTGTTAAAAATACATGGCATTTTCTTCCTGTTAAGCATTTCCCATGCAGATATCCAAGGGAAAAACAACTAAAGATGCAAGTACTTCATGCCATATGGCAGTCGCATATCTGAAAAAATCAGACATATCTTTGGATGAAAGAGAGACAGAGATGGTGATTTTACTTGCATCCATATCTTTGCTGCATCAAAGCAAGCTTGCATGCCTTCCTCATAATCTTCGAGGGATCCTTCAACAACTTCTGCAATTACCTATATCAAATTCACGCGTCACAGACAGTAGATCCCGTCTTAAAACAATTATCTGAAATCTACAATAACAGGAAATTAGTTAACAGGCATGAACGTTTTATGCAGAGACCAAATTCAGTTCAATTGCTTCCATAAACCTCATTAATGCTCCGTTGTATAACACGGGGTAGAAACAAACACATGCAGCCAAAAAGCAACGATTGGCTCAAACCGCAACAATTTACAACCTTGAGCTGTGCCATATCAATGCATTTCAGCATTGTGGATAAGAGCTTCTTTGATATCTACGCAAGAGGTCCTAAATACAAAAACCACCAGATAAAATGCCAACTGATTTTAGAAATCACACGGCGGAGATGTCGAATTATTCTAAACCACGGAGTTAACCTATCAAAATTCACACAAGTTCTTACTCTCAAATGAGAAAAAAGCGACAATGGCAGTCAGAAATCGCGGTATCTAGATCAAATTGTTTGAAAAAAGACTATCAGATATAAAAGAATTAAAAATTAAAATAATAATAAGGGACTCACCCTCACTTTAGACAAAATACTTACTCCTAAACATATATAATAGAAAACATCGCAGCGCATCGCCTTATCGTTTAATGAATAGTAACTGTAGCCAAAGCTACAGCACAATGATGGCGTAGCAAGGCATCGAAGTCGCGGCACCCAAAAGCGACAGCAACACCAGATGGAATTCCAATCACTGGGGACAATGCAGTCCAAGAAATAAACCGTCCCGCAACGTACGAGCACGCCGAGGTCCGTTTTCGGCCCTTTAGAGAATTCGAATTTATAGGCGAACAGCGCCGTCGAGTCGTAGTCAAATTCCACCAGCCAAATCTAACACGCGACAATACCAGTCGCGTCGAGTTAACCATTTCGGAAAATATCCCAAGCACGAGGAAGAGAAAGACCGCACGATCCACTCTATTTCCAAAAAAAGAGAAAAGTGCCAGCGCAATCCGCGAAGAGATAACCGAAACACGATCAAGCGCCATTGTTTCGAGCACCAGCTCCATCGCGATCGCCACGATCTCTGGTGCGCGCGTACGGAGAAGCAGAGAGGGGCCGGGGGGGGGGGGGGCACCTGATTGTTGGCGGGATTGAGAGTGGCGACCACGGGGCCACGCGCCTTCCACGCGCCATTGACGTAGCAGCCCAAGTTGCGAGGGCCGAGACCGATCTCCCTCAGGAAGAGCTCGTACGCTTTCTTCGCGCAGCTCATCTCCGCGCAGCCCTGTTTTCAACAACGCCAAAAGAGAACGCCGCTCAATCGCCGCCGCCCCGCGAGATCTCGGGCGGCGTCGTCGTCGCCGCCCGTCGGGCAAAAAGAGGGAAACGAGAGGGAGCCGAAGGAGGCGACGGCGAGGAGCGATTCGGACGGTTACCTGCGAGTTCGGGGCTCGGGCTCCGGCGATCAAACTGGGGAAGAAGAAGAAGAAGAGGTGGAAGCGAGAGCAAGTGTGTGAGAGAGAGAGAGCCGTGAGGGATTTTGGCGACGTGAAATGGCGAATCCGTTTTATATAAACGAAAAGAGGGAGACACGTGTGGGGAACTGAAAATGGTGCGCTTTTGCGGATTGGGCTGAAGCCTGCACCCGATACTTTCTCGCCGCCGCTGCTGCTGCTGCTGCTGCTGAGTCCGTCATCATCATTATCTTACTTGTCCAAATCATATAATTGAGTGAGGGTTTGGTGTGCGCCCACCTTATCAGCGCATAATATGATAAAGCACGCTTGATAAGGTCATAATATCCTTTGACATTTTGGGCCGCTGTTTGGGGACGCGTACTTTGAAAACCAAAAAAAATTTTGTCGTGTTTCTTCTCTAATTTGATGCGTGAAATTCATTCTTTATTTTGTTGCGATACCCGAATAAAACAAGGAGATTGCGGGTTTTGAAAGTTTTGCTGTTTCGGTACCACATCGTTTGCCTTTTTTGCCTTTACGTCACTTATCATTGAAACACCGTGAGATTAAGGAGAACAAGTATTCGGTCTAAAGTGCAATCGATTTATGAACATTTGAGAACACGCTATCAATCCATGCACGGTTTTCTCCTCCATTTATACCGACGTGGCACACGGAAAATTCAATGTGGTGTTTTTTCATATTTTTTTAGGATATGTGGTGTCACGGTAGAAAATAAGTCTATTTTCAAAAAAGAAAAAGAAACTAATATTTTTCTTAAAAAATAAAATAAAATAATTCAGAGAGAGAGAGAGCACGTATGGCATCAGCGTTTAGTGATTGCATCTTAGGCCAAACTATTTAGGCCATTTGGTGCAATTTTCAACAAACTAATTTCTAAACTCTATTTTCAGCGCTAACAAGCATGTATTTTGAAATCACTTTCTATGAAATTGAGTTCTTTGTGAGTGTTTTCCAGAAATAAGAAGTTTTCAATGAAATAAATATACCGTAAAAAAGGATTTGAATTGATGTCCTAATTGTTCCATCAGTTTTGAGGAAAATCAACAATTTGGAATAATTACATAGGCTAGTCTTGTCATGTAAATGGTAAGACACTCTATTCATTAATCATCACGTGTCCGAATGGAGCTCACCTTTTAGATTTTGTGTGCTCCTCTCTCTCTCTCTCCCTCTTGCCTCCTCCTCCTCCTGTCCACATCTTCTTCTTCTTCTTCTTCTTCTTCGTGCGGGCAATGTCCTTCCACATTGAATGTGGCTTCGCCGCCAACACCACCAATGCCTTCAATACGACATGGCTGTTTGATCACTTCTTTATCGATGACTCCTCTTCCATTGTTAGTCCACTTATTGATTTTTCGTCTCATCAGATTCGACAATGGCAACCCTCAACCAGGCTGCGAGGGTCGAGCCCTCACCAGATTTGGGAGAGCAACCCTTGCCCGTGGCTGGTTTCCGACCATAGCCAAGTACAAGCCATAAACAAAGGGAAAAAAAAGGAAAAAAGAAAAAAAAAGAAAAAAAAGGAAAAAAGAGGAAAAAACAGTAAAAAAGACAAAGAGACTGACCAGTGTGCCTCACCTAGACACGTGTTGACCGATGAATAAAGTGTCCTACCGCCTATGTGGCAAGACTAGCCTACCCAATATTTTCTCGTTTGGAACAGACTTCTCTAATCTTGATCATTTCAAAGCTTAGAAAGGCGAATTACCGCAAAATATTTTCATTATCAACAATTTTCAGGCACATGCCATTATTAAAATAATAAAAAATTATTCATCTACTCGTGTTTTTTAAGTGGTGAAAAAACAATCAAATTTGAGAAGATGTTCTTCAAGTGGTTGGTTTTTGAAATAAATGAGGTGGACTGGACTTGGGGGAAGGGAAATCTTGCATTCACTGGCCTTCAATATTTGGAGGTTGGATGTGGTTTCAACTGGCAAAAACAGTTTGCAATGCAAATCACTCGTCTTTTTAAATGTTGAGGTCGGCTAATATGATAGAGCTTGTTGACTTTAAATGATGAGTCATCTCCTTTCCGATTCTTTTTAAGCTACCCGAGATGCACGACCTTTTATTTCACAATCATTCTAATTCGGGTAATTGGCTAGCAAAAATATAGGAATGCACATATAACAGCAACATAGGAGTGGCCAACTTGAAATTGAGAGTACCCTGACTTTGTCCCATGGATGACTTTCCAGAAGATCATTCCACAGATCCATTTTACTCCCATGCACAATTCGTTGCCAAAGACGGAGCAGCTATGATGAACGAAAACCCTTAGCTACATAGAGTTAAAGGGCAATCGGCCGCGACCAACAGATGGAGACATTCACAAAGATCGAGAGAGAGTCGCCGATGACCGGGAGGCCACCGAGGGAGGATGACCATAGGGACAGTGGTCACCAGCAGCGCCACATGCCGCCATCGTTATTCCTCATATGCAATCAAAGGGGAGCTCCTGCATTTTTATGTGGGAGGCCATGAAGGTCGATTGCTGTGTTAGTAGTATCCCTTCAGGTAGCCTTGCTAATTACTAGTCTTTGACCCTGGATTATAGAAACGATATATTGCTGTCTTCGAAAAAGTTATCCCAACCATAGAACTGGGTAAGTTGGCCAGGATTTTTATCTGGACGTACTAGAAGTATAGCACCAAATTTTTCCTCTTTTCACATTTCAAACAGCATGGCCAGAATTTGTTCCAAGAGAGACGTTTGGGCCATTGAGCCATCAAAAATAGAAACCGCTAGTGGGCTGCACCACATCCATCGTCCTCGTCTAAGCCCAATCTCACCGAACACAGGCTTTGCATTCTGCCGTATGGGAGCAGGCGATCTTGTTATGAGATATCAAATTAAATGCTTATGGACATACGCAGGAACAAGCGTCGCTTTGGCCGAGTGGTTAAGGCGTGTGCCTGCTAAGTACATGGGGTTTCCCCGCGAGAGTTCGAATCTCTCAGGCGACGTCTCTCTCCCCCTTTTTTTTTTTCTCTCTCCGGCAACATACGGTTATTCCGGCGTGCTGTGGTCGCCGTAACCTTCGAGTTGCCCGAAAGGTTTACCTAGTTCAACTATTTAGCTCTGAAAGGCTCGAATCGTTTGAGCACATAAGAGTGGAGGAGATGATCGCCGTAACTTTCGAGTTGCCCGAAAGGTTTACCTAGTTCAACTGTTTAGCTCTAAAAGGCTTGAATCATTTGGGCTCATAAGAGTGGAGGAGATGAGGGCACTAAATAATGAGAAAGTTGTCTGAGTCGAATAGTCATCCGATAAATTTGAAAAGTCATATTTTGGATGTTACTCATGGTGTGATCAAGTCCGACTGTCCGAGATCTCCAACATTGTGTTACCTGAGGACTTCAGGAAGATGCTTGATGAGTTGTTCTTGCTCAGTGGGGCTCTTAATATAGGTTATTTCGCACCTTAGGTGAATTTTCTCGATTTGCTGGTCATAATGTGATGTGATTTTGATGCGCCAAAATAAATTTCGAAATTCCTATAATTTTGAACGCGTGAATTGATATTTTTTTTACTTGGATTATTTTCCCTTATAGGGTTACATAAAGAGAATGAAGGGCTGTGAGCAAAAAGCCGAATAGGTTCTTGGAGCATGTGTTGGATGAGCATGAGGCTCGTTGAGTCGGAGTCAAGCATTATGAGGCCAAGGATATGGTTGAAATACTATTGCAAAATGCAATCCTAATCATGAGGTGAAGATTAAAAGACATGGGGTAAAGGCGTTGATCCCAGTAAGAATTAATATAACCACCTTTATCCCAGTAAGAATTAATATAACCACCTTTTTATTGAGAACTGTTGCGCACGTGATCAGTTACTTCCGAATCAATCATAAAACAGTTCATAGAGGATGCGGATAGGCCAAAAACATTACCAGAAGTTTGAGCCATGTCCTAGAGATGTATGAGGATTTGTAGTAGTGACCTGACTGGCATCTTCAGGATCCATAGTCTTATTTGTGTCCTTGTTTTTACTAGGTCACAAGTAAGGGCGCAGATCCCAACAACAATCCTGTGTATATCCATCTTTGCTGCAATGGGATTAATGAAACTTGGTATTACAACCGTGGCCTTTCTCTTTGTTCCCATTAAAATGAGTGGCAGTACCAGTTTGGTTATCCAAACTTTCTACCTATTCTCCCCTTGGCTTGGGTTCAATATTCATTACCCTTCGGCGAGTTTCTTCTTGTTGAATAGTGGCACATCCATCAGTAAATGGTGGGTACGACATACCCAATGGCACGAGAGTTAGAACTCCGAGGTCCCTGGTTATGATATACTCAAGAGCACGAGAGTCAGAACTGCGAGGTCACTGGGTATGACATACTCAAGGGCACAATAGTCTTAGTGAGTAAATGGAGCATTGGGAGAGACCCGGAATTGCGAGATGATCTTGAAAATTTCAAGCGTGAAAGGTTCATTGGGAAGGTGATCAATGTCAAGGGACAAGACTTCAAGTTCTTGCCATTCGGGTCGGGTAGGAGAATGTGCCTGGGTTATAATCACGGTCTAAGAATGATTCAGACAAGTCTAGCCAGTTTTATACATGGTTTCACATGGAAATTGCTCGAGAACATGATAAGGGAGGACTTGGACATGGAAGAGGTTCCTGGGCTATCCACGCCCAAGATGATCCCATTGATCGTTGTTGCCGAGTCACTGTCGCCACTTGATATTCATTGAATCTCTATAACATCCCACATTTCGTATATTATGGTCTCGCTTTTTGGCCTTTTGGGTTTAATGTTAGAGAAATGCTTATGTGACTGCTCTTAATCCATTGTGAAAATAACAGTATGTTTTAAATCACAAAGAAATTAATAACAAATAATAAAAAATTATTGTGGGGTCCACTTCTTCAAGAATTTTTGACTCATAACATTCTATTATTCTAAAAGTAATCCAAATACTATTATGCTAACAAAGCCCTTAGGCTGCGTTTGGTAGTCGGATTTGAGTTCGGATTATCATATTCGATGTTTGGTGACGTTCTTCGGACCGGATAAACCGGGATACATCCAGATAAAATGTCAGATATGAAATCCGGCCTAGGGGATGGGATAAGACCGGATTGGATATTAAATTTAAAAATAACTAAAAATTTATATTTTATCTTTTAACAAAGTGACAAAGTGATGTTTTGTATATTGCTTCGCCGGCACCGCTCGCCCAAGGATTATCACTAAAATTACCGATCATCGTCACTTTTGACCACTGCACGATCACCGTCACCTCCGACCATGCCGGTCATCACCGCCGGCTAGCGATCATGTTCCAACTAGTAAGGGTGAAAAAGGGGTCTAAAGATGATTGTTGTGCCGAGTTTGCATAAATTATCCTTTCCACCCTAGTTGCATATGTCCTTCACATCAAGTCGACCTTTCACGCATGACTCACTAGATGGTTGTTCACCTGCTGGTCGACGACAAACAGCCAGCACATCATCAGCTCCTTGGTGTTGACACTTAAATTTTGCCTAAATTATTTGGGGCTTTATCGCATAAAAATTAGGGCTTGATTCTTTTAATCCCTAAACAAAAAATATCTTCTTTAACATTGCATGGCATATAGTTATTAAGTGCATTTGCATATTTTCCATTTTCACTTTCAAAAATCAAATCAAAAAATTATCATTAATTTTTATTTATTTTATTTTAATTTAAAAAAAATAAAAAAAAGAGAGAAAAAAGAAGAGTCAAAAAGGGGGGCTGACCAGCATTGTTTAATGCTGGCCAGAACCACGCGTTTAAAAAAAAAATAAATAAATAAAAAAAGAGAAGAAGACGCGTGACCAGCATTGATGACGCTGGTCACGCGTGGGCTTCCCCCCCAAGCGTCATTGAATGCTTCTGGAAAAGAAGCACGAAGCAGACGAGGCAGAGGAAGCAGAAGCGGAGTGCAGAGGAAGGCGTGGCGAGGGTGGCGCGACGTCTTCGGCCTACGTCGAGTAGATCTGCGGTCGCCTTAGCTGAAAACGGAACGATGGACGTTGCCGCGGGGAGGCCGAGACGGAGAGAGCTTTCTCCTTCGCCGAGCATAAAACAGAGAGAGGGACCGAGCGACGGGGGGAGTTGGGGGGCAGTCCACAGATTGAGCGAAACAGAGAGAGAGGGAGGGAACAGAGGCGAGAGCGAGAGAAATAGAGAGGAGAGATCGGAGAGAGGGTGAAACCGAGAGAGAGAGAGAGAGAGAGAGAGAGAGAGAGAGAGAGAGAGAGAGAGAGCCCGAGAGCCTTGGTGAGCGAGATCCGAGATCGAGAGGGCTCCCGTCGATGATCGCGGCCGGCGAAGCTCCGACACTCCTCACGGTAGGTCCCGGTTTGGAGTCCTCGTCGGACTTTACTCGGTTCGTTTTTGTTTGAATCGTGGTCAAATTCCCGAGGATCCCGGTTCGGGAGCGTACGGGGCGACTGGACATACTCTGATCCAAGCTCGCCCGTGTTCATCGCTCTCCGACCGGGTAGGGAGAGCCGCAATCGGCCACCACCCTTCCTCTGTTTGCTGCTGTGCGTGCTGCTGCCGGGCTCATTGGCCGGAGTTCGCGGCCGTCCGGCTCGCGCGAGCTCCGGCCCGTGAAGCCCCGGGTTTGTTCCTACTTGCCTCTCTGTCGTTGTATGCGAATCCCGATCCGTCTTGAGCCTCGATCGTGCCGGAAATCCCTCGATTTTGTAATGCATGCCGACTGCTCGATGTTTTGTCTAAACCGATTCCTTTTCTTTTGCCTTCGTTTGTTCTGTTCTGGGGGGGTGTCGGGTGGTCCCGGAGTAACGCCGGCGACCACAGTGGTCTCGACGTACCACCGGTGGCCGCGGCTGTCCAGACGTGACCGCGGGAGGAGGTGGTCTGCCGGGTCTCGGCTGGTCCACGCTTGCCCAACCCCTTCGTCGGAGCGTGGACGACCTCGGCCGGTCATTGGTCATCGTGACGTCCCTCGTCGGGGCGTGCGAGGCGTCGGTCGCCAGCGCGCGGGCGAATCGCGCCGGTGGGGGTGTCGGCTAGCAGAGCCGGATGCGCTGGTCGCGGCGGCTGGCGAGTCCATGTGTCGGGCGCGGAGGCCGACGATCGGACGAGGCCTTTCGCGGCGGCTCGGTTAGCCAAGGCGAGGCCCAAGCGCCGATCGCCGGTGTCCCGGCCGGCCGTAGAAGGCGGAACCTCAGGCGAGCCCCGAGGCGCGTGGGAGCGGCTGTGAGCCGGGTCAGGTGAGTCGGGTCGGGTGCTAGGGTTTTTCGTGATACGGGTCAGTGAGTCGGTTCAACGAGTCGGGTCTGTGGGTCTGACAGGTTTTGGGCCTTTCGCGGTTGGGCCGGAAGTTTGTGTTTTGGGCCGAAATGTTGTATTTCCTTGTTATTTTAATGGGCCTTTCCTTCCTTTTTTTAAAAAAATTTTACTGGGCTCAACATATGAGCCCAGTTCGGTCACGGATCCGGGCCCGCGTGCCCGGGTCGGTCCAGGACCGGGTCGGACGTGGAGGTCCGACCCGATCCGATTTATTTTATTTTAATATTATATTATTTTAATATTTTAAAAAATTTAAAAAATTTAGAAAAATTATTTTTTTTTAAAAAAAAGGAGAAAGGTCCGTATTTTATTTTATGTTATTTTACTTTATGTTATTTTTCGAAAAAAAAAAATTTTCAAAATTTTATTTTATTTTATTTTAATTATTATTATTATTGTTAAGTTTTTTATTTTTTTTACTTTTTTTTAAAAAAAAATTTTTCGAAAATTTTCAGAAATTCCAAAAAAAAGCAAAAAATTCGAAAAAAAAAATTTCAAAAAAACAAATTTCCGAAAATCTTCGGAAATCCAAAAAAAAAAAATTCAAAAAGATATATATTTTTTTAAAAAATTATTTTTTAAAAAAAAAATCAAAAAGAAATCATAAGTTTTATTTGGATTTTGAGATTAGTTTTCTTGCCCTTTTCGCATGTTTAGTGCTTTATTAAATCTCACGTTGCTTGGTTCACACAACTGTAAGTTGCACATTTAATTTAACCTCGCATGTGGTTATCTAGGTGCATCTAGGCTTAGATATCAATTGTCGCTCCCTTTAGTTTAGTTAGAAGCGGAATTTTGAGACCCCCGACTAGTAAGAACATGTTAGGTGATGAATTGAACACGATTAGGTACCGAAAGGGCACTAGTTTGTCAATTAGTGTAATCAAGTCCCCGTACTCATAGAATCTCTGGTTCGTAGAAGTGAAGTTTTCCTCCCGTGCTTCGCTTAGGTGTCTAATCGACCTATTAGAAACCGATTAGTGGCGACTCCTAAATGAAATTGATTTGCATGTTAATAACTTTAATTTAAGTCGTGAATTGGTATGGGCTTGGGAGGGCTCGAGCTAGGTTCAGCCTAGTAATCCATTTAGTCAAAACCCTTTAGGCCTCGGGGCCGTTTCGGGGAGGTCGCGACAGCTTGGCGACTCCGCTGGGGACCATTTTGTGGACTTAGGCCATTTTTCTTGTTTATATACATCCCTGATGTGAATGTTCTCGCCATTAACCCCTTGTTTTGCAGGTTTGAGATTTAGGGAACGAATGTTTATTTTTTCGAACATTGTTTGCCTATACACTGTTGTGTACGCTTTAGATGTTTTAGCACTACACTATCACACACGTAACCATACTGCCGGATCCGGGCTGTGATAGGACGCTTTAGGATGGTGTTAAGAAAGATACAACCTCGAACGCGAGACCACGATGTAGAGGTTGCCTTTCTTCTCCCCGAAAGTTCTTTTCTGGTGTCGTAAGTGTTTATCTTTGTTCGCGAGACCGCGTGACTATAGGATATCTCTTTCGACTAAGCCGGAGTTAAGAGGACCTGACACCAACGCGAGACTGTGACGGTCAGATCACCCTCTTAATTTCACCTTGTTCATCCGTTTAGATAGAAAGCGGGCCTCACCTTTCATGCATGTGTCTTTGTGTTCGCCATTGCTTTCAATAAAGTAAGCATTTATCTTATGCAATTCATTTATTTCCTTTTTGTTGGTCCATGGCAAATTAGGTCGTTCGTTAGTCTCGATTTATATGCGATGGGGAGAGCCGATGTCCAATTCATTTCCACTCCCAAGAAAGAGCTCATAGCGTGGTGGGGTCAGCTGGATCAAAATGGCCAAAAGCAGGTTGAGGCAAGGATTGGCCGTCTCCTCCCGTTACTCAAGATCAACATCCATTCCGGGGTTATGCAAGCGATACCGCACTTCTGGTGCCCTCAAATATCGACCTTCATATTTGGCGAATTCGAGCTAACTCCGACCTTGGAAGAATATAGCATTGCCATTGAAATGCTTTTGGGAACCGAGCTGGTCAAGCCACCCATAGGTATAGACCCCATCTCCGAGTTGTCACAATTTTTGAGAGTTAGGGGCGAGGTGGTGAGGAAGGTCGTTAAGGCTAATTGTTATGCATGTCCATTCTCATTTTTGGCCGAGTGTTTTTCAAGTCAACCGACAGCCCAAAGGAGTAGCATTTTTATTTTAGCATTTGTCGGACTGATCATCTTTCCTCATCGTAAGAATGCTATAAATCCTTCAATTGCTTGGGTGGTCAAACACATGTGTGCCGGGTTAAACTATGTCAACATGATTTTAGCCGAAACACTGTTATCCCTTAATTGTTTTAAGCAAAACGGAGACAAAATCATGCGAGCTTCCCCGGAAATTTTGCAAATATGGTTTCTTTCTCACATAAGGGGGTTTGGGCACCTTATGCAGTTATTTCAAATAGATGAGTTTAGGCACCCAATACAGAGATTCCAAGTCTTAGAGAAGCATTCCCCCGACAAAGAATATTCCCTTTGGATAAATTTCCTTAAAAACCCTAAACCCAAGGCATTTTTATGGCATGCTAAATGGCTCCAGGTCGAGGAAGCCCGCTTCGCTCACAAGTTTGCTAACCCGATCCGGCTACTTGGTTTTTCTGGCGCCACTTCCTATTACCCGTACAGGGTAGCCCGCCAATACCGAGCCCTACAAGAGATTCCCCCACCTCTCAAGACGGAGATGTTCCAGGCTCGTTTCACCCGCACGGACTATGATTACTTCGACGAAATCCGTGCCGTCGAGATTGCCTGGAGCGAGTGTAATCCTGAAAGGATCGTCGTGCCCAAGATGCTAAACGGAGAAGAAGAAATCCACCATGCCTCCACGTTCTACATCCACAAGCACCGAATTCCGACCATTCAACAACCATTGGTCCCGGAAGTGACTGACAAGCCGTCCCAGAAGGCGCAAATTGAGCATCTTGAAAAGAGGGTGGAAATGGACAAGACTCGCATCTCGAAATTAACCCGAGAGAACAAACGGCTCCGCAAAGCCGCGGGTTCCCCATCGCATATAAAATGAGTTGCCCCGAGAAGTTTGAAATGACACTTTCACCAGATTTGTCCTCCTAGTTTCTTGCTTTTTTAGTCTCGATGTTTAGGGAATTTCGTTCTTCTTATGTTTCATGTATTTTCTTAGTCTCCATGTTTAGATAATGTCTCTTTTTCTAATTTCGAGGCTTAAGAGTCGTTATGTACCTTCTTTGTTTTAATGAATCTCATTTTCTAATTTCAGTGTTAAGGAGCTTTCATTTATCGACTATAATATCTCCAAAATCTTGATCCCCTACAAAAACAAATAAAAAACAAACAAAAAATTTGAGGGGACACAAAGCACCTAGGCCGTTGCCATGGGCCAATCTCCCATTTGAATTGTGCTCTCACATCCGCTCATTTTGCAGGTGTCCACAAATTGTCCGAGTTCACTCAGCATACGAAGGGAGGAATCGAGAGATCGAGGGGTCTTCCGGTGATTGCGGTGCCTACGCCGAGTTCGACAGACCACCCGTGATCCCTTCCTCCACCAAGGCAAAGCTACGGCCTCCAGGCAGTCGCCGATCCGGACACGATCAAGAGCCACGCAGATGAATATTGAGGAGCAAAACGCCCGTTTCGCCGCACTTGACGATAAGATCAACGACCTTGCGGCTCAACTTACTCGATTCGCCGATGGCATGAGGGCCGCATTAGCAGCACCGAATGTTGGTCAGACCGTGCCCCAAGCTATTCCCAAGCCGGTAGAGGGGCCTGCAAGAAGGAATATTACTGAAGAGGCATTAGGTTCCACGCCCATAGTGGTCGAGTTAGACCCCATCTCAGAGGCTGTCACCGCCCGTTCGGAGGAGGAGCACAACAAAAGGTTCGCAAGGATAGAAGAGAAGCTCCGTGCGTTGCGAGGATACGAAGAACATATGATCGAGGACCTGTCTCGATATGCACAAATGAGCTTTCCCGAGAAGTTCAAGATTCTGGACTTCACTAAATATGACGGGACTGGAGATCCAAAAATTCACTTGAAGTACTATTTGAACAGGATGGCAATATACGCTCAGAATGTCCCATTGATGGTTCAGACCTTCCAAGAAAGTCTGACAGGACCTGCGCTACAATGGTACGTGTTGTCGGAACCCGAGAAGTTCGAGAAGTGGGAAGAGCTAGCTGAGGCGTTCGTCCTGCAATACAAGTACAATACCGAGATAGGCCCTACGCGCGAAGTGCTGACCCGAACTGAAAAGAGGAGGAGCAAGTTTCTCAGAGTCTTCGCTCAAAGGTGGCGTACTCTCGCCGCTCAAGTTCGACCTTCACTCAGTGAGAAGGAGCTGCTCGATCTTTTCCTCAAGGCCCTACCTAGTGATTTCTATTTAAAATTGGTGGGTTCAGGATGCTTGACCTTCTCCCAGCTAGTAGATGTCGGGGAGAGGATAGAAGGGGCCATGCATGACGGTAGACTGAGCGAAGGGGTTAGTCGAAAGGTCCCGAATAGAAAGGAGAAGGATGTGGAAATCGCGTATGTGCAAGCGCTAATCATGACAAGGCCCTCCGCCTCATCTTCTCAAGGCTCGTCCATATTTCGAGATAGGGCGTACCAAAACCAGGAATTTAAAAAGAGAATACCCAGGCAATTCACCCCCTACCTAGGCCATTGTCTAAATTATTGCCCATGCTATTGAAAAGGGGGATGGTAGCTAAAGAAGTGCCTCGAGACAATCCTCCAAGATCCCCCGGATTCGATTTATCGAAGTCCTGTGAGTTCCATAGGGGCAAGAAGGGGCATGATGTGGATGACTGTTTCGTCCTTAAGATCAAGGTTCAGAATTTACTCGATAAAGGTATTTTATCTTTTAAGGAATCGACCCCTAATGTTCAACAAAACCCATTGCCCAATCATGCTGGGGATGTCAATGTAGTTATTGAGAAGGGTGGCGAGAGTAAGCAGACCTTTAATGTGGATGCTCATAGACTTTATAAATTATTGGTGTCGGCTGGACACTTTGAAGACGGGGAGGATATTCCATTGAAAGAAAAACTGAAATGCATCATCCAGATGGTGGACATGGGAGTAATTTATAGTACAAAGCAAGATAGTATGACGACCATGACGGCTGTTCTTAACTCGTTTCACGAGGAGGAGTTGGAAGAGACACTTGCTGAGCCTATTGAGACCGACAAGCTACCTAATGAGGGTGCGCCAGAAGATCTAATTGTGGCCGGCGGCGAAAGAGAAAATTTGTACGAGGACTTTGGGCCTCAAGCTAGCAATGTGGATTGGAATTATGAGTTCGTAAAGCTCGCTCGTGAGAACGGGGAAGTAGTCGACACACTGGGTCAGCCTAGCGGCAAATTCGACTATCTCGTGAAGTATTCACCGCCATCCAGTTTCTTCATCGATCCCAAGGATGTTGTCCCCGATGGGTGGGGAGGTATGGACGACTCGCTCGAACCCGAAGAGATGGTTGGCATGATCACCCCTGTGGTGATTGATTTATCTGTCGAGGAGGACTTATGGATGCTGGACGGGGGAGATGTTGAGCAGTTAGTCGTTGACCTGGCGGCCGAAGAGTTCGCCACCCTAGAGGTCGATGATAACGTCATGGAGCCAATGGTGATTGAGCTCCCGTCTGAGGATGAAGAAGATATAATAGTAGACCGAATCCCAAGTTACGACCCCAAGGCAGTTCCTTGGAGTTATAAGACGAGCGAAATCGACACCATCACACGATCAGGCCGTTGCTATGCGCCTACGGGAGTCGTTGAAAAGAAAGCCGTCTCAGATGAGGAGGCAAAATAGTTCTTGGCGATTGTAAAGACGAGCGAATTCAACATCGTGAATCAGTTGAGAAAGATGCCAGCCTAAATCTCTCTTTTAGATCTCTTCAAATCATCCGAAAAGCACAAGAATGCACTGCTCAAGATTTTGAATGAAGTACACGTCCCTGAGACCATCGATGACACCCAGTTAGAGGAGTTTGTGGGGTCTATCTTGCTGAAAGATCAGATTTCTTTTGCCGATGAGGATTTCCCTCCAGAAGGTCGCGATCATACCAAGGCGCTACTTATTTCAGTTAAGTGTCGTGACAGAATGGTAGCCAGAGCGCTAATTGACAATGGGTCTGCATTAAACATTTGCCCACTCACCACCCTTCGCCGTCTAGGAATGACTGAAGAGAAAATTCTGTCGTCTAAGTCCACCGTTCGAGCTTTTGACGGTATGAAGAAGGAGGTCATTGGCAAGGTCGAGCTTGAACTACTGATTGGTCCGGTTCTTTTTCTAGTCAACTTCCAAGTCCTGGACATTCCTAGTGCATTCAATTTTCTACTAGGACGACCTTGGATACACACCGCCGGAGCTGTGCCCTCAAGCTTGCATCAGAAGGTCATATTCATTGTGGATGGGAAGTTGATAACTGTCCACGGAGAGACCGATTTCAAAGTTTTCCATGACACTGCAATTCCGTACATAGAGCCTGAGAACAAGGCTGAATCAAGCTACCAAGCTTTTGAGTTAGTGTCGGTAATCCACGTGCCCGTGGGGACTATAATGCGCAACTCGAAAGTAGCTGAGCTTTCGATAATGTCGAGTAGGGTGTTGCTCGAGAATGGTCATATCCCCGGAGCTGGCTTGGGACTGCACGGTCAGGGTGTTAAAGAACCCCTCCAGGTCTCCAAATGGCGCAAAAGGACAGGCTTGGGTTATCATGGAGACGATTCTGGTTGGAGGCAGCCATGGAAGACGAGGTAACATCAGAGGTCAAGGTCGGTACGGAGGCCGTCGTGGTCAAGGAGGCCGAGGAAGCAATGAGGACCATGGAGACTACGAGGACCTAGCTAATCATGAGAGTTACGGAAGTCGGGGGAGTTTATTCGGATTAGAAGAAGGTCGGAAGGGTTTACTTCTTCCGCAACCGAAAGAAATATTCTCGGGTCCACCCAAGTTGCTGCAAGAGGAGGAAGAAGTAGTTTTTGGTCTCGTTGATTTATTCGAGGGGGAGCTTGCGTGTGCTGTCATAGAAAATGAAGAGGCCGGGCCTTCTGTTCCCACCGCCGACCCTTTTGAGTAGGGATGCCGCTTTTATTTTTTGTCTTGTCTAAGTACGTGTTTGTCCTTTTCGCGAGATGTCTGTTTAGGTCTAGGGCTATTTCTCTCTGTAATCAAAGTCTCGGACTGCGAGCCGTCGGTCCAGGACCTCGAGTCATGTAAACGGCTCTATCCTATCAATGAAATCATGATCATGTTTTATTAAGGACGTGCGGAAGTACCCAAACCAGACTGATGATGATGCTTTGAGGCCTGGACTTCCGCACGCTTCCTGGTTTTCAAAATTATTTGCAAATAGGGGCATCCAAGGATATGAGCATGAATCCTTCATTTTCGAAAACTCTTTCAAAACAATTTCGAAGCACATACATGTCAGTAGCCACAGTAATATTTGCCAATTTAATCACTAACCTTCGTTGTGGCATCTCAGGCATAACATGTCACATGATCATGATAGGTGCATATGTGAGTCGGATTCGCTCGACGAAAATTTCTCTGGGACCGAGGATGACGAGGATGACTATGACCGAAAAAGCATCGAACAGGATTGGATTCGGCATGAAGAGTCCAAGCCGTTGACCGCAGAGTCTACCATTACGATAAATCTAGGCGATTTGGAGAATGTTAGAGAAATCAAGATTGGAGCTGGCCTTTATGATATCAATATCAAAAGGATGGTCGACCTTTTAAAAGAGTATCAAGATGTGTTCGCATGGTCATATGCGGATATGCTAGGGTTGGATAAAGAAATTGTAGAACATGCTCTACCAATTGATCGAAGTATCCCGCCAAAGAAACAAAGGCTCAGAAGAACAAAGCTCGAATTATCCAAGAAGATCGAAGAGGAAGTCATGAAGTTGTTGAAAGTGGGCTTTATAGAAGTGTCGCGCTATTCGGATTGGATAGCCAATGTAGTCCCTGTCATGAAGAAGGATGGGCGAGTCAGGGTGTGTATTGACTACCGCAATCTGAACCGAGCAAGTCCGAAGGACAACTTTCCGCTGCCTCATATCGATGTATTGGTCGACAGCACCGCGGGGTTTGAGTTATTTTCTTTTATGGACGGGTTTTCTGGCTATAACCAAATTCGAATGAAAGAAGAAGATAAAAGTAAAACCTCCTTCATTACTCCTTGGGGGACCTTTTGTTACAAGGTAATGCCCTTCGGCTTGAAAAATGCCGGGGCAACATACCAAAGAGCAGTGGTCACCCTGTTTCACGACATGATGCACAAAGAGGTGGAAGTCTACGTAGACGATATGATTGCCAAATCCAAACACGGAGAGGACCACATCGAGGTGTTGCGGAAGTTGTTTGACCGACTTCGAAAGTTCAAGTTGAGACTTAACCCCACCAAATGTGTGTTTGGGGCAAAGTCTGGAAAATTACTAGGGTTCATGGTCAGTAATCGAGGCATTGAAATTGACCCATCGAAGGTTAAGGCCATTTGTGACTTAAAGCCCCCTTCTACAGTCAGAGAAGTTCGGAGTTTGCTGGGGAGACTGAACTATGTGGCAAGATTCATTTCTCAACTGTCTGAGACAGCTAAACCTTTTTTCAAGCTCCTGAAGAAGAACGCCAAAGTCAAGTGGGGTACTGATTGTCAAGAGGCGTTTGAGAAGATAAAAGAATATCTTTCTCATCCGCCAGTCCTGGTGCCACCTGTCCCCAAAGTGCCATTAATACTCTACTTGACTATTTATGAGGAGTCATTGGGGGCTTTGCTAGCTCAGAAGAGACCAAGCGATAGTAAAGAATGTGCGATATATTATCTCAGTAAGAAATTTACTTCCTCCGAAATAAATTACCCCGGGGTCGAAAAGACGTGTGTGGCTTTGGTGTGGGTATTGCACCGCTTATGCCAGTACACACTTCATCATCGGATCTTGCTTATAACTGAGAATGATCCCATCAAATATTTGCTGGAAAAACCTACGTTAGCTGGAAAGTTAGCAAAGTGGCAAGTGCTGGTGTCCGAATTCGACGTCCACAGCATGACGCAAAAATCTGTCAAAGGAAGGGCTATAGCTGACATGTTGGCGGAAAACATCAAAAGGTCAGAAGACCATCATCAGTCAGATCCCATAGAGGAGCGCGTTGCAGAGATAGTAAGTGATAAGTGGACTATGTACTTCGACGGCGCCGTTAACCTGGCTGGCTCTGGGACTGGGGCAGTTCTTATCTCCCCGATGGGTCGACATCACCCTGTGGCCGCCAAGTTGGTATTCCCTTGCACCAAAAATATCTCAGAATATGAAGCTTGCATACTGGGGCTACAATTGGCCGTCGACATGAAGGTTAGGAAGCTACAGGTTTACGGTGATTCCGCCCTCATCATTTTCCAGACAGAGGGCCAATGGCGAACTCGCGATTCCAAGTTGATTCCTTATCACGAATTCCTTGAGGAGTTAATAAAGGAATTTGAAGAGATTTCTTTTGAGTATTTGCCTCGATCGCAAAATCAGTTTGCCGACGCCCTGGCCACGTTATCATCAATGCTGCAGGTTATGGAGGGATTAGACATCGAGCCGCTGAAAATCGAGATACTGACGCGTTCGGCTTACTGTTCGGTGATCACAGAAGAGCCTGATGAGAAGCCATGGTATCACGACATCCTGAACTATCTTCAGAGAGGAGAATACCCTCCTGAAAGTGAGCCAACGGATCATAAATACATAAGGAAGCTAGCATCAAAGTTTTTCATTAGTGGAAATGTTCTTTACAAGAGGTCTTCTGACTCAGTTTTGTTGAAATGCGTCGATGCCAAAGAGGCTAATCAGTTGATGAGGGAAATTCATGAAGGAGAATGCGGTCCGCACATGAATGGCCATCTCTTGGCCAGGAAGATCATGAGATTGGGTTATTTCTGGATGGCTATGGAGACCGACTGCATCCGGCATGTTCGGTATTGCCATCGGTGTCAAATCTATGCAGATAAAATCAACGTGCCGCCAAATGAATTGCGACAAATGTCTGAGCCATGGCCTTTCTCAATGTGGGGAATCGATATGATTGGGCCAATTAATCCTAAGGCCTCCAACGGACATCGCTTCATCCTGGTAGCTATTGATTACTTTACCAAGTGGATCGAGGCAAGCTCATATGCCAACGTCACCGCCAAGAATGTGGTCAAATTTATTCGCCGTGACATCATCGCTCGTTATGGGGTCCCGGAGGCGATCATTACCGACAACGGCTCAAATTTGAACAACAAGATTGTAGACGGTTTACTCGGCGAGTTTCATATTCGTCACTTGAACTCTTCACCTTACCGTCCACAAATGAATGGAGCTGTGGAGGCAGCCAATAAGAACATAAAGAAGATCTTGTCAAAAACTGCTGACAACCATCGAGACTGGCATGAGCGGTTGCCCTACGCATTAATGGCATACCGAACTTCGATCCGCACTTCGACAGGGGCGACTCCTTTCTCCCTCGTTTATGGTATGGAAGCGGTCTTACCCGTGGAAGTCGAGATCCCTTCATTGAGGATTCTTTCACAAGCTGAGCTCCCCGAGGAGGAGTGGGCTCAACAGAGATGGGATCAGTTGAACATGATCGACGAGAAGAGGCTGAAGGCTTTATGCCACGGTCAATGCTACCAAAAGTGGGTTGCCAAGTCCTTCAATCGCAAGGTTCGGCCTCGACACTTTGAAGCCGGAGATCTCGTACTAAAGAAAGTGCTGTCCATCACGCCCGAATTAGGTGGGAAGTTCGCCCCAAATTACGACGGTCCATATGTCGTTAGGAAGGTTCTACCTGGGGGGCTCTAATTCTTGTAGAAATGGATGGCCGAGAGTTGCCAAAACCTGTAAACGCCGATTCGGTAAAAAAATATTTCCCTTGAATGGAATCCAGGGCCTGAGAGCCATCTTCGATGCAATCCGAATCACTGTAGAGTATTCACATCATGCATATCATGCATACATGCATACATGTTTACTTTGTAGGCCCCAAACGATCCGCCAAGTGATCACCAAACGACTGAACCGTCTTGGCGAGCATCCGGTGAGCTAATTAAGGGGTTACCAAGTCACCAGGCCACAGGTGAGTACCCTTTTTCTCAAAACCAAAAAAAAAAAAGAAAAGAAGAGAAACTCTTGATAGCTATCTCGATGCCTGGTGGGACGTTCATTTCAAATCAAAATTCCCTGTGGAGATCAATCAACTCAGGTGATCTTGGCAAAACTAGAGGAAATACGTTAATCATGCCAAGCGAGGAGTACTTAGGATGAGAAAAGGCAAGACATTCCCAAACACGTTCCGCAAACACTTTGAGAGTTGAGTGGAAGAGAAAATTAATGTTGTTTAAGAGCAAGAGATTCATTCGCAAGTAGTACATGTATCGAAATGAAAGGAGGCATTTCCTTCTTCTATTCTATACACTACAAGTGATCATAGTTAGCCCATTTGAGCCGTTAAATGTGAAGGGTTCGCAAAATACCCCTGTCAAGAACCACCCTACAGCGGGGCAAATTTGGAGGTTTTGGTTGACACGCTTTGGAGGAAAAGGTGAGAAAGACTCCTTTGCCCTTACTTGCATTAATCTTTTTGTGGTAACTTCATATGAGTCCTTAAGGAAGCTCGAAACATCCCAAAATGAAGAAGAGCATTCATTTCTCTATCCAAACACTCATACCATTTGTTTAGCCAAATTGAGCCTGAATATTCATTTCTAAAACCCGAATGGTGATTGTCTTCCCACCTCGGAGAAAGGCACATGATTTGCCATGAAAAAAAAAAATCTCGAAAGTCCTAGGAGCTCAAAAGAGTCTAATGAGCAAAAGTCAAATGAAAACTAGGGGGCATGAAAAAGCAGTGTGCCTGGTAAAAGGAAGGCCAATGTCCATTGTATAAAAAAAAAGGCTGCATCAAGAGAAAGCTCTCATGTAAGAAAAAAGATGCCAAAAGAAAAATGTTGGCAAAAACAAAAAAAAAATCATTACAAATACAACAGTCATTAGAGAAAGGAGCGAAGCTCTTGTGATGAAAGGATTAGTCAATGGACTTGTCGAGACAAGTTGAATCTCAAATTCTGAATGCCTTCGAAAAGATTGGATGATATGGTAATGATGCCATGATGATCATTAACTCTTAAACCCCTTTTGTGAATTTCTGAGCCTTTCGAGCCTTTACCAAAACCAATGTTACAACCTGTTCCAAAGTCTCTTCTGATTGGGATGGTTTAAGTAGAAATTTGGATGTCCAAAGAAGCTACCGCTTGAAGAAGTTGGGGCAAAGTTGTCTTATCTCATCTTAAGGTTTCTTGACTTGTAAACCTGATGGAGATGCTGATTGAAAGTTATTTCATCCCTTAGTTGATGATGCTTATCCGTTGTGGAAACCATGACCAAACCCACATTACAGTCATTTAAAAGACCTCTTGGATCGGTCAATGCATACTTATTGCGAATGATTCTCGAATCCTTCGACACTGATGGTGTGAGGTATATAGAGAGATCATGCTTACTTCCCACATCAATGGATGGGAACAAACAGCCTTCTTTGAGAGCTCGTGAGAAGCCCTTTTCGACTAAGCCACTCTTGTTTGGCATATCTAACGAACCTCTTCACATGAGCCAGGGTTTTTCTGGCCAAGGTTTATCTCCTAAGAGAATTTGATGATCAAGGGCATTCCCTAAGCTCATTGGCAATTTTGGGATATTGGATGATGCTAAATGTTTTCTGAACAATTGAAATTAGTTTGATTTGCTCATGCAATTAACGCTTTGTTGGTAATGTTATTCTTTTGATAGTATTCTTCATGACGTCTGAATGATATCAATCTCGTCTGATATGCTCTCCCTATCAGGGCATCTGTTATAACATGTTCCATTAGATGTGCAGTGGCCATTTCGGAACCTTCCTGATTGATAGGCTTGCAACCTTGAAATTGCACGGTAAGATTTTACAACCTAGAGTACCCTTATTGACTTGGCAAGCTTTCGCAGCCCGGAGTACCACATCGATCTGGCGAGCTTTCGCAGCCAAGAGTTTCCTTCTTTACATAGCAAGACTTCATCGAGCCGAGAGCCCGTTCTTACACGGTATGGCTTCCCTTTCGGTCAAAAGTTCGTTCTTACACGGTATGACCCCTTCATTGAGCCAAGAGTCTGTTCTTACACGGTATGGCTTCCCTCTCGGTCAAAGTCCGTTCTTGCACGGTATGACCCCTTCATTGAGCCAAGAGCCCGTTCTTACACGGTATGGCTTCCCTCTCGGTCAAAGTCCGTTCTTACACGGTACGATCTCTTCATTGAGCCAAGAGCCCGTTCTTACACGGCATGGCTTCCCTTTCGGTCAAAAGTCCGTTCTTACACGGTATGACCCCTTCATTGAGCCAAGAGCCCATTCTTACACGGCATGGCTTTCCTCTCGATCAAAATCCGTCTTACACGGTACGACCTCTTCATTGAGCCAAGAGCCCGTTCTTACATGGCATGCCTTCCCTTTCGGTCAAAAGTCCGTTCTTACACGGTATGACCCCTTCATTGAGCCAAGAGCCCGTTCTTACACGGCATGGCTTCCCTCTCGATCAAAATCCGTTCTTACACAGTACGACCCCTTCATTGAGCCAAGAGCCCGTTCTTACACGGCATGGCTTCCCTCTCGATCAAAATCCGTTCTTACACGGTACGACCTCTTCATTGAGCCAAGAGCCCGTTCTTACACGATATGGCTTCCCGTCCAGTCAAAGTCCGTTCTTACACGGTATGATCTCTTCGTTTAGCCGAAAGCCCGTTCTTACATGGTGTGGCTTTCTTTTTGGTTGAAACCATTCTTACATGGTAAAACCTTGTTAAGTAAAAGAATTCCCCTTTTGGATAGTATTCGTGAAAGTAATAATAACAATAATAATTAACCCCATGCCTCAAGCATTGTGCCATCCCATACCTCCCCCAACAAAATTTAGGTGTCTTTTGTCTTTGAATGGAACCTCTTCGAACTTCCCTTCAAAGAGGGGCAGCTGTTGACACTTAAATTTTGCCTAAATTATTTAGGGCTTTATCGCATAAAAATTAGGGCTTGATTCTTTTAATCCCTAAACCAAAAATATCTTCTTTAACATTGCATGGCATATAGTTATTAAGTGCATTTGCATATTTTCCATTTTCACTTTCAAAAATCAAATCAAAAAATTATCATTAATTTTTATTTATTAATTTTTATTTATTTTATTTTAATTTAAAAAAAATAAAAAAAAAAGAGAGAAAAAAGAAGAGTCAAAAAGGGGGGCTGACCAGCATTGTTTAATGCTGGCCAGCACCACGCGTTTAAAAAAATAAATAAAAAAATAAAAAAAGAGAAGAAGACGCGTGACCAGCATTGATGACGCTGGTCACGCGTGGGCTTCCCCCCCAAGCGTCATTGAATGCTTCTGGAAAAGAAGCACGAAGCAGACGAGGCAGAGGAAGCAGAAGCGGAGTGCAGAGGAAGGCGTGGCGAGGGTGGCGCAGCGTCTCCGGCCTACGTCGCGTAGATCTGCGGTCGCCTTAGCTGAAAACGGAACGATGGACGTTGCCGCGGGGAGGCCGAGACGGAGAGAGCTTTCTCCTTCGCCGAGCATAAAACAGAGAGAGGGACCGAGCGACGGGGGGAGTTGGGGGGCAGTCCACAGATCGAGCGAAACAGAGAGAGAGGGAGGGAACAGAGGCGAGAGCGAGAGAAATAGAGAGGAGAGATCGGAGAGAGGGTGAAACCGAGAGAGAGAGAGAGAGAGAGAGAGAGAGAGAGAGAGAGAGAGAGAGAGAGAGAGAGACGACGAGGGAGAGAGTGAGCCCGAGAGCCTTGGTGAGCGAGATCCGAGATCGAGACGGCTCCCGTCGACGATCACGGCCGGCGAAGCTCCGACACTCCTCACGGTAGGTCCCGGTTTGGAGTCCTCGTCGGACTTTACTCGGTTCGTTTTTGTTTGAATCGTGGTCAAATTCCCGAGGATCCCGGTTCGGGAGCGTACGGGGCGACTGGACATACTCTGATCCAAGCTCGCCCGTGTTCATCGCTCTCCGACCGGGTAGGGAGAGCCGCAATCGACCACCACCCTTCCTCTGTTTGCTGCTGTGCGTGCTGCTGCCGGGCTCATTGGCCGGAGTTCGCGACCGTCCGGCTCGCGCGAGCTCCGGCCCGTGAAGCCCCGGGTTTGTTCCTACTTGCCTCTCTGTCGTTGTATGCGAATCCCGGTCCGTCTTGAGCCTCGATCGTGCCGGAAATCCCTCGATTTTGTAATGCATGCCGACTGCTCGATGTTTTGTCTAAACCGATTCCTTTTCTTTTGCCTTCGTTTGTTCTGTTCTGGGGGGGTGTCGGGTGGTCCCGGAGTAACGCCGGCGACCACAGTGGTCTCGACGTACCACCGGTGGCCGCGGCTGTCCAGACGTGACCGCGGGAGGAGGTGGTCCGCCGGTCCTTCGCCGGGTCTCGGCTGGTCCACGCTTGCCCAACCCCTTCGTCGGAGCGTGGACGACCTCGGCCGGTCGTTGGTCATCGTGACATCCCTCGTCGGGGCGTGCGAGGCGTTGGTCGCCAGCGCGCAGGCGAATCGCGCCGGTGGGGGTGTTGGCGAGCAGAGCCGGATGCGCTGGTCGCAGCGGCTGGCGAGTCCATGTGTCGGGCGCGGAGGCCGACGATCAGACGAGGCCTTTCGCGGCGGCTCGGTCAGCCAAGGCGAGGCCCAAGCGCCGATCGCCGGTGTCCCGACCGGCCGTAGAAGGCGGAACCTCAGGCGAGCCCCATGGCGCGCGTGGGAGCGGCTGTGAGCCGGGTCAGATGAGTCGGGTCGGGTGCTAGGGTTTTTCGTGATACGGGTCAGTGAGTCGGTTCAACGAGTCGGGTCTGTGGGTCTGATAGGTTTTGGGCCTTTCGCGGTTGGGCCGGAAGTTTGTGTTTTGGGCCGAAATATTGTATTTCCTTGTTATTTTAGTGGGCCTTTCCTTCCTTTTTTTAAAAAAATTTTACTGGGCTCAACATATGAGCCCAGTTCGGTCACGGATCCGGGCCCGCGTGCCCGGGTCGGTCCAGGACTGGGTCGGACGTGGAGGTCCGACCCGATCCTATTTATTTTATTTTATTTTAATATTATATTATTTTAATATTTTAAAAAATTAAAAAAATTTTAAAAAATTATTTTTTTTAAAAAAAGGAGAAAGGTCCGTATTTTATTTTATGTTATTTTTCGAAAAATTTTTTTTTTCAAAATTTTATTTTATTTTATTTTAATTATTATTATTATTGTTAAGTTTTTTATTTTATTTTTATTTTTTTAAAAAAAAATTTCGAAAATTTTCAGAAATTCCAAAAAAGAACAAAAAATTCGAAAAAAAAAATTTTCGAAAAAAAAATTTCCGAAAATCTTCGGAAATCCCAAAAAAAAAATTCAAAAAAAATATATATTTTTTTAAAAAAATTATTTTTTAAAAAAAAATCAAAAAGAAATCATAAGTTTTATTTGGATTTTGAGATTAGTTTTCTTGCCCTTTTCGCATGTTTAGTGCTTTATTAAATCTCACGTTGCTTGGTTCACACAACTGTAAGTTGCACATTTAATTTAACCTCGCATGTGGTTATCTAGGTGCGTCTAGGCTTAGATATCAATTGTCGCTCCCTTTAGTTTAGTTAGGAGCGGAATTTTGAGACCCTCGACTAGTAAGAACATGTTAGGTGATGAATTGAACACGATTAGGTACCGAAAGGGCACTAGTTTGTCAATTAGTGTAATCAAGTCCCCGTATTCATAGAATCTCTGGTTTGTAGAAGTGAAGTTTTCCTCCCGTGCTTCGCTTAGGTGTCTAATCGACCTATTAGAAATCGATTAGTGGCGACTCGTAAATGAAATTGATTTGCATGTTAATAACTTTAATTTAAGTCGTGAATTGGTATGGGCTTGGGAGGGCTCGAGCTAGGTTCAGCCTAGTAATCCATTTAGCCAAAACCCTTTAGGCCTCGGGGCCGTTTCGGGGAGGTCGCGACACTTGGCGACCACGCTCTCAAATGTCAAGTTCTACCTGCAGTGTGGTGCGAAACCTCCTCTTGTGGGCCCATTCCACGACGCACACCTTCTTCGATGTTGCCTCTCTTAACAGCTTTCTTCAATGGTGGAGTTGAGTTGTACAACCCACACGAAGTGCCTCTCGCTCTTCATGAGATCGTCCCAAAATTACATGAACTCGTGTTGGTCAAGAGACATCATACTCACGAGGTCGACTTCCTAGGGATGCGGTCGAGAGGGTTTGAGTATGAGGAGGAGCAAAGTCATAGATGGGATTTTAAAGATTTTAAAAGATTTTCATTTTCTCTTCGGTTGCTGATTCTCAAAGATTTTGAAAGATTGTTATAAAATATTCCAAATCCTATTTTAGGTTGCACTAAACATATGATAGGATATTTGCACTAAGCATATGATAAGATATTTTTACAATCTGGGGATATGCGGAGGATTTCAAATCTCCCTTTATTCGATCCTATCCCAATCCAAATCCGAACGATCAACGCAGCCCTAATGTTATTGTGGGTATCAAAAACCAAAAAACCTTCTCTAAGTACTTTCTTGCTTCTTCTAAGTCTTACATGTGGCCGAAATAATAATGTATCGTCATGATGACATCATATCCTCAGTCATCTTAATGGGTTGCACTGGGTTCGAAATAATAAATGCAAGAGCAAGCTCGTCTTTGTTCGGAGCAAATCATTTCAAAGGACTTAGGTGATCAACGGTGGATTCGGTTCACACCGGGCTTCGAAACTGAAATTCGAGCACGGTTTCGAGTCGCCGGTGGCCGGATGAGTTAATTTCTCCGCCATTCATATTAAGAGAAGAGTTTTGGCGGTCTGGTCTCTCCTTCGATTTTCAAAATTACCCTTGCAACAAGAACTAAACAAAAAAACAACGCCGCCAAAATTTAAAGGGTCTTTCGGACCGCCCTCGCAAACGACATTCACAAAGAGAAACTTTTGTATTTTTTTTTCCTTAATTTCTGTGACAAAATCAAATTAAAGAAATATGAAATGCAAACACAAAATATCAAAAAAGCACAAACCACGTGTTATGATATTCGTTACAAAAATAAAAATAGGGGCAGCAGCACTTCAAAAGGTTACGGTCGGTTGGTACAAAGCATGTGTGCGTCGCGCGGGAGCAATCGTCCGATGTGATATCTGGAAAGTGGTCCGACTTCCTCTGCCATTTGCTTTCCTCCACCAGTTCTACCTATCGATGAGAGTCGTACTTTTACGCAATCCAATTTTGCTTCGCGTGGGAGCAATCGTCCGATGTGATATCTGGGAAGTGGTCCCACTTCATCTGCCATTTGCTTTCCTCCAGCAGTTCTTCCTATCGATGAGAGTCCTACTTTTAAATTTACGCAATCCAATTTTGACCGTGAAGAAAACATGAAAACCTAATCAGACGAAAAGGCACGTAAGCCAACGTTGGACCGACGACTCTTAACCAAATTTCCTTTCATAACTTAATGGGCGTTTGCGTAAAAATTTCACCCACAATTAAAATGTGTTTTAGATGAGTTAAAAACATTCAAAGTTTAAAACATGCACCGTTTACAAGACACTCATGTGGTTTTTTTTTGTTAGAAACAAATCGTACAAATGATTGACTCATTTGTTGAAAAGTTGTCTTTTAAATGAGTTAAAACCCAACATTTACGACACTCGTATGTTTTTTAGTATAGAAACAAATCGTACAATTTACTGGCTCATTTGGTTGAAAAGTCTTGAAATCAAACCGGATACCAAACTAAGCATAATCAATACCAGTTATTTTACCGAATAGTCGATGAAATACCTTTTCAGTATAATGGATTGTTCGATACAAATCGACAAAGGGTGTTTAGGGGCCTTTATTAATTTTTGATAAGAAAGTAAATTGCAAGAACTTTAAAGTTACGGATACTGAGAACAATCATCGCTAACGATATAAATTGCAAAAGAATAAATTGGTATTTATAGCTCGTAATCAACAGTTATAATTCAGCAATACTTATCTACAAATGGTTACATTCGAGATTGTCAACTTCATTATTCGATGGTTACATCGACTATATAATCTTAACGATTACCTCAATTCCACTACTTTGACTCTATTACATCGACTTTACTACCACAATTATTTCTCGTCGAAACCTCTGTCGATTAAACTAAGTCTTCTTTTGGACCGGCTGCAATATATCGACTAATTGTTCTAGACAGTTGGCCATTTTCCGCTACTCCTCTCCCTCAAAGAGGTTTCTATTGATCAAACGGTCGACTACAATACTTGGACACTTTTTTAGGTCAACACTAGAGTATTCAGTTTCTAAATTGCTGTAGCAAAGTTAAATTAAAGAGATATGAAATGAGAGCTCAAACGATGGAAAGAGCAAACCCCCGGCTACATAAACACCATTCCTTAGAGAACGAAATTTTCTTGTAATAAACTTTTCTTGTCGTTTTAATATTGATAAGCACGATTACCTGGACGACATTTAATATAGAAGCATATGGAAAGACGTGGCTATTGAGTTCAATCATATTCACCCTCGTTGCATGCTTATATCATTATATATTGCCATGGACAGATAGAAGCCTCTCACTCCTATTGCAAAATTATCCCTCCCCGAAAGCTTAACAGCTCAACCCCTCCATAACGCCCCATGGATGCTCCTTCCTGGGCGGCATGCGGCATTGCTTGCCTTGCGGTTGCGGCTGCCTCCTTCCTCCTCCTCCTCCTCCCTGCGCACTTCCGCCGCCGTAAACTTAAGCTACCACCTGGCCCAAAACCTTGGCCCATCATCGGAAACCTCAATCTCATTGGCCCACTCCTGCATCGCTCGCTCCACGATCTCTCTCGCATATACGGCCCCATCATGAAGCTCCAGGTCGGCTCCTACGACATGGTTGTGTGCTCTTCGGCCGACATGGCCAAAGCCTTTCTCAAAACCCACGATGCCATTTTCGCCTACCGGCCCAAAAACGCCGCGGGCAAGTACACGGCTTATAATTACTCCGGCATGACTTGGTCACCATATGGGCCCTATTTTCAACAGGCCCGTAAAATCTTCCTAGCGCAACTATTTAGTGCCGCAAGGCTTCAATCTTTTGAGTACATAAGAGTGGAGGAGATGAGGGTGTTTACAAGAAATTTATTTGAGGCGAAGGGCCAGTCAATAAATTTGAAAGACCATCTTTCGGATCTCAATCTCAATGCGGTCTGCCGCATGGTCTTAGGGAAGAAGTACACAGAAAAGTCAGAGAACTCCAATATAGTGTCGGCCGAGGAGTTCAGGAAGATGGTTGATGAGTTGTTCTTGCTCACTGGGGTTCTAAATTTGGGCGATTTCATACCTCTGCTGGATTTTCTCGACTTGCAGGTAGTAATTTAGATACCGCGACGTGATTTGATTGACACGCGAAATGAATTTTCCAGTTTCGTACAATTTATTTAGCATGTGAAATTGATTGATGTGGTTTGTCTCTTAGATTTTTAGGTCTGTAGTTGGTGTATAACATAGACACTCACCATCGGATTATTGACATGCACAAGAGTTTACTTACACAATTAAGTTCAAGCACCCATATCACTCATCCAACAATGAATGCGTAAGTTTTTCATTAGTAATATCGATCCTTCTCTCTTATTTGTCCCGTCCAGGGTTACATAAAGAGAATGAAGGCCGTGAACAAAAAGTTTGATAGGTTTTTGGAGCATGTTTTGGGTGAACATGAGGCAAGGAGAGTTGGAGTCAAGGGTTATGAGGCCAAGGATATGGTGGATGTACTATTGCAACATGTGGACGATCCTAATCTCGAGGTGAAGATCGAAAGACATGGGGTGAAAGCCTTGACCCAGGTAAAAATTTTTACTTTCACTTAATACTAAACAGATTTGAAGAGAAGAATCATAATGATAATCCACATATTGAGGTGCCTACATATATTCCTTCCCTCGGTTATTTCTTCAGTATTGTCCTATATGTTTACGTTGTTTTTCCAATTTTGTATACAAGTGTATATCCTCGGGCCAAATTTTGATGATGTGAGAAAAGTTATCTGGAGGAAGTTCTTACAATTCATTCACAAAATAAAGTATGACCGAGTCATTTTTTGTTCATTAAACAATATCTGTCAAGTTGCTTTACGACTTGTGCAAAATTATCGATCAAGTTTCGTCACTTGAAAAATCAAAATTTGATATCATTCAACGTCCCGGGATGCTCTTAATAGCATTATCGTGCTTTCCTTTATCATGTAGGAGTTGATAGCTGGTGGAACAGAGGGCTTGGCTGCATCCGTGGAGTGGGCAATGTGTGAACTCCTGAAGAACCCTAAGATATTTAACAAGGCAACACAAGAGCTCGACAACATAATCGGAAGGGAGAGATGGGTCCAAGAAGCGGACGTTGCAAACTTGCCTTATTTAAATGCCGTTATTAGAGAAGCGATGAGATTGCACCCGGTGGGAGCATTTCTTGCGCATCGCTTTGCAAGCCAGGACTGCAAGGTCGCTGAGTACGACATACCCAAGGGCACGAGAGTCCTAGTGAGTAAATGGAGCATTGGGAGAGACCCCGAATTGTGGGACGATCCTGAAAATTTCAGGCCTGAGAGGTTCATTGGGAAGGCGATCAATGTCAAGGGACAAGACTTCGAACTCTTGCCATTCGGTTCTGGTAGGAGAATGTGCCCGGGTTATAATCTCGGTCTGAGAATGATTCAAACAAGCCTGGCCAATCTTATACATGGGTTCACATGGAAATTGCCCGAGAACATGACAAGGGAGGACCTGAACATGGAAGAGGTTTCTGGGCTATCCACGCCCAAGAAGATCCCGTTGATTGCTGTTGCTGAGTCAAGGCTGCCACTTCATCTTTATTGAGTCTGTGTGACATCTCACACTTCGTCTTTCTGTTTTGTCTTTTGGGTTTACTGATATTGTGGGTATCAAATCAAAAACCCGCTTAAGTACTTTCACGCTGTGGAAATTAAAAAAGAACCTAAGTCTTTATGAATTGGTAATGAGTTCAGATTGAGTTGTTGATAGAGCAATCAATAAGTACTAGCAAATCGGTGACCGATGCAAATAGGCATTTTGTGGCCGACATGTCATTGATGAAAGGTGATCAACTAAGATAGTAGTCGATGCACGATAACGAGTGGTCAATTACATTACGACATAAGTGAAAACTGTAGATGAGTATCTAAATGAGAACTGAATTATAGGATACCCGTAGATTGTCACCATCTATGGATAGTAATGTGCTGTCGTTGAACCAAGATTGCCACTTCAAGTTTATCAAACTGTGTGTAAAATGGCAGGTTTGGTCTACTACGGTCATTCTCTTTGTTCGATTTCGTATTTTATTGTGGGTATCAAATCAAGGGACTGTCTTAATTTTATCCTGATGCTTCTTCCAAGTCTTTTCACGCGACTGTCGTTTTCGTCAAAGCACCACCAGGCATGATGGTAAGACAAAAAACAAATTGTAGAGCTTTTCTATGTTAAAAGGAATCCGAGGAAAAGCGACCCAAATCGAGACAGGTTCGGAGCAATCCAACTCGACCAATCTTTGCGGTTCGAAATAAAATTGGGAAAAGGGTAACGGGTGAAAAATTGAACTCTTGTCATTGATAACAAGTCATCCCTCAATTATGTGGACTGATCAATGTTTTTCTCGCCCAACAAAATGAACGAGAGGGATAGAGGGTTATGATTGACAAAAGTCCAGTTCTAACGAATGGCTGCACTTCGTAAGAAATAACCAAAGAATTTAAATATTTTTTCAGTTTCTCGAGAGACCCTGGAAAAAGCCAGACGTAGGAGGCTAGACATGAGCAACCTATTTTAAGTGTCAGCGAAAATAGAAAAGATTCGATTGCAGATTTGCAACGCCATAATTTAAACTTAGGGAAAAAATCACCAAAAATTCTAAACTTTGTGACCTATAACACATTTACTTCGAACTTTTTTTGTGACACCAAAAACCCCAAATTATGATATTTGTGACACATTTACCCCAATGTATTTAGTCCATGGGCATTTTTGTCTTTTTTGCTTTTTTTTTTCTTTTTTTTTATTTCCGGCGAGGGAGTCCCTCGCTGGCGTTGGACGAGGGCCCCCCTCGCTGGGTCCGGAGAGGGGGGCCCTCGCCGGATTCGGCGAGGGTGACCCTCGCTAGACGCCAGCGAGGGCCGCCCTCGCCCGACGCCAGCGAGGGCCTCCCTCGCCGAAAAGGAAAAAAAAAGAAAAAGCAAAAAAGACGAAAATACCTATGGACTAAATATATTGGGGTAAATGTGTCACAAATATCATAATTTGAGGTTTTTGGTGGTTTTTTCCCTTAAACTTATCATGATTTTTGTGACGACCGTTGGTCGGTCATGTCCAAAGAAGAGAATTCGTGAGTAATTGTCTTATATAAACCTAATTTCAAAATACTCACATGAATAAAATCTAATACGAGGCATGCATCACGCTTTCAATAAAATATCCAGTCTTGAAAAGTGGATCAACATTTGCTAAAGAATGAAGACAACTGCCTTGAACAACGTGGCTATTTACTCTCTTTTTTTTATCATATTCACCCCCATTGCTTGCTTTTATATTGCCGTGATTGTGAAATTTCATCAGATCTCATCTTATTTCATATGAAGGAACACGTTTTCTCTATTCTTTTATGATGAATTAATCACCATCATAGACTAATTTCATATGAAGAAACACGTTTTGTCTATTCTTTTATGATGAATCAATCACCATCATGGACTAATTGGCCCAAACTTCACAGCTTGTTTTGATGATGCTCTCGGCTTTCATGCGGGTACAGTAATATAATTGTCATCGGACAGTTAAGGTTTGTCAACTAATCGGTTATTTTTATCGATTGATTTCATTCAACGGTTGACTGTTGATTGTAACTAGTATAGTATCATACTATAAAATTTTTAAATGTGACCAATCACCATAGTCATTAGTAGCAAAGGAGATCAATGGTACTGAAGGGCCTGAATTGTCGCGGGTTCGTCGGATAGTTTTACGGCATCTTGGCCAGCACTTTCGCTATAAAGATTCCAAGTATCCTTTGCTTTTGCTGTGCAATTGATTATTTTCTAGTGGTGCTAAAACTTGTTCAACTGAGAAAGAAATTATTCGACACCGACACGCACTATCGCTTGATGAAAATAACATGTGTCCAAGGTCGTTCCAAATTGGTGCGCTCAGTTTCCAAAAACTGGCTTTGTCCTGAGCAAGAGGGAGCAAGCAAAGGCCAATTATTCGACACCGACGCGCACTATCGCTTGATGAAAATAACGCGTATCCAAGGTCGTTCCAAATTGGTGCGCTCTGTTTCCAAAAACAAGCTTTCTCCCGAGTAAGAGGGAGCAGCAAGCGAAGGCCAATTAGATGAAGATCTCTTACTTATTCCAAAAAAATAATTTTATGGTGGTCTGCCCTCATCACGCGCCAGGAATTTTGTTGGATTTTGTAATCACATGGCAGAGCAAGCCGGCAATGATCTAATGACCAGAAAATGTTCCTCGATGCCGTAAAATGAGCAAGGCGCATGTAATCCGGTTATCATGTCTACTTTATTTTGTTTACAAAAGTTTACGCATGGAACGAGCATATTTTATGTTGATAATAAACCACCGACCAATTTCAATAATCTAGCCTTCTAGATGCAGGCCAGAAAAAGCTAATCCAATCTTCTAGATTGTGTTGGCATATCTTTTGCTTTTTAACAAACCCGGCTAAGCTAAGATGTGATTGCCAAAAGGTACACGTTAAAGTTGGCTCATGCATAGACATAATTGATACATGGACTATACATGATGACAATCTTGTATATCTAAGCTGATGATATTTGTCATGAAAAATTTGTATGTGAGCTTTTCTGTTTGATGTCTTTCTTTGGTGAGAAAATCTAAGGTAGGTGAAGTGAATTCTAATCTCAAAAGACTTCTCAGCAAACACATGATAAAGATTCAATCTATATGAATTAACCTACGCATAAATTATATGCATGACACAAAGGTCCTTGTAGATGTACAACATCATTGCACTACAAATAAATAAGGGATTAGCGACAAATTTTGCGACAAAAAATTTGGCAAAATCCATCGCAAATCGAATTTGCGACGAAATTAGCGACGGAAAAAATTCCTTCGCTAATAGGTCGTCGCAAAATTTTTCGACGGAAAATTTCAATTTCCATCGCAAAATTGCGACGGAAAAAAATTCATCGCAAATAATTCGTCGCAAATTAGCCACGAACACTGTCCGTCGCAAAATTCATCTCAAATTAGCCACGAACTTTATTCGTCACAAAATTCGTTGCAAAAAATTCGTCGCAAATTTGCCACGAACGGTATTCGTCGCTAATTGTCCATCGCAAATTAGCCACGAACTGTATTCATTGCAAAATTCGTCGCAAATTAGCCACGAATTGTATTCTTCTCAAAATTCGTCACTAATGTGCGACAAAATTTTTTTTTGGTCTCTAAATTGTGACGAAATGTTTTTTTTCTCTAAAAATTGCAATGAAATGTATTCGTGGCAAAATTCGTCGGTAATTTTTGATGAATTTTTTTTTTGGTCATTAATTTGTGACCTCTCGGTTTGTATCAGAATGATCAGTAATTCGGAAGACCGAATTCGACAATGCAACCAAGAAAATCTCACCCAGGGCAGTGACGAGCTCGTCAAAATGATCTTTTTGGACGCAGTTTTTGTAGTTGAGCTTTTCATAAGGAACCATTACGTCTAGCTCCGAGATGAGAACGATGAGATATTCAGCAAGTAGTGGATGATCAACAGCGTATTCCACGATGTCCTGCTCTTGGAAAACCAAGTTCCGTTTTTTGTCCTCGAGAATCTCCATAACCTCACCGCACTGAGGACCATTATCACATTCTTCAAGCTCAGCTACGAGTACTTCGAAGATGTCTTGCCCGGGCACGGGCTCGCAAGCACCAGAGTTCAGTTCAAGCACCTGGTGGACTACGTGCGAGCCATGCAGCTGCCCTCATTCTCGCAGGACATGATGTCCAAACAGGCCAAGAAAATAAAGTTGACTCGCAACGCAAAGGAGTTGCACGAGGCCGGCGTCAAGTTCAGACGGGCTGAGGGAACCTCGCCCATACTTGATTTCATCTTCAGGGACTGGACCCTTGTGCTGCCACACCTGGTTGTGCACGAGTGGACCGAGGTTGCAGAGATCAAGAAAGAGAGAGAGAAGAAGAGGAAGAGGAAGAGGAAGAGGAAGAAGAGGGAGAAGGAGTTGAGGTCGGAGTAGAGGATGTGCATGCGAGGAGGAAGAAGAGAAGAAGAAGAAGAAGAAGAGAGAGAAGGGGGGAAAAAGGACAAGTGGGAATCTTTCTTTTTTTTTGGTCAAATGGGCGGGAATTTTTTTGGTCAAATCCGTCGAAAATTTGCGACGGACAAAAAAAATCTGCTATGGAAAAATAAATCCATCACAAATTTGCGACGGACAAAAAAAATCCGTCGCAAAATAAGTCCATCGCAAGCAAGTTTGCGACGGAAAACTAAGTCTGTCGCAAGCAAATTTGCGAAGGAAAATAAGTCCGTCGCAAATTTGCAATGGAAAAATAAGTGCGTCGCAAATTTATAACGGAAAATTTGCGACGAAAAATTCCCTGTCGCAAATTTCCGTGGCAAAATTCATATTTTTTTGTAGTGTTGCATGGAGCAAGGAAATCAAATCACTTATTGGAAAGAAACAACGGAAGCTCATAGAATATCGTAACGGGGGTAAATTACATTGTAAGAAAAGTTGGACCCGATTTGCTGCAAGAACCTTGCCTTAAAAAACCTCTACATCAGTCACCTTTCACTTTTGTATACCTCTTTATTCCACAAAACAGAACAAAGAAGACTGAGAAACTGCACTCTCCTCAGTCAAATCTTATTTCACACTAAGAGGCGTATACTCTATTGCTTCTGAATTAATCATGATCGCTAATTGGCCCGAACTCCGCAGTAGGTCTTGATGAGACTCTCGGCCTTGATGCGGTTGTCACTAGAGTCATAGTAGCAGAGGAAATCGATGTGGTTGAAGGGCTTGTATTGCTGAGGGTGTGCTTCGTCGATGAACTCCTCAGGGCTCTCGATCATCCCTGAGACATACGAGAATGTCCCGAGAGAGTATCTCACTTGACTCTCTTCTCTAACGGCCACTCGGTGGTAACATGCCTTGATCTTTTCATTGCTCCATGCCTGATCAAGAATGAACCACATAAAATTAGAAATGATTTCGGTGAACTAGCACAAACTAGTGTTTGGAAGGATTTTCACAGGCAAATAATTGACTCACCACACATGCATCACCGGCCATGACCATGAAAGTGGAAGCTGAGGGCTCGAAAGTGAACCACTCGCCATCTTTGGTCCTTACTTCCAAGCCCCTAATGTTGTTCTGGTGCAAGTAGGACAAGAAGCTCTTGTCTGTATGAGCAATCGGGTTCACGCTGGCATCGAGGTCTGCCGGCTTCTTGTACTTCAAGAATCGTAGGAGGTACGTGCAGGAATCAATGTAAGGGTCATAGCATTTCTCAACACCATAGCTCTCGCAGACCATCCTGAACACTACTTTCTCTATCTCAGCTATGAATTTGCCATAGTCATGAACAGTTTTGCTGCGGCCAAAAGGAAAAGGAGAAGTTAATTTAGAGAAGTCAAACTTAGCACGCCAACTTTTTTTACTAATGTTTTTCTTGATACCCTAAAGCCTGAAATTGAGAAGCTAAAGCCTGTTGGGGAGTCCCACTCTAGTCATATTTTGTAAAACAAATGTGTTTGTCATGCAAAGTTTAATAAAGGAAGAACTTTTGTTAGGTTTACTACCAAGGCCTATAAATGTTGGCATATATACTGAATAACATGGTTAGATTAAATGGGTGTTTTGAGAAGTAAGCTTGGAAAAATGACATAACAACATGAACAATCATTACAATTTATTCCATATACCAAAAGAATGATGTTGATTAAGAGTAGTACTGTTGCCTATGGCAAACGAGCACTCGCAACCTTTATGTTAAGAGTCTAACACCCATATATTGTAAATCAATGTCAGCATATAGAGCAAGTATCATACAGAGAGGGAGAAAAATTAGTACCAGAAGTGATCATTCCCAGAGGGCCACATGAGAGAGGTGAACTTTTCGCACACTTCAAGCTTCTCAGCGCCATCGATGTTCATGCCCTCGAGGAGAGGAGTCCCGGGGACTTTGGGGATATAGCCATGGGAAGGCTTGAGGTTGGTGTTCTTGATCTTGTTTTCATGGGGGAGGTCGAAGAGATCCTCGGTGACGGTAAAGACAGAGTCATGAAGGCCAAGAGGGACATTGGGGTGATCCACAATGAAGCACCCATGATCCTCAAGAGCCTGCACGATCACTCTGCAAGCTTTTTCCCATGAACTTGTCCCCGGTTTCATGCATTCCTCGGAGAACTCTATCACTGGGATCGGGGACGCCATTTTTGTTCCTACCATCTCTCTCAGCTCTCTATCGCTCAGAGCACACGCCAAGAACAAGACTCTGTTTTTAAGCTAGTCTCTTGATCGGGTGCTCTTTGCTTGATGAATTGACACAGCGTGCTTGAGCTTCTTATAGGCAACTGAGGAAGTTTATTTTATTGTTTTCTTAGTCCAACCTGAGGGGCCAAAAAGGAAAAACACCAAAAGAGGCTGTCCATTTGAGAACTCAGCTGTCCGGCGGCAAAATTATTCCGGTGAATCTATTAAATGTACTAAACTGGATTTAAAGCATTAGATCTTATGGGATTTACGTGTAACATATATAGGAAGTCATATCACACGTATAGATATCGTCTTTCATACACAATAGTTTCGGAGATCACGTCCATCACCGTACCGGTGAAGCTTTATTTGAGACATCCGGACAAGACAGGCAAATTAACGTACTTCTGCGGCAAAACATCTAACCAAAAGTTTGGATACCATGATTCAGAGAATACTAATAGTAAGAGAAATCACTTCATTAAAAAATTGGCATGATTTGAATACTGCATATTTATTGCTTGGACTCATATGCTAAATCCATCAATCAACAACAGATGAAATAATGCGGACGTAAAAGAAAATGTAGGTTTCTACACGATCTGTCTCAAAATATGTAAGCATTTCTAGCAATTTCATATTGACCAGTCATATTATTGAAGTGAAATAAAAGCTTTCGGATTTTAATGTCATGCACCGATTGCGGGTTTTATTTACCTCGAATGAGTTACACGTGTAAGTCTAATTGATTAATTGATGGTTAAACCTAGCGGGGTCAAACCTGAACGTTTGCTATAGGAACAAAAAGTCCATACTTAGGTCCAAGTCCAAAACTTTCTTTACGTGTCATTATAGATCACCTTGATAAGGAAACTCACTGACCACATGAATGTTTTGGCGTTTTGGATGTAAACGAAACCAATAGGGATAAGTGTTACGAGAATTGGTTCGTACAGACCAAAAAAAAAATTAAGTAATAAAGCTATACCTAAATCTTCAGACCGATTGTGATTAAGCATGCGACGAGTCTTTATCGCGCCATTCGATTTGGAGATCAATTTTGTGTAAACCAATCTTTTATCTCACTAGGACCCCTCTTTTGACCTATCGCAGTTCCAATTTTTAAGCAAATGATGGCCAATGGCTTTTCGTTTCATTTGGCATAGTATACTTGTGCGTAGGAGGACGAAAGAAGGAACTTTCGTATGCATAGGATAATCTCGATATTGGCCGTCCAAGCACGGTTTGTTCTTTCTCGACGGCTCTGCCTTTTTGTTTGCCTTTGGCCATCTCCAGACATCACTATTCCCGAGTGGCTAAGATAAATTGCTCAATACATTAACTAAATAACGTGTTAAATTGTAAGTACATTTTTGTGGAAAACTATTCCAAATAATATTCAAACACATTGGTATAAAATATAATTAAAATAACGCATGATATATTTCAACATAAATACAATACTATTTTGATAATATCAATAATTTTAAAAGGTACACATAAACTAATAATTATAGTTCGAAGCAATTGCTTATTATAATAATAAGGATTCACAAATACGTATCACCACATTATATTTCACAAATATATAATAGCTTTGAAATACATATAAAGCAACAAAATCTTTAAGTGTAAATAATTTACGATCAAATAGTAAAATAACAAAGAGATGGAAAAAGGAATAGGAAAATGTAAGTTTGTTTCCAAGTTTGTTACCATCTATATATAAACACCCGGACCCAAAAATACGCACTCCTTCCTCTTACTAACTTAATTATCGAAGTGCCAATCTGGGTAAAAAATTCAGATGTCCCAACTCGTATTTATTGAGCTTCGACAAATTCCTATCAGACATAAAGTCAATAGATAGACTTGCACGAGATGATGACTTTTATGAACACGGTTCATTCTGTCCATTATGTATATATCATTGACAACGACGCATCAATTCTTTAGCAGACTAGTCTAAATCTAGTTCTTGACTAACACCATCAAGAACTATTCTGAAAAATCTTTAACATATATTTAACTTATGACTGTAACAATTACAGTGAGATAATTTCTTTTTGGAGAAGCTATTTCCACTCCTTACATAACTAAACCCAATCAATTTTACCAAAACGATAAAATTGCCCTCAATCATTTAATTGCAACGTAAAGTGGTGACCCTCAATTTATTTTTCTTCCTTCTGCTCTTGTTTTTTCTATTTTTATGTAGGATCTAGTTGCCATAAGTAAAAATTTCATTTTTTTTATTGTAGGCATCTCATGTATATTTTCAGCTCAATGTTTTTTCATATTGTCAGTTCGTAGTTTTGTTGAAATTTGTTTGGTCGAAAAGAGCAATTTCCAAAAAACCGAATTCTTGTCTACGTTATTGAGTAGATTTATGGATTAAATGTCAAGTAGAGTCTAGAAAACTTTTAACATACACACTTTCTTAACACAATCGCTTGTTTATAAACTCACTTTTGTTGTGCATCAAACATTTGCTTTTTTTTTTTTGGTCACAAACATATTCTTATCAGTTGTCTTTTATATACATTTACATATAATGAGATGATGAAACAAAAAAAAAATGCTCTTTAGAGGTTTTCAAAACTAAAATCACAGTTACATTCTCTAACGTGAAACTTTCAAAGATGAACTTTTATTAAATCCAGACATAGCATAAAAATAAGCATTTTAAAAAAAATGTCAATGAAATCTCATCATTATGGATTTACAAAAATTAATATTATCCATAAAGTGCTTACTAAAAAATATTAAGATAAGAAAAGGTTTGATAACAGCATGATTCTACATGAAAATTAATTTATAAATTTGCTCGACGACATAGAAAAGCATTACTTTTTGAGGGAATTTCCTTTTTCCACAAAACTTATTTATCGGAATTAAAATCTAAAAATAGAAACTAAAACATAGTGCCTCAATATACGTGGGATAGCAATCATAAATCAAATAAAGCATGCTAAATGCTTAGTTATGACAACTAGATCCTAAATAGTAATAGAAAAAAATTAAAAAAGAAGAAGGAAAGTCTAGAAATTTGGGCCACCACTTCCACTTGCAATTGAATGAGGGCAATTATATCTTTTCGTGGAAAACACGATGAATTTAGTTATATAAGAGGTGAAAATAGCGCTGTCTTATTTTTTATCTCGAAAAACATTCCAATTTGTCGTATCACTCTGTATTTTATGGTGGCACGTGGTGTGGGAAAGTTCGCATAAATTCTTTGCCTCTGCATGCTGCCCCTTGGAGTTGCCAAACAGTGACCAAGACAGGAATAGCAGGAAGTCCATGTGGCTCACTCCGGCAAAAGAACCTCAAACAAATTAAGGTTAGGTACATCGACACCCATTTGCCAAATAAATATACAAAACAACATTATTAATTCTCATTAGATGTCCCGACATGTTTTTTTTCCTACGCCTAACGAGACACGGAGATCCAAATGCTAACGAAATATCCGCCAATTCCATGGCAATATGATTCCTTCATTTTAAATGCTCATCGAAGGTTTATATCTGTTGGGGTATGGTTCATACTCCCCATCAACAGGAAAGCGCGGAAATCGCACTCAATGTTCAATTAAGCGATGCAACGGAAAGGTTGGAGGTGCTAAATATAGTGAAATTCTCTATTGGACATAACCTTAATTTAAGGGTGAGTTAGGATAAAACTTTGAGTCTCAACTTCTTTTCTTTGCTTTTACTTTCTACTTGGTTGTGTTCGTGCGATTAATCCTAACAATATCATTATATTAACACATCAATGATCAAATTTTCATGTGCCCACCGGCATTTCCACATGCAGAATGAACAGATATTGTGGAACCCTAGCAATACCGATTTGGCCAACTCAAAGCTTTCAAGAGTGGCCGCCATGACTGGTGTAAAGATCGACCGGAGCACCCTGAGATTCATTCTCGATTCTCATGCGAAGTTTTTAATTAGAAATTGATTGGATTAATCACGCAATTAGCTTGGCCACCTTTTGGTCGAGTAGTCGCAATCTAAAGCCAGTCATGACAACAAGTTTCGTCAGTTTTCATGTGATGCCCCCATCCCCAATAACCCATTTTGAATTCAACACAACTGTTTGCATCGTGTTACGTTCAGTTACCGTTCACAACTATGACCAATTTAAACCCGAGCCTAGACTTTCTAGATGGTTTTGAAATATTTCCATTAGATGTCACTACTGACGCCTCTACGATAATCCATGGATCATGTTAAGAAGCGTTGCCTTATTAAACTCATCAATAGAGAAATTTCCGTCATTTCTAATGCATGGTGTTTTGCGTATTTTGTTAATGGGTGCATTAAAAATGAAAATATATCTTATTTGAATACGTTTAACAAGTGTCTCGTGAGCACTTATTAACAATACCTTTTTTATATAATTTGAAACTTACCTTTATTTTCTTAATTAGTTGAACGACTAACTCTCTTAATCAGCCATTACGTAATCGCATTGCCTATTCAATATTCAGCCTCTGGACTTTGACTACCGATTGAACAAGATGGAGCAAAAGGTGTCATTCGGATTACGTAATCGCATTGCCTATTCAATATTCAGCCTCTGGACTTTGACTACCGATTGACCAAGACGGAGCAAAAGGTGTCATTCAGAGTTGGTATAATGAATGCGATAGTTATCATTCGTTCAAACAGACTTGAACGACTGTGCATATAAAACAAAATATACATGGGAAAATTTCGTCTATCGTACGTAATGGGTTACGTTATTGCATTTAGATCTTCTCTGAACCCCGGCGAATGGGAAGACAAAATTGGAATTTTTCTTCCATTGCTTTAGACATGGAAAAACAAAGACAGTGATTAAGAGATTAATACATGTACTGCGCTTGAAATCTTATGGGTAAAATCATTGCTAATTTCGAAATTTCAATTACATAAATGCAATAATTTATTGTGGCCATCAATTGCATAGATGATAGATGTCCATCCCCCGATCCTACCCGTACAATTTTTATTTATAAACCGACGATAAATTGAAGCAAAGCCAATTTTTTTTCCTTTGTTTTGTCCGATTGGCTCGAGTACACCCAACGCCATAAATTTCAACTTTTGACCAATGCAGTGGAACCTTCTTTATTTTATTTATCTCTTTCTTCTTAATTCAAAAGAAAATTTTAATTACATCGCGAATTTACAGTCACCTTCTCGAAATATCACCCGCGGTATCTCGTTTGATCAAACCACTATGACAATTGACAAGAATATGTAAGGTTTTTTTTTTATTGGTCGACCAAGAATATTTAAGGTTGAGAAGCACGTACACTCTCTCATACACACACCTCATCAGATTGGGATTTGCATTACTACAATACTGCTAGTATAGAAACTCCTCAAGGAAGATCGGTGGTAATGTACTTCTAAACGGTAATGGATATATTTACACAAGTTGATATGCAAAGGGTCCGCTTTCTCCGTGTCCCTTTTAAGAGAAAACGCACACTTTTAGAATCCATTTATTTCGCGAAAAATAAATAATTTTGAAAACATTTTCTTAAAAATGATAGCAGAAAAAAAAATAAGTATCTCTATTGCCCTTTTCAATTACAACACCCTTCGAAAATTAGTAATAATTTTCATTCGCGGACTTGACATGTAAATTAGTAATAATTTTCGGGACGCACCTATAAAGGTGCCAATCGCGATGGCTGGTGCTGATAGACAAGGTAGTGAGGCAGGGGAATGAATTGCAGCAAGAACAGCAAGAGAAGAGAGAAGGAGAAGAAAGAAAGAAAGAAAGAACATAAAATCTTGATTTTGAAAGTTTTAATATTTTCAAGATGTTGTATATTTAAAAGGTAACTTAAAATTTAATTTGCCTTAAATGATTAGTGTCGTAATCTCTCGAATAATACCTACGAGAAGTGCTCCAGGTTTTTGTGGTGTGAAGAGGGGACACCTATTTTACCGTTGATATTTGGAACTGTTTCTTACTCATCGATTTTCTATACTAGTCATCGGGAGCACTTGTTAAGTGAGGCTTGTCTAATAAAAGCTAAAGAGAAAGCCTCAAAACTTTATTGGAGATTTAATGTTGAAGCCTTTAAGAAAAGGAAATAAAAAGTGGTTGGATCAAAGATGAAATAAAAATAAAATTTTCTTGGTTAATCAAAACGTGCCTATGAGCCTTTATTTATTAGGAAATAATCAGTAGGTCAAAGATGCTGGGTTTAGGCATGGACGGATCGACTAATTTCAAGCTGTTTTCTCAAGTCTCACTCAATCTCGCTTGCTTTTCTCTTTCTAATATGGCCAAAGAAGACTCAAGACTAATGAAGACTCGAGACAAAGACAAGAATAAATGCCCCGGTTGCAAGATCCACGTGACAAGACTCCTCCTTTGCCCTTTTCTGGTCAATACTTAGACTCTTTTTTTTTTTTTTGGTAAGGGTCAAAACTTAGACTCTTTTATCGTTCTTTCTTTCCATCTCTGCATGCATCACATGTGTAGCAGAGTCAAGACCAGGGACCCCCGGAAAGACAGAACGGTAGGCGGTCAAAACCCGTGAACTTTACAACTCGGGCATTGCATGCCTTTCCTTTCACCCCCTCTTGTCTAAGCAACGAATGCTCTTACGATTTAGAGAGGACAAAGATGGTGTGCTTTCACACCTAGAGAACTTTAAAGTGCCCTTTTCCCATTTTAAAACGACTTCAAAACGGGTCGTGCTAGTTTAAAATGAGCTAGAGTAACTTACCCCATATGAGCAATGCGTGGGATCCAAAGGTATGCGACATTCATCGACCCCATCTCGACTCGCATGCCACTGAAGGCAACCCCACCAGGGTACTGGGAAGATATCGTCCGCACTATTCATAGGTTGCTTATGCCGGCGTGACATTAAGGTAGCCCAAGACTTATCTACAAGCGTAACGATTTGGAATCAAATACATATCTGACACTCGCTTTAAATGAAATCGGACAAATTTTACAATAATATAGAAATTTTAATGAAGCTGTACTGTGTTTCATGGACCAATGATTATTAAGTTCAACTTGAAGGGAAGAGCACCTCAATCTTTTGGATTTTTGTCTCCCTTATCTATTTGGCTGTTTTCGTTGGTTCGCCAATTCGGAAAATTCTCATATCCCCGGTTCTCCATTCTTGACGTAGGATTAAATGAGACACGGCTCTTGTTCAATATTTTTCTTTGATCAAGTGAAATTTTTGGGAAGATTGTCTCTCAAACGCATCCTGTCGCTTTTCATTTATGTTCTCTTTAACATTTGCTCCAACATTATCATGTATGAATGGAAAAATTGTCCAAACTTTTATGTGTGCCAATTGAGTTTTTAACATCTTTACATTTTGTCGATTGAGTCCATCCGATCAATTTTGGTTGAAAATCGCTAACGTGAATGTCAACCGTCTTATGCGGCACGATCGATGCTAACGTGGACAAATTTTTATTATATTTTTATGTTTTTTTGAATTTTTTTGAATTTTTTTCTTTTCTTTAATTTTCTTTTTCCTTATTTAATTTTTTTATTATTATTGTTAAGGCCTATAAGGGGTTGCCAGCCACCAAACGAGGCCCGGCGATTCCTGCTGGCCAATGGGTGAGGACTCGTTGACTTCACAGCAACTGGTGAGGGCCACGATCCCTTGCTCAGATCTGGGCGAAGGCTCACGACCCTCACCTAGCTGTGACTGAGGGCTGTGACCCTCGCTAAGTGGCCGGCGAGGGCTCGTGACCCTTGCTCGTGGCCAGAGAGGGCTCACAAGCCCTCACCCATTGGCTGGTGGAGGTCGCCAGGCCTTGATCGGTGGCCAGCGGCCCTTTGCCGGCCTTAACAATAATAAAAAAAAGTAAGTAAGGAAAGGAAAAAAGAAAGAAAATAAAATATTAAAAAATCAGAAAAAATATATAATATTATAAAAAATTATTAACGTCAGCGCTGGTTGTGCTATGTAAGACGATCAACGTCCACAATCAATGATTTTCGGCCAAAATTAACAGGATGGACTTAATTGGCAAAACGTGGAAATGTTTAGGACTTAATTGATAAAATGTGAAAATGTTTAGGATTCAATTGAAAAAAAAAATTTAGACTGAATTAGCAAAGTGTAATAGGTTTAAGATTTTTTGATAATCTTTCCTGTTTGAACGTGGTTATTGAAGAATAATGATGACTGAGCGATGATTGGTCACGCTCATCACCATGCAAAAGTTTTTAACTACTATCTTCGTCCGAAAAAGAAAATTTGAAGAAAATCGATCGCCAATTTCCACTATATTTATTGTATTCTTATGTAATGGTGTTTGCTACTTACTAATATTGCATTCTGATATTTCCTTATTGAATACCATTTAGTGAACGTTTATCATATTTAAATATGCTAAATAAGAACTCTCCTTTTAAAATATTTTATACTCTAATATTTCCTTTTGATTCCATAGGAGTGATGTCCACTATTCACTCAGATGATAATCCTCTTACTCAATTGTGAGGCTGACCCTTTTATAGTTTTTGCAGATTTTTTAAGTAGATCTGAGGAACACTAGGGTTGTATTTAAATTTACTAAAGTGCGTCCTGCTTAAATTTCAATAGATGTGCAAACTTTAGTGTCTTATTTTAGAAGTGAGTCATGACCGAGTTGATGTTTGTAGACTTTGATGGCAGAAGCATAATGTCTTGTATAATTGGAGGTTAAAAAGATCATTTGTTCAATATTACCGATTTTAGGGGTTCATTAGCAGTTTCCAGATTTATTTTCTTTTTCTCTTTACCTTTCTGGTTTTTTTCTTCCCTAGTGCTGAGCAATTACTGGGCTTGATTTTTGGCACAAAATTGGGCCGGTATATTGAGATGAATTTCCACAATACTTCTCCACTTCTCCAACACATTTTTTATCTTCTTTTTCAGTTGGAAAAATGGGGAAGTAAATATAATATATACAATGGTCTCCATGGCTCAATTGACCAATATGAGAAGCATTACTTCTTAACTGTAAGCTGAGCCCCCACAACGATTGCCTCGATCGAGAAATCTGACTGATTTAGTCCTACGGAGAACCAATCAAATTCAGTGGTTTCTTTCCAAGCACACATAATTGGAGAGAAGAAAGCAAAGGAGGATCCCAAGATGTGATTAGCCGACCCCGATATTAATATTCTTATAAAAAGAGTTTCTTTCCTATTAGAAATGGGGAAAAAAAATATACAATTCCATGTGAATTGTGTTACTTTTCAGTATTTCTATTGAAATATATAAACTCTTGAATAATGATACATCCACGTTGTATGAAAATTGCACGAGGATGGTATGTACATAGCACGGGCATAAGAACTAATATCTATTTACAGCAGAATTTGATATAGCAACATTTGCGCACTCCTCTATGTGTGTGTAACGAAACATGATCTGTACAACATTATTCGAAGAAATTAACCTAGATCTATGTCAATTGGTATACATTTCAAACTAGTAATCGAACACAACGACTGGTAGCTAGATAAGGCAATGTCTCCTCCAAGCATCACGGATCCTTCGTCTTCTTTGGAAGTCAAAGGACCTGATTGCAACGGCGAAGGTGAACGCAAAGAGCATGGTAAGCCTCCGAATCGTGACCTAGAAAATCATGCTTGAAGCCGAAGTAGTTCCTTTACAAGGCTTTCACCATTTTTGCATTTCTATAGATACTCCTGATTTTGAGCAATATTACATGCATGCCGATATGAGAAGCTCGACTTCCTTTTACCAAGGAGATTTTGTCTAAAAATTTGTAAAGTTTGGAAAAAAAAATGTATCTCCATTGTTCTTTTGAATCAACATAACCGTGGAAAATCAGTAATAATTTTCATTTACAGAATTGAAATGTGAACTAGCATTAATAAAAGATGTCATTATCAGCAAGATCGGGTCTCAATGTCAAGAAAACAAGTTTCCTCCATGAACTCATTGGTTTCTGACCGTATAATACTCATTGATTCAATCAAAAAGTGAAGGAAGACCGTTTGTATATAAAGAGCATATATATAAATCTCATGGTCAGGTGGTGTAGGATATTTCAACATTTTACATGGTTGTTGAAAATGATATCGGCTGCTTGATCAAAGATGAAAATAAATAATGAATTTTTTGGCTACTTAACAAGTGCCTATGACCAAAAAAAAAAAACAAGTGCCTATGACCCCTTAAAAATTAATAAATAATTAGTAGGTCACAGATGTTATGCCTCTGCATGGATCCATAGACTATTTTCAAGCGGTTTTTGCTCTCTTTTTAAATTTTTTTTATGGTATAAGGTCTCTGTATATTTGTTTAATACGATTTCTTTTCTTTCCTACATATTCACGTTTTTCTAATCAAATCAGTGTACGTTAATCTGTCTAATTTAATCATTTTATGATAACAAAATATCTAATTAAATCCCTTTACCACCAAATCCAGCTCAACGCAGCCGACATAGCTATCGGACGACAATAGAATGTGAAATGGATAAAATCTACCCAATGCAGATGCCCACATGGGTGTAACTTTTTTCTAACATCATACTCCGACGTTGTCTATATTGGCTAAATTTTTCCACAATGGCATCCACTAGGTATCCATATTAGCTAAATTTTGTTTACATCATATTTTGGTGCTATATGATGGCCACATCAACTGGATTTTGTGTTTAAAGAAACTTGACAAGGAAATTTGTAAAAGTGAAAGGACTTAATTAAACAAATATAAAATACAGGAGCTTAATTAGATCAAACGTAAAATATGGGACAAAAAATTGAACATTCTCCTTTTCTTCTACAAAAATTCATCTTTATCACCAATGGGTAGTTATAGTTTGAAAATTTGGCAAACATCCAAATTAAAGGTAGTAAATAATGGTCGTCTAGAAAAGAACAATAAGACTGCGTATTTGAAATTTTTACTTTTTATAATGAACATAAAAAGAGATTGTTTCCCTTTTATCTTATCTTAAGCTACACCTTCTACAGTCTTGTCTTCCTGCAATCAAGATACTTGGGGTGTGAGTATGCTTTTCAGATATATCACTTACCATAAGGTGAACACCACAATTTTTCAAAACGTGATCAGTAAGTGAAAGTGAGTAGGTAGAATTGCCTTATCGATGCATCCCAAATAAATAATTTAGCGGATGAGCATCGTCACATCTTTGACCAAATGGACTCCAAATAAATAATTCTCCTTATCTTTGACACAATCGATAAAGGGAGATATAGAGAATCTTCTAATTATCCCCGACAAACTATAATAGAACGCCGAAGGAGAAAAGTGCAAGGAACTGTACCTTTGTGGCATGATTTGATTTGATTAAGTACATCTAGTATGATTCATCTATCTAGAATATAGTGATTTTTTAATGTTTCTTTCCGTCTCTGAATGCATCACTGGTGTAGCAGAGTCAAGACCAGAGACCCACCGGAAAGCCAAAACAGTGGGCGGTCAAAACGGTAGGCGATAACCACCCATTCAGGCATAACTAGGGCAATGCATTGCCTGTTCACACCTTCTGGTCTAAGCAAACGCATGCTTTTACCATCTAGAGGGGAAACAGATGGTATGCCTTCACACCTGGAGAACCCTAAAGTGCCCCTTTTCCTCCCATTTTGAATGTAAAAATGCATCGTGCTAGTTTGAAATTATGCCTGAGTAACTTACCGAGTGTGAAAGCCCGCATATGGGCAACGCGGGGGAGGTCAGAGATACCAGACGCCCATCATCCCCATCGCGGCTCTAATGCCAATTGAAGTCAAACCCACCTGGATGCCAGTATGATATTGCCGCTCTATTTACAGCTTACTTATGCTGGCATGACTTTAGATGCGTAGTGCTAGTTTAAAATCGTGCAAGACTGATCCAATCAATGCCATAACTCGAGATCAAAGAACATATTCGATGCTCAATACAATAAAATCTAACAAAACAACAATAAGTTTGAGATTTGTCAGTAAAAGAAAAGGAAACATGGACCCATGATTATTAAGTTCCTCTTGAAGAAAACAGTGTGTCAATCTTTTGGATTATTGTCCCCCTTCTTTTTCTATTTGGTTGTTCTATTGGTTTGCCAATTCGGAAAAATTCTCAGCTCCCCAGTTCTCCATTCTCGACGGAGGAGGGTCCAAACAGGAGAGACGGCTCTTGTTCAATACCTTTGCTTTAATTAATTTGTTAAAACTTTTGGGACGATCGTCTCTCATTTATGCATTCCCGTTTAACGTTCTCTCAAATATTTGCTCCAACTATATCATGTTTGAACGTCGTGGTTAACGGAAGGTCATGACTGAGATGTAACATTCCGGATTTTCGATCCATTTTGGGGTTTATAAAACGCATAATTTGTCAGTGCGCTTATGGTAAAATCTCGCCCGGGAACTGATCACTCCCGGTTATTATTTTCAATTAGAGATTTCGCTAAAATCGCACTCGATCGAATTTTCGTCGTTAATTGGACCCTGAACTTGGCAGTCGATTTTCGGGTATTTCAGGACGCAATAAATTGGACGGTGTCAATATTAAAGTTGCCGGTATCGAGATTGTCAGGATTAATGGAAAAGTTAGAGTTTTTGGACCAGGTGCGAATTTGGACTAGTAGACCCCTCGTAAAAATTTAGTCTCAATAATTTGGCTTTTGTCCCTTTTCATGTGCGAGACCTATTCAGGAGCGATGGGCAATTTTCGGTTTTTCAATTGGGACACCAGGTCGCGTTAAATATTTGAATTAGTATAATTTTGTTCCAAAATCTCTCTTTCTCTCTCTCTCTCTTCCTCGGATTCCCGCGCCCCCTGCCTTGTCCCGTCTGTCCTTCCCCCACCTGCCCCCGTCAACTCCCTCTCTCTCCTCTCCCTCTCTCTTCTTTCTCTTCTTCTCTCTCTCTTCTCCTTCTTCCTTCCCTCTTTTTCCACTCCCGACGCCCTTGCTTCTGCTTCTGCTTTGTTCCTGCCCGCCCAGTCGGCCGCTCGCCCAGCTCCGCCCGCCGCCGCTGCTCACCGTCGCCGCCGTCGCCCTAGCCGCGCCGACCGTCGCCGTCGCCGGCCTGCCCGCGAGGCGTGCGCGCAGCAGCGAGGCGTACGCGCGGCCGCGAGCTCGCCGCCCGTCACTGCCCCCGGCCGCGCCTGGCCGCCACGCCGCGAGCAGACAGGCCGCCGCCCTCCGCCTCAGCCTGACCGCCGCCCCGTCTGCTCCCTCCCTCTCCCTGTTCACGCGAGCAGCACGCTCGCCGCCGCGGCCGCCCCTCACCGGCGCTCCGCCGCTCGGCCGGCCGCTCCGGCCAGCTCGCCCGGCCAGCCACCGCCGGTCCGTCCCTCCCCTCAGCCCCTCTGTCTCTCCCCACCTCACTCTCCCTCTCCCGGTCTGTCTCGCCCTCTCTCCCTGGTTTGGCCGAGGAGGGCCTTCGTCGGAGGTGCCATCGCCGCCGCCGGTTGCCGCCCCGGCCGACCAGCCAGTCGCCGGCCTTGCTGAGCCGCCCCCGAATCGCTCGCCCCACTGTTTCCGTCCTTGCCCGCCACTGTTCACTTCCGGCCGGCGAGTACTGTTCATTTCCGGCGAAGCACTGTTCACCGCCGGCGACACTGTTCCGACGGGTACTGTTCCGGTGGCACTGTTCACCTGAACCCGAATCGGTTCGTCTGGCCCGTTTTAAGCGTAGGACACCCGGTGAGTACAACCCTAAACCCTAATTAGGCTAATTTACATTTCTAGACGGGTTTAGGGGTTAATTAGGGTATTTTAGGGGTTAGATTGTGAATGTGATTAGGCATCGTTATTGTGGTTGATTTGGTGGATTAGTATGATCAATTAATGGAGGATTAGTGGCCCAAGAGGCGCAATGAGTGGGCTGGTCGGTTTGGACTAAACCGGGCCGAGTTCGGGATTGTTTGGATTTAATATGTGGATTTTAGTGCGCGCCATAATTTAATTGTGTGGTGGTCAATTAGAATAATATTTGAGGAGTATAATTGAGCCTTTTGATGACAATCATTGGCTTAGAATTTGTGGTATAGTGCCTAGCCTCGATAGATTCGATCTAGGCGAGGCGCGATTGATTAGGACTCAGTAGTGCAATTGGCGCAATTGATGGATAGACTGAGTTAGCGATTGAATGGTCTTTAATTGGGAGTGATTTGGCAATGTCGTGACTTGTTTAGTGTGGCTTGGTGGGCCTTAATTGCGCGGTATTATGTGGAACGGCTTAAGTGACTGATATGTATGAACGGTGTACCGTGCTCGAGTGCTTGATTTGACTTCCATGATTGCACTAATTTGTGATTGGGTGATTTGTAGGCATAAATTATGTGTCGAATTCGTGCATGGGTAGTGTGTCAATTTGATGCTATGGCTGATTTGAAATTGATTGTCTGAGTGGGTATGTTAATTTGTGGAATTGAATATGCGCGGTGTGAGTTGAACCTGTTACATCGAAAATCGCACATGTGGATGCCCAAGTGTGAAAGTGATAGCCATGAGTATGCATCTCAAGCATTGGCACGGCATGAGCATGTACGAATGTGCCTGAATGACATGTGCATTGTGATCACCTAAATTGCCCTGATGCGTCTAACGCGGGGCTCAGATAATAATGAGTTGTGTGATCACCCATGGACCTTCGGGTCATGACCTTTGGGTCGATACCGTCCTCATGCACTTTGACGCAGGACGATGCCCGGTACGTCCGGAAGGCGACCATCCTCATGCACTTTGGAGCAGGCTCTGGTTCGCAAGGAGAACAGTGTTGCGCCTCATGCACTTTGAAGCAGGCTAGAGACACTGGGCCAGATCGGTTGCTGCGCCTCATGCACTTTGAAGCAGGCTAGACGCACCGGACCGTGAAAAAGTGATGACTCGAGTCGTAATAATAATAATAAATTGGGCAAGTGTGCCAGTGTGGACCTGATGCGTTTTACGCAAGTCGGACCTGATGCGTTTAACGCAGGTCGGAGAAGAAATTGAGAAATGGCTGAGTGCTAGTGTGCAAGTGTGCGATATTGCATTAATGAGGCATGAGCATGAGTGCGAGCACTAGCATATGCATAACATGCGTTGTGACATAGAAATGCACGTGTATGTGCTGTGATTATATTCTGTCGTGTGGCTGCTTTTGTTGATTTGACGCCTAACCTGCAGGGTCTAGTGGGATTAGATTTAGGCCCGAGGGCCTGAGTCAGTTTTGTGTGTATTATGTGCTGTTTAGTACTTGTCAGGTGGTGCATGTTAGCCTAGTTTAGGTTTAGGGAATTACTCGCTGAGATTTATTCTCACGGTTGTTGTAAAATCGACTTTTCAGATCCCCGGCCTTGAGGATGACAGGTGTGCTAATGCAATTTTTGGGAGAAGCCCCCGGCTAGTTGTAATGGCCTTGAATCGTTTTTGATTTTTGGTATTTGGGGCTGTAAATGAATATTGTTTATGACCCTCAGTACTAGTACAAGTATTAATTTCAGTGGATACCCTGGGTTATACGTTTATCTTTGTACGGGTGGTTTTAATTGTTTCCGTATGTGTTTTAATTCTCTGTGTTGGGTTTGGGTCGGCGACGCGTCCTGGGACGTCGCATACGAATCGACCTCTGCGAGGGATGTGGCTCACCGAGAAGTGCGGGGCGTGACATGAGAGATGGTTTTGGGAATGCTAATCACCATGCAAAAGTTTCCGACCATCATCTATATCCGGAAAGAGGAAAATTGGAAGAAAATAAGTCCTCAAGTCTTTTAAAGTATTCACGATTAATGAATGAAATTGATCGCTAACATTTACGGTATTTTTCACTTTCCAATATAATGGTGTTTGCTACTTACTAATATTATATTCTAACACTTCCTTAGTGAATATTCATTATCAAAGATCTAATATGTTTACTATGCTAATAAGAAAACTTCCTTATTGAAAATTCATTTTATTCTAATAATTCCTTTTGATTCCATAGGAGTGATGTTCGCTACTTGCTCATTTAATGAACCTCTTACTCAATTCTATGGCTGACCCTTTACAGTTTTTGTAGATTTTGAGAAAAATTTGAAGCGATAATATTCGTGTTTAAATTTCAATGGTTCTATGAACAATGGTGTCTTATTTTAGTGGGAAGTTATGATGGAGTTGATGGTAATAGAATAATGCCTTGTATTTTTGGAGGTTAATTAGAGCTTTCGAGTTAGGATTGAATTTTCTTTTATTTCTCTTTTTCATTTCTTTTTGTTTTCCCCTTGTGCTGAGCAAGTATTGGGCTTGATTTTTGGCACAAAATTGGGCTATGATAAATTGAGATGAATTTCCACAACACTTCTCCATTTCTCCAAGACGTTTCTCTTCTTTTTCAGTTGGAAACATGGGGAAGTAAATAATATACAAAATGGTCTCCAGGACTCAATTGACCCAATATGAGAAGCGTTACTTCCTAATTGTAAGCCGAGCCCCACAAAAAGATTGCCTCCAAAGAGAAATCCGACTGATTCAGGCCTGCGGAGAACCAATCAAACATGGTAAGTTTCTTTCCAAGCACACATAATTGGAGAGAAGAAAGCAAAGGAGGATCCCAAGATATGATCGCCCGACCCCTATATTACTATTCTTTAGGAAAAATTTCTTCTAATTACAAATGGAGAAAAATTCCTTTTTGCAATGGGTTCTTTGAAAGGTTACAACGTAGGCCCTATTTTCTACCCAAAGCTAGTAGATCACACTGCCAAATCTCAAACACTACTTTGACACTCACATACTTTTCAAAAGAGCTTATAGACGATGAATCACTCTTAGTAAATGAACTTCTTTCTCAATAACAAGAATATAAGCGTATTAAAGAAATAAAGCTTTTCCAATTTTTAATAATTCTTACTATTCATGTCTTCTTCAGCTTGATCTTCTTATATAGTCTTCAAGATCAACACAATAGTCAAATAATCTTAAGAGGATCAATTTAGCCGTTGAAAATAAATGAACAATACATGAGATTTGGTCGATCATACAATCATATCTTTCTAACAATAGTGTGTTTTCCACGAATAGAGTTGCTTGTATTAAGGAATAATCATTTACATCAATTTGATTGATAACTAATCCGATTCTCCTCAATGTGTCAATTAACGAAGTTTCAAGCATATGACTTTCTACCAATCTTTTTTGGGACTTAGATTAATAATCAACAAAATATCTGGGTCTTCAAATTATAATGTATAATTATATGATCCATATGATCTTGTCAGGTGATATAGTGATCCGCTTCTATCATCAATGCGTGAGTTTATCAAAACTTCTTGCCAATAGTTGACTTACGTGCCTGAGTACAACCACGACTGTATAAGTTGTCCACCTTGTTTATGGTACCTCCAAGTCCTCATTAACTTCCCGTTCTCTGAGTTGTTCACCTTCATTAAGGCCATTCCAACCATCATCGGTGTTTTACTTCATACTCCACGCATTATTAGTGATGAAGGTTTTCTTTCTGTTTGTTCAACCTGAGATAAGATAACATATGCATTTATCCAAATATTTAATATGAATAGATGGTTTTGTCAGTTTCAAAATATCATAGGAGGTTTTTCCAACAATCCGATAATAAACCTTTAACTGGCTCTAATATCGATAATTTTAAATAAACTAGTGGTGATTTTTTAATGCGATGGCAGATTTGATATTATAGTAAACTTTGTGATTTTTTAAATAAAAATAAGTTCGGGACAAATTAAAATTTGACTTAAAGTTGGGATTTTTTATGGAAATTAAGCCACTAACTAATAGCATTTTCTCGGCGGACCTCCTTTTCTATTAGCACTCAAACCCAAAATGTTTTTCGACTACCTGTGCAAATTACATGAAGTACACGTTTCTTCTAAAAAAAATTTATGCAAAGAAAATTATTTGAAAGGTCTCCCTTTAGCCCGTGTTTTAATATATGCTTTTCATGAAATTTCTTCCTAAGGTGACAGTCGAAGAACCGCAAAAAATCAGAAAACTACGCACTACCTAAAGAAGAAAAACTACTCAAATTCATCAAAATGCACGTGGCGCATAGGGTGGGCGTTGAGTTTAGTACTCGTTAAAAGTTAATAAACATCTTTACCAAAAAAAAAAAGTTAATAAACACTTTTAATAAATTATTAGGTTAATATCACGAAAAATCCTAAATAGGTACACCTGTGATAAATTTACCCAAAATTACTGATACACTTGTAACAAATTTACCCTCCGTTAGTTTTTGTTAAATTTTACCTTCAAATTGCCAAGTTAGATGATATGTGGCACTTAATAGGTGTACTAGTTTGAAGTTTTTTCCTTCCATTTGCCACAGGTATACTAGTTTATAATTTTTTGTGGTATTAATGCAATTCAACGGAAACTATCAGGGGTAAATTTATCACAAATGTACTTGTTTGGGATTTTTAGTGGTAAAAAATTTAGTTTGGGATAAATTTATCACATGTGTACCAATTTGGGGTTTTTGTGATATTAATCCTAAATTATTTTTGGGATTCGTGTAACAGAGGTTCCAAAACTTATCTTGAAAGTGTAATTAAAAAAGTACAACCAAATCCTAAATTTTATCAAATTGATGCAATCGAGTCTCCTTGTAAACTTCGTCTAATATGGCTAAAAGAAAATGCCAAGTGGCATTTTTTAAATTATCTTTTGAAAAGAGAAGCGTGACATCTTCTTTGGTCCAACATTTTTTTTTTTATTTTCTCGAGTTCTCCCATGGCCGTTCTCGAGCTTGAAGCTCATGATGGTCACGAGCATCCAGCTTGAGGTCTTGGTTGTTTGAGCTCGAAGCTTGAGGCAACCATGACCGGTGGCCACTGGAGCTCGAACGCTACCATATGCGGGCGGTCCAGGAGCTCACCCGGCCCAAGTGTAGTTTACAGATGATGGGATCAGCTAGTTATTTACTTACATCTTTTTATTCTGTTGTGCTCATTTCTTTTGAGCTCGAGTCAATATCATTTTCTGCATTGGAGGTAAGCACATCTCTGTATTCTCACGTAACAAGGGGATAGAGATGTTAGCGTTGAGCTTGATATTGGAGAGCAATTACCTTGGGCATTCCCAACTTCCATTGAGCTCAAAGTTTGATGCCTGTTTCCACCGGTACAATCTAAAGACTACACATTTTGCAAGAAACATTTGTCCTGCCCGAGGCCGGTGTCACATTCGATCCACCTTTCTAGTTCTTGACCAAAGAATGCATTTGAGAGAGTTGGAGTTGAGTGTCTTGATAGAATAATATTCATTCACAATCTGAAATGAATCCCCTTAAGAACTTAATTGAAGTCTCACCTACCGTGATCAAAATTCAATGTGTAATAGGCATGGTCACAATAATCAATGAGAGTGTTTGCGTGAAATTGATTTGGGTCACAAGAACACCTGCGCTACCCCAGCGTCCGCCATGGTTGTTGGCCGCTCGAGCTCAAACGGCCATGGCCACGAGCCTCGAGCTTGAGCTGGCGGCCATGGCAGCCACAAGGTTCGAAGCTAGATCTAGCTAAATCCGGTTTCAAGCTGAAATGGCAATGGCCGCGAACTGGGTGTGGAGCTCCGCTGCCCATCAAGCTCAATCCAGCTTGACCTTGGATTTGCAATCGAGCTCCACAATGTCATTGAGTTCAAAGAGCACGGAAAGGCCTAGATGGAGAGAAGATGAAGAAGCCGGCTGTTGGGGGTTAGCCGCCAACGACCTTGATGGACGTTCTGTTTTTAGTTTGAACAATAGAAGAAAGAAGGGGGAAGAATAGCAGAAGTGCCAAAAGTTGTGTACGAAGCTCATTTTGGTGCTAAAAGTTTTATTTGGATCATTTAAGTGCCAAAATTTTTGAAAAACGATCACTTAAGTGCCAACTCCGGTCAGTTTGGCCGAAAATCCGATGTGGCATTTTTTTTTTATTAATTTCTAAAGCTGATGTGGCTCGCCGGAGATACAGTCAGCACGTATAGCCAGCATTTTTTTTATTTTAAATAAATTTTTTTCTTTTTTCCTTCTCCCTTTGGTCATGGTCGGTGACCAGAGGCCGACCGCCTGGCCTCGCCCGGACGAGGTCGCCACTGCCCGCCACAGGCGAGGCTCGGCCGACCCTTGCCTGGGTGACGGCAAGCAAGCCCCGTCGAGGTCGACCTCACCTTGCATGGGCGAGGGCGAGCCCCGGCGAGGGCTCCCCTTGCCAAATCCAGCAAGGCTGGCCCTCATCCAGGCTATGGCGGCCCCGCCGGGGATCGTCTTCCCCCAGGCGACGTCTGGTGGGGCCGCTGTAGCCTGGGCGACAGCCGACCTCGCCAGATCGGATGAGGACGAGCCCCGGTGAAGGCTTTCCTCGCCAGATCCGACGAGACCGGCTGTTGCCTAGGCCACAACAGCCCCATCGGGCATCGTCTTCCTGTGGGCAACGTCTAGCGGGCCACTGTGGCTTGGGCGACGGTCGGCGTCGCCAGATCTGGTGAGGGGAGCCCTCGCCGGGGCTTGCCTTCACCCATGCGAGGCAAGGTTGACCTTGCCGGGGCTTGCCCGTCGTCGCCCAGGCGAGGGTCGGCTGGGCCTCACCTGTGGCGGGCAGCGGCGGCGGCCTCGTTCGGGCGAGGCTAGGCGGCCGGCCTCCAATCATCGGCAATGACCAAAGGGAGAAGAAAGAAAAGAAAATAAGAAAAGAAGAAAAAAAAGAAAAAAATTCGGAAAAGTATTTTAAAAATCAAAATATATATGTGGAAATGCCACGTAGACAAAATTTTTAAAAAAAAAATCCAACTAAGATTAAAAATTTAATTATAAATGTCACGTATTAATTTGGCCGGAATCTTTCACTGTTGGCACCAAAGTAATCATTTTTCCTCTGATTTGGCACTTAAGTGATCCAAATGGAACTTTTGACACCAAAGTGAGCTCCGTACATAACTTTTGGCACTTCTACTATTTTTTCCCTAAAGAAAGAAGGAAGAGCAACATTAGAGGAAGATGATGATAGTGATGAATAGTGCGCACTGTTGGAGATATGATTTGATATGATTGGAGATTCCGATATGGATATCAATTGGAGGCTAATTGATTTAAGCGATCCTTGATTAATTTGATTATGATCTCTTGTATATTGTTTCCTTTTTTTCTTTCCTTTGTACACTATAAATAGACTATGTACACGCATACATGAGATCAATACAATACAATCAAAATTCTCCAATTCCTTTCAATTTCTGTCATGGTATTAGAGCTATCCTTCCTGGCCTAGCTTTTGCAGTTCTGCAATTGCCTCCAGTGTTCTCTCTTTTTTGTTGTTGCAATCCTAACCTTGCAAAACAAATCAGCCACCCGGTAGGAATTCATTTTTTGATACCATGTCAGAAAATCAAAATACAAATGAAGAAGCTCTCAACTCACCTAAAATTCAAATTCCAACATCATCGGATCAAATTAATCCAATTGATCATGGATGGTCTTTTGTTTAGCATTCAACCGCATTTGCACCTACTCCAGTCCAGGTTTCCGGGCCATTTGGACCTGATCCAGTCTAGATTCCCAGCCCATTTGGCATCCAGCTCACTGGTATTCCACCCACGGTCAATGGACCATCGGACCAGGATAAGCATGGGCCAATTATCAACATGGCCCACACGAAGAGGAAAATATAGCTGGGCTTAGAACTCAACCTAGTGGGTATGGACCAGTTCATCCACCGCACGAAACCAACCCTAATGGCAGAACGGGTTGTACAAATCCGGGTCACGGGCATGAACGTTTTATGCAGAGACCAAATTCAGTTCAATTGCTTCCATAAACCTCATTAATGCTCCGTTGTATAACACGGGGTAGAAACAAACACATGCAGCCAAAAAGCAACGATTGGCTCAAACCGCAACAATTTACAACCTTGAGCTCTGCCATATCAATGCATTTCAGCATTGTGGATAAGAGCTTCTTTGATATCTACGCAAGAGGTCCTAAATACAAAAACCACCAGATAAAATGCCAACTGATTTTAGAAATCACACGGCGGAGATGTCGAATTATTCTAAACCACGGAGTTAACCTATCAAAATTCACACAAGTTCTTACTCTCAAATGAGAAAAAAGCGACAATGGCAGTCAGAAATCGCGGTATCTAGATCAAATTGTTTGAAAAAAGACTATCAGATATAAAAGAATTAAAAATTAAAATAATAATAAGGGACTCACCCTCACTTTAGACAAAATACTTACTCCTAAACATATATAATAGAAATCATCAGAGCGCATCGCCTTATCGTTTAATGAATAGTAACTGTAGCCAAAGCTACAGCACAATGATGGCGTAGCAAGGCATCGAAGTCGCGGCACCCAAAAGCGACAGCAACACCAGATGGAATTCCAATCACTGGGGACAATGCAGTCCAAGAAATAAACCGTCCCGCAACGTACGAGCACGCCGAGGTCCGTTTTCGGCCCTTTAGAGAATTCGAATTTATAGGCGAACAGCGCCGTCGAGTCGTAGTCAAATTCCACCAGCCAAATCTAACACGCGACAATACCAGTCGCGTCGAGTTAACCATTTCGGAAAATATCCCAAGCACGAGGAAGAGAAAGACCGCACGATCCACTCTATTTCCAAAAAAAGAGAAAAGTGCCAGCGCAATCCGCGAAGAGATAACCGAAACACGATCAAGCGCCATTGTTTCGAGCACCAGCTCCATCGCGATCGCCACGATCTCTGGTGCGCGCGTACGGAGAAGCAGAGAGGGGCCGGGGGGGGGGGGGGGGGGGCACCTGATTGTTGGCGGGATTGAGAGTGGCGACCACGGGGCCACGCGCCTTCCACGCGCCATTGACGTAGCAGCCCAAGTTGCGAGGGCCGAGACCGATCTCCCTCAGGAAGAGCTCGTACGCTTTCTTCGCGCAGCTCATCTCCGCGCAGCCCTGTTTTCAACAACGCCAAAAGAGAACGCCGCTCAATCGCCGCCGCCCCGCGAGATCTCGGGCGGCGTCGTCGTCGCCGCCCGTCGGGCAAAAAGAGGGAAACGAGAGGGAGCCGAAGGAGGCGACGGCGAGGAGCGATTCGGACGGTTACCTGCGAGTTCGGGGCTCGGGCTCCGGCGATCAAACTGGGGAAGAAGAAGAAGAAGAGGTGGAAGCGAGAGCAAGTGTGTGAGAGAGAGAGAGCCGTGAGGGATTTTGGCGACGTGAAATGGCGAATCCGTTTTATATAAACGAAAAGAGGGAGACACGTGTGGGGAACTGAAAATGGTGCGCTTTTGCGGATTGGGCTGAAGCCTGCACCCGATACTTTCTCGCCGCCGCTGCTGCTGCTGCTGCTGCTGAGTCCGTCATCATCATTATCTTACTTGTCCAAATCATATAATTGAGTGAGGGTTTGGTGTGCGCCCACCTTATCAGCGCATAATATGATAAAGCACGCTTGATAAGGTCATAATATCCTTTGACATTTTGGGCCGCTGTTTGGGGACGCGTACTTTGAAAACCAAAAAAATTTTGTCGTGTTTCTTCTCTAATTTGATGCGTGAAATTCATTCTTTATTTTGTTGCGATACCCGAATAAAACAAGGAGATTGCGGGTTTTGAAAGTTTTGCTGTTTCAGGTCCCATATCGTTTGCCCTTACTGCTTTTATCTCACTTATCGTCGAAACATCATGAAATTAAGGAGGAGAAGTATTTGGTCTAAAGTGCAATCGAGTCTTCGAACATTTGAGAACGTGCTATCAATCCATGCACGGTTTTAAATCTTGTGCAATAAAGTCCTTCACAACAACCGCTCATCCTTTTATACCGACATGGAAAATTTGATGTGGTGTTTTTTCATATTTTTTTTAGTATATGTGACGCCACGGCAGAAAATAAGTCTATCTTCAAAAAAGAAAAAGAAACTAATAATTTTCTTAAAAAATAAAATAAAATAAATTGAGAGAGAGAGAGAGCATGTATGGTGTAACAGTCCGGATTTTGGCCCATTTTTGGGATTTATAAAACGAGTATTTCGTCAGTGCGCTTATAATAAAATTTCGCCCGGGAACTGATCACTCTCGGGTTCTTACTTTCAAAATTAGAAATTTTGCTAGAATCGCACTCGATCGAATTTGGTCGTTATTTATACCCTGAACTTGGCAGTCGATTTCTGGGAGTTTCGGGATGAAATAAATTGGACGGTGTCGATATTATTGCAGCCGGTGTCGAGATTATCGGGAAAAGTGAAAAAGTGGATTTTTGGACCGGGTACAAATTTGGACTGGTAGACCTTCCTCGTAGTGTGGTTTGGGTTGTCTTATTTTGGCCGTGTGCTCTAGAATATTGTTGGGCTTTTTCTGGGATTATTAGGCCTCTTTCTGGAATTAAATCGGAACCGATAGGTCGATTTTTAGTTCGGACCGTGTCCGTTTGTTCGCGCTTTAGTTTCAAAAATTTAAACTCTCTCTCCTCTCTCTCTTCGGCCGGGAACCCCCCCTCCCCGTACGACTCTCTCTCTCCTCTCTCTCTTCCCTCTCTCTCTCTTCTCCTCCTCTCTTCTCTCTCTCTTCCCCTCCCTTCTTCTTCGTTTTGTTGTTCCTCGGCCGGGTCTGCTTCGCTTTCTGCTCGAGCCGCCGGACGCCGCGCGACCGTCGACCGCCGTCGCCAGCCCGGCCGCCGCGCCGCGTCGCCGGCTAGCCCCGCCGCCTCCGCCCCGTCGCCGGCTAGCCCCGCCGCCTCCGCCCCGTCGCCGCCAGCCCCCCCTCTCTCTGCCTCTCTCTCCCCCGGCGCCCCTGCCCTGCTCAGTCCGAGCCGAGCCAGCCCAGCCGCCGCTCGCCGGCCGCGCGCCGTCGCCGCCCGCCTCGCCGGCCAGCCGAGCCGGCCCGTCCACCAGCCACCTCGCCCTACCACCCCCAACCTTCCCCCTCTCTCTCTCCCTCTCCGCTCCTCCTCCGCAGCTCCTCCCTGCCCAAGCCCGAGCCAGCCAGCCCCGTCGCCCATCGCCGCCGCTCGCCGGCTTGCCCCGGCCGGTCCCGCGCCGTCGCCGCCCCGTCCGTCCGACCGGCCAGCCACCCCCTCAGTCCTCCCTCTCTCCCTTCCCTCTTCCCCTCTCCCTCCCGGCCAGCCTCTCCCCTTCCACCGTCCAGCCGCCGCCCGCCGGTCGCCGTCACCGCCGCTCGCCGCCGTCGGCCAGCCCCGCCGGCCAGCCGCCGCCGGCCAGCCCGGCCGGCCAGCCAACCGGCTAGCCGCCGCCGGCCAGCCAAGGCGTGGCCCGTGTGCTCGCAAGTCGCGCGCCCGCCGCCGCGCCCGTTGCCCGTCGCCGTGCCCAAGCCGTGCCCGCGTTCGTGCCCATTGCCCGCTGCCGCGCCCGCGTTCGTGCCCGTGCCCGCGCTCGCGTCCGTGCCCGTGCCCGCGCCCGCGCCCGTGCCCGTGCCCGCGCCCGTGCCCGCGCCCGCGCCCGTGCCCGCGCCCGCGCCCGCGGCCGAGCCCGTGGCCGACCGCCGTGCCCGCACACGTGCCCGGTCTGCACTGTTCATCCAAGCCACCCTAGGCCCGAGCCGACTTTTCCCGGGCCAAATTTTGGTAAGCGACTCCCTAAACCCTACTTAGTATTTTGGGTATTTAATTGACCAATTTCGGGCTAGAACGGCTAGGGCGAGCATTAATTTAGTAGTATGGTGATTTATTTATGCAATTTAAATTAAAGTGAATAGTATGCCTGATTTGTGAAATTATGCGTGACCGACTTGAACGTCGGGTTGGTGGATGAGGTGGCGTTTGTGATTTCGGGCTGAATGTTGGGTATGTGTGAATTGATGTGATTGGGCGTGGATTTGATTGAAATAAGTGGCGTGTGCCTGTTTGTGAGAGGTTAAGCCCGGATCGATCGGAGGGCTACGGACTTGGGACGTGTTGACGGCGGTCCGTGTAAAGGCATGAATGGCCAGGGTGCCAATTGGAATGCGGGCTTGAGACGTGCGGACGGTGGCCCGTTAAAGGTGTGATTGGACCGGGACGTATTTACGTCGGTCGTTGGAATTGTATGATTACCGTGGCTTGGGACGTGCGGACGGCGGCCACTGGAATTAATTGATGGAATAATATGGCTTGGGACGTGCGGACGGCGGCCATTGAAATTGAATGAATTGTATGGCTTGTGAGCCTGTGAGATTGGAATTGAGGCGCAGTGGCGCGAGTTGTGAGAAATATGTTCGGACACGCATGTGATTTGAGTGTGACTGGATTGACTAGCTGAGTGTGATTGGATTGGCTTGCTGAATGTGACTGGATTGACTGGCTGAGTGTGACTGAATTGATTGGTAATGTGTGATGATGATTGGTTGGATGGGATTGGGTGTTTGTTCGATTTGACTGGTGGTGCGTGTGGATGATTGGTTGGATAGGCTGGGTGTTTGTTTGGATTGACTGGTGTCGAGTGGAAATGTGCGTGTGTGCTGGTGATCGTGACGTGGCGGTGAATTGTACTTGTATTATTATGTTTGGACTAATGTGCAGGGTTGGCACGTGGTTCGAGGCGAGGTAAGCCTCTCATATGAAATTGATTGTATTGTCTGGTAGATCGCATGTTAGGTTGGTCTGGGTACGCATTAGCCTAGGTTAGGTTTAGGTTGTTGCTTATTGAGACTCTGTCTCACGGTTATTATATAACCACTTTCAGATCCGCGACCGTGACCGATTCGGAGAGACCGCTGGAGTGCTACAGGGATTGAAGGACAGATCAATTGCCTGTATATTTTTGAGTACCCTTTTGTAGAGAAGATAGGCCTGGCAACCACCGCTCTCTTTTGAAAACTGTGGTTAATTTTGGAAGTCGGGTTGCCTGTTTGTAATAGTGAAGGCTCATTAATGTTGGGTGTTTATTTAATTTCGATGTCTATTCCTTAGTCATGTATTAATTGTCTGGGTTGTGTTATTTGTTTCCGCGCGTGTCAATCTCTGATGTTTGGGTTGGGTCGGCGACGTACCTGGGACGTCGCATTCAATGTTCGACCATCGAGGGATGTCGCGAGCTCGGCGGGGAACGGGGCGTGACATCCCTGTTGAATTGGTATCAGAGCAAGGTCAGCTCGAACCAAGATGGTCGAAGCCTGGAGTGATAAGGAGCGATGATTTTGGGGTAGACAGTTAGGGAGACTCGCGTGCTATGCGTACCCCAGACAGTGTGTTTGTGATTGTTAAGTGGTTGTTGTGCAATATATGTAAGGTGCAGGTGCGTCGGGACTTGAGGTAAGTACCCGGACTTGTTAGTTGTGATTGTGTGCTATTTGTGATTGGCTGCCTGCTGAATGAACTGTGTTGTGATTCATTGCCTGGGGCTTAGACTGGTATAGTTGGCCTAGGTTTCTAATTCCGTGTGGAATTTATAGCAGGTGAGCATTTGTGAGATTCAGTGAGATGAGTGGACGAGGCCGAGGTAGAGGCCAGGGTAGAGGACGAGGTCGAGGTCGAGGTCGAGGCCGTGTAGTTCCACTGGCTGAACTTATGGGAGATCCCCGAGTAGACGAAATCTGGAGGGCACTAGAGGAAGCCGGGATATTGTCCGGACGACAGACTGGGGAGAGGACCGCCACTGTGGCCGCTGCAGCTGCCAGCGAGGTCATTGGGAACAATGGGGGCCAAGGGAACAATGTGAGTGGAGGAAATCCCGGCCCAGTGCAGGTTAATGCATCCAGACCGATGTCCAAACTGGTAGAGCAGTTTTTGAGGCTGAAGCCCCCGAAGTTTAATGGGAAAGGTGATCCCGAGGCTGCGCCCAGATGGGTATAAGAGCTAGAGAAGGCGTTCGAAGTATTGGGATGCACCGAAGAGGAGAAGGTGACCCTAGCGGTTTATCAACTACAGGAAAATGCAAATGATTGGTGGAGGGCCACCAGAAGTCAAGTGTTCCCTGCTGGTACTGCTCTAGACTGGACTATCTTCACTGAGACCTTCAATGGCAAGTATTTCTCGGAAAGTGCCCGAGAGCAGAAGCTGGCAGAATTTATGAGACTCCGACAGGGTCAGTCGTCAGTGGACCAGTATGAAGCTGAATTTGCAAGACTGTCTAAATTTGCCCCCAGGATGGTGGAGGACCCAGTGGACAAGGCTAGGAGGTTCCGGGATGGGCTGAAGCCGAACCTTCGTAGCCAGATGATTTCTTTGAACCTAAGGAGCTACAATGATATATATGAAAGGGCTCAGGCAATCGAGCGAGATCAGATGGATTGGGCTACCGCTTTTGGATCGCGGTATGCCCCGGCTAGGGACGATCGTTAATTTGGGAAGAGACCCATGATGGGGAACAGTCGCTTCGTCCCGCCAGCTCGAGGGGCTATTGGGAAGCCCAACCGATATCAGAACGCCCCGTGTAGGTTATGTGGAGGAAGGCACGAAAATGGACATTGCCCGAATAGGAGTGTAGCATGTTTTATTTGTGGCGGAAGGGGCCATCGGATGAAAGACTGCCCCAACAACAGACAAGCTGGACAACCCGCTCTACTGCCGCCGCCGCCCCGGAATGGAAATCAGTTCAGAGCTATTCAGCCGGCAAATCAGAATAGGCCACCAGCCCAAGGACGGGTGTATGCAATGGCAAGGAGGGAGGCGCAAGACGCGCCGGGCGTGGTCACAGGTACGGTTTCTCTCTGTGATCATGCTGCTTATGCCTTGTTTGATCCGGAGGCGTCGCATTCGTTTATTTCTGAGCAGTTCGTTGAGTTATCTGGGATTGAGCCAAAATTGCTTGAGGTTATGCTGTGTGTTACTACTCCGCTGAATGATAAAGTGCTAATTTCGTTAGGATGTCCTGATTGTAAGTTAGTAATTGGCGATTGGGAAGGGAGGATAGACTTGGCGGTGTTGCGTATGCATGATTTTGATGTGATTATCGGTATGGACTGGTTGGTCAAACAGAAAGCTGTTATGGACTGTAGTAGTAGGGTGATCCAGTTTAATCCGGCTGGACATCCTAGATTTGAGTTTGTGGGAAACCGAGGAGGAACCTCGATCCCTTGGATTTCGTCGCTTGAGGTATCGAAGCTGTTAGCTGAGGGGTGCCAAGGATTTCTGGCGAATGTAGTTGATTCAACGGTTGGGGAGCCGAGGCTAGAGGACATAGCCGTGGTGTGCAATTTCCCCGATGTCTTTCCTCAGGAATTGCCGGGACTGCCACCTGATAGAGAAGTGGAGTTTGCGATTGAGTTAGCCCCAGGGACGGAATCGATTTCGAAAGCACCCTATAGGATGTCGATGTCGGAGCTGAAAGAGTTGAAAGTCCAAATGCAAGAGTTGCTGGATAAAGGCTTCATTCGTCCTAGTGCGTCTCCATGGGGAGCGCCAGTTTTATTCGTAAGGAAAAAGGATGGATCATTGAGATTGTGCATTGACTACAGGCAGCTGAACTAGGTGACCATCAAGAATAAGTACCCGTTGCTAAGGATTGATGACCTATTTGACCAGTTGCAAGGAGCGTCAGTGTTTTCTAAGATTGATCTGAGGACTGGCTATCATCAATTGAGGATCAAGAAGGAGGACATGCCGAAGTCGGCGTTCAGGACGAGATATGGGCACTATGAGTTTACGGTGATGCCGTTTGGACTGACGAACGCCCCTGCAGCCTTTATGGATTTAATGAATCGGGTATTCAAGACATTTTTGGATCAGTTTGTGATAGTGTTCATAGATGACATTCTGGTATATTCGAAGAGTTCCATCGAGCACGAGGTACATTTGGAAAAGGTTCTACAGACCCTAAGGGAACATGCGCTTTATGCCAAATTCAGTAAGTGTGAATTCTGGCTTCACCGAGTGGCATTCTTGGGACACGTGGTATCCGGAGAAGGAATTGCAGTGGACCCTGCGAAAATTGAAGCCGTCGTGAATTGGCCAAGGCCGACGACAGTAATCGAGGTTCGGAGCTTCTTGGGTTTAGCAGGGTATTACAGACGCTTCGTGGAAGGGTTTTCGGCATTAGCGATGCCAATGACGCGGTTACTAAAGAAAGAGACAAGGTTTGAATGGACAGATAAGTGTGAAAGAAGTTTTCAGGAGTTGAAACAGAGGTTGACTACGGCACCAGTGTTAACGATTCCGTCTGGACCGGGAGGATATGAAATTTACAGTGACGCATCGTTAAGGGGATTGGGATGCGTGTTGATGCAACACGGGAAAGTGGTGGCATACGCATCGCGGCAATTGAGGCCTCATGAGCAGAACTACCCAACGCATGATTTGGAGTTAGCTGCGATTATTTTCGCCCTCAAGATCTGGAGACACTACTTGTGCGGGGAGAAATTTCAGATTTTTACGGACCATCAAAGTCTAAGGTACTTGTTTTCCCAAAAGGAATTAAATATGAGACAGCGTCGATGGATGGAACTCCTTAAGGACTATGATTGTGACATCTTGTATCACCCCGGAAAGGCCAACCGGGTAGCGGATGCCTTGAGTAGGAAATCGAGCATCGCGCAATTGTTGGTTAAAGAGTGGATTCTATTGGAAGGAGCGCGGGACTCGGAATTTAAGTTCGAGGTAGGACACCTCTCCAGTCTGATGGCGACATTGAGGATCGAGCCGGAAGTACAAGCCAAGATCAAGGCGTTGCAGTCTACGGACCTTGAGATTCGGAAAATTTTGAGTTTGGATGACACTAAGAGGAAGCCGGACTTTCAGGTGTCCGAGGATGGAATTCTCAGATTTCGAGGACGGTTGTGCGTGCCCGATGATTTGGGGCTCAAAGAAGAGATTTTGTTGGAGGCTCATAGGAGCAATTACAGTATTCACCCGGGCAGCACTAAGATGTACCAGAATCTCCGACAGCACTATTGGTGGAACGGAATGAAAGTGGACGTGGCTAAGCATGTGGCCAAGTGCTTGACGTGCCAACAAGTGAAAGCGCAGCATTGCAAGTCGGGTGGAATGTTGCAACCGTTGGAAATCCCAGAATGGAAATGGGAGCACATCACAATGGACTTTGTAATGGGACTTCCAAGGAGCCAGAGAGGACACGACTCTATTTGGGTAATAGTAGACAGATTGATCAAGTCAGCGCACTTTCTGGCAGTGCGAAAGGACTTCGAGCTGGAAAGGCTGGCAGAATTGTATGTCCGTCAGATAATTCGTCTTCATGGAGTACCAGTATCGATCACTTCGGACCGTGATCCCCGGTTTACTGCGAATTTTTGGAAAAGTCTACAATCAGCCATGGGAACTAAGTTACAATTCAGCACGACCTATCACCCGCAGACAGATGGTCAGTCTGAAAGGACTATTCAGACTTTGGAGGATATACTGAGAGCGTGTGTGCTAGATTTTCAGGGCAAGTGGGAAGAACAGTTGCATTTGGTAGAATTTGCCTACAACAACAGTTTTCAGCAGAGTATCAGAATGGCACCGTTTGAAGCATTATATGGCAGGGCTTGCAGAACACCGTTGTGTTGGGATGAGGTAGGAGAAAGAAGTATAACGGGTCCAGAATTGGTTCAGCTGTCGGTGGAAACAGTGAAGATTATCCGGGAAAGGTTGAAGACCGCTCAGAGCCGTCAAAAGAGTTATGCGGACCGGAGACGTAGGTCGTTGGAGTTCCAAGTAGGGGACCACGTATTCCTCAAGGTGTCACCGATGAGAGGATTGTCGCGGTTCGGTAAGAAAGGAAAATTGAGCCCAAGGTACGTGGGCCCATTCGAGGTCTTAGAGAGAATAGGCACCTTGGCTTACCGTCTCGCGCTACCGCCGAATTTATCTCATGTCCATAATGTGTTCCACGTGTCTATGTTGAGGAAGTACGAACCGGACCCGACCCACGTATTGAATTTTGAGCTAGTAGACGTGGACGACAGGGTGTCGTATGTGGAAAGGCCAGTGCGGATCGAGGACAGAATAGAAAGAGTATTGCAGAACAAGAAAATTCCGATGATGAAGGTGATTTGGGAGCATCATGGAACTGAAGGTGCGACGTGGGAAAGCGAAGAATTGATGCGACACCAATACCCCCATTTGTTTGAATAGTCGGGTTGGGTTGTAAATTTCGAGGACGAAATTTTTGTAAGGGGGGAAGAATTGTAACAGTCCGGATTTTGGCCCATTTTTGGGATTTATAAAACGAGTATTTCGTCAGTGCGCTTATAATAAAATTTCGCCTGGGAACTGATCACTCTCGGGTTCTTACTTTCAAAATTAGAAATTTTGCTAGAATCGCACTCGATCAAATTTGGTCGTTATTTATACCCTGAACTTGGCAGTCGATTTCTGGGAGTTTCGGGATGAAATAAATTGGACGGTGTCGATATTATTGCAGCCGGTGTCGAGATTATCGGGAAAAGTGAAAAAGTGAATTTTTGGACCGGGTACAAATTTGGACTGGTAGACCTCCCTCGTAGTGTGGTTTGGGTTGTCTTATTTTGGCCGTGTGCCCTAGAATATTGTTGGGCTTTTTCTGGGATTATTAGGCCTCTTTCTGGAATTAAATCGGAACCGATAGGTCGATTTTTAGTTCGGACCGTGTCCGTTTGTTCGCGATTTAGTTTCAAAAATTTAAACTCTCTCTCCTCTCTCTCTTCGGCCGGGAACCCCCCCTCCCCGTACGACTCTCTCTCTCCTCTCTCTCTTCCCTCTCTCTCTCTTCTCCTCCTCTCTTCTCTCTCTCTTCCCCTCCCTTCTTCTTCGTTTTGTTGTTCCTCGGCCGGGTCTGCTTCGCTTTCTGCTCGAGCCGCCGGACGCCGCGCGACCGTCGACCGCCGTCGCCAGCCCGGCCGCCGCGCCGCGTCGCCGGCTAGCCCCGCCGCCTCCGCCCCGTCGCCGCCAGCCCCCCCTCTCTCTGCCTCTCTCTCCCCCGGCGCCCCCTGCCCTGCTCAGCCCGAGCCGAGCCAGCCCAGCCGCCGCTCGCCGGCCGCGCGCCGTCGCCGCCCGCCCCGCCGGCCAGCTCGCCGGCCCGTCCACCAGCCACCTCGCCCCACCACCCCCAGCCTTCCCCCTCTCTCTCTCCCTCTCCGCTCCTCCTCCGCAGCTCCTCCCTGCCCAAGCCCGAGCCAGCCAGCCCCGTCGCCCATCGCCGCCGCTCGCCGGCTTGCCCCGGCCGGTCCCGCGCCGTCGCCGCCCCGTCCGTCCGACCGGCCAGCCACCCCCTCAGTCCTCCCTCTCTCCCTTCCCTCTTCCCCTCTCCCTCCCGGCCAGCCTCTCCCCTTCCACCGTCCAGCCGCCGCCCGCCGGTCGCCGTCACCGCCGCTCGCCGCCGTCGGCCAGCCCCGCCGGCCAGCCAAGGCGTGGCCCGTGTGCTCGCAAGTCGCGCGCCCGCCGCCGCGCCCGTTGCCCGTCGCCGTGCCCAAGCCGTGCCCGCGTTCGTGCCCATTGCCCGCTGCCGCGCCCGTGCCCGTGCCCGTGCCCGCGCCCGCGCCCGTGCCCGTGCCCGCGCCCGTGCCCGTGCCCGCGCCCGTGCCCGCGCCCGCGCCCGTGCCCGTGGCCGCGCCCGTGGCCGACCGCCGTGCCCGCACACGTGCCCGGTCTGCACTGTTCATCCAAGCCACCCTAGGCCTGAGCCGACTTTTCCCGGGCCAAATTTTGGTAAGCGACTCCCTAAACCCTACTTAGTATTTTGGGTATTTAATTGACCAATTTCGGGCTAGAACGGCTAGAGCGAGCATTAATTTAGTAGTATGGTGATTTATTTATGCAATTTAAATTAAAGTGAATAGTATGCCTGATTTGTGAAATTATGCGTGACCGACTTGAACGTCGGGTTGGTGGATGAGGTGGCGTTTGTGATTTCGGGCTGAATGTTGGGTATGTGTGAATTGATGTGATTGGGCGTGGATTTGATTGAAATAAGTGGCGTGTGCCTGTTTGTGAGAGGTTAAGCCCGGATCGATCGGAGGGCTACGGACTTGGGACGTGTTGACGGCGGTCCGTGTAAAGGCATGAATGGCCAGGGTGCCAATTGGAATGCGGGCTTGAGACGTGCGGACGGTGGCCCGTTAAAGGTGTGATTGGACCGGGACGTATTTACGTCGGTCGTTGGAATTGTATGATTACCGTGGCTTGGGACGTGCGGACGGCGGCCACTGGAATTAATTGATGGAATAATATGGCTTGGGACGTGCGGACGGCGGCCATTGAAATTGAATGAATTGTATGGCTTGTGAGCCTGTGAGATTGGAATTGAGGCGCAGTGGCGCGAGTTGTGAGAAATATGTTCGGACACGCATGTGATTTGAGTGTGACTGGATTGACTAGCTGAGTGTGATTGGATTGGCTTGCTGAATGTGACTGGATTGACTGGCTGAGTGTGACTGAATTGATTGGTAATGTGTGATGATGATTGGTTGGATGGGATTGGGTGTTTGTTCGATTTGACTGGTGGTGCGTGTGGATGATTGGTTGGATAGGCTGGGTGTTTGTTTGGATTGACTGGTGTCGAGTGGAAATGTGCGTGTGTGCTGGTGATCGTGACGTGGCGGTGAATTGTACTTGTATTATTATGTTTGGACTAATGTGCAGGGTTGGCACGTGGTTCGAGGCGAGGTAAGCCTCTCATATGAAATTGATTGTATTGTCTGGTAGATCGCATGTTAGGTTGGTCTGGGTACGCATTAGCCTAGGTTAGGTTTAGGTTGTTGCTTATTGAGACTCTGTCTCACGGTTATTATATAACCACTTTCAGATCCGCGACCGTGACCGATTCGGAGAGACCGCTGGAGTGCTACAGGGATTGAAGGACAGATCAATTGCCTGTATATTTTTGAGTACCCTTTTGTAGAGAAGATAGGCCTGGCAACCACCGCTCTCTTTTGAAAACTGTGGTTAATTTTGGAAGTCGGGTTGCCTGTTTGTAATAGTGAAGGCTCATTAATGTTGGGTGTTTATTTAATTTCGATGTCTATTCCTTAGTCATGTATTAATTGTCTGGGTTGTGTTATTTGTTTCCGCGCGTGTCAATCTCTGATGTTTGGGTTGGGTCGGCGACGTACCTGGGACGTCGCATTCAATGTTCGACCATCGAGGGATGTCGCGAGCTCGGCGGGGACCGGGGCGTGACATATGGCATCAGCATTTAGTGATTGCATCTTAGGCCAAACTGTTTAGGCCATTTGGTGCAATTTTCAACAAACTAATTTCTAAACTCTATTTTCAGCGCTAACAAGCATGTATTTTGAATTCACTTTCTATGAAATTGAGTTCTTTGCGAGTATTTTCTAGAAATAAGAAAGTTTTCAATGAAATAAATATACTGTAAAAAAGGATTTGAATTGATGTCCTAATTATTCCATCAGTTTCGAGGAAAATCAACAATTTGGAATAATTACATAGGCTAGTTTTGTCACGTAAATAGTAAGACACTCTATTCATTAATCACCACATGTCCGAATGGAGCTCACCTTTCAGATTTTGTGTGCTCCTCTCTCTCTCTCTCTCTCTCTCTTCCCTTGCCTCCTCCTCCTCCTATCCACATCTTCTTCTTCTTCTTTTTCTTCTTCTTCGTGCGGGCAATGTCCTACCACATTGAATGTGGCTTCGCCGCCAACTCCACCGATGCCTTCAATACTACATGGCTGTTTGATCACTTCTTTATCGATGACTCCTCTTCCATTGTTAGTCCACTTATTGATTTTTCGTCTCATCAGATTCGGCAATGGCAACCCTCAACCAGGCTGCGAGGGTCAAGCCCTCACCAAATTTGGGAGAGCAACCCTTGCCTGTGGCCGGTTTCCGGCCATAGCCAAGTACAAGCCATAGACCAAAGGGAAAAAAAAAGGAAAAAAAAAGGAAAAAAGAGGAAAAAATAGTGAAAAAGACAAAGAGACTGACCAATGGGCCTCACCTAGACACGCGTTGACCATTAAATAAAGTGTTCGACTGCCTATGTGACAAGACTAGCCTACCTAATATTTTCTCGTTACTTTTCTAATCTTGATCATTTCAAGGCTTAGAAAGGCGAATTACCGCAAAATATTTGCATTATCAACATGAATTTTCGGGCACATGTCATTATTAAAATAATGAAAAATTATTCATCTACTCGTGTTTTTTAAGTGGTAAAAAAACAATCAAATTTGAGAAGATGTTCTTCAAGTGGTTGGTTTTTGAAATAAATGAGGTGGGCTGGACTTGGGGGAAGGGAAATCTTGCATTCACTGGCCTTCAATATTTCGAATTTGGATGTGGTTTCAACTGTTGCAATGCAAATCACTCGTCTTTTTAAATGTTGAGGTCGGGTAATATGATAGAGCTTGTTGACTTTAAATGATGAGTCATCTCCTTTCCGATTCTTTTTAAGCTACCGGAGATGCATGACCATTTATTTCGCAATCATTCTAATTCGGGTAATTGACTAGCAAAAACATAGGAAATGGACATATAACAGCAACATAGGAGTGGCCAACTTGAAATTGAGAGTACCCTGACTTTGTCCCATGGATGACTTTCCAGAAGATCATTCCACAGATCCATTTTACTCCCATGCGCAATTCGTTGCCATAGAAGGAGCAGCTGTGATGAACGAAAACCCTTAGCTACATAGAGTTAAAGGGCAATCGGCCGCGACCAACAGATGGAGACATTCACCGAGATTGAGAGAGAGTCACCGATGACCGGGAGGCCACCGAGGGAGGATGACCATAGGGACAGTGGTCACCAGCAGCGCCACATGCCGCCATCGCTATTCCTCATATGCAATCAAAGGGGAGCTCCTGCATTTTTATGTGGGAGGCCATGAAGGTCGATTGCTGTGTTAGTGGTATCCCTTCAGGTAGCCTGCTAATTTCTAGTCTTTGACCCTGGATTATAGAAATGATATATTGCTATCTTCGAAAAAGTTATCCCAACCATAGAACTGGGTAAGTTGGGCAGGATTTTTATCTGGACGTACTAGAAGTATAGCACCAAAATTTTCCTCTTTTCACATTTCAAACAGCATGGCCAGAATTTATTCCAAGAGAGACGTTTGGGCCATTGAGCCATCAAAAATAGAAACCGCTAGTGGGCTGCACCACATCCATCGTCCTCGCCTAAGCCCAATCTCACCGAACATAGGTTTTGCACTCTGCCCTATGGGAGCAGGCGAACTTGTTGTGAGATATCAAATTAAATGCTTATGGACATCCCTGGCAATAAGCGTCGCTTTGGCCGAGTGGTTAAGGCGTGTGCCTGCTAAGTACATGGGGTTTCCCCGCGAGAGTTCGAATCTCTCAGGCGACGTCTCTCTCCCCCCTTTTTTTTTTCTCTCTCCGGCAACATACGGTTATTCCGGTGTGCTGTGGTCGCCGTAACCTTTGAGTTGCCCGAAAGGTTTACCTAGTTCAACTATTTAGCTCTGAAAGGCTCGAATCGTTCGAGCACATAAGAGTGGAGGAGATGATCGCCGTAACCTTCGAGTTGCCCGAAAGGTTTACCTAGTTCAACTATTTAGCTCTGAAAGGCTCGAATCGTTCGAGCACATAAGAGTGGAGGAGATGATCGCCGTAACTTTCGAGTTGCCCGAAAGGTTTACCTAGTTCAACTGTTTAGCTCTAAAAGGCTTGAATCGTTTGGGCTCATAAGAGTGGAGGAGATGAGGGCGCTAAATAATGAGAAAGTTGTCTGAGTCGAATAGTCATCCGATAAATTTGAAAAGTCATCTTTTGGATGTTACTCATGGTGTGATCAAGTCCGACTGTCCGAGATCTCCAACATTGTGTTACCTGAGGACTTCAGGAAGATGCTTGATGAGTTGTTCTTGCTCAGTGGGGCTCTTAATATAGGTTATTTCGCACCTTAGGTGAATTTTCTCGATTTGCTGGTCATAATGTGATGTGATTTTGATGCGCCAAAATAAATTTCGAAATTCCTATAAATTTGAACACGTGAATTGATATTTTTTTTACTTGGATTATTTTCCCTTATAGGGTTACATAAAGAGAATGAAGGGCCGTGAGCAAAAAGCTGAATAGGTTCTTGGAGCATGTGTTGGATGAGCATGAGGCTCGTTGAGTCGGAGTCAAGCATTATGAGGCCAAGGATATGGTTGAAATACTATTGCAAAATGCAATCCTAATCATGAGGTGAAGATTAAAAGACATGGGGTAAAGACGTTGATCCCAGTAAGAATTAATATAACCACCTTTTTATTGAGAACTATTGCGCACGTGATCAGTTACTTCCGAATCAATCATAAAACAGTTCATAGAGGATGCGGATAGGGCAAAAACATTACCAGAAGTTTGAGCCATGTCCTAGAGATGTATGAGGATTTGTAGTAGTGACCTGACTGGCATCTTTAGGATCCATAGTCTTTTTTGTGTCCTTGTTTTTACTAGGTCACAAGTAAGGGCGCAGATCCCAACAACAATCCTGTGTATATCCATCTTTGCTGCAATGGGATTAATGAAACTTGGTATTACAACCGTGGCCTTTCTCTTTGTTCCCATTAAAATGAGTGGCAGTACCAGTTTGGTTATCCAAACTTTCTACCTATTCTCCCCTTGGCTTGGGTTCAATATTCATTACCGTTCGGCGAGTTTCTTCTTGTTGAATAGTGGCACATCCATCGGTAAATGGTGGGTACGACATACCCAAGGGCACGAGAGTTAGAACTCCGAGGTCCCTGGTTATGATATACTCAAGAGCACGAGAGTCAGAACTGCGAGGTCACTGGGTATGACATACTCAAGGGCACAATAGTCTTAGTGAGTAAATGGAGCATTGGGAGAGACCCGGAATTGCGAGATGATCTTGAAAATTTCAAGCGTGAAAGGTTCATTGGGAAGGTGATCAATGTCAAGGGACAAGACTTCAAGTTCTTGCCATTCGGGTCGGGTAGGAGAATGTGCCCGAGTTATAATTACGGTCTAAGAATGATTCAGACAAGTCTAGCCAGTTTTATACATGGTTTCACATGGAAATTGCCCGAGAACATGATAGAGGAGGACTTGGACATGGAAGAGGTTCCTGGGCTATCCATGCCCAAGATGATCCCATTGATCGTTGTTGCCGAGTCACTGTCGCCACATGATATTCATTGAATCTCTATAACATCCCACATTTCGTATATTATGGTCTGGCTTTTTGGCCTTTTGGGTTTAATGTTAGAGAAATGCTTATGTGACTGCTCTTAATCTACTGTGAAAATAACAGTATGTTTTAAATCACAAAGAAATTAATAACAAATAATAAAAAATTATTGTGAGGTCCACTTCTTCAAGAATTTTTGACTCATAACATTCTATTATTCTAAAAGTAATCCAAATATTATTATGCTAACAAAGCCCTTAGGCTGCGTTTGGTAGTCGGATTTGAGTTCGGATTATCCTATTCAATGTTTGGTGATGTTCTTCGGACCAGATAAACCGAGATACATCCAGATAAAATGTCAGATATGAAATCTGGCCTAGGGGATGGGATAAGACCGGATTGGATATTAAATTTAAAAATAACTAAAAATTTATATTTTATCTTTTAACAAAGTGACAAAGTGATGTTTTGTATATTGCTTCGCCGGCACTGCTCGCCCGAGGATTATCACTAAAATTACCGATCATCGTCACTTTTGACCACTACACGATCACCGTCACCTCCGACTGTGCCGGTCATCACCGCCGGCCGGCGATCATGTTCCAACTAGTAAGGGTGAAAAAGGGGTCTAAAGATGATCGTTGTGCCGAGTTTGCATAAATTATCCTTTCCACCCTAGTTGCATACGTCCTTCACATCGAGTCGACCTTTCACGCATGACTCACTAGACGGTTGTTCACCTGCTGGTCGACAACAAATAGCCAACACATCATCAGCTCCTTGGCGACCACGCTCTCAAATGTCGAGTTCCACCTGCATTGTGGTGCAAAACCTCCTCTTGCGGGCCCATTCCATGACGCACACCTTCTTCGATGTCACCTCTCTTAACAGCTTTCATCGATGGTGGAGTTGAGTTGTACAACCCACACGAAGTGCCTCTCGCTCTTCATGAGACCGTCCCAAAATTACATGAACTCGTGTTGGTCGAGAGACGCCATACTCACGAGGTCGACTTCCTAGGGATGTGGTCGAGAGGGTTTGAGTATGAGGAGGAGCAAAGTCATAGATGGGATTTTAAAGATTTTCAAAGATTTTCATTCTCTTTGGTTGCCGATTCTCAAAGATTTTGAAAGATTGCTTTCAAATATTCCAAATCCTATCTTAGGTTGCACTAAATATATGATAGGATATTTACACTAAACATATGATAGGATATTTTTACAATCTGGGGATATGTGGAGGATTTTAAATCTCCCTTTATTCGATCCTATCCCAATCCAAATCCGGACGACCAACGCACTCCTAATGTTATTGTGGGTGTCAAAAAAAAAAAAACCTTCTCTAAGTACTTTCTTGCTTCTTCTGAGTCTTACATGTGGTTGAAATAATAATGTATCGTTATAACGACATCATATCCTCAGTCATCTTAATGGGTTGCACGGGGTTAGAAATAATAAAAGCAAGAGCAAACTCGTCTTTGTTCGGAGCAAATCATTTCGGAGGACTTAGGTGATCAATGGTGGATTCGGTTCGCACCGGGCTTCGAAACTGAAATTCGAGCCCGGTTTCAAGTCGCCGGTGGCCAGATGAGTTAATTTCTCCGCCATACATATTAAGAGAAGAGTTTTGGCGGTCTGGTCTCTCTGTCGATTTTCAAAATTACCCTTGCAACAAGAACTAAACACAAAAACAACGCCGCCAAAATTGAAAGGGTTAATTTGTAAAACATGCATGCGCCGCTGCGTGGAGGATTGTAGCATTTTCTTGACGGACCTGCTCTTCTAGTAGCACTCTCTCCCCCCAAAAATGCCTTCCGACCGCCCACGCAAACGACATTCACAAAGAGAAACTTTTGTATTTTTTTTTCCTTAATTTCTGTGACAAAATCAAATTAAAGAAATATGAAATGCAAACACAAAAGATCAAAAAAGCACAAGTCACGTGTTATGATATTCGTTACAAAAATTAAAAAAAAAAGGGGCAGCAGCACTTCAAAAGGTTACGGTCGGTTGGCACAAAGCATGTGTGCGTCGCGTGGGAGCAATCGTCCTATGCGATATCTGGAAAGTGGTCCCACTTCCTCTGCCATTTGCTTTCCTCCACCAGTTCTACTTATCGATGAGAGTCCTACTTTTAAATTTACGCAATCCAATTTTGACCGTGAAGAAAACATGAAAACCTAATCAGACGAAAAGGCACATAAGCCAACGTTGGACCGACGACCCTTAACCAAATTTCCTTCACTAACTTAATGGGTGTTTGCGTAAAAATTTCACCCACAATTAAAATGTGTTTTAGATGAGTTAAAAACATTCAAAGTTTAAAACATGCAACGTTTACAAGACACTCATCTGGTTTTTTTTTTTAGAAACAAATCATACAAATGATTGACTCATTTGTTGAAAAGTTGTCTTTTAAATGAGTTAAAATTCAAAATTTACGACACTCGTATGTTTTTTAGTATAGAAACAAATCGTACAATTTACTGGCTCATTTGGTTGAAAAGTCTTGAAATCAAACCGGATACCAAACTGAGCATAATCAATGCCAGTTATTTCACCGAATAGTCGATGAAATACCTTTTCAGTATAATGGATTGTTCGATACAAATCGACAAAGGGTGTTTAGGGGCCTTTATTAATTTTGGATAAGAAAGTAAATTGCAAGAACTTTAAAGTTATGGATACTGAGAACAATCATCGCTAACGATATAAATTGCAAAAGAATAAAAATAAAGATAAATTGGTAAAAAGAAAGGATTGTCGAATTCTGTAATTAAGGGGGATTCTTTACAAATAGTACAATATTGGTATTTATAGCTCGTAATCAACAGTTATAATTCAGCAATACTTATCTACAAATGGTTACATTCGAGATTGTCAACTTCATTATTCGATAGTTACATCGACTATATAATCTTAACGATTACCTCAATTCCACTACTTTGACTCTATTACAACGACTCTACTACCACGATTATTTCTCGTTGAAACCTCTGTCGATTAAACTAAGTCTTTCTTTTGGACCGGCTGCAATATATCGACTAATTGTTCTAGACAGTTGACCATTTTCCGCTACTCCTCTCCCTCAAAGAGGTTTCTATTGATCAAACGGTCGACTACAATACTTGGACACTTTTTTAGGTCAACACTAGAGTATTCAGTTTCTAAATTGCCGTAGCAAAGTTAAATTAAAGAGATATGAAATGAGAGCTCAAACGATGGAAAGCGCAAACCCCTGGCTGCATAAACACCAATCCTTAGAGAACGAAATTTTCTTGTAATAAACTTTTCTTGTCGTTTTAATATTGATAAGCACGATTACCTGGCCGACATTTAATATAGAAGCATATGGAAAAACGTGGTTATTGAGTTCAATCATATTCACCCTCGTTGCTTGCTTATATCATTATATATATTGCCATGGACAGATAGAAGCCTCTCACTCCTATTGCAAAATTATCCCTCCCCGAAAGCTTAACAGCTCAACCCCTGCATAACGCCCCATGGATGCTCCTTCTTGGGCGGCATGCGGCATTGCTTGCCTTGCGGTTGCGGCTGCCTCCTTCCTCCTCCTCCTCCTCCCCGGGCACTTCCGCCGCCGTAAACTTAAGCTACCACCTGGCCCAAAACCTTGGCCCATCATCGGAAACCTCAATCTCATTGGCCCACTCCTGCATCGCTCGCTCCACGATCTCTCTCGCATATACGGCCCCATCATGAAGCTCCAGGTCGGCTCCTACGACGTGGTTGTGTGCTCTTCCGCCGACATGGCCAAAGCCTTTCTCAAGACCCACGATGCCATTTTCGCCTACCGGCCCAAAAACGCCGCGGGCAAGTACACGGCTTATAATTACTCCGGCATGACTTGGTCGCCATATGGGCCCTATTTTCAACAGGCTCGTAAAATCTTCCTTGCGCAACTATTTAGTGCCGCAAGGCTTCAATCTTTTGAGTACATAAGAGTGGAGGAGATGAGGGTGTTTACAAGAAATTTATTTGAGGCGAAGGGCCAGTCAATAAATTTGAAAGACCATCTTTCGGATCTCAATCTCAATGCGGTCTGCCGCATGGTCTTAGGGAAGAAGTACACAGATAAGTCAGAGAGCTCCAATATAGTGTCGGCTGAGGAGTTCAGGAAGATGGTTGATGAGTTGTTCTTGCTCACTGGGGTTCTAAATTTGGGCGATTTCATACCTCTGATGGATTTTCTCGACTTGCAGGTAGTAATTTAGATACTGCGACGTGATTTGATTGATGCGCGAAATGAATTTTCCAGTTTCGCACAATTTATTTAGCATGTGAAATTAATTGATGTCGTTTGTCTCTTAGATTTTTAGGTCTATAGTTGGTGTATAACATAGACACTCACCATCGGATTATTGACATGCACAAGAGTTTACTTACACAATTAAGTTCAAGCACCCATATCACTCATCCAACAATGAATGTGTAAGTTTTTCATTAGTAATATCAATCCTTCTCTCTTATTTGTCCCTTTCAGGGTTACATAAAGAGAATGAAGGCCGTGAACAAAAAGTTTGATAGGTTTTTGGAGCATGTTTTGGGTGAACATGAGGCAAGGAGAGTCGGAGTCAAGGGTTATGAGGCCAAGGATATGGTGGATGTACTATTGCAACATGTGGACGATCCTAATCTCGAGGTGAAGATCGAAAGACATGGGGTGAAAGCCTTGACCCAGGTAAAATTTTTTACTTTCACTTAACAATAAACAGATTTGAAGAGAAGAATCATAATGATAATCCACATATTGAGGTGCCTACATATATTCCTTCCCTCGGTTATTTCTTCAGTATTGTCCTATATGTTTACGTTGTTTTTCCAATTTTGTATACAAGTGTATATCCTCGGGCCAAATTTTGATGATGTGAGAAAAGTTATATGGAGGAAGTTCTTACAATTCATTCACAAAATAAAGTATGACCGAGTCATTTTTTGTTCATTAAACAATATCTGTCAAGTTGCTTTACGACTTGTGCAAAACTATCGATCAAGTTTCGTCGCTTGAAAAATCAAAATTTGGTATCATTCAACGTCCCGGGATGCTCTTAATAGCATTATCGTGCTTTCCTTTATCATGTAGGAGTTGATAGCTGGTGGAACGGAGGGCTCGGCTGCATCCGTGGAGTGGGCAATGTGCGAACTCCTGAAGAACCCTAAGATATTTAACAAGGCAACACAAGAGCTCGACAACATAATCGGAAGGGAGAGATGGGTCCAAGAAGCGGACGTCGCGAACCTGCCTTATTTAAATGCAGTTATTAGAGAAGCGATGAGATTGCACCCGGTGGGAGCATTTCTTGCGCATCGCTTTGCAAGCCAGGACTGTGAGGTCGCTGAGTACGACATACCCAAGGGCACGAGAGTCCTAGTGAGTAAATGGAGCATTGGGAGAGACCCCGAATTGTGGGACGACCCTGAAAATTTCAGGCCTGAGAGGTTCATTGGGAAGGCGATCAATGTCAAGGGACAAGACTTTGAACTCTTGCCATTCGGTTCTGGTAGGAGAATGTGCCCGGGTTATAATCTCGGTCTGAGAATGATTCAAACAAGCCTGGCCAATCTTATACATGGGTTCACATGGAAATTGCCCGAGAACATGACAAGGGAGGACCTGAACATGGAAGAGGTTTCTGGGCTATCCACACCCAAGAAGATCCCGTTGATTGCTGTTGCTGAGTCAAGGCTGCCACTTCATCTTTATTGAGTCTGTGCGACATCTCACGCTTCGTCTGTCTTTTTTTGTCTTTTGGGTTTACTGATATTGTGGGTATCAAATCAAAACCCTGCTTAAGTACTTTCACGCCGTGGAAATTAAAAAAGAACCTAAGTCTTTATGAATTGGTAATGAGTTCAGATTGAGCTGTCGATAGAGCAATCAATAAGTACTAGCAAATCGGTGACCAATGCAAATAGGCATTTTGTGGCCGACATGTCATCGATGAAAGGTGATCAACTAAGATAGTAGTTGATGCACGATGACGAGTGATCAATTACACTACAACATAAGTGAAGACTGTAGATGAGTATCTGAATGAGAATTGAATTATAGGATACTCGTAGATTGTCACTGTCTATGGATAGTAATGTGCTGTCGTTGAACCAAGATTGCCACTTCAAGTTTATCAAACTGTGTAAAATGGCAGGTTTGGTCTACTACGGTCATTCTCTTTGTTCGATTTCGTATTTTATTGTGGGTATCAAATCAAGGGACTGTCTTAATTTTATCCTGATGCTTCTTCCAAGTCTTTTCACGTGACTGTCGTTTTCGTCAAAGCACCGCCAGGCATGATGGTAAGACAAAAAACAAATTGGAGAGCTTTTCTATGTTAAAAGGAATCCGAGGAAAAGCGACCCAAATCGAGACTGGTTCGGAGCTATCCAACTCGACCAATCTTTGCGGTTCGAAATAAAATTGGGAAAAGGGTAACGGGTGAAAAATTGAACTCTTGTCATTGATAACAAGTCATCCCTCAATTATGTGGACTGATCATTGTTTTTCTCGCCCAACAAAATGAACGAGAGGGAGAGAGGGTTATGATTGACAAAAGTCCAGTTCTAACGAATGGTTGCACTTAGTAAGAAATAACCAAAGAATTTAAATATTTTTTCAGTTTCTCGAGAGACCCTAGAAAAAGCCAGACGTAGTAGGCTAGACATGAGCAACCTATTTTAAGTGTCAGCGAAAATAGAAGAGATTCGATTACAGATTTGCAACGCTATACTTTAAACTTAGGGAAAAAATCATCAAAAATCACAAATTTTGTGACCTGTGACATATTTACTCTAAATTTTTTTTTGTGACACCAAAAACCCAAATTATGATATTTGTGATACATTTATCCCAATGTATTTAGTCCATGGGCATTTTCATCTTTTTTGCTTTTTTTTTTCTTTCTAGCGAGGGACTCCCTCACCGGCGTTGGGCGAGGGCCCCCCTCACCGGGTCCGGAGAGGGGGGCCCTAACCGGATCCGTCGAGGGCGACCCTCGCTAGATGCCGGCGAGGGCCCCTTTCGCCCGACGCCAGCGAGGGCCTCCCTCGCCGGAAAGGAAAAAAAAAAGAAAAAAAGACAAAAATGCCTATGGATTAAATACGTTGGGGTAAATGTATCACAAATATCATAGTTTGGGGTTTTTGGTGTCACAAAAAAAATCGGAGTAAATGTATTACAGATGACAAAGTTTGGAGTTTTTGGTGGTTTTTTATCTTAAACTTATCATGATTTGTTCTTCTTTTGGGACTTTCTTGTGACGACCGTTGGTCGGTCATGTCCAGAGAAGAGAATTCGTGAGTAATTGTCTTATATAAACCTAATTTCAAAATACTCACATGAATAAAATCTAATACGAGGCATGCATCACGCTTTCAATAAAATATCCAGTCTTGAAAAGTGGATCAACATTTGCTAAAGAATGAAGACAACTGCCTTGAACAACGTGGCTATTTACTCTTTTTTATCATATTCACCCCCATTGCTTGCTTTTATATTGCCGTGATTGTGAAATTTCATCAGATCTCATCTTATTTCATATGAAGGAACACGTTTTCTCTATTCTTTTATGATGAATTAATCACCATCATGGACTAATTTCATATGAAGAAACACGCTTTGTCTATTCTTTTATGATGAATCAATCACCATCATGGACTAATTGGCCTAAACTTCACAGCTTGTTTTGATGATGCTCTTGGCTTTCATGCGGGTACAGTAATATAATTGTCATCAGACAGTTGAGGTTTGTCAACTAATCGGTTATTTTAATCGATTGATTTCATTCAACGGTTGACTGTTGATTGTAACTAGTATAGTATCATACTATAAAATTTTTAAATGTGACCAATCACCATAGTCATTAGTAGCAAAGGAGATCAATGGTACTGAAGGGCCTGAATTGTCGCGGGTTCGTCGGATAGTTTTACGGCATCTTGGCCAGCACTTTCGCTATAAAGATTCCAAGTATCCTTTGCTTTTGCTGTGCAATTGATTATTTTCTAGTGGTGCTAAAACTTGTTCAACTGAGAAAGAAATTTTTCGACACCGCGCACTATCGCTTGATGAAAATAACATGTGTCCAAGGTCGTTCCAAATTGGTGCGCTCAGTTTCCAAAAACTGGCTTTGTCCTGAGCAAGAGGGAGCAAGCAAAGGCCAATTATTCGACACCGACGCGCACTATCGCTTGATGAAAATAACGTGTATCCAAGGTCGTTCCAAATTGGTGCGCTCTGTTTCCAAAAACAAGCTTTATCCCGAGTAAGAGGGAGCAGCAAGCGAAGGCCAATTACATGAAGATCTGTTACTTATTCCAAAAAAATAATTTTATGGTGGTCCGCCCTCATCACGCGCCAGGAATTTTGTTGGATTTTGTAATCACATGGCAGAGCAAGCCGGCAATGATCTAATGACCAGAAAATGTTCCTCGATGCCGTAAAATGAGCAAGGCGCATGTCATCCGGTTATCATGTCTACTTTATTTTGTTTACAAAAGTTTACGCATGGAACGAGCATATTCTATATTGATAATAAACCACCGACCAATTTCAATAATCTAGCCTTCTAGATGCAGGCCAGAAAAAAACTAATCCAATCTTCTAGATAGTGTTGGCATATCTTTTGCTTTTTAACAAACCGGCTAAGCTAAGATGTGATTGCCAAAAGGTACACGTTAAAGTTGGCTCATGCATAGACATAATTGATACATGGACTATACATGATGACAATCTTGTATATCTAAGCTGATGATATTTGTCATGAAAAATTTGTATGTGAGCTTTTCTGTTTGATGTCTTTCTTTGGTGAGAAAATCTACGGTAGGTGAAGTGAATTCTAATCTCAAAAGACTTCTCAGCAAACACATGATAAAGATTCAATCTATATGAATTAAGCTACGCATAAATTATATGCATGACACAAAGGTCCTTGTAGATGTACAACGTCATTGCACTACAAATAAATAAGGGATTAGCGACAAATTTTGCGACAAAAAATTTGGCAAAATCCATCGCAAATCGAATTTGCGACGAAATTAGCAACGGAAAAAATTCCGTGGCTAATAGGTCGTCGCAAAATTTTTCGACGGAAAATTTCAATTTCCATCGCAAAATTGCGACGGAAAAAAATTCATCGCAAATAATTCGTCGCAAATTAGCCACGAACACTGTCCGTCGCAAAATTCATCGCAAATTAGCCACGAACTTTATTCGTCACAAAATTCGTTACAAAAAATTCGTTGCAAATTTGCCACGAACGATATTCGTCGCTAATTGTCCATCACAAATTAGCCACGAACTGTATTCGTTGCAAAATTCGTCGCAAATTAGCCACGAATTGTATTCTTCTCAAAATTCGTCACTAATGTGCGACGAAATTTTTTTTTGGTCTCTAAATTGTGACGAAATGTTTTTTTTCTCTAAAAATTGCAACGAAATGTATTCGTGGCAAAATTCGTCGGTAATTTTTGATGAATTTTTTTTGGTCATTAATTTGTGACCTCTCGACTTGTATCAGAATGATCAGTAATTCGGAAGACCGAATTCGACAATGCAACCAAGAAAATCTCACCCAGGGCAGTGACGAGCTCGTCAAAATGATCTTATTGGATGCAGTTTTTGTAGTTGAGCTTTTCATAAGGAACTATTACGTCTAGCTCTGAGATGAGAACGATGAGATATTCAGCAAGTAGTGGATGATCAACAGCGTATTCCATGATGTCCTGCTCCTGGAAAACCAAGTTCCGTTTTTTGTCCTCGAGAATCTCCATAACCTCACCGCACTGAGGACCACTATCACATTCTTCAAGCTCAGCTACGAGTACTTCGAAGATGTCTTGCCCGGGCACGAGCTCGCAAGCACCACAGTTCAGGTCAAGCCCCTGGTGGACTACGTGCGATCCATGCAGCTGCCGTCATTCCCGCGGGACATGATGTCCAAACAAGCCAAGAAATTCGAGCTGACTCGCAACGCAAAGGAGCTGCACGAGGCCGGCGTCAAGTTCAGACGGGCTGAGGGAACCTCGTCCATACTCGATTTCATCTTCAGGGACGGGACCCTCGTGATGCCACACCTGGTTGTGCACGAGTGGACCGAGGTTGCAGAGATAAGAAAGAGAGAGAGAAAGAAGAAGAGGAAGAGGAAGAGGAAGAGGAAGAAGAGGGAGAAGGAGCTAAGAAGGTCGGAGTAGAGGATATGCGCGCGAGGAGGAAGAAGAGAAGAAGAAGAAGAAGAAGAGAGAGAAGGGGGGAAAAAGGACAAGTGGGAATCTTTCTTTTTTTTTGGTCAAATGGGCGGGAATTTTTTTGGTCAAATCCATCAAAAATTTGTGACGGACAAAAAAAATCTGATACGGAAAAATAAATCTATCGCAAATTTGTGACGGATAAAAAAAATCCGTCGCAAATTTACGACGGAAAAATAAGTCCATCGCAAGCAAATTTGCGACGGAAAAATAAGTCTGTCGCAAGCAAATTTGCGACGGAAAATAAGTCCGTCGCAAATTTGTAACGGAAAAATAAGTCCGTCGCAAATTTATGACGGAAAATTTGCGACGAAAAATTCCCTGTTGCAAATTTCCGTGGCAAAATTCATATATTTTTGTAGTGTTGCATGGAGCAAGGAAATCAAATCACTTATTGGAAAGAAACAACGGAAGCTCATATAATATCGTAACGGGGGTAAATTACATTGTAAGAAAAGTTGGACCCGATTTGCTGCAAGAACCTTGCCTTAAAAAACCTCTACATCAGTCACCTTTCACTTTTGTATACCTCTTTATTCCACAAAACAGAACAAAGAAGACTGAGAAACTGCACTCTCCTCAGTCTCATCTTATTTCACACTAAGAGGCGTATACTCTATTGCTTCTGAATTAATCATGAGCGCTAATTGGTCCGAACTCCGCAGTAGGTCTTGATGAGACTCTCGGCCTTGATGCGGTTGTCGCTAGAGTCATAGTAGCAGAGGAAATCGATGTGGTTGAAGGGCTTGTATTGCTGAGGGTGTGCTTCGTCGATGAACTCCTCAGGGGTCTCGATCATCCCTGAGACATACGAGAATGTCCCGAGAGAGTATCTCACTTGACTCTCTTCTCTAACGGCCACTCGGTGGTAACATGCCTTGATCTTTTCATTGCTCCATGCCTGATCAAGAATGAACCACATAAAATTAGAAATGATTTCGGTGAACTAGCACAAACTAGTGTTTGGAAGGATTTTCACAAGCAAATAATTGACTCACCACACATGCATCACCGGCCATGACCATGAAAGTGGAAGCTGAGGGCTCGAAAGTGAACCACTCGCCATCTTTGGTCCTTACTTCCAAGCCCCTAATGTTGTTCTGGTGCAAGTAGGACAGGAAGCTCTTGTCTGTATGAGCAATCGGATTCACGCTGGCATCGAGGTCTGCCGGCTTCTTGTACTTCAAGAATCGTAGGAGGTACGTGCAGGATTCAATGTAAGGGTCATAGCATTTCTCAACACCATAGCTCTCGCAGACCATCCTGAACACTACTTTCTCTATCTCAGCTATGAATTTGCCATAGTCATGAACAGTTTTGCTGCAGCCAAAAGGAAAAGGAGAAGTTAATTTAGAGAAGTCAAACTTAGCACGCCAACTTTTTTTACTAATGTTTTTCTTGATACCCTAAAGCCTGAAATTGAGAAGCTAAAGCCTGTTGGGGAGTCCAACTCTAGTCATATTTTGTAAAACAAATGTGTTTGTCATGCAATATCGTTTAATAAAGGAAGAACTTTTGTTAGGTTTACTGCCAAGGCCTATAAATGTTGGCATATATACTGAATAACATGGTTAGATTAAATGGGTGTTTTGAGAAGTAAGCTTGGAAAAATGACATAACAACATGAACAATCATTACAATTTATTCCATATACCAAAAGAATGATGTTGATTAAGAGTACTGTTGCCGATGGCAAACGAGGACTCGCAACCTTTATGCTAAGAGTCTAACACCCATATATTGTAAATCAATGTCAGCATATAGAGCAAGTATCATACAGAGAGGGAGAAAAATTAGTACCAGAAGTGATCATTCCCAGAGGGCCACATGAGAGAGGTGAACTTTTTGCACACTTCAAGCTTCTCAGCGCCATCGATGTTCATGCCCTCGAGGAGAGGAGTCCCGGGGACTTTGGGGATATAGCCATGGGAAGGCTTGAGGTTGGTGTTCTTGATCTTGTTTTCATGGGGGAGGTCGAAGAGATCCTCGGTGACGGTAAAGACAGAGTCATGAAGGCCAAGAGGGACATTGGGGTGATCCACAATGAAGCACCCATGATCCTCAAGAGCCTGCACGATCACTTTGCAAGCTTTTTCCCATGAACTTGTCCCCGGTTTCATGCATTCCTCGGAGAACTCTATCACTGGGATCGGGGACGCCATTTTTGTTCCTACCATCTCTCTCAGCTCTCTATTGCTCAGAGCACACGCCAAGAACAAGACTCTGTTTTTAAGCTAGTCTCTTGATCGGGTGCTCTTTGCTTGATGAATTGACACAGCGTGCTTGAGCTTCTTATAGGCAACTGAGGAAGTTTATTTTATTGTTTTCTTAGTCCAACCTGAGGGGCCAAAAAGAAAAAACACCAAAAGAGGCTGTCCATTTGAGAACTCAGCTGTCCGGCAGCAAAATTATTCCGGTGAATCTATTACATATACTAAACTGGATTTAAAGCATTAGATCTTATGGGATTTACGTGTAACATATATAGGAAGTCATATCACACGTTTAGATATTGTCTTTCATACACAATAGTTTCGGAGATCACGTCCATCACCGTACTGGTGAAGCTTTATTTGAGACATCCGGACAAGACAGGCAAATTAACGTACTTCTACGGCAAAACATCTAGCCAAAAGTTTGGATACCGTGATCCAGAGAATACTAATAGTAATAGAAATCACTTCATTAAAAAATTGGCATGATTTGAATACTGCATATTTATTGCTTGGACTCATATGCTAAATCCATCAATCAACAACGGATGAAATAATGCGGACGTAAAAGAAAATGTAGGTTTCTACACGATCTGTCTCAAAATTTGTAAGCATTTCTAGCAATTTCATATTGACCAGTCACATTATTGAAGTGAAATAAAAGCTTTCGGATTTTAATGTCATACATCGATTGTGGGTTTTATTTACCTCGAATGAGTTACACGTGTAAGTCTAATTGATTAATTGATGGTTAAACCTAGCAGGGTCAAACCTGAACATTTGCTATAGGAACAAAAAGTCCATACTTAGGTCCAAGTCCAAAACTTTCTTTACATGTCATTATAGATCACCTTAATAAGGAAACTCACCGACCACGTGAATGTTATGACGTTTTGGATGTAAACGAAACCAATAGCGATAAGTGTTACGAGAATTGGTTCGTACAGACCAAAAAAAAAAAATTAAGTAATAAAGCTATACCTAAATCTTCAGGCCGATTGTGATTAAGCATGCGACGAGTCTTTATCGCGCCATTCGATTTGGAGATCAATTTTGTGTAAACCAATCTTTTATCTCACTAGGACCCCTCTTTTGACCTATCGCAGTTCCAATTTTTAAGCAAATGATGGCCAATGGCTTTTCGTTTCATTTGGCATAGTATACTTGTGCGTAGGAGGACGAAAGAAGGAACTTTCGTATGCATAGGATTATCTCGATATTGGCCGTCCAAGCACGGTTTGTTCTTTCTCGACGGCTCTGCCTTTTTTGTTTGCCTTTGGCCATCTCCAGACATCACTATTCCCGAGTGGCTAAGATAAATTGCTCAATACATTAACTAAATAACGTGTTAAATTGTAAGTACATTTTTGTGGAAAACTATTCCAGATAATATTCAAACACATTGGTATAAAATATAATTAAAATAACGCATGATATATTTCAACATAAATACAATACTATTTTGATAATATCAATAATTTTAAAAGGTACACATAAACTAATAATTATAGTTCGAAGCAATTGGTTATTATAATAATAAGGATTCGCAAATACGTATCACCACATTATATTTCGCAAATATATAATAGCTTTGAAATACATATAAAGCAACAAAATCTTTAAGTGTAAATAATTTACGATCAAATAGTAAAATAACAAAGAGATAGAAAAAGGAATAGAAAAAGGTAAAAAGTTTGTTACCATCTATATATAAACACCCGGACCCAAAAATACGCACTCCTTCCTCTTACTAACTTAATTATCGAAGTGCCAATCTGGGTAAAAAATTCAGATGTCCCAACTCGTATTTGTTGAGCTTCGACAAATTCCTATCAGACATAAAGTCAATAGATAGACTTGCACGAGATGATGACTTTTATGAACACGGTTCATTCTGTCCATTATGTATTTATCATTGACAACGACGCATCAATTCTTTAGCAGACTAGTCTAAATCTAGTTCTTGACCAAAACCATCAAGAACTATTCTGAAAAATCTTTAACATACATTTAACTTATGACTGTGACAATTACAGTGAGATAATTTCTTTTTGGAGAAGCTATTTCCACTCCTTACATAACTAAACCCAATCAATTTTACCAAAACGATAAAATTGCCCTCAATCATTTAATTGCAACGTAAAGTGGTGACCCTCAATTTATTTTTCTTCTTTCTGTTCTTGTTTTTTCTATTTTTATGTAGAATCTAGTTGCCATAAGTAAAAATTTCATTTTTTTTATTGTAGGCATCTCATGTATATTTTCAGCTCAATGTTTTTTCATATTGTCAGTTCGTAGTTTCATTGAAATTTGTTTGGTCGAAAAGAGCAATTTCCAAAAAATTGAATTCTTGTCTACGTTATTGAGTAGATTTATGGATTAAATGTCAAGTAGAGTCTAGAAAACTTTTAACATACACACTTTCTTAACACAATCGCTTGTTTATAAACTTTCACTTTTGTTGTGCATCAAACATTTGCTTTTTTTTTTTGGTCACAAACATATTCTTATCAGTTGTCTTTTATATACATTTACATATAATGAGATGATGAAACAAAAAAAAATGCTCTTTAGAGGTTTTCAAAACTAAAATCACAGTTACATTCTCTAACATGAAACTTTCAAAGATGAACTTTTATTAAATCCAGACATAGCATAAAAATAAGCATTTTAAAAAAAATGTCAATGAAATCTTATCATTATGGATTTACAAAAATTAATATTATCCATGAAGTGTTTACTAAAAAATATTAAGATAAGAAAAAGTTTGATAACAGCATGATTCTACATGAAAAATAATTTATAAATTTGCTCGACGACATAGAAAAGCATTAGTTTTTGAGGGAATTTCCTTTTTCCACAAAACTTATTTATCGGAATTAAAATCTAAAAATAGAAACGAAAACATAGTGCCTCAATATACGTGGGATAGCAATCATAAATCAAATAAAGCATGCTAAATGCTTAGTTATGACATCTAGATCCTAAATAGTAATAGAAAAAAATTAAAAAAGAAGAAGGAAAGTCTAGAAATTTGGGCCACCACTTCCACTTGCAATTGAATGAGGGCAATTATATCTTTTCGTGGAAAACACGATGAATTTAGTTATATAAGAGGTGAAAATAGCGCTGTCCTATTTTTTATCTCGAAACATACCAATTTGTCGTATCACTCTGGATTTTATGGTGGCACGTGGTGTGGGAAAGTTCGCATAAATTCTTTGCCTCTGCATGCTGCCCCTTGGAGTTGCCAAACAGTGACCAGGACAGGAAGTCCATGTGGCTCACTCCGGCAAAAGAACCTCAAACAAATTAAGGTTAGGTACATCGACACCCATTTGCCAAATAAATATACAAAACAACATTATTAATTCTCATTAGATGTACCGGCACGTTTTTTTTTCCTACGCCTTACGAGACACGGAGATCCAAATGCTAACGAAATATCCGCCAATTCCATGGCAATATGATTCCTTCATTTTAAATGCTCATCGAAGGTTTATATTTGTTGGGGTATGGCTCATACTCCCTATCAACAAAAAAGCGTGGAAATCGCGCTCAATGTTTAATTAAGCGATGCAACGGAAAGGTTGGAGGTGCTAAATATAGTGGAATTATCTATTGGACATAACCTTAGTTTAAGGGTGAGTTAGGATAAAACTTTGAGTTTCAACTTCTTTTCTTCGCTTTTACTTTCTACTTGGTTGTGTTCGTGCGATTAATCCTAACAATATCATTATATTAACACATCGATGAACAAATTTTCATGTGCCCACCAGCATTTCCACATGTAGAATGAACGGATATTATAGAACCCTAGCAATACCGATTTGGCCAACTCAAAGCTTTCAAGAGTGGCCGCCATGACTGGTGCAAAGATCGACCGGAGCACCCCCGAGATTCATTCTCGATTCTCATGCGAAGTTTTTAATTAGAAATTGATTGGATTAAACGCGCAATTAGCTTGGCCACCTTTTGGTCGAGTAGTCGCAATCTAACGTCAGTCATGACAACAAGTTTCATCAGTTTTAATGCGATGTCCCCATCCCCAATAACCCATTTGGAATTCAACACAACTTTCTGCATCGTGTTACGTTCAGTTACTGTTCACGACTGTGACCAATTTAAACCCGAGCCTAGACTTTCTAGATGGTTTTGACATATTTCACTACAAAAAAACTGGATTTTTGCCACGAAAATTTGTGACGAAACAATTTTTGTTGCAAATTTGCGATAAATTTTCCAATGAAAAATAAAATTCGATGGAAATTTATAACGAAAAATTTTTCGTGCCAAAATTCGTTGGAAATTTCCAACGAATTTTGCGACGAATTAAAAAAAACCCGATATTGTTAGGCATTTTTAATATTCGTGGGAAAATTCGTTGGAAATTTCCAACGAATTTTAGATCTTCCGAGCAATTATTTTAGTGTGTACAATTTTCGTTGAAAAATTCGTTGGAAATTTCCAACGAATTTTAGATCTTCCGGGCAACTATTTTAGTGTGTACAATTTTCGTTGGAAAATTCGTTGGAATTTTTCAACGAATTTCAATTTTCGGGGCAATTATTTTAGTGTGTACAATTTTCGTTGGAAATTTCCAACGAATTTCAATTTTCCGGGTAATTATTTTAGTATGTACAATTTTTGTTGTAAATTTCCAACGAAAAAAATTTGTTGGAAATTTCCAGCGTATTTTAATTTTCCTTCTCCCGCTCAACTTCGCCTTTGCCTTCTTAGCCCTCTCCCGCTCCCTCTCCTTCTCCCTCTCGACCTACCTCAGCTTCTACTTCTGCTTCTCCCTCACCGCCCTCAACACCGCCGCGACATCCCTCTCCGCCCCCACATGTGCGAGGAATTCGCTCCGCTCGGCCACGAACTTGAAGGCCTCCTCGATGAACCCCAACGGGCCGGACGGATCGAACCTCACGCTGAACTCCGCCGCGACAGGAGGATCAAGAAACATGGAATCGAGCGGTGCTGGTGTAGTGGCGTCAGTGGAGAAACAGGAGAGGAGGGCCCAACTTGGTGATCGATGCCGTCTTCCTTCTCCCCTTCTCCTCCTCCTCCTCCTTCGTCCACTTGGTCCTGCGCCCCCCTCCCCCTCCTCCTCCTCCGAGTTAGCGGTCGCACTCCACGCTCCTCTCCCCACCGCATGTGCCGCTCACCGCCCTCGGAGCAGCACAGCAGCTGTTGGTGGCTCGACTTTTCGCTGCCGGCTTTCGCATGATGCCCCTTGGGAATTTTGCTGTTAGCGACTTGGTGCGGTTCGGATAAATAAATACGCGGAAAGAGCGACCTCCGCTCGTGCCTTTTCGGAGGAGGAGGCCGAGGGCTTGGCCTCAGGTTGCTTCTCCTCTTCCTCCTCGAAGTCGGAGATGATTGCCATGGACGGTGAGCTCCGCGAGGGATCGAATCGGTTTGCTCGAGCTCGCCGACTGTGGCGAGCGTTCTGGGCGAGCTCGGCCCTCGCCGGCGGTGAGGGCGATTTTTCGACCAAAAAAAAATTTTCGGTGGAAAAAAATTTCCACGATTTTTCGACCAAAAAAATATATATAGTTTTTCTAATGAATTTAACCACAAGTTTTCCAACGAATTTTCCAATGAAAAAAAATTCGTCGCAAATTTCCAACGAAAATTGAAATTTTTTGTTGGAAAATTTTCCGACAACGAATTACCCACGAATTTTTTTTCGTTGGAAAATTTGTTGGAAATTTCCAGAATTTTTCATTGGAAATTTCGTCGGAAAAAATTCGTTTTTTTGTAGTGTTTCCATTAGATGTCCCTACTGACGCCTCTACGATAATCCATGGATCATGTGAAGAAGCGTCGCCTTATTAAACTCATCAATAGAGAAAATCCCGTCATTTCTAATGCATGGTGTTTTGCGTATTTTGTTAATGGGTGCATTAAAAATGAAAATATATCTTATTTGAATACGTTTACCATGTGTCTCGTGAGCACTTATCAACAATACCTTTTTTTTATAATTTGATACTTACCTTTATTTTCTTAATTAGTTGAACGACTAACTCTCTTATTGATCCATTACGTAATCGCATTGCCTATTCAATATTCAGCCTCTGGACTTTGACTACCGATTGAACAAGATGGAGCAAAAGGTGTCATTCGGATTACCTAATCGCAGTGCCTATTCAATATTCAGCCTCTGGACTTTGACTGCCGATCGAACAAGATGGAGCAAAAGGTGTCATTCAGAGTTGGTATAATGAATGCGATAGTTACCATTCGTTCAAACAGACTCGAACGACTGTGCATATAAAACAAAATATACATGGGAAAATTTCGTCTATCTTACTTAACGGGTTACGTTATTGCATTTAGATCTTCTCTGACCCCCGGCGAATGGGAAGACAAAATTGGAATTTTTCTTCCATTGCTTTAGACATGGAAAAACAAAGACAATGATTAAGAGATTAATAAATGTACTGTGCTTGAAATCTTATGGGTAAAATCATTGCCAATTTCGAAATTTCAATTACATAAATGCAATAATTTATTGTGGCCACATCAATTGCATAGATGTCTATCCCCCGATCCTACCCGTACAATTTTTATTTATAAACCGACGATAAATTGAAGTAAAGCCAAATTTTTTTCCTTTGTTTTATCCGATTGGCTCGAGTCCACACAACACCATAAATTTCAACTTTTGACCAATGCAGTGGAACCTTCTTTACTTTATTTGTCTCTTTTCTTTTCAATTCAAAAGAAGATTTTAATTACATCGTGAATTTACAGTCACCTTCTTGAAATATCGCCCGTGGTATCTCGTTTGATCGAACCACTATGACAATTGCAATGAAAGTTTGTAAATAAGAATTATTTAAATAATGTATGCGTAATACACAATTGACAAGAATATGCAAGGTTTTTTTTTATTGGTCGACCAAGAATATATAAGGTTGAGAAGCACGTACACTCTCTCATACACACACCTCATCAAATTGGGATTTGCATTACTACAATACTGCTAGTATAGAAACTCCTCAAGGAAGATTGGTGGTAATGTACTTCTAAACGGTAATGGATATATTTACACAAGTTGATATGCAAAGGGTCCGCTTTCTCCATGTCCCTTTTAAGAGAAAACGCGCACTTTTGAGCTCCGTTTATTTCACAAAAAATAAATAATTTTGAAAAATTTTCTTAAAAATGATAGCAGAAAAAAATAAGTATCTCTATTGCCCTTTTCAATAACAACACCCTTCGAAAATTAGTAATAATCTTCATTCGCGGACTTGACATGTAAACTAGCATTATATAAAAGATGTAATTCCGAGCAAGTCATGTTTCAAAGTTGAAAAACAATTTGGTCCAAACCTAGCTGTAACTTCTTTGTATTCAAACTCATAACCTTTGCGTAAAAAATCTCATGTTTCTCCATAAAGAAAAGAAATATGTTTCGCTTTGTCTACATCTACGTCATCATGCTAATACATAGGATTTTTTGTGAGAAATATTATTAAGAAAGTTCAGTTGTGATTTTTGCCTTTTCTTTTCCTTTTTCTTTATAGTTTTTATGATCATAAAATTGGAAGGAAAATGAATTCATTGTCTAGCTAAATACGCATTCAGTGGATTTTGTTTTGTCTATTGGAGGAAGAAACAAATTGCCCTCTTCATGCAAGGTGCAAGAGAGAAGACAAAGGAAAGTTTTGAAGTAAATCCCGATAGTAAAATAGCAATTCTTGGATTCTAAATTTACCTAAAATATGTGTTATTGAACATCTATACATGCTCAACTAAAGTTGAAGGCAAATTTGGTCGATCAACTTTTGTAAAACGTGTTTTAACCAAAAGGGTGTCGAAACATGCAATATAAAATGCTTTTGCCCATAACAATAATAGCTTCTTCCAGTGTAATTTTCACATTTTGATACACCGAATGGTTCCATAATGATGATTGTGGCAGAAGATATTGTTTTGGTGAAAATGATCGGCCTGCAATTTATCCCGATCCTTCCTTTATTTCAGCTTGAGGTACAACCTATATTGTTCTTATTGCGACCCCTCATGTGGTTCGAATCAACACTCATTAAAAGGCCTATCTTGTTTATTTTTGTAATTTTTCTTTGTGAATAATAATAGGGTTGAGGGCGACAACGGTGGCAAGGGGCCGAACGCTTCAGTCGGAAGAACGAAGTCACTTTCGAACCACTGCTGGTAAAGTGTTAAATCAAAAGGCAATGATGATATTCTCGGCCGAGCCAAAGTAGGCTTATCAGTCGGCCTATCTTTCGGGACGCACCTCGAAAGGTGCCAATTGCGATGGCTAGTGCTGATAGACAAGGTAGCGAGGCTGAGGAATGAATTGCAGCAAGAACCGCGAGAGAAGAGAGAAGAAGGAGAAGAAAGAAAGAAAGAAAGAACATAAAATCTTGATTTTGAAAGTTTTAATATTTTCAAGATGTCATATATTTAAAAGGTAACTTAAAATTTAATTTTCCTTAAATGACTAGTGTCGTAATCTCTCGAATAATACCTACGAGAAGTGCTCCAGGTTTTTTTGGTGTGAAGAGGGGACACCTACTTGACCGTTGATATTTGGAACTGTTTCTTACTCATCGATTTTCTCTACTAGTCATCGGGAGTGCTTGTTAAGTGAGGCTCGTCTAATAAAAGCTAAAGAGAAAGCCTCAAAACTTTATTGGAGATTAAATGTTGAAGTCTTGAAGAAATGGAAATAAAAAGTGGTTGGATCAAAGATGAGATAAAAATAAAATTTTCGTGGTTAATCAAAACGTGCCTATGACCCTTTATTTATTAAGAAATAATCAGTAGGTCAAAGATGTTGGGCTCAGGCATGGACGGATCGACTAATTTCAAGCTGTTTACTCAAGTCTCACTTAATCTCACTTGCTTTTCTCTTTCTAATATGGCCAAAAGAACACTCAAGACTAATGAAGACTCGAGATTAAGACAAGAATAACTGCCCCGGTTGCAAGAACCACGTGACAAGACTCCTCCTTGGTTGTGTTCATGCGATTAATCCTAACAATATCATTATATTAACACATCGATGATCAAATTTTCATGTGCCCATGAGCATTTCCACATGCAGAATGAACAGATATTGTGGAACCCTAGCAATACCGATTTGGCCAACTCAAAGCTTTCAAGAGTGGCCGCCATGACTGGTGCAAAGATCGACCGAAGCACCCTGAGATTCATTCTCGATTCTCATGCGAAGTTTTTAATTAGCAATTGATTGGATTAATCACGCAATTAGCTTGGCCACCTTTTGGTTGAGTAGTCGCAATCTAATGTTAGTCATGACAACAAGTTTTGTCAGTTTTCATGCGATGTCCCCATCCCCAATAACCCATTTGGAATTCAACACAACTTTCTGCATCGTGTTACGTTCAGTTATCGTTCACGACTGTGACCAATTTAAACCCGAGCCTAGACTTTCTAGATGGTTTTGACATATTTCCATTAGATGTCACTACTAACGCCTCGACGATAATCCATGGATCATGTTAAGAAGCGTTGCCTTATTAAACTCATCAATAGAGAAAATTCCGTCATTTCTAATGCATGGTGTTTTGCGTATTTTGTTAATGGGTGCATTAAAAATGAAAATATATCTTATTTGAATATGTTTAACAAGTGTCTCATGAGCATTTATTAACAATACCTTTTTTTATAATTTGAAACTTAACTTTATTTTCTTAATTAGTTGAACAACTAACTCTCTTAATGAGACCACCCGCCTGGGTGGCGCTGCTGGAACGCGCACTCTTCCTCTCTCAAAAGGTTGAGTGTTCGAATCCCAAGCACCGCAGGGTGACTTAAGTGGTGGCACGTGTGTGGTGGCTAGCACGTGTCGCCCCCAGGGTTTACTCCCCGGCTGTCGACCGTGCGGGGGTTCTCTGGGTTACCAAAAAAAAAAAAACTCTCTTAATGAGCCATTAGGTAATCGTCTGGACTTTGACTACCGATTGAACAAGATGGAGCAAAAGGTGTCATTCGGATTACGTAATCGCATTGCCTATTCAATATTCAGCCTCTGGACTTTGACTACCGATTGACCAAGACGGAGCACAAGGTGTCATTCAGAGTTGGTATAATGAATGCGATAGTTATCATTCGTTCAAACAGACTTGAACGACTGTGCATATAAAACAAAATATACATGGGAAAATTTCGTCTATCGTACGTAATGGGTTACGTTATTGCATTTAGATCTTCTCTGACCCCCGGCGAATGGGAAGACAAAATTGGAATTTTTCTTCCATTGCTTTAGACATGGAAAAACAAAGACAGTGATTAAGAGATTAGTAGATGTACTGCGCTTGAAATCTTATGGGTAAAATCATTGCTAATTTCGAAATTTCAATTACATAAATGCAATAATTTATTGTGGCCATCAATTGCATAGATGATAGATGTCCATCCCCCGATCCTACCCGTACAATTTTTATTTATAAACCGACGATAAATTGAAGCAAAGCCAATTTTTTTTCCTTTGTTTTGTCCGATTGGCTCGAGTACACCCAACGCCATAAATTTCAACTTTTGACCAATGCAGTGGAACCTTCTTTATTTTATTTATCTCTTTTTTCTTAATTCAAAAGAAAATTTTAATTACATCGCGAATTTACAGTCACCTTCTCGAAATATCACCCGCAGTATCTTGTTTGATCAAACCACTATGACAATTGACAAGAATATGTAAGGTTTTTTTTTTATTGGTCGACCAAGAATATTTAAGGTTGAGAAGCACGTACACTCTCTCATACACACACCTCATCAGATTGGGATTTGCATTACTACAATACTGCTAGTATAGAAACTCCTCAAGGAAGATCGGTGGTAATGCACTTCTAAACGGTAATGGATATATTTACACAAGTTGATATGCAAAGGGTCCGCTTTCTCCGTGTCCCTTTTAAGAGAAAACGCACACTTTTAGAATCCGTTTATTTCGCGAAAAATAAATAATTTTGAAAACATTTTCTTAAAAATGATAGTAGAAAAAAAATAAGTATCTCTATTGCCCTTTTCAATTACAACACCCTTCGAAAATTAGTAATAATTTTCATTCACGGACTTGACATGTAAACTAGCATTATATAAAAGATGTAATTCCGAGCAAGTCATGCTTCGAAGTTGAAAAACAATTTGGTCCAAACCTAGTTGTAACTTCTTTGCATTCAAACTCATAGCCTTCGTGTAAAAAATCTCATGCTTCTCCATAAAGAAAAGAAATTTCCAAGGCATGGTTCGCTTTGTCTACATCTACGTCATCATGCTAATACATAGGATTTTTTGTGAGAAATATTACTAAGAAAGTTCAGTTGTGATTTTTGCCTTTTCTTTTCCTTTTTCTTTATAGTTTTTATGATCATAAAATTGGAAGGAAAATGAATTCGTTGTCTAGCTAAATACGCATTCAGTGGATTTTGTTTTGTCGATTGGAGGAAGAAACAAATTGCCCTCTTCATGCAAGGTGCAAGAGAGAAGACAAAGGAAAGTTTTGAAGTAAATCCCGATAGTAAAATAGCAATTCTTGGATTCTAAATTTACCTAAAATGTGTGTTATTATTGAACATCTATACATGCTCAAATGAAGTTGAAGGCAAATTTGGTTGATCAACTTTTATGAAACGTGTTTTATCCAAAAGGGTGTCGAAACATGCTATATAAAATGCTTTTGCCCATAACAATAATAGCTTCTTCCAGCGTAATTTTCGCATTTTGATACACCGAATAGTTCCATAATGATGATTGTGGCAGAAGATATTGTTTTGGTGAAAATGATCGGCCTACAATTTATCCCGATCGCTCCTTTATTTCAGCTTGAGGTACAATCCTATACTGTTCTTATTGCTACCCCCCTTGTGGTTGGAATCAACGCTCATTAAAAGGCCTATCTTGTTTATTTTTGTAATTTTTCTTTGTGAATAATAATAGGGTTGAGGGCGACAACGGTAGCAAAGGGCCGAACGCTTTCAGCTGGAAGAACGAAGTCACTTTCGGACCACTGCTGGTAAAGTGTTAAATCAAAAGGCAATGATGATATTCTCGGCCGAGCCAAAGTAGGCTTATCAGTCGGCCTATCTTTCGGGACGCACCTATAAAGGTGCCAATCGCGATGGCTGGTGCTGATAGACAAGGTAGCGAGGCAGAGGAATGAATTGCAGCAAGAACAGCGAGAGAAGAGAGAAGAAGGAGAAGAAAGAAAGAAAGAAAGAACATAAAATCTTGATTTTGAGAGTTTTAATAGTTTCAAGATGTTGTATATTTAAAAGGTAACTTAAAATTTAATTTTCCTTAAATGATTAGTGTCGTAATCTCTCGAATAATACCTACTAGAAGTGCTCTAGGTTTTTGTGGTGTGAAGAGGGGACACCTATTTGACCGTTGATATTTGGAACTGTTTCTTACTCATCGATTTTCTATACTAGTCATCGGGAGCACTTGTTAAGTGAGGCTTGTCTAATAAAAGCTAAAGAGAAAGCCTCAAAACTTTATTGGAGATTTAATGTTGAAGCCTTTAAGAAAAGGAAATAAAAAGTGGTTGGATCAAAGATGAAATAAAAATAAAATTTTCTTGGTTAATCAAAACGTGCCTATGACCCTTTATTTATTAGGAAATAATCAGTAGGTCAAAGAACGGCTAAATATGACACGGCTCTTGTTCAATATTTATTGTACTCTTATGTAATGGTGTTTGCTACTTACTAATATTGCATTCTGATATTTCCTTATTGAATACCATTTAGTGAACGTTTATCATATTTAAATATGCTAAATAAGAACTCTCCTTTTTAAATATTTTATACTCTAATATTTCCTTTTGATTCCATAGGAGTGATGTCCACTATTCACTCAGATGATAATCCTCTTACTCAATTGTGAGGCTGACCCTTTTATAGTTTTTGCAGATTTTTAAAGTAGATCTGAGGAACACTAGGGTTGTATTTAAATTTACTAAAGTGCGTCCTGCTTAAATTTCAATAGATGTGCAAACTTTAGTGTCTTATTTTAGAAGTGAGTCATGACCGAGTTGATGTTTGTAGACTTTGATGGCAGAAGCACAATGTCTTGTATAATTGGAGGTTAAAAAGATCATTTGTTCAATATTACCGATTTTAGGGGTTAATTAGCAGTTTCCAGATTTATTTTCTTTTTCTCTTTACCTTTCTGGTTTTTTTATTTCCTAGTGCTGAGCAATTACTGGGCTTGATTTTTGGCACAAAATTGGGCCTTGGTATATTGAGATGAATTTCCACAATACTTCTCCACTTCTCCAACACATTTTTTATCTTCTTTTTCAGTTGGAAAAATGGGGAAGTAAATATAATATATACAATGGTCTCCATGGCTCAATTGACCAATATGAGAAGCATTACTTCTTAATTGTAAGCTGAGCCCCCACAACGATTGCCTCGATCGAGAAATCTGACTGATTTAGTCCCACGGAGAACCAATCAAATTCAGTGGTTTCTTTCCAAGCACACATAATTGGAGAGAAGAAAGCAAAGGAGGATCCCAAGATGTGATCAGCCGACCCCGATATTAATATTCTTATCAAAAGAGTTTCTTTCCTATTAGAAATGGGGAAAAAAATATACAATTCCATGTGAATTGTGTTACTTTTCAGTATTTCTATTGAAATAGATAACCTCTTGAATAATGATACATCCACGTTGTATGAAAATTGCACGAGGATGGTATGTACATAGCACGGGCATAAGAACTAATATCTATTTACAGCAGAATTTGATATAGCAACATTTGCGCACTCCTCTATGTGTGTGTAACGAAACATGATCTGTACAACATTATTCGAAGAAATTAACCTAGATCTATGTCTATTGGTATACATTTCAAACTAGTACTCGAACACAACGACTGGTAGCGAGATAAGGCAATGTCTCCTCCAAGCATCACGGATCCTTCGTCTTCTTTGGAAGTCAAAGGACCTGATTGCAACGGCAAAGGTGAACGCAAAGAGCATGGTAAGCCTCCGAATCGTGGCCTAGAAAATCATGCTTGAAGCCGAAGTAGTTCCTTTACAAGGCTTTCACCATTTTTGCATTTCTATAGATACTCCTGATTTTGAGCAACATTACATGCATGCCGTTATGAGAAGCTCGACTTCCTTTTACCAAGGAGATTTTGTCTAAATATTTGTAAAGTTTGGAAAAAAAATGTATCTCCATTGTTCTTTTGAATCAACATAACCGTGGAAAATCAGTAATAATTTTCATTTGCAGAATTGAAATGTGAACTAGCATTAATAAAAGATGTCATCATCAGCAAGATTGGGTCTCAATGTCAAAAAAACAAGTTTCCTCCATAAACTCATTGGTTTCTGACCATATAATACTCATTGATTCAATCAAAAAGTGAAGGAAGACCGTTTGTACATAAAGAGCATATATATATATAAATCTCATGGTCAGGTGGTGTAGGATATTTCAACATTTTACATGGTTGTTGAAAATGATATTGGCTGCTTGATCAAAGATGAAAATAAATAATGAATTTTTTGGCTACTTAACCAGTGCCTATGATTCGACCAAAAAAAAAACCAGTGCCTATGACCAAAAAAAAAAAAACAAGTGCCTATGACCCCTTAAAAATTAATAAATAATTAGTAGGTCACAGATGTTATGCCTCTGCATGGATCCATAGACTATTTTCAAGCGGTTTTTGCTCTCTTTTTAAATTTTGTTATGGTATAAGGTCTCTGTATATTTGTTTAATACGATTTCTTTTCTTTCCTACATATTCACGTTTTTCTAATCAAATCAGTGTACGTTAATTTGTCTAATTTAATCATTTTATGATAACAAAATATCTAATTAAGTCCCTTTACCACCAAATCCAGCTCAATGCAGCCTACATAGCTATCGGACGACATTAGAATGTGAAATGGATAAAATCTACCCAATGCATATGCCCACATGGGTGTAACTTTTATCTAACATCATACTCCGACGTTGTCTATATCGGCTAAATTTTTCCACAATGGCATCCACTAGGTATCCATATTAGCTAAATTTTGTTTACATCATATTTTGGTGCTATATGATGGCCACATCAACTGGATTTTGTGTTTAAAGAAACTTGACAAGGAAATTTGTAAAAGTGAAAGGACTTAATTAAACAAATATAAAATACAGGAGCTTAATTAGATCAAACGTAAAATATGGGACAAAAAATTGAATATTCTCCTTTTCTTCTACAAAAATTCATCTTTATCACCAATGGATAGTTATAGTTTGAAAATTTGGCAAACATCCAAATTAAAGGTAGTAAATAATGGTCGTCTAGAAAAGAACATTAAGACTGTGTATTTGAAATTTTTACTTTTTATAATGAACATAAAAAGAGATTGTTTCCCTTTTATCTTATCTTAAGCTACACCTTCTACAGTCTTGTCTTCGTACAATTAAGATACTTGGGGTGTGAGTATGCTTTTCAGATATATCATTTACCATAATGTGAACACCACAATTTTTCAAAACGTGATCAGTAAGTAAAAGTGAGTAGGTAGAATTGTCTTATCGATGCATCCCAAATAAATAATTTAGCGGATGAGCATCGTCACATCTTGACCAAATGGACTCCAAATAAATAATTCTCCTTATCTTTGACACAATCGATAAAGGGAGATATAGAGAATCTTCTAATTATCCCCGACAAACTATAATGGAACGCCGAAGGAGAAAAGTGCAAGGAACTGTACCTTTGTGGCATGATTTGATTGGATTAAGTACATCTAGTATGATTCATCTATCTAGAATATAGTGATTTTTTAATGTTTCTTTCCGTCTCTGAATGCATCACTGGTGTAGCAGAGTCAAGACCGGAGACCCACCGGAAAGCCAAAACAGTGGGCGGTCAAAACGGTAGGCGATAACCACCCATTCAGGCATAACTCGGGCAATGCATTGCCTTTTCACACCTTCTGGCCTAAGCAAACGCATGCTTTTACCATCTAGAGGGGAAACAGATGGTATGCCTTCACACCTGGAGAACCTTAGCGTGCGTTTGGCAACGTGCCAAACAGTAAAAATTTCTGTTCTTTTGTTTCCAAAAATAACTTGGGAACAGAAATGCATTTGGTAAACGCATTTGTTTCCGGGCACATTTTTACAAAAATTTGTGCCGAGAAACAGTTTTGGAAGAGAAACAAGAACTAAAAAAAAGTTGCTTCTTATTTTTCGGCACAATTTTGAGAATCAGTTTTTTTTTCTTTCTTTTTTTTGTTTTCTTATTTCTGTTTTGGTTTTCTTCCTTGGCCATGGCCGGTTGCCGGCGACCGGCGCTGGCGATCGGCGACCTGCCACAGCCCAGGGCTGGCGAGGGCGTCACGGACCTCGCCGACGAGGGCGAGGGCTGGACCCTCGTCGCCTGGGCGAGGCCGACCCTCACCGTCGCCGTGGGTCGCGACAGCCGGCCTGGCCGTGGGTCACGACGGCGAGGCTCGGCCTCGCCCGATCTGGGCGAGGCCGCCTCGCCCAGGCGGCGAGGGTCCAGCCCTCGCCCTCGCCGGCGAGGGCGACCCTCGCCTCCGCCGGCGGCCGGCGAGGGCCGTGACGCCCTCGCCGGCCCTGGGCTGTGGCCGGCCGCCGGTCGCCGGCGACCGGCCATGGCCAAAGAAGAACAACACAAAAAAGAAAAAAAAAATTAAACAATTCAAAATATTGTTAAAATATTATTTGAGAGCAGAAATTTTGTGTAGTTTCCAAACGTATTTCTATTCTTTTCTACTCTAGGAATAAAAATTTTGGATAGTTTATCAAACACCTTAAAATACTCAGAAATTGTTTCCGGGCACAGAATAAAAAAAACCATTTCTGTTCAGAAATTGTTCTCGGGCACAGAATGGTTCTCATGCGCACCCTTAGAGTGCCCCTTTTACTCCTGTTTTGAATGTAAAAATGCATCGTGCTAGTTTGAAATTATGCCTGAGTAACTTACCGAGTGTGAAAGCCCGCATATGAGCAACGCGGGGGGGTCAGAGATATCAGACGTCCATCATCTCCGTCTCGGCTCTAATCCCATTGAAATCAAGCCCACCTGGATGCCAGTATGATATTGCCGCTCTATTTACAGCTTACTTATGCTGGCATGACTTTAGATGCGTAGTGCTAGTTTAAAATCGTGCAAGACTGATCCAATCAATGCCATAACTCGAGATCAAAGAACATATTCGATGCTCAATACAATAAAATCTAACAAAAACAACAATAAGTTTGAGATTTGTCAGTAAAAGAAAAGGAAACATGGACCCATGATTATTAAGTTCCTCTCGAAGAAAACAGTGTGTCAATCTTTTGGATTATTGTCCCCCTTCTTTTTCTATTTGGTTGTTCTATTGGTTTGCCAATTCGGAAAAATTCTCAGCTCCCCAGTTCTCCATTCTCGACGGAGGAGGGTCCAAACAGGAGAGACGGCTCTTGTTCAATACGTTTGCTTTAATTAATTTGTTAAAACTTTTGGGACGATTGTCTCTCATTTATGCATTCCCGTTTAACGTTCTCTCAAACATTTGCTCCAACTATATCATGTTTGAACGTCGTGGTTAATTGAAGGTGATGACTAAGAGATGGTTTTGGGAATGCTAATCACCATGCAAAAGTTTATTCCGACTATCATCTATATCCGGAAAGAGGAAAATTGGAAGAAAATAAGTCCTCAAGTCTTTTGAAGTATTCACGATTAATGAATGAAATTGATCGCTAACATTTACAGTATTTTTCATTTTCCAATATAATGGTGTTTGCTACTTACTAATATTATATTCTAACACTTCCTTAGTGAATATTCATTATCAAAGATTTAATATGTTTACTATGCTAATAAGAAAACTTCCTTATTGAAAATTCATTATATTCTAATAATTCCTTTTGATTCCATAGGAGTGATGTTCGCTACTTGCTCAGTTGATGAACCTCTTACTCAATTCTATGGCACCCTTTACAGTTTTTGTAGATTTTGAGAAAAATTTGAAGCGATAATATTCGTGTTTAAATTTCAATGGTTCTACGAACAATGGTGTCTTATTTTAGTGGGAAGTTATGATGGAGTTGATGGTAATAGAATAATGCCTTGTAGTTTTGGAGGTTAATTAGTGCTTTCGAGTTAGGATTGAATTTTCTTTTATTTCTCTTTTTCATTTCTTTTTGTTTTTCCCTTGTGCTGAGCCAGTATTGGGCTTGATTTTTGGCACAAAATTGGGCTATGATAAATTGAGATGAATTTCCACAACACTTCTCCATTTCTCCAACACGTTTCTCTTCTTTTTCAGTTGGAAACATGGGGAAGTAAATAATATACAAAATGGTCTCCAAGACTCAATTGACCCAATATGAGAAGCGTTACTTCCTAATTGTAAGCCGAGCCCGACAAAAAGATTGCCTCCAAAGAGAAATCCGACTGATTCAGGCCCGCGGAGAACCAATCAAACATGGTGAGTTTCTTTCCAAGCACACATAATTGGAGAGAAGAAAGCAATGGAGGATCCCAAGATATGATCGCCCGACCCCTATATTACTATTCTTTAGGAAAAATTTCTTCTAATTACAAATGGAGAAATATTCCTTTTTTCTATGGGTTCTTTGAAGGTTACAACGTAGCCCCTATATTCTACCCAAAGCGAGTAGATCACACTACCAAATCTCAAACACTACTTTGACACTCGCATACTTTTCAAAAAAGCTTATAGACGATGAATCACTCTTGGTAAATGAACTTCTTGCTCAATAACAAAAATATAAGCGTATTAACGAAATAAAGCTTTTCCAATTTTTAATAATTCTTACTATTCATGTCTTCTTTAGCTTGATCTTCTTATATAGTCTTCAAGATCAACACATTAGTCAAATAATCTTAAGAGGATCAATTTAGCCGTTGAAGATAAATGAACAATCCATGAGATTTGGTCGATCATACAATCAAATCTTTCTAACAATAGTGTGTTTTCCACGAATAGAGTTGCTTGTATTAAGGAATAATCATTCACAGCAATTTGATTGATAACTAATCCGATTCTCCTCAATGTGTCAATTAACGAAGTTTCAAGCATATGACTTTGTACCAATCTTCCTTGAGACTTAGATTAATAGTCAACAAAATATTTGGGTCTTCAAATTATAATGTATAATTATATGATCCATACGATCTTGTCAGGTGATATAGGGATCCGCTTCTATCATCAATGCGAGAGTTTATCAAAACTTCTTGCCAATAGTGGACTTACGTGCCTGAGTATGAACACGACTGTGTAAGTTGTCCACCTTGTTTATGGTACCTCCAAGTCCTCATTAACTTCCCGTTCTCTGAGTTGTTCACCTTCATTAAGGTCATTCCAGCCATCATCGGTCTTTTACTTCATACTCCACGCATTATTAGTGATGAAGGTTTTCTTCCTATTTGTTCAACCTGAGATAAGATAACATATGCATTTATCCAAATATTTAATATGAATAGATGGTTTTGTCAGTTTCAAAATATCATAGGAGGTTTTTCCAACAATCCGATAATAAACCTCTAACCGGCTCTAATATCGATAATTTTAAATAAACTAGTGGTGATTTTTTAATGCGATGGCAGATTTGATATTATAGTAAAATTTGTGATTTTTTAAATAATAATAAGTTCGAGACAAATTAAAATTTGACTTAAATTTGGGATTTTTTATGGAAATTAAGCCACTAACTAATAGCATTTTCTCGGCGGACCTCCTTTTCTATTAGCACTCAAACCCCAAAATGTTTTTCGACTACCTGTGCAAATTACATGAAGTACACGTTTCTTCTAAAATAAAATTTATGCAAAGAAAATTATTTGAAAGGTCTCCCTTTAGCCCATGTTTTAATATATGTTTTTCATGAAATTTTCTTCCTAAGATTACAGTCGAAGAGCCACAAAAAATCAGAAAACTACGCACTACCTAAAGAAGAAAAACTACTCAAATTCATCAAAATGCACGTGGCGCACGGGGTGAGCGTCGAGTTTAGTACGTGTTAAAAGTTAATAAACACTTTTCATAAATTATTGGATTAATATCACGAAAAATCCTAAATAAGTACATTTGTGATAAATTTATCCAAAATTAATGATATACTTGTGACAAATTTACCCTCTGTTAGTTTTCATTAAATTTTACCTTCAAATTGCCGAGTTAGATGACATGTGGCACTTAATAGGTGTACCGGTTTGAGATTTTTTCCTTTCATTTGCCACAGTTGTATCAATTTATAATTTTTTGTAGTATTAATGCAATTCAACAGAAACTATCAGGGGTAAATTTATCACAAATGTACTTATTTGGGATTTTTTATGGTCAAAAATTTAGTTTGGGATAAATTTATCACATGTGTACCAGTTTGGGGTTTTTGTGATATTAACCCTAAATTATTTTTGGGATCGTGTAACAGAGGTTCTAAAATTTATCTTGAAAGTGTAATTAAAAAAGTACAACTAAATCTTAAATTTTGTCAAATTGATGCAATCGAGTCTCCTTGTAAACTTCGTTTAATATGGCTAAAAGAAAATGCCATGTGGTATTTTTTTAATTATCTTTTGAAAAGAGAAGCGTGACATCTTCTTCTTTGGTCCGACATTTTTTTTTTATTTTCTCGAGCTCTCCCATGGCCGTTCTTGAGCTTGAAGCTCATGATGGTCACAAGCATCCAGCTTGAGGTCTTGGTTGTTTGAGCTCGAACCTTCAGGCAACCATGGCCGGTGGCCACTCGAGCTCGAACGCTACCATATGCGGACGGTCCAGGAGCTCACCCGGCCCAAGTGTAGTTTACAGATGATGGGATCAGCTAGTTATTTACTTACATCTTTATATTCTGTTGTGCTCATTTCTTTTGAGCTCGAGTCAATATCATTTTATGCATTGGAGGTAAGCACATCTCTGTATTCTCACGTAACAAGGGGATAGAGATGTTAGCGTTGAGCTTGATATTGGAGAGCAATTACCTTGGGCATTCCCAACTTCCACTGAGCTCAAAGTTTGATGCCTGTTTGCACTGGTGCAATCTAAAGACTACACATTTTGCAAGAAACATTTCTCCTGCCCGAGGCCGGTGTCACATTCCATCCACCTTTCTAGTTCTTGACCAAAGAATGCATTTGAGAGAGTTGGAGTTGAGTGTCTTGATTGAATAATATTCATTCACAATCTGAAATGAATCCCCTTAAGAACTAAATTGAAGTCTCACCCATTGTGATCAAAATTCAATGTGGAATAGGTATGGTCACAATAATCAATGAAAGTGTTTGCATGAAATTGATTTGGATCACAAGAACACCGGCGCTACCCCAGCGTCTGCCATGGCTGTTGGCCGCTTGAGCTCAAATGGCCATGGCAATGAGCCTCGAGCTTGAGCTGGCGGCCATGGCAGCCACAAGGTTCGGAGCTAGATCTGACCAAATCTAGTTTCAAGCTGAAATGGCAATGGCTGCGAATTGGGTGTGGAGCTCCACTGCCCGTCAAGCTCAATCTAGCTCGACCTTGGATTTGCAATCGAGCTCCACCATGGCATTGAGTTCAAAGAGCACGGAAAGGCCTAGACCTTGATGAAGATGAAGAAGCCAGCTACCGGGGCTTAGCCACCAACGACCTTGATGGACGTTGTGTTTTTAGTTTGAACAATAGAAGAAAGAAGGAAGAGGACCATTAGAGGAAGATGATGATAGTGATGAATAGTGCGCACTGTTGGAGATATGATTTGATATTATTGGAGATTCCGATATGGATATCAATTGGAGGCTAATTGATTTAATCGATCCTTGATTAATTTGATTATGATCTCTTGTCTATTGTTTCCTTTTTTTTCTTTCTTTTGTACACTATAAATAGACTATGTACATGTATACATGAGATCAATACAATACAATCAAAATTCTCCAATTCCTTTCAATTTCTGTCATGGTATTAGAGCTATCCTTCCTCGCCTAGCTTTCGCAGTTCTACAATTGCCTCCGGTGTCCTCTCTTTTTGGTTGTTGCAATCCTAACCTTGCAAAACAAATCAGCCACCCGGTAGGAATTCATTTTTTGATACCATGTCAGAAAATGAGAATACAAATGAAGAAGCCCTCAACTCACCTAAAATTCAAACTCCAACATCAACGGATCAAATTAATCCAATTGATGATGGATGGTCTTCTGTTTAGCATTCAACCGCATTTGCACCTACTCCAGTCCAGTTTTTCGGGCCATTTGGACTTGATCCAGTCCAGATTCCCAGCCCATTTCAGTGGCATCCAACTCACTGGTATTCCACCCATGGTCAATGAACCATCGGACCAGGATAAGCGTGGGCCAATTATCAACATGGCCCATACGAAGAGGAAAATGTAGCTGGGCTTGGAACTCAACCTAGTGGGGATGGACTAGTTCATCCACCTCACGAAACCAACCCTAATGGCAGAACGGGTTGGACAAATCCAGGTCACGGATCCGGAGCTCGGTCCTTTAACCCTGGTATCTACTGTATGCATTTCCAATCGGCAGCAGTGGCCGTCCCGAGCTCGGCGACCCACTATTTCTCGCCGGCCGATGGACCCGAGTTACGCCTCATTACCTTACAACTCACCAGACTGGAGAATTACAATGCTTGGGCTCAGGATCTCCGGGGAGCCCTTGTCACAAAAGACAAGGATGGCTTCCTTGATGGAGCCGTATCTTTTCTTGCCGACGAATGACTTTAGAGGCATTCGAAGAAGTGTAACCAATTGGTTCGTACTTGGATAGGAAATTGCCTAGCTTCAGACGTTGCTGTTGGCCTCCCACTGATTGAAGATGGAAAGAAAATTTGGGAAACATTCATGAGATGTACGGACGGCTAGATCGGGCGAGGCTATTCACAATCAATCAAGCTTTGTTAGAGTTGAAGCAAGGGAACCTTTCGTTTACCACTTGCTTCAACCAGCTCTTAGCTCTGTGAAACGAGCTCGAGGCAGCTGAGGAGTGACTCGAAGGATGCGAGGCCACACTTCAAAAAGCCACAAGGTTCTTATTGATACTCAACGAGTCATACTCGTCTTTTTGATCGCAAATTCTCGCGATGGAACTGATGCCTTCGCTAGGCCAGATCTACCAATTGGCCGTCCAGAGGAGAGCCAACGGCTGGCCATGACTAAACATCCAAAGATCGGTGAGGGAGTAAGCCTTGCCGTCTTCCCAACTGGTATTGCAGCGGCGGAGATGATGACCGAAGGATAGGGAGCAATTGGAGCATTCGAGAGTGATGGGGCCAAACGAGTTGCTGCAGCGTTGAAGGAAAATGAGAGACGCCCTACGGCTTCTCGAACGAATAGCTGGGATTCACGCATTGAATCAGACAGCCCACATTTGTCCATCAATCTGGCCGAATCCAATGGCCATAATCAAGCCACGTCAGCACCCAATTATAAAGGATCCTATAGCTCATGAAATGCCACGTCATCAGCAAAGATTAGTGGGCAAAATTCAAAATTTAAAAATAAATATTGTCAATACTGCAAACTACCACAGTATACTGTGGACACGTGCTGGAAATTACACGGGAGACCAAATGATAAAGATAAAAAGGAAAACGAATTTTCTTCTTACTAGGTCTTTGCGCAAAAAGTTGATGGAATACATCAAATAGTTACTCAAGAGCAATATTAGAATATTATGAAAGCTCTGGGTCAACTGAATACCAACGACAAAAATACAAGTTTCTCAGGTACCATTCTTCACAAGACAAATTCAATATGAGCTGATGTATGGATAATTGATTCAAGAGCTAGTGACCATATAATTTGTAATGAGGATCTATTTTCCTATGTTCATAGAAATTCACAATCCTCCATATCTGTGCGTCTACCAAATGGGAATGTCACCTATGTTTCTAAAATTGGCACTGTTCGTCTTGGTCCCAATCTTATTCTTAAAAATGTCCTATATATTCTTGATTTTGAATTCAATCTCCTATCTGTCTCAAAAATTTGAGAGGACAATTCTTGTTGTGCCATATTCAATTTGGAAAATTGCTTCTTTCAGGACCATTTGACTAGAAAACTGATAGGCTTGAATAGTATTGCACATGGATTGTATTTTTGGATGGACTTTCCGGGAGATTTAGCTTTACTAAATAAGAGCATTTCTTGTAATGCAACCACTAGTAATAAAAATCTCCTTTTTCATCAATGCTTGGGTCATAGTGCACGTTTTCCTCATCCAAAATGTCAAATTTATCCTTGGGCTAAACAATCTCGAGCATCTTTTCTAATCAGTACATCTCGAGCAACTAGTCCTTTTTCCTTACTCCATATGGACATCTAGGGTCCCTACCGTACCCCTCATCGTGACGGATCTCGTTTCTTTCTCACGATAGTTGATGATTATACCCATGCTACTTTGGTTTTCCTTATGCAATCTAAAAGCCAAACCTTTTCTTACATGTCAAAATTTCTCTCTTTGGTCAAAAATTAATTTGATAAATCTATCCAAACAATTCGTACAGATAATGGACGTGAATTCTTTACTTCTGATTGCATATCATTTTCATCTTCCCATTGAATTCTTCATGAAAGTTCTCGTACTTACGCTCCATGACAAAATAGAGTGGTTGAACGCGAGCATAGACATCTCTTAGAAGTAGCTTGGGGATTAAAATATCAAGCTTCAATTTCTGAAAATTTTTAGGGAGATTGTGTGGTCATTGAAGCTTATCTCATTAATCGCATGCCGACTCAAATTCTTAATAGCCGAACTCCCTTCGAACTACTTTATGGAGAAGAGCCAAATACTGATCACCTTTGAGTATTCGGCTGTTTATGCTATGCAACAGCTATGGGGCCTCGGTATAAAATGGGACCTCGAGCCACTCAGCGTATTTTCATGGGATATGCCCCCTCTTCAAAAAGGATATAGGGTTATGGAAATATCCACATGGCATTTTTTCATAGGCAGTGATGTTATATTTCACGAAGATGTATTCCCATTCCAAGAGATGACATCCTCATCCGAATCATCTTTATCATACCGCCATTAGTTCTTATCAGATGAGGATTTATCAATGGATCCTCAATATGCCTAACCACCTACACAAATTATGAAGAAGTCTTCAAATCAAGCAGTGGAATCACCAGCAATATTATCTGAGGATATTCATTCATCTAGAGCACCTATGGAGACTTCACCTCCACCATAGCCTGCCCAAGAATTCTCTCCAGGAGTATCTAAACAATTGCCAGTTGAGTAACCTCGACATTCTAAACGTCATATTCATCCACCTACATGGACAAAGGACTATATATGTTCTGCAATGAGCTCACTAGGTACACAATATCCTGTTTCCTCATATGTCTCTTTTAGTAAATTATCTCCAGAACATATGTGTTGCATTAGTCGCATTTCGGAAGAACATGAGCCATTTTCATATTATGAAGCTGCACGTGATCCTCAATGGCAAGATGCCATTGCATCTGAACTTAATGCTCTTATGGAAAACCCCACTTGGGATATTGTTCCATTGCCCTCACATTGGAAGCCAATTGGATGTAAATGGGTATACAAAATTAAGTTCAAAGCTGATGGCTCTGTTGAATGATACAATGCTCGTTTAGTTGCTAAAGGATTTACACAACGAGAAAGCTTTGATTATCATGAAACTTTTTCTCCAGTTGCGAAAGTGGTCACTGTATGTTCCTTCTTGTCAATTGCTGCCATTAACAATTGGCCATTACATCAGATGGATGTACATAATGCGTTTCTGCATGGAGATCTCGATGAAGAAATCTACATGGAATTTCCATAGGATTTACGCAGACAGGGGGAGTCTCGAGTATGTCGTCTCCGTAAATCCTTATATGGGCTGAAACTAGCTTCTAGACAATGGTATGCCAAATTCATTGAAGCACTGACAAATGTAGGATTTTAGCATTCCAAGTATGATTATGCTTTATTCACATGGATTGCAGGTACTTCATCAATATATTTATTAATATATGTTGATGACATACTTATCATGGAAAATGATAACTCTCATGCTGAAAAATTCAAAGAGTATCTGCACTTTGCTTTTCACATCAAAGATCTGGGTCCTCCTAAATATTTTCTTGGTATTGAAATTGCTCGATCTAACAAAGGCATCAACCTTAGTTAGCAAAAATTCATCTTGGAGATTGTTTCCGAAGCAGGATTGTTAGGATGTAAACCAGCTATTATACCGATTAAGCAGAACATAAAATTAACGACACATGAGTATGATATGGGTTCATCTACTTCTATCATGGAACCATTACTTAAGGATTCCTCGGGATATTAGTGACTTTCCGGATATCACATCCGACGATTGCTACCCCACGAGGCATATGCTTTGTCAATTAAAATGTATTTTAGATGAGTTAAAAGCATTCGAAGTTTACAAGATGCAACGTTTACAAGACACTCATTTGGTTTTTTTTTTGTTAGAAACAAATCGTACAAATGATTGACTCATTTGTTGAAAATTTGTCTTTTAAATGAGTTAAAATCCAACATTTACGACACTCACATGTTTTTTAGTATAGAAACAAATCGTACAATTTACTAGCTCATTTGGTTGAAAAGTTTTGAAATCAAACTAGTTACCGAACTAAGCATCATCAATGCCAGTTATTCTACCGAAAAGTCGACGAAATACCTTTTCTGTATAATGGATTGTTCGATACAAATCAACAAAGGGTGTTTAGGGGCCTTTATTAATTTTGGATAAGAAAGTAAACTACAAGGACTTCAAAGTTACGGATATTGATAACAATCATTGCTAATGATACAAATAGCAAAAGAATAAAGATAAATATAAATTTGTAAAAAAAAAAAAGAACGTTGAGTTATGTAATTAAGGGGGATTCTTTACAAATAGTACAATGTTGGTGTTTATAGCTCGTAATCAACAGTTATAATTCAGCAGTATTTATCTACAAACGGTTACATTCGAGATTGTCAACTTCATTATTCGATGGTTACATTGACTATATAACCTTAAGAGTTACCTCAATTCCACTACTTTGACTCTATTACATCGACTCTACTACCACGACTATTTCTCGTTGAAACCTCTGTCGATTAAACTAATTCTTCTTTTGGACCGACTGCACTATATCAACTAATTGTTCTCGACACTTGGCCGTTTTCTGCTACTCCTCTACTTCAAATAGGTTTCTATCGGCCAAACGATCGACTACAATACTTGGACACTTTTTAGGTCAACACTAGAGGATTCAGTTTCCAAATTGCTGTAGCGAAGTTAAATTAAAGAGATATGAAATGAGAGCTCAAACAATGGAAAGAGCAAACCCCCGTCTTATGATTTCCAACTATAAAAGTAAAAAGCGGCAGCACTGTGTAAGGCTACATAAACACCATTGCTTAGAGAACGAAATTTTCTTGTAATAAACTTTTCTTGTGTTTTTACTATTGATAAGTACGATTACCTGGCCGACATTTAAGATAGAAGCATATCGAAAAACGTGGCTATTGAGTTCAATCGTATTCACCCTCATTGCTTGCTTATATCATTATATATTGCCATGGACAGATAGAAGCCTCTCACTCCTATTGCAAAATTACCCCTCCCCGAAAGCTTAACAACTCAAACCCTGCATAACGCCCCATGGATGCTCCTTCTTGGGCGGCATGCAGCATTGCTTGCCTTGCGGCTGCCTCCTTCCTCCTCCTCTCCGGGCACTTCCGCCGCCGCAAACTTAAGCTACCACCTGGCCCAAAACCTTGGCCCATCATCGGAAACCTCAATCTCATTGGCCCACTCTTGCATCACTCGCTCCACGATCTCTCTCGCATATACAGGCCCATGAAGCTCCAGGTTGGCTCCTACGACGTGGTTGTGTGCTCTTCCGCCGACATGGCCAAAGCCTTTCATAAGACCCATGATGCCGTTTTCGCCTACTGCCCCAAAAACGCCGCAGGCAAGTACACAGCTTATAATTACTCCGGCATGACTTGGTCGCCATATGGGCCCTATTTTCAACAGGCCCGTAAAATCTTCCTTGCGCAACTATTTAGTGCCGCAAGGCTTCAATCTTTTGAGTACATAAGAGTGGAGGAGATGAGGGTGTTTACAAGAAATTTATTTGAGGCGAAGGGCCAGTCAATAAATTTGAAAGACCATCTTTCGGATCTCAATCTCAATGCGGTCTGCCGCATGGTCTTACGGAAGAAGTACACAGATAAGTCAGAGAGCTCTAATATAGTGTCGGCTGAGGAGTTCAGGAAGATGGTTGATGAGTTGTTCTTGCTCACTGGGGTTCTAAATTTGGGCGATTTCATACCTCTGCTGGATTTTCTCGACTCGCAGGTGGTAATTTAGATACCGCGAGGTGATTTGATTGACGCACGAAATGAATTTTCCAGTTTCGTACAATTTATTAGGCATGTGAAATTAATTGATGTGGTTTGTCTCTTATATTTTTAGGTCTATAGTTGGTGTATAACATAAACACTCACCATCGGATTATTGACATGCACAAGAGTTTACTTACACAATTAATTTTAAGCAACCATATCGCTCATCCAACAATGAATGTGTAAGTTTTTCGTTAGTAATATCGATCCTTCTCTCTTATTTGTCTCTTTCAGGGTTACATAAAGAGAATGAAGGCCGTGAACAAAAAGTTTGATAGGTTTTTGGAGCATGTTTTGGGTGAACATGAGGCAAGGAGAGTTGGAGTCAAGGGTTACGAGGCCAAGGATATGGTGGATGCACTATTGCAACATGTGGACGATCCTAATCTGGAGGTGAAGATCGAAAGACATGGGGTGAAAGCCTTGACCCAGGTAAAATTTTTTACTTTCACTTAATACTAAACAGATTTGAATACAAGAATCATAATGATAATCCACATATTGAGGTGCCTACATATATTCCTTCCCCCGGTTATTTCTTCAGTATTGTCCTATATGTTTACGTTGTTTTTCCAATTTTCGTATACAAGTGTATATCCTCGGGCAAAATTTTGATGATGTGAGAAAAGTTACATGGAGGAAGTTCTTACAATTCATTCACAAAATAAAGTATGACCGAGTCATTTTTTGTTCATTAAACAATATCTGTCAAGTTGCTTTACGACTTGTGCAAAATTATCAATCAAGTTTCGTCTCTTGAAAAATCAAATTTTGGTATCATTCAACGTCCCGGGATGCTCTTAATAGCATTATCGTGCTTTCACTTATCATGTAGGAGTTGATAGCCGGTGGAACAGAGGGCTTGGCTGCATCCGTGGAGTGGGCAATGTGCGAACTCCTGAAGAACCCTAAGATATTTAACAAGGCAACACAAGAGCTTGACAACATAATCGGAAGGGAGAGATGTGTCCAAGAAGCGGACATCGCAAACCTGTCTTATTTAAATGCCGTTATTAGAGAAGCGATGAGGTTGCACCCGGTGGGGGCATTTCTTGCGCATCGCTTTGCAAGCCAGGACTGCGAGGTCACTAAGTACGACATACCCAAGGGCACGAGAGTCCTAGTGAGTAAATGGAGCATTAGGAGAGACCCCGAATTGTGGGACGACCCTGAAAATTTTAGGCCTGAGAGGTTCATTGGGAAGCCGATCAATGTCAAGGGACAAGACTTCGAACTCTTGCCATTCGGTTCTGGTAGGAGAATGTGCCCGGGTTATAATCTCGGTCTGAGAATGATTCAAACAAGCCTGGCCAATCTTATACATGGGTTCACATGGAAATTGCCCGAGAACATGACAAGGGAGGACCTGAACATGTAAGAGGTTTCTGGGCTATCCACACTCAAGAAGATCCCGTTGATTGCTGTTGCTGAGTCAAGGCTGCCACTTCATCTTTATTGACTCTGTGCGACATCTCACGCTTCGTCTTTCTTTTTTGTCTTTTGGGTTTACTGATATTGTGGGTATCAAATCAAAAACCCGTTTAAGTACTTTCACGCTGTGGAAACTGAAAAAAACCTAGGTCTTTATGAATTGATAATGAGTTCATATTGAGCTGTCGATAGAGCAATCAATAAGTACTAGCAAATCAGTGACCAATGCAAGTTGGCATTTTGTGGCTGACATGTCATCGATGAAAGGTGATCAACTAAAATAGTAGCCGATGCACGATAACGAATGGTCAATTACATTACGACAGAAGTAAAGACTCTAGATGAGTATCTAAATGAGAACTGAATTAGAGAATACTCGTAAATTGTAACCGTCTATGGATGGTAACGTGCTGTCGTTGAACCAAGATTGCCACTTCAAGTTTATCAAATTCTGTGTAAAATGGCAGGTTTGGTCTACTACGGTCATTCTCTTTGTTCGATTTCGTATTTTATTTTGGGTATCAAATCAAGGGACTGTCTTAATTTTATCCTGATGCTCCTTCCAAGTCTTTTCACGTGACTGTTGTTGTTTTCGTCAACGCACCACCAGGCATGATGGTAAGACAAAAAAACAAATTGTAGAGCTTTTCTATGTTAAAAGGAATCCGAGGAAAAGCGACCCAAATCGAGACAGGTTCGGAGCTATCCAAACTCGACCAATCTTTGCGGCTCGAAATAAAATTGGGAAAAGGGTAATGGGTGAAAAATTGAACTCTCGTCATTGATAACACGTCATCCCTCAATTATATGGACTGATCAATGTTTTTCTCGCCCAACAAAATGAACGAGAGGGAGAGAGGGTTATGATTGACAAAAGTCCAGTTCTGACGAATGGTTGCACTTCGTAAGAAATAACCAAAGAATTTAAATATTTTTTCAGTTTCTCGAGAGACCCTAGGAAAAGCCAGACGTAGGAGGCTAGACATGAGCAACCTATTTTAAGTGTCAGCGAAAATAGAAAAGATTCGATTGCATATTTGCAACGCTATAATTTAAACTTATCGTGATTTTTTCTTCTTTTGGGACTTTCTTTTGAGGACTTTCGGTCGGTCATGTCCAAAGAAGAGAATTCGTGAGTTATTATCTTATATAAACCTAATTTCAAAATACTTACATGAATAAAATCTAAGGGCGCGTTTGGTAACGCTTATGTTTCTCTATTTTTCTGTTCTTCTGTTTCTTGGAACAAAAACAGAACAGAAATCCGTTTGGTAACGCATTTTATTTTTCTATTTCCTGGAATAGAAAAGTGGCCAAGAAATAGATTTGGAGCAGAGTTAAGAAGTGGAAAAAAATCTACTTCTTTATTTCTAGAAATAGAAATAGAAATAGAAAGGTCCGGTCCTCAAGCCGCAACCTCAACTCCTCCTCCATCCTCCGTCGTCTGCAAACCATCTCAAAGCACCGGTCCGATCCATTCTCGGCATAAATAATAAAAAAAATTTAAAATTAATTAAATTATAAAAAATTCCAAAAATTCATAAAAATCAGAAAAAATCTCAAAAAATCCATAAAAACCAGAAAAACTCAAAAAACCCATAAAAATTTGTAAAATTCCGAAATTTAAAAATTTTAAAAAATTCATAAAAAGCTTTCTCGAAAATAAAAAGAGACAAATTTCAGGATGGTAAAAAGTTTTAATAAACTTTTCCCCAAAAAAAATAAAAAATTCACATAATGGCTTAGAATAAATTAAAAAATTCCGAAAATTCATAAAAATTAGAAAAATTTCAGAAAAATCCCATAAAAAATTAGAAAATTAAAAAATTCCCAAAATTCATATAAATCAAAAAAATTCTCAGAAGATCCATAAAAATCAAAAAAACTCAGAAAACCCTTAAATATTTGCAAAATTCCGAAATTGAAAAAATTAAAAAATTTCATAAAAAATTTTCGGAAAAATAAAAAGAAAAAGATTTGGGGAAAGTAAAAAATTTTAATAAATTTTACCCCAAAAAAATATAAAAAAATTCACATAATGGCTTAGAATACCTGCGGCCATCCACTTTGAGTGAAATTTAAATTTTTGAGGTGCCCAAGTAGTATTTTTGAATATTCTTAGTTTAAGGATTAAAAGTGGTTTTAAACCCCTAAAAAGGATTAGACAAACCAATAAATCATGCTTATTGATTTTTTTTCACTTATAACTTGCACTTATAATTAAATAGAAGATATAGATTTGAATGTAAAAAATTGGGAATAGAACTTTCATGCAGTTACCAAGCGCATTTCTATTCCTTTTTCTATTTCAGGAATAGAAATTTTGTGCAGTTACCAAACACATTTCTGTTCTAGAAATAGAAATTTTGTGTAGTTACCAAACGCATTATTTTGCTCAGAAACTCTTCCAGGAAATAGAAATAGAAAAAATTATTTCTGAAAAGAAATTGTTTTCAGAAATAGAAACGTTACCATACGCACCCTAATATGAGGCATGCATCACGCTTTCAATAAAATATCCAGTCTTGAAAAGTGGATCAACATTTTCTAAAGAATGAAGACAACTGCCTTGAACAACGTGGCTATTTACTTTTTTTTATCATATTCACCCTCATTGCTTGCTTTTATATTGCCGTGGACAGACAGAATCCTCTCGCTCCTACTGCAAAATTAACCATCCCTCAGAGCTTAACGACTCAACCTCTGCATAACACCCTATGGATGCTCCTTCTTGGGCGGCATACGGCATTGCTTGCCTTGCCGCCGCCTTCCTCCTCCACCTCTTCCATCACCTCTGCCGCCACCAACTTAAGCTACCTCCCGGCCCAAAACCTTGGCCCAGCATCGGAAACCTCAGTCTCATTGGCCCACTCCCACACCACTCGCTCCACGATCTCTCTCGCATATACGAGCCCATGACAGATTGACTAATTTGAATCTGTTTTCTCAAGTTGCACTCGCATTGTACTTGCTTTTCTCTTATCAAATCCGTGTACGTTAATTTGTCTAATTTAATCACTTTATAATAACAAAATATCTAATTAAGTCCCTTTACCACCAAATCCAGCTCAACGTAGCCGACATAGCTATCGGACAGTAGAATGTGAAATGGATAAAATCTGTCACGCCCCGAGCCCCATCGGGCACGCGACATCCCTCTTCTGGTCTATCAATGCGATGTCCCAGGTTATCGCCAACCTCAAATAACCATAAGAGATTTTAAGTCGCCAAGCGGAAACTACAATTAATCCCGAATAATTTAAAACTAGGGAAACATTCAGGGAGAAAATACACGTATTCAATTCCATTAATAACTTGATATATTCACAACTAATAACCGCCAACACTTACAACCCTCGCATACACTTGCACACCGTATTACAACCCATCGATATACCAAAAAGATCGATGATCTGGCATTCTAAACCCAAAAATGGTACTTTCCAAAAACTTGCTATTTTGAACCCCTAATGCTAGCCCTTACGCCCCTTGCTAGGCGTCCACTCTGAGTCTGATTTATCATCATCTGAATCTGAACCTCCCAGGCCTGTTTGCTCCTCCGAAGACTCCGGTTCCGCTTCAATCTCAATCGGGTGATTAATATCGCCCGACTCTGATGGAACTTCATTCTGATTTTCCTCAGCTAGAAAATCAAAGAAATTGTACTCAGGCACGAAATTGGGATCCATATACTCTTCATATGGGAGTACATATTCCGGTTCTCCTACAAGCTCCTCTGACTCGTCGAGCTCAATCTCAGGTTCTACCTCAGGCTCTACCCCTGTTGGTCCTTCGTCGAGAATTGATTCCAAATCTATGTCCATCGGGTCACCTGCTACTTGCGATGCGATCCTTCAGGCTCAAATTCGTGCTCAGCTTCTGACGATCCTTGGGCTGCCGACGCCGGGTGCAGTGCTGATTGCGCCAGGCTAACCTCCGCGCTAGTCAACTCCCCGTCTATCGGAGGTATAATCGACGGATCTCAGTCCCCAACTAAGTCAAATGGAACGTCAAAACCCCTAACAGGCCCGACCTCATCATCTCGAAAGAACCAGGAAGAGTACTTATGCTCTTCAAAAAGAGGTAAACCTACATCTACGAATACGGTGGAAGTATTCTTAATCCAGGTAAAGTTATCGCACATCGGAAACTCTGCAACATCAAGCTTGGTATGTATAGGTACTCCAAAACGTTCCGACGGCGGCGGCGGAATATTCATGGATCCGGTCGGGATTTTGAAATTATTGGTTGAAACAACCGTGAGACACTTCTCAGTAAGTTCACCCCTAAACCCCACTTAGGCTATCACACACCTTCAAACAATTTCATAAAACACAATCACACACATGTGCCACATAATCACATAGCAGGCACATCAATTATTTTACCTGCGCGTATCCTGCTTGCGCCCTGCACGATAGTCACGCTCACATTATAAGCAATCACATGCATGATAAATTTTCATTCTTGCGTACTCGTTCTGATCCAACCTCATCTTTTTTTTTTCACATTCTCGCCAGTGACCCGCGTTACAGTACACCCCTTAGGTCCACTGCGACCAACCTATCACAACACTCCAGGCCAGCGTATACGTACACGCCTCAGGCGATGTTTCTTGCCTGCGTAAACGTACACGCCTCAGGCTCAACATCTACCACCTACTGTGCAACCAGCGTTGAAGTACACGCCTCAGGCTAGCAGTCTTCCGGTAAAACCGAGCATTATCCCGCGTTGAAGTAGACACATCAGGACGGCACGAATTCCACGATCACCCATGCCATTTCATAGTCACTTTCTTACTTAAGCACATGCTCAACAAGCATTTACCACACACAATTGGTCCTTCACACGTGGCCCGTGCATGCATTAATTACACAAAATTCATGCACACTCAGCATTTGACATGGCCAATAATAATAATTAAAATAATCTGGCCCACGCATGCACCAAACATGCATAATTAAATCAACCAATTGCACAATCACACATTCAATTTCACCATCCCAACTCAATTATATTTCAAACGCACGTAAAACACAGAAATCGCTATTTTTCTTCAATCAAACAGCCTCAAATCGATTCTGGTCCTTCATGGGACTTTCTCACCATTAATTCTCGATTCTAAAAATCCAATTTGCGTCCCAATCAACCCATCACAGCTCCATGAACAATAGCCCACAGCCCATTGTTATCCTCAAATTTTTAATAAAAATTTTTCGAGTTCAATCCTAAGGCCCGCCACCTAATTCCACTCTTAAATCATGTCATTCCGTACTTAATTTATTCCCGGTTTCACCCAAAATCGTCTATCGATATCCAAAGTCCTAAGTTAGGTTTAGATTGCGACTTACCCGCGTTCTAGACTATCGCGGCTAGAACGGAAAGCGACGACACTCAATTGGGGACGGCGGCGAATCGCAGTGCGGCTTGGAGGTGGCGATCGGTGAGCGGCAGCTTGGGCAATGGCTGGTGGGGCTCACGACCAAGAGGAGACCGAGAGGGTGAGAGAGAGAAAAACGACGGGTTGAGGGGTGGCGTGAGGCTCAGCGGTGGCGCAGTGGCGATCCGGTGGGCGTATGAACGGCGGTGATGGCGGCGACGGCTTGGGCGGCGATCAGCAAGGAGAGAGAGAGAGAGAGAGAGAGAGAGAGAGAGAGAGAGAGAGAGAGAGAGTGTGTGTGTGTGTGTGTGTGTGTGTGTGTGTGTGTGTGTGTGTGTGTGTGTGTGTGTGTGTGTGTGTGTGTCCATGTTGGGGGGGTCACGGCAAAAGGGGGGAGAGAAATGAGAGAGAGAAATGGGTCTTTTAGACCTAAATAGTGTAATTGACCCAATTTAGCTAATTACCAAAATGCCCCTTTCTCACATTTTTAATCCGACGGTCCAGATTCAATCTTATCTTGAAATTGATGGCCCAAATCGAATCTTACCAAAAATATCCAAGGGTATACTTGTAATTTCTCAAAAAGTCAAAGGGCAAAATTGTCCAATCAAAAAGTTAAGGCAAAATGACCAAAATGCCCTTTGCCCACAAACATACCATTTGTTAATTCTCAAGGGTAAAATGGTCCGATTCTCCGTTTCTCGTCAAAATCAAGTTTTTCTGAAGGATTCGGGCACAACAAAAATTGCACATTACAACCGCAATGTCGTCCTAACGTCCCGTTGTGACTTCCAAATTTTCTGGTGTCCAATTTGGGCTAAATTAAATAATTAAATTATATTAAATGTAACTCGAGCATTTCTCAAACTAACGGGCGGCTTGTTGGGGAAATTCGCATATTCGACTCGTGACTGATAATATATCGAATCACGTGCAAGTCCGTTCGGTTCGTGACAATTTCGATTGTCATTAAAATCGCAAGGATCAATCGCTAGATTTGTGGGGTACGATCGTTCAGTATAGGTTCAGGATAATTCGTCAAGTCATTTCGTGGTCCGGCGGAATCACCTGCAATCCACTACTATGACAGTGGCGAACCGATCCCTGACTACCCTTAAATCGGCCAACAGTGGCTCAAAATATCACCTCGGCGATTTCATGGTCGAAATTAAATTCACGATCGAATTTTCTAATAGTCGTACGAATTTAATTCCCTAATTAGCTTTTCTCCAATGGTTAGTATCCCAAGAATGATCAGTTCCGAGCGAGAATCAACTGTGAATACATTTATAAAACTCAATAATTTATAAATCCCAAATGGATTTGTTTTCAGGATGTCACAATTCTTTCCCCTTATAGAAATTTCGTCCTCGAAATTTACAAATCTCCCCACTACCCAAAAATTTACAACTCCTATCACTTATTCAAATAATTGGGAGTATTGACGTTGCATAATCTCTTCACTTTCCCAAGTTGTGCCTTCAGTCCCGTGGTGCTCCCAAATAACTTTGACCATCGGGATTGTCTTGTTCCTCAAAACTCGTTCTTTGCGATCTTCAATTCTTATCGGTATCTCAACATATGACACTTTGTCATCTATCTCCATTTCCTCATAGTTCAGCACATGCGTTGGGTCCGGTTCATATTTTCTCAACATCAATACGTGGAACACATCATGCACTTGCGATAAATTCGGCGGAAGTGCAAGACGATAGGCTAAATCTCCAATTCTTTCCAGTACTTCAAATGATCCCACGTACTTCGGACTCAACTTTCCCTTCTTACCAAACCTGGATAATTCTCTCATGGGCAATACCTTAAGAAAAATGTGATCTCCGACTTGAAACTCCAAAGGTCTTTGCCTTCTGTCTGCATAACTCTTTTGACGGCTCTGCGCTGTCCTCAGCCTTTCACGTATAACCTTAATCGCCTCAATCGATTACTCAACTAGTTCTGGTCCGGATATAGTTCTTTCTCCCACTTCGTCTCAACACACGGGCGTTCTACAAGCCCTGCAATATAGCGCTTCAAAAGGCGTCATTCCAATGCTCTACTGGAAATTATTATTATAAGTAAATTCTACTAAGGGCAGTTGTTCCTCCCACTTACCTTGGAAATCTAGCACACATGCCTGAAGCATATCCTCTAAAGTCTGAATTGTCCTCTCAGACTGGCCATCTGTCTGTGGATGATAAGCTGTACTGAACTGCAGCTTCGATCCCAAAGCCGTCTACAGACTTTTTCAAAAATTGGCGATAAATCTGGGATCACGATCTGAAGTAATCGTTACCGGTACCCCATGCAATCGAATTATCTGCTGCACATACAGCTCTGCATATCGATCTAATGCTAAATCCTTTCGCACGGCTAAAAAGTGTGCCGACTTGGTCAACCTGTCGACAATCACCCAAATAGCATTATGGCCTATTTGACTTCTTGGCAATACCGTCACAAAGTCCATCGTTACGTGCTCCCATTTCTATTCTAGGATTTCCAATGGTCTCAATAATCCCCCGGGCTTACAATGTTGTGCCTTCACCTGTTGGCACGTCAGGCATTTGACCACATGCTTAGCGATGTCTACCTTCATACTATTTCACCAGTAGTACTGTCTCAAATTCCGATATATTTTAGTACTACCTGGGTGTATACTATAACTGCTACAATGCACTTCTGACAGAATCTCTTCCTTAAGTTCCGCATTGTCAGGTATACATAGTCGTCCACGAAACTTCAATATCCCATCTTCATATACTTGGAAATCCGGCTTTCTCTTGGCCTCCTCCATTTTTAAAATTCTTTGAATATTTGGGTCCGTAGACTGCAGCCTTTTAATTCAAGCTTGAATTTCTGGTTCAATCCTGAGCGTAGCCAGCAAGCTCGAGACCTGATTTACTTCAAATCTAAACTCCGAATCTCGCGCTTCTTCTAACAGTGTCCACTCTTTGACCATCAAACGAGCTATGCTCGACTTTCTACTCAAAGCATCCGCTAACCGGTTTGCCTTTCCGGGGTAATATAAAATTTCACAGTTGTAATCCTTTAACAATTCCATCCACCGACGTTGCCTCATGTTTAATTCCTTCTGAGAAAACAAATACTTGAGGCTTTGATGGTCAGTATAAATCTGAAACTTCTCTCTGCATAAATAGTGTCGCCAAATTTTCAGGACAAACATTATTGCGGCTAATTCCAAGTCATGCGTCAGATAATTCAACTCATGCGGTCTTAACTGCCTTGAAGCATAAGCTACTACCTGTCCATGTTGCATGAGTACACATCCCTATCCTTTCAACGACGCATCACTATAAATCTCGTACCTTCCAGGTCCTGATGGGATAATCAACACTGGTGCCATTGTCAACCTATGTTTTAATTCCTAAAAGCTCCTTTCACATTTATCAGTCTATTCAAACTTCGTCTCCTTTTTTAATTAATGAGTCAACGGCGTTGCTATCGACGAAAATCCTTCCACAAAACGACGATAATATCTCGCTAAACCCAAAAAACTCTGAACCTCTGTTTCCGTCGTTGGTCTAGGCCACTTCATCACAGCCTCAATCTTCGATGGGTCTATTGAGATTCCTTCTCCGGATATCACATGTCCAAGGAATACTACTTGACTGAGCCAGAATTCACATTTACTAAGCTTAGCATATAGCACATTCTCCCTTAAAGTCTATAACACTTGATGTAAATGAAATTCATGCTCCTCTAGGCTCTTCGAGTATACCAATATATCATCTATAAAAATGATCACGAACTGGTCTACGAATTCTTTAAACACCCGGTTCATCAAATCCATAAAGGCCGCAAAGGCGTTTGTTAATCCAAACCACATTATAGTAAATTCATAGTGTCCATATCTCGTCCTAAATGCCATCTTCGGTATGTCCTCATTTCTAATCCTCAACTGATGATATCCCGTTCTCAAATCAATCTTAGAGAACACCGAAGCCCCTTGCAACTGATCAAACAAATCATCGATTCTCGGTAAGGGATATTTGTTTTTAATCGTCACTTGATTCAGCTGTCTATAATCAATGCACAACCTCAATGATCCATCTTTCTTCCTTATAAACAATATCGGTGCTCCCTACAGAGACGCACTCGGACGGATAAATCTCTTATCCAACAACTCTTACATTTGCATCTTTAATTCCGACAGCGACATTATATAAGGTACTTTAGATATTGGCTCAGTTCCAGGTGCCAACTCGATTACAAATTCTACCTCCCTTGCTGGTGGAAGTCCCGACAATTCCTGAGGGAACACATCGGAATACTCGCACACCACAACTATATCCTCAAGTCTTGGCTCTTCAGCCGTCGAATCAACTACTGCCGCTAAGAACCCTTGACAACCTTCACTCAACAACTTCGTCATTTCCAATAACGAAATCCATGGAATCGAGGATCCTCCTCGAATTCCCACAAATTTGAATTCTGGATGTCCAACTAGATTAAATTAGATCACCTTGCTATTGCAATCCATCACAGCCTTCTGCTTAGACAGCCAATCCATACCCACGATCACATCAAAATCATACATATCTAGAACCGCTAAATCAATCTTTTCCTCCCTATCCCCAATCACAATCGTACAATTTGGACACCCCATCGAGACCAACATCTTTTCATTCAAAGGAGTCGTCACGCATAGCACAACATCAAGCAATTGCGGTTCTATCCCAATCAACTCAATAAACTGTTTCGATATAAAGGAATGCGACCTTCCAGGGTCAAATAAAGTATATGCAGCATGGTTGCACAGAGAAATCGTACCTGTGACAACCCCTGGTGCGTTCTCAACTTCTCTTCTGGCCATGGCATACACTCATCCTTGTGCCGGTGGCCTATTCTGATTTGCTGTTTGGGCCGCTCCAGTTTGATTCCCGTTTCGAGGTGGCGGCAACGCAGGCGGCCTATTTTGTCTAGGATTGGGGCAATTTCTTATGTGATGACCAAATCCTCCACATCCAAAACACGCTCTACCACAGGTTGGATGAGGTCCAATTCTATGTCGACCTCCACAAATCTTACACGGACCATTCTGACTCCGGGCCGGCTTCCCAATATTTCTCCTAACAGAAGGAGTAAAACGTCTATTATCTATCATTGGCCTCTTTCTAAGATTACAATTATCCCTACCTGGGTTAAACCTCGACCCAGAAGCGACGGCCTTATCCATCTAATCTCGCTCTAGAATCTGAGCCCGATCAAATATTTCCTCATAAGTCCCTAGATTTACCAGTAACAACTGGCTACGTATATCAGCCCTCAATCCATCCCGAAACCTTCGCGCCTTATCCTCGGGATGCTCCACCATTCTCAGCGCAAACTTTGACAGTCTCGCAAATTTCGCCTCATATTAATCTACCGTCATCTGACTCTGGCAGAGTCTCATAAAATTCTGCTATCTTCTTCTCCCTAGCATTTGCCGAGGAATATTTTTCATAGAACTTCTCGGTAAAAACAACCCAAGTTCGAGCTGTACCTTCTGGAAAAATCCTATCTTTGGTGGCTTTCCACCAATCGTTTGCATTATCCTGCAATTGGTATACCGCCAGAGTTATTCTCTCATTATCATTGCATTCCAATAGCTCAAAAGCCTTCTCGAGCTCCTCTACCCATCGAGATGTAGCTTCAGGGTCACCTTTTCCCGCAAACTTAGGCGGTTTAAGTTTCATGAACTGCTCTACCAACTGATGCATCGATCTATTTATAACCACTTGCCCCTGCCCCTTGGTTCTCATTATTATTGACAACAGCAGTGGCCTCAGCGGCCTCGATAGCTTGGGTAATCGGAGCAGCTCTTTTCTGAATCTGCTGTTCTAACAGATTTCCGATCTGTTCCAACGTCCTTATAATGACTTCCATTCGAGGATCCTCAACAGGTCTAACTTTCACTCTAGGGTCCATTGCAACTCCAACATCCGCTCTAGGATTCTCTACTGCTCTAGCACCTATTCTGAGGTCCTCTATAGCCCTAGCTCGAGCACGACCTCAACCTCTCGTTCCTCTTCCAGTGCCCCTTCTTGGGACTCTTCCTACGCCTCTTCCTTCATTACTCATTGTTGCAATTCTACCACTCTCCTACTTACTATAATTTCACTCAGGGATTAGTAATCTAAGCCAACTAGATCAGTCTAGTTCTAGGCAGTGAATTAACACAACAATTCACTTAGCAGGCAAACAATCATCACAACAAGCAATTCACTCAATCAGTCATAATAAACAATCTGGAGGCACGTATATCTTATACCGCTCTATGGCTCACTATAGTCTCCCTAATTTCTACCCCAAAATTTTTGCTCCTTATCACTCCAATTTCAACCAATCCAGATCGAGCTATCCTTGCTCTGATACCAATTCAAACGGGGATGTCACGCCCCGAGCCCCATTGGGCACGCGACATCCCTCTTCTGGTCGATCAGTGCGATGTCCCAGGTTATCGCCGACCTCAAATAACCATCAGAGATTTTAAGTAGCCAAGCGAAAACTACAATTAATCCCGGACAATTTAAAACTAGAGAAACTTTCAGGGAGAAAATACACGTATTCGATTCCATTAATAACTTGATATATTCACAACTTACAACCGCCACAACTTACAACCTTCGCATATACTTGCACACCGTATTACAACCCATCGATATACCAAAAAGATCGATGACCTGGCATTCTAAACCCAAAAATGGTACTTTCCAAAAACTTGCTATTTTGAACCCCTAATGCTAGCCCTTACGCCCCTTGCTAGGCGTCCACTCTGAGTCTGACTTATCATCATTCGAATCTGAACCTCCCAGACCTGTTTGCTCCTCCGAAGACTCCGGTTCTACTTCAATCTCAATCGAGTGATTAATATCGCCTGACTCCGATGGAACTTCATTCTGATTTTCCTTAGCTAGAAAATCAAAGAAATTGTACTCAGGCATGAAATTGGGATCCATATACTCTTCATACGGGAGTACATATTCCGGTTCTCCTACAAGCTCCTCTGACTCGTCGGGCTCAATCTTAAGTTCTACCTCGGGCTCCACCTCTGCTCGTCCTTCCTTGGGAATCGGTTCCAAATCTATGTCCATTGGGTCACCTGCTGCTTGCGATCCTTCGGGCTCAGGTTCGTGCTCAGCTTCTGACGATCCTTGGGCTGCCGACGCCGGGTGCAGTCCTGATTGCGCCAGGCTAACCTCCGCGCTAATCAACTCCCCGTCTATCGGAGGTATAATCGACGAATCCCAGTCCCCAACTAAGTCAAATGGAACGTCAAAACCCCTAACAGGCCCGACCTCACATCTTGAAAGAACCAGGAAGAGTACTTATGCTCTTCAAAAAGAGATAAACCTACATCTACGAATACGGTGGAAGTATTCTTAATCCAGGTAAAGTTATCGCCCATCGGAAACTCCGCAACATCAAGCTTGGTATGTATAGGTACTCCAAAACGTTCCGGCGGCGGCGGCGGAATATTCATGGATCCGGTCGGGATTTTGAAATTATTGATTGAAACAACCGTGAGACACTTCTCAGTAAGTTCACCCCTAAACCCCACCTAGGTTATCACACACCTTTAGACAATTTCATAAAACACAATCACACACATGCGCCACATAATCACATAGCAGGCACATCAATTATTTTACCTGCGCGTATCCTGCTTGCGCCCTGCACGTTAGTCACGCTCACATTATAAGCAATCACATGCATGATAAATTTTCATTCTTGCGTACTCGTTCCAATCCAACCTCATCTTTTTTTTTTACATTCTCGCCAGTGACTCGCGTTACAGTACACCCCTCAGCTTCACTGCGACCAATCTATCACAACACTCCAGGCCAGCGTATACGTACACGCCTCAGGCGATGTTTCTTGCCTGCGTAAACGTACACGCCTCAGGCTCAACATCTACCACCTACTGTGCAACCCGCGTTGAAGTACACGCCTCAGGCCGGCAGTCTTCCGGTAAAACCGGCATCGTCTCACGTTGAAGTACACGCCTCAGGACGGCACGAATTCCACGATCACCCATGCCATCTCATATTCACTTTCTTACTTAAGCACATGCTCAACAAGCATTTACCACACACAATTGGCCTTTCACACGTGGCCCGTGCATGCATTAATTACACAAAATCCATGCACACTCAGCATTTGACATGGCCAATAATAATAATTAAAATAATCTGGCCCACGCGTGCACCCAACAGGCGTAATTAAATCAACCAATTGCATAATCACACATTCAATTTCACCATCCCAACTCAATTATATTTCAAACGCACGTAAAACACAGAAATCGCTATTTTTCTCTAACCAAACAGCCTCAAATCGATTCCGGTCCTTCATGGGACTTTCTCACCATTAATTCTCGATTCTAAAAATCTAACTTGCATCCCGATCGGCCTATCACAACCCCATGAACAATAGCCCACAGCCCATTGTTATCCTCAAATTTCCAATAAAAATTTTCCGAGTTCAATCCTAAGGCCGGCCACCCAATTCCACTCTTAAATCATGTCATTCCGCATTTAATCTATTCCCGGTTTCACCCAAAATCGCCTATCGATACCTTAAGTCCTAAGTTGAGTTTAGATTGCGACTTACCCGCGTTCTGGACTATCGTGGTTAAAACGGAAAGCGGTGGCACTCAATCGGGGACGGCGGCGAACGGTGGCGCGACTTGGCTGTGGCGATCGGCAAGCGGCGGCTTGGGCGGTGGCCGGTGGGGCTCACGGCCAAGGGGAGACCGAGAGGGTGAGAGAGAGAAAAACGACGGGATGAGGGGTGGCGTGAGGCTCGGCGGTGGCGCGGCGGGCGTACGAACGGCGGTGATGGCGGTGACGGCTTGGGCGGCGATCAGCAAGGAGAGAGAGAGAGAGAGAGAGAGAGAGAGAGAGAGAGAGAGAGAGAGAGAGAGAGAGAGAGAATGGGTCTTTTAGACCTAAATAGTGTAATTGACCCAATTTAGCTAATTACCAAAATGCCACTCTCTCACATTTTTGATCCGACGGTCCAGATTCAATCTTATCTTGAAATCGACAGCCCAAATCGAATCTTACCAAAAATATTCAAGGGTATACTTGTAATTTTTCAAAAGGTCCAAGGGCAAAATTGTCCAATCAAAAAGTTAGGGCAAAATAACCAAAATGCCCTTTGCCCACAAAACATGCCCTTTGTTAATTCTCAAAGGTAAAATGGTCTGATTCTCCGTTTCTCGTCAAAATCAAGTTTTTCTGAAGGATTCAGGTACCACAAAAATTGCACGTTACAACCGCAACGTCGTCCTAACGTCTCGTTGTAACTTCCAAATTTTCCGATGTCCAATTTGGGCTAAATTAAATAATTAAATTCTATTAAACGTAACTCGAGCGTTTCTCAAACTAACGGGCAGCTTGTTGGGAAAATTTGCATATTCGACTCGTGACTGATAATATATCGAGTCACATGCAAGTCCATTCGGTTCGTGACAATTTCGATTGTCATTAAAATCGCGAGGATTAATCGCTAGATCCATGGGGTACGATCGTTCGGTATAGGTTCAGGATAATTCGTCAAGTCATTTTGTGGTCCAGCGGAATCACTCGCAATCTACTACTATAACAGTGGCGAACCGATCCCTGACTACTCTTAGATCGGCCAACAGTGGCTCAAAATATCACCTCGGCGATTTCATGGTCAAAATTAAATTCACGATCGAATTTTCTAATAATCGTACGAATTTAATTCCATAATTAGCCTTTCCCCAATGGTTAGTATCACAAGAATGATCAGTTCCGGGCGATAATCAACTGCGAATACATTTATAAAACTCAATAATTTATAAATCTCAAATGGATAAATTTTCGGGACGTCACAAAATCTGCCCAATGCAGATGTCCACATGGCTGTAACTTTTTTCTAACATCATACTCCAACGTTTATCTATATCGGCTAAATTTTTCCGTGATGGCATCCACTAGGTATCCATATTAGATAAATTTTGTTACATCATATTTTGGTGCCATATGATGGCCACATCAACTGGATTTTGTGTTTAAAGAGACTTAACAAGAAAATTTGTAAAAGTGAAAGGACTTAATTAAACAAATATAAAATACAGGAGCTTAATTAGATCAAACGTAAAATATGGGACAAAAATTGAATATTCTCCTTTTCTTCTACAAAAATTCATCTTTATCACTAATGGGTAGTTATAGTTGAAAATTTGGCAAACATCCAAATTAAATGTAGTAAATAATGGTCGTCTAGAAAAGAACATTACGACTGTGTATTTGAAATTTTTACATAAAAAGAGATTGTTTTCCTTTTATCTTATCTTAAGCTACACCTTCTACAGTCTTGTCTTCATGCAATCAAGATGCTTCTGGTGTGAGTATGCTTTTCAGATATATCATTTACCATAACGCAAAACGTGATGAGTAAGTAAAAGTAAGTAGGTAGAGTTGCCTTGTCGATACATTCTAGATAAATAATTTAGCAGATGAACATTGTCACATCTTGACCAAACGGACTCCAAATAAATAATTCTCCTTATCTTCGATAAAATCGATAAAGGGAGATATAGCGAATATTCTAATTATCCCCGACAAACTATAATAGAACGCAACTTTACCAAAAAAAAAAACTATAATAGAACGCCGAAGGAGAAAAGTGCAAGGAACTGTACCTTTGTGGGATGATTTGACTGAATTAAGTACACCTAGTATGATTCATCTATCTAGAATATAGTGATTTTTTAATGTTTCTTTCCGTCTCTGAATGCATCACTTGTGTAGCAGAGTCAAGACCAGAGACCCCCCGGAAAGCCAAAACCGTGGGCGGTCTAAACGGTTGGCGATAACCACCCATTCAGGCATAACTCGGGCAATGCATTGCCTTTTCACCCCCTCTGGTCTAAGCAAACGCATCCTTTTTCCATCTAGAGGGGAAACAGATGGTATGCCTTCACACCTGGAAAAACCTTAAAGTGCCCCCTTTCCTCCCATTTTGAATGTAAAAATGCATCGTGCTAGTTTGAAATTATGCCTGAGTAACTTACCGAGTGTGAAAGCCCGCATATGAGCAACGCGGGGGGGTCAGAGATATCAGGGTCAGAGATACCAGACGCCCATCATCCCCATCGCGGCTCTAATGCCAATTGAAGTCAAACCCACCTGGATGCCAGTATGATATTGCCGCTCTATTTACAGCTTACTTATGCTGGCATGACTTTAGATGCGTAATGCTAGTTTAAAATCGTGCAAGACTGATCCAATCAACGCCATAACTCGAGATCAAAGAACATATTTGATGCTCAATATAATAAAATCTAACAAAAACAACAATAAGTTTGAGATTTGTCAGTAAAAGAAAATGAAACATGGACCCATGATTATTAAGTTCCACTTGAAGAAAACAGTGTGTCAATCTTCTGGATTCTTGTCCCCCTTCTTTTTCTATTTGGTTGTTCTATTGGTTTGCCAATTCGGAAAAATTCTCAGTTCTCCATTCTTGACGTAGGAGGGTCCAAACAGGAGAGACGGCTATTGTTAAATACCTTTGCTTTAATTAATTTTTTAAAACTTTTGGGACGATTGTCTCTCATTTATGCATTCCCGTTTAACGTTCTCTCAAACATTTGCTCCAACTATATTATGTTTGAACGTCGTGGTTAATGGAAGGTGATGACTGAGAGATGGTTTTGGGCATGCTAATCACCATGCAAAAGTTTCCGACTATCATCTATATTCGGAAAGAGGAAAATTGGAAGAAAATAAGTCCTCAAGTCTTTTATAGTATTCACAATTAATGAATGAAATTGACCACTAACATTTACGGTATTTTTCATTTTCCAATATAATGGTGTTTGAAACTCACTAATATTATATTCTATCACTTCCTTGGTGAATATTCATTATCAAAGATTTAATATGTTTACTATGCTAAAAAGGAAACTTCCTTATTGAAAATTCATTATATTCTAATAATTCCTTTTGATTCCATAGGAGTGATGTTCGCTACTTGCTCAGTTGATGAACCTCTTACTCAATTCAATGGCTGACCCTTTACAGTTTTTGTAGATTTTGAGAAAAATTTGATGCAATAATATTCATGTTTAAATTTCGATGGATCTATGAACAATGGTGTCTTATTTTAGTGGGAAGTTATGATGGAGTTGATGGATCTATGAACAATGGTGATGAAGGTATGATGGAGTTGAACAATGCCTTGTATTTTTGGAGGTTAATTAGTGCTTTTGAGTTAGGATTGAATTTTCTTTTATTTCTCTTTTCCATTTCTTTTTGTTTTTCCCTTGTGCTGAGCAAGTATTGGGCTTGATTTTTGGCACAAAATTGGGCTATGATAAATTGAGATGAATTTCCACAAGACTTCTCCATTTCTCCAACGCGTTTCTCTTCTTTTTCAGTTGGAAACATGGGGAAGTAAATAATATACAAAATGGTCTCCAAGACTCAATTGACCCAATATGAGAAGCATTACTTCTTAATTGTAAGCGGAGCCCAACAAAAAGATTGTCTCCAAAGAGAAATCCGACTGATTAAGGCCCACGGAGAACCAATCAAACATGGTAAGTTTCTTTCCAAGCACACATAATTGGAGAGAAGAAAGCAAAGGAGGATCCCAAGATATGATCGCCCGACCCCAATATTACTATTCTTTAGGAAAAATTTCTTCTAATTACAAATGGAGAAAAATTCCTTTTTTCAATGGGTTCTTTGAAAGGTTACAACGTAGCTCCTATTGTCTACCCAAAACTAGTAGATCACACTACCAAATCTCAAACAATACTTTGACACTCCCATACTTTTCAAAAGAGCCTACAGACGCTGAATCACTCTTAGTAAATGAACTTCTTGCTCAATAACAAGAGTATAAGCGTATTAAAGAAATAAAGCTTTTCCAATTTTTAATAATTCTTACTATTCATGTCTTCTTCAGCTTGATCTTCTTATATAGTCTTCAAGATCAACACAATAGTCAAATAATCTTAAGAGGATCAATTTAGCCATTGAATATAAAAGAACAATCCGTAAGATTTGATCGATCATACAATCAAATCTTCCTAACAATAGTGTGTTTTCCACAAATAGAGTTGCTTGTATTAAGGAATAATCATTCACAGCTGCTTGATTGATAACTAATCCGATTCTCCTCAATGTGTCAATTAACGAAGTTTCAAGCATATGACTTTCTACCAATATTCCTTGAGACTTAGATTAATAGTCAACAAAATATCTGGGTCTTCAAATTATGAAGTATAATTATATGATCCATATGATCTTGTCAAGTGATATAGGGATCCGCTTTTATCATCAACGCGTGAGTTTATCAAAACTTCTTGCCAATAGTTGACTTACGTGCCTGCGTATGACCACGATTGTATAAGTTGTCCACCTTGTTCATGGTACCTCCAACTCCTCATTAACTTCCCGTTCTCTAAGTTGTTCACCTTCATTAAGGTCATTCCAACCATCATCGGTCTTTTACTTCATACTCCACGCATTATTAGTGGTGAAGGTTTTCTTTCTATTTGTTCAACCTAAGATAAGATAACATATGCATTTATCCAACTATTTGATATGAATAGATGATTTTGTCAGCTTCAAAATATCATAGGAGGTTTCCCAACAATTCGATAATAAACCTCTAACTGGCTCTAATGTCGATAATTTTAAATAAACTAGTAGTGATTTTTTAATGTGATGGCAGATTTGATATTATAGTAAAATTTGTGATTTTTTAAATAAAAATAAGTTCGAGACAAATTAAAATTTGACTTAAAGTTAGGATTTTTTAAGGAAAGTAAGCCACTAACTAATAGCATTTTCTCGGCGGACCTCCTTTTCTATTAGCACTCAAACCCCAAAATTTTTATCGACCACCTGTGCAAATTACATGAAGTACACGTTTCTTCTCAAAAAAATTACGCAAAGAAAATTATTTGAAAGGTCTCCTTTTAGCCCGTGTTTTAATATATGTTTTTCAATAAATTTTCTTCCTAAGGTTACAGTCGAAGAACCGTAAAAATCAGAAAACTACGCACTACCTAAAGAAGAAAAACTACTCAAATTCATCAAAATGCACGTGGCGCACAGGGTGGGCGTCGAGTTTAGTACGCGTTAAAAGTTAATAAACACTTTTCATAAATTATTGGATTAATATTACGAAAAATCCTAAATATGTACACCTATGATAAATTTACCCCAAATTAATTGTACACTTGTGACAAATTTACCTTTCGTTAGTTTCCGTTAAATTTTACCATCAAATTGTCAAGTTATATGCATGTGGCAGTTAATAAGTGTACCGGTTTGGGATTTTTTCCTTCCATTTATCACAAGTGTACCAGTTTATGATTTTTTGTGGTATTAATGCAATTCAACGGAAATTAACAGGGGTAAATTTATCACAAATATACCAGTTTGGGGTTTTTGGTGGTCAAAAATTTAGTTTGGGGTAAATTTATCGCATGTGTATCAGTTTGGGGTCTTTTGTGGTATTAACCCTAAATTATTTTTGGGATTAGTGTATCAATGGTTCTAAAACTTATCTTGAAAGTGTAATTAAGCTCTACAACTTTTAAAAAGTACAACCAAATCCTAAATTTTATCAAATTGATGCAATCGAGTCTCTTTGTAAACTTCGTTTAATATGGCTAAAAGAAAATGACACATGGCATTTTTTTTGTTATCTTTTGAAAAGAGAAGCGTGGCATCTTCTTCTTTGGTCCAACATTTTTTTTTATTTTCTCGAGCTCTCCCATGGCCGTTCTCCAGCTTGAAGCTTATGATGGTCACGAGCATCCAGCTCGAGGTCATTGTCATTTGAGCTTGAAGCATGAGGCAACCATGGCCAGTGGCCACTCGAGCTCAAACGCTACCGTACGCGGACGGTCCAGGAGCTCATCCGGCCCAAGTGTAGTTTACAGATGATGGGATCAGCTAGTTATTTACTTACATCTTTCTATTCTGTTGTGCTCATTTCTTTTGAGCTAGAGTCAATATCATTTTCTGCTTTGGAGGTAAGCACGTCTCTATATTCTGTCCGAACACGTAACAAGAGGATAGAGATGTTAGCGTTGACCTTGATATTGGAGAGCAATTACCTTGGGCATTTCCAACTTCTATTGAGCTCAAAGTTTGATGCCTGTTTGCACCGGTACAATCTAAAGACATCACATTTTGCAAGAAACATTTCTCCTGCCCGAGGCCGGTGTCACATTCGATCCACCTTTCTAGTTCTTGGCCAAAGAATGCATTTGAGAGAGTTGGAGTTGAGTGTCTTGATTGAATAGTATTTATTCACAATCTGAAATGAATCCCCTTAAGAACGAAATTGAAGTCTCACCCATTGTGATCAAAATTCAATGTGGAATAGGCATTGATGCCGAAACACGATAGAAAATTTGACTGAACAAGAAATTCGACGGAAGAACAATTCGTTCTCCAAATATGATTATCAAATAAAAAATATCTCAAAGTCTGCTTATAGGAAACCCTAAAACAAGCTTATATAGACCCAAACCTAACTCTATTAGGAAATGTAATCATCAAAACGTAAATTAGGAAACTGTCAATTATTAAATTAACCCAAAAAAAATACTAAAAAATAGAAAAATCCATCTAAACGATCTCGAATCGCTAAAATCCATCGTTAGTCACAGCCAAAGGCGGTGAATATTGATCAGCACGCCGTTTCGCGTCAGCCGACCAAATTTGAGCTCAATCGGACATAGTTGACTTCAAGCTCGCCAATTCGTCCAATCGCATAACGGGTCCAGCTGGTGCATCATCCTCGCCTGCTAGAGAAAGATTCGTCCTCGAATCTGCTTGTCCTTCGTTATCGTCATCAATCTCCTCAAGACCTTCTTCCTCTTCAAGGTAGTAAGGTGACAAATTCACAACATTAAAAGTTCCGGATACATTATACTTACCCAGTAATTCGATCTTGTAAGTATTGTCACTAATTCGCTCCAAAACTCTAAAGGGTCCATCAGCTTTAGGTTGAAGCTTGCCAAATCTACCCGCTGGAAATCGTTCCTTCCTAAGGTGAATCCAAAAACTAGATCACCTTCCTTGAAGACGACTCTTTTCTTGCGCAAATCCACGCGTTGCTTATGCTTCATATTCTGCCTGTTGATCTGATTATGGACCTGGGAATGCAGCTCTTTGATATGTTTTGCATGTTCTTCAGCTTCTGAACTAAATTGCTTGAGAACTGGTATCGGTGTGAGATCTAATGGAGTAATTGGATTACGCCCATAAACCACTTCAAAATGAGTTTTGCCAGTAGTTCGGTTTTCTGATCTGTTATATGCAAATTCTGCCTAAGGCAATGCCAAGTCCCATTGTCGCGGATTATCTCCAATCAAACTTTGCAGCAAATTCCCTAAGCTTCGATTGACAACTTCGTTTTGACCATCAGTCTGAGGATGATGAGATGAACTAAACTTCAAACTTGTACCCATGTACCTCCAAAGAGTGCGCCAGAAGTGACTCACAGACTTCACATCACGATCTGAGGTTATGGACTTAAGAATTCCATGCAGCTTAACAATTTCCTGCAGAAACAATCGAGCAACCTGTGAAGCATCATATGACTTGCTACACGGGACGAAGTGGGCCATCTTCGAGAACCTGTCGACAACCACCATTATTGAATCTTTACTCCGCTGTTTTCTTGGCAAACCTAAGACAAAGTCAAGACTGACATCCTCCCACGGTGCAACTGGAACAGGTAGAGGCATATACAATCCTGCATTAGTACTCTTGGTCTTTGCCACATGACATACCCTGCACCTTTCTATAAAACGTGTCATGTCACGCTCCATCCGAGGCCAATAAAAATGTTCACTCAATAAGGCCTTCGTCTTATCCACGCCAAAGTGCCCAGCTAAACCGCCTGCATGCCCCTAAATAATAATAGATTCCCTCAAAGAACATTGAGGAATGCACAATCTGTTACCTTTAAATAGGTAATCTTTCACGATTTGGTATTGCTGAAAAGGCTCCGTTTTGCACTTCCTCCAGATATCCCCAAAATAAGAATCATCAACATATAATTCTTTAAAAGTGTCAAAGCCTAGAACCTTTACCTGCATCGTAGACAGCAAAGAGTATTTTCTGCTCAATGCATCTGCCACATTATTTAGCACTCCCGCCTTATGCTTGATGGAAAAATTGAAAACTTGAAGGAACTCCACCCACTTTGCATGCCTTGCATTCAATTTGTGCTGCCCATTGATGTATTTCAAGGCTTCATGATCAGAAAATAAGATAAATTCTTTCGAAATTAGATAATGCCTCCAATGCTCCAAACTCCTCACAATAGCATAAAATTCTTTATTATAAGTTGAATATTTCATTTTCGCCTCATTCAACTTCTCACTAAAGAATACCACAGGCTTACTCTTTTGACTTAGAACACCCCTAATACCAACACCTGAAGCATCACAATGTACCTCGAAAATTTCATTAAAATCAGGAAGCACGAGAACAAGTGCTTTAGTTACCTTCTTCTTTAATAATTGGAAGGCAGCTTCTGCCTCCTTAGTCCACACAAATTTACTTCCTTTCAAACAATCCGTCAGAGGTGCAATAATAGTACTGAAATCCCGAATAAATCTCCGATAAAAAGACGCAAGCCTATGAAAGCTACGTACCTCATGAATATTTTTTGGAATCTCCCAATTTGTAATAGCCTCAACCTTAGCTGGGTCCATATGAATGCCCTCCTTAGTTACTATATATCCCAAAAAGGTCACATGATCAGTCAAGAAGTGACACTTCTTGGTATTAGCATATAATTTCTGCTCCCTTAATGCCTCGAACACCCTTCTCAAATGCTGCAAGTGTTGATCAGTTGATGCACTATAAACCAATATATCATCGAAATATACGACGACAAACTGGCCAATAAAAGGACGAAACACCTGATTCATCAATCTCATAAAGGTGCTCGGTGCGTTAGATAACTCGAAAGGCATCACCATCCACTCATACAGACCATCTCGGGTTTTAAAAGCGGTCTTCCACTCATCTTCGGGACGCACCCTGATTTCATGATACCCACTCCTCAAGTCTATCTTCGAAAAGATAGTCGCTCCATGTAGTTGATCAATTAAATCATCAAATCTCGGAATAGGAAAACGATACCTGATCGTGATCTTGTTAACAGCTCTGCTATCCACGCACATTCTCCACGAACCGTCTTTCTTAGGAACCAATAAAGCTGGCACTGCACAAGGACTCATGCTCTCTCGAATTGCACCTTTTTCTAATAATTCCTGCACTTGCCTCTGCATCTCCTCATGCTCCTTAGGATTCATTCTGTAAGCTGCCTTATTAGGAATAGCAGCTCCTGGAACAAGATCTATACAATGCTGTATGTCCCTCATGGGTGGCAATCCATGTGGCAATTCCTCTGGCACGACATCAACAAACTCCTCAAGTATAGGCAGAACTTGAGTTGGAATTTCTGGACTATCAATATTCTGCTCCATAACTATGACAGCAAAAAGCTTTGGAGCATTCGCCGCATCCTCCTGGAATTCCGATTTGGACAGCAAATTACTTTTCCCTTCTTTTCTCAAATTTGAAGGACCTAGAGTAATAGTCCGGCCATCCTTCTTAAAGGAGTATGTATTTTTGAATCCATCATGCTATGTTTTCCTGTCAAACTGCCAAGGTCTTCCTAACAAGATATGACAAGCATCCATTGGAACTACATCACCCCACACTTCATCAACATATTTCTTCCCAATTGAAAATTGCACTAAACATCTCTTGCTCACTTTTACCTCATTCCCCTTCTTAAGCCATGATAGCTTATATGGTTGAGGATGTTCGACAGTTTTCAACCCCAACTTTTCTACCATAGTGGTAGATATTACATTCTCGCAACTTCCCCCGTCAATTATCATACTACACACCTTTCCTCCACTAGTGCACTTAGTATGAAATATATTATGCCTGAGCCACGATTCATCATCTACCTCAGCAATATTTAATATTCTTCTAACGACTAGGGACTTACCAGAATCAGCATAGATAATCTCTTCCTGTTCCGCATCCTCTTCTTCGCCTTCAGATTCATCGTAAATTGGACCTTCATCAAAAACTGGATTATTAACAAGCGTCACAATCTGTCGGTTCGGACAATCAGCAGCAAAATGCCCGAATACTTGACACTCAAAACACCGCTTGCCTGCAGCTCCTCCCCTGCTAGATTCTGCACTACCTTGCTCACCTTTTGTTACAGATTTTGAACCAGCACCCTTAACTGCTGCCAGGGCCGAAGAACTCCCTGCTTTCACCCGGGACTCTTTATCTGTCCACTTGGAACTGTTGCTTGTCCACTTAGATCCACTGTTAGACCACTTGGACTTACTGCTCTTTCTTTTAATCTGCCCCTCCACTTTTAGGGCTAGTCTGCACACATCATCATACATCCAATACTGCTGTAATTGGACAACATCAAAGATCTCATATCGCAGCCCTGCCAGATATCGTGCAATCGTCTGCTCGTCATCCTCCGCCACATCACAACGCATCTACAAACGATCAAATTCTTTAGTAAATTCTTCAACTGTTTTATCACCTTGCTTAACGTTATGATACTCAATGAACGCCTCTTGCCTATAATGGGTAGGCAAAAAAATTTTTTGCAACAACTTTTTCATCTTCTCCCAGCGATCTACTTTCGGCTTGGCCTCTCTAGCGCGTTGTTTTTTTACGTGTTCCCACCAAATCGAAGCATGTTTTTGCAGCCTAATAGCCACTAACTTCACTCTTTGCCCTTCAGATAGGTCTTTAAGGTCAAAAATCTGTTCTACCGTATGCAACTAATCAATAAACTCATCAGGATGAGCCTTACCATTAAACTCAGGAATTTCGATCTTCATTCCGAAATTTTGAGAAGAATGCTGATTTCCAAGTCGTACTCCTCGATTCCGCCCCTGGTTCAGAACCTCAAAAGGGTTTACGTTTTCTTCTTCATCATCGGATGAATCCTCAAAATCCGCTCCTTCTTCGGATTGAACGCCCAATCTCGCCTCTGCAAGTTGTCGCTCCAAATCCTGAATTCGTCTTCTCTGTTCTTCAATTTCTACATCTCGTAGATCTCTTAGACGCGGTTGGTCGTCTGTTTTAGGAAAGCCTCCACGCCCCCGGCCACCACAAGCCCGTCGTCCACGATCGAGATTCTGTTCAGCCATCGATTCGAGCAACCTATGCTCTGATACCGATTGATGCCGAAACACGATAGAAAATTTGACTGAACAAGAAATTCGACGGAAGAACAATTCATTCTCCAAATATGATTATCAAATCAAAAATATCTCAAAGTCTGCTTATAGGAAACCCTAAAACAAGCTTATATAGACCCAAACCTAACCCTATTAGGAAACGTAATCATCAAAACGTAAATTAGAAAACTGCCAATTATTAAATTAACCAAAAAAAATACTAAAAAAATAGAAAAATCCATCTAAACGATCTCGAATCGCTAAAATCCATTGTTAGTCACGGTCAAAGGCGGTGAATATTAATCGGCATACCGTTTCGCTTCAGCCGACCAAATTTGAGCTCAATTGGACATAGTTGACTTCAAGCCCGCCGGTTCGTCCAATCGCATAACGGGTCCCGCCGGTGCATCAGGCATAGTCACAATAATCAATGAGAGTGTTTGCGTCAAATTGATTTGGGTCACAAGAACACCTGCGCTACCCCAGCGTTCGCCATGGCTATTGGCCGCTTGAGCTCAAACGACCATGACCACGAGCCTCGAGCTTGAGCTGGCGGCCATGGCACCCACAAGGTTCGGAGCTAGATCTGGCCAGATCCAGTTTCAAGCTGAAATGGCAATGGCCGCAAACTGGGTGTGGAGATCCACTGCCCGTCAAGCTCAATTCAGCTCGACCTTGGATTTGCAATTAAGCTCCACCACAGCATTGAGTTCAAAGAGCGCGGAAAGGCTTGGATGGAGAGAAGATGAAGAAGCCGACTGCTGGGGCTTAGCCGCCAACGACCATGATGGACATTGTGTTTTTAGTTTGAACAATAGAAGAAAGAAGAAGGAAGAAGAACATTAGAAGAAGATGACGGTAGTGACGAATAGTGCGCATGAGTTGTCTTTTCTCTTTTTATTTTTTATTATTTTTTTGTGATGCGACGCTTGGTAGGCGCCACATCAGCGCGGCGCCTACCAAGCGCCGCTACGCCACTTGAGCTCTACTCCATATGAATCGTGCTCCGAGGTCAAACTCAAATCTGGGCGTTGGCGTTGAGCTCCACTACACGTCAAACTTGACTCACATCCAGGCTTGAACTCAATCTTGGATTTGAAAGAGAAATCAGAAGTTAAACACTATTGCTATCTCTTCTGCAGCCTTAAGACCGGCTCTGCTCTGAACGAAAGTCCACCAAAGTCCACCAAAGACAGAGACCGGCTCTGCTCTGAGCGAAGGAAGTCTCCACCTCTTCAACAGAGAGACCACAAAAACCCTAGGCCGTCCTCCTCGCCGTCGACGCCGTCTTCCTCGACCCCCCAGGAACGCAGGCAGAGGAGGAGGAGGGCCGAGAAGAGACAAAGACGGATCTCCCCCCGGGACCTCAAGCGCGCTGGTTTTCTCGCCGCTCTTGCTCCGCCACTCGTCGCCGCGCTCGCCGCTGCTGTTGCTCTGCCTCTGGTCACCGCCGTTGCTCCGCCTCTCATCGCCTCGCTCGCCGCCGCGGTTGCTCTGCCTCTGGTCGCCACCATTGCTCTGCCTCTCGTCGCCGCCGTTGCTCCGCCTCTCGTCGCCGCATTCGCCGCCGCTGCCATTGCTCCGCCTCTCGTCACCGCGCTCATCGCCTTGTCTACTCTCTGTCTCGCTCCAGGTCCGCCACTTTCCTCGTTCCTTGACTCTATCTGTCTTAGCGCCGTTGCCTTTGTGCTCTCTGTGTAGAATATGACGCGGTTTTGTCGAGCGTGTTTGAGTGTCGTGTGGAATTTGTCGGAGCAGATGGCTGTGTTATGGTGCTATATGTTAGATTACGTTAGTTGGCTCGTGACCATGGAAGTGTGCAGGAGACATGCCTCAGATTCGTGTTTTCTTTTTTATGAACTCAAAAGCTGAGCAGAAAATGAAGAAGGATGATTCTTTTCGTTAGGCTAATTCACATCTCCTACCACCGACCCGACCGACCCGATTCTGCATTGATGTTGTTGTTGTTAGAGAATGAGCAATTGACTTAGCTTTGCATGATTACATTCATTGCAAGGCTAATTTCCGCTTCAAGAACAGAGAATTGCGCCTGTTCATTCACTGTTATGTGTCGTTCGTTGTGCATTTTTGAATTTGAATTTGTTGTGCTGTGTTTGAATGCCTGAGTTTCACATAATTTCTAGTGTTTGGATGCGAATTGCTTGCTTGTCTTGGACTGGTCGATGATTGCGGGTTTTTCAAAAGGATTGATCCTAAGTCCACATTACATGACAGAGAAGTGATTTTTTGATTGATCAATGAAAAGAAATCATTGGAAAGTATGGAAGTCAGTTGAAAGTATCTAAGGAGAAGCGATTTTTGGATTGATCAATAACCTCTCTCTTGCTAGTTTGGTTTGGGTATGGTGGTGATGGTTGTCTATCTCTTCTTTTTGGATTTTCTTTTGGTGACTTTTGGTGGGTCATATCCAAAGAAGAGAATTCGTGAGTGATTATCTTATTTAAACTTAATTTCATGATGCCTACATGAATAAAATTAAATACGAGGCATCCATCACGCTCTCAATAATATATGAAGTTTCAGGTTCCATTCCAGTCTTGAAAAGTCCATAAACATTCTCTAATGAATGAAGACAAGTGGCTTGATAAACGTGGCTATTACTTTTAATCATATTCACCCTCATTGCTTGCTTTTATATTGCCATAGACACTAGACAGATAGAAGCCTCTCGCTCCTATTGCAAAGTTAAACCTTCCCTCAAAGCTTAACGACTCAACCCCAGCATAACACTCCATGGATCCTCCTTCTTGGGCGGCACACGGCATCGCTTGCCTTGCCGCAGCCTTCTTCCTCCTCTCCAGTCACCTCCACCGCCGCAAACTTAAGCTGCCGCCTGGCCCAAAACCTTGGCCCATTCCTTCACCGGTCGATCCATGATCTCTCCCGAATGTATGGGCCCCTCGTGAAGCCCCAGGTTGGTTGCCACGATGTGGTCGTGGGCTGTTCCGCAGACATGGCCAAAGCCTTTCTCCAGACCCACGACACCGTTTTCGCCTATCGGCCCAAACTCGCCGCAGGCAAGTACACGGCATACAATTACTCCAATATGGGGTGATCACCGTACGGGCCCTATCTTCAACAAGCCCGTAAAATCTTCCCAACACATTTGTTTGGTGTCGCAAGGCTTCAATCGTTTGAGTATATAAGAGTGGAGGAGATGAAGGTGCTTACGAGAAATTTGTTCGAGGTGAAGGGCCAACCGATAAATGTGAAAGACCATCTTTCAGATTTTACTCTCAATGTGATTAGTCGCATGGTATTGGGGAAGAAGTACACAGACATGTCCGAGAGCTCCAATATTGTGTCGCCTCGGGAGTTCAAGAAGATGGTAGCCGAGTGGTTCGTGCTCAACGGGGTTGTAAATATAGGTGATTTCGCACCTTGGCTGGATTTTCTCGACTTGCAGGTAATAATTTAGGCGGCGCAACGTGACTTGATTGGTTCACGAAATGAAATTTGATAATTCCGTGTTATTAATTTTATATGGAGAATTAATCGATATAGTTTCTTTTTTGAAGATTTTTTTATGTCAAGTGTTGGCGTAGGAATTGACTTATACACTTATTATTGGATTATTGGCGTGTGCAAAAATTTAATTTAAACACACATATCATTCACCTAAAGGTGAATGTACATGTTTATTTATTTTTTTACTAATATAAATTCCTCCTCTCTTATTGGTCTCTTGTAGGGTTACATAAAAAGAATGAAGGCCCTAAGCAAAAAGTTTGATAGGTTCTTGGAGCATGTGTTGGATGAACATGAGGCTAAGAGAGTCGGAGTCAAGGATCGTGAGGCCATGGATATGGTGGATGTACTATTGCAACATGTGAACGATCCTAATCTTAAGGTGCAGATTGAAAGACATGGGGTCAAGGCCTTGATCCCGGTACAATATTATTAAGTTTTTATCCCTAACTCCTAATCAAATTGTTACTTTGTCTACCCTAAATAAATGATGAAATCACTCTCGCACTTAGATAGATTTTATTTTTATATTTTATTCACTTACGACAAGTACGCTTTGAATATTTTTTAATCCGAAACATCTGAGATTTTTGCATCATCTTAATATTGACATGTAAATTAACACATAGTATTTTTATAATTCTTCAAAACGTAAATAATATTTGAAATTTTTACGAGAAGCCGAACATTTTTTACTTTTACTTAATCCTAAACGAATTTGAAGAAAAGAGTAATGATGATCATGCCCATAAATAGGTCTCTGCATATGTGTTTACGTTGGTTTCCCAATTTTCTTGTTTAAGTATATGTTGTTAGGTAAAATCTTGATGACATGAGAAAAATGATATGGTGAAATTTCTTGCAATTTATTCAAAAAGTAAAGTATGATGAATCCTTATTTCATCCATCACGCCACACCCGTTGCATTGCTTCAAGTCTAGTCCAAAAGAATTAATCAAGTTTCATCGCGTGAAAAAACAAAATTTCCTATGATTCGACATTCCTGAACATTTTTATGACAATATCCGTACTTTTGCATATCAAACAGGACTTGATAGTTGGTGGAACAGATACCTCGGCAATGTCTGTGGAGTGGTCAATGTCTGAACTCCTAAAGAACCCTAGGATATACAACGAGGCAACACGAGAGCTCAATGGCATAATCGGAAGGGAGAGATGGGTTCAAGAAGCGGACCTCGTGAACCTACCTTATATAAATGCCATTGTTAGAGAAATGATGAGATTGCACCCACCAGGGTCATTTCTTCCCCCTCGCTCCGCAAGCTGAGACTGCAAGGTCGCTGGATACGATATACCTAAGGGCACAATAGCCATTACTAGTACATGGAGCATTATGAGAGATCCCGAACATTGGGACAATCCGGAAAAGTTCAGCCCCGAGAGGTTCATTGGGAAAGCGATCGACGTGAAGTGACAAGGCTTCGAGCTCTTGCCATTCAGGTCCGGTAGGAGAATGTGTCCGGGTTATAATTACGGGCTCAGAGTGATTCCTATAAGTCTAGCCAATCTCACACATGGGTTCACATGGAAATTGCCCGAGGAAACGACAAGGGAGGTCCTAAACATGGAAGAGATTCCTGGGATATCCACACCGAGGAAAATCCCGCTGGTCGCTCTTGCTGAGCCAAGGCTGCCACTTCATCTTTTATCGAATCTGTGCAGTATCTCAAGTTTCGTCAATCATGGGCTTTCTTTTTGCCTTTTGTGCTTTTAATGTTATTGTGGGCATAAAATTGAAAAAATGTCTTCGAGCACTCTCGTGCTCCTTCTAAATCTTGAAAAAAGACACCTTGTATGTGTCTGAACAAATAATGTATTATTTTAAAGATTTCAATATTCTCAATCATAAGTGTGGATTGCACGTGGTACGAATTAATAGAGGCGTGAGCGAGCTCAACTCTTTTCAGAGCATTCACTTTTGAGGAGCTTCATGAACTTGTATTCGAAGATTTGTTTGACATATCAGGTCTAAATCTAACTGGTTCGTGTCACCTTTTCGCTGACTTCATTGGTATGCTAATGGGAGAAAATATAAGGTAGTCCCAACTCCTTCACGTTGGAGTAGTCTCGCTCCAATCAGCAATTGACACGCGGCGCCATGTGGCGCGGGTGGGTCCCACCGACGAAGCCTCTCTCCCCTCCTTCCTTTCTCTCCACTTTCCATCTTTCCCAACTCGAAACTTCTTGTCACAGTAAAACACTTATATCGGATCGGCGAAAAAGGAAGGAAAAGAAGATGGAAATCAAGAGCATAATTGTTGGAAGATAGAAAGGAATCCCACCATGGCTGCAACCGGTCCTGGCCGCCCCGCCAAGATGCGACCGGTTGTCGGTGCCTGCCCGATTTCATATTATCTCTCCTTCGTATACGTGCGAATCATCACAGCCTCTTTTATTTGTTACGTATTGTCGTTCTTTTCCACAGTAATTGGTGGAAGAAGAGTATATTGGTTATGAACTTCTGGAAAGTTTCACATCAAGATGATGATGACGAAGACAACGAGGAAAATAAAAGCGAAGCAGATGCATTTCGACTGATCTTTTTCCTTTCTCGGCCTCAGCTTTCTTCCACTTCTTCTTTCCTTTTTTCTTTTCTTTCTTTTGCTTTTGTTTGGTGGTTGAGGAGAACATGTACATAGATATTTAGACATAGATATATGTACAGTTTAACATTACAGCGAGAAGCCGACAACCACGACGCAAGCGACCGTGTAGGGGTGGCGAAATCATCGGCTCCGCCGTTGACCAAAGAGGGGGGTCACCACCGCTGACGGCGAGTCACCCCGCCTCTTCGGGGGTAAAAGCCCTCGGGGTGAGCATGCGGGTTACCCATGAACTGTGTGGAGACAGAGACTTGGGATGAAGCTTGAGGATTTGTTGGGGAAGATAAGCCGTGAAGAGCGAGAGAAAGAGTGAGAGAGTCTCCATCCGTGGGACCCACCCACGACACGTGGCACCATGTGTCGATCCCTGAATGGCGCGGGGCTACGCTGATGTGGAGGAGTGGCACCATTCTCTACTAATGGAGGTCGACACCGGGCCTTTGGTGCACGGAATTGAGTCTCGGAAATCCAAGGCAAGTGGTCCTCCCATAGAACAAACGCAAAATAGTAACTAGAAGTAAAGGAATTAACAAAATCGACATAATATAAACTTAGGGAGAAGGCGGACATATATATATATATATATATATATATATATATAATTTACATGAAAATTTAAAGGGATAAGTATATCGAAGGTCCTGAAACTTGTCATGAAAGTGCAATTGAACCATAAAATTTGCAAAAGGTGGAATTAAACTTTAAAACTTATAAAATTGATACAATCAAGTCATTTTGTTAACTCCATCTAACTTAATTGATGGGAAGGCTTATGTGGCTTTTTTATTTATTTATTTTCTCTATCATGCGTGGTAGTGATTAGGTTAAAATAACGTTGGTTAGCCAAATATGATTTTTAATACAAATTTTATTTGAATTAAATAAAAATAAACTCAACGATGACATGGCTAAATTCTTGTGCCAACCACATCCTTATTCCCTTATTACATTAATAAATTGTTTTGGTTAGCACTCGATCAGCTCTAGTGCACTGCTCGAGCTTGACTCCATTAAAGCCGGGCTTTGCTTGCGACTTCAAGGTCAAACTCATATCTTGGTGTTGAGCTCCACTACACATTAAGCTCGACCTTGGGTTTGCAATCGAGCTCCACCACGATGTTAAGCTCGAAGAGTGCAGACAGGCTTGGAGAAGAGAAGTCGAAGAGGCAGGCAACGGTATGGTGGATATTGTGTTTTAAGTTTGAACAATAGAAGAAAGAAGAAGGAAAAGAAGAAGAATAGTAGAAGAAGATGATGATAGCGATGAACAATATGCGTAAATTGCTATTTTCTCTTATTCTTTATTTATTTTTTCTTTTTTTTAAATTTTCATTTTCTTTATTTGATGTGGCAATTGGTAGGTGCCACACCAGCCGCACCTACCTTAAGAAAGTCTCAAATAATACATTTTCCGCTAGTAAATTTGGACGGAATTAAAAAAAGTAGTTAATGATATTAATTTGATAAATTTTAGAACTTAATTATATTTTTCGAAAATTTTAGGATTCAATTATATTGTCTCAATAAATTTTATGAATTTCAGTGCACTTATCTCATTATTCTCAACAATATTGTTCTGTGATGACATCAAAACAAGATGCGTCCTTGAATAACATTTTTTTTTTGGTGATTTTCCTTTTCTAATGTGGAGAATCCGGTCAATACTCGCGGAACCAGAAACAAAAAACAGCCCTCAACATTCGGGCATCGTCACTAATCCCTGTCGCTATCACCGCGGCGACCATCAAAGCTGTCTCCTATGAATCTATATAAAAAAAGGGGGCCCCGTCCAATCACCAGTTTCCCCCAAAAAAATTGACAAAATCTACGAAAGCGAAGATTCCTCCGACCGACAGGGTCAACTCCGTCTTTTCATTGGGCTCCTCCAATTACTGTTTTGTTCGTAATTTTTTTTTTGATTATAACACAAATGATCAAAATATAGTCCCTGAAGTTTTAATTTATTCAATATGATTCTTAAACTTTCGTATAATATATAATGTCATCCCTGAATTTTTAATTTATTTAATACAATTTTAAAATTTTTTGTACATGTTCAAGTTAGTTCGTAAACTACTAATATTATCCTCAAGTTAATTCAAATTCAGAGATTAAATTGAACATGTATCAAAACTCAAGAATTATATTGGACAAATTGAAAATTTAGGGACGAAGTTACACATCGGGCTAAAGTTTATGGATCATATTAAAAAAAAATTACAAGTTTATGAATCAGATTATATATTGGGCCAAACTTCAGGAGCATTTGTGCCATTTACCGCAATTTTCTCTCTAGGAAACTAAAACTATAAATAAACCCCAAAATCCGAGGCCTCCCCACAACACAAACCCTACTCTCTATCTGCTCTGTTCTCTCTGCTCTCTCTCTCTCTCTCTGCAGCGCGCAATTTGCCATAAACCCTAGTCGTCCAGGCAAAACCAGCACGAATTCGAAGTTGTCACTCAATTGATCTGAATTTTCAATTAGGTAAAAGCACTCGATCCGTCTCCCACACCTTCGTCTTCTCGCGCCCCGTCGAGCGCCGGAAGTTCAAATTTTTCCTGGGATTTCTCAGCTCGTTAGCTCGAAGTAAAAGAGGACATCGAAAGGGGAAAAAAAAAAGCCCTTTCTTTTTCCTCACCCGTCTCTGGTTATGAAGTTGTGAGGGGTTTCCATTTTTGGGAATGGACGATCTCGAGAGGGCAATCATCGTCAGTTTCGACGAGTCGGGCGGCGTCGATTCGGTGCTGAAATCGCAGGCGGTTGGTTTCTGCCTGCAAATCAAGGAGGCCCCGACCATATGCAGGCTGTGCGTGGAGAAGTTGCGGTTTTGCCAGATTGTTCAAGTTCAGTTCTGGTGTCTCCAGACTCTGCACGAGGCTATCCGCGTTAAGTACGCTTCGATAAGCTCGGGAGAGAAGGAATTCATTAGGAACTCAGTGTTTTCCATCGCTTGTTATGATGAGGAGAGCGGCCGCGTATTGGCGGGTCCTGCGTTTATTAAGAATAAGCTTGCCCAAGTGATTGTCACTTTGATTTACTTTGAGTACCCCTTAATTTGGTCCTCTGTGTTCGTCGACTTCTTGGCCCACCTGAGCAAAGGGGGAGTTGTGATCGACATGTTCTGTCGCGTTTTGAATGCTCTGGACGACGAATTGATTAGTTTGGATTACCCGCGCAGTAACGAAGAAGTGGCCGTTGCTGCGCAGGTTAAGGATGCGATGAGGCAGCAGTGTGTGCCTCAGATCGTCAGAGCTTGTTATGACATTGTGTCCACGTATAGAAATTCTGATAGCGAAATATGTGCCACTGTTTTAGATACTCTGAGAAGGTACATTTCCTGGATTGATATCGGCTTGATTGCTAATGATGTTTTCCTTCCCTTTTTGTTCGAGTTGATGTTGTTTGATGGGATATCAGAGCAATTCCGTGGGGCTGCGGCGGGATGTGTGTTGGCCGTTGTTTCTAAACGGATGGATCCACAATCAAAATTGTCTCTGTTGAAGAATGTTCAGATAAGTCGTGTTTTTGGTTTGGTATCTGATGATAGTGACTCTGAGTTGGCATCGAGAGTTGCTTCCCTGCTTACGGGATATGCTGTGGAAGTTTTGGAGTGCTCTAAAAGGTTGACCGGGGAAACAAAGCAAACTTCATTTGAGCTTTTGGATGATGTATTGCCCTCTGTTTTTTACGTAATGCAGAACTGCGAGGTTGACACAGCATTCAGCATCGTGCAATTCTTTTCGGGTTATGTTTCTGCTATGAAGAGCCTTTCTCTATTGACGGAAAAACGACTTTATCATGTGAGTCAAATTTTGGAAGTGATCCGTTCTCAGATCCGTTATGATCCTATGTACCAGGATAATCTTGACACATTGGACAAGATTGGGAGAGAGGAAGAAGGTAGGATGATGGAATACAGGAAAGACTTCTTTGTACTACTTCGAAACATTGGAAGAGTAGCACCTGATATTACCCAGCAATTTATTAGAAACTCATTGGATGCTGCTGTCACCTCTTCCGGTGGGAATATTGAAGAAGTGGAAGCTGCTCTTTCCCTTCTCTATGCTCTTGGAGAGTCATTAAGTGATGAAACGATTAAAAGTGGGAGAGGACTTTTGAGTGACTTGGTGCCTATGCTTTTGGCAAGTAGATTCGCATGCCATTCGAATAGGGTAGTTGCACTTGTTTATTTGGATACTATTACGAGATATGCAAAGCTTGTCCAGGAATATACCCAGTATATACCCATGTTACTGGCTGCTTTTCTCGATGAAAGAGGTATACATCACCCAAACATCAATGTGAGTCGAAGGGCGAGTTATCTCTTTATGAGAGTCGTGAAGTCGTTGAAATCGAATCTTGTGCCCTTCATAGAGACTATACTGCAGGTAGTGGAATCAACCTCCCTTTTCTCCTTTGGAATTATTCTCATTTTATTATTGCCACACGTAGTTGGCAATTCCCCATTTCTCTGTTCTTTATTTGAGGTTTCTGTTTGTTGACAGAGATTGCAAGGTACGGTAGCTCAATTTACAAATGTTGATTATTCCTCAAAAGCACTTTCTGGTGCTGAAGATGGCAGTCACATTTTTGAGGTAGTTGTTCTTTCTCGACATTTTCTATTACGTGAAGATATGCACAGATGCTCTTTAGATGTGCTTGACTCGGGGGAAATATACCCACCACTTTTCGTGTTCTTATTTCGACAAGAAATTTCACAGGCAATCGGTATATTGATTGGGATGGAAGATGTGCCTCTGGAAAGACAATCTGGTTATCTCTCTTCACTGCTGATTCCTCTTTGTCATCAGGTTATTTTCATAAGCTCTATTGAGGAGCTCCCTCCCATTCTTCTCAGCTGTAGTTCTCCTTATTTATTCGTTTGTAATCGGCCTTTGAACATGTTATGTGATGATCCAGGTTGAGGATTTGCTATTGAATTCCAAAATACTGACTATGGAAGAGGCACCTGGGAAAATTGCCACTATTCAGCAAGTTATTATGGCTATAAATGCCCTTAGTAAGGTCTTTATTTCTTTTTCGACCTCCTGATTTCAACTATCAAATCAATTCTCCCGCTTTGCAAAACCTCAGGGTATTTTTTATATTCTCATCTTGATTAAAAAATCTGCTAGTTTGTTTGGACAGCCTGGATTGAAAATGTCAATATTCTTTCATCATTTCTACTTCCCTCCTATATCCCAAACTTATTTTCAGTGAATTTGAGCAAGCATTTAAGCTTTATAGCTTCTCTCTTCGGTGATATTGGGATTTTCCTTAATTTGGAGTGGTCAATTTCAGGGCTTTAGCGAGCGCCTTGTGACTGCTAGTCGGCCCGGAATCGGTCTCATGTTCAAAAGGGTAGGTTGTATTGTATATCTTCTCTTCTGCATTGTGTGTCCATTGCTGTATCCCATACATGATGCCAAAATATTTTTATGTTAATGGTTAGAGGTGTTTCAGGACTTTAGGATAGGTCCCACTTTTCTATTCTTGTTTTTATATGTATATTGTTGGACGGAAGCGGGACTGAACATTGTACTTCCCAATCTTTATATTGCAGTGGGCTATTTATCTGCGTGTAAATTTTTCTGTTCTGTTCCTTCTTATAGAAGATTATGGTTTAATAAAAGACCTCCACATGGCTGAATATGATAGTCACTAAGTCCGATGTACTTTAGGCTGCATCCCAACCCATATATTGATGGCCTGTCTTTGGCTGGAAACTCACATATTGATGACGTGCTGAACACAGACATTTATGTGACCTTTTCTTTTGGGTATCAGATATATATTTCCACTTGAAATGCATTAGCACAGACAGGATCATGTATATTTGATATAAACAATATAACTTGTTTTGCTCCATGTCAATCCAGACGTTGGATGTTCTCCTCCAAATTCTTGTCGTATATCCAAAGATAGAGCCTTTGCGGTCTAAGGTAAGAATGAAAAGTACAGGTGAAATATGCTTTTTTCATCAGGTGAAACAAACCTGATGCAATTGTTCGTTCTTACTCAGGTTATGTCATTCATTCACCGCATGGTGGATACCCTTGGAGCATCCGTTTTCCCTTATCTTCCGAAGGCATTGGAACAGTTGCTTGCTGAAATTGAGGTACCAAATATTTTCTATGGGCTGGTCTTTTTTGTTTGCTTTTATTTGAATGGAGAACATCATTGCGGTTTGTGGAATTTCTTCATAATTAAAACCTGGAGTGAGCTTGCATAGGGTGGCCATTGAGCTAGGTGATATAATTATAACTGCAAATTGGTAAGTTACAGATTCATTGGGTCTCCACAAAATAGTTAACTTAATGCATTTGCCTAATGACTAAGAGCTCCCCCGGGTTGAGCTGTCATGGGAAATTTTACTGAAATTAGATTTATTCACGAGAGAACTGACTCTGGTCGAGCACTTTGTATGACTGGTTTAGTTCCTGCTGGATTCTTTGAAGTATCATTTTCAGGATACATTTCTTTTATCTGTTTTATTAGCTGTTCTCTTTAAAGGGGTCCGTTACAGTAGCTTCATCAAGTGGGTGGCCCAAACCTTTTGATGGATAAATGGAAACATCTCTCATGCTTTTCTACAGATTGTGGAGACATGAGTTACTTCATTGTTGGCGTACACGGAGATTTGTTTGAATTAGATTGGGTTCATGTGTGATATGAGAATCCCTTGCTTCTCCATGGGGATTATTCTTTCATGTGTCTTAGTGCCTCAAACATGGCACAGGCTTGTGAAATCAGCTTGGAACCATCTCCATTATGTTTGCTTTGTGTTTTGTTGGTTTGTTTGTTTCCCAGAAGAACCTTCTTTGTCTGGGGTCTGAAGGTCAGCTCGAGGTGATCTAAGCATGATCTATTGATTTGACTGCCTTAAAGCTATGCTATATTTGTAACGGGGTTTGCATGGTTCTCTTAACAAGGAGCCCAAGAACCCTAAATCTGCACTTTCAAAACAAAGTTTGGAAAATTGCTGGTTTTTCCTTTGTTTTTTCAGGTGAACCTGAAGTTATATGAACTGAATTGGATTGGGTAACCAGTAATTGGGTTGCATTTGGCCTCCTGGAAGTTGGAACAATTATTCAGATATCCACTGTTTTTCTCATGTAAAGTTTGGCGACTATAGTAGCATGAAAAAATGGAAATCTTAATATCCAGTTCTATCTGGTGTTTGGCTTATATCATATGTGTGCTTGATTACTCTTTTTTCACTGAAAATGACAACCTCACTAACTTTGCAGAAAAATTACCATGTGTGTAAATAGTTTCTTCTATAGGAGATCATGTAATTGGTCCATAACCAGGGATCTGATCACTTTTTGGTGGTTGGTTAATGACGGTACCCCCACAGAAATCCGGGGGCTGTCAGAAACGGAATAATTTGTTTCAGGTTGCCACCAAGCTTGGCGACCTGACCACTTTTTGTCAAAGAAAAGACTAGTGGCCGCATATAAGCAATTTGAGAATAGGTGCAGTCACTGACTGGCCTGAGGCATAACCTTTAGCTCCAGGCTGGTGGAGGGAAAGAGAGAGGATTATCTATGCATACAGTACGATAGTACTACACATAAATAGAAGATCTCGCATCATTAAGTGTGCTGTTTATATGGCAATTGTGATTGGACAATGCGCGTGATTATACTGTCACTATGGAACAGTTAAGCTCCCCAAGTTTTCAGTTTGAATTGGTTTGTGGACCCTTTTTTTACAGTTAACATTCATAACATTTTTCCTCCGTATAGATTTCTCCTATCAGACTTTTTGTCCACTCTGGGCTATATATTTTATTAGGCTTATATATGGGCTACATCCACCCTTTTAGTATGTCCAGCATTCACCAGACACTGGATAGGATTTTAGAGATGATATATCTGATTCGCGAGGGACTGTCTATATAACATAACAGATAGAAAAGAAGGGACTTTGTTCTTAATTTTGCCAGCCTTGTGGCCAAGTGAGCCTGCTTACAATAAGTAGTTTCCACTTGCTTATGCATTCCTAGTGAACATGGTTCATCTATTCAAGTTTGGGAGTTAGTCATTTCTTTGTCATTCTCAGATGGTTGATTTTAGTCTGATTTATCTTGCAGCCTAAGGAGATGGCTGGTTTTCTTTTGTTACTTAATCAAATAATTTGCAAGTTCAACAACCTGGCGCATGATGTACTTGAGGAGTTGTTTCCTGCCATTGCTGGGAGGATATTCAGCATCATCCCAAGGGAAGCAATTACATCAGGCCCCGGCGCCAACACTGAGGTAGGGAGACACATCACCTTCTGAGATTTTATGGATGTTATGCTCAGTGACATGGAACAGTCACAATCGCTATACAATTTATTTGGACTTCAAACCTGACAGTTTTAGCAGGTATACTTCTGTAGTGATTAATTTCTTCATGTTCTGCACCCCCTTAAGTTTGCAATGGTAGAATCTATTATTTTGGGGGGCAGGGCAAAAATTGCAGTTAGTTCAGCAATTGTAAGTGTATTGCCTTTGGAAACTTCTGCATTTTGCATGGCGAGGGAAAGGTCTTTGAAATGTGGAATGATCCTCTTTGTTGAGTAATGTCCTAAGTAAATTCAGCGCAATGCCATGGTAAAAGGAAAAAGGTTATAAAAAAGAGAATATTAAGAGGATTTCCTTTTTGGGACAAATTAGTTGTTCCATAAGGGACATCCCTTTGAAAGATTGGATACTAGTTGAAATTGTTCTGCACTGACATCTCTCTCTCTCTCTCTCTCTCTCTCTCTCTCTCTCAGGAAATCAGGGAAATTCAAGAGCTTCAGCAGACTTTGTATACCTTTCTCTATGATATTGCTACACATGATCTCTCTTCGGTTTTCCTTTCACCCAAAAGTCGCCATTACTTGGATCAACTGATGCAGTTGCTACTCGACACAGCTTGTAATCATAAGGACATTCTTGTGAGAAAGGTATGTCACGTAATCTTATATCCAACTTAAGCTCTCGTATCCACAGAAAATGTGGAGTGGAGACATTGAACTTCAAAATTCTGATCTATGGTTCAGTAAATAGAACCACAGCCAATGGGGCCATGACTCAATTCAAGTGCTTTTTGCTTGTGGTTGTAGGCATGTGTGCAGATCTTCATCAGACTTATTAAAGATTGGTGCAGCTGGCCTCATGAGGAAAAGGTTCTTACACCATTTCTGCCAGTTTTATGCTTGCCATATCATCTTTGGCGAGTGTGCACATTGATCTAATGCATGTTTTCTTTTTCAGGTTCCTGGTTTTCAAAAGTTCATGATTGAGGGTTTTGCGACCAACTGTTGCTTGTACAGCGTACTTGACAGATCTTTCGAGTTCCGAGATGCAAATACTGTAAGCTAATGATATTGTTGTTTCTTTTTGATGTTTTGCCATTTCTTTCTAGGGAAAATTCATGGCGATCACTGAGTTCATATGCAAATGTCGAGCTACTCTATTTATTTTCCTGGAGCAATAATAGTCACATAAAGGGGTTGAATTACAAATGGATATATTAGGTCTTACCTGTTGTGACCACTTGCCTTTAATAATTTTATGGTCACTAAAAATGGGATCATTGATAAAGCTTTTAAGACATGCCCTTTTAGTTACTTTTACGCTAGCAACTTTTGATAGGTTGTTTATTTGGCAGCTCATTTTGTTTGGAGAAATTGTATTGGCTCAGAAAATCATGTATGAGAAGTTTGGAGATGATTTCCTCAATTTTCTATCAAAAGGTTTTATGACTACACACTGCCCTCAACATTTGGTGGAACAGTATTGTCAAAAGTTGCAGGTGAGGAATCTTATTCAGTATTATTAACAGATCGTACTGGAAATTATATAAGTCTTCCACTTTAATGTCTGTATCTTTTTGTGAATGTGAAGCTGTTTCCATTACCTCCATGTTCTATTTCCTTATTCAAATTTGTGACCGTTTTGTGGCCATCTAAGATTTGTTGTGCCAAAAGTTGCGATGGTTTGCAGTTCATTTTAACTTCACCTCAAAACTTATGCATTATGATGATAGTGTTTTTTTTTCCCAAGAAGAAAATAGGCAGGATTATCAGCATTCCAATATAAATACTCAGACATAAAGGTGGTGTATTGCAGACTATCCGTGGTGGAAGAACCAAAAGCACTCATTGTGCTTATTATTGATTAAGAAAAACAAACTTTCTTGATGCATTAGATGTCTCTACTTTAATTCTAGTGCATGAGAAGAAGAGAGAACATCGAGGGAGGTAATTTGGTTTCCCATGTTATTGGGGCTATGTTATTGATAGGTTGAATTGAAGCATCTCTTGCACAATGAGGATTCGTTAATTGCTATCCCTTAGGCACAATGGACAAGGTCAATTAGCTGAGCTATTTCCCTGTTTAACAGAGACTACAAAATGTAGGCCATGGTTGAGGAAGCCCTGGTAGCTCATGTGTAGTCAAATTTCCTTTTCGATACTCCATGACTAAAGTCATGCCTTTACAGGATGCACTCTGTGTTAGCAAGGATGATTTTGCCACATTTTGTATTTGAACAGCCAAAGCTATCACTGGTCAATGTTCACTTTTAGAGTCTCGTTTTAAATGAAATTCTTTGAGGACAGAGCTTGACTTTTTATGGCGGTACCTAGGAAAGTGGGCATGTGCTGTCACTTGGTAGTGACACGATTGAATGATCTGTGACTTGTCCACTAGTGGGGTCCCACAGATTTTGTAGTTCCTATGGGATGGGGAGGATTGGGTCAGTCCATGGATTTTCTTCCCTTTTACCATATTTCACTCAAAAGGGTTGAAGGGAAATAGTGCATCAAGCTGTTCGCAAGGGCCTACTTAATCCTCTTCCTCAGGGATCCCAGATGCGGGAACCCTAAGAGAGACGCATCAATTAATTGCGTCAGTCGTGCCAGTCGTGATTAAGCTGGCATTTCGCTACCCGGTGATATTACATGTTATTCAATGCCTCACGTGTAATTTGATTATTGTGTCACTAACTTCATTTTATGCATAAAGATAGAGGGTTTCGGGTTTTCCCTTGATGATATGCATGTATAGATGGCTTTTAGTAGAGGCCACTGCTTACTGATTGGAATTTCCTGATATAGTCTGCTTTCTGCTCACCAACTATTTTGTCCCTTTTTTCAGGGCGGTGACATAAAGTCTTTGAAATCATCCTACCGCTCCCTCATCGAGAACTTAAGACATCAACAGAATGGAAGTCTTGTTTTCAGATAGCATTACCATGGCTAGAGATATCGGTGGCTCCTCAATCATTATTTCCATACGCTGCCCTTTGATGTGGCAATACAATTTTGCCTGAGGTTGGAACTGAACGTGGCTGTTCATGAACCTTGTCCGGTTTTCTCTAACTGGAGATGGTGCATATTGCGGCTTCTCTACTTTGTATATGGCTTTTGCTGTGACAACTTCATGACAATGAGGTATACACTCAGGGTTTGCATCAAATTGGTAGTTTCCCATAAACTGAAGAATGAGGAGAGACTAATATGGTCGTTTCACTCTATTTTGAACAGTTTGTACATATACGGGAGCACTACCTGAAGGGTGTATTTATCAATGTTGAGCTGTGAGATGAAGATCAATTTCTTTGGCAATTCTTTCTATTAGTGATCAAAATTCAAGTTTCTTGTATCAAATTCATTCCGACTTAATGAAAGAAAGAGAGTGAGCATCTTTTGGTTCTTTGTCGAAATCATTGTAGGCTACCAGCAGTGATAAGATCTTGTTCCCCAGCTTATTGCTCTTTGGCAATTCGCCACACATAGTGAATCTACTTTGATTTGTTGAAAAGATGGGCTTGAATACGATAAGATAGTGCTTTCCTTGATCAGGACTTTGCTATTAGATTATTGGTTTTAGGTGTGCAATCTAAGAACATTCTGGTTTTTGTACTCATTTGAGAGTCAGGGTAGCTATGGAGAAGCTGATCGCTTTAAAGAGGAGAGGACGGATAATGCTTAGGCTGGACTGTCAGGCTTGCTTAATTAAGGTTGAAAAAAACTAGAATTTTATGCTGTCATCCATAAAAACTGAGATGATATAGAACTATATTACACTTCATTTGTTGAACATACATTTCCTATAGTTCGAGACAACGTGTTAAGCATCTCACTTGTTAGCATCTACAATGGTCTCTAAAGTAATCAATCTAAATATTGAACATGATAATCTAATGGCACTATGATAAACATCAATAGAGTTCAGTAACAGAACAATGTATCTACAATGTAATAGCATACATAATGCATATAATTTTCATCTTCTTGTGGCCCCAAAGAAGGAAACCGACTGAAATAGTCATTAGGGGATTCTCTAAATTTGCATCTTCGTCCTACCAACGCATGTAATATTTCTTTGGATTAGAAACGGGTATCAGAAATGGAAAAAAAAAAGCTTTTAGAACATTATCAAATGCTTTCTCAATCGCAGCTGCGAGAATTTTCTCTTTGGTTCGAGGACTTTCAGAGGTGTGAACGCGGTCCATTTATTTGATGGGTTGGAAAAGTGGGGATGCTATTCTTGCTAATCCATCCGATGCATATCTCAGAAGGAACCGCTTGATGTAAACAATTGGGTCAATTGCTATGTCCTATTGTGTCCTAATTTGTGGCATTAGGCTATGCCAGCTATGTTCCTCACCAGGATACAGTGATACACCCCTCTAGTCGGATAGACATCAGCAGATCTGACGAAACTGTTTATGGAAATTGTGTTTCATGTCGTGTGAATTTGACTAATTGTTAGCCGAAAAGTGTACCATAACTTCTAAAACCTTGCACGAAATACAATTAAATCATAAACCTTTTAATTGGTTGGATTAGGTATTAAACATTTTCCAAAAAAATGCAATCAAGTCATTTCAATGAACACTCTCTACAATTGCCCGTGTGGCTTTTTAAATATTGCACATTTCAACGAAATTTTTTTTGATTTAATCACACTTTCCGATAATATTTACTGGAACCAATTGAAAGGATTAATGCTCACTTGCATTCCCATTAGGTTTAGTTCTTGCAGTGCTATTTTCACCTTTATATGATGTACTACGCTAATTGCCATATTGTAGCTTCTAAGGTTGCGTGTGCTGTCCTGGGAAACTTCTCAGAAATTAAGTTGACCCGAAGTCTCTTTTGTGGCGTGAAGCTCCGGGCGCCTATGTTTTGTCACATGAGGGATGTGAATCTGCTAATCCAGCTATTACTGTTTAGACAGATATGGTGGACTAAATTGCAGAGAAACTTGGTGATAGTTTAGAGTAATCTAAAAGTATGATAAGTTCTAGGAAATTTACCAATTTTTACAGGACTTTCTGCCCTTATAGCCCGTCAAGAGCAAATGTTGATCTTTTGGAGGCAAGATAGGCTTGACTTGAGGCCAAGTTCATTCAGAAAATTGGAAGATGGGCTTGACTTGACGCCAAGTTCATTCAGAAAATGGAAATCGAGAGTTCAAACACTGTCCACCGGCACGTTTCTGTTGACCACCTAGTGCTGGGCAACTTGGCTAAGTTCTACAAAACCTAGAGCCAAGTTCAGACTTCCCCGGTTGAACTCGAGTCAATTGATCCTGTCCTTTCCCCGCGACATCTTCCCAGAAACTTCGCAGTGCCAACGTTGATAAGGGGGGCTTCATCATTAAGGAACCTTGAGAATACTCTACGGATAACAGGACGATAACATAAATGATTTATGAACTTTGGCTTAATATGCAATGCAATCTTTAAATTTTTAATTTGTTCAATGCGATTCCTGAACTTTAGCCCAATGTGGTCTCTGATATATTATTTTATTCAAAATGATCTCTGAACTTTTGATACATGTTCAAATTAGTCCTTGAATTATATAAAAATATTCAATATTGTTCTTCCATTAATTTAAGTTCAGGGACAAAATTGAATATTTTCATATAATTCAAGGATTAGTTTGAATATGTACCCAAAATTCAGGGACCACTGAACAAATTAAAAATTCATGGATCACGTTAAATAAATGAAAAGTTCATTGACCATTTATGTCATTTTTCCAAAGATAAAAAAAAAAAGGAAGAGATAGATTGTCTTCATGCCCAGGCACTTCATATCAACTTGCTTCTAGAATTTATAAGCGAACGTGCTCAAAAATATTGCTCCGCCGTGTTCTGCAGCTACTACGCCAATTTATATTCAGTACAAGTTGGTCAAGGCCTAAGCATTCGATACCATAACTTTCTTTGGGTTACATGATACAAGAACTTCTATCGTTGCAGTGAAGATTCATTCATGCAAAGAATGAATTCCTCACAATTAAATGCACTTTCTGGTTAGCAAATGAAAGTGTATGTGAGAAATGATCCTCCATAAAGATCAATCAAGGTTATTTCTATTAGAGAAAATTAGTCGTCTTTTCATGTAGGGCTGACGTAATATTCTGAATCAGCTTTTGCACGTCAAGATTAAGTCTACCTTATGCATAATTCAAAGTTAATTGGCACGGACTGTCTTATCCAAATCATTGAAAAAGGACGGCACGTGAACTTACCAAGAAATATCAGCTGAAAAAATCATTTAAGCTAAATAAAATGAAGCACACAGAAATCTAACTTTTTGCTTCTAGAGAGCAAGGAAATGAAAGGACGGACGTACCTTGATTCTCCATCTGTACGTGTATTCCATGTCTCGGGATTTCCACTGCTGATTTTTCAAAGTCAAAGAGGGGCAATTGTTCCCTTGCTAAATGAAGAGCATGCGCGAATGGATTAACATTACATGAAAACCACACGATTATCACTTTTATTGTTCACATCTGATGGAGATTTCCATGTTGAGATTGTAGACTTTTTTTAGGCAGCAAGGAAAAGAATGTGTGGTTTCGAAATGATTAGGTCATGGGCTCCCTCTCCAAGTCATGGAATATCAGACAGATCAAGTACACAATCTTAGAAGGAAAATTCAAAAATTCTCATTAAGTGAGATCGGTCTAATTCCACTAGATTTGGCTAATGATGTAGGGAAAAAAAAGATCAGATTGATTTAGTTTACGTTTAAAGGGGAAAAATGAATGTCGCTTGATTTTCTATGTGTATTTGAACCTGTCTAATGTCTATGCCAATATGAAAACCCTTCACCTAACTTTTGGTTTCCGTCACTGAAAGATTAGGCTGAAAGAGACAGAACAAGAGACAAGACTTTTAATTAGATCAGACAATGTTAAGTATAATTCAATTTGTTCTGTACAGAAATAATTACAGACCTTTCTGAAAATTTCTGTTGTTAATCTCTCTCTCTCGTCACACACATCAACTGACCATTGAAGAAGGGCTTGGAGTTTTTCTTTTTTCTTTAAGGTCCTTGTTGTTGACTTTGGAACAATTCATTGTGGGAAGAGCAAATGAATGTTTGCTGATAAAAGAAACTAAAGTGGTTGGTTAGGATTACGTCTAGGACTATGTTTGATTAGTCTGCAAATTAGCTCCGGACCCCACTTTTTGTTTTCAACTTTTCTTAATTGAGTATCCAACATCTTCTCTTGACTGTGTGAAATCTCTATATATAAACCTCATCACTTGAACCCTACTTTCCTCAGAAAAACTATGGCTCTCAAGAGGCTTCTGTGGGACTGTGCTGTCCCTGGTTGTTTCAAGGCTCAAACCACATCCACTCAGTACAAAAGCCATATCTCCAAGCAAGCCTCTTTTCAGAGATTGTCACTCTCCGATGTTAGCAATCATGGTTCGCAAATCTCAATGAATGATCTATCCAGTTCACTGGTGGGGTCCAACCTTCATATCTTCACGCTCGTCGAGCTGAAGACGGTAACTCACAACTTCTCGAGGAGCAATTACCTCGGTGAAGGCGGGTTTGGGGTAGTGTACAAGGGCATGATAGATGACGGCCTGAGGCCAAAGTTGAAGGCTCAAGTAGTGGCGGTAAAGATGCTGGATTTAGATGGCACACAAGGTCATAGGGAGTGGTTGGTAAGTTGCTTTAGTCATATCGTCTCATTAGCTGATATACCCACATTTAAGTTGTGCTTCACAAATTAAATAAATTGGGACTGTATTTCTATTGTGTACTTTCTTTAGGCTGAAGTTATATTTCTTGGGCAACTAAGGCATCCCCATCTCGTCAACTTGATCGGATATTGCTGTGAAGACGAGCATAGGCTTCTAGTGTACCAGTACATGGAGCGGGGAAACTTAGAAGACCAACTATTTAACAGTAACCATATTATCTTTCACGACTGCAAATTTCACTTTTTTCGCATGAGACCCAGAAAGAGGACTGTCAGCTACTGAATGTTTATAACCTTGATATCATGTAAGTTTGGTTACATAACATGTTCTTATTGCTTTTTGGTTTATGCAGGGTACTCTTTGGCCTTGCCTTGGCTAACCAGAATAAAAATTGCGATTGGAGCTGCCAAAGGCCTGGCTTTCCTCCACGAAGGAGAGAAACCAGTAATTTACCGCGACTTCAAGGCTTCAAACGTGTTGTTGGACTCTGTAATGTTCTATTCCCTCTGATTTCTGTTCACCAATTAGTGTGATGCTTCACTACTTGATATCCTTTATTGGTGATATACATCCTGATAGTGTCATTGATTTGGCATTTCAATTTAGGATTACAATGCCAAGCTCTCAGACTTTGGGCTAGCAGTGGACGGTCCTCTAGGCGACAATACACATGTCACGGCACGAGTCATGGGCACCCAAGGTTACGCTGCCCCAGAATACATTTCTACAGGTGATGATTTATCTGTTCATTTGTGGCATTTCATCAAGCACACACCCAATTCATGTTTTTCTCCAATGGTGCTGATACATAAACTTACGTTTGCTCAATAAATATTTTCAGGCCATTTGACGACAATGAGTGATGTGTACAGCTTCGGAGTAGTACTTTTAGAGCTGATAACAGGTCGACGGTCAGTCGACAAGAGCCGTCCGACTGGAGAGAAAGACTTGGTGAATTGGGCCAGGCCAACGTTGAAAGACACCCACAAATTAGACAAGATAATCGACCCGAGACTCGAAGGTCTGTACTCGACTGAGGGAGCCGAAAAGGCAGTCCTGTTGGCTCATCAGTGCCTCAGTCAAAACCCCAAGTGCCGGCCCAGTATGCAAACGGTGGTCAAGACATTGGAGACAATTGTGGACTTAGATGACATCCCTGTCAGGTCCTTTGTGCACATCGATCCTGCGCTAGACAAAGATGTTAGCGTGAACAATTGTGAAGATGCTGCTGAAGAAGACCAAATTGAACCCGGGAACGAAAACAGAGTCGAAGAGAAGGAGGTGGAAATAAAGAATGTGAAGGGTCATTGCCGGCAAAAGAGAGCCCATAAGCACAGGCGTGGAACAAGGGCCTCGAGGTCACGCGCAGTCTTCTCAGACACAGCTTTGTATTCTGCTCTTGGGACAAGTTTGTACCGTCCAAAATCCAAGAACGAATCAAAGGAAGATACAGAAGAATAGAACGCTTCGTTAACGATAGAGTTTCTGCTACCAGATAAGCACAGAAGTTTTCAATCAAGCTCACCAGTATAGCTTTTTTCTTGGCACACCGTCTAAATTGTTGGCGCGCGCTTAGAAATTATCTGAAGCGTGCTCTTGGAAAAGAAATGCCAATGAAATTGACCATCCTCTGGAAAAATTCTTGAGGAAAGTAACAATTCAGTTCGTGCAGGCCAATATGTGGGTTTGCTGCTATACTGACTTTTACTGTAATTAACACAAACGGGCTCGCGTTCAAAACTATTAAAGTCATCTCATATCAATTTATTTGTTGAGTTGATCCTCACTTTATACACATGTACACACTCTTCGGCAACTATACTGAACTTTTAATCTCATGACAATTATTTCGAAACAAACATTCATGACGATTCTTGAATCCTCGCATGACTTTAATCCCAATGCAGGAACTTCAATACCTCATAAGCATCTTTGAAATAGAGTCACCTCACCGGTCTGGTATCTAGTATATGGTCACTCCATATGTGAAGACTTCGGAAGGTGGCTGTTGATAAATCTGACACTCGCTCAAACCACAAAATTGTCTATGCATTCATAAAATCCCTCGGATTCGCTCCCTGGTCAAAACAACTTCGTATCCATGTCAATAATGCCCCAGTCAAAGACCCAACTATAACGCCGTCGCTCGGCCTAACATTTTTGATTTGGTTCATCTCCAAAGTTGAATAGACAACTTTGCACACTTAATGGGGTCCAACTGTTGATCCCAGGAAGAAAATTTAGAATGGACTCGATTGCAAGATGATATAATAAGAGTCAAACTAGTTTTGGGATTCGTTTTCGCACCACGAAATGTGACTGGCTCGGTGCACGACGAGTTTGAACTTCATAATCACTGTCCTACACCAAGCACGCTCAAAGTGCTAGATTTAGCACAGTAATTTCTCGCCTCATACCTTTCGACATTTAGAAGGCCGATTGCACTTGCACATAGTACAGTCTGCTTGAATAAACCTTCACATTTGGAGAGATTTATGGAATGTCTCCTAATTTGGCTGGATCATGTGGTTAGAACCCAGATTTCTTTTTTTCTTTCTATTTTTTTTTTGACAAGTGATCAGAACCAAGATTTCAATCTATTATGTCAGCAACTGGACTTGACTACATCAGTGACGGTCGGCATTTTAGGTTCTGAAAATTCTGTGTTCTACAGAAATTGGTGACGAGGTGATCCTATTAATGGGGTCAACTGCTATGAGTACATCTGACTTCTCAAGCAACTAAGGCCGACAAAGAAAATAAATGGGAGGAAACAGAGAATTCCCGAGGATGACCCAGATTCTGGAGTCCTCCTTGTGATTAAATAAGATAAACTTACCGGTTTTCCGAAAAAAAAAATAATATCATTAAATACCCTCAAACTAGTACAACTGTGACAATTTACTCAAAACTAATATTTTGACTAACAAAATCCCAAACTGGCACACCTTTGATAATTTTACCAAAAACTAATTTTTTAATCATAAAACACCCAAACTGGTACACATGTTATAAATTTACCTTAAACTAATTTTTTGACTATCAAAAACCTCAAACTAGTGATCTTACGACAAATTTACCCTCAATTAGCAAACCAATTTGCGATTTTTCATAGTATTTATCCTATGGATTTTCACTTGGACTTGCCACGTTACCATGTGTCATCTACATAAACAAATTTAATGGTAAAATTTAACAGAAGCTAATGGAGGGTAAATTTGTCATAATTTGGGATAAATTTATCACAGATGTACTAGTTTGAAGTTTTTCGTGGCATTAACCCAAAAAAATAACACTGTGCAGAAAAGTGTTAGGGCCTGAATCACATCATTCGCAAAGATTCCATGACTAAGAAGCTAATGGTGATTTTATTTTGCTGGGTAGCTTTCAGTGGATGGCCCATGACTAGTCTCTCACGGCCCAGTACATGGTGAGCCAGGCCTGGCTCTATTCTGTGACACTTAATATCTTCTTCTTCAATTGTACGAGATTACAGGAGTATTGTTGCTCTTTTCACTACGCATTCACTTCCTTTGTCAACTGAAAACAGGGTTTTCTTTGCTCCGGACCGTTCTACTCACTTAGCATGGAGATGTTCACATTACTAGGTACACAACAAACATGTACCATTCCTTTCCTCCCAATCCCCTTTCGACCCCGCACCCGTTTTCAGTTCTTCAAATTCTCGGCACACTCGATGCGTGAATTGCTATGGAACGGGGGATCGCCATTTGCCACACTCAGTTATTAGATTACTTTACTGTAAAAAAAAAACTGACTTGTGAATATCCCTTGGTACGAATTCCGGCGATCATATGAATAGGAACTTCCGTATCGCACACAGATACATCATCGATATACGTTACTACAATAGAGTTTGCTTGAAATGAGAGAGATGGAGATGAGATGAGATGAGGGCGACCTTTCGGAGCAATGTCCAAAGTCAGTGAGACGTGGCGTGTGAGCCAAGTCCAACCTGTTCATCCTCACCCGGCTTTCGAAGAAGAACGAAAAACAGCGTGTCGTTTTGGGGCTTTGCACGTTTTCCCCACGCCTCTCCGCGGAAGCGGTCGCACGCAATCTCGATGTCTCACCCAACGTGCATGCGCGTGCCATGCACCCACCCCCCCTTACAACAACCGGCACGCACGTGTCACGCGTTGGCCACAGTTACGGACATGCATGTGCCCCCCACACCCCATGAACGTGACGTGGGCACTTTCGAATATAATATAGTTTAAAGAGAGATATCGAAGATATGATAAGGCACGAGGATAGGCGCGTGTGAAGTATTTTGATTCGGGGGTCCCTTGCACGGGCATCACGTCCGGACTAAACCGATTTGTCGGGCTTACAGAGTGCCTTTTGAACCTTAGGTACGTAGCCCCCAAATAAAAATCGAGGCAGTCAAATCTCTGTACCCATACATTTTGAACCATAAAAATACGGACATGATGAAATAAAGGTTGTCGTTTTAAATGCATGGGGATAGGACACAAAGGAGAGGATGGGGCACGGTCGTCCAGTGCTGTCGACCTTGCGCAGGCTGGGCGCATGCATCCTCGGACCAATCTGCACCGTTAGATGAGATTCTTGGCCGACCTCTCTACTATCATTTGAATGTTCCATTTTGTCCTGTCAAAAAAGTTAATTTGCAAAAGCTCATCGTAAAGATAATTCGATGTAGACGCATGATTCTTACCTTTAAGAATAATGCCTGGAGGTAAACAATATATATATCTGTGTGCGTGTATAGAAGTGGTATGATTGCTCCACGTGGCAGGACATGTGTGTGCACGAGCCCAGTGGCGGTAACATGGTGCCTTGTGATAGATTAATAATCCACATCTCAATATGACGCATCTATTAAATAAGATAACAATAAAAGCAATAATCATATTAAATTGAGTTTTCTTAGAAAGTAGTGGATTGAATTGAGTTGAACATTCTAATACGGTATCGGGGTCAAGTTCCCCATCTAGTTTATTTTTGCCTACGCGGACCGCCATTGGTCAAATTCCACACATTATTCATAATTCGGCTTGCATATGAGAGGGGTGTTAAAGTAACCTTCGTCGCTTATCTATAGTTTTCATGCTCTTTATGTACAAGCTAGTGATCTCCTTCTACTTATTAACTTAAACATTTGGATTAGTCATTTTAACAAATTTAACGGTGCTTAAGGGTCCGCTTGATTGTAGGAAAACCGTTTTCGGAAAATAATTTCCCCGGCTTTTTCGTGTTTGGATCACGAAAAACTAAACAATTTTACAGCAAAAAACAATTTCTATTGACTGAAAACGAGCTTAGATCGGCCCCCAAAAATGGTTTCATTTTTTGGCAAGAAGGAAGGAAATCATTTTCCCTGTACTAACAAACAAATGAAAATTTGCCTAAGCAAAGATGTCATTCGATCGTAACCGGGCCGAGCATGATCGGAAGTGAAGGAGGTTGGCCGGCTTTGACAATCGAACCCGGGGCGTGCCAATTTCCAGCGGGGAACAAAATTGGAGTCGGGGACTGATCTGAAAAGTCAGCACTCAATCGCCACCGTCCAATTCCTTCTCCAAGGAGTTTGGTAGGAACGAAGGAGAAATTCCGAGGCGCCAGGAAGAGTCGGTCGGTCCCCCCTTCTCGGAGCAAAATTCCAACTCCAACTCTAATCGCAAGCCCATCCCGATCGAGATCTGTCGGCACTCCAAGCCAACACCAACAGCCCACTGAACTTGACTGGCACCACCAAACGGTGTGTCTTTCCACAATCCAATGCGTCACGTGACAATTCAAAAACTCGAAAGATAGTGAAGTTGCGGCAAGTATAAGAGCACAACGAGTTTGTCGTGCACGAAATTAGAGCAGAGGAAAATGCTTGCCTATGCTGAATTTGGTATTTACAAGCGTTTCGTTTTCAACGGTATTGACCCTCGAGAAACATGCCCCCTTTCAAGGTCTTTCGAGGTAGGTACATGTCGCAACACGTGCGGAAAAAGGGGGGGGACAAATCCCGGAGAATCAACACGTACTTTCACACTCTCGATTTATCGTATTTTATTGTTAAATCCTCAATCGAGCAACGAGTCGAGTTATGGCAATTATTTCGAACTTGCTATAATTATTGCGAAATTCGCAAATTTTAGCCCTTTGACTTTTGATAGCGCCAATCATGCGCCTCCGAATTTTTTTTTTTTTGGGGGGGGTTTGCTTTTTCCACGTGCTTGAAAAATAATTAAAGCGGGACTCCTTCGATTAATCGTGGAGACAGAGTCAGCAGCGGCATGAGAAACAGGAGAGGGGGAGAGACAAGACAAGAGGAGCCGCAAGCTGGGGGGAAAGACACGGCACGTGTAAGACGGGGAAGCTGACCCGATGGCCGCGGTCGCCGCTGCTCAACCGACACGCGCGGGAGCCAAGGGGGAACTGAATCTAACAGAAAAAACCAAAAAGAGGAGGCCAAAGTCGGCGGCGGGCCGGCGGACGGAGGAAGATGCGGGGCGTCCTTGTCGAACTCCCCTCCTCCTCCTTCTCCTTCTTCTTCTTCTTCTTCTAGACGTTCTTCTGGGGAAGGCAAGGCAGGGCGGGGCGGGGCGGGGCGGGGCAGGGCGGGTCGGAATCTCTTGCACGTTTGTGGAAGATGGAGAGGGATTCCATTTCTTCTTCCGTTTTATCACGTCGTTTTTGCGCCCCCCCTCCTTCTCCTCCTCCCATCCTCGTTTCCCTTTTTGTTTTTCCGATTTTTCTTTTCGTATATCCGTCATGTATCTTTTGAATAGATATCGAACTTACATGACCCTTTTATTGCTACGCATCTCGCGTCTAATTTGAGATAAGTAATTTTGCTCTGGGCAGAGTACATTGACTGCTTATTATATAATGAGAAACATGTGTTTGGAAAAAACCTACGTCTGATTTGACTTTTGATTCGGCTATCTTTCCTTTTGGAAAAACGGCGGATAAATCAACCGCAGTTTGAGTCGAGAGAATTTAAAATGTCTAGAAAATGCATTTGTATTAACTTTTATGCATCTGTGTTTTGAGAAGATACTTCAACTGTTCACAAATGTACCAATCGGTTCATCGTGCTTGGTTATAATTTTACTGCGTTTAGAGGCAAAGGAAAGTACATCCATCCATTTGTTCTCTGTTCCCTCTCTCCTGAGAAGAATCGCAATAATTCCCTAAAAATCGATAGAGATAATCGGGAGCTTATCTTGAATCATTGGTGGTGGTCATTAAAAGCGCCTCACCAAAATAGGGGAAGCAAGTTTCAAGTTAGGGATTGCCCCGCTGCATGTCTAGGTGTACACACCTGGCGGATCGCATTCCTTATTTTAACGTGTCGACATCCACACGCCTAATTTCACTAGTCGAGGAATAGCTTTTTCTTCCCTCACCCTAGGGAATGCTCTCATATTTTAACGTCTCCGAGTTTAAACGAAACAGTATAATCGCTTGCTTAGGTCCGACGGGGATCCTTCTTTAGCAAAAGAGAGAAAAAAAAAAGATCAAAGGTCGAGAAATTCTATTTGTTTTCTCCAAATATGAACGCGGTGGTGGGATTCTTGCTAGCCTCGTCCCAAAAGAGACGGTGGGCCCCACCGGGCCCCCCTCTAATCTAAATCCAGCTTAATCCCATTACGGTACGGGGTTTTAGCTCTTGGGTCGCTGTCTTTCCAACATCAGGTCCCAATAATTAATGCTAAATCAAAAACGAAAAAATTAAGGAGAAGATAAGTATCGAATCATCGATCCTCCCCCATTAATTAATTAATCTCTTTTTGGGGCCTGCTAGACTACTCTCCTACTACTTTGAACTTAGCAAATTCATCGTTATCTCTAACGCGCCAACTGTCACCCCCCCCCCTCCCAACAAAATTAACTTACGTAAAAATTAATATATCATTAAAAAGTCTTGCCCGCAATGCCCGTTCTAGCTCCCCACAGGGCCACAGATGCGGCACGCGAAAAGTCAACGCAAGATAGTCTTCCCTCCATCTGATCTGAGTAATGATCCCATCTAAATCCATATGATCCAGTCCGAGATTTTTCGGCATAATCCCTTGTTTTCCTTCTTCCGGCGCCTCGGAAAACTCGACTCGATCGCGAAAAGCGCAGCAGAAAAAGGAAAAAGAGATTTATGAAAGCGCCGGGGAGCTTCCGCGAGTCGCGATCGCGATATGGTCATCGCCGCACGAACGAGGTTGTTGATGCTTGATTCCGATTACGTCCGATGATTTGCCTTTGAATAAACAATATCGGTTTTAGCACGTTTAAAGTGAAGAAGAAAGGGAAAAAAAAAAAGATGCGACGATGATGCGAATAAGATTTCGCGGCGACGATCATTTCGGAAAATCATTTTATCGCCGTAGAAACTGTTATATATATAAATGATGTCGTGGAATTCAATTCATACGATAAGTCCCTCCTTTTTCGCAAACGCTCGATCAGAAGCGGTTGCGGATAAATTCGGATCAAAATGTCGAAAAATTTCGATTTCATAAAAAATATATATATGAAAATTACTTTTTAAGGATCTGGAAGACAACAAAACCCGTTCGCAATATTTATATTCATGGGACTATTGTCTAACCGTTCCAAGAGGAATGATCCAACAACCTTGCATTATCCAAATCCGGATGATCATTGTCAGCACCAACATTAAAATAATGAAGGAGTAACGACAGCGATAACATAAAAATCATACTCGGTCTGCAAATCGAAGGTCACGGGTTCGATTCCACAATCTATCCTCGGTTGCTCTGTCGAATCCCGTCTCGTGTTTTTTTCGAGGAAAAGGAAAAACAAAAAAACAGATTTATATAGCAATCAAACTTAGGGGTGCGGAAAAGAACCGAAAGCCGTCTGGAACTGGAACGGATCGGCCCAGAACCGGCGGTTCCCGTGAGGATCGGTCCGATTCTCGGTTCTAAGTGTGGAACCGTCCACCCGCCCGTTCAGACCGGACTGGTAATTTATAAATAAACGTATATATCATTTTTAAGAAAAATTTCAACTAAAAAGACTAAAACATTTTTAAAAAATCGAAAACCATAAAATCCATAATTTAAAGCTCGACTCTCGACTCTCATCAACTTACGACCGCGCCTATATCCGTTCATCGCCTCCCTCTCTCACTCTCAATCACCTCCATTTGCGTGAAATTCGACGAGACCGATTCCACGGACCTACCCTGGAATTGGACTGGACCGGCGGCTCGGTTCCTGGATAGATCCATGGAATCAATAGGTAGTTCTCGGTACTAATTTCTCGGAACCTGTTCTTAGTAGGCCGGTTCTCGATTCTATGTTGGGAATCGCCCATTCGAACTACGCTCACCCTAATCGAACCAATCGAACCTAATGCCAAGGATTTTACGGAAAAAAAAAAGAAAAGAAAAGAGAGACTAATGCCAAGAGCGCTTTCCTTTTCGTAAGAAGCAAAGGCAACTGAATTTTGGCGTTCTTCGCACGAGGGCAGCCGCGTAATTTCCGGTCCCCTCCTTCTCTCTTCCTCCCCAAAAATGAACCGGACGAGAAGCAACAGTTTTTAAGAACGGAGAGGCATCTGTCAGTTTTCCCAGGAAAATCAGACGCGCCGAGAAAATCTCTCTCTCTCCCCGTGTCTCCCCCTCTCCGCAAGGAAATCGAGGGCCCTCCTTTGATGTTCGATCGTACCGGATTCATTTTCTCGGGAAAAGAAAAAAAAGAACCCGCGCGCGCGCGCGAGCTTTTCGATACGAGCTCCTTCATGTTTGACCATATCTCGCTCGTGAGATAACAGCGGCGGAGGGGGGAAAATCGCCGGTTTTCCTGGAAAAACCGTCAGCTTTCTCGGGAACGCCGTCGATCCTGCGAGGGGCCCGCGGCGATTAGCTCGGGGGGATTTTTTTCTCCCGGGAACGGGAATTGAGGTTCGTCGATGCGATTTTGATCCCGTGAAGAACTCTCAGTTAGCTCTTCATTTGCGGTTTGTGATTTGGAACACGTGAAAGCTTCACGTCGAAGTTGATGTCCTGATCTGGAAACCCTAGGGAGCTGAAACCTGAGCTCGCGAGTCCAATGGCCGGCCCGACGATAGCTCTGTACGCGGGCCCGCCGAGCGGCGTGTGCTCCGCCGCCCACCAGATCAACGCCCACGTCTCGTGCGATCTCGAATTGAGCTCCAGATCGTCGCAGGCCACCTCGTCGGCGGCGTCTTCGTCGTCCTGTTCGCCGTCGCGGAAGATGGTCGGCGGCCTCTCGAGCCTCTTCTCCTCGCCCGGCGTCAAGCAAGCTTCCGGCTCTAGCTTCGCCGGCGGCGGAGGAGAAGAATTGGGGCAGTTGTGGCACGACAGAAGCGACGATTTCAGGGAATTTAGTAGCTCGTTCCGTTATTCTCCGAGTAAATTCATCGGTTCGTTGAAGAGGGATCATCAGAGTCCGGTTTCGGTTTTTCAGGGTCCGGCCTCGTGTGGAAATGGGTCCATAAAGAGTCCTCCCACGAGGATTTCGCGAGAAGTTAGAGGCGGGCCGAGAGTTATGTATGATGGCTTTGTTAGGAATGCATTGGGCTCTTGTGTGGACTATGATTCTAATGCTTTTGAGTTGAGAGATGCCGTTGATGTGGAGGAGTTGACGTTCGATTTGGAGGAGAATTCGTTGGAACTTGATACTGAGCCTTATGCGAAGGAGTTATTGGTGGGTGCACAGTCCAGGCACAAGATCTTCTGTGAAAATTTCGTGGTGAAGGCTTTCCACGGGGCCGAGAAGGCACACAGAGGGCAGGTATGGTGTTAATTTGAGTTGATTTGATAACTGAGTGCTAAAAGTTTGGAGTTGTTCGAGATCGATTGTTGGTTGTTTTCTTATCGAGTGCTCTTTGGTTATGTATGTTGAAGATGCGGGCGAGTGGCGATCCATATTTGCAGCACTGCGTGGAGACTGCGGTGTTATTGGCGCTGATTGGTGTTGATTCTACGGTGGTTGCTGCGGGGTTATTGCATGACACACTTGATGATTCAAAAATGACATATGACGATATATGCAGGAATTTTGGATCTAGCGTTGCTGATCTGGTTGAAGGGGTAAGGGAGAATATATATATATGTACTGAATCTTGCTAGAACTTTTATCTTTGAAGAGTAATTGTAACCCAAGACGTTTCAATTTGTTTTTCGACTGTGCTATGATGCTTTTACTGTGTTCTTGGGCAAAATAGTATATATAGAGTCCTACTTCTGCTGCATAAAGCAATTGAGGACAGGCTCCTCCTATAGGTCTGATGGTGTAAGATCTGTGAAAATTACCAGTTTTAATATCTTTTTTTCTCCAGTAGATTTCTTTGTGATGATTGGAATGTGACCATCATTGTCCGTCTCTCATCATCTAGTTTACGGCATAGAATGTTCACGAAAGGTCGTCTGTATGGAATGTCATTGGTTCTGACCAACGCGATGATTTCCTGGTCTTGAAGATATCGTGACCGAGGCAGGCCTAGATTTGGGATGCTCTTCAAGCAATTTTATCATATCCATTATTAAATAATGTCAACGATATTCGGAGCTTAACTGGGGCTGAGCAGTTTCCTCAAAACCTTGATAAATTAGAACTAGAGTTTCCTCTCTATTTTTGTGTCAACCGTCATTACGGGGATATTTGGTGGTGGATATATCTCCACATCATTGACTGCATTTTAGCATGGAGGTGCATCACGATCATACTATGAAGGAACTCGACGTGTCTTCTCATCTGTACCTGCTACTCCTTTCTTTGCAGATGCTGTGTATGTCTGCCAATGCTTCTGCAAGATATTATTCTTTACTAATATTTTAACAAACTCTGCGATGTAGGTCTCCAAGCTAAGTCAATTGAGCAAGCTTGCACGAGAGAGTAATACAGCAAGCAAGACTGCTGAGGCAGATCGATTACATACCATGTTCCTTGCTATGGCAGATGCAAGGGCTGTTCTCATCAAAATAGCAGATCGTCTGCATAATATGATGACACTGGACGCGTTGCCTCTTGTCAAGCAACAGAGATTTGGAAAGGAGACATTGGAAATATTTGCACCCTTGACCAACCGTTTGGGCATATCTAGTTGGAAAGAAGAGCTGGAAAACCTGTGCTTTAAGCATCTTAACCCTGACCGACACAAGGAACTGTCCTCTCAGCGTTTACAGTCTTATGATGAGACAATAATTGCTTCTGCCATAGAGAAGCTTGAGCAAGCTCTTAAGAACCAGTCAATTTCTTATCATTTCCTTTCTGGGAGGCACAAAAGTCTGTACAGCATTCATTGCAAGATGTTGAAGTAATCTCTCTTGCCCTCTCTCTCTCTCTCTCTCTCTCTCTCTCTCTCTCTCTCTCGTGGGCACACATCTGTTGGCGTGCTTTTTTGCTCAGGCATTTACTCAATGTTAATCTGTGAATGCCAGTAACTGCACAATATTTAAGTCTCGACTCCTTATCACATTTAGATTTAGAAAAGTATGGACCTAAAAGTTGGCTATACCTATTTCATGTCCTTGCACTTCTGAAGTAGTTACCGAGACTTGACAAAATATTGCTGCCATAAGTGTGAACAACCACGATAATTGTGATACATGAGGTGTTGCAAAATACTGGAGCACGTCCTTTGGATTCTGTACACAGAGTTTCGTAGTTGTACTGACGAATTGGTAATGATGATCTCTGAAAGTGATCTCATTCTAAACCTCTCTATAGTGTTTTGTTAAAGTGTTGTGATAGTACTTATGGGAGATTTTCTTCTGCAGAAAAAACCTGACTATGGATAATATCCATGATGTACATGGCTTGCGACTAATTGTTGAGAAAAAGGAAGACTGTTACAGAGCTTTAGGAATTGTTCACCAATTGTGGTCTGAAATTCCCGGAAAGTTTAAGGACTACATAGCTCATCCAAAGTTCAATGGGTATGTCTTTGACAAATTATGCAGGTTGTATATTCTTGTGCTCATTATGTTTCTAATCCAAGATTCTATGTTCAGTTATCAATCTCTCCACACGGTTGTGATGGGTGATGGAATGGTACCTCTTGAAGTTCAAATTCGGACAAAAGAAATGCACCTGCAAGCTGAATTTGGATTTGCAGCACATTGGAGATACAAAGAAGGCGAGTGCAAGCACTCTTCCTCTGTTCTTCAGATGGTTGAATGGGCACGATGGGTCATCACCTGGCATTGTGAGACAATGAGCAAAGATAATTCATCTATTGGATATTTACACTCCTTCAAGCCTCCATGCAAATTCCCTTTTCATTCTGACGATTGTCCGTACTCTTACAAGCCTCACAATGACCACAGTGGACCTATCTTTGTTATCGTGATTGAGAATGACAAGGTCGGTTCAGATTGCTCTGTTTTTCCTTTAACTGCCAAACAGTCTAGAATACTTTTTTTTTTTCGGGCATGCACTTCGTGGTTCTTGTTGAAGTCAGTTGGGCCATGATCGATGCGTATGCTTTCTTGAGAATACTCTTATCTGGTCAATGCAGATGTCTGTTCAAGAATACCCAGCGGATTCTACAATGATGGACTTGTTGGAAAGAGCAGGACGAGGAAGTGCCAGATGGATGCCCTATGGTTTCTCTCTGAAGGAAGAGCTGAGGCCGAGGCTGAACCGCCAGCCCGTTGGCGACCCGACCTGCAAACTGAGGATGGGGGATGTGGTGGAACTTACGCCAGCCCTACCCGACAAGTCTTTGACAGAGTACCGGGAAGAAATCCAGCGCATGTATAACCGTGGCCCAACAGTGTCGAGCACGGGTCCTGCTGCGAGTACTGTGGTTGGGTGGAGTAACTAACACAGCCTGTTGGGCCAGCCATATGTGATTTTTTATTAGTTGTATAATTACGATTATGATAGATACATGTACAGAACAAGATCTGTTCGGTCCTGGGATGAGAAAAGGAGGACATTGATCTGACCTTATGGATTCAAAATTCAATGAAGTTACAAAAATGATTCTTTCTCTAAAATGAGGACTTCGAGGTCGTTGTGTTCTGCTTGGTGTTGTTTTCTGCCTGCATAGATCTGTTTCTGAAACGGGAGCCTTGCCTTGTGCAGTTTGTGCTATTATGGCAATTTTTGCAGATGGTTCTCTTCGTGTGATCTGAAGATCTTTGGCTTCGAAATTGTACGCGTCACGAATTTGGTTTGCAGAGAAACATCTTGGAAAGATTTACATGCAAGTTGTCCGTAGTCTCGTTCCAAGATGGAGTTCTAAACCTCTATGCATGATTTGCAAAAACAGCTTAGCTTTTCATACTAATTCGTAAATCTTAATGAAAGGACAATCGAATCGTTTTGGACAGGATGGGATGACTCCTTATCCGCTCAAATTCTAGAGCTAATAAGGTGCTGAATAACTTGCTTGTTTTTGGATATTGACTCCTTTGTTTAGACACCTGTATCATTGAACACCCTCTTTTAGTTCTTTTGTATCCTATATGGTCGGAGTGACATTCCTTGGTTTCTTACGCCAGTGGTCTTCCTTTCCCGTGCATGGATGGGAGCTTTAAGCTCCACATCCCACGACTAACATACAAATAAAGCTTGTTTAGCTCTGTCAAGGATCCATGTCGTCGCGTCATCTTAAGTCGTGCACTTTTCTTGATTCTGTCTGTCACTTCATCTATAAATTGACTTAATCTGATATATTTTCATGGGAGAGTCAAGTGGCAAGAGAAGGCCGCGTTCAGGCACTCGGAACCACCAAGAAAAGCAGTTCAGCTGGTTTCCACAAGCTCATTGTATCCAATTTTAAATGCCTACATCAACCATTTTGAACCGTGTTACCTAATCCTATCTATAGCTCAGCCACCTTCAGCGCCTTCATCCCAGAATCTCCACGATCCTCTTGACTCAAGATGAAGGTAAAATCATCCATTGCGATGATAATATTTTCTTTGAATTCATACTCCGTTCTCTCGCAGACAAATGCACAAAAAAGTATTCATTTGCTCACGTCACTTTTAACTTAACCACTGGTTTAGGTTGATTGCAGCTCTTCAGCTGGATACAGAACAAGCTGAACGTGAGACAGGAGTATAGTCGTAAAGCCGATGCAGTTTTCAGCAACTTGTCACCGTAAGTACTGTTTTTTGGCATGTCTTTCTACTGGATGATTCTTGACTTATACTGTACACTGCAAAAGCTGAGAAAGCTAAGAAGAAACCACACTCTGATTAGGGTAGGATTAAAGGCCTTTAATCGATCGTTTCTCTCCTCAGGTGAATGCGACGTGAGCATGCTGCCATGTGTACACTACACTTGCTTACTGAAATGTGCAGTGAACGGGGGCTTTTGTGGTCAGCGAACATGCTTATCATTTCCTTACATGACTGCGTGCTCTTGATTATAATAACTAGGAATCTACTCAGAGCCTACAACTTTTGTATCACGATACAAAGGTTCCTACTTTTCCAATCCACATAATATCTTGGAGGAATACAGAGGCATCTGTTCTTATTCCACTTCTAGAACACGAGTTTTATTGAGAGTAGACCACATTGATGTAGATATACACGAACTTCATGTTATCTTGCATTCGTCTCTTGCATTGGCAAATTTTTTTTTCTTGTTAGGCCTTAATGGTTCAGATCAGATGAAACTAGAACCTTGAGAAGAGAAGAGTTTGACGACTGGCCACATGGATTACTCGCAATTGGGACTTCAGGGAAAAGTGATTTCAGGGGAAGCCGGGAAAACTAAGATCTCTTGGAGAATCATTTTCATCCGACAAAGCTACAGAAAGAGCTAACCAAGCTTTTGTCCTTTAAAAACAAGCAGCGAAACAGACAAACAAATCATGGACCTACCGCTGGATAGACTCCTCAACTGCCCCTCAAGTTTGGAGGTGGACCGCAGAATCGGCAGTTTGTTTCACAGTGATTGAGATGACTATGATGATGACGAGATTGATATCGAGTGGACTGTCAGTGTGATACTTCATAGATGCGAGGAATTGCACTGATAATAACAAGAATGCAATCTGCGAAAGAGTCATTTTCTTTCCTTATCAAGAAGATGTTTGTCTGCAGAAGTAAATTCATGCCAGCAGGCCCAGCACCGACTTTGAGAGGTACACTTCATAAATCAAGGATGCAGAAGGTCCATACATGGTTTTGAGTTTTTCTTTGATCAATATTTGAAGGTTCCTGCATTAAAACTGTGAATTGAACTTCAGAGTCATTAGAAATTGGTGGATTATGGGTATTGTAAAACTCTTTAGTCTGTACCACAGCCTCACACACCAGTTTACTTTCCAAAACATAGCCTCCCCTACTCATGATCCAATTTCACGTTTGTCTAACTTGCGGTTTAAGTTGGCTTCCAGATGTCATTTTTAGTTAGAGATTCTTGCAAAGCCTTCTCTTGTACCATCTTATAAGATGAGAATGAGATGACCTTCGTTTATCCTTGTACTCATTTTATTGTCATAGTTTTGGGCTGTTTCATTCTCAGCACGAAGTGTCATTGTAAACTAAATCAAATTAATTAGCTAACCCTTCTTGTTCATGGTACAGCTTCTGAGGACAAAATTCACCCGAAAATCTATCCCCAAAATGCATCTCAAGCATCATTGATCAGGAAATACTTGGAGGATAAACCAATGCCATAATTAGTAGAGGAAAAAACGACAGGGAAGATATCTGCAAATTGATCGAGACAGATTCTGACTGTAAGTAGTTGCATTACAAGGAGGAGTAAATCAACAAACTTCGAAATCTCAGTAGTACATCCACTCTTAGTCTTAGCTTACTTGCTCATTTTGGTGCTGCCACTTCTTGTGCGCTGTATAAATGTTTCAACCAAAAGCTGTGTCTTGATCGTCAGCGACTTTCCTAGACGAACAGAAGTCCTGCATTCAGGGACTTCTTGCGTCAAATATGTTTACCGAAGATGAAACAACATGTCCACGTTCCTGAATCAAGCATAGCCATATATGCATGACGAATAACAGAATCAAGCATAGCCATACATGTTTACTGATGATGAAATAACATGTCCACGTTCCTTAATCAAGCATAGCCATATATGCATGACGAATAACAGAATCCTAAAAGAGTTAGCTGACCAATTGATCTGTCAATCCTCGGTTTCAGATATCTTTTTGGAGATATAGAACTGCCTCATCCACTGCCTCCTTAAAATCACAAGGCGAGAGGACTCCTATAGTGCTAAAACAATTCCATATTTAATACAATCTAGGAAAACTCATTTACCCAAACTGAAGTGAGAGCGTAGAGTGAGCGAGCGCAAGATCAAGCAAGGGTGAGAGAGAGTGAAGAGAGGGTTAAAGAGGTGAGTTGAGTCTGAATAGGTTGTGAACCCATTTAACACAGATATTATTTTTAAGCTTTACCAGTCTAAATCCATTTATGATTCATTTACTGATTATGACAAACCCATCTAATAATTCAGCCCATCAAACATGGGTTAAGAAATCGGTTTATGACTCATTTTGACAAGTCTAATCATCGTCTAGAGCCGGGTACTTCTATTCTTGCAGCACGTCTTTTTTCCGCACCACTGAGAGCCACTCCCTCCGCCCCTACATTCCACTGCCTTGACTCTGATCGCACTCGCCACCACCAACTCCACTCACACTTGACCGCCAAGGAACACCATCCCATACTACGAACACCAAAATCGTCAAAACCGCACCATGTCCTTGCACGAGGAACTATTGATAGGCCGAAAGTAAATTTTCCTCTGTGAAAGTTAGTATTCACAATATTAACTGATTAAGCTGTTGATAGTCAAGTGATATTTGTTAATGACAATGACCAGCTAATCAAGTACGCTTGATCATCAGTCTTCCAAAGTGGGCAACTTTGGCTTTTGTGGGCATTGGTTGACTTCAAGTCAACATCTGGAAAGCCATCTAGATAGATCCATCATCTTTATGACCTCACAGCACACAGACAAATTGACTACCTCACAATACAGGCTTGGTATTGTAAGAGTATACAGCTTGCAGCGAGGTTTGACTCGATGACAATTTGCAGGCAGCGGTCCTCTGCAAAGAGGTGCCTTAGACAAATTCACCTTCTAGAGCTTTGATCTTCAGATGCATGAAATCATTCTAATCAGAAAAATTAATTGTTATTTATTAACATCTGTTATATGCAGTATTGTTGCGCAAGACATTTTTAGTTAATAACATATCTGGTCATACAGAAGTTAACCTGAAGTTGCCTCTCAATTGGCTGTTTCATAAGATAACTGTGTGTTACGTTGCAGTGTGGCAGTGAATTTGGATTGGCATCATGACCATTTTCAAGCTGCTGTTACTTTCAGCTTACTTAAATTTTCATGTGCTGTCTCACGATAGGCTGCAAGAACGAGCATACAATTGGAGGTTCCATCGGACTACATGTGCCCGATCTTACTCAAAACTGTTCATGAAAAAATAACATCTGATATTATACGAGATGTACGTTTAAGCTCTGTGTGACCTAGTAGTTTCTACCGTTGTCCTATAGGCTTAAACCGTTCCTGCGTCAGGCCCAAAAATCTGCTACTGCTATACTGGCCGATTTAAAGATAAGTATGACTCCCGCTTAACTGCTAAGGTTTAACAATTTTCTCTATAGTCCATCTGTTGTGTATCTTTTCCCTCTGTACTTCTTGTGGTATATGTACAGAGTGGTTTATGGTATCATCTGGAAAACTTCGTCCGCCCCTGGTTTTGCAGTTTTCATTTCCAACGACAACAGAAAGTGGTCAAATGCATCCAGCTTACCCTGCTTTTGAATTTTGTGGAGTCTTGAAAAGTAATTTTCTAAAGATGTAGAAGGCAACAAAATGTTATTTTCATTGTTTTCATTTCCAACGACAACAGAAAGTGGTCAAATGCATCCAGCTTGCCCTGCTTTTGAATTTTGTGGAGTCTTGAAAAGTAATTTTCTAAAGATGTAGAAGACAACAAAATGTTATTTTCATAGTTTGTAAGTGGAAGAGGGAGGAAATTGAAATTTCAGGAAAGGCTCTTGATGTTGAATCTTAAATAGGACAAGAAACAGACAAGATACTCTGTTAATAGCACCAGACATGTTCTAAAAGTGAAAATTAAATAGAAGAAATCAATATATGTATTCTTTTAAATATTTATAGTGAAATTAAGAATGAAACCTGTCTTAACCAAATGCACCTTGAGATGTGCTCCAATCTCATCAGTGTACTTGTATGTTGCAAACTTTAGCATATATTAGGAGTGATGAAGCTGATTTCAAATTTCTACTTCTCATCATTAAACAAGAAGCTCGTTATCTTCACATTAAAATAGTTGCTTTTTAAAGGAGGAGTAAATTGATAAACTTCGTAATCTTTGTAGTACGGCCACTCTTAGCTTACTTGTTCATCCACCCGTGCTGCGCTTCCAATACTGCATAGATGCTTTAATGTTTTAATACTCCATGGTTTCAGGTATTGTTTTGGAGATGTAGAATCTGCCTTCATCCGCTGCAATATCAATGTCACAAGGTGAGAGGACCTTTTAAGCACCTTTTCAAGAATGTCAAATGAAAACTCGTTTCTGTAATCTGTTGCTACATTTTTACGTATCCATATGAATCTATGTATTTTCATTTCAGTTCCTTGGGGATGAGTGGGTATCATCCTGAAATGGTTCGAAGTATCAGAGGCTTGTTGGAGGACCAAGAATAGCCGGGAGCATCAAGAAGGAATGATATGCTCCAGCAATTGAAAGCAATCATTACAATTGGAAGAGCTTTACACATTGTTCAGGGTTCTTCCATGATGCTCATTGTCTCATGCATCAATGGACTAGTGGTGGTCCTCCTTACTGTATGCCAGCGAAGCTAGATAAACCCATATTTATCACCAAATTTTCTGCACGTGCTGCAAATTTTTGCTCTATGTGAGCTGCTTTAGATCGGTAGTAAAGAGTAGCATAAATTCATCACACGGAACAACTTTTCAATGCAAGAATTCTGCCTCTGCCTCTGGTTCTCCCATTTTTCTTTTCTTTCTTTTGTTCTCTTTGAATGGAGCAAGAGTTCCATCAGCAAGACGGTATCTCAAACGAGAGTTAATTTTTACACACAGATTCGACTGCAATTGGGGGCGTAATATTTTTACACTACACTTGCTTACTGATATGTGCTGTGAACGGGGCCTTTCACGGTCAGCGAATGCGCTTATCATTTCCTTACATGACTGCGTGATCTTGATTATAATAACTAGGAATCTACTCAGAGCCTGCAACTTTTGTACAAATGGGTCAGAGACAGATTCCAACTGTAAGCAGTTGCTTTATAAGGAGGAGAAAATTGACAAACTTCATAATCTTAGTAGTTCATTGGCCGCGCTGTGCTCCCAATATTGCATAGATACTTTAATTAAAAGCTGCATCTTGATAAGCAGCCACTTTCCCAGATAAAAACGGAAGTTTATATTATGTTCCTTTGAGGACCACCGGGTCAAATATTAGCACCGAAAAATGAAAGGCCATGTCCATGTTCCTGAGTCGCCTCAAAAAGTTAGTGACCAACTCACCTTTCAAGCCATGGTTTCAGAAATTGTTTTGGAGATGTAGAATGTGCCTTCACTGCAACATCAAAGTCACAAGGTGAGAGGACCCTTTAAGTTCCTTTTCGAAAATGTTAAACCACTCGTTTCTGTAATCTGTTTTGTTTTTACGTTTTACCTATGCAACTAATTCAATGTACGTTCCTTTCAGTTCCTTGGACATGAGTGTACATCATCCCGGGACGGTTCGAAGTTTCAGAGGTTTGTCCGAGGACCAAGTATAGCCGGGAACATCGAGAAGGAATGATATGCTCCAGCAATTGAAAGCATCGCCAATTTCATTGACGATGCCATTGCAATTGGAAGAGCTTTGACACAGTGTTCAGGGGGCTTCCGTGATGCTCATTGTTTAACGCATCAACAGATTGGCGGCGATTCTCTTTACTGTATGCTAGCAAGCTAGATGATACTCAATTTATCACCTAATTTTTCCACACTTTTTTGCAAATCTTTTATAAACGTGAGGTACTTTGGACCGGTACTGGAGACTGTAGCATGAATTGATCACAAGGAACAACTTTTCAGTACAAGGATTCTGCCTCTGCCTCTGCCTCTGCCTCCTGTTCTCCCATTTTTCTTTTCTTTCTTTTGTGCGCTGTCAATGGAGCAGGGAGTTCCATTGGCAAAACATGTCTCATGTAAGGGTTAATTTTTGCACACGACTTGGCTGCAATTCGGACCGTAAGTTTTACGTATCATTTGGGAGTATCAAAGTCGTGACCCATTTGAGACTCCACTCTATTTTAGGGAGTACTTAAGTAGTAGCATGGGCACTACACTGATTGACTTAAAAATAAAGGTCCCGATAGCCAGGCTTCTGTCAAATTTCCACCCCAAAGTAAGGGACACACTTATACTGACCGAGGCCCGTGATGAACCACATGCAATCATGGCTGGTGAAATTTGTGGAATCTGAGTGAAAATCACGTCACTGACAGCTGTGGTCAACCCTGGTCCATGAGTTATTGTGATTGGACCGTTTGAATATGTTTTAACCGGTCGAGATTCTTATTTTACTCGTAGGTACACTTATTTGGCATATCATAATAAATAATTGAATAACGATTTTCTTTTTCTTAGACAAGATGTTCAATTCAGGCCGATATCGAATTGGTTTCCTAAATCCTAAATAAAATTCTTTACAGGACAATTTGGCTTCCATCACAGAAGATGTCAGCAATAGCAATACACGTTGATGTATATACATCAACATTAGCAGTGGCTCCTGCAGCATATATGGCCATACAAAAAGTCTGCTGAAATAGTTTGTTATCAATAAATAATTAAGATAAGAGAATTGGACATGAAAAGAAGTAACTGTTTTATATGAAAGGAAGCGATAATTGACATGAAAAGAAGTGATAATTGATCATGATTAGTGGTAATGCTTCCAATAATGTACTTATTTTCAAGATGTGTCGTTTATCTATAAATAGGACCGAATCACATATTGTTTAAAAAAAAGAACTTTCTCTTGTTCATAACATTCTCTTGTTCATAATTCTCTCTTATCTTTTATCACATAAGTTTGATGAGATATTTAGGGTGAAATTCTGAAAAGAAATTGAGTAATTACTGAACATGTTTTTCTGTGATTTTGGCGTATATCTTGGAGGTATATTTACTTTAAACCCATAACAACAATAAAATGGCAAATAATATCTTAAGGACATTGATTGTCATCATGCGTCAAAGCATAACATCAAAGAACTATAAACTACTGCGCCTATCTTTATCAGCAATCAAATTTCCCTCAACAATCTCTTCCATAGTCAACAACATCAAAGAACTATAAACTATTACTCTTATTTTCATTTGCTATCAAACCTTCCTCAGCAGTCGCTTCTAGATTTTTTTAGCAAAAAAAAAAAAAAGGTCTCTTCTAGAGTCAATGTAAAAAGACCGGTGTAATCAGCTTCGCTGTTCAATGACTACTGAGTCAAGTTCATTTACTTCGGTGCTCTGCATAGTATATATCATTATGATTGTTGGACAATCTTAGGCATCTTTTCCTCCAAAAGTTAGCTCAAAGGGTGAGCATGAATTCATGTGGTTATGTTATGTGGTGTGACACATAGAATATCATTAGTGAAATTTTATTTGGTTCATTACATAGAATATAACCTAACATAATTATAATATGGTATAATATATAATTACATAAGTATTTTGCGTTGATTGTATCAAAAAATTATTAATCATTATCATAGTATGAAAATAATCAATTCTATATTACGTGCATTAAATAGAGTTTTGCCAATAAATATGATTACTAAATGCTTAATGAATAAGGTTAATATTAGGACAAATCCCAAACCGGTACAGCTATGACAAATTACTCCAAACTAATTTTTTGACCACTAAAAATAAAAAACTAGTACATTTGTGACAATTTTACTTTCCGTTAGTTTTCATTAAATTTTACCGTCAAATTTCAGAGTTTGATGGCACTTGATAGTTGACAGATGTACTAGTCTAGAGTTTTACCCTCTCTTTGTTACATGTATACCGGCTTATGATTTTTTGTGGTATTAATCCACTTTTAACGGAGGGTAGATTTGTTACAAATATATCAGTTTGGGATTTTTGGTGATTAAAAAATTAGTTTGGATCCTTACCAAAAAAAAAATTAGTTTGGGGTAAATTTATCACAAGTATACCAGTTTGGGTTTTGTTGTGGTCAAAAAATTAGTTGGGGGTAAATTTATCATAACTGTACCAGTTTAGGATTTTCGTGATACTAACCCTAATGAATATTAGAGGGAAAATGCTAGCTAGGTTTTGTCCGTGGCTAAGAATATAGATGCTTGTAATATCTTACTACCAGAAGAATTCGACACCTCCCTTGCAGATCACTGAGAGTAAAAATCCCAATTACAAACCTATTAAATTTCTCGATTCATTGTCCGTGGAAGAAGGGAAACGATTCTATCATTTAATTTTTTTGTTCTTTTTATGCCAGAGGACTATGTAATGCCGCCATTATGATTATCCCAAAAGAAAACGACAGTTATCAAAATGGTTTCGTTAACGAGTACTTTGAGAAACTTATATTGAAAATGACAAACTTATATTTAACAATTGTTTAAAAGTGTCATTTTAACATAATCCTTATTAAAATAGGTATAGAATGTGCTTGGCCCCTGATTTTCAAGGTTGGGAAATCCACATGACTCATTATTGTATAATACATTTTTTCGAATATTCATCTAACCGTTTAAACTTTATAATAGTTGGTATGCATTTATATTGATGGTTGAGTATTAAAGCGACTAGGAACAACATATGCATTTGAGAGAGAAAAATATAATGCAATGCCCCAAGAGAGTAACATTTTGCTCCCCAAAATTGCGCGAAATTATACGATAATAACAAAAATCCACCGACCATAACAAACAATTTTTCCTTTAGAGCGATTCTATTGAAACCATTTATTGTCCAAAAGTATTAAATGGACAAAATTCATTGACTATACTTACTGCTTTCCACCTAAAGGCAGCACGGATGAAGTGAGTTTAGATTTCAAGGTGAGTAGCTAACTAATTGTGTATGACCAAAGAAAAATTATTTTAAAAAAAGGAAAAAGAAAAAAAAAATACGCCTCTAGTACCATTTTAATGGAGGAGTTTACATTCCCCTACGTAAAGAACTTACATTTTCAAAACATCTTGCGGGAGTCTTCATGCCCAAAGAGAAAACCAAGCCAAGCAAAAAGCAGACTCATCACATATCAGTAAAAGAAAATGGCCCTCAAACTCAGTCCGTTTCTCACTTCCAAACCCAGGAAGTCACTTTCGTTGAAGTCACTTTCGTTTAAGGTTTGCCTCCTATCGCCAAGTCCATGTCCTCCAACCAAAGTGAGTTTTCAACATTCCCTTCTTCCATTCACTCCAGCCCCCACGATACGCGCAGATGGCCAGGCAAAGTCTTCAATGACTACTTAGTCAAAAAGAAAAAAAGAAGAAAGAAAAGCGCTTCAATGACTACTGAGTCAAAAAGAAAAGAAAAAAAGAAGAAAAGCGCTTCAAAAAGCTGTCCTGAAAAAATAAAAGATGAATCGACACCTTCTTATATAAAAATAAGAATAGCGCTTCAAAATTGACACCCCACTCCTGTGAAGCTCTTCAAAGTTGCCAGTAGCACTGATCCCGCCTTTTGTTTCTGAAACCTACCCGCTTCATTGGGCTTTGAGTCATGAAACTCCTGGGCATTAGTTTCGCAGAGTTTCAATCATGCCCGTTGCTTCTTTGTATTGCTCTTGCACTATGACTTAACCAAGTCTCCTCCAACACCAATGAAACAGACAGACTTGCGCTTCTCACATTTAAGGCCAGCATAACCACAGATCCCTTAGGCGTGCTCAACTCATGGAACGATAGTATTGGGTTTTGCCAGTGGTATGGCATTATATGCAGCCGGAGGCACCAGAGAGTCACAGTCCTCAACTTGCAATCACAAGGACTCTTCGGATCGATCTCTCCTCATGTCGGAAACCTCAGCTTTTTAAGGGAAATGTTCCTCCAAAACAATTGTTTCAACCAAGAAATCCCTCCACAGCTCAACCACTTGCGCCGCTTGCGTATCCTAGGATTGCACAACAATTCATTGGTTGGCGAAATTCCCAAAAACATATCGGGTTGCTCTAACCTTGTCAACCTCATCCTTCAAATGAACCAACTAACTGAAGAAATTCCTGCAGAGCTTGGTTCATTGCCGAAGCTACGACAGCTCGCTTTTTCTGGTAATAATCTGAGCGGGAATGTGCCTTCCTCCTTTGGGAACTTATCTTCACTGGAGGTCCTTTATTTAGCCCAGAACAACTTGGGTGAGAGCATTCCCCAAGTTCTAGGCCACCTGACAAACTTGCAAATGATTTCCTTAGGAGCAAACAGATTGTCGGGTACAATTCCATCTTCTTTACTAAATCTCTCTTCGATAAGTTTGTTTGATGTTAGAGACAACTGGATAGAGGGGACTCTTCCGGCAGACATAGGCCTCAAACTCCCACATCTTGATATTCTTAGTCTTATCGGGAACCAACTTGAGGGGACGATTCCTCCCTCGATATCGAATTGCACAAAGCTAACTACTCTTCAAATTGGAAGTAACAAATTTTTCGGGAAAGTACCATCTTTGGAAAATTTGTATAAGCTTCGTTGGTTAAAAATCTCTAATAATCAGCTTGGAAGCGGAAAACCTGAAGACTTGAGCTTCCTTTGCTCGTTGACTAACAGTACCAAATTAGAGGATGTGAGTTTCAGCTTGAACAAGTTTGGTGGGGTGTTACCTAAATGCCTAGGTAATTTATCCACCACTCTCGAGGTATTTTCTGCAACCATGATTCAAATATCTGGTGAGATTCCAGAAGAAATCGGGAATTTTGTCAACTTGGAGGTATTGTTTTTGAATTGGAACCAACTTTCGGGTGTTGCCCCTTCAAATTTGGGGAATCTACAAAAGTTAGCGCTACTGGAATTAGGTGATAACAACCTAAGAGGGACTATCCCATCTTCTTTGGGAAATCTAACAAAGTTGATTCAACTATATCTTAATGGGAACAACTTTCATGGGCAAATTCCTTCACATCTATCAAACTGCTGGTCTCTTAATCTTCTTGATCTATCTAATAACAATCTTAGTGGTGCCATACCCCCACAGCTTATCGGTCTCGCATCATTAGACATCATTCTGGACTTGTCTCGTAACCATCTGACTGGAGTTCTACCCACAGAAGTTGGCAACTGGAGAACTTTGACCGCATTGGATATCTCTGACAATTTGTTGGTAGGTGAAATTCCAAGTAATTTAGGTGATTGCACTGCATTGGTATCATTGAGGATGGGGGGCAACTTCTTTAATGGGTCAATTCCGCAATCAATCAGATCATTAGGAGGCATTGAAGAACTAGATCTGTCACGCAATAATTTGTCAGGTCAAATTCCAGAATTTTTAGCGGCATTTCATTCCTTAAAACTTCTAAATTTGTCGTACAATAAGTTTGAAGGCAAGCTACCACGTGAAGGAGTCTTTAAGAATGCTACCGGTACTTCTATTGTTGGAAACAACGAGCTTTGTGGTGGACTACCAGAATTTCACCTTCCCAATTGCATTTCCAAAAGCCACAAAATCAAAAAGATCAATATGGCGATAATTTTCACCTCTATTTTTTCTGGAATTCTTGGAATGGCTCTTATTGCAGCTTTTATATATCTTTGTTGGGTGAAGAAGAAAGTAAATGAACCGGTTTCAAGTTCAATGGATGATTCACATCTGAATTTATCTTATGGGACACTCTTAAAAGCAACATAAGGTTTTTCTTCGGCAAATTTGATTGGTGTTGGAAGCTTTGGTTCTGTTTATAGGGGGATACTCAAGGACAATGAAACGGTTGTTGCTGTGAAGGTGCTTCATTTAGTCCGCCGTGGTGCTCTTAAGAGCTTTATAGTTGAGTGCGAGGCATTAAAGAACACCAAACATCGAAATCTTTTGAAGATACTAACAGTTTGCTCTAGTAGTGATCATCAAGGAAATGATTTTAAGGCCTTAGTCTATGAATTCATGGACAATGGAAGCTTGGACCGGTGGCTACACTCGTACGCAACATCATCTCATGGGAATGAGCTTCCGAAAAAGTTGAATTTCATTTGTAGGATAAATATTGCTATTGATGTTGCTTCTGCACTAGATTATCTTCATCACCAGTGCCACATCCCGATTGTTCATTGTGATCTAAAGCCAAGCAATATTCTCTTAGATGCTGAGATGGTCGCACATGTTGGCGACTTTGGATTGGCGAAATTCCTTCTTAAATCATCCCTTGATACTATGAGCTCAATGGGCCTTAGAGGGACAATTGGTTATGCTCCACCAGGTACTCTCTCTCTCTCTCTCTCTCTCTCTCTCTCTCTCTCTCTCTCTCTCTCTCTCTCTCTCTCTCTCTCTCTCTCTCTCTCTCTCAAACCAAGAAAGTTTATATAGCCAAAAATTATTAATCGGCCTTCCTGTGTGAAGTTTGGTAGCTAATGATAACTCGATTCGATGATCTGCAATTTAATTTGATTTGCACTGTGATCAAAATTTGTGGCAGAGTATGCAACGGGATGTGAGACTTCAAGAGAAGGCGATGTCTATAGTTATGGCATTCTCTTACTTGAGATATTCACAGGATTGAGTCCAATTGATGACACATTCAAAGACAATTTGACTCTTCATAGTTTTGTCGCAAAAACTTTGCCTGAACAAGTGCTAGAAATCACGGACAGCTTTTTGCTTCAAGAAAGAGAGAGCCATTTAGGCCCCTATAGTCGTCGTCATCGGCTTTCCGAAAGCGATGACACATTTCAAGAATGTTTGGTTATGGTGTATAACATTGGAGTTGCTTGTTCGTACCAAGTGCCAGGAAGACGGATGAGCATCGATAGAGTTGCAAATCAGCTGCACCGGATTAGGGAGAAACTCTTTGCATTGGGTTTACATGGATAAGTTGAACCACCGATAGTTTAATTAGCTATCATACATGTAATGTCTTTATTAATTCCATCGATATAATATTATTATCGATAACTTAAACTGAGCATAGCTCAATTTCTATCAATACATTGAGAAGTTTGCAATTAGACAGATTATGACAGTAGGCTAGCCCAAGCTCAAGGTGTTTTTAAGTTGCATCTATCTCTTAATCTCGGTTCTTGACTCTCATTTGACTTTTAGGGCTTGAGATCAGACTTTAATCTGATTTGGATGAACAATAGCCTTCAGAGTCACCTTGAATCTTTTCATCAATTTCGCAAAATTACAAATGACTTTGATAGAACTCGAAAGGCCCTTTTGCTTCGGCTTTGACCAAACAGGACGTAACCGGAATGCCAATTAGCTCTTCTAACGTGAAGACGGGTCATTAAGATATGATTGTCCTAAATTGGGCTTGCCCAATCTGATAATCGGGCCCAGGATCGGCCCATCAGCCCAATTATCAGTTTCAGTCTCCCGGGATGAACCGTCATCGTCGCTATACATGAACTTCATGTTCTCTTGCATTCGTCTCTTGCGTTAGGCCTTAATGGTTCAGATCAGATGAAGCTAGAACCTTGAGAAGAGTTCGACGACTGGCCACATGGATTACTCGCAATTGGGACTTCTGGGAAAAGTGATTTCAGGGGAAGCCGGGAAAACCAAGATCTCTTGGAGAATCAATTTCATTCGACAAAGCTACAGAAAGAGCTACCCAAGCTTTTGTCCCTTAAAAACAAGCAGCGAAACAGACAGACAAATCGTGGACCTCCCGCTGGTTAGACTCCTCAACTGTCCCTCGAGTTTGGAGGCGGACCGCAGAATCGGCAGTTTGTTCCACAGCGACTGAGATGAATATGATGATGATGACATTGATATTGAGCGGACCGTTAGTGTGATAATTTGTAGATGCGAGGAAATTTGCGCAGATAGTAACAAGAACGTGATAGGCGAAAGAGTCATTATCTTTCCTTATCAAGATGTTTGTCTGCAGAAGTGGATTCGTGCCAGTACCCGCTTTGGGAGGTACACTTCTTAAATCAAGGATGCAGAAGGTCCATACATGGTTTTGAGTTTTTCTTTGATCAATATTTGAAGGTTCCTGCATTTAAACTGCGAATTGAACTTTACGGTCATTAGAAATTCGGGGATTATGGATATTGTAAGGCTCTTGAGTCTGTACCACAACCTCGCACACCAGTTTACTTTCCAAAACATAGCCTCCCCTACTCATGATCCAATTTCATGTTTGTCTAAGTTGCGGTTTAAGTTGTCTTCCAGATGTCATATTTAGTTAGAGATTCTTGCAAAGCCTCGTCTTGTACCATCATAAGAGAATGAGATGACCTTCGTTTATCCTTTTACTCATTTTATTGTCATATTCTTGGGCTGTTTCATTCTCAGCAGAAAAGTGTCATTGTAAACTAAATCAAATTAATTAGCTAACCCTTCTTGTTCATGGTACAGCTACTGAGGGAAATAGTTCACCGGAAAAATCTATCCCCAAAATGCATCTCGACCAACGTTGATCATGAAATACTTGGAGGATAAATCAATGCCATAATTATTGGTCAAGACAGATTCTGACTGTAAGTAATTGTACTACAAGGAGGAGTAAATCGACCAAACTTCAAAATCTCAGTAGTACATCCACTCTTAGCTTACTTGCTCATTGTGGTGCTGCCACTTCCAGTTGGCTGTATAAAAGTTTCAACCAAAAGCTGTGTCTTGATCGGCAGCGACTTTCCTAGACGAACAGAAGTCCTACATTCAGGGACCACTTCTGTCAAATATGTTTACTGAAGATGAAACATGTCCACGTTCCTGAATCAAGCATGGCCATATATGCATGACGAATAACAAATACCTAAAAGAGTTAGCTGACCAATTGATCTGTCAATACTCGGTTTCAGATATCTTTTTGCAGATGTAAAATTGCCTCATCCACTGCCTCCTTAAAATCACATGTGAGAGGACTCTTATACTAGAAAAATACTTCCATATTTAACATAATCTAGAAAACTCGTACTTAAACTAAGGTGAGAGCGCATAGTGAACGAGGGCAAAATCGAGCAAGGGCGAGAGAGTGCGAAGAGAGGATCATAGAGATAGGTCTGAAGAAGTGGTAAACTCATTTAACACCCATATTATTTTAAGTTTTACCATTCTAAATTCATTTATGATTCATTTACTGATTATAACTAACCCATATAATAATTTAGCCCATCAAATATAGATTAAGAAATAAGTCTATGCTCACAGCACATCTTTTTTCCGCACCACCGAGAGCCACTCCCTCCGCCCCCATGCGCCACAGCCCGACTCGGATTGCGCTTGCCGTTAAATTATTTACGCACGCCACAGCCTGACTTATGATTCCACTCACATGGAACAACTTTTCAATGCAAGAATGCTGCCTCTGCCTCTTGTTCTCCCATTTTTCTCTTCTTTCTTTTGTTCTCTTTGAATGGAGCAAGAGTTCCATCGGCAAGACGGTATCTCAAACGAGAGTTAATTTTTACACACGATTCGACCGCAATTTGGGGCGTAATATTGTTTGTTGAGTATCAAATTTCGGACTATCTAAGATGTCACCATTTGAGCTCTCTATAAAGTAGCGGTGTGGGTACTCCGATTATTGACTAGGAGTAAAGATCCCGACAGTCAGGCTTCTCGCAAATTTCCAGCCGCCATGGCCCATGGGCCACATGCAACCATAGCCATTGAGATTTGGGGAATCTGCGGGAAAGCACGTGACTGACAGCTGCGATTGGCCCCGGTCCACACCGATTATGATTACACTGTGTCAAGGCAAGAAATTCACCCCGGAACACACGCAGATGTATATACATCAACATCGCAGCGGCTCCCGCAGCATATATTGGCAGACAAAAACACTCGTCCAGAATCATTGAATGCTAGTGCACCCAAGGTCAATGATCGATGGTTGATGGTTTCTTATTCACTGAATGGTACTCATTGTTGTGACTTGTCTGCAGAAATATAGAAAGAAAAGCCCTTCAAAAGTGACTTGGCTGCAGAAAAATCGTTGTTGTGGCTTGTCTGCAGAAAAATCATTAGCACTTATCCTGTCTCTTTTCTCATCTTCCATTCCTCTCTACCCACTTCCGCTTGGGGTCATGAATCTTGTAAGCGGTAGTTTTGCAGAAAATATACTAATTAATTATATGTGTCCAATGATGCGGAATTACTTAATTACTGTTGGAAACAGATACGAAAAAAATAAAAGATAGAACACAGGAATTTTACGTGGTTTGATCACAAGGTGATCTATGTCTTCGGGCGAGGCAAGATAAAATTTCACTATAATCAAAGAGAGTACAGTTTTCAGAAGTCGAAACAACAACTAAAGCTCACGGTTCACAAAACTCTTTGTAAACAAAGTTCTTTCTATATATCAATGAGAAAACCTAGCCGCAGTATAAATAAGGCTTTCAAAAATTTTCCTTGGGGACGTAGCCCCCGAAGCCTCCGAGACATTGGTTCGCTTGCTCCAGCTTGGGCGGTCCGCTATGAAAATTTGTTCACGAACCAAATCTCAATTTTCTCTCCACTTTCGGGTCACACAAAAAAATATGTTGGGTCGGGTCATGAACCGAACCGAGTACATAAAATTCAAGACATATTTAACATTACTTATGTTAACTAATAAAAGAATAAAATTGTGAAATCTTTAATACATGAATGCGTAGTTTCTTACATCTTAGTGATTGCGCACGAATTCATGTGGTTGCTTCGTCTGACCTTTGGAGTCTTCATGTAATTTCACAGACTAGCAGTCTACATTTCAATCCAAACCAGTCAGGTCAGGTTTCTCACTTAATACAGGGAATGTTCTGCTCGGATTCCACGAACCACGCGCAATCATATAATCATCGAAATTTGTGGGACCTGTGGATCGGCGATTGTGATTGATCCGTGCGAATCAACAGTCGTGATTGATCTTATCTATGTGGGCCAGGATTGGAACGGGTCCTAGCAAGAATTTCGCCCGACAATACACGCTGATGGATAATCATCAGATTGACTCTCATGCGCATATGAGGACAAAGTCTTCTCCGGATGAAAGCGCTTCAATGACTACTAAGTCAAAAAAAGGGGGAGAAAAAAAGAAGGAATGCGCTTCAAAAAGCTATAATTCACTTGACAGTTTCCATTAGCACTGATCCTGCCTCTTGTTTGTTGTTTCTTCTTTGCCTTGCTTTCATATCTGCCCGCTTCCTTGAGCTTTAAGTCATGAAACTTGTAAGCACTAGTTTTGCAGGGTTTCAATCATGCCATTTGCTTCTTGGTATTGCTCTTGCTGTATGTTTTAACCAAGTCTACTCCACCACCAATGAAATGGACAGACTTGAGCTCCTTGCATTTAAGGCCGGCATTAGCAGAGATCCGTTCGGCGTGCTCAACTCATGGAACAATTCCATTGGGCTTTGCCAGTGGTATGGCATTACGTGTGCCAAGAAGCATCAGAGGGTCATGGTCCTGGACTTGCAATCACAAGATCTCTCTGGATCAATTTCACCTCATATCGGAAACCTCAGCTTCTTAAGGGACATGTTGCTCCAAAACAATAGTTTCAATCAAGAAATTCCTCCACAACTCAGCTGGTTGCGCCACCTTCATGTCTTACGACTAGACAGCAATTCATTAGTTGGTGAAATTCCCAAAAACATATCAGCTTGCTCTAACCTTGTTCACCTCATCCTTCCATTTAACCAACTAACTAGAGAAATACCTATGGAAGCCGGTTCATTATCGAAGTTACGGATATTTTCCTTGTATGGAAATAATCTTATTGGGAGTGTGCCTTCCTCCATTGGCAACTTATCTTCACTGGAGCAGCTATATTTAACCCAGAACAACTTGGGCGGGAGCATTCCCCAAGTTCTAGGCCAGTTGACAAACCTACAATACATTAGCTTTGCAAGAAACAGATTATCGGGTACAATTCCATTTTCCTTACTCAATCTCTCTTCGCTAACTATGTTTGATGCTGGATCTAACTAGATACAGGGGGCTCTTCCTACAGGCATAGGCCTCAAACTCCCAAATCTTGAATTTCTTAGCGTTTTCCAGAACCAACTTGAGGGGCCGGTTCCTCAATCAATATCGAATTGCACAAAATTAGATATACTTCAACTTTGCGATAACAGATTTTCCGGGAAAGTACCTTCTTTGGAAAATTTGTACAAGCTTAGGTGGCTTCCTATATATGGTAATCAGCTTGGAAGCAGAAAACCAGAAGACTTGAGCTTCCTTTGCTCATTAACTAACAGCACTGAATTGCAGTACATGGGCATTAACCGGAACAAGTTTGGTGGGGTGTTACCTAAATGTATAGGTAATTTAACCACTACTCTCACACAATTTCTTGTGAGTGAGAATCAAATATCTGGTGAGATTCCAGAAGAAGTTGGGAATTTTGTCAACTTGGAAGTATTGTTTGTGAATCTCAATCGGCTTTCACGTGTTATCCCCCCAAATTTGGGGAATCTACAAAGTCTAGGGAAACTGCAATTAAGTGATAACAACCTGAGAGGGATTATCCCATCTTCTTTAGGAAATCTAACCAAGCTGATTGAACTATATCTTGGTGGGAACAACTTTCACGGGCAAATTCCTTCACATCTATCAAACTGTCGATCTCTTGATTTGCTTGATCTGTCTAATAACAATCTCAGCGGTGCCATATCCCCACAGCTTATAGGTCTCTCATTATTAGCGATCATTTTGAACTTGTCTGGTAACCATTTGACTGGGGTTTTACCCACAGAAGTTGGCAACTTGAGGGCTTTGACTGCATTGGAGATCTCGCACAATTTTTTGGTAGGTGAAATCCCAAGTAGTTTGGGTGAGTGCACTCAATTGACATCACTGAGAATGGGGGGCAACTTCTTTCATGGCTCCATTCCTCAATCAATTAGATTGCTAGGAGGCATTGAAGAACTAGATCTTTCATGCAACAAATTCTCAGGTCAAATTCCTGAATTCTTAACAGTATTTCGTTCCTTGAAACTTCTAAATTTATCGTACAACAAGTTTGAAGGCATGTTACCATGTGAAGGAATCTTTAATAATTCTACCGGTACTTCTATTATTGGGAATAATGAGCTTTGCGGCGGATTGTCAAAATTTCATCTCCCCAATTGCATATCAAAAAGCTCTGAGAGCCGAAAGATCAATATATCAATATTGTTCGCTTATGTTGCTTCTGGAGTACTTGGAATAGCTCTTATTTTAGCTTTAATATATCTTCGTTGGTTGAAGAAGAAAACAAATGAATCGGTTTCAAGTTTGATGGATGATTCATGTCCGGACATATCTTATGGAACACTCCTAAAAGCAACTGATGGTTTTTCTTCAGCGAATTTGATTGGTGTTGGAAGCTTAGGTTTTGTTTTCAAGGGGGTACTCAAGGATAATGGAACTGCTATTGTCGTGAAGGTGCTTCATTTATTCCATCACAGTGCTATGAAGAGCTTCATAGTTGAGTGCGAGGCATTAAAGAATATCAAGCATCGAAATCTTTTGAAAATACTGACAATTTGCTCGGATAGTGATTATCAAGGAAAAGATTTTAAGGCCATAGTTTATGAATTCATGGACAATGGCAGCTTAGAACAGTGGCTACACCCAAATGCAACATCATCTCATGGGAATGAACTTCCGAAAACGTTGAATTTCATTTAGAGGATCAATATTGCAATTGGCATTGCTTCTGCACTCGATTATCTTCATCACCAGTGCCATATCCCTATCATTCATTGTGATCTAAAGCCAAGCAATATCCTCTTAGATGCTAAGATGATTGCACATGTTGGTGACTTTGGATTGGCAAAATTCCTTCTTGGATCATCCCTTGGTGAAATTCCTTCTTGGATTGGCCATTTTGGTTATGCTCCCCCAGGTAATCTCTCTCTCTCTCTCTCTCTCTCTCTCTCTCTCTCTCTCTCTCTCTCTCTCTCTCTCTCTCTCTCTCTCTCTCTCTCTCTCTCTCCAAGAAAGTTTATTTTCCTAAGAGTTATTGATGGGTCTTCCTATGTGAAGTTGATAGCTAATGATAACTCTTATATTCTTCTATATATTACATTCTGATTATACGTGCTCCAATTTGACATACACCATGATCAAAATGTGTAATAGAATATGCAATGGGGTGCGAGATTTCAAGAGAAGGTGATGTCTACAGTTATGGCATTCTCTTGCTGGAGATGTTCACAAGATTGAGTCCCACCGGTAATACATTTAGAGACAATTTGACACTTCATAGTTTTGTCGTAGAAGCTTTGCCTAAATGAGCGCTTGAAATTACGGACAACTTTTTGCTTCAAGAAAGAGACAACCATTTAGGTCCCTATAATCATCAACATTGGATTTCCAAAAGCGATATCGTATTTCAAGAGTGTTTGGTTATGGTGTATAATATTGGAGCTGCTTGTTCAAACAAATTGCCAAGAAGATGGATGAGCATCAGCGTAGTTGCGAGTTTGCTGCATCAAATTAGGGAGAAACTGTTTGCACTGGGTTTACATGGACAAGATGAACCACTAACAGCTTACATTTAGCTGTTAAACATTTAGTTTTCTTTGTGCAAATGAAAGTGGACAGGTAAAACCTTTAACTGGAGAGAGAGTAATGTTTTCGTATGTGTGTTCTTGGCATATTTAAACTAGCACAAGGCCTGTGGTGCACAAGCTTTCTTGAGTACTGTTGGTTTACTTAAAACTTTGTTCTGGTGCCATAGTATTTTAAAATGAATCTAAAATAAATTGCCCTGCTTCCCTTTTTTTCTTTTCATTTGTATCATGCTCATTAAGTTGAATTGCAATCAATCAGATATTGGAAATCTCATACAAAGGAAAGCTCGTTTTCTAAGGATTGACCAGGAATGGCTCGCTGTTGCTTGGTTTTTGTAGATTGACTAGGAAAGCCAATGTCAGGAATTGATCTCTGCTCCTAAAGCTATGTTCAGTTAGCTACATGCAATACCGTTGCTCTGGTGGGTGAAATAAGGATGTGTAGCTTTTTGATTCAGCATTCTAGCATGCATTAATTCGAGAACATATATCGATACTTGCCAAGAATGCTTTATTAGAATAATTTAACCTGCATGTATTGGATTTAAAACTTAATTGACAAAAGGTTTAAGACTAAATTGATATAGTTGAAAGATTTAGGACAGAATTGATCGTCATACAATAAATTTAGAACTTTTTGGACAATTTTCCCCTCTATAATAGCTAGCGTAAAATCTCATGTAGAGTTATATTAGGTTGAACGATCATCGGATCTATGAAGAATAGATACATGTCCACAGTGATATGAGATTTTAATTCTTCAGTGCTACTTCCTGTCGACATGGACCTCTTTATCCTAGCGTTTGGCTATATTACACGTGGCAATCCACGTCAACACTTTCGTCTATACTATAATCTAAAAGAGAAGACAACTATACTATAATCTAAAAGAGAAGATAAGCTTAAGCTTTGTTGCCAGCGGGGAACGCAGGATTGCGAGAAAGGGGGTCGAACATCGACAAGCCCAAAGATTAATCAAATAAAAGCGCTTTATATTTTATCCTCTAATCTATCTACAGGTACAAAAAAAAACACTAGTAACTACATTGATACGTAATTTTTTAAATTTAATATTCATTCTTTTCGCGTCCGAGCTCCGTAAAAGTGCCATGGCAAAGTATCATCAATATTGCTAAAGGTTTGCACGTGCTTAATTACACGATCATGTAAAAACTAATTCAAAAAGTGCAAAGATTACGCGATTACATATATACATTTCTCCTTTTAAATAAACAAAAGAAGACTATGCATTATTCTTTTCATATAAATCTTTTAAAATATGAATGAACAAACAGCTTGCAAAAGAAACTGGGGTCCCCCGACATGTAGCTATTGTACCGTTTCATTCTTAATTTTTGTTTTAAATAATATCACCGGTTCTACTTGGAAGGGTCACATGAAAATCAACCTTCACTTATGCATCAAACGTTTTCAGAATGAATTTTGCAATTGAAGAATTTCTTTGAGACGGGTGAACATGTAGAGGATGCGTTCTTTCCATGAAAAAGTATAATACGATGAATGTTATTTATTGTTCTTCACTTCACAAAATCGTTGGGTGCTCTTAAATTACTAGTTTTATGGGCCCCAAAAAGAAGATCAATTTGTTGCTCATCCACGTTGTTCTTTAAGTTTTTTGCGTCATATATTTTTGGCACAACAGCAGTGAAAGTCCTATAACTTGTTTTGATTCTTCAAATCCAACATCAGTTTGTTAAACCCATCTTAAGTGTGTTCTAATGACGTGCCTTCAACTATTTGGAATTGAAACATCATTTTCAACATGCACAAACGATTATTTAAACCCTTCATTAGATAAAGTGACTAAGGGTATGTTTGTTTGAGTGAAAGTGTTTTTCAGAAAATTAGTTTTCCAGACTTTCACCTGTTTGGTTTGCCGAAATCATCAGTTAATTGAAAACACTTTCAGATTAATAAAAATATTTATGCATAAAATTAGGAAAATGAATTCCTAAATCTAGAAAGGTGAAAACACTTTTTGAAATTAATTTTCTTTCTTTCCTGGGTACCAACTCGTCTCTCTCTTCACTCTCTGTCTCTCTGCCGATACAATCTCTCGATTCAATCTTTTCACTCTCGAAATCAATACAAAAGAGGCGATCGTCCTCCTCGCCAATGATGGTCAGGTAGTAGCTCCCTCGGGCAAAGTGATAGCTCTCCCCGATCATCACCATCGTCTCCCTCTAGCTCGGCATGAAGATGACAAGCTAGGTAAGCACCCTCCGTCAGTCCGCAGTGCATGAGCGCTTTGTCCCGAACTTGGATCTCGGGGATGGAGATGAAGTTTGCTAGAGGCAATGCTTTCTTCGTGAGGATGTTGACGAGTTTGGACAGTTCGAGCTGAGTCAGGTCGAGATCAAAGAGGTTGCAATTGAAGGAGAGCAAAGGAGGAATCCCTGCTCGGCAACTTGAGCTTGTCGTCGGAGACCATGACGGCGTCGAAGACGGAGAAGTTTGTCCATGTCAAGGGTGTGAGGCTCGACGAGGCCGTTTAAGTACTGGGGATATTTGGTGAAGATGTATTGTCCAAAGTACTGCATTTCGCTTGGCGTGATGGGGCTTGACTGTCTTAGGTCGAGCCCGCGGAGTGTGGCTATGGCTTTGATGTAATCGACGAGGAGGGAGACGGTATCGATCTAGGGGACGACGAGGCGGGAGCACTCGCAGACAAGAGGAGCACGGGAAGCAAATCGAGTCCAACGACTTACGAGAAAAATATTTTCAATAAGATCCAAACACCTTTCAGTCACAAATGACTGGACAAAGGAAAACTAATTATTCCTAGAAAATTATTTACTGTAATGCATTTTCCTTTATCAAGGAGATTTCCCCCAAACAAACACACCATAAGTTTTGTTCACAACATCCTTCCCTTCAGCCGCTTCGATCAATATTTCATTCAATAAATTCGACGGGATTTTGCTTTTCACCTTCTCCGTCAAACTCTACATTATTGGCCTCTTTAATTTTTTTGGCAATTTGCAAACCTAAATTTGTTAATAAGGCACACATTATAATTCTCCACAATCTAAAGTTGTTCCTCACACCAAATTTCTCAATATCTACTTTCTCTCCGAGCATAATTGCATCAATAGAATTTCCAAATAATAATTAGACAAGCAAAAACTCCAAATCAACTATAGAAACCCCAACCTTAGCTTTGAGACCAATAATTGTAAAATAACACAAATATTGACGGATCTTACAATACATGCTTAATGCGAGAAAGAGAAAATTACCAGAGAAATCAGTGAGAAAAAAAATAAAAAGAATTACAGATTTATGTGGTTCGATCAAGTATCGTAACGATTGGACGGGAAGAACTAGTTGCAAGATATCCACTATGAATCCAAAGAATAGAAAGTTTACAATTGCTCAATTACTCAAGTATTTCTCAATCATAAATTACACACAAAGCAAACCCGCAAGTATTATCTTACAACCTCTCACAAAAAATTCACTCGAAAAACTCACAGAGAGAATCTGATACTCCTCTTATTTGCTATGTTATATGTAATATCAAAGTAGAATTTTATCTTGTATACGAGTGTGCGCGCATATGTATTTAATATTCCTATTCAAAAAGAAAACCCAATTTAGGAAATCTAGTCAAAGTAGAAAATGTATTTGAACTCGAAACATATTCTCGCCATTAAGCTTGCTATCCAGCAGGTTTCAAGGGGTAGGCAGCGAGGTCTTAATTTGACCTTTTTAAGGGTCCGAGTGATCTCGGGGGTCCCTTAGACGTTTTTGCTTCATTTCCTAGTCAAATTTGCATGTTCGTGTCACACCGTTAACTAATTTTCACTATTGTTGTCGACTTATATTCTATTGGCACATTTTTAATCATATTATCATAAATACAAATGAAAAGGACCAAAAAAAATGACAAGTGATTAAAAAAATTCGATGTGCATGTAGCGGTAGATTACATTTTGGATTAGACAATCATGTTTAGTCGTAGTTTACCTTTGTTTGATTTTGCATGATAATCAATTAGCATTAAGAAACGTGGGTTATTTTTTGGTGGATTTTAAAACCCCGATTCTATTAATCGTAGTTTGCTCACCAAAATAAATATGAACTTTGAATAAAACTACAAAAAATATCCAGGAAATTAAAGTTAATTAAAAGCTCTAAAACCACTTCTGACCCAAGTCAACCAATCACCGCATGGAGACCTCGTTTGCGACTATCCCTTTGAAACACCATCAATGGACACATGAACCCTTCTAGACATCATTAGATCCCATTATTGCTGTCCTTAAATTTTGCTAACCCAAGCAAACCAAGATAAGTCGAAGGTTAGCAGCCTAAGTTGTGCGAATGAGTCTGCAATAGGACACAGACCCCATGTCACCGATTCCAGCAGGATCAACTTCCTCTACCCCAAAATATCCATCTAAATGGTCCATCCTAATCCAGACATCCTCCTCCTTAGTTAGCCCAAAAAAAAAACAACTCGATCGTCTATAAAATAATGAGCGAGAGAGCCATGTGACCATGTCAAATGCGAATCTGAAACCCTGTTAACAACGCTTTGTGAGCACTCAAGTAGATCGTCTTACTTATGTTCTTTTACTTATAAGTAAAACTACCATTGCCATGCGATATTAACATCCCAGTCTGTTAATAAGCCCTACTTCAACAAACATGAGCCCAAAATTAATTCTCTCTCTAGAGAAGAAGAAAATCTTATGACACTGATGCTCAATGGAGCGCACATTCCACAAAAGACGATTACTCAAATTGTCTCACACAGTGACCTGGTGGAATTTTGTTTGGGTTCCATATTCACGTCTATGGAAAATGGAACACATCCTTAGGACGGAACACCAGACAACCGGCCAACATGAAAATCAGACAGGATTGGAGTTAAAAATTAAAGGAACCACATGATTTAGGATATGGTTATCTTGCTAAAATATATCATAAAATTGCTTGATATTTCTGTCAAGAAAAAAAGAATTCGGTCCTTCCTGCAAGTATTCATACCATTTAAGAAAGAATCATGACAAACAAAGTACTCCTGATATCAAATTATTTAGAGAGAGAGAGAGAGAGAGAGAGAGAGAGAGAGAGAGAGAGAGACGCAATTTTCATCTGGCAAAGTGATGTTGGTTTGGTAAAGGAGACCTTGCAGCAGAAAAATTTCATCATCAAACGTCATCAAGAAATAATCACTTCAAATAATAGGGAATCATTCTGTAATAAAATTAGTTACCAAAGAGTCGTGGAAATCACTGCACAGAAGTTTGTCAATTTCTATATTTCTTTTCAAAATCTAAATATGATAATGTCCCCCTCTCTAAATGAAACTTCATTTTCTTTACCTCCCAATCATCAAAATCAATAATCATCCAAAATCAGAGAAATCATTCCATTTGTTCTTCCATTTTTCTAGCCAAAACAAGTTTGCAATTCAAAAACAACCACAATATCTTTAAATAATGACTACTTTGCTGTTGCATAATGCTCTCTGAACCATGAAGAATCCTAATACTCCTTTCACTTCCTTCCAAACTTCATACCAGTTATGGTGAAGAACTTAATACCTATCTCCTGTATAGATTTTAGAGATCCATCAGTATCGCAGAGCTTTCTCAATCCTAAAATACAGTTTCAATCGATAGGCATCCAAAAACTATAAAGCATCATTCCAACGTTATTCTGCTCTATAATTCTTTCTAGAATCGGGACACTAGAATCCATTTACCTCAATTGCATTATCCTTAAAATTTGCCAAACGTAAATCTCAAATAAGAGCTGAAGTTATAAAAATCCTTCCAAGGTTAAATTTCCTTTTGACGTCAAGATCAAATATTCACTCAAAATTATAAAAATATTTCCACAACCTTCAAAAGTCAAAGAAATCAAAGTCATTATATTCTAAATTTATCTCTAACAACAATATATCACATCTGCCCCCATAAATGAACTTTTCCACTGATTTGCAAAACATCATCCTCAAAATTTATTAGGGAACCTATGACACTCTATATCAAAAATTCAGAAAACAGGACGCAACAAATTTATTCTCTCTATATTTCTCTTTAAAAATCAGGGCACTAACATCCACTAATTTCACATGAATGTCATCCTTGGAATTTGTCAAACATCAATGTCAAATAGTCAACCCAAAATAATCAAAATCATTCTGACGTCAAGCTCAAATAATCACCCAAAATTACATAATCATTACTCATAAACTCACCTTCAAACGTCATAGAAATCAATACTCCAACAATCATTTTGCCCCTTAAGTAAAATTGTCCCCTAAGTTGCAAAACATCAACCTCGAAGTTCTTGAGGGAACTGGCTCGATATCAAAACTTAAGAAAACAGGACACTAGCAGCAGCCTCAAAATTATTCTGCTTTATATTTCTTCATAGTGTCATGACACTAGCATATATTCACCTCAATTAATTTCATCTATGAAATTTGCCAAACATCAATCCCAAATAATCGCCCAAAATATAATAATCATTACAAAATCAAGATCAAATTATCACCCAAAATTATAGACATCACTCCACAATCCACTCGCCTTCAAAAGTTATAGAAATGAAGACTCCAACAATCATTCTACTATAATATCAGCATATCATTCCTTGGCCTCACCAACTATTATCGATGGTGCGTCTGAGAATATTCAAGCATTATCGTGCCACTCACGGATATGTTAAAGAAGAAGTTGTGGGAGTGGAGGGCCCAATGCCAAACAGTGTTTGATTGATTGAAGTAAGCTATGACCGAGGAGCCGGTGCTCATGCTGCCAGATCATGCCAAACTTTATAAGGTAGAGACCGATGCTTCTGATTATGCTATTGGTAGTATCCTTATGTAGAATGGACATCCGATGGCATTTGAATCAAGGAAGCTAAATGATACCGAACAACGGTATATGATCCAAGAGAAGGAAATGACCGCGATGGTGTATTGCCTTCGTACATGGCGACATTATCTCTTGGGATCCCAATTTGCTATAAGGACAGACAATGTGGCCACAAGCTATTTCTAGACTCAGAAGAAGTTGAGTCCAAAGCAAGTTCGATGGCAAGACTTTTTTGGCGGAGTTCGATTATGTGCTTGAGTACAAGACTGGGAAGGCGAACTCCGTGGTTGACACACTTAGTCGGAAGATGAAGCTGGCATCCGTCAGTCGTCCCGAGAATCCATGGACCGAGTGAATAAGGAGGGGTTGAAACATGATCCAACCACCAAGGTGCTCCTTGAGTACGCACGGGAGGGCAAAACTTGACAATTTTAGTGTGAAGACGACTTGCTTTACACCAAGGGGCGGCAATTGTATGTGTCACTCCATGAAAAGCTAAGGATGGAAGTCCTACACAATTACCATGATTCTAAGTGGACAGGTCATCCAAGGATTCACTGCATCATGGTACTTGTGGAGGATCGGTACTATTAAGCATACTTGCATGATGGTGTCGAGGCCTATGTTCAGACATGTCTTGTATGCCAACAAGACAAGCTAGAGCAACAGTTGTGAAAGGGACTTTTAGAGCCACTTCCTATCCCAAAGCATCCATGGGAGAGTGTCTCCGTGGACTTCATTGTGAATTTGCCTAAGTCTGAAGGGGGCGGACTCTCCTAGTCATGGTGGATTGGTTTTCCAAGTATGTGACTTTCGTGCCCGCATCAAAAGATTGTCCGGCCGAAGAGGCAGCCAAGCTATTCTTGAAGCACATCATCAAATACTGGGGAGTGCTGCCAACGATCGTGAGTGATCACGATTCTTGGTTCACGGGTAAGTTCCCAATCGAGCTCTTTAAATTACTAGGGTCAGACCTCAATTTCTCCACGAGTGTACATCCCCAAACCGACGATCAGACAAAGCGGGTTAATGCACTCTTGGAGTTGTACCTCTAGCACTACGTGAGTATGACACAAGTGAATTGGACGAAGTTGATCGACATAGCCTAGTTTTCTTACAATCTTCAATGGAACGAGTCCACGAACCAAAGTCCGTTCAAGATCGTAACAAGGCAGCAACCACTCACCCCAAGTATGGTTATGATGGGCCATAAGGGGAGTAGCCCCTCTGCTTTCAAGTTCGCAAAGGAGTGGCATGAGCAAGCGGACTTGGCACGGACGTGTCTATACAAGGCCTCGAAGCGCATGAACAAGTGATCCGATAAGAAGCGACAGCATGTGGAGTTCCAAGTCTGGGACTTGGTGTTGGCCAAGCTACACCTAGTTCTTTGATACAAGGATGTACACAAAGGGCATATCCATCGCTATGAGGAGCCATTCCAAGTGCTGCAATGAGTTGGGAATGTCTCATACAAGCTGGAACTCCCACGAAAACTTAAGGTACATTCGATATTCCGTGTGAGTATGCTTAGAGCATCATGGTGGATCAAGTCATTTGGAAGCGATATTGTGCGCCTAAGAGAGAGTATTTGATCCAATGGAAGGGTCTTCCAGAGAGTGAACCAAGTTGGGAGCCCAAAGAAGCTCTTTGGCAATTCAAGAAACATATCGATGTATTCTATGTCGAAGACATGATAAGGGTATCACCCGAATAGGTGGGGGAGAATGTCACCACCAAGAGAAGTGGATCATTCACAAGGGTTCCGAACGGAGGACTGTGATTAATTCATGAACGAACGGGCAGATCTCTAGGATACTAAGTCCTAGAGTTTTCTTGATATGATCTAGAATACTCTTGGGGACGGACATTATTGTAATTATACCTTTTTCTTGTAAATCCATTGGCCAATAGAGAGGTGGCATTTGATTAGGGATAGAGAGGTGCGATCTCCACCATTAAATTGACAAGAGATTTACGGATACGATCAGTCATGTACTTATATATAAAGGGGTCTCCTCTCCTCACTTGCAAATCTCATTCTTAAGTGAAATACAATTCAGAGCTTTTCTCTAGAGTTTCTCTCTCTAAAGATTCTCGTGAGTGAGTGTGAGAAAACTAACTTGGAAAGAAATTCCTGAGGCTACATGGTAAGAGGACGCTAAATCGATCGACCCATGACACATATCAATCTCTTTATATATTTCGTCAATATGTTCGTGTTACAAAAGATCAACAAACAGGTTAAAAAACCACAAAACTCTGCCAAACAAATCAAGTTATTCTCAAAGAAAGTAGATTGAAGCAAGAGATTAATAACCAACGTACAAAAAAATTCTTGGCTTTTTTTCTGGAGAAAAATAGAGATTTGTCCAAAAAATTACTGCTCATAAATAGCCATTGACAAATAGGTTTAACAAATTTGTGGAATAATTAATCATAATATGCATGTTTTTCAAAAGCAAATTCAAAACCCCAAAATTATTTGAAAAATAATGGGTCTTGTACACATCAGAGAAAGGAGTATAAATTCCGTCAGAGGCAAGTTTGAAAACCAAATTTAATGGAAACTTCAAATGGGGTTACTCTTTGACAGAAAACTTAAAATTAAGACGTTAATATAGAGAAAGGAAAAAATAAAAGTCTTTTATAAAATAGAGAGAAAGTACTGCTCATTACCACATTAACAGATGGGTTAGAGAAAATTGTGGGATATACATGAATACCAAAAGAAGTCTCGAAAATAGCAAGTCTTGCTCAAATTAATGGAAGGAAAAACTAATATTCACAAGTATGTACATATCGAGTAAAACGAAGATTTTAAGTTCTTACAAAAAGATTTACACAAACGGCAGCATCATCGTCATGCCACAACATCCATTCACACAGGCTAGAAAAGGGAAAAAGTTTGAGAAATTTACTAATCCACCTCAACCGGTGATCAACCTAGCGCTCGCCCCTCATTGCCGCCACGAGCAACCCAGTTGTCGAGTCTTGACCAAAGCCCCACTCCTCTATGTCTCTCTGTGCCCCAAAACTAGAGAGTCCGGTCGCCGATCATCAGCTGCAGGCGAAGCCTGCAATGGTTCTGCCCTCTCCAATCGAGCCGAATCTAGCTCCATCGAGAGAGGAAAAGGAAATACGCAAACGAAGAAGAAATGATGGGATGGTGTGTGAGGGTTTTTGTATTTTTATTTTGACCATAGAGAGAGAGGAGGGGTTCTAACGGGTATTTAGTCTCCCTTCCCCCGTTGTTCCAAATTTGCCTCTCGTAAAATAGGAAAGTGGCTTTACACATTCAATTCAAGGTTGAAACGGTGAATTGCCTCCACAATAAACAATATGGCGGATTTGTTTTATTTGATTTGATTTGATTTGTGGCAGTTACTCACCAAAGTAACTGTAATGCAGTACCAAGCACTGATTTAGCACAGAAAATGTAATTCAACTTTAACGTAGATCGTTAAATTGAGTGACTGCCAATCCTTGGTGAACTTAATTAATATTATACTCATTCTTAGTAAATTGCTAACATAGTCTCATCATAGTAATATACCTTATTGTATCATATAAGCAAAACGATGTCAATAAGTAGTATTTTGTGTTGGTAAAATTAGTTTCACCGCCGTTAAATTACATCTATGTTCATACATAAGCAAAAGCTCTTTTAGAGTTCATAAATTACCCTTTACATCCGTTAAGAAAAAAGAGAAAGTCCAAAACAAGAAGAATTTTTGACAAAATATTCACCTACAAATTAGCATGTAATATTCGGCCAAAACAAATAGCCTATAGTTTCTCTCGTATGGAGGAAAATTCCCTCGACCAGCAACACCCCTTGTTCTAATTTGCTCCTTCGATGGTTGAAATACATGTAATGTCATTATTAATTCCATTATTATAGTATTATCAACAATAATTTATTTGAGCAAAGCTCAATTTCTATTCTATCAATACATTGAGAAATATGCAGTAGAGCTCTCCAATCTTAAGGCATTTCCAAGTCGTATCTATCTCTTACTTTCAGCTCCTGACTATTTCTTTTGAACTTTAGAGCTTGAGATCAAACATTAATCTGACTTAGGTAGACATTAGCCTTCAAATTGACTGTGAATCTTTCCATCAATTTCCTAAAAAATTGCAAACGAATGTGATAAAATTCGAAATGATTCATTTTGCTTTGGCTTTGACCAGACAGAACGCAACCCAAAAATCAATTAGACGTGGAGACGGGCCACTAAGCTATGGTGGTCCCAATTTGGGCTTGGCCCAATTTGTATTTGGGCCGATCAAAGGGCCCAGGATCGGCCCATCAGCCCAATTATCAGTTTCATTCTCCCGGTATGAACCGTCATCGTCGAGAGTCGGATATTTTCAATGTCGCAGCGCGTCTTTCTTCGCCACCGACGAGAGCCATTCCCGCCGCGCCCCACGCGCCACCGCCTCCACTCCGATCGCACCCGCCACCACCGCGCTCCGCTCACATGTGACCGGCTAGAAACACCACCACCACCACCACCACCACCACCACCTAATTCCCCGAAACCGCGCCATGTCCTCGCACGAGCAAGCCATAGTCTCTCTCCTCTCCAACTTCGCCCTCTCTTTCGACGGCGCCGTCCTCGGCCTGACCCTCGCTTACGCCGCCGTCCGCACGATCGTCAAGTTCACCTCCAGCTCCTCCGCTCTCCGCAAGCTCCGGGACGCCCCGTCGGCCCGAGTCTCCGACCTCCGGTCCGTGCTCTCCGTCGAAGGCGGTTCCGATTCGGAGTCCGATTCGTCGAGCCGGTCGGGAACGGAGGAGCTCGTGATCGTGCGCGGACTCGTGGAGGCGAAATCGGCTGTCGAAGGAGGGACGTGGAAGAGCTTGAGGCAGAATGTCTTGGTCTCGCAGGACTCCGGGGATAGGGCGGTGATCGTACAGAGGACTCAAACTGTAAGTGTGATTACACGCAGTGTTGTCGAATATTTTACTCGAGTATGTAACGTAATTGAAAGTGGTCTTTGTCTGACAACTCGTGGTAGCATTAAAGCATGAAGATGTGTACAAGGGGTGAATGTATGCCTCATGTTCGGATGTTCTATCCGTATGTTTTGCATCAGTGTAAGCAAGTCATGTCTTGTATTGCCAATTTCAGTGAGTTGATGTTTTGTCTTGTCTTTCAATGCCACAAGACTGCGAAAGGGAAGCAAATTGATTGTTTAGGTATCGAGGAGTCCTTGTGAATTTGGTGTGATTAGTTTTGGAAATGTCATAGTCGCTGCTGCTTCTTTTTCGAGTGGGGTCTCAATATAAGTGCATGTTGAGACAATGGAGGATTTGATGAATTGTAGGGAGGCTGAAGCAAAGACTTAGCTACATCATCTGGTATGAGTGCATGTGTCGCTGCAATTCTTCATATGTGATGTGAAGTAAAGCTGACAATTTGAAAGTCGAGAGTTTTCAAGCTTGTAGCAAATAGTCTTGGCTTAGCACGTGAATTCCTTCTTCTGTAAGTGCGATGCAATTTATGATAAAGTGGACTCTCATGTAATTTTGGTCATGATGAAAGGAGGAAAAAATGAGGACTTTAACAGAGTAAGTTGTTGGAGTAGAATACATGCATCACTTTCGTTTCTCTTCTTGAGATATATATATATTTGGATAATTACAAATTTACAATGGGCTGGGGATGGATGCACTGGTGTCTCTGGGCCTTAGGAAGGATATGCCAGTCCGGTTTGGGAAGACACCACCAGAAAGTTGATTTGGCGTGCATACCTAGAGAAAAAGCTAGAAGCAAAGGGAAGATCAATATTTAGGAAGTATAGAGGAAAATCTAGGATTCAGGGTCTCCCTGCTGTTCGGTGTCCTCTCATATTTGAGGGCTTTTGCATGCACTAGGTGCCTATACCCTTCTCTCCCCTAATTGTGAGTTCCAGTTGAGTGGGACCCCATATCCTGTCATCTGCTCCGGGGATCTTGCTCGAACTACCCAATAATTTCTCTTTTATTTTTTTCTTTCTTTGTAGAGCTATAATATCAATGAAAGGACAGGTCTTAGTCTTGTGAAATCCGCATAATTGAGCAATTATAACTGCAGTTCATGCATTACAATGCCGTAATTGCTCGTGCCAATAGTGGTTTTACGGAAATGTATTTGTTATTGTTTACCTCAGTCTTCCATGATCATTTGATAACCTTGATCTTCTATTTTCAATCATGAAGTGCATATACAATGAGTGGAAGGGATTTTTTGGATGGACTTCGGATCTACGCGCTATCTTGTCAAGATCCTTGCGAGAAAGAAAATCCTCATCACTAAGAACGGTAAGTAGAATTGTTCCAGAGGTTGGTTCTTATATTTAAGCTATATTTTTGCTAGGAAAACTGCTGTTAAAGTTTACATTACTTGTTCTTTGAGTGGATTTACTTTACATAATGTTTGTCTTTAGCTAGGAACCATGGACCTCCTTCTGGTTTAAGGGTAAATATCACATTTTATTTTCTCCCTTGACACTGGAAATGTCTGGCAGACTATACATACAACCGTGATTGTAGACATGTCAAAATTGGTGTTGCCATGGGACATCACATGGTGTTCATGTCCTGAATAACGGGATGTTGCGCTATAGAGTCTGTACTTTATCCCAAATTAAAAAGCAGGGAGAGTTACTGCTTTCCTTAAATACATGTGCAGTTGGTGAAGCTAAAGATATCAAGAGATATAAGACAACTTTACAAGGCTTAGCTTTTCAGTCTCAAGCATTTAGTTATTATGCTTCTGTTCTCGCATTGTGCGCGGGAGATTTGGGATCTCAGAAGTCAGAGGTTTCTCTTTTTTTGGCCGACAAAACTGAAGATTCCTCAAGAAAAGTTTGCGTACAATCATCTTATTGAGATTGTCTTCACAAAATAATTTCTGTAATACTTTTTCCTGTTCTTGATGGTCTTAACTATGTGCAATGAGAAACTTGGGTTTGATGTTATAGAACAGAGCAGTCAAATATTGGCTTACTGCTTTAGTTGCCGGACTTGCTTATATCTGTTAGTATGACTGCAGGTTCCTTTTGTACTCGTTGATGGCAGTCAGTGGCCGGCAGCGGATTATGTTGTTGTGAACATGGATGGTTCAAAGCATCATCTACCTCTTACCACAGTATATCACCAACTGCAGCCGATTAATGCTTCTCCTTACACATTCCTTCAGGCACTTTTTGGTCATGAATACCCTGTAAGTTTTCAACATATAATGACATATACTTCTTGATGCAGATGGGTAACTGTGATGTTTCTTGCACCTTGAAGATCTTTATGATAGTCTAGACCTTGCCGTTCCTTCAATTTTGTTCTTTTGATGTTTTTACTTTGATACAAGTATCTGACCCAATGCTGTTCTTTCTCTGTTTTATGAAGGTTGGACTGCTTGATGAGGAGAAAATTCTTCCAATAGGAAAGGACATCAGTGCTGTTGGCCTTGGCTTTTTGAAAAATGGAATTCCGGAGATCAAGTCATGCAATGATCTTCCATATTTTCTGTGAGTGTTCCTCTCATGGTGATGGATGGAAATTGGATTAGTCTTGATGCTTGCTTGTAGATTTTTTTCCCATCTGTGGACTAATTACCCATGTGCACTATTTTCTTTGATAATAAATCGACTTATGTGTACAAATTTATTCACTCTAATTTTGGTCAAGTTTTCTAGAAGGATGTGAATATGTAGTGAATTTCCTGTTTGGAAGTTTGTATGGTTGCATTTTGCATAACATGGAGAGTTCAACAGTCGTGTAATTTCATGAATTTTCGGGTGATCTGCACAACCACCTATTATTCTAGTATTTCTCCCCTTGCCTGTCAAAGAAAATTGTGATGCCTCTCCCTTTGGTGCTTGTCATTTGTTTGAGTATGGAATGTTGGGTAAACGAACAGTCTGCTTCACGTAACTCAAGTTGTTAAGAATCGACCATCTCATATTTCCTTCTAGGGTTGTTGACATAATTATGCTTTAGGATATATTACTTAGATCTTGCACTGGCAGCCCTTCCTTGACAGTGTCAATTACTATTGAATTGACTGTGATTTGACATTTTTCAGTACCGAGATGACAAAAGATCAGATGGTGATTGATCTTGCCTTCCGGACAAAGATACTCTTCTGGAGTAGTATTCTTCTTGGATCGGCTTCAGTTGGTATCCTTGGATTTGCTTTTGTAAGGTTGGTAGCTATCGACCAAGTAATTTGTAATCCGTATTCTATATCCTGTCGACTTCAAGACTCGATAATCTTTGACTTTATTGGACTTAGACTGAATATTCTTTCCTCAGAAATTGGAACAGATGGAAAGAGTGGAGGCAGCGTAGACGGGATGAGCAACAGCAGCAGAGCCGTGCTGCCGTCGATGAGCCCAACACTCACATAGCAGAGGATGAATTGGGAGATGTACCAGATGGACAGTTATGTGTAATTTGTCTCATGAGGAGGAGGAGATCCGCTTTTGTTCCATGCGGTCATCTTGTGTGTTGTCAGCGATGTGCATTATCCGTGGAACGGGAGGTTTCACCAAAATGCCCTGTTTGTCGGCAGTCGATCTCCAATTCAGTCCGGATCTATGATTCTTGAGTATAATATTGATTCTGTTTCTGTTATTTAAGGGGTGGGAAGACGAAAATGTTAGCTTTTCTTCCTATAGATATTCTCAGTAAAAGAGCATGCCCATCCTTTAATGGAGAAACCACAGTGAACTGTTGATTATTTCTTGTGTAAACAAGTAACGATGCTTAGTAGGTCTCTCCTACAGTGATTACGGTATCGTTCTGTAAATTGAGCCTTGTTAATTCTTTGGACATTTACCAGAAGGCAAATCAGGAGGATGTAATTCGTGCTAGTGATTGGACATGACTACTGATGGCAAGCATGCGTGAGGTTGATCTCATCCTCATCGCTTGGAGAATTTCGCACTTAGCGCCCTCTTTCTTCTCGTTTGCCAGCGCCTTCATTTTCTTTTTCAAGGGGGAAAAACATTAGACAGACGAATTGCCTTCTCCTTCTCTGCCTGTGAAGACTGAAGAGCTAAATCCATAAAGCAACTTGCGGGGCAATTTCTTTCAATTTTAGTTATCTCGTCCTTTGCCTCAAGACTGGTTTAGTTCTTAACATTGCTAAAAGAATCAATTGATAAGTTCAAACAAGCAATGTAAGGAAAGAACATTTGTCGCTTCAACTCAGACTCTAGTTGTCAAGTATGAAGAAATGGCTGAAAATGTCAGACTCTCGCTGTCAAGAATGAGCTTTTACCATTCTGATCACAGGTAATGTTCACGATGAATATTCAATCCAAATCAAGATGATGTACAACAGTACCATAATCTGGCAGAAGAATCTTGATTTGTCTCCCTCATTCATTTTCAGTTACCAAATTAAGCGAAGCACCATCAAGATCTTCTTGAAGAGCGCTGGAGGAGAGCTGCGCATGATGGTTCTCCTCGGCCTTTTTCAACAAATTATCCTTATACAATTTGGCTCTCACCGCGAGCACATGGCAGGAGCCTGGCTCAGCTTTCTCCTCTGGCCGACTTACGTGCTAGCTGACTCTCGAGGCAACAAGGAGAAAGCACAAGAAATCCCGGTGATCATCCGATGAGCCATCTCCACGCATTTTGGGCCCTCTTCCTTCTCTTCTACCTCAGTGGTACTGACAATGTCAGGGCTTACTACTTGGAAGACAATGACCTATGGCTGAGCTTACCAGGTTGGGATCGCTGGTTGCGTGCTGTGTCCTAAAAAGCCAATGCTCTTGCGTCTGTTCAATTCTAGTGTTTATAGCTGGACTTGTTAAGTATGGGGAAAGGACTTCGGTTCTCAAGTCCTCTAACTCAAGAAAATTTATGAGGGCCTCACTCTTGCTCTTTGATCCATCCCGCCATTGCAATGAATTCATCCAAAAAAGAGACCCCAGGACAAATTAAACGAGATGCTTATTTCAGTTCTGAGGCAAGCAACATCCGAGAAGCTTATTACTCGTTCATGTTCACACACTTTTCAGCTGATGTGATCGTGAACTTCTTGGAAATGCAAGATGGTTTCTCAATCATATGCAAAAAGTCAGGGGGCGGTCGCCTTTAAGCCGGTTGAAACCAAGCTATGCTTCTCGTACGACGTCTACTAAACAAAAGCAACTTCAATTCACTAGAGTAAAGGTCTCCGTTTCATTAGTTTCCTGTTCTCTGTTTCTGCTTCAGTTTCCTTGACAACCCTTGCTGACAAGTGCAGCTATTTGAGGGTTGATAGAGGCATAACTCTCTCACTTCTAGTTGGGCTATTGTTTTGGAGATCTATGGCACAGTATTACTTACGTTTTCTGATTGGACATTGTCTCAGTTGGCTGATCAACACCATTCACAACCTAATATGATTACTCCAGCCCTTTTTTTTTGGTCTTAGACCAGCATTTCTCACTGGCACTATACTAAGAGATGGTCAGGATCATTGTCACAGCTAGATCTAGTAAGTCTCTGTCTCAAGGCAGATGCAGGCGAGTCTCGAGGAATTGATCTCTTTGGCCTAGCTGCATTGTTGAGAGGGAAGTGGTCAACGATTCTTGCGGAGGTGAACAATAGAGTGAAAGAACTAATCATCGTCCAGCTCTTGGACAAACACGCGAGACCCTTCTCGAGTGGAATACGGCATTTTTAGGCAAATTAGGGATGGCCATGGAGATCACGTTATGGCTTAGAGAAAAAGAGATAATGAATAGGGTGGAAGCATTCTCAGTGGCACGTGGCAACAGAATTATGCTATCACAACGATCTTGACCACAACAACAATCAAGAAGCTGGAAACCCGAGATCGCATTGCCAAAATTAGCAAATGCCTCTCTGATTAGATGTCCACCTTCTTATCATGTACCCAACTATGCTCCCAAAAGGTAGTGCGGAGAAGAGGCATCTAGTAACCATGTGACAAATTTCCCGTACCTTGAAGGATAATCTAGCTTGCTGGGAATTGCTTCAACTTTCAAGCTTTTTATGGAAGGCTCGTGCCATCATTAGTCTCCAATGCATCTAAGCTTGTCAAGTCATTACAATTACACGTATCAGAGGGGAAGAAAAATGTGAGTCCATACATTGTGTTTGGGTGTAGATGTTGAGCTACGTTGCAATCTGGAATAAGTGGAAGCAGCATGCACAGCAGCTTGCACAAGAACTAGGAGGTGAGTTGACAACTTACATTTCGTTCCTTATGATGCATCTTAATTTGTATGAGCAATTTGAGATTCTGCGTAAATACCCAGGAGAGCCTAAGAAGTCCTTTCTCATTAAGATATGCCCTGCTCTGTCTGCATGCCTAAGTAGAGACCTGGTCACAGTGGAAGTGAAAATGGTCTCTGCACCCGAGGCTAGCAGATCTCTACCATTTTACGCAATATTTTTCCTCTTTTTTTATGCCATATGCTGCAATGACTCTTTTCTCTGTTCAGCTGCCAGAAATCTAGGAGCCCAATAGAATGACTGCTTGAACTGCTAGTTTGCTTGGTGGAATCACCATAGGATCAGAATATTTTGAAACGACTAAAATGGATCAAAACATCAGCTGAATTGAGCTACTAGTTGAGCTGGTTCAGTTCCTTTGTGCATACAATTGACAAGGTACAGCATCGACAAACATTTTTCCAGGGAAAACAAAGCTAGAACAATGTTTCAATTGCATTATTAAACATAAAGAAATGGCTTTCACATTAGCAACAACAAGAAAACACATCCACAACAACAAATATCATCACACTAGAAAACAATCTGTAGTTGAGCTTGGCTTTGTTTAGCCGGTTCCACCGAGCACAGCCTTGAGCTTCTTCACTTGGGCATCATCCAGGAAAGTGGTCTTCTCCACCAACGGAGATGGCAAGTTATTGGCAAACAATGCAAAATCGAGGATTTGGAGGCCAGGATTTGCGCTGCTGAAGCTGACCACAGCGATGGACGTGGACCCACCTGCATTCACTTGGAAATGAAGCAACCCCTGTGGGAAAACCATAATGTCACCTCTCTTCAGGGTCTTCACATAAACAGCATTGGCTGAAGAAATGAACCCTGCCAATATTTTCCCCCGAACCACAAACAGGAGCTCCGATGCACCCGGGTGGGTGTGCAATGGGATGACGCCGGCCGGTGCCAGGTCCAATCGGGCTGCTGAGAGGCCGAGCCCATTGAGGCCCGGTAACTGGCTAACGAATGCAGGGGTCACGGCTGCTTTGATGATGTTGGTGGTGTTACCAGCTATTCCTAGTACTGATGAAACAAAGTCATCGACAGTGACCTTTTGAGGGCTCTTGCAAGTGAAGCCCGCCGGGGTGTCTGGCCCTTTGAGGTTCGCAACACAGAAGTCCTGGACAGAGGCATGAGAAGAGGAGAAGAGAACGGAGAAGAAGAAGAGAATGTGAAGCATTTTGGTTTGTGCTTTTTCTTTGCCTTCAGGTCCCAAGACATGGTATGTAGTAACTAAGTCACATAAGGTTTATATAGGAGTTGTGCACGAATAGGATACGAGTTGAACTGAGAAGACTTGATCACGCAGTATATAGGGATTATTCTGCACTGCAAGAGAGCCACAAGTTTTTTGGGCTGTCAAGAGCCGGGGCATCTTCATTGAACCCAAACAAAAAAAAAAAGAGAAATCGAAATGCTGAAGCCTATACCGCGTTGGAGAGATTGGTGGTCCATTGTAGCTGCAGGACAAAAACAGGAAGGCTCTTTTGGTAGTTAGGAATTTCAGTGCGTGGAAGAGCCAATTGATTCTTGAAAGTCCCCTCTCGTGTCAAACAAGGAAAAAGCATGAAACTAAAGGATAATCATTTTGGTGGGTCTCATCGGATACCTTTGCTGAAATGACACTCCATTTAGGACCTTATGCCTTCCCTCATCTGATGTTGATCATAGCATGAATGAAATTAAATGAGACGTATACATGGGAAGAAGAGAAACACTGTGGCTAGAGATTAACAAATGAAAGAGGGCATGTGTCTACATTGACGTTCATTTGCTAATATCTCCGATCAACGAGTCGGAAACGTCGGATTGCTTAACACTTTTGAATCGGGCATATCGAGTTCTACAAGTGTTTGAACCTGTCTCACATTTTGTGTTTCTTTGATAGTTAGGAGTAGAAAAGGATCAGAATATATCGTAGTCAATCAATTGCTAACTATCTGGGTTAAAGCACAGAATAAGTTGGACCTTTCATTGCTAATATTTGCTGGGGAAAGAGAGATCAAATAAATCATGAGAAAAAGAGATGGAATGATAGGATAACGAGTGCCACTGAAGCACATGAACAAAGAACTGGAAGGGGGATTGCATGGGTGGTCCATTGTAGGCACGTGAAGAGGGAACGCATGGAGCTCAAAACAAGAAGACATTTTGCCAGCTCTAATCATGTAAACGAGAGGAGCCCCTCTCCGCAGTGTAACTATCGTTGGAAGCATCTCTTGGTTGTCATTCCTTTAACGTGAACCGTGGAATTGATGTATGGTCTAGAATCAACCCATTCATTCCCAATTGCCCTCCCAAGCCATATCCAAAAAACCAGATTTTACAGGATACTCTCTCTCTCTCTCTCTCTCTCTCTCTCTCTCTCTCTCTCTCTCTCTCTCTCTCTCTCTCTCTCTCTCTCTCTCTCTCTCTCTCTCTCTCACGCCCGAACCCGATAGACAGTCATGGGCTTATGCCGGCCCTATATATCTCGGTCCGCATTTCCTCTAGCCCAACCTAAGAAATGTGTTGGTTGTAGATGCCCAATGCGATTCTTTACGCTAATCCGCATTGTCGGACAAAATAAGAAGTTTGATTTAGGTGTGCTAGTGTATACTTGAATAGATCAAGAAAATTTTATATGTGACTATAGTTGGTCGAAATAATCGATGGAGCATTGTTCTATTCAAAAGGGCGTCAGGCTTTTATTAATTAGGACTACTGCCACTAAGTACATTTGATCGAGCACACTATTAAGCCTTCGGCTTAGCTAAGTATTGTTCTTTTTCGGCTTGTTAGAGGATTGGTGATTGATGATAAAAGGGAAAGTAATACAAATGGTCTTTAACTTTGTCCAATATGTAATTGTTTTTTTTTTTTTGGAGTAATCCAATATGTAATGTTGTCCTTAAACTTTTAGTTTGTTTAATGTGGTCAATGAGTTTTAGTTCAATGTGCAATATCGTCTCTAAACTTTTAATTTGTACAATATGGTCCTTGAACTTTTGGAACATATTCAATTAATTTCATAAACTGTGTGAGTGTTGTCCTTCCATTAATTCAAACTCAGAAACAATATTAAACATTTTCATATAGTCTAAGCAATAGAATGAACATGTACAAAAAATTTAGAGACCGCATTGAACATATTAAAAGTTCAGGGACGATATTACACATTGGATTAAAATTCAACGACTACATTGAATAAATTAAAAGTTTATGGATGACATTACATATTTGGCCGTTCAAAAATCATTTGTATAATTATCCTACTAAAATATTTAATGAATAAGGGCTTATTAGACTGCAGAAATTCTTCGCAAAACAAAGTCGGTAATGTCATTTCATATGGACATCAGACAATCAGGTGGGCCGTTGGCGTTGGCCCGCCCAAAATCAGCCCAGTAATGTGGGCTATCACATGCCAACGCGGGCTTTAAAGGGTTCGCCGAAGGTTGTGAAACTCGAATTCATAGAACCAAAATTCTTAGGAAAAAATCTGAATTATGCAACACGGGGAAGAAAAATGATTTCTTATCTGGACTTAGTTTATGCAACGTAGAAGCATGAAGTGAGGAGAAAGCATTAGTTTCTTTTTTATTATCCAGCGCCACGAGCACAAAGACCCGACTATATGACGGCTTGAAGAACACCGTATGAGTATTGTCAACCGATTAAGTCTACACCTTTTAAATGTAACTAGTGGCCCCGATCCAAAGCAATTTGCACACAATTTGTGACATTCGAACCGATGACCTCTAGTTTCCGAGTTAGAAATCTCTCGATGCTCTAGCCAATTGCACTGACCCTAGGTTAAGCATTCTTCTTAAACGAAATCGTTGACCATTTTAGTTGCATATAAACCCTTTAAACTCACATAACTTTTCTAAATAAAATTGCTGATTCTGAGTCCGCTGGAGCTGACAAGGGTTTTGATGTAGGAAATTCGAGTGCTTGTTTTTTTTTTTTTTTTGGTAACCCAGGAACCCCCCGCACGGCCGACAGCCGGAGAGGTAAACCTGGGGTGACGCTAGCGCAGGACCCACCACCACGGCGCCACACTTAAGAATCCCTAACGACTACGCTGGGGTTTGAACTCTGGTCCCTTCGTGGGGGGATCAGAGCGCAAGCCAACGCAGCCGCTGCGGGCGGTGGTTTCGAGTGCTTGTTCATGTTGTGAAATCTCATTAAATGAATGGTCTTCGTCTTCAAGATTCTTTGTCTCACGCACCCAAACATGCACCTTTTGCGAAACTGAATTCATTGGTTTTACTATCCATGTGATCGACAGAACTAACCATAATGTAAGTTATATAGAGTCATTGTTATATTCCCGTTGATTACAAGCAGAGTTCATATTACTTTTTAAAGAGTAATCAATTTGATTCAATGGGAGGAGTACCTAAATGATTTTGTGAATTGCGTGCCAGTATAAAATGTGGTATTACTCTCTTTCCTTCTTCACACACATGAGCTCGTAATTGATGCTTAATTAAATGATGATTTTTAGATAGGAAAAATTATTTGAAAAGTCCCAAACCTATTGTACTTTGGTCGATTCAGTCCTAAACAATATTTTTTTACATATTTAAGTGGCCATGCTACCATTTCTAGTCATAACAAAGAAAAACAAATTGACTAAGTTGTTATCTCATATTTCACCTCTTTTGGCACCTTCTACTTTCAAGAAAAAGTGCTTTCACTTGCAAACAAATAGAAAAGTAAACATTTCTATATATCATTTACTTGAACTCTCCTAGCATCTCATTTCCAAAAATGTATAATTTTGACGGAGCTAATTCCAAAAAAAAGTATTGACTTTACCTTGGATGACAATTCTGGCCTGAATTTTTTTTTTGTATCAATAAAAAAGCATCAAATTTTACTCTAATCCCAAATCTAGCCCCCCGTAATATGAAATTTTCAAATTGCTTAGACCAGATTTAGGATTTAAGTGAAAGTTTGTGATTTTTTATGAAATAAAAAAAAATTTCGGGCCAGAATTGTCATTCAAGGTAAAGTCGATACTTTTTTTTTAAAAATTAGGCCAATTTTACCATGCTCAAATTAATGCGGAAAGCATTAATTTTCAAGGTGTTTACATTTTCTTATTGTAAGTGTAATTAATTCATCCTCAATTAAGCATACTTAACAAGTACTCTTAACACGTTCCATAATATTAGCAGCTCATCGTCAAAAAAGTATAGATGAATATATTGGATACACTGGATAAGCAATATTATTACATGAAACGCCAAAAAGGAAACACGTTAAGATATACATTCCAGCCACCATTGGCGAAAGTATAGATCTAAATGAGGAACTAACCTTTTAGTATGTATTAACACCAAAAAATGCCCAAATTTTTTACTATCGACCTGGCCTGAAAAAGACCGAGTGAAATGCAATAAATATAAAACTTTCCTAGTATTGAAGGCTTTCGGTTGTTAAGTATAGTTAATGGACAAAGTAATTGGCCTTAGCAGACAGAAGATGCGACAACGAATAACTATGTCCTGGAGCATAGGCATCGATAAATAAACGTCGGTTTAATCAACAAAGGGTCACAACTAACACGACTCACGATGAGCTAGATGCAAAGTAGCTATCTAAGTGATGGAGCCGATAATCTTGGACACAATTTGGTTAGGCTCATCAACATAGCTATGAAGTGAAATTGACACAACCGTCAAGTAGTGGATGCCTTATATCTCAGAAGCCACTAATGATAGCGGCTGAGAAATGTGGATTATGGCAACTATCAAGTAAAGGAGAATAACGGATTCAAAATAACCGATGATATTGCATTTGAAGAGCGGAGAGAGAACAACCGTCGAAGTAGTAGGTGTTGAGCAATTGCAGGTAGATACAAGTTCGTGAATTGATGCAGTCGTTTTCCTTGCCAATGATTATACGCAGTAGTAACAAATATTAGACTCGTTATTCGTGCAAGGTACCGCTAATCAATTAATGTACACCAACTGTTCATCACTTCCAATTTATTTGTGTTTTAGTACCCCTTTGCATGGTCGAATACGATTTTATAGATTTCATACTTTTAATTTTCTTGTCAATTATATTTCTTGTTCAAGAATCAGTAAAGGACCATTTACATTCTTCGTCAATTTTCATATCAATTTATGTTTCAAAAGGTTTTTGGTCAATATATATTTTTCGGCGAAACAGGATGTCAGATTAGCAAATATACTACCATTCTATTCCGTGAAACTTTCTTTGATCACAAAGAGAAATATTTCTCTATCTAATCATAAATACGACCCACATCCCAATAATTAAATTGATTTAGCTACTGAGGAAGAGAGAGAGAGAGAGAGAATTTAAAACTAAAGAATAACCTCGGGTGGCAATAAGTTGTTTGGATTCACATTAATTTTTTTTGGGTAAGTAATTTGTTTTCTCAATTTAAACCCTAACAGAAAAAAAAATGTCATCATCCACGAGGGGCCAGGCACCCACTTCAAGGAACATGATGTGGAAACAGTACGGGAGAAATACACACTTAGCCCTCCTCTCGACCTCTAATTTCTTTTGCCCCTACCTCGTGTCCTCGCTAGCAAGCACTGGTTCATATGTCCTGTAAAATTAATATATCAGAGAGCCAAAAAATAGCAGTGACAGAGGAAGCAAAGAAATGGCAGAAGTAGCAGAAAATAACAGGACCCACCAAGAATTCAGAGGTTGAGAGAGAGAGAGAGAGAGAGAGAACACAGCATATAACACATATCATGAGTCTCTCTTTCCATGATCCATGCATAAGTTTGTACAAACAATACTGACCAGCAATGACTGATTAGCATTTAGTCAGTACTCCTATCGAAGTGGTCAATCCCAAGAAGGGGATAAGAAAAAAAAAAAGAGTCCTCTCTGTTTGTGTGTTGCTGAGGATTTTTAGTCGGCTGAGCCCTGAGAGGATGAGCGGGAGCGGAAGAATGATGAGCAGGTATTATCCATTCACAGAGGCACAGTGGCAAGAGCTAGAGACACAAGCCCTTGTCTACAAATACATGGTGTCAGGACTCCAAGTCCCACCTGAGCTCATCTTCAGTGTTAGAAGGAGCTTGGACTCCAACTCCTCCTCACTCTCCTTTGGCCCATTCCCTCCTCATCAAAGTAAGCTCTATCCATGTCCAAAAGCAAAACAGATGTATTATTCTATATGTTCTTGATGAAGAAAAGAAAAAAAGTGAGATCCTTCTTTTCATTTTTTTTTGGGCTAGTGGGTGGGTGGGGTGAGTTCCAGGTGGGTTATGGCAGGAAAGCAGACCCTGAGCCAGGGAGGTGCAGAAGAACAGATGGTAAGAAATGGAGGTGCTCCAAGGAGGCCTACCCTGACTCCAAGTACTGTGAGAAGCACATGCACCGAGGCAAGCACCGTTCAAGAAAGCATGTGGAACCACAGCAACCGCCGCCAGCCTTGTCGATCGGCGCCACCGCTTGTCCACCAACTTCTTCATGCGTTGTCTCAGCTAGCGGTGAACATGAACACCACCACCCAACACTCCATCCCTTCCTGACTACTTCTTCTTCTTCTTCCTCCTCCTCCACTAGGCCTCCTCCAGATGCTGTTCCATTCCCTCATCTATATGAATCAAGCAGCCACCACCTTCAGCACAACTATGTGCTGAATCCTGGGTCATACTCTCAGAGTCATAAAGATGGCAGGTAGGCCTTGTCGGTTCGTGCTCAATTGTCAAAACTCAAAAGTCGTGAGTTCCTGTCAGTTCGAATCTCTGCAAAATATATGAAGTTTGATTGAGCATTCTAAAGATATTGAATTATCATAAATTCATGTCATTTTCGAATGCTTTTGCAAAACTGTCAGACTCCCGTTGAAAACCGAATGGTTCGTGCAAAAAAGATCAATTTTTTTTTCTTTTGACGTCGTTTCTCTAACTGCTGTTCGATGGATATTACCCTTCTTGCAAATAGGTATTTTATGCATGGGAAGCTCAGTGAAGTGGACTATGAGAGGTCTTTCTTCCCAGAAGCTTCAGGTGCAGAAACAAATTACTCTCAAGCTCATGATCCGTATCAGGGGCCGATCCAATTCTCTTCACAGGACCACAGAGAAAGTCACTCCTTTGTTCTGGGTCCTGATTACAAGTCAGCTGAGCCAATCAAGCCAGAGAAGGAAGACCAACCCCACAGGCCATTACACCACTTCTTTGGGAAATGAATGATCTTCTGTGCGAGTTGCTCGAGTCTCACCGACGGGGGTGGCATGGAACGGAGGAACGCAACAGTAGGTGATGAATTCAATTCCTGCTGAAAAGAGGTAGGGTCCCATAGCAGAAGGAGGATTTGAAGTTTTGTTCTCACTTTTATATTTATTTTGCTTTCATTGCACTTTATCTTTCCCCTGTGAGCAAACATGTCTCAGATTTGCAAGGCTTGTTTCTTGACTGGAAGCAACATTTGAATATGCTCCATGAGGGACTTGTCCACTTTCTGTAATCAAAGCACCACCTACTTTTTGCTCCTGCTGGTTCTCTTTTGGACATCATACATGGGCCCAACAAAACCCAGAATGCAGTGCATTATTTGCACCATGTATGATCGAACATGATGCACAATAGTCATCTGGTACTGGTAGTCCCAGCGATTGCTTGTACTACCTGGGTCCGACTGAGGCCTATCGTGCTTTGTCTTTATCATCTTGCCTCTAAAAGCAAATTCACACGTTCAGTTTGACTCGGTTGGGTTAAAAATAAGTTACACGATCTACTTTCCTCTGCCACAGTTACGTGATCATACACAATCCCTCATTTTCTAAGTGGTGCTTCGATCATCCTATAAATGACATGTCATCGGTAATGTGGTCCTCGTCTTGATCAAACCTTACCGATTGTACTTGACAGACATACGTAGCAATTTTTGCATCGCGAATGGCATATTCATGTACAAAAAGCAGTAGATGCAAATAGTGTATACAAATTTACAGACGCGCAGTCGGCTTATATTGGGTACTGAACGTTTCTATATTTGTCAAAGATTTCTCTTGAATACTTGTAACATGACTCATTTGTTGAAATACCTACTTACATGTTTGTCGCCATTATAAGGTAGATTAAATTGCTCTTTGCAACCCTAGCCATTGGCATTAGTTTCTATATATTATGGTTGGGCCTTAAGATCATCGCAATTAATACTGGAACTCTTCTAAACTTTACTTCCTGAAATATGGTTTGGTCAAGTTTCTTGTACTTCGCATTAAAACGTAGATATATGTCGAGAATAAAATACAGATGAACGGGGATTAGAAAAAAGGACTTTGAAATTGAACTACTTGAACCCTTAAAAAGGAAGAGATCATTCAAATTTAAGGTATACTGGCTTGAAAATGAAGATTGTTGCAAACTTGTAAGTTCGGTGTGGAGCACTCCCAGAATGGTAAATGAGCATTTGTTGAAGAAATTACAGAAGTTAAAAGAAGCCCTAAAGAAGTGGAGCAAGGAAAAGCTCCCCAATGCCCAGAGCCAAACCAATTCGCTGAAAAGGGAGCTCTAGAAGATCATAAATGAGCAGACTTTGCATCGTAACAGGGATAGAGTACAGCAACTGAACAATCAAATCGAAGATATGCAGAAACAAGAAGAAATGTACTGGGGTATGCGCTCTAGAATAAACTGGCGGAAATGGTGTGATAAAAATATTGTTTTTCCATGCAACCACAATTCAAACGCTCCAGTGAAACAAGATCTCTATGTTGAAATCTATCGCGGAGAAGTGGATTCAAGACCCTACACGATTGAAGCAGATCACGGGGGACTTCTTGATGTCAGTATACAGCTCAGTGGGTTCCAAGGACTTTCGGCCAGTATTAGATCAATGCCCCAGCTTGATCTTGCACCGTATGAATCAAAGCATGGTAGAAAATGTGAAAATGTAGGAGGTAAAGGATGCAACTTTCCAATTGGGAGCCCTAAAAGCACTAGGACTGGATGCTCTTAGTGGACAATTCTATCATGATCATTGGGAAATCATTCAGCATGACGTCTTCAATATGGTGAGATCTTTCCTTGACACTGGCATTCTTGACCCTTAATTTAACCGTATTACCCTTATCCCAAAAATCCCTAATCTAGAGAAGTTAGACCAATTTCGACCCATTAGCCTATGCAACTTTAGTTACAAAATTATTTCCTAGGTATCGTTCAACAGGTACTCACCAACTCAAAGTCTAGAAGAGAAAGAAGAAATTTCAGGCTATTCTAAAATTGGATAAAAAAAAAAAGGTCTATGATAAAGTGGAATGGGATTTTCTAAAAGCATGTATTTTAAAAATGGGACTCGGTGAGATATGGGTTTCATGGGCCATATAGTATGTTACCTTAGTCTCTCTTAATGTTAAGTTCAACGAGGAACCTCTTTCCTACTTCAAACCTTTTAAGAGGAGTTCATCAAGGTGATCCATTATCCCCATACTTGTTCATAATTGTGGCCAATGTACTGTCCTTCCTTATGCATAAAGTAGTTGTAAATGGTAGTTTTGAAGTTATCAAATTAAACGGTCATTGCCCTACATTAACACTTATCTAGTTTGCAGTGACTTTCTTGTTCTTGAGAGGAAGATTAGGGACCGTTAGAATTTACCAGCTTTCCAACCTCAATATTGTTTCGCCACAAGTCAGGTGGTCAATTTGAATAAGTCAGGATTCTACCGCAATACTAGATGTCCACAACCTTTGAGAAAGAACATGGCTCAGGAAACGAGAGTTCCATAAATTGATAAAATAGGGAAGTACTTGGGGATTCCATCAGACATGCCAATCTAAAAAGAAAATGTTCATTTGGATCATGGCATCGATGAACATGAAGCTTGAAGGCCGGAAAGAAAAGTTTATTTCCAAGGCGGGAAAGGAAATTCTAATCAAAGATGTGGTGCAGGCTTTACTATTATGTGTGATGTCAATTTTCAAAATTCAAATGTCCATTTGTAGAGCCATTAAGTAAAAGATAGCATCTGTTTGGTGGAAAACAAATGCATCCAAAGCTGGCCTTTATTGTAAAAAATTGGGAGTTATTGAAACAAAGGAAAGACAAGGAGGCATGGGGTTTAAGGATCTCCTAGCTTTCAAAAGAGTTATCCTTGATAAACAAGCTTGGAGACTCACTCAAGCCCCAAATGTTCTATGGAGTAGAGTGCTAAAAGGAATATTTTCTTCCATAGTGACTTCTAACGTGTTGGAAAGGGCCCTCACCCATTATGGGTAGAAGCAATCGGTTCCAAGGTGGGCCGGTTCCACAAACTAGGTATAGGATACCTAAAACTTCAAGTAAGCACAAGCCATCTTTGAGTCTAATAACTAAAACTTCTCTATCCATTCTATGCTCATGATTTGGTGGGTGTAGGAGCAGATTCAATTAGAACCTTGTATTACTATGGATTTACAGAATATCTCCCATAGCTGGCTCTTTGGCTGGTATTCCTATTTAATGTGATCAAGAATAGGAGTAAAATAATGGGACGGTAATGTATGAAATTTAATTCCACATGATGTACCCAAGTAATCACTTAGGAAGTAAGCGTTCCTATTCCTTGCACAGCCGATAGTAATTAATGCACATCTCCCCAAAGACGAGCAATTCATAATTTCGACAAATACATTGTTGCATGTCACATGACCATCGCCTTGAAAATCATCATCCATTCCCAAAAAGATGCACACGAGTCGAGCTATTCATGAGATGCTGGAACTGGAGTCGAGCACATATTCATGAGACGCTGGAACTGGAGTCAATGAATACTTGAGCTGTGCTCAATTCTTCTCAGAGTTGGAGGCAAATTCGGGTAGCTCGAAAGCCAAGTCAAGTCGATCTTCAATAGAACGCTATCGAGTTCAAGTTAAGTTAAGCTCGAGTGAGAAAGGAAATGTCATCATTATAAAAGACTGATAAACTTAACGATGACGAATTCGATTTATTTATTCTGTCCCGTTTCTCTTTGCAGTTTTTTGTACTGAGGTCCAACAAATTTACCAGTTGTTTTCTATAAGGAAACTTGATGCTGCCCGCAGATAATCAAGCCGGCAATGCCGCTTCACGCGTAAGTATTTAGTTTGACTTGGTAAACAAGTTCTCAAGACGTGTTCATCCACTTAGGAATTGTTTTGGAGACCAAATAGAAAACGCCAAGAGAGTTAGGTCCCGGACACGGAAGACAGCCATAAGATAAATCCGTCCCCATAAGAACAGTCTGTAGCTTGCTTTAATATCTATTTGTGATTATTTCTTTTCTTGAAGCCAGCCTCCAAGCCAAGATGTGATGGAAAAAGTTAACACCTTTACAACGCAAACATGGCCTAAAAGGCTGCAACTTCTCAGGTCAACCCAGCGACATACTTCATTAAACAATCGACCAATTCAATGATAGAATACGAACAGCAACTGCATATCCTGGTCACACCCTCTCTGAAGATTGAACTTGAAGCATTCACAGTCGAGCCCAGAACAAACCCAGTATTTTTTTTTTTTTGAAAGTCCCTTTCGATGCTAACCATAATCAAACTCATCACTTCCCGATTCAGCAAACACACAGCTGGTAACCAAAGTCAGCAACATGTGCATTCATGTCACACCACCCATATTCTACTGCCTACTAAGAACACAAAATCTAATGGATGACTACGCTTCGCTTCCCGATCAAAAAGAAAAACGCAGTTAACCACGCGACTGGCTAGGAGACTGAAAGAAATCCATTGACATCTTCAAAACATATTGATAGCCACATATCAGGGCGGTGCTTAAACACTGTTTCTGTTGGGAGTCTACACAGAAAGCGTCTCAACTCAGTAACACATCTGAAGCACAATGACGGGTGAAGGGGACATAGATAGGACAGAAAAGAATGCTGCTGATACAGTCTATGCCACACAACAAATTCCTCGCATAAGCACACACGCACACCCCGCCCAGCACACGCGCACACAAATAGAGAGATCTTTAAGCAGTCGATTATAAGATATTCTTTGACCAAAAAAAAAATTTTATAAGATATTCCGCCAAGAATGGAGTGCTGTAGGAAATTACCCAGAAATGACAATGAAGCAGTTTGCAATGGCTCCGAAGAGTGCATTTAAATTCAATGATGAAGGATTTCCTCTAATGGCTTATAATATACCGAAGTTGTGCTCAGAAATATGGACAAATCCTGTATAGTTGACAGCTAATAATGAAAGGAAACTGCATCATTTGAATTTCAGAAACAAATCTCACGACTAAACTTCTGCAAAAGTGCAAAGGCTGTATTTCTACCAGTCCTACTACGGCGGACCTATCACTTCTAAGTTTCATTCTATTCAACAGTTTTCTAGATGAGGCTAGCTAAGTGATAATACCTAGCATAAGTTTCATGAGCAACTAGGATGGTAACTCAGAAGGAAATATTATTCGAATTAAGGATGGAGATTCATATCAGCAATGACATCCAGCGCAAAATAATCTTGCTGACCAGCTAATTTCTCTTGTTAAATTGTCGACCATAACTCTACAATTGAATCTCAGACGATGAGTAAATGAGAAGAAACAGCTCCATTAGGGTCAATAGATAGCAATAACATCATTGGGAATGGGAATGTAATGTTATTTCTCTTACCTCTGTAGCCCAACAAAATTCTCATCCTATCCATAAATTTCCTAGCTTGTCCATGCAAATGATACCAGCTCTGATGGTATTCAGAGTTACGAAAATAAGCATTGACTACCAGGGCCAGTAACAAATCTTCAACTCTGTCAATACATAATGCACGCAAGGAGAAAATGGTGGAAGATCATATGTGAAGAATGAAGATATTGAGACAAAGGATAAGAAAGCGGCAATCACCAATTACAGATACATAAAAAATAAAAATCAAGGTCTCTGATGATCGATGTATGCTACAGTCAATTTGCAATTGCTATCTATCAACAACCTCTCGTCTCAATGGTTCCTCTGGCCATTCACAAATGAACTCCTCCTGTTAGTCCTCCAACAAAACAATCTCATCAATGAACCACATCTCCACTCTTGTTCTTCAATTGAACCAATGTCGAACTCTCATGGACATGTTTCATATCTAACCTTAATTTTCATCAGCTGCTTTCTCTTAAATACCAAAAACCCCGCTACGAAAATCTGCAAAACCGAAGCTATGCCAATAAATAATAACCCCAGCTTCTTGCCCGTATTGATCTTGTCTTCACCCCGTGGCGGGGGCCTCCTGCTTCTGTTATTATTTGCACCATGCCACCGATTATCCGACGGATGCGACGATCTCTTTGTGCTGTTGTTATTTCCTAAATAGTGGGGCGACGGCAGAGTGTCTGGTGGCGAAGTCGACGGAGGGGGGGGAGTTAATGGAGACGGCGGCGGCGGCGGCGGCGGCGGCGTCGACGGTGGCGGTGGGGATGGAGACGGCGGAGGAGGCGGTGGGGGCGGAGGAGGAGGAGGCGGCGGGGGCGGGGGCGGGAGCGGAGGAGGAGGTGGGGGAGGGATCAAAGGTGGAGGTGACTGTTGAGCGGCGGGTGCATTCTGGGATTGAGACTCAACTACAATGGCCCAGATTGCAAACAGAGACACCAGAATCACAACAAAATGAGCTGATAACAACGACTCCATGAAACAACACCAGCACAAACAACTACAACAAGAAATTCGGGGAGATTCTCAATGCAAATGAAATTTTCTGTTCGCCTGTCTTGCGCTGAGAATGACCCCACTTCATCGATCTTTTCCCCTGTTCACCTCTTGAATCCAGAAACACAAAAATCTCACCTTTCCGTCGAACAAGATGAGATTCGGGGACGATCAAGCGGAATCGATCGACCCTTTTGCCCCGAACGCCGAAATTCCTCCTTCCCGGTCTCTAATTTGGATAAAAATAGAAAATCAAAAAAAATAACTCCCTCGATTCGGAGATTGGAAACCGGAGGACTAGGGTTTGTGACGACGGGGGCGATTCAAGAACGTCGTTCTTGGGAAGCATCAAAGAGAATGGCGTGATGGGTCGAGCAGGGAAGGTGTTTTCTGCTCGTAAGTTGGGACAGATGGCCGAAGAAATCACACAAGGTGAAGGAAGAGCTGATTCAACAAAAAAAACAAACAAAAACAGGGCTTTCGTTTTCAGGCCGATCGATCGACTGCTAAACAGGGCAGTTGTGTGAAAGGATCTTTGAAAAATGGGGGGGTGGGGCTGCTTGGTTCTTCCACCGATCTTCCAACCTCAATAATGGGGGTTTCACCGAAAAACCGAAAGACAAAAGAAGAGAAAAAACAAGAAATTATGTTGCTGTCTAATTTTGGGGGGGGGTAAAAAGCCTAGGAAAGGAATCTAAAACCCTGTTTTGGGAGCAGAATCCAGAAGGGACGGTAACAGAATCAGAAAGCTACCCAAGAGAGGAAGGAGTCTCAGGCGGGATCAATGTCAAAAACTCTCAAATCTTGGGAACGTGATCTTGACCATCATCAGATCAAAGGTGACAGACAGGCTTCTTGGATTCGATGGTTTCTACACTAGAAGTAGACTGTATCCTTTGTACAGATAATCAATAGCGGATAAATAGGGTGTTTGGAAATTGCGAAAGATAATCTCGGACCGGGATTGTTTTGGTTACAATAAATCCACCGCTTTGATGGATCTTTCACTCTTACCGGATGAGTTTATTTGTTGGCCCCGATAAACCAAACGCTCGTTTTTCGGATTATGGCATCATGATTTTTTCTTGCACCGGCCATTGCAGAGAATGAGAAAGAGAGTTACGATTATACATGTACGTGGGGTTGGATAAAAACTTTGATTGACTTGTTAATATTAAAAGGGTCTCGACATGAGTGGTTTGAAGCTTGAGACACCATTTATTTCGCAAAAAATGTTTTCCTTATTTTTTCGGCATTTGGATCACTAATGAAAATGAGTCAATGGAAAATCAATTCTTAAATTTAGAAAAATGATTTCCTCAATAAAAAAAATCAAAAATTATTTTTTAAAATATGATTAAATATCAATGCTTAAATCAGAAATCTTGCAGTTAGGCGCAAGAACCCTAATGCTTGCTTTCGGGCCCTTGGCAATGAACTCGAGTCTAAAGGCCAAGGTCAGATCCACTAAGTCCATCAAGGCTAAGAGCGAGCGAAAGAGGCCAGGCTTAGAACCTTGGTGCTCGGGCCTTGGTCCACAGAAGTTAGGCTCGGGTCCACAGAGGCCATCATTTGTGGATTTGGGTACAGCCGCCAAGAACCCGAATGCACGCACCATGGTCCAGAGCATGGCTGGCAAGGACTCTAGCATAGGCATTGGGGTCTCAAGCGGGAGCTCTATGGACCAAGCCTCAAGCAACAATGATGGGTACAGGAATTGGGTACCCAGGCACGTGCACCAAAGTCTCCAGCCCAATCTCCATTTATCTAAGCTTAGCCTTAATTGACATAGGTTCGAGCAACAGTGACTTAGGCGTGGAGCCATATATAAGGCATGGCCGTCGGGGACTCGAGTACCCGAGTGCCGGTGACTTGAGCATGGGAGTAGGTAGTTGCGTAGGCTAGAGACCTAAGCACATGCACTAGGGTTCTAAGTTGAACCTCTTTAGACTTGGGCTCGACCTCAATGGATTCAAACTTGGCATTTGTAGAATTGGTCCTAAATGTCGGTGACTTGGGTGCAAGTGTTGGGTTCTCGAACATGGCAGCCAAGGACCCAAGCCCCCAGCACCAAGGTATTGGGCCTGGCCTTCATGGACTCAAGCGTAGTTTCAAAAGACCCCAGACTCAAGGTCTCGTGACATAGGGGTAGGAGCCGAGTACTCCGGCACAGAAAATGGGGTCTTGGGCACACCCTCAAGGGACCTGGGCCCCTCTTTTGTGGACCCGAGCCCAGCCATCGAGGAATTGGCCCCGACCTTGATGGACTCGGGATCGGGAGCTGGAGATTAGGGTATGGCCGCTAGGGACCTGGGTACGAGTACTAGGTTTTCAGACATGGCCACATTGGGGGACTTGGGCATGAGCACTAGGTTTCAAGCCTAGCCGTGGAGGAAATTATCTTGGCCTTAATGGACTCGGGATCTAGAACCAAGTATCAGGGCATGGTTTTTGGAACTTAGGCACAAGCCTCAAGGTCTCGACATGGTTGCTGGGACATAGACACGGACACCGGGGGTTTCAGGCACAAGTGTCAAGGTTCCCATGCCCAAGCGCCGAGGCCTCTAATCAAAACGTCGTTGTCTAGTCATATGATGGAAAAACAAAAGCTTTCATTAAGATTTTCTGGTTACATCGAGATTTGTGCTAATTATCATTAGAAGAGTAAGTGGAAGGAGAAGAGCTTACAATTTTTTGAATTGAAGTATAGGTTTTTCTATTGACTATTAGAAAGATTTTTTGTAGACTCGTTTTCCTAATCAATTCAAACGTCGGAAATGAGGAAAATGTTTTTCAGTTGAAAATTTTCCTCTAAACAAACGGAGTCGAAATGAGTTGAAATCTAATCAAAATAATAATGCTTTCAAATTCAGTTGAAAAGCTTCTTTTGAATTTCGTTTCACTCTAGAGAAATCTGTTACTCATTATTATATAAATAAAGATTAGAGCAATATAAATATTTTACCAGCTACCTCATCGTGGTTAAATTCCAACTTCCTCCTCTGATCTTCATTCTTTCCAATTCGATTGAAACACTATTCAAAATAAATTCAAAGCGAAATTACAAGCACCTGCTTCTCACGAATTGGCGATTTTTTAAGGAATTATTCTTATTTTCTATCAAAGCCCTAACAATTAAAAAATTTTCATTTGATAAAGAAAGACCACATCTGCTGATTACGACAAATCGTACTGAAACACCAAATGTTGCTGCAGATATGCTCGATTTATCTTCTTTTTTTTTCAATCAAAAAGGTGCTTATCGACTTTTCCCAAAGAAGTACTGCAAAAATAATCCATATAAAGAAACGGAAAAATTGTTTACTAATCAATTCAGGATGAACTTCAAAGTTCATGCGTAAAATCTTCAAGAAATTCATTGCCTTCCGAGCACTTATTAAGCATATTTGATTATGAATTTTTTAGTTTGTAAGACAACGATTACAGATAACGAGAGAATAGCCATAAAAAACTCTAAACATACTTCAATTATTCGATCCTTTTGCCCATACATCCTCAAATGAAAAAATCAAAATTGAAGGCTCTCTCCTATCTTTTATTTTTTCCTATTCATCAACAAATAAAATGCTCTTCACACGTTCGTGCCAGCTACCCTCCGATCACATCGCCGACTTCGAACTCCAAATTAATTTTATTTATTTTTGCAATTAGTGATGTCGGCAATTCTCATGCTTATCAAATGATAAATCTAATCAGCAAAGGAGCAAAAGGGGCTTCGACCTATTTTATTGGATCTCACTTCCTTCCCTGCAAAGATTCACATGTGTTCCTCGAATTAAAATTAATCACACAACACCATTTTCCCTTTATTGTTCATGGAAATCACATATGTTCTGCGCGTCGGTCCATTCTTTATTTGATTAGCATATAGTATTTTTCTTCCATTTATATACGGCTTATAGTATTTTTTGCATGCGCGTTTACAACTCTCCCTCGACAGCTCATTCCTACGAACCCACAATTATATGTGCCAGAAGCTGCTTCAGGTCCAGCCGATGTGAAGAGATCATGCCATAAAATATAGAAGTTGAAAAAGGACATAAAATAAGCAAAATCCAACCGCGTGTTGTACCATATAATTATTCCATTAAATGCTATAATCCATCTTGCAAATTATCAAATATAGCTTTTCTATAGCAATGTCTAAGAGTTTGGAGAAAACATTCTACCTAGCTCCCAACATAAACTTGGTAAGCCCGAAACTGTAGCGACTTTATGGCTCCACTTGTTTTTCGGGAAAATGAATGATTTGAAAAATATTTTCTTGAAAATGATCTCTCATATGGCTCAAAATAATTAACCAATGAAAAAAACTATCGGCTTAGATAACAATTTATGTTTGAAATAATGATGAAAATATTTTTCGTTTATTAATTTTTACTAGCGATATAAGCTATCACTTGTAGGAAAATGCTTGCCAAATTATTCATTTCCAGTGAAGCAAGCAGAGTTTACGTAACAAAAGATTTTCGATCTTGTTATTTTCCAAGTCGACTGTTCTAATCATCGCCTAAACGTGAAACTTAAGAGAGTATGAGAACGATTTTACCAGGCTGTGAGTTGCAGGCCTTCTTCGTCGGCCCAAGTTTTGACTTTGGTTTGCTTTGGAACGTTTCATGGCCCAAAAATTCAGAATGCCATGATTGAGCACCATAAGTATCTCCCCTTAATGTTGATGAGCATTCTTCCTCCCTTGACGTGTAAATAACTGTATCAACAGGCCAATGATGACAGGATTTCATATTGATTCCACATTAATTAACGTCAAGTTGGTAACTAAATTACTTAGTAGAGATAGCACTAAGTACAGGAGAAGTTAGTAATTTAAAACTTAATAAGCTATATCACGAGACGCTAGGACTTACAAAATTTAGGTTAATTGATTGATTCGGTAACTATCCATTACATATCGAAAGGTTTGTACAAATGTGTTCAGATTAGCTTTCCTTGCTATTGTTTGCACCCATGATGCTATAGTCAAATTCGGGCGCATACCCTATGTATTGAACTAAAAGGTTGGAGCTTTAGGATTAACATGTTAGACCGTATAACTTCATGACCCAGCGATAATAGGCCTTTCATTTGAGTTTCTAGCTTCTACTGAATAATGTTAGGCCGCATTTGGTTCTGCAATTGAACACCATATCAGATTCGTAGCCTCTCAAGAAGAACATAGAAGATCCATGCATTTACATGATTAAGTTTGAACTCGGCGACATGGAGTAACGGACGCAAAGATGAAAAGAGAAGGAGAAAGAAAGCAAAAACGGAAGAGCGAGCACGGGACATCTTTTCCTGGTTTCACATTCCTCTTCATCATCTATTCACACCAAAAGGAAGGATCTTTATCTTGTCTATCCACACAGAGAGAGAGAGAGAGAGACCTTTCTTCTTTGTCTTGTCACGTCATTATCGGAGAGAGACTCCATGTGTTGAAAATAAAAGAGACTGTGAAAAGCATGCTAGTGGCAACATCGTGATTCTCCCCCCCGGTCCTTTTCTGCTGGAATCTAAATTCGTGACTCGTGAGAGAGAGAGAGAGAGAGAGAGAGAGAGGGACGTGTTGGAATTGCAGAGACAAGAGGATGGGAATGAAGGAAGGGGATGGACCATAAAGAGAGAGTGTTTTTCCACATTATTGTTATTAAGATCATGCTGCTTTTTTCCATGTGGGGGTATTTTGCCTTGGAAATTGATCCTCCCCTTCGCTCTGTTTTTGCCTTCTTTGAGCCTGAAATTCAGATATCTCTCAACCAGCACGCCACTACCTCTTGAAGGAAACCAAAAAGTTTGTCCCACAATTCAAAATAATTCCTCTGGTCTTGATGTTCGAATAAGAATAGAATAGTAGAGATCTATGGTCATTTTCAAGGGTTTCACAACTACCACTTCTAGCTCTGCACTCAAGCGAGAAAATGGAAGGGGAAGAGAAAGGAGAGTTCACACTAGAGCTGATTATAAGAAAGAGTTAGCTATTTGTTTGTAATTGTGATAGTGCTCTTTCCTATTTTTATAGTCTAATCTTCATGTGCTCTTTCGAACCCGTGAAACTTGCGAAACGTGGCATAATCTGCATGATTGTATACATTTTAAGTGCTGTTCTGATACGTAAAGTTCATTTGAGTTTCAAGTTTCAAAACTTGTGACAGAGAGTAGATTTAAGATGCAGAAACATACCCCTAATTCAACTCATGCATTGGTGAAGAATACAATATCATATACATTTTTTTTTTGGTAACCCGGGGAACCCCCGCACGGCCGACAGCCGAGGAATAATCCCTGGGGGCGACACATGCTAGCCATCACACACGTGCCACCGGTTAAGTCATCCTGCGGCGCCTGGGATTCGAACACTCAACCTTTTGCGAGAGGAAGAGTGCGCGCTCCAGCAACGTCACCCAGGCGGGTGGTACAATATCATATACATTGAACACTCAAAAAAGAAAAAAAATGAAAGTGTCTAAATCTTTGGCTACTTCACATTATGTTGTGAAGTTCAGCTAATTTTGCTTTGCCAGTGCAAGCACAAGACCGAGGCGATAAAGGCGTTTGGATAATGCGGGTGTCTTTGGGTTTCTAACAATGAAAACAAGTCCACTAACACCATGTAAAGAGGTTGACTACATGTGGAATCATTATCACTATAAAAGTGGGGTTGACAAAGCAGAAATTGCGAGTTACAAGCTAATTATAACAAAGTGGTTTTGGAAATGGAGAAAGTATTTTCGGTCCACCGATGCTACAATTCGTAATTACTCCTCAATTATTTGGAGAGTACGCACAAACATCCTCATCTTTACCCTCCATCTCTCTCTCTCGCTCTCTGTGAGTGCATGTCAAGGAAACAAGCCAAATTAAGCGAGAGGGCACACCACGTGCATGCAAATTGTAGCAACAGGGCACGACTTTGTCCTCCATCGAAAGCAAGTCAAGAGCACATTCCAAGTAATTCCCAGCAGCTGTTCATCAAGAGGGGTCCTCGGATGGAACAAGACCAACAGAGAGTGGATCCAGAAACCCTAACCCTAAACCCTAGATAGATCTGAACCTCAACACTGTAGCTCAAGAAAGATCTGCTCCAGAAAAGGGTTCTTGCGTGATGGAGAAATGTCTCTGCGCTGCATGGAGCATCTTGTCCTTTCAAGAAATTTAAGTCGTCTTGTACTGGGGTGATTTATTATTATCTTTTGACAGATCTCTCTGTGCCAGGTTACAATTGCTTTTCTGATTTGGATTTATAATTGGACCCTCCTCGTTCTGTTCTGCCCTAAATCTATATCTAAATGTCCTTCCTGCAACAATTTCAGATTTTCGTACGCCACCACTTAGTCTTATATATACTTGCGGAGCATTATGAAAAATTCCACTGATTTGAGTCTTTATAAATGTAATTTTCAAAGATTAAGTATAGCTATCCTTTATACTTAGTAATATTATTAGATGTACTGTCAGATAAAAGAACTTTCCACACATTCACAGTTGGATAGACAACATGTGGAACTTAACGATGACTGTTATAATGATCTTTTAAATTATTCATTACATTATATTTTAATCAAAAAAGATTCATTTAACTTTAAATATTGACGTGAATGTATTTTGTTAGATCCTACATATTAGGTAAAACTTATATCCTTATGCTGGAAGTGAAAAAGAAATCATGGATAAAAAACTATTCAAAACTATAAGCGCTCGTTTTAACTTTGATGTTAATCATAATACGATGCGACATTTAGTTTAGGTAACGATAAAATATATGTTTTGTAAAGTAGCTGATGAGGAATTTTATTTTTTCGATAGTGGAAATAAATTTCTTTACACGATTTCATATTTGAGAAAAAAGAATAGTCAATAAAGAACCAAAATTAGCAAGACCCTAAAAGCAGCGATAATACGCATAAGCTTCTGTTTGAACATCAACTTTGCTTTAACTTTCATCAATCTCTATTATTTCAAAATTGTGAAAACGACACAAATGATTTCTGGACTTTGATCCAATATATAATGTGATCCCCAAACTTTAAATTTGTTAAACATGAACATTAGTCTAATGTGTAATGTCGTCCCTCAATTTTATTGTAGTCCCTGAACTTTTGGTACATGTTCAATTTAGTCTTCAGACTGTATAAAAATATTCAATATTGTCTTTCCATTAATTCAAGTTTACAAAAAAAATTGAAAATTTTCATATAGTATAAGGACTAAATTGAACATGTATTAGAAATCCATGAACCACATTGAACAAAATAAAAGTGCATAGACAACATTGCATATTGGACTAAAATTCAAGAACCACATTGAATAAATTTAAAATTCATGAAATATTTGTGTCATTTACCCTTAAAATTTCGCTAGACTCTTACCTAGAGCTGCGGCACTCTTTTATTAGTACCATTTCTAAAAATCAATAAATGATATATATATATATCATTTATCTTTTTCACAATGAAGTACCCGAGAGTTCTAAACCAGTCAATTGATCTTAGTCTATGTGCATTTTCGTGCCCCAAACACAAATAGGTCCAAATCTGAAGAATGTTATAAGTAAAAATACGGGGAATAGGAGGACTCGAGCAAATTTATTGAGTTAGCAAACCTAGGGACATTGGCATTTTGGACCCACCATAAAGACTTCGAGTCAGCAACTTTCTATTTTGGGATAGCACTTTGCAGGCAGATCTAGGCCAACAGTCCCACTTCTGTGTTACCTGTTTTCCCCCTTGAAATTTCATAAATCTGTAGGAGAAAATTTGATATTGAGGACCTATTGAAAGAGATGCTGATAAAAATCAACGTGTGCCTCGAGGATCCGAAATTCACGTGACTATAAATGATCGTTTGTATTGCTTGATATAATAAGTCGATGAAAAATATTTTCATTATCGCGAATGATTTATGACTAAACATTTTCGTGGACGATGAAAATATTTTTCTTTCGTTCATTTTTGTAAGCAATACGAGCGATTATTTTTAAAAAAATATTGTTCAACTCAATCATTTCCAACGAAACAAACACACCCAAAGAGTAACTTCAGATGAAACCTAAACTCAATAAATCACTTACCAAATTACTCTTGCTATGTTAAAATAATTAAGCTTGCTTATATAATTTTTTGTGAACACCTAAAGAGTTACCTGGAGGTAAGTTTGATATCTCATTTTAGGATTGTCAGATTTTAGACATTTCCGATTATTGATCTTCATTTGTTTTTTCAATCTTATGTTTTTTATTCCATAGTCTTTCTAATTGGAGATTTAGAATGCACAAGTTTTGAATAATTGGTTCTACTATGCAAATTTGATATTATTTATCATGTGTTTATTGTGAGATATTTGTTTACTGAAATAGCGACATAATTTAATGAGATGGGTTTGAGATCTTACGTCAAAACTCGTAAGATGGGTTTGGAAAATGATAAAAAGTTGATAAGATGGGTTTGGGACGAGGTTAGTTGGTTCCCCTTCTTCCATCCGTTCCATAACGAATCATGAAAAGTGATGAAAAAGTTATTTACAATGAAAGGCTTTCCGAAAAGTGGAAAGCTGAAAAAATTATTCGACTTAAGCTAGAACCAATAGTAAAGATAATGTTATGATCATCCTACAAAATTTCGGTACGCTTTCTTGTAGGGGTAATCGATTTCAAGATGAGTGGTTTCCAGCACCTACTAAGAACCAATTCCACTAATCTTGGAATCAGAAACCGCTTGTCAGTTCCTAAACCCACCCGAAAATCAAACGTCGGTTCAATAAGTTTCCCGGGTGAGTTCATGAAATCAATCATCTCCAATGTCGTAGGAGGCTAGGAAACGAAGTGTGCAAATGATGTGGGACTTACAATGCGAGAGGACGTGAAAAGGGAGGCTGTCGTTGCATAACTCTCTAGAGTTTAGAGGTGAGTAGTTCCCGGTCCGGTCCGGTCCAACCCAAGGATCGAAAATCGGACCGGACGACTGGTTCCTAGTTTCTAGGACTGGGGACCGTACCGAACCGTCGGTCCAAAATGGTCCGATCCGATTCTAATGGGACCAATTGGTAAAGGCAAGAAGGAACCAGAAAGCATTTTTAGGACCAATATATGAAAGCATTTTTGGATTGATCCCATTGGAACTGAATAAAAATGAACTATCAAATGCTTATTTTGTTATTTAAATATATATTTAAAAAGTAAATAAATATATATATGAAAAAATTAGAAAAAAAATATATTTATCGGTCCGGTTCAATCCGGTTGGTTTAGTCTGGTCTGGTTCCCACCTTAGAATTGGGAACCGAATTGCCCGGAAACTGATTCCACTTTTAGGAATCAGGAACCGGACCAATATTCCCAAGAACTGGACCAAACCAGTTGGTCTGGTCCGATCTTAGTTTGGGCGATCCATCTTGCTTACCCTTATTAGAGTTGCCGGTGGGAAGTAACACACTACTCTCTACATTTCCAAGAATTGAGAGAAAATTGTAAAAACTCCCTCTAGTCCCAGAAAATGGCAATATAAGGGAAATGTTTCATTGAGGAGTGAGGAGCTTGAATTAGGGGTGTGTGAATTAGTGTCTCTAATTAATAATTTGGGTTCTAAAACATAAAAATTAAATATATACATTCTAATCTAGTCTGGGTGAGTGGTTCCATACTTGGATTGGGAACCAGACCGACCGACGATCGTGGCAATCGCTCAAAACCGATCAGTCAGGTCCAGTTCTTTTGCACATCCCCACTTTCTTATATTCACGATGATAATTTTGATGTGCATCAAATTATGGATGAGCAATTTCAGATTCCTTACATGCTACACTTGAAACCTACACTCAAGTACAGGTTCCTTATTTTTTGAAAACTGTAATCTACTCGTCAAAACCTGAAATTTGAAACTTACCCTATCATAGGTTTCATATAGGTTCCTGGATCTAACAGGTTCTTTTTTTTATTTCATTTTTAGTTAAACAAAACAAAAATGAACGCAATAATACTGAATAATTTGTTATTCACCAAAGAGAATACAAAAAAACTAGTTTTCCTGATATTATGGTTCAAATAAATACAATTAAAATAAAAAGTAATTGCATGAATTGATACTAGGAGTGAGCAGTTCCATATTCCATATAGATTCAACCTGGAACTTACGCATGAGAATAGGTTTCTCATTTTTTGGAATCTAGAATCTACTCTATCATAGGTTTCAAGACCAATTCCGGAGTTTACCCAGGTTCTACCTGTATTATTATTTGAACAATTGTAGTGAATCATCACCTTTAATGACTACCACTTGCTGCTATGATCCATTGACCACAACTTATATTTAGACACACAAAGAATATAAAATATTAACAAGTCATAAAATGAAAGTTCAGACTAGTGATTTCAGATAATACACTTACTATCTAACACCATGAAGTACCGCAGGATCACACAAATACATAGACCAAGAAAAGACGCAAAAAAATTTATTTAGGTTTCAGATTTCGGGTTTCATGTTCTAGGTTTTATCTACCTAGAACCTAAAATCTATCCATTAAAACAAGTTCTCTAATATTTAGAATCTAAAACCTGCCATGCATACCTCAAAATCTATAACATTTATGTTTCCATCGATTAGGTTATCAAGTTCTAGGGTAGAATCTTAAATCATACTCACCTGCATCGAATTCCATTTGTTTTTTAGTCTTCACTTTACTTATAAAAAAAATGATATTTAAAAAACCGATAAGGACAAAACTCTTCTTGTGTCGTTGTGTTTTTGTCTTTTTGGTAGAAGGAGCGTTTGAGAGAAATGACTCCAAGCACCAACCATCAAGATGCTAAGGCTACGACGGCACGCAATTCAAGGCAACATCTTCAGCAACAGCAGTACACGCTGACTAATAATACTCCTCTCGATCTCGAACTCCTCCAACATTATGACAGGCGCCTCATGTTTGTATGTGACGAAACTGTCTGTGATAAAGATTTTCCTCTAACTCGGCCAAGCATGCCCTATTTTATTTAATATTTTCGAGACTATTTTGTCCGAGAAAAACATCACTCGGTCACATGATTAATCCTTGTTACATGTTGAATTCGTAGCGTCCTGATAGTCTAGTCACTCAGCACGCAGGAGCAGGATCAAGCTCCAATTCAAATGCTTATATCTGGTCAACGCCCACAGCTTTTTCTGCGCTTTGGGTACAAGCCAATAAATACATAGTCGTGCATGCACGAGTAGTAAAAATGTCATTTGATCTTGTGATGGCAATAAGTGCATGTACGATGTTCTGAGGAAATCCATTTAAAGATCGTGAGGACAAACACGAGAATCCACCATAGATGATGCATACATATACGGATCACGGGCATAATCATATGCCCATTTCGATGTATAAACTATTATTTCACCGAGTCAAGGTATACTGTTGGCCAACTTCGATACGACATGTGAATGCAGCTATGTTGTAGATAGCATGGAATTCTTGACCATTTAAAGTCCAAACTACCAGTAGAAACAAATCCTTTCTGGACATTCTCTACCTTCCAACTTCCACCAAGTCCTTTGATTTGAATAATTTTCCGCGTACTGAAATCTTTAATGAGCCCCCACTTTACTCATTCCACAATGCAAACATAGGAACTTGATGAACCAAGCTCAAATTTCCCAACCTATTGGTCCCGTTATGATCGCTTTCATTGCTTCCATCTTCGTATTTCTGATCCTGCATTGAGAAATAGGCATGAGAGTAATCTTCGCCGCCGCAGCCGCCAAAATCACTGGCACTTGGCAATTCTTGATGATTGCTCGAGCCCATGATCAAGGCATCGCCGTTGGTAGTATTTGTGATCGTTGGAGGATCTTGACTTTCGGGCATGTTGGAACTCCACACCATGTTGGTAAAATCCTCAGATGTCTCGCCATTGGTTGTCGCAAGAAGCGCTCGCGGAGACGATGAGGAGGCACACGAGTTGTAGTCGTGATCGAGAAGGGCTGGTGTAGCCTCTTTCGGGGAGCGTTTAGCGAGATCGCTTGCTATTAGAGTGGAGCTTGAGCAAATTCTCTTCACGTCGTAATGGTTAATATCGAAGTTTGTGACCGCATTCGCTCCCCTAAATTTGATGGCTGCGATGTCATAGGCTTCTGCGGCTTCCTCTTGGGTACCTAAATTAAACAAAGAAAAGATCTCCATGTAAATAATTGAGGATGATTGTACTAGGTATGATACAAAATTTTCAATCAACAGGACAGGTATGCATAATTTCGACATGTCGGATCCTCATCGCGCATTGAACATATTCGGCACACAAGGTCAAACAATGGAGTAAATGGATTGAAATGTACATGATATAAAATCCAATAGTAACTAACACATTGGTTATCTGATACGATTAAAACTTGAGACAAATAGAGCCAGATAACACTTCGTAAATTCTTGAGTGGATAAAAGCTCTTGTTAACAGTCGTAACATGAATACTAGTTACGCGAATTTCATAAAAGGGCAACCTCCGTCTCATTTTCGGGCCAAACATCGAAAGCGATTAGAGTGAGATAAATTCATTCCTTATTAGAAAAGGACAAGAGCATCGACCACGAGTTGGCAGAAAGGAAAACCTAAACATTAAAAAGAATGTACTAGTAATTTTGATGCTTTTTTCCAACAAGAATCCCACATTGAGATAAGAAAATCAACGAACGAAAGTAGGAACTAAACTGAATGTGCCGAGGTACAAGTCCTTGTTACCAGCAACTCTTCCGATTCTAGCTTGCCACCGTCCATGCTGATGGTGTCTAACAATCAAGAAAGACAACTTTTGACAGATAAGAGGAAAGGAAAAAAGAGAGATTATTTGAAAGATTGATGAGACCCTCTTCAATAATGGCACCAATTGATTTATGTCATATGGCAAATTGCACCCTTTATGTTTTGCCTATTATTGCAAAAGATAGTTTATAAAAAAGAAGATAAGAAAAGAAGATCCCGCAAAGTGCAGTAAATAACTTGCACTTCATAAATCCTGCCACCATACCTGGTCACTCCTCTGTATACAGATGCTCCTCTTGAAAATCCACTGCTTTTCCTGTTAAAATAAATAACTACAAGTATTATATATAATCCCACACTAATCAATCATTTTTCTAATTATTTTGGCCAAAGTAAGATTTTACGTAAACCTATCATTACCTTCTTAAGTGAGCAACAAATTCTTGCCGGGTCATGTTCTTCATTTCCTCGAGTTCTTTCTCATAAGTGCTCAGCTGAGCAATTCACAAAGTGAGAAGAGTTAATGCACATTAGTACCTTCCCTTCTGTAGTTTTTACAGATACAGAAGAGTACTTTCCTAGGGATTATCCAACAAAAACTGACCGGGAAGTTTATGTGGGTAGTTGGACCCCAATACTTTAGTGCAGCCAAATCATAAGCCCTCGCTGCCTTTTCTTCCTTATCATACCCACCTGATAAGCATCCATATATCCGTACGATTAATGAAATATTGATAAAGACTTAAAATGCACACCAATCATAATTACCTTAAGAGTTGAACTAGAGTTGCTAAAAGTTTTACTAAAACTTTTTACAAAGGCGACAAAGCTCGGCCGATGGTTCAAGAGGTAATGGTCATGTTTTTTTTGGTAAGATCATGTTTTGTATGCATTATCAATGGAAATTTGTCATATCATTCTTTAGAAAAAAACATATGTAGTTATTTTCTCCAATTACACGAGACAAGCATAAATATAAGAGCAATGGGTCAGGAGCATTTACCTAGATACACTGCCAAGTTGTGGTTCAGTGAAGGAGAATCGCCCCAAGCAAAGCACATTCAAGAAAAATACATTGATTACACCATCATCATTAGAAAATTCTTAGAGATGCAGAAACCTTGGGAAAGAAAAGAATAATAAGAATGTGAAATGATTACTCCTATTTATTTTTCTCTTACCTTGCCTCCCTTTTCTGGTTTGGCCTTCTTTCCTGCAACTGTTGTCCCACAGATGAGCCTCATATCTCCCCGTCCACCTATGTCTGCATAAACATTTACACAAACCCAAAAACGGAAAAACAATACCCGAATCTTCGATTAATTCAATAACCGGCATGCAAAATACAGATGCATAGAACAAATAAACTAAAAGGCAGTTGTAAAAGTTATTTTTGTGGCGAAAAAAGAACAAAACTGGCATCAGCCTTACAAAAAAATGAAAAAAAGACAACCTTTTAAAAAAAACTGTAGCTTACCTAGTGACACCTCGATACTGAGAGGTCCTTTGCCCAAACGTGTCAATAGACTTGCGAGGAAGGATACACTTGTTGCTGCTGTTGCTGCTCGAAAATGATCCCCTCTTGGCGATGCTACCGTCACCAACTAGTCGTGCCTGAGAAATCGGTGCACCAACACCCACATTGCTGTTGATGTTATTGTTGTCACTTTGAGAGCTAGGGCTCATCATGGTGAGAGAGAGGCTGCCACCACTGCTACTTGTAGTAGTCCCATTCGCTTGACGCAACCATGACTTGAACCCAGAAACTGAACAAGTCGTTGCACTCGCACCACCATCAAACGGGACATGTTCTTGGTGGAGGTACATGCGATCATCGACATCACATCCGTGGTTGTTGCTGTCATGATGAGCAGATGGAACTGTTACGGCTTGCGAGTTCTCAATGTAACATTGATGGGGATGATCTGGATGGTTGCCGTGGTTAAAGCAGCTCGGAGCTACGTTCACATTGATCCCCGCACAAGCTGAGCTTGTGGCTTGGTGGTTCTGATTTTGGGGCTCATCATCGCCGTGACGAGAGCCTGAGTAGCAACATCCCAAGAAGTCTTCAAGCTTCGGGCCTCGATGATCTTCCCCATCATTGGCATTCTCATAGCTCCATTCTAAGCAAACAAACAAGCCCAAGAATAAACAAGGAAGACTGGAACAACCGCCATATAATGTCAACTACGCTAGTTATGTTAGCAGGAAAATGGAAACAAGAGATTCTCGTGAAAATCGGTCAAACAGTTGGAAAGCACGACATGACATGCGTAAAGAGATTCGATTCCTATTTCTTTTTTTTTTGCGGGACAAATATCAGTTAGAACATTTATATTCATTTCCATCATAAAGGGTTTTAGAAATCAACGGGAAAATGAGACATGCAAACAGATTAGATTACCTTCACTGCCATGAGGACGCCGGAAATGAGGATCAAGAACACAGAGGGAGCCATCAGAGCGCAGTGGCATGACGGTAATATCAGGAGGAAAGCCACCGCCACCGCCAGCCCCACCGCCACCTCCTCCTCCTGCTTGGCCTTCTCTGCAGATTTCTTCGTTGATTTTCAGGTGCGGAGTCAGAGAGAACCCCAGCCAATTGCTCATTCTTTCTCCCTTCTATCTTTTCCTCTCGGAAAATCAGGAAAAACTATTCTATCTCCAACCTCGAAACCCCACGAAGAAGAAGAAAAAGAAGAGGTTCTCTCTCTCTAAAAACCGGTGAAAAGTCTTCTCTCTTTCCAGTTTCTTGCAACTTGGGATCTTTGGAGGGATTCTAAGCTCGAACTTCGAAGCGCGGTTCGTGGTTTTTTGCTTTCTTTTCTCTTGAAAAGGAGAAATTTCAAACCTTTTGCACAGCGGAAGGACTAAAGGGAAAAGAAGAAGAGATAAGTGTATTCAAAGTCTTAAAATTTATCGTGAAAGTATAATTGATTTTTAAAAATTTTAAAAAGTGTAAATAAATTCTAAAACTTATCACGAAAATACATTTGAGTCCTAAACTTTAAAAAGGTACAAACAATTCTTAAAAAATTGTCACGGAAATGTAAATAAGTCTTAAAACTTGTCAAATTAATTTAATCAACTCCTTTCATTAATTGTATTTTTTGAAAGCTTTAGGGCTTGTTTGTATTTTTATCATAAGTTTTAGGACTTGTTTACACTTTTGTGATAAGTTTTAGGATTTATTTTTACTTTTTAAAAATTTTAAGATTTAAATATACTTTCATGATAAGTTTTAAGACTTATTTATATTTTTTAAAAATTTTAAAATTTTAATTATATTTTTATGATAAATTTTAAGATTTTTAGCCCTCAAAGAAAAACTTTCAGAGTCGTCAAGAAACTCTGTTTTGTCTGTTCTGCGAATTGGAAAGAAGAAAGAGAGAGGGGGAGGATTGCGGGGATTCACGAGCATCTCTCTCTCTCATCTCTCTTCGTCTTTATATTCTCAGCTCTGAGAGAGCGTCCTGCGTCGTCTGTTCTGTACAATGCCTCCTCGGTTTCTGTGCCCATCCTTCAATTTCTTTCTCAGATTTCTCTGCAGTGGTGGCCCCATGACTTTGCCACCAAATCATGTCGCTGCAGGAAGATTTAAAAATAAATTCTGGATACGCTCAAGGAAAACAAAAGTACACTGTGCATCTTTGTTTATACTTTAATCTCTTTTAGGGTTATTATACCGAAAAAACCTCGAACCGTGTCACAAATTTACCTCAAAAATCTCAAATTGATATATATAATAAATTTACTCTTAATTAATTTTCATTAAATTTTATTATAAAATTACTTAGTTAAATAACACGTGACGGTTGACGAATGTACCTGTTTGAAATTTTACTTTCTATTTATCCTAGATGTACTGGTTTGAGGATAAATTTATCACAAATATACCATTTTGTGAATTTTGATGGTCAAAAAATTAATTTTTGGTAAATTTATCGCATACATATCAGTTTAGAATTTTTTATGGTCAAAAAATTAATTTGGGGTAAATTTATCATAAGTGTACCGATTTGGAGTTTTTCATAGTATTATCCCTTTTTTTAATAGTCCACTTTGAAAGGTAATTAAAAATGACAGATGCATCGAATAGTTTTGCATACTTCTCGTAAAAATTGAAGAAAAGATCGAAATTCTCTTTTTACTGACCGCTGCTAGTTATATAAGTTTAAGATGTTAAGTGAAAGCACGGGTCAATAATTAAACATTCTAATAATGGCCCAGACCTCATGGTACACACGGACTTTCGCAAATACGAGGTCACTAAGTGCTAACAAAACTCATAGCGGCAATGCATGTATCGAATTTTGATCGGTACCAAACAAACTCTAGCACTACAATAAGACTATGATGTATTGGCTCGCTCGTTGGAGTAATGAGATGATGAGTGATGCCGAACGACGATCTCTTTACAGTTGTTTTCGCTATTTCGGTTTGTCAAAAGAAAAAAAATGAAAGGGGTATTGACCCAAGCAGTGGGGGTGTCAAAAATCGAAAAAAACTATAATCAAAAGCAAAACCAAATCGAACTGAAAAATTTGGGTATTTTCGGTTCGCGTAATGGGTAAAGGATTTTGGGTAGTTTGCACGGTTCGGTTTAGGTTTCGGTTTTTTTTTTAATCTTTAGAAAACGCAAATCAAAACCAAACTCTGTGCCATTCCTTCGAAGACCTAGAAAACCTTTAGAAAACATGAAGGGGTTTGTATCTCGACCATCATATATATATTTTGAATTCAAGTCATTCCGTTCATGAAAATGCATTATGCTTGATTAGGGAAGAACTGCAGTCATCGGTGCTCATGGTCGTGGGCTGTTCACGCTCACATTCTACCTTATGAGCAAATTTATGCTGCGTTTTGTAATTCAACTGTACTCCTATCTGACAAAATTGTTGATACTTAAGTTATTTCCATTTCAGACTCAAAAAGCTCAGTGAAGAAACCTTATGTTCATTCACAAGACATGTCTCATCTGTAGTTCGCATTTTGTTTTACTGAAAGTTAAAAAACAATGGTTTGCATTAAACCAGCAATTGCATACTTTTGGTAGGATTTTGGACATGTCTATCTCTTGTCAAGTTGAAAAACATTGTTGATGGGAGAATTACTCTTGTGATAAATGATAGCAGGCCACAGAAATGATTAACCCACGATTGCTTTACCAAACTTTACCTTGTGAGAAGGTTAAAAAAAAATGAAAACCCACAGCGAACCGCAAATTTGATTCAGGTTGTAATTCAATTCGATTCAAGTACTCACCCTAACAATTCGGCTTGGTTTTGTTGATAACCTAAACCGAACTGAACCGAAATGTTGACACCTAATACTAAAAAAATAGACAGTGTTGTTTAGAGGGAATCGGTCCAAGACACGTGGGCTTAACAAGTGAACACCAGTAGGCCTTGACCGCTGGTATTGATCTTTTGAGAGTATGAGGCCCAACCCCAAGCCCAACAAGAAGAGTCCATTGCCATTGGTCTCTTTCTTTATTTACAAAAATTGAAAAAAAAACACACGAACGGATTTAATTATGTAATTAGTTGTTAAATAAGGCAAAAATCTGTTTATGCTAAGATTTATCTATTAACTGAGAAGTCAAATATCCCTAATAAGAGTCAGTTTCCCAAGCTTAAGTTTACTATTCTAGTTGGTGAATTTTGGTTGCAAAGAAAGTACACTCATCAATATTATACTCTCATACTTTCAGTTCCCAAGCCAGATATGTGAGACTTTGTTTTATTATAATGTTATAAGATCAAACAATCTACTTCCCGAGCATGACATTAAAAGGCTTCTTCTGAACTCTGCTACGTTAAACACAGGGGTATTCACTAGAGAGAGAAAGAAAAACTTTCTCTCCAATTGGAGGGCTGGGCATGCAGGCACCAACATGTTAAAATAAAAAATACGGTCCCATCAATCCGTCAAGTGTATTCACCTGGACAAGCGAGGCAACCCTGATTGGAAGCATCTGCTTTCTCTGCTTTGATGAGGTACTCTCGATAACTACCACCAAGGATCCAAGGTAGGTCCTGGTTACCAAAATGAAATCTTGAAAGCCACCCATATTCTCATATTACCCTTTTACATTTTTTGTACACCAATTAATCTTTCTTGAATAATCTCACATGATTTTAGCATAAACGAGTGCAAATTTGAGTAATCTCCCGGATTCCTCCTTGGACTCTCTGGTCAACTAAGTTACGAACCAAATCTGCTCCGTCACGAATTCCTTGAAGAAGTGAAATAGCTAGATGTATAGCAAAGCCCATCATAACGTAGTAGCATTTATCTTCTGCTCTCCTAATCTCGAATTCGTCGAACCAATAAGCTACAATGGAGATGAACCCGATTTACGAGTGTTGATGAGGCCCAGGTATTGCTAATGGGCCTGGTTGCATTACGTCCTGAATTATATAAGGCCACGGCCTGCAATTTGAAAGGGAAATTACATGAAATTCTTTGCCTAAAAGCTGATATGATTTTGGTTTTTTGTCCCCATCATAGAGAAAGAGAAGTACCGTAAATACACATCTTTACATTATTACATTACTCAAATCATAACCCATTTTAGGGACAAGGATATCTAAAACAATGAACGAAAGAAATTTTTTTTTGATTTAAAACAAATATCATACTTTAGTTAGGATAGATGAAATGGCTTGATTCAGCCCAGGGAGAGGTGCGGCAATGATATTATTATTAGGGAAAATTCTAAATAAATGTCTGAAATGCCCTCATTTTCTCAAATAATGACATAAAGTGGCTATAATAATTTCAAATGAGGGCCTAACTTTGCCAATCGGCCAAATATTTCAATCGGTCAATGGCATTTTTGTCAAAAAATAATTTTAACATGGTTAAATTAGATTAAAAATTTAAAAAAGATAATTTTTTTTAAAAAAGAAAAAATACAAGTGGGGGGGGGGTGGTAATCTATAACCCATGGGGCAACAACAAAGACAAGTGGGATCGCAAGCACCTCAACGAGGGCGGCGACCCTCTTGCAGACCTAGGTTAGGGGCGGTGACCCTTGCCTAGACTGGGGCAAGGGCCGGTGACCCTCGCCTAGATCGGGGAGAGGGTCGCCGCCCTCTCCCATTTTTGGTGAGGGCTAGCAAGCCCTCGCTGAGGTGCCAGCGGCCCTTGCCCTAGTCTAGGTAAGGGTCATCGACTCTCTCCTGAACTAACAAGCCCTTGCTAAGGTGCTGGTGGCCTCGCCGACCACAAGCGGAGTATATGTGTTTCCTTTTTTTTAAAAAACTTTATCCTTTTTTTATTTTTTGAGTTTTCTTTTTTATGGAAAGAAAATAACAAAAAAGAAAAAAAAGAAAGAAAAAAATTTAAAAGATAAAAATGCCCTTGACACTGGTGAGGTTAGGCCGTTCTTTAAAACCGACATAATCACTTCATACTCTTATTTGAAACAATGGTCACTCTAGGCCCTTATTTAAAAAAATGAAAATATTTTATGTCCTTATTAAAAATAAGATTTACTTTAGACTCTTATTTGATAAAACGATAATATTTCAGGCCTTTATTTGAAATTTTCTTTTATTACTATGCTGATTAGTTTTGAAATAAATGCTGAGGCGAGAGAAAAAAACAAAAAGAAGAAAAGGGGGAGAGAGAGATAAATTAATAGAAAACAGAAAGAATAAAGCTGCAAAGAGGACAAAAAATACGTCCTTTAATCCTGGGACCCTACTTAAATCTTGGGATGGGGCTCCTCATTTCTTGATTCGATTCAAGTGTTAGATTTGATACACGTGACAGTTGGCACGATTGCGCAAATCTTTTTAATAGCCCGAATGACTATTAGATCTAACTTTAAAAATATAATAAAATATAGGGTCGGTCCAATTTAATAAAGTCTAGTTAACATGCACTTGCCCTCACAAATAGGCTTTTGAATGCAAGTGGAGAATTTTATCTATCTTTCTTTTCTTTTTTAAATAGGGTTTATTTATCTAAGCCCCGTAAGCAGAATTTGACCAGTCGGGCGATCTAAAATGATTATTTTGATTTAGCTTTATGCTTAGCAAAAGACAGACAGAAGAATACAAAGTAATGTCATGACTCAACCTCTCATATTGATTTTACTTCCTTGGAATCAGGCTGGAGCACAATTTTTTGTTTGGATGCACATGTTAATTGCACCATAATAATATTTTTTTTTTGGTATTGAGCACCATAATAATTTACTTGAATTTGGCTCAAACTTGGAGCTCAAATTGTAACTTGTAAAGTTGCTCTAGTCAGTCACTAACCCCCACTTCATATCGATTTTTCTTGTAAATTACGTAATACAGTTCTCCTGTTGACATGAACAATGTCGAAAGAAAAAAGTATCCCATTTACAGAAGATGTTTCTATCGCGACATATTCCGGATATGTATTTTAAACCTCGACAATATGTTGGTATCTTCCGAGATAAACTTCTAGGAATATAATTGGAAGATGGCATTGCAGGATATCTTTGATAATAAAATGTGGATATGATTTCGGGATCTTTCGAAGTAGGATTTCCTTTTTAAACATCCTCACGAAGTCCTTACAAATAAGAATGCACGTTCATAGGAGTGAGAATACACGTTTCAAAAGAGATTCTAAGAAGCATCAAAGCTCTCCACATATACTAAAGTTCTCGCCTTTCGAAAAGCAAGAACGAAAAGCTTCAAGAACATGGAGATCGTGAAACACGAAGAGCAACGAAGTCTCATCTGTTCAAGCTTCACCCCTTCGTCACTGTCGACACATATTGGAGCTTCGTCGTCGGATCAAACTTCCAAGCCTCGTTGCCTTCGTTGGCCTATGTTGCAGTTTCGTTGGATCATGCTTCTAATGCGTTCTCGTCCTTGTCGCCATATAGCAAAGTCTCATCGAATCACACTGCCAAACCTCGCCGTCTTCATCGACATATATTGAAGTTACGTCTAATTATGCTTTCATGCTCGTCTTTGAGTCCACATCTATTGAATTTCAAGCTTCAGAGCCCCGAAGAGTTTCAAATTTGTGTGAGTTACTTGTAAAATAAGTAACAAACTAGAGATTGTACTGACTTTTATGATATTCAATAATTTTAGCACCGATTTTCTCATTTGAAATTTTTGACTCAATACATAGTTGGGCACATCTCCTATCCGCAACAATAGTTTCCGTCTCTTGATTGAAACTAGAAGGATTCCTGCATCATTCATACTGCTCACTCTTTATCTCACAGAATTGTCCCTTCTGCATAATAACACACATCCTGTTGATTTTTTGTGGTTAGTATACAGAACTCATATCTCTTGCTGGGTCCTCACGAGAGATCACAAAGTCGCCTTCACCTTTCTTTTTACATGGACGTGGGTCATGATCAAGAAGAGGTCCTCTTTGATCCCTTTCGAGACCTAAAAATATCTGATCCTCCAATGTAATCATGCACAACTTTTTAGCAATACAGCAATAGCGATAGCTTCGTTTCTAAATCCCCCCCCAAATGCCATCGCTACGGTCCATAAAGTTGATGTTCTACTATAGTTATCTAAGATCAGGTTCATGAAGTTATTGCTCATAAAAGAAAGGAACAAAAGGTTCATATTTATATGATTCATACGTCTACTTCAGCACCATGGCAAGTGGGGAGAGCCCTTTGCAGAAAGCAGCGTACTATATAAAGTGTAAACATTTAATTTAAACAAATCTTTGGCTTTCTTCTTTTGTCCTTTGATATCTTGTCCTTAAACTTTGTCCTCTTATCAAATTCCTTTTGTTAATTACTCCACTTAATCATTCCCTCCCCGCTTTCCCTTTGTACCCAGCCCATGCATGCATATTTGCATGTGATTCAGTGAACTGTTCTAATTGAAAAAGAGAGCGACATTTTATCAGTGAAACTAATTAAAGTTATCTTATTTAGTGCAGGGAGATCCTACACGCCGTGCCATTACAAAGTAATGAATCCATGACGAATGGGATTGTTGAGGCCACGTTAGCGAATTCGCCTGTCAATTGTCAATGTTTTCCTGGTCTGCGTTTCAGAGTATACAGCACCCTTTTCACCTAACCCTTAATAAAATCAAAGATTTGTGACCTAAGCTCCCATTGAGCGTTCACCCTCTTTGGTCCTCGCACATTATTCGTCAAGACACACATGTTTATTGGACAATAGAAAATTAATGAAAAAGGTGGGAATGATTTGTACGTTGGTCGCACATACATCAGTCACTTGCAAATCCCGCATTGGACGATTTGATGTATATTCTAGAATGATTAGGTAGAAACCCATCATCAATGCTTTTACCTGAACAAAATCAATGTATATATACATGTGCAGATTATATTTTTCCTTCCGCAATGATTAGTCTACTTTGAAATCGTTGTTGGCATCAAGAGGGAGAGTGACTATGGTGTAATTAATACCCAGCAGAAGTAAAACAAGATGAACATCCGTAATTTTCTTGAATATAACTAAGGTCAAAGAATTTATCGTAACTAGGGTCGTAGGGGAAAAAGAATCGACTGATTTGTAATTACGAAATGACTTGATCTTTCGAATACACTATAATTTATCCAGTCATTTCAAAGTATCAAGTTTATTGATACTCTCGGTTAGTCAACATGGGATTAACTTAATTATATCGGTGTAGAAATACGTGACAAGCTATTATTCATATGGGTTAATACCACAAAAAAATCCCAAACTGATATACATGTAACAAGTTTATACCAAAATAACTTTTTGACCACAAAAAACTACAAGCCGGTATACCCGTGATAAATTTATCATTCGTTAGTTTCTGTTAAATTTTAGTGTCAAATTGTTGAGTTAATGACATGTGACAGTTGACAGGTTTATCGGTATGGGGTTTTACCCTCCGTTTATCACAGGTGTACTGGTTTGGGGTTTTTCATGATATTAATTCAATTTAATGAAAACTAATTGAGGGTAAATTTGTCATAAATATACTAGTTTAGAATTTTTTATGGTTTAAAAATTAATATCAATTTCGAATTTTACATGGTATTAAGTCTATTCTTATTGCCTTAGACTCTGGCTTCATAGTTTTTGCTAGAAGAAATTAGAAAGTATATCCCGAGGTGGGCACTCAAAATTAGGCAAAATGCTTCTTTATATAGCAGCCTTTCATGACGTGTCTTCATTGCTCAATCATAGAGTCCCATAAAAACGGCCTCTTCATAATAGAGGAATTCAATATAGCCAAAACTCACTTCATCGCTGGGAGTGGGAGTGGGAGTGGGAGATAACTCAGGCTTTCGACACCACACACAACCACACCACAACCCAACCCACCCACCCCCCCCACTCTCTCTCTCTCTCTCTCTCTCTTAGAAATGGAGGGTGGGATCAAGAAGATTAACAAGGAAGCATGGACTGCGGAGGAAGACAGAAAACTAGCCGAGGTCGTTGCAGTAAGCGGCGCTAGAAGATGGAAGGCCATTGCAGCTAAAGCTGGTAACTCTCTCTCTCTCTCTCTCTCTCTCTCTCTCTCTCTCTCTCTCTCTCTCGACATGATGATGAGAAAAGCTTGCTATCTTCTTCAGGCTTGAATAGGAGTGGCAAGAGTTGCAGGCTAAGATGGATGAATTATCTGAGGCCCAACATAAAGAGAGGCAATATTTCAGACCAGGAAGAGGATTTGATACTTAGGCTTCACAAGCTCCTCGGAAATAGGTTTCGTTTTGTCTTTTCCCTATATTACAAAAAGAAAGCTTGTTGAGAACCTGTTGTTGATAACTTGAATTCTTTTTGTCTTGCGTGTATAGGTGGTCTTTGATTGCGGGGAGATTGCCGGGTCGGACAGATAACGAGATCAAGAACTACTGGAATTCTCATTTGGGCAAGAAAATTAATAACCGAAAGGAGAAGCAGATTAGTCAAGCTTCGAGCGAAAAGGACGAGACTAAACCAGTAAGAGAATTAGAAGAGAAGAAAACATCAGAGAGTAGTAAAGAGCACTTAGAAGCTATCACCAGCTTCGATGTGGATGATCTCTTCGATTTCTCCATGAGGACCCCTCTAAATCTCGACTGGCCAAGCGAGTTCCTTCTATCGGAGGATGACAATGCTTCGAAAGGATCATGCTCATGAATTCACAAAACTCTTCATGAATCTAATAAACCACAACTGTTGATTTCCATATACTTTCGATAAGTTCAATCTACTGTTGTTTGAAGTCAGTGCGGATCAAAATTTTTGATCTGTAAATGTTCAATCGGGTACTACCTTGATCAGCAAAGGCGCCACTTTCTCATTCCTTATCCTACTATTTTCTGCACGATTGACCTGTCTGTTGCCAGAAATCTGGCTGAGAAAGAACCACAAAAGGAGAGACAAATTTGCAAATATTGATAAATGGCATTCTAGTAAAGGCAAAGCGAAGAGAACAAAAGATTTTCCAGGCGTGGCAATCGGGCATAGAGATAAAAAAGGAGAAAGGAAAACGAAAGATGATAACAAAAGTGCAAAAAGGACAGACTTTTGTCTGCATGATCGATAATGTGCAGAAGACTAGAGACGCCCTCACATGATTAGGAGGCATAAGGCGATTCAAGACTTTCTTTCTTCGCAGATCGATTCAGCTCAGCCCAGGAGAGACGTCGAATCTTCTTTCTCTTTTTTCCCTTTCTTGCATTCCTGATGCCGTAAGAATGCAATGCGTTGCCCAATTCTCAGAAGTTAAAACATGCAACAACAGTAGACCTCCGGAACAAGTTATCGCACGTAGGAGTACTAGGAAAAAAGCATTATTATTTGCGCAAAATTATCATTAGTATTCAGCAATCATCTTCTCTTTAATCAGTTTTTCATATGGAACTTATTTTGCCAAAGCTAAGTGGAACGACATGCGCAAGAATGCATGAAGGGGCTAGATACTCATAAATTGTCAGAATCTTATAGGTTTAGGAGTGCGGGACAATTCATTTTTTAGTTCATTCAAATGTGTAACTTTCTTTTGGGAAAACCGAAGTGAATAGCATACTTAAAAAAGTGGTTAGGCTTAAAAGAGCGAACACCACAATCGGTCCCTTGATTTGCCAGTGCTGTAAAATGACGTGAATATCTTTGAGTCTTCGTAAGAGTTTCGGAGGCATCCTAAAAAATCAATGTCGTTCCAAATCACATGAATATAATGCGCGAGTAAGGTGAGTCTGTAGCTTTCGACATATTAGATTAATCATATGGTCAACTGTATCGACAACAAATTGATCGATTCATGTTAAATAACGAACTAATAGAAACATTAAGTTTGTACTGCACCTTAATGAATATAAATTATAAATCGGAAAGACTTCATTTATCGAAATTCAGAAATGTGTACGTGTCCATACTCGAACCCTTTTTGTATAATGAGGAAAGAAAGCATTACTTGGCAGGCACGGGCACGGTCGTCTTGAGTTTTGTCTACGTTCTGATGTCAAATAATTACGAAGTCAACGAGCAACATCGTATTTCACTTTTGCCCTTCTCATGTGCCAGTCACATCACTGAATTGCAACCACAAAATTCGGGGGGGCGGCAACAACACGTTATGAATAAAGTCGTGTAACTTGGCGAGTACGGAGATTAAAAATGAGACAAAATATAATCATGAGAGAGAGAGAGAGAGAGCGCAAAGTATGTTTTTTCTTTTTCCTTTTCCTGGTCCAGCTAGATGCTTTTTTTGCTTTATTTTCATTTTTTTAAATATATATCAAATGCATCAAAAGGAGAGCTGCGGGACAATATACCTATAATTATCTTTTGTCGTGGCTAATATACAATATGGTTTCGTAAATATACAGTGGGAGCCACATGTTTGTAGCTCAAATTGGTAAATTTCAAGTGGTGGTAAAAAAATCTTCACGGGATTTATAATTAGATCGATAAGCTTCAATTTCATAAGATCGATCTTCCGGGATTTCATTTGTTTGCAATTAATACACTTTAACCAAATCTAGGCACTTTGCTAGTAAAATCACTCCCTTGGTGGGCACGCGATGCTAACATGTTATCTAACTACGCACCAAGTTAACCCTAACATAGAAGAATTTTAAAATTTTTCAAAATTTAAATAAATGCAAACTAGTTTAAGAAAAAAAAGAAAAGAAAAAAGAGGAATGGACCATAAGTTTTCTTTTCCTCATGTCACCATCAATTACCCTAACTTCAAGGAAACTTACCCGGTAATTTTGGTCAGTCTCCACGGTCTCTTGAGGAACCGATCCACCCGTCAAGTTGTGTCTCACAAGCACTTCGAGATTTTTCAATGAAGGATCGAGATTTGTTCCTTCATGATCCAGCGGTTATCGATTTGCAGGAGTGCCCGTAATCACGAGGACTTTTCTAATCACCTCACTTTCAGATTTAAATGCTTTCCAACTAACTAGAAGCTGAACCCACTGAAGGGTTCTATCCACAGTAATGCTTGCCCGCACGCGAAGCTACAATGCAAATGAAGAAAGGCTCGTATTGCAGATACCAAATTGGGAGGGGTGTGCTGAAAATCAAGTTGCAGCAGAGGCAAGAATATCTTCACCTTTCTGTGGAGGTTCCCCATGCTAATACGATTTTGTTTAAGATCCCTACGCATTTCAGCGTAACGTACTCATTGGAAAGTCGTTGTACATCCATTTTTATCTGAGAGATTTTTTAGAAATCCATGACATTTGATGTAAATCTCATGGAACAAATTTCTATCATCAATTGGGTGAATTCACTATAATGTCTCTTTGCAATTTACATGTAGGAATTGGTGGACAGTCACGGGAGCACCGACAGTTTTAGGAGCTTACACGTCAGTGGTGTCTAAAAGGACGGAGCACATTTTGTTTTCCAGGAAATTGTCGTGTCACCAAATTCAATGTGAGAATTATTGTTTGGCATGCATTTATTTAGTTGTGAGTAGTGTTTCACATGGGAAAACTTAGAAAAAAAAAGTATTAAACTTTATTATATTTATGCCAATTCAGTTCTAAACCTTTTAATTTGGTTAATTTAGTTATAAACTTTTTGACAATTTATTAATTTAGTCATTTCGATTGATTTTGAGCGAAAATTGCTTACATGGACGCACAGCCGATACTAATATGGATAATTTTTGTAATTTCTTTTATGAATTATTTATTATTTCTCTTCTTTTCTTTCATTTTTTTCTTCCTCCTCTTCTGGTCGCCATGCCTAGGCGATGCTCGGCAATCGACCATAGTCGTTGACCTACGAGGGTGACCCTCACCAATATTTGGCAAGGGCCAACCTCACCGGTCTCTGGGGAGGGCGACCCACGCTTGTCGTGGAGGAAGCAGGAAAAAAAAGAAAGAAAAGAAAAAAGAGACGGTCAGTGTTAATGTCAGCGATTGCCAATCAATTTTAGCGGAAAGGATTAAATCGGCAAATTGTTAAAAGGTTTAAGACTGAATTGACAAAACTATAATATGTTTATGATTTCTTTTTGTGATTGTGCCGTTTTACATGTGTAAATCGCAGACTGAATGTGAATGTAATTCCAAAAAGTTGATATTAGCAATGAAAAGTTCCAAGTTCTTATTTGCAATGAAGTTTACGTACATGTGTCCAACGGAGCAACGGGCATTTGCCGGTTTAGAAACCTAAGGAGGCACACGATACAAGAAAGATTCGCCGTAGATGTATACTGTATACTGTATAGACATTGACTTTCGTTGGAGTTCCGGTTTGTCCCACAATCACATCAAAAGACTTTGACAAAAGGGTCCATCTACACGTGAGTCATGCTTCATTATTGCCTCTTAGAAAATTAATTAACATACGAAGTATATTATTCTGTGTGTACGTGGTTCTTATACCATATAAATTATTATATGCAAATTATATCTGTTCTCAACACAATATGAGCTCTTTTGACTCATAAATTTTCACAACGAGAAATAAAAAAAAAAGAATAGGGACAATCATTTGTGCTTAAGAAAGTGAAGGTAGGGACTGGACTTCGGTGAACTTTGGACCTCGTATTGGTCATGCATGCTAAGCTTATAAAAATGTGCATGTAATTATGTTGGTGCATCTTAATTTATTTTATATATAATTGAACACTATCGTTGACGATTATGGATACTTTTAATTTCAATTAAACACTTTTGAGTACTAGGCGAGAAAAAGTTAAATTCCCACAAACTGTCGAGACTACATCTCCCTGTACGGGTTTGAATTTGAAAGCACCGATGTTGATTTACAAAATAATTTTCGAAAAACATAAAGACGTAAACCCAAAATAATGAGTGTAAACTGAACATGCTTTTTTTAGCTCTAGCGTTGAAAATCGGGACAAGAGAGACAATTTGACCGTCACTTGAGACCATCATGTACATACACGTCCAAGTTACTTTAGGCGAAAGCGAATATCTAAAAATATAATATATTTTTATGTCCCCACGCGTTCTTAACACATCCGAATTAGTATCAATTAACATCAAATCGCGACTTTCTTCGTCATTTTCGTACTCACGTGCGAGACCAATCAGTCATACAACCTTGTCCTTCTCCCTTTCTTCTTTTGCTATTTCAACACATCAATGTTAGGGACGGCCACTTTGCTCCGCCCGTTTCTCACGTCTCTCTTTCGTCGTGATAAAATTCAACCCCGGAACTAAATTTTGTCCAATGATGTTTTGACTAAGTTTGCTTATCTCTTGCTAGGGTTTTTTTTTTTTTAAAAACCATCTCGAGTTTCCCACTTCATAATAATAATTTTGTTTGATACGCTGCATTCGCAATCAAAAGGATTCTCTTCCTCGACAATGTCTATTAACAGACAATTGGAAGTACTTTCGCATCAAAAAATTGATTAGGCGATCCCTCCAATTCTTTAGACCAAAGCACTCCAAGGGAGATGCAATCTTGGAACAACTCCATCTGCGATTTCGTAAGTCAGTTTGTCTATTGCTTTCCTCGATCGAAGAGTGGTACTTTCCCCGTTTTCACCTAATGCTTCATTTATTTTAGGCAATTTTTTTGGCTTTTACAGCCACTTTCCTTATCAACGACTTCTACCCGCAAATTAAATCCAAAAAATGAAGGACAAATTACGCTCCACAACGAACAATTCGCATAAGGGTCCATAGACCAAGGAGCAGCTGCCACTGACAGCGAGATATAGTATAATAAGAAGCTGATAATTGCAACTTTGTCTCTCAATTTAATTAATTACAAACGGTTCATATTTCATCTAATTATTTGAATTAAATATACGAACTGTACGAATCTAGAAGAGCCTCACGTGGTCCGAGTCTACTGCTGTATAGACGTGGCACCAATGATAGAAATTCTTCATGCCTTTCACCAAGGGGAAAATATTTTTAATTGTTTGTTTTTCGGGGCTCTGAAAAGCTCTTATAATTATTCAAAGCTATTGCAGTGTTGCCAGCAAAATCTGATATATATCATTACTGTTCTATATGTGCATGCCCCTTGTTATAACCCCTTTTAGCATGAGATTTCGAGCCCTAAATATTGATAATAAATTGCACATGCAAAACGGCAAAAAATAAATTTTTATGTTCCTCAACTTTGACCTCTATGTAAATCCCTAGACTCTCTCAAAGGCAACCCTCGAAGGTAATAACTTTTTGCCATGTGATGTCTGCACTTTTGCCCTCCATTATGCCTTTGTCATTTTCTTCTTTTGTTTCGTTTCCTTTCGTGATTAACTTTTTCAATAAAGTATTTTTAGACCCGTTCTCCTTGATCAAACCATTGTGCACCAAGAATCCATGAAACTTACACCGAGTTTCACTCTAATCCACCGTATCTCTTGCAGATTTCGTACCATATTGATTTTGTTCTATTGTCCATAAAATGGTCCAAAGATGTCTGATTTTCTTACAATATACAACTTTTTTTTTCTTTTTGGCATGTAATTAAAAGCAGGTGTACCCGCACTCAGTGATTAAGAAATAATTTCTTTTCCTTTTAGCAGCCTTTGGATTAGCGTGTATTTGGTGGTGGCAGTAGTAGTAGGGTTCAAACTTTATGGCACTCTCGATTGCTCAATCATAAAGTCCCATAAATATTAAAACTTTTCTTTTTTTCAGTATCTATATGATCTGTTCTATATGCGTACATATACAAGTGGTACTTGATCATTTTTCTCTTCCACCAAGAAGGGTAGGCGACACAGTGACCCAACAACACAAAACCCTCTTAGATATAGAGAGATCGTCCTCAAGTAACAATTCAGAACACCCATCCTCTCTCCAAGGCCTTTCAACTCTCTCTCTCTCTCTCTTCCATGGAGAAATCATCAGCTGCAAAGGAATATAGTAAAGGAGCATGGACACCTGAAGAAGATAGAAAGCTTGCTGAGGTTATTGCAGTTCATGGTGCAAAAAGGTGGAAGACAATTGCAGCTACAGCAGGTGATCTTTTTTGATACTTTTATCCATGTTTTTTAGTTGGCTTTGAGAAGATAAGAAGAACATTTTGAAGTATATTATATTCTGTGTACATCTTAAAAAATATGGTTCTTTTGTTTTTTTTCTCTCTTCTCCAGGTCTCAGTAGATGCGGGAAGAGTTGCAGGTTGAGATGGTTGAATTATCTAAGACCCAACATCAAGAGAGGCAACATCACCGACCAAGAGGAGGACTTGATACTAAGGCTTCACAAACTATTAGGGAACAGGTTCGCATTTAGCATATGTTGATTGCTTTCTTGATAAGTCATTCATTTTGTTTCACAGTTTGCCTAAAATGGGTGGTCTGATTTTTTTTCACTTTTTTTGGGTTGAAAAAATTCAGGTGGTCCTTGATTGCTGGAAGATTACCCGGTCGAACAGATAATGAGATAAAGAATTACTGGAACTCTCATTTGAGCAAGAAAATAAAGCAGAAGGAGCCGCAAAGCGAAGCGCCTGAAAGAGAAGGCAAGGAAGCTCAGAGAAGGAGGGAAACTGAAAGGGTGAGTGTGGAAGCGAGAGAGGAGAGTTCGTCCAACGGAGGCGAAGAGTCAAAGACGAGCGTCGATTTCGACGTGGACGAGTTCTTTGATTTCTCTAATGAGAGTCCGTTGAATTTAGAGTGGGTTAGCAGATTTCTTGAATCAGATAAAGGCATTTGTGATGAGAAATCATGAGAGCTCAAAGATAATAAAAATTATATGTTACGTTATGTTCTTCTCTTGTGTGCATGACTCCGGAGAAAAGGTTGTGAACTTTGCCATCTGCTAAGAAATGCAAACCACTCTGCTTGGCATGCGTCACGTTCGCTCTTTCTTATTATTTTCTGGGTATTATTCAAATCGTCCAGTGCTTTACCCAATTGAATAACTTCTTTTACTATAGTAGGAGAAAGCAGGAGGGTAAATCATAGGGTATAATTTGGCAACGAAGAGGGAAATGGAAAGATGAACGATGTTGTTCAAAAGCACTGCAGTTTTGGCTTGTAGCTGTCAAAGGGTTTCTCAGATCCTTGAGAAAAGGAAAGTGCAAAGGCATATGGCAAAGAGGGATGATTTTTAAAGCAAGAAAGGACCCGTCTGCGATACTGTGGAAAAATTGGTGGAGGCTATTAATGCGATGATGCAACAGTCGATATTTGACTAAAAGGGTTTCTAATCATGCTGTGTGAAAAGAGACCTTTTGCAATGAAAAGAGATCTTTTGCAAAAGATGCCCCCTGTATCATCCTCATTATTATGTGTGGATTCGCCTGCTATAGATTAGAGCCACACGGAGATAAAACGTACTGTGTTTAAGTAACTTTCTCGAGTTTGAGGTACCTAAACTTCGTTTAGTTTTAGTTTATCTGTCTACTTCCAGAGGACGTAGTTGTCACTTCTCATTATGTCACTCCGAGAACTACCCGTTGAAAAAAAAAACAGAGAAATGGTGTTGTATCTGTCACTTCCAAGCATGTAACTATCAGGTCGGCGGCCTCCATTCGCTTAAAAATCACCGATTTCAAGATCTAGTCTCAATTTCGACAGGAACTTTCTTTGTTATTTCATGAAATAACTCTTACGTTAAGTCAGATTCCAATTCTTGCTCATATTTTATGCCTCATGGAAAAGCACCAATTTAATGTCTAGCCTTTTGTCTCGTAAAAAGCACAAACTTTCACTTGCTATTTGGATCTAGCCTCCATCAAATTTTCACCTAATGATGTTATTAAAGATCCATCATTGGACGGAAACTTGACGGGATTTAGATTTGGATAGTGATTGAAAATTGGTGCTTTTTATGATAAAAAAGGTTTAGGTGAGAATTGGGATCCAACCTAAAAGTTGGTGCTTTTCATGAGAAAGAGAGTTTCGACTAAAATTGGAACCTGACTAAAGTTCGTCTTTTTTTATGAGACAAAAAAAAAGTTCAGGCCAAAACTGAGATCCGATTTAACATTATTGCTTCTTAAGGGAATTGAGCTCAAGTTGGTGTATACCCTCGTTAACTTGCTGCATTTAGCTTTCCGTCGCTTTTTTACTTAATGGTTGAAGGAGCGGTCTGATCGAAACCATTTTGAAAGTACGATGGTTGGATCAGAATTGTTTGACTATGCTGTATACATAAAATAGGTCGAGGTGAAAATTGCCACATGATGCTTGCGAATGTATTAGACAAAAATGACATCGTCTTTGCATCGTGTGAACTCCTACCATCCATTGCGGCATCGTCCACAGAACTGTCTCCTCCGCTGGCAGTGTCTGCTTTATGCTTTCTCTCCTATGACTTTGTTTCTATGTTCTTGCGACCAGCACTAATCACAATCGACCCGGTGGCTCTATCGTCTTTTGTCTTCAACGAGGGCCACTTGAGGCTAGCTCGAAGCAAGCATCGTCAAAAAGCAAGCGAGATTTGCCTCGTCGCCGAAGAGTGGCGGAGCTGAATCTTGCTATGCTTCGACGGAGCAAGCTGCATTTGGCTTGGTCATCTTGAAGAGAGAGAGAGAGAGAGAGAGAGAGAGAGAGAGAGAGAGAGAGAGAGAGAGAGAGAGAGAGAGAGAGAGAGAGAGAGAGGAGTGGTGGCAATCTCAATCAGCGGCGGAGGCGTGGCCGGGTCATTATAATTATCATGCAATGTTTTTACATTCCTAACATGTGAGACATGCTTACCAATTACAAAAAAAGGAAGAGAGAAAAAGCGCTTAGAGGAACAACAATCAATGGAATACAAGTAGGTTCAATCTTTGACCAAACAACTCTTATTATCGAGCACACTCATTCGAGGAAAAGGCAATTCAGATTCTATCAAGATAGGAATACTTCCCTGATGGACAAAAGGGTCTCTATAAAATTTTAATACACCCATCTAATCTTCAAAAATGATAGTGAAAGCTCAAGACCAAGAGGGGTGGGGTGCATCAGATGAGAAATATTGCACCACCTACCCCCACGCAATCAAGCCATGAGAAATATTTCACTGCGAAATAGACTTTGACTTCCAAACCATTTCATGATTTTAGGAAAGACAAGTTAAATCGATATGATCCGGGACGCAATATCGATTTAATTGAATCACGCTTCCAACTTCATTTCACTGGCCCCTTTTCACATTTAACATAGTATTCGAGGCGAAACACATGCATTTGATCGTTGACGTGTGTCAGAGCGGATAAAAAGACCCTTTGTCCTAGGACAACAAACATTTCGAATACACATGAAGAAAAGATATCAAGGTATTTAAGCACAATAAAACCATGCTTTTGTCTACTCAGTCAAGCTCATAAATGTATAATTGAGTTGGTGCGATCTCGCGTAACGTGACGCAAAATCATCAATCATGCATGCTTCCTAAAGGGACAATCTCCAACCTTTAGTGAAGATCGCTAATCTCTCCCTGCTCAGTTCAAAGCTTTGAAATGGATTATTCATCGCACTCTAGACCATCTCCTATTTCACGGAACAGAACCTTTTGCCTCTCCTATTTCCTTGTAATTGAAACTGGTACAGTAAAAGCTAAAAAAGTATCTCTCGGTGTCAATTCAGCGTCTGGCCATAAAGTTCCATAAGGTGATAAAGCAAAACAAAAAGAAAAAAGTAGGCATGATGACAATTTGCCTCCACATCAACATGAAACCAAAAGTGTGAGGCCAGCTAACATGAATAACATCGATACCAAAATCATGAGACCCAGTACAACTCCTGTCAACTCAAATCACATTCTTTGTTGCGATCCTTGGCTGAAAATATTCCCACCTAGCTCTGTTTATCAACCAAATGATGAGAAACAGATAAAAAAAATGTAAGAATCATGCGGGTGCGGGTTCCGTACTTCGACTAATGTTCCTCGATGCGAATCCTTAATCTAACAGCAGATGGCGTCTTCCTGAGGGCAATGAAGTGTGAAATTTGAATTTCTGCGAAAAAAGACAAAACTGAGTGAGTGAAAATGAAAAACTGGCTTTGAAATAGTCCAGGTCATTATCCAAACACAAGGTTCAATGAATATGCAAGTTAAATCTCATTCTCAAAAAAGTTCAGGTGCATTACCTAGCAGAGATGACAGATGTTTGAAGAATCAAGACTTAAATTTCCAACACGGCGGCGGGTGTCCATAAGCCATCAACAAATTGACAGCTCTTGATTTGCAATTAGTTAGAATTGTAATGAGGAAACTTGACATTCTAAAATGATATCATTACAACAGCCACCGGATCTGTCACCACTGAAAGCATATTGTTAAATATGTCTTGAATTTTATGTACTCGGTCCGGTTCATGATCCGACCCGACATATTTTTGTGCGACCCGAAAGTAGAAAGAAAATTGAGATTTAGTTCGCGACGCGAAGGATTGGGCTGATAGGTCCAACCCACAACAAGCGAACAATTTTCGGGAGCCCTATTTGGACTACGGCTAGATTTTCTCATTGTAGAACAGAGAGTTTTGCTTTCAGAGAGTTTTTGGTGAGCCGTGAGGTTTTGTCGTTGTTTCGACTTCTGAAATTTGTACTCTCTTTTGATTATAGTGGAACTTTGTCTTGCCTCGCCTGTGGACGTAGATCACTTCGTGATCGAACCACGTAAATTTCTGGTGTTCTGTCTTTTGCTTTTCCGCATACGTTTCCAACACATATATTACGTGACTCAAAAGTTTCGCCGTGTCAAAGATTTGCCCGAACAATATGCTAAACTTCTGTGCATTATGAAACGGGCCATGCTAATTAGCTAAATCTGCACAGGCGCAAGGGAACATATAATTATTGTTATGTGAAGGAGAAAAAGGACTGATCATATGCTATGAAGAAGTTAAGTACATGTACAGATACATCGGCCGATGTTACTGATATTTAGCCTATGCCACAGAACAATCATAATTAACAACGAGAGCTTACCATCAAAGCCATTCTGCAACATTAAGATTGCCACAAATCAGGTGAGAAATACAAGTAAAAGTTTTTCTCATTTAAAATGATAGTATATCCATGTAATAGTGTAAGTTGGGGAAGCCTTTGAAATAAAAGACTGATACAGTCAGCAATAACTTAATTTCGTTGGTGTAAAGAAAGGAAAAGAGAAAAAGCACTTACGAGAAAGAACAGTCAATGGAATAGGAGTAGGATTTGGGAATGTAGCTGCTTTATTGATTCTCTAAAATTTGACAGTTTCTGTCAAAGATTGCGGAGAAAGTTCGATCTTGACCAAACACCTCTTATTGATCACATTCCTTCTAGAAAAAAGGCAATTTAGATTCTAATCGAAATATAAATACTTCCCTATTGCTTGGGTACATGAAAGCCAGTATAGATGGACAAAAGCTTCAATGGAAATCTAATGCACCATCTAACTTCAATAATAATAGTGAATGCTCAAGACCAAGAGGGTGCATCAGCTGTTGTCGCACTACCTACCCCATGCAATCAAGCCTTGATAATTATTTCAAGGCAAAATAGGCTCTGCTTGAACTATAAACCATACCTGGATCTTACAAAAAATGGATCTAAATACACACTTCCAACTTTACCGGTCACTTCTCACATTTAACATGGTATGCGATGAAAAACATATGCATTTGATCGTTGACCCGTGTAAGAGCCAATGAAAAATGCGCCTGATTTAGGCCTAGGACGTCAAACAATTTGAATACACGTGAAGAAGATATCAGAGTATTCAAGGACAATAAAACTGTACTTTCGTCGAACTAGTTGAGCTTATAAATGTATGAATGAGTTGGTAGAGATCTCACGTAACAGATCGCTGAGCGAATCAATCATGCATGCTCGTGATGTTCTTCACTCAAACTTAACATATTCCTCAAGGAACAATCTCCAGCTTTTACTGAAGATCGCTTGTTTTCTCAATGAAGCTTTTTCAACAGAAAACTACTCTACAACGTGTCCGTAGACGACTATAGTTGACTGGCTTGCGTGACTTACATATTTAGCAGGTTGATGCAATTCGTTGTTGTTAAATATGTCTTGAATTTTATATACTCGATCCGGTTCATGACCCGACCCGATATACTTTTTTTGTGTGATTTGAAAGTGGAGAGAAAAATTGAGATTTGGTTTGCGACGCGGAGGGTTAGGCCGATAGGTCCAATCCGTAGTAAGTGAATAAATTTCCATAGCGGACCATCCAAATTGGAGGAAGCGAATCAATGTCTCGGGGGGGTTCGGGGGCTAAGCCCCCGAGAAAAATTTTGGGAGCACTTTTTTATACTGCGGCTAGGTTTTCTCATTGTGGTAGAGAGAATTTTGTTTTCAGAGAGTTTTCGTGAGTCATGAGGTTTTGTCGTTGTTTCGACGTCTGAAATTTGTACTCTTTTTAATTATAGTGGAATCTTGTCTTGCCTCGCCCGTGGACGTAGATCACCTTGTGATCGAATCACGTAAAATTCCTGTGTTCTATCTTTTATTTTTCCGCATCTGTTTTTCAACAGTTGTGAATCAGAGGATGAAACCAACTGAAGAACCATGTTCACCAGTTCATGCTTTCTTAAGAAGCGGAAGGACTGATCAAGAGTCTACATTCATTTACTGCGGAGTCTATCGAAAGTGACGACTCACAGCTTTACATTCATGTTTGCGTACATTTCAGTCTGAAGCTCTACTTCTGCGGTAGACAGTACTCATTTCAGAACCCAATTTCTAGGGTTTTTAATCCATTCCATTTGTAGGAGATTTAGATATCAGTTGGCTAGAAATAATTATTCAGCGACCTGGAGGATGGCAGTCTAATTCCTATACTCTTTATCAAATGTTAATCAGTAGTTGTCATGAAAAGAATCCGAGCAGAAGGTTATCATAATTGCATTGGTCTCTCTGTGAAATGACTGAAGGACCATGCAAAGATGCGGCATGGGCATGTCACTTGGCAAAATCACAGCAAATTGTGTATTGTCAAGCAAACAGAACAATCCATTTTTAAATGCCAACAAGTTACTTGACTGCGCTACAGTAGCAGAGAGCAAAAGTTTCCCGGCAAGCACGCTTTGTAGTTTCTTCGTTTTCCCCTTGTGTATCATCCTTAACTTCAAAACTTGCAAAAAGAATTGCTTCAGACTGCACTTACATGAAAATTTGCTCTTGGCAATGTTTGGTAAACAGACATCAGGAAGGGAAGGGGGAGAAACAATTGGAAACTTGAAAATGTATGAATATTATAAAATTGATTGTTGGATTTGAGCACCTTGATTGCTGGTTTCTGGATTTGGTTGTTGGTGTTCTTAAAAAAAAAAGCCTTGATTCATGGTAGGCGCATGAAGAAGAATGAAAACAAAAGAGATAATAATACAAACAGTTCTTAAACTTTGGCTCAGTATGCAATTCGATCCTTAAACTTTTAATTTGTTTAATGTAATCCTTGAACTTTAAGCTAATGTTCAATGCATTGAACATTGTCATATAGCGAAATGTTCAATTCAATCTCTGAATTATATGGAAATATTCAATGCAGTCCTTGAACTTGAATTAATGGAAAGGACTACATTGAATATTTTCATATAGTTCAAGGACTGAATTGAATATGTACCAAAAGTTCATGGATAATATTGAACAAATTAAAAGTTCAGAGATCACATTGCACATTAGATTAAATTTTATGGACTACATTATACAAATTAAAAGTTCAGGGACCGAAATGCACATTGGGTCAAAATTCAGGAACTGTTTGTGTCATTTTCCCAAAACAAAAAGCTACAAGCATTTAATGAAGAAGAGCTACTGAAGCACGAAGACAGAATGCCAACAAAGGCCATTGAAGAGTTATCCACGGATTGCTACGCTTGTCTTCAAATGCATTTGTTGTATTGACTTTTTTTTTTGGTCAGCTATTGTATTGACTTTGTTTGTGTGCTTTTGTTAACTTAATGGCTTTCTTGTTTTTCCTCATTTAATATTGTTAGGAATCTATGCTAAATTGTGTGCATCCGGCCACTAGAAAATGTTGTGAAGTTCAGATTTGTAGACACACACCGACGCAAAAGCATTTGGATTTTAATAAATTCTCCCTCCAATCTTTATTTGTGCTCTTGTTCCAAATTTCCAAAGTCAGTATTATTCTTTTGGTTCCGACTGAAAAGCAGCCTGCAAGATGCAAAATTCCCTGAAGATGACAGCAAAATGAAATGCAGAGTGGATCAAAATGAGTGACTTGATACCCAGAAGAAACACATATGAGGATCAAAATATGGACATTCGATGTATAAAGAAAAAAACTGCCCAATTGTACCATAAACCACTAAAGGCACTAGAGAAAAACTAATTCTAACTGTATGCCGATGGGACTTGGCCAAAAAAAAAAGCACCAATGAAAACTAAGGTGCAGAGCAATACACCCGTCCTTGTTAATCCTGTTGGTTTTAACAGTTGCAGGAGAATGTAAATTACGACTTGTCCTTATACTCGGACAGACGGTTCATCTGCTCTTTCAAGCCCTTCCTCTTGCGAATGTCGGAAACAAGCTGTGCAAACTGAGACCCAGCTTCCATTGGATTTGAAGATCCCACTGGTCGACCACGCACTGTGGGAAAAGCTTGTCCCGAGGTTGCAGCCCTGTGGGTGCAACAGAATCCAAACGACTCTATGACAGATAGATAAGCCTTGATGTCACGGAGAGGAGTTCCGGGCCTTTGCATCTCTTCAAACGCATGACCCCGCTTCTGGTTTTGAATATTGCAGATCCCTCCAAGATATTTTGTTCAGGAGCTTGAATCTCAACCGGCCAAATTGGCATACAGGGGCCTGTTCTGGCCCAACCCCATTTGCTTCAGCCCACGACACAAGTAGAATCCACCTCCAAAAAAGAGAGAAGAACACCGACCCAAATCGAGATATTCTACTTCTGGGTAAGCCTATTTTGGTTCCCCATAGCACATCTACAACACTAAACTCCACCAGATATCAATCACCCGACACCGAATTGCATAAGCCTAGTCAATGAATAAAGAACTACTGTAATGTTCAGGCAAAACACATGATCCGAGAGTGGTCACTTTGAGTGCCAACCGGCATCATAAGTTAAAAAAGAAGGGACACAAAGACTAAGTCGTCCCAGGAAAGCTCTCAACAAAATCTTTCGTCCAAGTGATTGATGATGATGGTGATTTGTATTATGTCGCTTTTGTTTATTAGAAATTCTGAATTGAGTTTTGTGCTGGTCTAAAGTAGTGGGCTTTGGAAACGTCCAACAAAATGATGATGTTCCTGGTTATGTAAAACAGGTGGTGAGTTTTCTTCACCGTGAATGAGTGTCTAATGTCGTGTAATATATTTGTATGGTCAAACTAATCATTCTGGTAATTATAGAAAGACGTAAAAGAGGACAGAGATTGATTGACTTCTGACTTCCCCAATCCTGATCCTTAAGGATTTTATGTTGCTTCTTCGGCTAGATAATCTTTTTGTTCTCGACTAATGAAAACTCCTTCCTTTTCCTCACTAATGAAAGCTATCACCAACCCCTTTTTCTAAGACTAAATTGTAAAGTAATTTGCATTAATAACTAGATAACCAATGTTTTTTTTTCTAAATCACCAACTTCTCTTAACTTTGACAAAAAAAATTTCTCTTATCTTTTATGCACCTTTGTTACCAATACCTTAAACTTACCAACCATTATGTGAAATTACCAATCTTATATTTCAGTGACTTACCAACTTTTTTTAGATTAAGTAACCTAATTTTAAAAGTTGGTAAGATAAAAAAAATCAAATAAACTTTAATAACTAACTAAAATGGGAGTTGGTAATTTAAAATTAGTTGATAACTTAATAAGAGAAAAATTGATAAATCACTTAAATTCAAGTAAGTAATTTTATATAAGAGGCGGTAAATAAAAGGTGTTATTAAGAAAAGTGAATAAAAAAAGGGTAAAAGATAAAAAAAATTGTTTATTAAAGGAAAAGAAACATGCTAATTTCTAAAAAGAATTAGTAAATTAAGCATTACAAAGAGATGCAAATAAGTTATTAAATGATTAAAAAAATTCGAAAATTAAAAAACAAGCCAATAAATGTAGATATGTAACTCAAATGAAAGTTGGTAATTCAAATGAGAGTTGTCAACCCAAAATTAGTCCATAATCTAATATGACAAAAGTTGGTAAGTCACTCTAATTTATGTTGGTAATTTTATATAAGAGTTACTAAATAAAAAGCATTTATAAGTTATACAATAGAACTCGGTTAGTCACTACAGATATTGGTAATTTGCAAACTATAGAAAAAACATTGGTAATTTCATAAAGGTGCTGGTAAGTTACCAAGATATTATTTGAACTAATATCGCCGATCATTTTTTTACCAGCAATTTTTATTACAGTTACCAATACTTATTGAAATTCACTGGTACTAAAAAAGGACGCGCGCCTTTTTTTCACGGGAAGAATAGGATTGTTCTCTCGAACTTTAACAATGCGTCTGTAGGATTTTATTTTCTTAAGAAAAAAGATGACGTTTTAGCTGGCATTATTGACAATAAGATCCACCTCAAAGATCCAACACATCAATAAGTCTCCACCAGATATATCTATCATGTCTAAAGGTAAGAACAATCCACAATATAATTATTTCACTTCCGTCGTCCATTTTGGAGTTGGCGGGGTCTTGGCCAAATTATTAAAGCCTATTTAGGGTGCATCAGTCACTCGTATTGATGTTGTATGTCTGCAGGAAAGATTGCTCGAAACGTTTCATCTCTAAAATACCCCCCTAAAGAAGTAATTGAACGAGCCAAAATCATTCTCGTGAAGTAGTGCAATGGCGTGCTCTTTAAATATTATTGACTAAAAAAATGTCACGGACATAAAGAATTCAATATGAAATTTTGTTCTAATCAGTATGAATGATGTGACAGATGTTAATCCAATATTTAAGTCGGGCGGCTAGTGAATAATGTCGCCCGCGCAAAGTATTCCTCTTGACCAAGAATGTGTGATTCATAAGTCTGATGCTAAGAAAATATTTCAATCGTGGTATGACTTGTTACAGACTCTGCTATGCATTGTTTCGAGGACATGTATAAACATACAGAGATGTATGAAATATTTTTTTCTTAACTTATGTTTTCTTTCGTCCCTAATCGGAAGAGAAAATTGTCTAAAAAGTCCTAAATTTATTACACCTTTGCAAATTTATTCTTAAACTTTTTAATTGCGATAATTGAGTCCTAAACCTTTTTACGTTTTACCAATTGAGTACATTTGATTAATTTTGGTCATAAATTGCTGAGGCGAACGCCGGCCATCTGATGTGGCGTAGCTGTCATCAATGAAAACAATTTTTAATAATATTTTAATACTTTTATTTTTTTAAATTTTCTTTTCTTTTCTTTTCTTTTTCTTCTTCCATCGATGGTCGCCGGACCTCGGCAATGGCCGGCGGCTGGCCAAAGGCAATGCCGACCTCATGCAAGGTCACCCTCGCCAGGATCTGGGGTTCCCCGAAGCCAACAAGATTAGATCCAAGCTCAAAGGTGTTGAATCTAACGTCCCAAGCTCGAACCCAAGCTCGATGACTTGAATTTGACCTGAGCACCCTCGACTCGGTTGCCCTCTACTCGTCCGTGACTGACAGCTCGGTCTTCTTATTTGACTCAACTCATTCTTCTTCCTCGACTCATTTGTTGGTTCCTCAACTCAGTCTTCTTCGGAGGAAGATGAATGGATTCGGTTCGTCAAGCTTGCAGAACCTCGAGACCTCGGCGAGCTCGATAACTCCTCCACATATTGGAATTGCAATTGCAATTGCAGGTGAAGCTTTATCATTTAATTGCGCCAGGAGAAGATGAAGATAATACCAAGATCTGGAAACACAGTGGTACTATTCATCTGAAGAAGATGAAGAACGCCATTTTAGTTATCATTCAAGATAATTAAACGATAACAAATCTTGCTCAAGCCTAGCGAGGTCACCCCTCGCCAGATCTCGATGAAGGTGACCTTGCTTGATGCCGGCGGGGGCAACCCTCGTTGATAGTTGCCTTTGGCCGATTGTTGGCCATCGCCGAGGCCCAACAACTGGCAGAGGATTAAAGGAAAATGAAAAAAGAAAGAAAAGAAAAGAAAAATGGAAATCAAAAATCAAAAAATATTATTAAAATTGTTTACATAGGACGACTGGCATCCACGTTAGCATTCAATTGGCAAAATTTGAAATGCTTTAGGAGTGAATTGAGAAAAGCACAATAGGTTTAAAAAATTTTTGGACAATTTTCCCCTAATTGAAACAATATCTACTTTAATTAAACATCTAAACATCACTCATATTATTTGTAGTTCAATTTACACGTAGATGATGTCTATGTTTGCAGTATACCAAAGAAACGAATGCCTTTTTTTATAAATATATATATTTAGCACTGTTTCATAAAGCAATTATACCCAAGCCTGAGGTTATATTTTTTTTATATATATTGAGAACATAGATTTTGTGCGCGAGTCAATTAACAAGTGCTGTCTTTTGATAAACATGGATCACATCAAGATGATAAAGTCATAGATGTATACACCCCATTGAAATCACATCACTTCCACTCTTATCTTCCAATGGCCATGACCTTTAATCTCATAGAGTTGATGATTCGTCGTTACTCCAATTGGATGCAGAAAGAAGCATTGATAGCAACAAAAGATCATTCTAGGGTCTCTTCCTGCTTTTGATCTCCATCTTTAGGGTTTTTTCTTTTTTTCTATTTTTTGCAGAAGGAAAATTTTCATTTTTTAAAAAAGAGAGGTACATAATTGCAAGACAAAAATGCAACTCCCACAAAATATGTAAATCTTAGAAGTGAATTAACTTGATACAACCTATAGAGACTTGCTTATTCCACAAAGACGGATTTGTTATAGTATTAAAGCACAACCAGCATCCGATTACAAAATCTCACATCGTCATCAGTGATGAGCGCACGCTAAAAAATCCCTACTCTTTGCCAAAAACGGTGCGCGTCTAGATTCGATGTCCACCATCACCGTAAAGAGATCACAACAACACCAAATGGTTGAAAAAGCACAAAAAGCGCCTTGTAAATCCCATATCTATATCTAAATAGGTATAAAAGAATATCTAATTCTACATCTAACTTTAAATCGGGAAAGAAAAGCAGCAAAAGAGATATTAGTTGATCACAAAATCATTATCAGATAAGTCGACTGCTGAGGCAGTAACAAAGGAGCCTTGGACACTTATGGAGCGCTTGACTATCTAGAGCAAGCACTTGGAGCCAGAGTGAGTGAGCAGATCTTTGAGGCACTCACGCTTCAATCTTTAGATCTCACTTTCATGGAGGATGTCGACCGCGTCGTCCACAAAATCAACGAAGAAGTCTTGAAGATAGAAAGATAGAGAGACAAAGAGGGAGAGAGAGAAAGGGAGAAAAGGAGGGGGAGAAATCTCTCTCCCTCAAAGGAGTCGCTTCAGAGAAAAAAGATTGGGCGGCGACAACTTAGAGACTCTCTAACCCTAAAAAAGTTTCTCTTGGTCAATTCAAGGTTTTTTCTTCATGAGGATGAGGAGTCAGCTTCCAATACTTGATTGAAGAGATTCTTTCAAAGGTAGTTAATCCCTAAAAAACGGATTGAGAAAGTGAAATGGTATCTTAGGCAATACATATATATTGAGAAGAATAGCAGTCCACCTAATTGCATAAACTGCGACTGATGCAGATGTCATTGAGTAAAAGGCAAGGCATATTTGTACTATATTCCTTGTAAGTTAAATCCAGCGATGACCTTGAAGGCTCAAGAGTCGGCTTCTTTTCATTGAAACGTTTTTTGTGTGACGACACTTTGCGAAATGATAATATGTGGGTACCATTCTAATCTATCATATCCAATGCTTTTGCTTTTGTTGCTTTCTAACAAACGTTATCGTAGCCATCCATGCGTTCATCAATCCAAAAGAAGTGGTCTCCATTGTTAAATTTGGCATAAATCTTCTACCACTCATTTCTTTATTTACTCTTTCTTCCCTAATCTCTCGTTCACACATAGTACATATTATCTACGTCAAAGGTGGATCCACCAATTATTTGAATGCGTAATGAAATCTTCTTATCTACATCTTATCACGCCAATTATTGCATTTCAGAAGTCATTGCGGAGTTATAGTTCGGAGGTCCCATTGCATGGTGTTCATAGTTGATGAATTAAGAGAAGAGTTGCTCCAGGTAAGTCTATCCACACGTGCAAGTTGCAAACGTACGGCATTCTTCATTTCCCTACGACTAATCAACTAGCTAGTTTTGTGGCCCTCCCAGGTTTAAGAACTTCATCACCAAGTTTTTATAATTAAGAAAATCATACATACCTAACCAAACTTGCAGCAAACGCTTTGAAAGAAGTCCAGTTTTTTGTCGCACTCTGAAAGAAATTGATTAGTTATCTATACTAATATATAAACTAATGCGGACCTCCTACTTTTTAGGGATCGTAAATATCTCTCTTTCTTCCTCTAATATCCTCAAATACTTTTTTCATAAGTATTGCACTCATGGACAAATGTATAAGTTAATAATCTATCAATCTCTTGCATGCTTCAGTATTAAAGTTTGAATCTTTTTTTTTTATAGCAAAATTCCTAAGAAAACTCAAATCTTGACATTTTCTTGTCTTTTCATATATACAATATCTTTGGATAGTGTTGTTTTACCAATAATTCTTGTCCACATTAATTTTTTTATGCATTTCATTATAAAATGATGCGTCCAATTCTGCAAATATTAATTTTTCACACGCACGTATTGCGTGCGCACCTTTGCTAGTTTGTAAACGTTAAAGTTAATGAGGGTACTTGCGAGCCTTCTGGGCCTAAGCAGAAATATGAATTTGAGTAAATTGAAAACTTAAAAAATTGCATGGATCATGATTTATGAACCATATGCAATCACAATAGGCTTTTTCTAAGACACGTATTGATTTTTAAGGACCCACATAAGTCCCCCGTGATGAAAGATTGTGGATGACCCCGTCACGTTAACCCAAAACCAAGGAAGTCTAGCCTGAGCAAAGAGCGTCTGCCACAGCTTGACCTAATTCACATAAGTGAACCCCTTAAAAGGGGCATCTAAGCGGTACCCATTTAAAGTGGATTTTTGCCAATATATAAATCAAATCCCAGGACTCAACTCATTTGATATGAGTTGACTAAGATCGTGTCGAACTTCATTCACTTAAAGCATAGACATCATCATTAGTGTTTGACTAGCGAAAACCCAACAGAACTCCGCTTGCAAAATGTGCGATTCGGGTAATTAGGAACTTCATTCACGACAACATAGACCCCGCAACTTGTCCGAGCTCTTTTGACCTTTCTATCGTCACCTGCCCTTGTTGAATTGGAACGGATTTGGTCCATCATTGAACGCCCACATCAATTGCTGGAAATCCAGCTTTAATACCATTTGTAGCAGCTGACTTGATGATGGGGGCCAAGCTCCCAGAAAAGAAATATTCAAGTAGTGACTGTTTAGGACGAGTCTTTAGTTATAAATCACTCGGTTAGTCATCTCAGGTGATATCCGAACCACCTAGGCCAACTAGACATGTCTGCCTAGCATGTTTGCTTTCCACCCAATTCTTCATGCGCAGGCTTTCTGATCAAAGTTCTTCTGTGAAGTACCTGGACATGCTCCTTATTCTCTTGGCCCCCAACAAAATATAAGAGGTACGAAGCGTAAGAAACCAATCATGTACTTGACCATGATATTAACGATAGAGACAAGATGGAACCTTGTACGTATTGGTTTTGTTAACCTCCCCATTCGTAAGGGCTTCAACGGGCATTGCACTTGATTGGTTACTCGTGATTCCACCGATTTACTAGGTGACCTACCAACGCATTAAATTATTCGAATACTATATCCCATGGAATCTTATGTTGCACAAACCAACACTTCTTTGACCAATGAAAACAATGGAAAATTTGTTATTATTGATGTCCTACCGAAAGCTTCGGAAACATATTGTCGATAATGGGCTCTAGATGATGAATATTGTAATGTCCTGGGAATTAAAGTCAAGTAAAAAATGATCCACGATTCCACAGTGATGTTACGTGCCCGCGAATATCAAATCAACTCTTTATCGATGAGATCAGCAATGAGTTGCATCAGATAGCTTTTAGAAATACTGTCCAGTCCACCAATTAAAGTCTCGGTTCATGTACTGCATATTAAATTTGGGTTTTGATTCGAAAGTCTTGTCGTGCAAATCTTGTCTCGGCAATCATTTTCTACGAATAAATCATTACTTAATCATTTACGTTACTAACTATTGAATTAATTATCAATGTTTATTTGATTTTTCCAAATTATTAACTTTTCTTGTCTCTGACAAAAAAATATCTCTTATTCCTCCCATTTCTTTTACTTTCTTACCAATCTATGAAATTTACTATCTAATATATGAAATTGCCAACCTTTTCTTGATGACAAAACAGCTTTATTCCCAATTATGAAATCCAATAAAATGTTGGTAGATACATAAAAATCAAATAAATGTCAGTAACGTACTAACTCATATGAAAATTGGTAATTCATAAATAATTAATAATATGATCAGAAAAAGTTGATAAATCACTTAAATTAAATGTTAATAAGTAATTTCATATAAGACCCGGCAAATTTAAGGTGTAATTAAAAGAGATAAATAAAATTTAGTAAAATATAGGAAAAGTTGGTAAGTAAATAAAAAAAATACTGGTGAATAACTCAAATTAGTGTTGGTAATCTCAAAGTAGCTAGTAACTTAACAAGAGAAAAAGTTTGGAAGTCACTCTAATTAAAACCGGTAAATAGTTTTTAAAAAAATTTGGTAAGTTTAAGTCATATGATAAGAAATGCAAATAAAAAAGGGTTAATACCACGAAAAACCCCAAACTAGTGCACTTGTGACAAATTTACCCAAAACTATTTTTTGTGATAAATTTTCCTCAAACTATTTTTTTAACAATAAAAAAATCCTAAACTGGTACACCTGTGATAATTTTACCCCGAACTATTTTTTGACTATAAAAAACCCTACACTAGTATACCTGTGATAATTTTACCCTCGAACTAATTTTTCAGCCACCAAAAATCCTAAACTGGTACATTTGTGATAAATTTATCCTCCGTTAGTTTCTGTTAAATTTTATTGTCAAATTGCTAAGTTTAATGATACGTTGTAATTAACATGTGTACCGATTTTAGGTTTTACCCCTCCGTTTGTCACAAGTTTGTCAATTTATGATTTTTTATGATATTAATATAATTTAACGGACACTAACAGAGAGTAAATTTATCACAAATGTACCAGTTTAGAGTTTTTAGTGGTCAAAAAATTAGTTCGAGGATAAAATTATCATAGGTGTATCAGTATGGGGTTTTTGATGGTCAAAAAAATAGTTCGGGGTAAAATTGTCACAAGTGTACCGGTTTGGGGTTTTTGGTGGTCAAAAAAATAGTTCGGGGTAAATTTATCACAAGTGTACCAGTTTGGAGTTTTTTGTAGTAAAAAAAATAATTCAGGGTAAAATTGTCGCAGGTATATCAGTTTAGGATTTTTCGTGGTATTAACCCAATAAAAAATTTGTAAACAATAAGAATAGTTGGCAAATAAAAAAATCAAATAAATATCAGTAAGTAACTCAAATGAGAGTTTAATTTAATATTGTGAGAAAAGTTGGTGATTCACCTTAATTTATATTGGTAATCTCTAAAAAGAGTTTGTAAACATAAGTATTGCTCCCAAGGTATACAGAAATTGGCAACTTAATAGAAAAGTCTGTAAATTAAACATAACAATATAAATGTTAATACGTAAATCAAATGAGAGTTGACAACCTAATATTAGTTGATAATCTAATCCAAAAAAAGTTGGTAAGTCATTGTACTTTAGGTTGGGGACTTAGTAAATTCAAAGTTTTGGTAAGTAACCACTACAAGAAAAGCACCCTAACATGACAAACTATTCTCAACAAAAAAAAATTTGTTGCCTTAACACCATGTTTTTGGATAAGTTAGTATTTGCTAATTTTTTTTTTCGGTCGATAGTATTTGCTAATTTGCAAACTATAAAAAAGGAACTAATTTCGTGAAAGTGTTGGTAAGCTACTAGCTATTTATAAAAAAAAGAAGAAATAATTGGTCATTTTCTTTATCAAAAGTTGAAAGTCACCAACATTTATTTAAATCTACCTGCAGAAAAGAACAAAATCCGTATCCTTGGGCACGAAATAATAGAATTGTGCCCACTTAAAATGTAGCAAGATGTCAAGTATAACTGAGTTTCTCTTCTCTCGTAGAACAGGTAAAACTTTAAGGTTGATGTAGACAAATAGTCGCTATAATAACCTATTATACTAAAGTCTCTTTCAACTTTATCTCTTTCTCCAAAGAGAAAAAAACGAAAAAGGACAAGGGATCAAAAATACGATACATTGAGGTGGGTCCATATAATCTTAATGAAAAATGATGTTTGGTGGCCCAGCAAAATCTAGGGTTTTTTCTTTAGTAGGACCCTCCGAAGATATGCTGTCACACTTCAAATTTTTTTTTGGCCCTATAAAAGAAACCATCAGCAAAACCTTCAGTTCCCCCTCTGCTGCTACTTTCTTCTTCTTCTTCTTCTTCTTCTTCTTCTGCTCCTCCTGTCTCAGTTCATACATCTTTAAGCTCACATTAGTACCATAGTTTGGTTGCTATTGTAAATATTAATTAATTGGCTTAATGTCCTAAAGAATAGGAAAAAGAGAGAGAGAAAGAGAACCATGAAAGAGAGTGGAAGAAAACAGGGAGCTCTGTCGCCATGCGCGGCGTGCAAGCTGCTCAGGAGGAGATGCGCTCACGACTGCGTGTTCGCTCCTTATTTCCCAGCTGATCAGCCCCAGAAATTCGCTATTGTTCACAAGGTCTTCGGTGCCAGCAATGTCAACAAGATGTTACAGGTTTAGCTAATCATATTCCCCTCTTCTTTGGCTTTTGCATACATCACCCTCTGCTCTAATGTCCTTCCACGCTTTTATGATAAGTGAGAAAGATAAATTATAACTATATCGAAACCCCAATCCAAAAAATTAAGCGATCTTACGTTTTTTTTTTTTGGTCGGAAGCTATCTTACGTTATGTGGAGGAAAAATTACATGAATATCTATGAAACTGTTATCAAAACCCTGTCCATCTGCGGTGACTTGCAGCATGACTTCAACGGATACTTATCTAGAAATGAAACTAACTACAGCTCATGAAAGATTTTGATATGGGTTCTTTCGTTGATTTCCCTCTTCTCTGCATGCATGCACTCCCCTCTTTGTAAGTGGTTCTGGTTCATTTTCGTTCATTCAATTTGGGCAAAGAGCCACTTAATCAGTCGTTACGGAAGCAAGAAAATCGATTAGTAATCAATCACCATATCCATCTCTTATGTCAGTTATTGTGGTTAGTTTCTGTTGGGCAAAAGCTATAAAGCTAAAGAGACCCCACCATTAACGAGGTTTCTCGGCCTTTTTATTCAAAAGGCGACTTTTTGACCAATTCCATTTAGCATGTGGGATGACTAGACTTTAATTGTTTTAACATCTTCATATCCTCATGTATGGAAGTGCTACATGCACTAAAGGTTCTTTACTGTTATCATCTTCTTTATGCCGAAGAAGCCCGAATTCGTAGATAGATTTTTGGACAAAAGATGATAAAGTAACCCTTAAACATCATGACTCGCATAAGACGGGCAAGAGTGCAGAAAAATGAGAAGGAAGGAAAAAAAAGTAGTTCTCTGCAAGAAAAGGGGAAAAAAGGAATGGATAGAATTGCCAAATTAACTTTATACTCGTTAGTGCTTAAGCCTCACTTGTGTGAACATCGTCGCTTCTGATAATTTTAAGAAAGGAAGGAATTAGGCGTGACCATCAAGGTTTTGAAAGAGGAAAAGTAGAGGGGATGCCTGCTTTTTTGTAACCGTGAGGTGTGGCGCCAGCTTTTTTCTTTGGGTCATGTCTGCTCATTTTCCATCTTTAGAACGTAAAAGCGGTGTGGAGAGCCGCTCTTGTCATTTTGCTTTTGAAGTAGATGATGATTTTGCGGAGATATGGACGGGAAGCCACACGAAATTTTACCCTTGTTGGAGCATAAAGAGCAATTTGACCGCGAGGGAATCTAAGCCAAAAAAAAGTCAGTATGGCGTAATCATGACACGACAATGGCGACCTAAGTTTTCGGTTTAATAATGGAGGAGCGTTTCTCAATTCGACAGGTTAACCATGTGTTTAATTATTGGCTATTTCTTAATTACTTGTACTGATTTAAATTACATATGAATTTGCGTGCCAATTTTTTAGAAAATTTGGATAGGTTTTGGAGCATTTCGGATTTAATGAACTCGAGTATTTCTCACATTGCTAGTGTTACATTTGTATTCTCAGGAATTACCAGAGCACCAAAGGAGCGATGCAGTGAGCTCGATGGTGTACGAAGCGAACGCGAGGGTGCGAGACCCTGTGTATGGCTGCGTCGGGGCCATATCGTCGCTTCAGCAGCAAGTCGACGTGCTTCAGAACCAGCTTGCGCTCGCGCAGGCTGAAGTCGTCCACATGCGCCTTCAAACGCATCAGTTCCCTTCGACCTCAAGCTCAGCCATCGACGCCGCCGGCAACGACAACCCGCGGGGGTGCGACTCGCATTCCAGGCGGTCATACTTTCCCCTGAACGAGGTTGATCAAACCGACGTTGAGGACTCTCTGTGGTCATGACATGATTTATTTCTGATGCTGCCTATACTTTTCTCATACATTCGTTTGCAGATCTTCGAACTTACTCACTAGCTAGCTATAAAGTCGTGGTTCTCATGCATGCAATCTCTCTCATCCCCTCGGATTTGTACCTGGCATCACGGAGCTTGACTGTTCATCAGAATGTATAGCAATGGAGAGACGTTTTCACGGGTTTTAAAACTTCTCCATGATCATGTGTTAATATTTTACATAAAGTTTCAGAATGGCTTCATTTCCCTATCTTATTTTGCCTGTGTTTGTTGTTGACGGCCAGTGATCGACTATGAGGTGAATGGAGCCGAAGACATCTCCGATCTCTAGAGAATGCTAAAGGTGCTAGAAGTCTTATGAAAACTTAGGTTTCGTTTGTTTCGAGAAAAAAATTATTTTTCAGGAAATTATTTTCTAAGAAAATGATTATATTTTTTGGTATTTAGTTGAGACCTGAAAATGAAAAGGAAAATATTTTTTTCTAAAAAAAAAATTTATTATCTGGTTGAGAGCTCATCCCCATATATAGAAGTGTACATATATAATTGAAGGATTGATTTTTTATTTTTCTGTGAACACTTTTGCGTCGAATGTAGCTCCATACCCATACTCTCTACACTCGAACGCTTTTGCGTCGAACAAGATCCAAACAACCATGACCACCATCTTCATTGACTTGAAAATTGCCCCAAATCCTCAAGCACTAAACCCTAATTTCACTTGCCTCTATCAACCACCACCACCGCGATGATGGCCAGAACTTCCCTCGCGGTGGTGCCTCACTAGGCCTCCCCCTCGTCGTCATCCGTCAACTGCATCGAAGATTGCTCCCTCGAGCTATCCTCCCTCGCCGGTGTCGCCTGCATTGAGCATGTCCTCCTTAGTCGCCTCGCCTCCTGCGACCGCACCATCGGCTCCGCCTCCGCCGTCCTCCTCCACTCCCTCGCCTTACTCCCCCGCGCCGCCTCCGCCCCTATCAGCTCCTCCTCTGCCTCGACTTTGCCCTCGCTGCTGAGCTGGGGCTTCTCCTCGTCCACGTGGACATCTCTCAGGCTGAGGAGATCGCTGAAGAGAAGCATGAGGCGACAAGAAGGAGGAGAGAGATGAGCGAAGAGGCAAAGAGGAGGAAGGAGGAGGCGTGCAGCTAGAGAAATGGAGCTAGGACTTTATTTCAGAAAGTGGGGAAAATGATTTCCAATTTTTTGGAAAGTGAAAGTCATTTTCCCTTATTTATCAAATGACATGACAAATTTCAATTCAACGTTGAAATAAGTGCACGCACATTATTTTGAACGATTAACTTGCTTTCTTAACATTTAATATAAAATTGCCATGTTTGTAACTAAGTGAGAGAGTTTTAGTGAGATTTCTTAGCCATAGTACACCCAGCCTTGCTCGTCTTCTCTTTGTTTTTGCCGCTCCAACACTCAAATTAGTAAGCTCAATCTCGAGATTAGGTGATAAAAGGGTCCCACTGGGCATTTCAGTGCGTGCATATGAGCTAATGATTAAGTTGCATGCATGGGGGGTTTGATGTTTGTCCAATGCCATTGTATCTCTAAGTGCCTGAGATGAACCCACGAGGCTATATATAATACGTAAAGCGAGACAGCAACACCATACCTAACCCAATCATGATCTCCAAGCTTAGCTAATTTATTAGGAGATGTAAGGCTCGAGTTTCACCTGCTTTAGCAACTGGGGTCGAACGGATCTCAATAGTGCTTTGGGAATATAAAGTTGAAAAGAGCATAACGTGGACATACGTGGGCACGGATTTCTGCGATCAAAGGTATTAGGTATCATTATTGTTGTTTGAGGATGGGGTCCAGCGTCCGGCTCATTTGAACAATACTACCATTAGATCCCCGCCCCTCTCTCCCTCTCGTTTCCCCCTTTTCTCCGCTGCCATTAGCAGCCCCAGTAGCCCATCGTCGCTCCTTCGAGCAATGCCTGCGCCTGCTCTTCTCAGCGCCACCAGCAGTAAAGCCCCCACCCTCACGACCGTGAGGAGGTTGATGCCACCATCAGTGGAGCTCGAGTGTGGCGGCGGCGGCGGCTTGGCGATTAAGGTGGTGGTGCTATGTGGTGGTTTGTTCAGCAGATAACGAGGGAGGGAGGGAGGGAGGGGCGGGTTGTGGGGTCGCAAAGCACTGACAGAGGTGTGGCGGCTTTGTAATCTGAAAGAGATTAGTTTGTTTTTGTTAGGGATTTTACGTGCATGGGTACCAATCACCCGGACCAGATGTGCATCCTTTTACGCGAATTCACCAATCACATGGAGGGGGCCCAGGGGGGAGGAGTTTTTCCTGAATCAGGCACGTAGGAAAACCAGACACTTTCTTACATTTCGTAAACCGATACGAACGTCAATGATCAGGGTCCATTATGGAATAGCCCATAAAGCCGCAAGGCCTTAATGGGTGTGTCCATTAACAAAGCCAGACAAACTCATGGTCTTCCTCCATAACATGCTCGTATCGTTGTTATTGAGACTCTTATTTACTTTTATCCCACCTTTTTTATACAATATATTTATTTGGACCATATCCCTCTTATATTCGATCTTATTCTGTCTTAGGCAGGAACCAAACACGAAATATGATAAATTTTATCATATCCGGAAATATTTTTATGACTACCAAATGTATCCACAGGATATCTGACTTCTCTCTCTTTTATCTCTAAGCTATTCTTTTCACATGGACACCGATTTAACTCAAGCATCCGGGGGTTCTGAAACGGGTGGCACCTAGGCTTCCTTCCTTTGTGGGTGCAGAGGCCAATAAGCTCGGGACCCCATTATCGACGAGCCGAAGACCCGTCATATCTCCGCACGAAACTTATGAATCTCCTCGTTCCTTCACCTACTTTTCCGTCTCCCTTCGATAGCGAGGTCAGTAAAAACTCAAGGCTCACGACATGCATACGTAATCTCATCTCCAATATAATAATAACTCAATAGAGAGAGAGAAGCTCGGGGTTGAATAATCGCTCGAAAACAAAAAGATTGTTATTTTTGTTCGCAGCAAGAGTGGCCCATTTTCCTCGTTATTGGGCTCTTCTTCGACTCCGGCCCAAAGAAAGCCCATCGATCAAATTGAACAGCAACAGGGCCGTCCGACATCAGTCCAAAAGTCGTCGAGGGTTTTAGCATGCTCTTGCCGGGCAAGCAGAATCAAGAATCCTGAGGCCACCACCACCACGCCTAGCACCTCCATTTTCACGCTTTTTGCACCGACTGTTGGCGTTGGCTGTGGCGTTGGTCTCCCCCTGGAGGAATCTCTCTTCTCCTTTCCCGGTGCTTCCATCTTCTCTCCCCCTTCGTTCCACGGAGCCCTTCGACATGGTACGTTCGGTTCTGTCGTCCCTCGTTGCGACGGTTCTTGGACGGGTCGAATCCGCTTTCGCTTTCGGTATCGTCGTGTTTGTAGTGATTTTGTATCTTGATCTGATGGGCGATGGGTTTTTCTGTTTTTTCGACGAAAATGCGTCTGATGGTGCAGTCTCAGCCGGATGGCAAGCCCGAAACCGTGGAAGACTTGGAGCGAAAGAAGAAGAAGGAAGAGAAGGTCTCCTCTCTTTCCGCCTCTCGCTAATTCAGCTCCTCGATTGTTCCTTTTTTTCTTCCCCCCCTCCCTCCCCCTTTTTTTTTGTGCATCGGGCTTCTTTCGGATAGGGATTGAGCGCGGGAAAAAGAAAGCGAAAGAGTTCGATCTTGTTTCGCGCGCGGCATGAGTTGCGAATTGCATCTCGCTTCGCTCTTTTGTTGCTCGCCCCGCCATTTTGTATAGTGCATGAAGCTTGTAGATCGGAAATGAGCGGCAGAAATCGAGCAGCAATGGACCTTGTTCGTCCGAATGTCCTTACCCATTTGGCCCTCCAGCTTTGCCCAATTGAGAAGGCTGTTCATTTGCTTAAGTGACATTAGAAGAGATTTAACATGTTGCATTTTGATTTATCTTTGAAGGCAAGAGAGAAGGAATTGAAGAAACTCAAGGCTGCTGAAAAAGCAGAACTGGCTAAACTTAAGGTATCTATTATTGTCTAACAGAGTTCTTGCTTATCGTTTTATCGATCATTCATAGTTGCTCTCCTGTATGATCGTTCTCACTCTGGTAGCAAGTTTTCAGTATTGGGGGTTGATCGTTTGGTTGTTATGTCATATGGGGTCTTGTTTGTTCCATTTGCACTTTGTAAACTGGGGTTGATATATTTCGTCGTGTTATTCTTTGAAGGCTCAACAAGGTGCCAATGCCCCTAAAAAAACTGCAAAGAAGAACATAAAGCGAGATGTGGGTGAAGAGAATCCGGAGGATTATGTTGACCCAGAGACTTCTCTCGGTGAGAAGAAACGGCTGTCCAGCCAAATGGCAAAGCAGTATAACCCAAGTGCCGTTGAGAAATCGTAAGAATTTAATTTCTTTGTTGTTAACTCTAGATTTGACTTATTGTTGTGTCTTAGATCTATTCTCAGATCAACTTCTTGTTGATTTAGATGGTACGCATGGTGGGAGAAATCGAGCTTCTTTGTGGCAGATGCCAGCAGCCCAAAACCGCCATTTGTAATTGTGAGTATGTTTTGCTTCTGGAAACTTTTTTACAGCATAATTAGGATTCTATTCTATCTTGTTGTTTGCAACTTGATATGAGTGACTGATCGAGGATCTCACCGGGGTTTTCTAAGAATGAATGCAGTGAGTTTCTGTTCACTAGTTTGGCTTTTACTGCAGAGTTTATTAATGCAATCACAAATAGTAAACTTTGCTTTTCCAATGTCCATTCTGATTATTTCAAGGTTTAAGATGGGTGGTTTTTTTTATTATTGAATCCTTGTCCATTTAACACCATGTACCTTTATAAATGGCTAATTGTTGGAGCAATAGCTTTGGCATGGTGGCAATGTCACTAGTAAATGGTACTCAGGGTAGGTAGATGGTAAAACTACAATGGAAAAGGCAGATAGTGAAAATGAGAAAGAAACCACGTATAGTTGTGTCTTGATTGTCTTTTAGGTGTGTGAATTTTATGTTCCAACTGACTTTTCTGGCTTGTTCTACTGAAAGTATCATTCTTGCTTCTTATTACTGCTGAAATATGTAGATGATCTTGAATTGAATTGAATAATTATTTGCTTGTATACTTCTTTTTTGTTGATAACGTGTCGATATTTCTATCTTCTTGTGAATGTGGCTTAATGCGAACTAATTGGGCTACTACATTCAGGGATGTCAAACTGTCATCCTATCTTTGTCAAAGTGCTTTTACCTGAGGAGTTGTGCTGCATTTTTATTTTTTTACACAGGGAAAATTGTTTTGTAGATTGGAAAAGTATCAGCTTACAATCTCATTGTATAAATCGTTTTCCCAAGTTTTGTTTCACAATATGCTTCTCATCATGCAGGTCCTTCCCCCTCCAAATGTGACAGGAGCCCTACACATTGGGCATGCCCTTACCTCTGCTATACAGGTTGCGTCACTGTTTCTGCATTCTCCACTTGCTCATTCACGAAGACTAAGTACATCCTTCATGTCCACATTATCATCATGTGCAGGACACCATTATCCGTTGGAAGAGGATGTCTGGATATAATACCTTGTGGGTGCCTGGAATGGATCATGCTGGGATTGCAACACAGGTGATGTTGCCATCGTCTTCTAATTTTTTATTGTTTAGATGGTATATTGGGGTTACTGTGGCAAGTTGCCTGTTTAATCCTTACCTATTGCAAGAACTTTGGTTGTCAATAGCTCAATGTTAAAAAGCCAAACCTGTCGTCAAGACATCATCTTTTTATGTCTATTTTCGCAGTCACAGTACATGAATTTGATAACTCTTTCTTCCTTTGCCCTAGAGTTTGGGGCTTTTACCCTGACCTTTTCCATGAGTATCTCAAGCTTGATCATCATTTGGTTGGATTGGGGTGGACATTCTAAAGCAATTGAGATCTTCAGTAATTTCAGTTGGTAGTTGAATGAAGAGACTACTAATATGGCCTCAGTCTAATCATGTGTAGTAGTTGGACTATTGTATTAGCATTGGTTGATTTTATGTGCTTGTTGATAGTGGAGACACTGCACATGAGGTTGCAACCGTGTTGATATCGGGAAGGATAATTGTCATGATGGAACCCTAATTAAACTGTTTATACTAATTATGTTGGTAGTTGTCATCGGTGTAGGGTCTGATCAGTTCAAAGTCTTATCCTTTTACTTCTATGCTAGCATATATTTAAACATTTCAATTGAGTGATTCATGTTTAGCCAAAGTTTAGTCAATTCTGCTAGATATCGCAAGATTTCATAAAGTGAGATCCGTGTTTTCCCCGGATGTGGTCATTTTGGCAAGCACGGGATCTGATGACATACTCATTTTTCCTTATTATACAGATTTTCTAGTTTCATAGATCTGGTATGTAGGAGACTTATTAATTGGATTTCTTGCCATTTATCCAGTAAATTCATCATATACCCGCAATTACGCAGTATTTTGTGGCAATATTATTGAGATGACAATGCTGCATCTTAACATGTACCACTTGAGGCAATAGAATTGGTTATCTTTACTACGTACCATCTTAATATATACCACCCTCAATTGCTTTTATCTAAATAAGAAACTATGTCACGTTTGGTCAGTTTTGTGGTTGTGTTTGAATCTGAAGGTTTTATTTATTTATTTTTTATCTGAAGGTTAATCACTAAGCTGGGAAGGTTTTGCTGCAATTTTTGCAGGTTGTTGTGGAGAAGAAGCTAATGCGTGAACGTCGTTTGACAAGGCATGATGTTGGTCGAGAGAAATTTGTGTCTGAGGTGAAATTCTCCTTGCTAATTGGACCTTCAGTGGTTGTACTTCACTGTCCACGTGGAAGTCATTGTGCTTCATTAATCTATTTGTTGTCTGGTTGTGACTAGGTATGGAAGTGGAAGGATGAGTATGGTGGCGCTATATTAAGGCAGCAACGTCGTTTGGGTGCATCGCTTGATTGGTCCCGTGAGGTGACTTTTATAAGCTCATGAATTTTATGATGAAGTGTTTTGGACTGGAATAGATTGTGTGCTCGAGTTTGCAGCGGATGAAGACATTACTGTCAATATCTCAGTTTATCTCTGTGGTGATTTATTGACTAGAAACTTATAATTTCCCCTGAAACATCTGTTGTTCTTTTTTTCTAAGTGCTTTACAATGGATGAGAGAAGATCAAGGGCTGTTACTGAAGCATTTGTTCGACTGTACAAAGATGGTCTTATCTATAGGTATTTGAGAAATAACATTCTTTTTCCAGCCTCTTTTCTTCTTCTGTTGTTCTCTGCTTTTTTCCACTTATCAACACATTGTCTGCATGTATTTGTGTTACAATCATGTGAAAAAGTAATAGGTTTCTTATTGGAACTAGTCAACCGAACAAACATTCTATGATTCTGATGGTTGATTGTTATCAATTGGATGAATAGCTACAGTGTTGAAACATATTTACTGCAAGACGCTCAGCATGACTTTTTTTATTTCTCAAATATTGCAGCTTACCTCTTTGATTTTTATAATGATTAACAATTAATAATATTGGTGAGTGGATTTGCATATAAATTTTTGTATTTTTTAAATATTTTCTTTTTCATTTCCAAATTTTGGAAAGTAGTAAAATTTGTATAAATGCTTAAATCTTAGTTGGTATGTTTTACATTTACATACTCATGTTTAATTGAAAATTTTGTCAGGGATATCCGTCTAGTGAATTGGGATTGCATCTTAAGGACCGCAATATCTGATATTGAGGCAAGTGATGCCTTATGACTGCATAGTCATTTAGTGCTTTTTTCCATTGCTTAGCTGGATGAATCTGTTTGTAGGTAGATTATGTCGATATCAAGGAAAGAACACTTCTAAAAGTTCCGGGCTATGAAACTCCAGCGGAATTTGGAGTTTTAACATCCTTTGCTTACCCACTGGAGGAAGGCTTGGGAGAGATTGTTGTTGCCACGACAAGGGTGGAGACAATGCTAGGTGACACTGCTATTGCAATTCACCCGGATGATAAAAGGTATACTAATCTGCATGGAAAATATGCAATTCATCCCTTCAATGGAAGAAGACTTCCCATTGTCTGTGATGCAATCCTTGTTGATCCAAGTTTTGGTACTGGTGCTGTTAAGGTACAAATTTTACCAATTGCAATTGTAAGCCTTATTTGTCTTTTCCTATTTTAGCTTTTATACCCTGTTCCATCCTTTTCAGATCACTCCAGCACACGATCCAAATGATTTTGAGGTTGGAAAGCGTCATAGTCTTGAATTTATCAACATTTTTACTGATGATGGGAAGATAAATAGCAATGGTGGTTTGGAATTTGTTGGGATGCCGCGTTTTAAGGCCCGTCAAGCTATTACTGAGGCACTGCAGCAAAAGGTACGATTATATGCAATGCACAATAGACGTTTCCAGTTATTTTGTAGGTTCTCGTGGTCTATGTGACTTTCGATGTTGCCATGAATCTTAGTTTATTTTGACTTCCATGATTTGTTCAACTTCTTGTCACTTGTTGGACGTGGTTAATTCCTCCATAATAGTTTCAGAAGAAACAAATTTAATTGAATCTTTGATGCCCACAAAGAGTCAGGTATCCCTGATATCAACATTTCTGGGTCTGCAACCTAATTTTTCTGAACAAACTGAATGGAATTAACAGTATTATGCATTTGTCAGTTGCCAAAGTTTGTAGAGGGAGGAATCCATTATAAATCTGCTTCCCTTAGTACACATGCATCTGTAGCTTATATAGACTAGCCGCGTTAGTTTTTCTATCATAAGTCCTCCAGTACTCAACTAACATTGAAAGTCACATGAGTCAAAGTCCATCACAGCTCCTCCCCCAACACAAGAATGGGGTACGTACTAGATGATGGGGCAGTTTCATCAAACCCACACAATGTATTAGAACGGACCTGTTTTTTGCATCATTTTATTGAACTCCTGGACCCATCATCAGACAACATCCTTCCTACATTACCATGCCCTCAAACCCCACTCGGAGATGTCTTGCCCAGCTGAAACTCTTATATTAAAATGGGTGTAATGAGGTAGATGCCTACTCGGCTTCTTCTAGAAAACAAGTGTCACCTTCTTGATGCTGATTAGTTTTACCTCAGCTGTTCTTATGTAGTTCTGTTCAGAGGTTTAACTGTGGCTTAGGGCTGTACGCTGAAAGAGTGCATCCTTATATTGAAGAGGTTGACAATCTGCTAACTTGACAGAAGCTTCAACAACTGACATGTTATTCGACAAGCACTACATCTCTAACCTCTTTTAGTGGATGATATGGTTGACGACATGATGTAGGACAATTAGTCCCAACAAAGAATATATCTTTAGGCTCACCCTCAAAGCTTCCTAAGCGTCACACCTAGGTACATCACATTAAGAGGAGAATTGCATCACATGATCCCAAAGCAAAGAATTGCCGAATTCAAATACAACTCTATTCAAAAGAAAGAATTACAACCACATATTTAGACACTCTAAAGTACTAATTTAAGTCCAAATAGGAAACCTGATATATCAAAACTAGGAATCACATATCCACTACCAACTAGGAATAGGAAACATTAAATCCTATTCCAACTAGGAGAAGGAAACTTTTTAAGATCCTAATAGACTCCAATCACGTAAGAAGAATCCTGATTAATCAAAGAGAATAAACACCACACTTCATTTGGTGCGCCTTTTGTAAGTCTTCTAAGGCTGTTGCCATTGTCCTCCATCACTACAGTCAGCTTTCAATTTGCTTGGAGAATGCCCTGGCTATTTAGGTTGTACTCACATTCTCATTATCCTATTGATGTTGGGGTATAATTAATGCACTTTATCATATAAGACAACGACTTCTACCAAACTCTCGATCTTTTTACTTTTTCTCCACTTTATTGATGTGGATACTTAGCTTATACTCTTGTGCATATGCCTTCTTATTCTCTCCGGCATGTCCAGTTGTTGAGCTATTTTATTTGCATGCCTTTAGGGACTATATAGAGGTTCTAAAAACAATGAGATGAGGCTTGGTCTTTGCTCAAGGAGCAATGATGTTGTGGAGCCATTAATAAAGCCCCAGTGGTACGTTGATTGTAATGGCATGGCGAAGCAAGCTCTTGATGTGGCGATGGATGCTGAAGATAGAAAGCTTGAAATAATCCCTAAACAGTATGCTGCCGAATGGAAAAGGTGCTGTCATCTTCTCTACAAAATCGGGAACCATGTCTGTGAAGTGCTTCTGTTTATTTTTCCACCCAATATTTAATCTCATCTGCTTGCTGTTGTGATGGGCTAATCATGAAACAATGTTTCCTCTGGTAATCTTTCCCTTTGATTGGCTCCCAGCAATTTGTATAGATGCGGGCTATTTTATTGGGTAAAATCTGGTTCCTAATTTTTTGGACAGTGGTTATCAAGTGTCTGATGTCAATGTGTTTTAATGCATTTCAATTGCATCTGTAAGCATTTTTACAAAGTTATAATCAGTGTTTTTGAACTGAAGAAATGTTTCAACATCCCAGATGGCTTGAGAATATGCGCGATTGGTGCATTTCGAGGCAGCTATGGTGGGGTCACCGGATCCCAGCATGGTATGTCACGTTGGAAGACGATGAACTGAAGGAACTTGGTGTTTATAATGATCACTGGATAGTTGCTAAAGATGAGAGTGAAGCTCGCAAGGAAGCCAGCAAGAAGTATGCAGGGAGGAAATTTAGTTTGTGCCAAGATCCTGACGTGCTTGACACCTGGTTTTCATCTGGCCTTTTTCCACTATCTGTTCTTGGATGGCCAGATGATACAGAAGATTTGAAGGCATTTTATCCTACTTCTGTCCTTGAGACTGGTCACGATATTCTCTTTTTCTGGGTTGCCCGAATGGTGATGTTGGGAATTAAACTGGGAGGAGACGTACCTTTTAGGAAGGTGAGTAAGATCCTCTTCCAGTACATATGACTAACCATGAGCAAATGAAGATATGGTGCTAAATTCATGATAATTGCTCTTTTATTGGCCAATAGCTCAGCTTGCGAGCACTGACTCTGCAGGAGATTTCTTTCCAGGAAAATGCCTGGAATGAGCTCCTCTCTGAACCCAGTAGAAATGCGATGTGTCTGTCAATTGACATTTAGTTTGATTCTTTGGGAATATGCTTTTGAGTTATTGGTTGAGACTTGCCTAAAACTATATTTGTAACACAATAACTTCCCCTAAGGATCTGGAATAAGTTGAACATCGTAAGGATTGCAAGTGATATCAATATATAGTATTAATGCTTGAAAGCAGCAAGCTTGTTTCTTTATTTCTATATATACTCAGAAAATTTGTCTTCGTATGAATATGTTGCATAGATGGATTTTTTCTGTCAAATGTCAATGTGACTCTTGCCTTTGTGACTAAATTGTTGAATGACCATTTTCTGCATCTAAATAGTTCCGGTTGGTACAGTCAAGAGTAAACACTCAGTCTGATTGCTATGTGATTAAAATTTTTATTAGCTGCCACAGCTTGGGAAATGAAGAGACTTTTTGTTTTGTGCTCATAGAATTCTTTTCTGCCATAAATGTGGCTTGATCTGTGATTTGTCTTTGCAGGTTTATCTGCATCCCATGATTCGTGATGCACACGGACGAAAGATGTCGAAGTCTTTAGGAAATGTCATTGATCCACTCGAAGTAATTAATGGCGTAAGCCTTGAAGGTCTTCATAAGAGATTGGAGGAGGGCAATTTGGACCCTAATGAATTGGCTGTTGCAAAAGCAGGACAGGTCAAAGACTTCCCCAGTGGTATTGCTGAATGTGGTGCAGATGCTCTCCGATTTGCACTTGTCTCTTACACAGCTCAGGTTTATGCTTTTTGCCCTCCTATTTGACCATGATATAGTACTTACTGTTTATGGGACTTAGTGTCATTCTACAACTGTTATGTTGCAATTTCAGTAAAATTTCCATTTTATTTCTGTGTTAACAATTTTTTCTTATCTCCTGTTCTAGTCTGATAAAATAAACCTGGATATCCAAAGAGTTGTTGGCTATCGTCAATGGTGCAACAAATTATGGAATGCCGTTCGATTTGCTATGAGCAAACTTGGAGATGATTATGTTCCTCCCGTGGAAGTACATCCAGAAACAATGCCATTCAGCTGCAAATGGATAATATCTGTGATGAACAAGGCTATATTGAAAACTGTATCGTCACTAGATTCGTATGAATTTTCAGATGCAGCCACTGCAGTGTACTCATGGTGGCAGTATCAGTTTTGTGATGTTTTTATTGAAGCAATCAAGCCTTACTTTACTGTTGAGGACCCAACCTTTTCGTCTGAGAGGAATTCTTCACGAGAAGCTTTGTGGCTGTGCTTGGAAACTGGGTTACGGCTGCTTCATCCTTTCATGCCTTTTGTTACTGAAGAACTGTGGCAGCGGCTGCCTTCATCACTGGGCAATCAGAGAAAAGAATCAATAATGATATGCGATTACCCATCCTATGTGGAGGTAAATCTAGGTTGATGATCTAATGAAAGTTCGTTTGTGACAGTATGACTTTTATATGCCATTATATATTACAACTTGGACTAACCACATTTGTAATTTTATCATAAATCTATGAATCTAAGGATTTGATTTAAATTCAATGGGTGGATTTATGGCCTTATCACTGTGATTTGCTTTTTTGTTGCAGTACTGGACAAATGAAAGGGCGGAGCTTGAGATGGATCTCATTGAGTCCACGGTAAAATCTCTTCGGTCACTAAGGTCGGAGGTGCTTGCGAAGCACAAAAATGAAAGGTATGGGTCCACCTTTTCACCATTTTGTTTCCCTAGTATTTGCTTTTCCCTTCTACCATCAATCATTTGCTAGTGCTGATGCCATACTTGTCAATCCTAATAGTAAAGGTTCACTAAGTTTGTTGATTTATTTGTCTAGCTTTGGATTTGGGGTCTTTGTTTTGTTTTCCTGCATCTTCTCTCCCCTAGAGAATTAAGATAACATGCTTGTTTCCTGGATATCTTATAACTGTTTAAGGTGCTGCTTGAAGTTTGCGGTGCTTTCTTGCCGTGCACCGCAACATTGGGGAATCCCATCATCAAAGCAACTTTATTCCACAAACGTGTGCTTAGATGAGCATGTGGTGATGGAAATTCTAAAGTAGTCAAAAGGATCTATCAGGTGAATTGGACACATACCTAGCCGTTAACCTGGTGGACTTTCCTGATCAGTATTAACTGTTTAGATAAATTCCCAGTCAGGATCCAAAAGTGAGATTTCCCATAATTGATTATGTAATCTGCTGGGTCGTTTAGCTTTCTCAATTCTCTCGTGTATTTTCTTAGGTACCTATGTTATAATAGTCCAGGTCTGTGGGGTAAAAAGATCTCAAAATCAGATCAACTGAGTTTTGCACTTAATGATCTCTATGTTTTATTGTTTTCTTTGTTGATTACCGTTTTCCTCAGGTTACCTGCTTATGCATATTGCCAAAATGAGGAAGTTTCAAGCATCATTAAAAGCCATGAATTGGAGATTGTAACTCTTGCTACTTTATCATCATTAGAGGTATGCTGTGTTTGCATTTGCAACTTATGTGTGCTCATTACCTTTTAAATTTGGTTCACCATTTCATCTTAAGCTTAGTTTGTTGTCAAAAAAATAAGTTGGCAGTCTTTCTTTTTTGGGGTCCGAAGGATGACTTGCCACTTATCTTTATAGTTCTTAAATGTTTGTTTAGCTGCCCAATGGGGATGAAAATCTAGTCAATATGATGAAGATCTGTACCTTGATAATACTTTTAGTCCTTCCATACCAAACTTGCCAGGGTTTCACTGCTCAATCTTTTAGGTCAAAATGCTTCCATATTAGTCGTTAATACGTAAAATGCTTCTTGTTGGTTCAAGTGATGACTTCACTGTTAATTTACAGGTTTTGCTGAGTGATAGAGATGTTGCTCCAGCAAGATGTGCTTTTGAGAATGTTAATGAAAATCTCAAAGTGTATCTTAAGGTTCAAGGAAATCTCAATGCGGAGGCAGAACGTGAAAAGATCAAGAATAAGATGGAAGAGATTCAAAAGTGAGCCGACTGAAAATAGAGGCATCCATATCTATCTCTCTGTGTGTGCATGTGCGTTTGAATGTGTGTAGTGTGCGCATGTGCATGCTTGAATCTAAACAGCACTTGCTTGAAAAGTCACTTTTAGTGGCTCAGAAGTATTAGCATACATCACCTTGTCTACCGATAGCTTATCAGAACTAATGCACATGTTCCTTTGTGCCTCAATGGAACCCATTAGTTAGACAAGAAGTGTTCATTTATAGAATCTAGTTGTGTCCTATGAGAGCTGGTATATCCTGCTCCCCTGTTATTTCTGTAAGTATCATTATTAGGAGAAGTCCCATGGTGTTTCTCTTGTCCTTGACCTCGTCTATCCACCTGATGTCATTGATTGTTATGGTGATGCATGTCAATTTTTATTTTTCTTGTGAACTGGAGCAACTATTGGCAGATTCTAATTAAAGAAACATTTTATTACCATTGATTCTCTAGAATTTTATTGAACCTTGAAGACATGGCTTTCATCACATGGCTTGGATCTAATAACTTGGTGTGACTTGTCTACTTATACAGGCAGCAAGAGAAACTTAAGAAGACCATGAATGTATCTGGCTATGAACAGAAGGTCCCACTTCATATCCAGGAAGACAATGCTGCAAAGCTGGCTAAGCTTATCCAGGAATTTGAATTTTTCCAGAAGGAGAACTCAAGATTAGATGCTGAATTGATGGATAACAATTAAATGGCAGGTTTTCGCATTCTTTACTGGCCTCAGATCCGCGCGATGGCTACATGAACTTTAATGCAACAAAAAGCAGAAAAGGATTTTCTGAGGCTTCTATGACCTTGAAGCCCCAGCTAAGACTAGGAATTATTGTTCCAAATGATTTATTTGGTTGTTACGGGGGAATTCTTTGGGATGATATATACTGTGATTGGGGCTTATAGCTATATAATGATTTCTTGTTTCCATGATAAGAATTGATCTCGGGTATTCAATGGGGGAAGTGCATTTGGAGGCTGCTTGATCTTTTCAAATTGGAAAGAGAATGCCCTTGCAATTGGATCCTTTCAAATGTGAATGAGATTGCACCCAAACTCAGCGCTTTACTGGAAGTTTTGCGAGGTGTATCACAACGGCCATGCAGGCAAAAGTGCATTTGCTTTCAATCTGACTTCAGCGTGGCTACTTGGAATGATCTTCTGAGCCAGTTCTTACCTCATGGGTATTGGACTGCCAAAATTCGCCAATAAATATACTCGATCACATTCATATCAATGTAGCAATGAGCTGTAAATCATCTCATAACTTTGCTTACAACTTTACCATTCGAATAAGTTTGTCGATGCTATGAAATACTCTTGGTCGCTCGTGCACTTGATTATGGTAGAAACAATTTCTAATCAAAAATAGTTTTTTCTATTTCTATTTCTTGGAACGGTTTTTGACCCAAAAATAGCGCTTAGTAACTGCACAAAATTTCTATTCCTGGAATAGAAAAAGAATAAAAACACATTTAGAGCGTAAGCGATCCATTTCTATTTCATGGACGAGTTTCTCCCTTCTAGGCTACCAGCAAAGGACGGTGGGTGGCGGTGGGGGTCGGAGGACGGTGGTCAGCGATGGTAGAGGATGGCGGCCGGTGGCAGGAGGCAGTGGAGCACGGCGGTCAGTGGCGGAGCACGGTGGCATTTGGCGGCGATGATGGCAGTAGAAGGTGGCGGCGGGAGGTGGCTGGCGGCGAATTGTGGCTAGCGTCGATCGATGGAGCACGGCGACTGGTGATGAAGGATGGCGGCCGATGGTGGGTGACCGCCGGCATCAGGTGGCCAGGGGCGAGAGGTGGCTGGCGTTGGGCAATGGAGCACAACGGCCAACGGTGGAGGATGGCGACCGATGGTGGGTGGCCGGCGGCGGCGGAGGACGGCGATCGGTGGTGGGTGAATGCTGGCGTCGGGTGGTTGGCGAGGGGAGGCGGCTAGCGCCGAGTGGCGGTCGACATCGGGCAATAGAGCACGGCGGCCAGCGGTGGAGGACGGCAACAGGTGACGAGTGGTGACAAGCGTCGAGCGGCGGAGGACAATGGTTGATGACAAGAGGCGGCCAAAAGGCGGGAGGCGGCTGACAGGTGGTGGCGAAAGGCGGGAGGTAGGTGGTGGCGAAGGACGGCGAGAGGTGGCGATGGACGGGCTGCGGCCGATGGATTATTTTTTGTCTTTGGAGGATTCTAGAAAAAATCGTTTCTTATTTTTATTTCAGAAACAAAGAAGTAGATTTTTTTTGCTTCTTATTTCTGTTCCAAATGTATTACAGGATCACTTTTTTGTTCCAAAAACAAAAAAGTAGATTTTTTTTACTAAATAGATTTATGTTCTTTTTCTATTTCGGAAAACAAAAAAACAGAAAAACAAAGAAATAGAAATGTTACTAAATAGACCCTAATTAGCGAAAAAGCCGCCACGTAGAGAAGGGATTTGATTGCTTCCCACCTTGCCAACCAGAGTCGTACACGGTACACCACCTCACCTGTATACACACATCCGATGGTGAAATTTAGCGACGGCAAGCTCTATCCTAAGATGATCCAGCTAAATTTCAAGATGGAGCTAAGAAATATTCAGGTTTTATTCTTTTTTGTGGTCGGAAAGAGAACATTCAGTTAATCAGGCATATTTGATAGCAATTCACTCACCAATAGCCAGCACTATTTGTTTATCCCAGGGCCTAAGGGACAAGCAGTCAAGCACTTCACCCTATTGCTGGCTTAAGAAACAAGCATCCATATTCATTCCTCGCAAATGATTCATGGTACAAACGTTCATGCCCATTGGCAGAGTCAATCTACTGATTATGAGTATATATGATAACTTTCCAGCTTTGATGTACCTCAATATCGTCGCTGTATTTTGTTCAGCAACTGAAATCCATAAGATGAAAATGATGTTGTAATCAATTATGTAAGAATATTGAACTCCATTATATTTAGTTTAAAAAAAAAACCCTCAAAGAAATGCTTTCCATGAATACTTCTTTTTTCAAAGTTGACTTGTCATCATATAATATAAATAAACTCATCGTTTGTCCTAGGGAGGATAGGGGCACCTTTTGCAACGAGACTTGCAGAAAATCTCCCTCCATACATTGCACACTCTACAAATTTACTGCCTGAGATGGCATTGCACAAGCAAACTATGACGTACACAGACAACAGAAAACTATGTAAAGCAGTGAACCAAAATTGGCCTTCCTCTAGCTTGACTGACCATCCTTGAAATAATAGTGACTTGCAGACAGTACAGTCCAGTGAATACAAGCAACAGTTGGTGATGAGTGATCCACAGTATAACGATTGATATAAATCAGCTCCTGCAGAGAATAAATATATAGTGTAAATGGCATTCATTGAACTCCAAACAGAGACGCGTTAAAACTTTTTGTTATGGGATGGCAAAAAAGAATCATGAAACCGACTATTTTTCGTAAGAAAGGATAACCTTTGAAGAATTGATAATTCAATCATTCGCATCAACAAACAAACTTAGGAAAAAGATGGATTACACACCAAAAGCAGCTTATGCTAAAATAAAATCCAACATCAAATCACTGTATGGAATGACAGAATTTTTTGCTAACAGAAAAATCACCTCATATTAGGTCGGTCAAAAACTTGCTGAAAAGATGGGTCAACAGCACCCACGGGAATTAGGAAAGACAGAGGCAGCAATGCTAAGGAAGATTTTATATGCTTCGCAGAGTGCTATCGTGTATGTATTCATTAAATGTGTTGGTAACACGATATATATGACATCAATTTGGAATTCCAATTTGCACCAAATATAACTCAAAATTAAATTCCTCAAAAGTTGTGTTCATGGCTAGTCCACCACACATGTAAAAGACTAGATTTGACAGGGCTGGAGTGAACTTGGTTGCAGTTAGTTAGAGAAGCAAAAGTACCTTTTATTATGTCCAGTAGAGATTTTCTCATCACCTAGTTAACATTACGGTTAAGCAATCCCTGGAACGATAAATAGAGATCTTTGTTGTCAGTCCCAAATATTTCCTCTGCTTTCCTCAAAGTTTCCTGGAATGATAAGTATAAACCACATCAGCTCATAATAATCCAAAAGCACGCAAGCCAATTTCAACGATTAAAGAGAATGTTTTCTCTAAGAACGTTACCTCTCGAGTTTGTTTTTGAGCATTAAGCTCCTTAATGTTTGCCAAAAAAGCACTGAATTGCTCATATGATAGACGAGTCCTGCATTAACCCAATACCAAACAGAGCATAGCCTCATCAAAAACGTCCCAATACTATAAGTCTCTCACTCAAATCAAAATTGCAATGGAGGTGGTGCAAATGTACCTGGCTTGACGAAAAAATTCTTTTCCATCAATTCGAGGAGCGCGCCCTACTGTAATTTTTAAAGGAAAAAAGAAAGGAAGGTGCGCTCAGTTGTCCATCAAAGGAACACAATATTCTATAGCTAGCATAATCTACACCGGTGTTGGCTAATACAAGAGACAAAACACCATCAAAATGTTGGAAAGAGAATATGGCTCAATAAAAAAAAACAAACACAGTCAACAAGCAGATCAAAAGTTCAAATATATGAAAACAAACAGTTTTAAAATGGAATAGCAATCACTCTTCGTTACGAACCTGGCAAAGAACGTCCACGAGGAGGCGAGTTTGCAGCTGATGACTGCTGACTTGATGGGTACCACATAGAGAGTGCATACTGGGTTTTTGTAGGAGTTGTTGCACCTGAAGTTTTCTGTGGTGATCCAGCAGCAGAATATCCTCTAGGAGAGCCACTTTTAGAAATAATTTTTGGAGTCCCGGTTGGAGTAAGTTTCGGTGTGATATATGGAGTTATTGAAAATCTTTGCGTAGCATGCCAAGAAGCTGTGAAGAAATCAAAGAACTGCTTTAAAAATGTTTTTTCTACTTTAATAAAATAGAGGTGGATAACATGGCGTGGTATCAATCTTCATTATGCCAACCGCATTTAATTGACACTTCATTTAGAAAATTCCAGTCGGTCTCAAACAAAGTTAAGACATCTCAAAAAGAAGAAAGAACATGTAAAGCGAGAGCATGCACACCCCAATTATATGCTTCGCATGCTTTGATATCTACCACCTTAAATTTGTGCACATGAGTACACCACCCCACCCACTCATTGAACTCTAAACAGTATGTAAAATAGTAGGGGAACCCACGTTGTTCTGATTGATATTTTCAAATGATTGAGGACCGATTTTGAAAGTGGCGATTAGGTTGCATTTTAGCCACTTGGTTCTGCCTCCCAGCTCATAGTTTTTGGTTCATTTCCTAATTTTCATCACAATTCGAGCAAATTACATGCCTGCCACCTCCACCTGATGTCTTTGGCTTATACCTTCTAATGCAATTGATTGTTTGCCATCAACAAGCCGACCAATAAAAATATATATGCAGAAACCAGAAGAAAAATAAACCGTAGCAGAGATTCAGCCTGTGCTTTTAGCTTCAATAGAGAAATATAAACATAAAAGAAAAATTACACTTTGAAGTGTTCAGAGCAGAATTATTACATGCTTCGCCTATGCCTTCGCTATTTCTAGAGTGTAAGCTACAAAGCAGAGTTCCAAAAAGTTTAAATTTACATTCAACTTTAGAACTAAAATCACAAAGTAAACAGTATAAGCCACCCCAAACAAGATCCAACATATGCAGCTACAGTGCCATATTAAAATCAATGTTCCTGACCAAGTATTTGAAGTACTCAGATTTAACGAACTGGTGTAACAATGCATTCTATTTGCCATAATGTTAGTCAAATTTAACAAATGGCTTATAATGCCTTGAAGTCCTTGATCATTCATTAAGACATGCCTGGGACAAAGTTAACCACATGATATCTATCAAAAAGAAACAAATGACTAAACTATAGAAAAACAGAAACAGTTAGAGAATGCTTAAATGAAAGTGCTTCCCTCATTATCTACTAGTACTTTAAAGCCTTGAAATAGTCAGATTGTTCTTTCATGCAATAGTCAATTAAATACCTTCATCCACGTTGTTGCCAATGTTAGCAGAGCCACTGTAGCCATTTGCATCTACATCTACAAGTCAGGCATTGTGAGTCAATTCCAAAATAGTGGGTAAATGCAGGAAAACAAAAGAACTTGGTCATGAGAATCGACGGACAAAACGTTGATGAACATGAACAGCCTTTCATTTATACAATGACAAGCTTCCTCAAAGCATGTTTCTCATACCCTTGGAAGGATAGGAGTTTATATTTGACTGATCACAGGTCCCAATATCAACGGTTTCAGCAGGCTGTAAAAAGTTAAATCTCCATCAATAAAATTGAAGTTATATGAGAAGAAAATCACAAGCATGAAAGATTTCACACCAGAAAAAAGTGATGAAAACCACAGACAATATAAATGGAAGCTGAATATCGGAATCTTACCGATGCATTGTCTTCATTCAGGGACCGCATCAGTTGTCTTTTAAAAGTTTCTAGCTGTCAATTGGACATGTACATCAATATAAAAAAAATTTGTGATAATAGAAACACACATAACGGGCAGGTTTCAGCACTTTTGATTGTTAGCACCAGCAATTAAGAAACAGAACATGCCTGATGGCAAGGGGCGAACTCATCAAGAACAGAGAAGATATTTCAACTTAAGGAATATCCATGACAGACATTGAGTATAGTGTAAATGGCTGCACAGACTGACTTTACTGTGAAAATAATAATCCTACTCGATGACTGCATTTCTAGCTGGAAAAAACATATAACAGGGAAACTGGCGTGTTTGATTCTCCAAAAATTCAACGATTTGGAAAACTCATCCTAAAAAATCATCGCTTCTATCACTTACAAAAATTAGTGAAAGGGAAAACATTTTTACTATCATCAACAATTTATGCCTAAATATTTTCGTTGACAATGATGATAGTATTCGTCAATTCATTTTCGTAAGTGATGCGCTAAACCATCGATTCTCCGCCAAACAAACGCACCCAAAACAGATTAATCTTTTCCAAGCCTTTAATCGGAAACAAGCTGAAAGACTTCAACTTTGGAGCTCACTCGGAAGTAAAAAGCGATATTACCTTTGCCAGATCACGACTGAGCTTCTTGACAGTCACAGACAAGGAATCACGTTCTTCTGAGAGCCTCATCTTCAGCAACAGACAAGACAAACAAAAGCGTCAGCTCCAATTGCTTCAACGGTATATGAAAGAGCCACAATTTTTACAGCAGGCGAAAGCTTTTCATACAATCTCGCACGCACACAAACCGTATAACTCAGCGGTACCCGTAACTAGATGACTTCATAATTCTCCGACACAATTAAGTTCCCGACAATCCAATTTGTCAATTCCGACGTCGATAAACAAGCTCGAGCACGTAAACTCGACATCAACGAAACGGGGAAAAGAAGAAGAAGGAGAAGAAGCTGGAGCAACATCGTTCTTTCCATCGGTAGAAAAAGGGGGCAAATGAAACCGAAAAAACTAAAAAACAAAGGAACCCCAACCTACATTCTCATCGAGGACGATCTTGAGGCGGGAGTCGGCGTCCTGGTAGGAGCGGTCGAGGTGGAGGACCTTCTCCTCGAGGTCGAAGATGATGCGGTCCTTGTCGTGGAGCTTCTGCTTGGAGCGGGCGACGTCGGACTCGAGCTTGGAGACGCGGGAGGCGATGGCCATGGAGGTGATCTTGCGGGCCAGATCGAGCTGGTCGTAAGGGTCGGTGGGCATCACCGCCAGTATCTCCTCCGCGAGCTCGAAGTCGGGGCCACCATTGCCGAAGCCGCTCTGCGACATTTGCCCGATTCCGATTCCACGTCCCCGCCCCCTCCCTCCACAACCAGCGCGAAACCAAGAACGCGATTGCGGTTGGCGAAGAGGAGAAGGGAAGGGAAGGGGAAGGGCGTCGATGGCGTTGCTCGGTGTTGGAGGTTGCGGAGAGGATGAAGGAGACAGGGACTGACTTCGGAGAAATCGACGAGAGAGAGAGAGAGAGAGAGAAGGAGAGGGGAGGGAGGGGGTTAGGGTTTGGTGAGGAATAGAATGGCGTCATGTAAAGGCCGGTGTGGGTTGGGAATCGGATGTCCCCCTGTCCTGTCCCTTTCTGCGTTTTTGAAAGTTGCGGATTTTTCCCTCCAAAATGGGACGCCTTTTCAAGGAAAGAGACGGGGGCGGGCCCTGATAATTTTGACATTTTTGTTCTTCGAAAATTTATGAATTTCTTTTTCGTTCGATCGCCGGAAAATACCGAGACTTGACTAGCAAAATGGATTTGTTTAGATGTAATGATAAACGGTAAGCGGTTGTTTAAATTACTAGACCCACTAAACACCCCGGCAAAAGAAATCCATCGCATAATTTTAGTAGAACTCTTTTCGCATGCGAATCTTGATAGTTATAGCTTTATTCGTATTTTTAATGATTAAAGTGTTCCGCGATGTCGTGGAGAAAAATAACTCGCATTTCGGTAGCCTAAGATTTGAAGATGAAAGTAGCTTAAAAAAGACATGGGTTACTTGAAACAAGCTTGGGGATTTCCTGAGTTTGGTCTCTAGTGACCAGAAAGCAAAGGAAAGGGCAGGGGTCCCTTGCATCGTTTTAGAATTGGAGTCTAATGGTACCAGAGCTGCTATTTGCCAAGTAAAGAGGCTTCTATTGATGCCTCGGTTGCCTCCCTTTAACGAACGCGAGAATTGGACCGAGTTTGATTACCTTGGATTACTAGAAGAACGAAAAGAGTTGGCCCGAGAAAAGGAATGAGATGTGCCGCGGCGAAAGAGAGGATGATCGTATAAACATTTTCTTTCGTTTGACAAGGGCAACATGAACAGTGAAATACATGCCGTGCAATTGAAACGATGCAAATTTTAAGATTCCCAGTTGCAGAGCGACACTTAAGTTGCATCACTATACAATCAATGGAATTGAGACACATTATATTAATTAGTTCAAGTTGATCAATAGTCCTTCCCATCTTCCAATGCATCAGAATATGATCCTTATCTAGTAGTCTTTGGCCGAAGAAGAGCCTATCCAACAGTCAAAACCCCAAAAGTGAGGTTGTTCCGCTTTCTGCGTTGCCAAGAATCTGAACTAGAAAGTTGCTATACTTTGTGTATGAATATAGGCACTTAATTACATGACAAAAGAAGCACTCCAGGAGCTTTTGATCAAATGAATAAAGAAGTTCAAAGTCAACACCATGCAGCATCTCAATCACACCACAATAACCCCCCCTTATTTCCTGTACAAGAGCTGTACTGCCTAAGACCATTAAAACAGATCTGAGAACCCAGTGCAAAAGAATCGATCTCCATTTTGTACACCATGGGAATCATCATGTTTATTGTGCACATCATTCACAGGGACTGAAATCGGGAAAAGCTCTATTTTTGTGATCGAAGTCACCTGATCTGCACAGCTTTGACTTAATAACCTTTTTCCCACAAAAAATGTAGGGATCAGATATGTCTCGAGTAAACAGGAAATTATTTCACCGGACGGACACCGACTGTTCTTACACGGAAGCGATACTGACACTCGTCATCATCGTCGTCATCATCATCTTCACTAGAATTATCTTCAACTCTGTCCCAACGAGCATAGTCCAGCGTTGAGTGCCCCTTTGGTTTAGGGATCGCTTGCCATCCTTTAGAATCATCCTTAGTGCCTTGGGCATTAGCGACGTTGACTTCTGTGGTGGGAATAGTCTCGATGCGATCAGCCTTCCCATCATCTCTTTGTTCATATGATTCCTTCTCAGGCTGTACTTCACTAGAGACAGACTGAGCAAGATTTGTAATGTCAAACTCTTTATCCTGATCTGTTCCTTGAGCTGCGCCAGCTGCATTAAGTCCTACATCTTGACATATTTCTGCTTCATCTCCTTTGATATCAGATTCATTCTCTCCTTCTTCTTCATCTTCTTCTAGCTCTGCCTCAGATTCAGGTATTGGAGCCAATGACTTTCCTTAAAACAGGAGGTAGAAAACATTTTTCAGAGACAAAAGGCAGATGACATTAAACTGACAGCGACTATTAGGATAAAAGAAACGGCTCACATGATATGTATACTCAAAGTTGCAAGCAAACAGTTGGATCTTCACTGATGACAAATAGAGACAACTGTGCAAACCTAGGCTTTCGCATCCTCCACAGAGGGAAAGATGCATGAAATTGTGCTTACCTAATGGATTATCACCCTATCTAGACACTGCGTCAATCCCGACAACTCCAAACAAATAAAAACACTAACACTACCGAGAGCAAGAAACAGAAAGTATATGTCTACCAGTTGGGTCCGCAAACGAGATTCAAGGTTCCTGTACACCTCCGATGAAGGATCCAACTCAATGAGTCTGTTCACATCAAAGAGCGCCGAGTTATACTCCTTCAGGGTAACCAGGGTCTGCGCCCGTAGCATCAGTGCTCCTGTATGTTTGTGATCAAGCTCAAGCACAGAAGTACACTCTTCAGCTGCCTAAAAATGAAACTAATGTCAAGTATTCTGAAAAGCCAAAAGACGAAAGAGAAAGCCAACAGTATCAATGTAAGTGACAGCAGGAAAGAATCGAGACAATATGAAACAACATTCCAAAATCAAAGCTTTGTAGCCATGCTGCTTGTAGTACATCGACCGGCTAGAAGAAGCAAGTAAGTGTATATACACAGAACCCGGTATCGTGGTCTTGTTTCTCCTTCATTAGTTGCAGAAAAAACAAGATCACGTATACTATGGGAGAAAAATATCCTTTATCAGCACCAGCTCCAGATAGCTATAAAAACCCAAATATCTCCAATCATATTATTAGCAATAGTAACATTGAATAAAAACCAAATATCTTGGATCACGTTGTCAAATGCGAAATTCTGAAAACCCTTGAGCTGGATGAACCAGATATGATTGTAATTTTTAAGAGGTCGTGTTAATTTTTTCAAATATGCAAGTGACTGGTTGTTTTGTTAGTAACTATGTAAGTACTTGAGTAGACACGTATTCTCAACCTCAAAAGGGTCCAGATTGTCGATATTCGTACTAGACTAGAGCATTTCAGATGGGGAGAGAAGCGCAACAAGCTCATTCGAAGAGAGCTGTTTACAATATTTGTTCGAAAGAACCAGAATTGATGATCCATCCTGATATGAAACATTCCCGGGAGTCAAAATACGTAACTGACTACTGTATCAACTGGGTTTCCAAACAACAGTATCCGTCTTCCCGGAATCACTCACGCTCTCGGAGCTCCACATCCTCAGCAGTGAATCACGAGAGAGGTCATAATCCTAAATCCTAATGCTGATCAGGAATCACCATGAGTGCACTGGGGCTCGTTTGGAATCAATGGTCAATATCAAGACGGTTTGGAATCACCAGCAACCTTCCATCACAAATCAGCGCGATTGTATTCACTCGCACAATTCATGCAGCACTCAAAACACGAAATAGCAGATCCCATTCGCCGCTCAGCAAGGTTCCCCAAAAAAGAAGAGGACCTCAAAAATATATAGATATATCCACACAAACAACAACGGGAACAACTTTCTGTGCTGGCAGAGATGATTCGATCGGGACGGAGGGAAAACGAAGGAAGGCAGAAGGGAGAGGAGACAAGACAAGCGGACGCGGACCTTCTTGAAATCGTGCAGCTTGAGATAGCAAGCGGCTCTGTTGCTGTGCAGAGCGATCCTCTGGGGCTTCGTCTTGGCCATGGCGAGGGCCTCCGTGTAGAAGCCGAGGGCCACCTCGTACCGCCCGTCGCGATACATCTGGTGGGCTCGCTCGATCAAGCTCAACGTCCCCGACGACGCCATACGGCCCTTCCGGACTTACCTCGCCGGATCGCACAGGTCTCGAGAAATCGCGGAATCCGGAGGTGCAAAGGAGAGCAGTCGTCGGAGGAAGGGATCGGATCGGATTCGTTGGAGCCGATCAGGAAATCCGCGTGAATGGAGGAGGAATCTGAGGACGTTCGTGGGAGGGAAGGGAGGGGTAGAAGGAGAAGATGCGGGGAGTGTGGCTGTGATTTTTTAGGTTATGGGACTTGGAATATGAGGATGATGACACAGCGTAATTTGCGAGGTTTGGAGCCAAATCATTGGTGGGGTTGCATAAAAGAATCATTTTTTCCAACTTATGGGGATGCCAAGTCCCCGACTTCGGACACAAATCGCATACGTTGCCAAAAAGAAACATGGAAGACATCATATTTTCGAGATTATGGACATCATCATGTTCGAAAAGGTCCGATTCTACTTTCAATCATTCGGTTCTACAAGAAAGCGGGAATGTAAAGGTGTCTCTTTTTTAGGAGAAAGTTGATGATGAAGTTATCATCATAAACATCGGGCTACTTTTTCTCTTCGGCCAAAGCAAGTTCGCTTCTTTTTCGGACAACGCAATAAAAAACCTCGAAAGACCCTTTTTTTTTTGTTCTTCCATAAATTGAATTCACGAACATTTGCGGAGACACAGGAGAGGCAGTGGCACAGGAATGTAACAGACCCACCCTCCCTTTTAGCATTCTCTTTTGTCCCACAATGTCTTTTGCCTTTCAAAGGCTACGAGGATATCATTTAGTGCAGTCTCATGTCTGGAAACATTAAACCAAATGCAACCACAATCATGTGATCCCATTATTATGTTCCCTGTCCAAATGCAAAGAAATCCAATAAAGAGCACTCCTTTGTGCAAATGAGTTCTTGGTATCGCATAACAACACCGAGGGTCAAAACACCTAATGAAGGTATTGGCTAATCTCAAGAGTCGAGACTAAGGAATTGAATCTAAGGACACAATGAGAAAATTTAATTTTCCTGAGTCCTAACATGGCTTTCTGTCATCTGTATGAACGTGTTACTGAAAGACAAGCAAGATAGCACTGGGATGATCATTTGAATATAATTGATTTGTCTTTAGACAAAGAGAAGCACTAGAATGATTCTTCTCACCACATCATTTTCAGAGCACCGTGCTTCACTGATAAAGTCAACAATATATAGCTTTTCTAGATGCGCATTCACAATTTCTGCTTTTCCTAATGACAGAACAAATAATTCTGTAAGCTTCTTCTAGTCTGCAGTAAGTGGCCCGCTAATTCAAACCGTTCTCATCAAGTGCGGGCAGAGCATTGAACAAGATCTCAACTGCCTCGTCCAACTCCTCCTCCGTTATAATCAATGGAGGTACAAGCCTCACAACGTTCCCTTTTCCAGCAGTAAGAACTAAAAGGCCTGAATTTCGACATGCGTCAACTAGTGGCGAGGCAGATACATCCAGCTCGATCCCAATGATTAGCCCAAGACCGCGCACTTCTTTCACGTGTGAGTTCCCTCCAAGTTTCTGCACTAACTTTTGCTTGAGATATTCTCCTTTCTTCCTCACACTGGCCAAGAAATCGGGTTTCGAGATTTTATCTAGGACAACTTGTGCAGCTTTGCATACGAGAGGTGAACCTGCAAATGTGCTCCCGTGATCACCGTATTTCATGGCTGAAGCAACTTTTTCAGTAACCAGAACGGCACCAATGGGAAGCCCACCAGCAAGAGGCTTAGCAAGTGTCATTATGTCAGGACAAACACCATAGGCTTCGTAGGCCCAGAGGTAACCACTGCGACCCAAACCGCATTGAATCTGCAGATAAACAATGCACCTTTCTAGGATAAGGTAAAGGAATAAATAGCTGAAAAGTTATGCACAGCATGAATTCTGAAAGTCTATCATCTTCAATTGAAGTAGAACGATGAAAAAAGGGGTAAACAGTGTAGACTTTCCCCCTGTGATAATGTTAATTGAGAAATCAGATTTAGTGGAGGAGTACAGATCAGCAATCAAAATCACTTGCAGAAGCAAAAGCGAAATGATCATTGTGAATCCAAAGCTATCCCAGAGCAATAACTCGTACGTATGTAATTAAAAATGAGTATAGAATTGAAGGGACTACATGCTTGTCCAAAGGTTGCTTCAAATGGTTTCTCCAAATTATGAAAAAAAAAAAGCGCACAAAAATTAGCTATCAACAATTGTTCCAGTTAAGCACTCTTCTATAATCTTAATCTTCAGACTTCAGGATTTCATTTCATGCTCTTCCCAATCTTCTTAGCCCGAATGCATGGCCAAAGAGAGAGAGAGAGAGAGAGAGAGAGAGAGAGAGCCAATAATTATGTCGTTCTCTCAGTTTTTCTTGCAGTAACTCATGCTGCAACCAGCATAATAAATAAGACATGTCTAACTGAGAATCATGTTTATCACAGAAAAGCAGAACAAAAGACATGAAACAAATGCCAACAGACATCTTCACAAGCATATTCTTCGGGACATTATAGATTCTGGGCTCAACATTCACTGGAAAAGGCTTTACCTCATCAAAAACCAAAAGAGCACCAGCATCATCACAAGCACTTCGCAGATATTGTAAGAACTCCCTGGTCGCACTGTATATGCCCCCTTCACCCTGGATTGGTTCCACAAAAACAGCTGCAGTCGTCCCATGCTTAATTTTCTCTTTTGTGGCCTTTATGTTTCCATACTCCACAAAAGTGACTCCCGGCATGACAGGTTCAAAAGGTGTTCGGTAGTGCTCTTTGCTTGTCAAGGCGAGAGCACCCATTGTCCTTCCATGGAAACAGTTGGTAAAGGAAATGAACTCTGCGGCTGGCTCTTTTTCATTAGGGTGTGTGTGTCTCTGAAATTTCCTCGCAAATTTTATGGCTGCTTCATTTGCTTCCGTCCCAGAATTTGAGAAAAACACACGGTCAGCAAAAGATCTGGCCACAAGACGCTTAGCAAGCTCTACCTGCAGCAATCACAAACCATTCTTAGCTCAAGAGTAAGGATCCCTCAAAGGACCCAGTGTATTCAGATGATCATGCGAAGTCTTTTTACGCTACAGACAGCCTAAATTGCCTGCACAATGCATCCGATCCCAAACTTAGCAACCATTTCACCAGTATGAGATTTTGATCAGCAACAAATTTGACTGATGTTTTTCCTTACTAACATTCTCCATCAATCCATGAAAGAAACGAAATTGCTCGCAAATTCTGCAGCACCTCTACCCGAACGCGTGCAGTGGCAAAATCAACCTTTTAAGAATGCAAATTACTATACTTATCACAATCAAGTCGAGCAAAATGATGTGATTCATCATGGAGAGCAATACCATTCTGCATGTACGCAAAGCTACATCGTCAGAAGATGTTAACCTGAGGAACAGAGTAATACACGTTGCTGACGTGAGTCAGGGTGTTGGCCTGCTCCACCACGGCATTCACCCAATCGGGGTCCCCGTACCCGAGCGCATTCACCGCGATCCCGGAGCTCAGGTCCAAGTACTCTCGCCCCTCGACGTCGTACAATTTACACCCCCTGCCGCTGGCGAGCACGACGGGAGGCCTCGCGTACGTGCCCACGAGGACCTTACCTTCCGCCTCCATCACCTCCTTGCTCTTGTCACCGAACCCTACATCCCGGGGCGCTCGAGGCTCCTTCACCTCCAGGTTCAGGCACGCCGCGACTCCGGCGCCGCGGGGGAGCTTGACGAGCGACGACGGTCTTACCCAGATGGGGTTGCCTCGCCGGCGGAGATTGGAGGACTGGAGAGTCGATTGGCTGAGGGAGACGCGGGTGGAGCTCATGGCTTCTTGGCGCTGCAATCAAGCAAAATTGGAAAGCGGGTTAAGCCTCGAATTTGCAGCGGATTGTCGCCGGAAGCTCCCGAGACGGGTTTCAGGGGAGGCAGGGCATGGATGTTGAGGATGCAAAGACGGGCACGAATTGGTGGAACCCTGTTCGAGGTGGGAATTCGGACAGCGAGCGGCGGCTGCGGCTGGGTGGGCGGCGGCTGCGGCTGCGGCTGCGGCTGCAAGAACGCTTTGCCCTTGCATGCGGAAGATCAGGGCAGAAAGATCACACGCGCCTCTCGTGTAGTACGCCCAAAGTGGAAGACAGTGCTGCGTGGACCCCACGTGTGGAGCCGGAAGCAATCGCGACCGTCGATTCGCGTGGACTCGGTCCTGCACAAGAATCCACCGTGCGGTTGAAGAGCCGTCGCCCCCTTTTCCCCCTTCTTAGTGTTTTCTTTTGAAAAATTAGGAGAGAAAATTTTAAAATTCCCCTCTCTTCGCTTATCAACGATTTTCTTGTTATTTTTCGAACCGATCATCAGTCCCTCTCGAATAGAGAGCATTACAGCCTTAACACAATTGACAATGTACATGTTAAAACACGTAGCACGCTCTTTATTTTCATGTTGGATAATTACAGAATTATACGCATTTTCAACTTTTTGGACATGCCAAAAAAAATCGGAGATGTGGAACTGAATTTATCACCTTTCAATTTTTACAATGAAGTACTCGAATTGTACGTAACATTAATCTAGTCGACAAATTACGATTTCTATGCTCTACGGAATTGTCATACGCAATTTCCTTTCTTTTTATTTGGTGTAAGCAAAACGGTTTCTAATTGTTAACCCCAAACATCCATACAATCAAGTGATGGATGGGAGACCATCTAATTCCAGATGGGAAGACCCATTGAACAATAGTAGATATATGAAATTGAGTCGGATATCTCAATATTGTTGGCTTATTACATTTCGCAAAATAAATGGGATTTTGTGAAAATGGTTTTCCTTAGGCGTTAATCTTGCTGGAAAATCACAGGATGTCAGAAGATTCGTGAGGCTCGCGTGTTGAAATCGCCGGCCGGCGGTGGCCAAAACGGCGACGTTTCGTCCCTTCCTCCGCTCCCCATTAAAATAAGGAATTCGACCGTTGCCCAGATTTAAAAAGCCCACTCGACCGTTTCGCTCAATTCGCTCCTACTCTCTCTCTGTCTCTCTCTGTCTCTCTCTCTCTCTGTATACTAGTGCGGAATCCATGGGGGATCAAGCATCGAACCAATCGATAATGGAGTCGAAGCCGCTGCACCCGCTCTGCCAGATCGCGGAGACCCCGACCCACAAGCTCCTCCTCAAGCAGTGGCTCAAGGAGGAGGAGCTCATCCTCTCCCGCATCTCCCTCAAGGAGACCCAGATCGACTCCGTCCGCAGCGACATCACCCACCTCCACATCTCCTTCTTCCTCTTCCACTCCCTCTCCCTCCTCCTCCTCTTCTCCATACCCAGGGATGGAGGGGACACCGCGTGCCGCCGGTCCTGGATGCCCTCGCTGTGCTCGCTCGCCCTCTCGCTCGGCGTCGCCTGGGCCGTCAGGTACAAGACCGACGTGGAGGCCCACCTGGAGAAGCTGCTGGCGAGGGAGAAGGAGGACGCCAAGTTGCTGGGGAAGTGCGTGGAGGAGTTGAAGAAGAAGGGGGTCGAGTTTGATCTGTTGAAGGAGGTCGACGCGCTGCGGAGGGCCAAGAGCCTGCGCGTGGAGGCTAAGCCGGTGAGGAAGTGGTCGACGAGGGACTTCGTGACTCTGTTCTTCTTCGCCGTGTCTTGCCTTGTGCTGGGGTTGATGAGGGTCATACTTTGCGATTAGGAAATTTCTGAAGTGTCGTAGTCAGGTGTTCTTTTTTTTGGATATGGGTCATTGGCAAATGGCTTTGTTGAGGGAGAGATTATTTATTCGTGTTGCCAAATTTCGTTGGAATTGGATGTTGGGCATATGCAGAATATGCTATTCTGCATTTGTAATATGGATTCATATGAGAAGTTGAATAAGCATTTACCCAGATCCTTTCTTCTTCTTTTTTTTTTGGGTGATTTGATTTGGATCAGAGAGGATTCTCAGCTGGTAGAAAGATGTGGTTTATGATTGCACTTATTCTTGCAAGTTTCAGAAAGAAAAAAGCATAGAAGTTATTTGCGATTTAACTAGGCACATGCGGAGGTGAATTGGTCTATGTTCTCTTGGGTTGTGAATTGGTACTGTGCAAATTTACCTTTGTACAGCTTCAATCAGCAAATTTTTACATCATGGCGAAAAATGATTAACAGGGCGAGTCATCTTTTATAGGAAATTCATCTGGATGTACTAGCAATTAATTACAGTACAAAATGTTGGCGTAATCAACTGATAAAGCCTGATATATGGATGTAGCAGAGATCCATCCAGGTAAACATTTTTCATCTATCTTCTTCGATTATCTCATCAGGCATGGGTGTTGTGGCGATTTCCGGTGAAAGAGTTGTAGCTCCAACAGTGCCAGCAGTGAACGGGGAGTTGAAAGGGCTCTTATCTGTGCTCTTATCAGCAGTCGTATTCGAGAAGCTAGTGGTATCACTATATTTCCAATCAGCCAAGTAGCATGGCCTTGTCGACACGGTCGGCACTTCAATATCTACAGAGAGCATTGCCACCACTCGGGACATTGGTGGTCTCAGCGCTGGCAATGTTTGAGTGCACAAGAGTGCCATTGCAACCATGCGTCTTGCCTCTTCTTCATTGAACTCTGATAATCTAGAATCAACCAGCTCAACAACACGATTGGTTTCGTGCAGGTTCCAAGCCTGAGAAGCGTGAAAAAAAAAGGGACAAAGATGTATTCAGGCAACCTCAGATAGAATTTACAAGGAAGAATAAAACAACTGTAGTAGTGGGACAGTGTTCAAGCGCATACCCATTCAAGGAGATATATTTTTTCTTCTTCCAAGCTACGGTCTGAATTTGGCCTTCCGCTGACAACCTCGAGAGCCACTACACCAAACGCAAACACATCTGCCTTCTCTGTAAGGTGGCCACGCATTGCATACTCGGGAGCAAGATATCCACTACAACAGCAATGGGAAAGCAGAATTAGATTCTCAGCAACTGTATGCATCAACGTACTAATGCATATGGTTCTGTGTGCATGTGACAGAAGAACATGGAGCTTACAGGGTTCCCGCCACACAGGTGCTCATATGGGTCTTCTTATCATCATAAAGTTTAGCCAAACCAAAGTCCGATATTTTAGGTGTGAGATCAGAGTCCAGCAGAATGTTACCGGCCTTCACATCCCTATGCACGATTCTCAGCCTCGACTCCTCGTGAAGATAAGCTAGACCCCTTGCAATGCCCAGACAGATACCATACCGTGTTGCCCAATCAAGATTCAAGCTTCTTTGTCCTGCACCGTGGAAGCACTATATCATAAGTACAAGCCTCACATTTTACATGACAAAAGACATAATTGAGGTGAAGATTCTGTCACCTACCAAACAGTGCTTGATCAAGACTCTTGTTTTCCATGTACTCATAAACAAGAAGCCAATTATCTGCATCGATGCAGCATCCATACAGTTTAACAAGGTTGCGGTGTTGCACTGCAGATATAGTGGTAATCTCTGTCAGGAATTGATTTTTTCCCTGGCGGGTTGATACAGATAATTGCTTTGCAGCAATCACTCTCCCATCATCGAGTGTTCCCTGTTGTCACTAATATGGTCAGTAATTCAACATAAAAAATCGCTGAAGCCATTTTCAGACCAATAATGTGATCAGCATATGGATGACTATCCAGGCGCTCCACTTAAGTCTGACTATCGAGAAATGTCAAAGAATCCATCTTTCAGAAGTACACTGTATTAGCATATGGATGACAAATGAAGGACGGTCAACCCAATTTATGTTACTCCATCTGGAACAAGCAAACAACCAAGAAAATTTTCCATTCATTAGTTACTCGGAACCTTATGTTATCAACATTTAGTTTATATTATCCTCGGATATTTGGATGGTGTTCATTGGATTTCTTTCTTTCCCGGACTTCATTTAGGATCTATTACAGTCATCCTCCAAAGCCAAAGGATGATTGCCTAAAGATTGAAAAAGAAATAAATGAAGAAGGGGTTTTCTTTTCGAGGCAGAGAAAATATTGGAAGTTAGGTCAACCAGCACACGAAAACCATAGTCTTTTTCTTTTTGTCCAGACGTACGGAAATCATAATTGCGGTTCCTTTAGTAATGAGTTTTTCTTCTATTTTTCCATTCTTTCTCCAAAAAACACTTTCAGAAAGATAAACTATCGACGTTGTTTCCATGACTAGCTAAGATCAGATCAGCTATGGTTGATGAAGCATTAGTGTAAGATCAACTTTTGCAAGGAGCCAAGCACCTACCTCAATTCTGCCAACATTTTAATTGTGACATCGTTGCATCTACATCTACTCTTTTGTGATTTCCAACGAATTACAACAAACCTTAAAAACAGCTCCGAATCCTCCTTCCCCAAGTTTGTTATTGGGATTGAAGTCATCCGTAGCAGCCTTTAGTTCCTCGTAGCTGAAAGTGTAAGGTCTAGTATCCATGCAAAGGAACTCTGTAAGACCGAATAATGCAGATAAGATTCCGCTCTTGGAAGATTTCGCAAAACCTTTGTTACTTAGTTTTTGACTTTTCAGAAATACATTAGCCGCTTAAATTAGTCAGCCAGCAAAATCAAAATGCATTCGTGAAATTTAGCTTCAACCAGAAAACATGGAAATTCCACTTCCTACCACCAGTCGGCAATGAGCTCAAAAGTTCTTAAGAACAGTGGCATTTTGATATGGAGATTTCTTATTCTTTTTACCTCCGCAGAGTTCATCTTTTATGCAAAAACATAATTAGCACACATGATTACAGATAGGAAATTATCATGACGAAGCTATTGGAAGCATATGATTGTGTGGTTTACCTTGATCTTCAATCATGGGTTTACGGCGTGCCATTTTCCTTCTCCGAACAACATAGAACACCAGGACAACTGCCACCAAGCTGACCACTCCAGTAGCAACTCCAACAATCACGCCCAGAGGGGCGTTCCGAGGGGGGCGGGGGCGGGGGCGGGGGTGGCGGGGGGCGCGGAGGCCATGCATTGCTGGAGGGGGAAGGGGCGGAGGTGGGGGTGGCGGGGGGTGGGGGGGGCGGAGGCCATGCATTGCTGGAGGTGGGGGGGCGGAGGTGGGGGTGGCGGGGGGTGGGGGGAGCGGAGGACATTCATTGCTGGAGGGAGGGGGCGGGGCTGCATAATTGCTGGGGCCTGCAGGATCGGTAGCACCAGATGTGGCGGGGATGTAGCAAGAAACGATCTCGTTTTGGTCCAAATTTGATTTTTGATATAAATTTATTTAAATTAACTTTAAAAATAAGCTAAATTAAAGAAAAAAGAGAGAGAGAAAATGGTTGAGAATCAAGCACTGCCACCCCACCACACCATCAACGGAAAGGGGCGACGACGGCAAGGCAACCATTTTTTTTTTTTAATTTAGCTTATTTTTAAATTAAATTTAAATAAAGTTTATATTAAAAATTAGATTTGGACTAGGACGTCATTTTAGCTTTATGTTTAATGTTTAGCCATATCATTGCCATGTAGGAGAGAGAAAATAATTTTAAAAAAGTCTCATCAGCATTTTTCGTTAGCCAAGTTGTATAGAGTTATCGGAAGGACTCAATAGCATCAATTGGACAAGTTTATGATTTGATTGCACTTTTTGCAAGTTTTAATAACTCAATTGTACTTTTGTAATAAGTTTTAGAACTTCAAGTGATTATATTCCCTAATTATATCTATATCTATATATATGAATTAAATTAAATATCCAAATTTAGCTAATCACCAGTGTGAAAAAATTATTACTATGTAAATATACACATTTGAATGAAATTAAATACCCAAATATAGCTAATCGTCGGTATAAAAAAATTACTACTTATTAGAAGGATCTATTAAATTTCAAAAATAGGAAAAAACCACCCCAATGTTGTATTTCAAGATTAATTGACATATCATCGTTCATTTAAATGGTTCTTGATTCTTTGTATTCAAGTTTAGTTGTGCTAGAAGTTGAGGACCTTAATTCAAGGTCTTGGCGAAATCAACAATGCATAACAACAATGGCAAAAATACAATAAACAAAACATTATATGAAATAGCAAAATGACCGGAACATGAATAGTGTAATATTGCTAGATGAGATTATTGCCTACGGAATCCAATATTGCAGAAAAAGATGCATTAGAACCTAATCGAATTGCAGCAATTAAAGAAAATTTGTGAAAGAGCATATGCATATAATTACATAGTAACTGATCCTATGCCATTTTACGTGATTAAGAAGTCAATGTATGATTAAGTATTTTTCTTAATAATAAAATGATAATCACTACTAGTTATTACGGAAAACCCAATAAAAGAGAGTTTTTTTTTTTTGGTAAGAGAGTTTGTAGATGCATAAGTTAATGAATTACATTCAGTATCTTTTTCCTTCTTTTTTGGGGCCATGTCCACCATTTAAAAAGGCATCTCATGAATATCTTTTTGCTTAATAATATCATGTTGAGGATATGTAAATAAAAGAATTTCAGTTCAATGTTTCGTTGCTTGCTCAGGAAAACACAACTCTTTTGCTCTTCCAATGGCTCATCTTTTACAATTTGATTTGTGTCACCGAATCAATACCGTCATAAAATTGAAATATCGGTGCAGTTACACTAGCGTGACTATTGTTATGCCATCACAACGAAGAACATTAGAGTCGTGGTTTCTTCAAGTGTGTTTTTTCCTATTTTTTGAAATTTAATAGATCTTTTTAATAAGCTTTATTTAGTAATAACTTTTCATACCAGTCATTAGCTATATTTAGGTATTTAATCTCATTAAGATGTATTTCTTTTTTTATTTTTTTTAGGGTTAATACCATAAAAAATTTCAAACTATGCCACTTATGAAACATTTACCCCAAAATTTTTTTTGTGACACCAAAAACCCCAAATTATGCTTATTGTGACACATTTACCTCAAATATTTTTTTGTGATACTAAAAACTTCAAATTATATATTTTGTGACACATTTACCTTAAAATTTTTTTTCCGTCCAAAATCACCGTTCATCGCATTGGTCATCCACTTCTCCAAGAAACAATTACACTGTTCATCATCGCGAGTCACTGTTCATAGTCTTCTCGCTCAGCCGGAGCTCGTCCATTGAATGTGTCCGCCAGGTTCATCGCTGGCCCGGTGTAGCTCGACCCGGCCACCACCAGCCCCACCTTCGCCATTGCCAGCAGCCACACCTTCACCAGCAGGCTCCTCGGCCCCTCCACGAAGATCACCAGGACGGCACCCTGGCTTTATGTTCCTTCGTCGAAGCGTAGCAATGGCCGCCTCCCTCGTCTCTCCCTCGCTCTACACTTCCGCTTCGAGGATCTCACCGGACTTCGGACACCCACAGATGCCGAACCCCGTCAATCTCCGTCCCAAGACGCTGCCTCTCCGGCTGCTGAAGAGTCCCGGGCTACGGCCCTTCTGCGTCTACGCCATCCCGAACGCCGACAACCCCACAATCTACCACCGCCGTGGTCGCGTAGGAGAGGGCGCGGGCCCTCGCTCCACCACCAAGGACAGGACCGAAAACCACCTCGCAAACAGGGCCGCGAAGCTCCTTCGAAGGATGCTCGTCATTTGGCGGAGAATCGTGCCGGTGGCAAGCCGAGGTAGCAGAGTTTGGGGTCGGCAGGAGGGGGTTTGGAGGGAGCTGATCTGATGGGTTTGTTGCAGGAGGGTAAGGTGGACGAAGCTGTTGGGTATATGGATCAGGTGGTTTGTGCAGATTATGCCGTTTTCGGCGAATTATTGGAATCGTGCGCGAGTTCAAAGTCTCTCGATCTGGGCAAGAGAGCTCATGTTGTGTTGAGGAGGTCTCGCTTTCCGTCCTGGTGATCTACGTGGAGGGGCCAAGGAGCCTGCTGGTGAAGGTGTGGCTATTGGCGATGGCGACAGTGGGGCTCGTGGTGGTCGGGTTGAGCTACACCGGGCCGGCGATGAACCCGGCGAACGCGTTCAACAGACAAGCTCTGGCCAAACGAGAAGACGATGAACAGTAACTTCGAAGATGATGAACAATAACTAGCGATGAACAGTAATTTTGGATGGAAAAAATATTTGGGATAAATGTGTTACAAAGTGCATAATTCGAGATTTTTGGTGTCACAATGAGCATACTTTGAGATTTTTGATGTCACAAAAATAATTTTTGAGTAAATATGTTACAAGTGATATGATTTAGGGTTTTTAATAGTATTAATCCTTTTTTTTAATACGTAGAGAACCCAACTTTGAGGGATTTGCTTCCTGTCAGCAAATCCCACCGAGGACTGAGCAAGAATTTTCAAGCAAACGTGGTAAACTGGTTACCTGGTTGCCATGGTTAAATGGAAGGATGACAGTGACGTCACCTAATCACTGTTTGTCACGATCTTAATCATCCGCACTCTTGAGAATAACAAACTCATTAAATACACACGAACTTGCAGAGAGAGGAAGAGGGTTTGTTTGTACCTTCAAAAATGTAAGTCGTAGATTGAGTCTGATTCTGAGCACGAGCGACATCTGCAAGAAGTATGCACGCTGCTACATGCAAGGCAAAGATCACTCTTGAATTTGCCATAGTTCAACCGCAGAGAGAGAGAGAGAGTGAGAGAGATCCTTAGAGCTGAAGAACCATCATGTCAAGTCTGACCAACCGCACTGTCAGAAATGTGTATATATGTGTGGATATAGTTTGATGAGAAAGCCAAGGACGGTGGCGTCTGAGATAAAGATGAAAAATGGACCCTCCTCTTTGCCTTACTTTTAATAAATTAGGAACAACAATGGCAGGAGCACCACAACTTTCACATGGCCAATTTTTTTTCGCTCACTCAAATGCCACGTCGGAGTAAAATTGATTATTTAAGTTTCATTTCAGGCAATACGTAGAATTTTTACTTAATTTTCCATTCCGACGTGAATTCTTTTTTTCTGAATGTTTTTTTCTTTGCTTTTCTCTATGCCGGAAACTCTCACCGGTCGCTGGCGATAGCTTCGTTGCCCCACCGATTGTGGGCGAGGCGGACCTTGCCCAGTTTGGTGAGTGCCTTTGAGCCCTTGACCTAGGCCAGCGAGGCTCCGAAGGCCTTTGCCAACGGCCAGCGAGGCCGCAATTGCCTTTCCTAGCACCTTTGCGGCTAGCAAGAGTTGCCATTCAGTTTAATTATTTTTTAAAATATTTTCCATCAATAGAAAAAAAAACACTTTCAAAAGTGGGGAAAATGATTTCCTCTTTCTTTCACCATTCATTTTAATTATTTTTATTTTTTAAATTATAATTATTAATTATTATTTTTTTTACCTTCTTCTCCGGCCGATCACCGGCCATGACGAAGGCCAATGACTGGCCACAAGCAAGCTTGCCAAATTGGCAACGGTTTGGCGAGGCCTGAGCCTTGCCACCCTCTGGCAATGTCCAGCCAGTGGCGAAGCTTGAGTTCGCCTGTGGTTGATCGCTGGCCTTTGCCGTGGTCGGTGACCAGCCAGAGAAGAAGGTAAAAAAAAGATAGAAAAGAAAAAATGAAAAAGATAAAGAAAACGAAAGATAATTAAAAAAATCTATTTTAAAAAATAAAAAATTATTAAAAGTACTGTATGGAGGAAAATCTGATTTGATTTTCATAGGCGGAAGACATTTTCTAGGTCTTTTTCAAATTTTAGTTGAATATCGGAAAATTATATTATTTTCTAAAAAAAGGTACGACCACCGACACGAGGAATGACTAATGGTGGGGAACTGTAATACGGTGACTTGCAAAAGTCCCGACATAACCAGCGTAGATAAGAATCTCTTGAGTTTTTTCTCATTCATCCGAGAAAGTGTTCGGTGAGTGCTAACTGTCACGTCATAAACTGATGTGGCATGTATTTTTTTTTGAAATCCAATCATAAATTAACACATGGCAATGGCATGGACAAATGTAGAAAAATTAAAAATATGTCCAGATTTTTCTCTCCCTTCCTCTCCTCTTCCATTCACGGCGATCTCTCCTTCAGCCACAACCGTGCGTTCGCACACATCGCCGGCAGCCGTGGACCTCCAACGACCTGCCTCTGCTTTTTTATTTATTTATGCTTTTCGAGCATCCAGTGTCCGGCGGCGATGGACCACCGGCGAGCTGCCTCTATTGTTTTTCATTTTGCTTTTAAAGGCCATGGACGACAAAGGCTCGCGGCCATGGACAGCAGCGTCACCGGCCATGGACGAGCCAGTCTCGCAAGCGACGCCGACCCTCGCCCATGGGCGTCGTTCGGATAGATCTAGAGCAGCGCGCAGATACAGATCTGGAAATCTAGGCGCTCACGGCCAAGCTTCCGTCGTCGGCGTCATCTAGATCTGAAATCTTGGTCGTGAACCAAGGTTGGTTTACTCTCCACAGATCTGGAAATCGCTGACGCTCATCTATTGACGCCGACAATGGAGCCTTGGCCGTGAGCGAAGGCTGCTTTGCTCTTCACGGGTGAAGGCTGCTTCATGCAGTGGGAAGCTTTACTGCAACCACTGCCCTTACCACGGAACGTAAACCGCTTCAAATCCATGAGCCCACAGGAGGTTACAAACAAATTGAAGACCAGCAAAACAGTATCATGCTTTTCAACGAGGACGACGACGAGTTCAAGCGCCCTAGATGGATTCGGCGGAGGGTGATCGAGCACACCATTGTGGATGGAGGAGAGCTCTCCGTGAGTGGAGGAGGAGAGGGGGAGAGAGAAAAAAATCTAGACAAATTTTTATTTTTTGTACATTTGTCTGCGTCACTGCCACGTGTCAATTTGTGATTGGGTTTTGCCAAAAAAATTGAATGTCGCTCCAGCTTATGACGGAGCACTTAGCAACCACCGAATAGTTTCTCCATTGATCCCGTACCCAACATGGATGGGTTGACTAATTCGTCGTCTATTCAGGTGGCGTCCGAGTTTTTGAGCAAGCTGTGCACCAAATTCATCATGATCAAACAGCATGACTCAGTCTTAGTATAGGTTTGGATCCACAGTTTGCAGCATCGAGTTTATTGATCATGGGTTATTTTGTTATGCGAGGAGGAGGAGGTCCTCTCTCTGTTTTTCTTTTATTTCCATTGTGTTGGTGAAACGCAGATGTGTTTTTCCAGAGCTATGCCATGACCAAACAATGAGCACTGCCTATAATAAAAATTCAGCAGGAACAGGTAATAATCTTTTCTTAGAAGAAGTAAACAAATTATATAGTATGTCTTATGGGTAGTGGCGTTTGTTTTAGGTTCCAATTGTTTCTGAAGTTTGTATGTCTGAATTTTCAGCGTAACTATGCATGACAATATTGAGAGTTACGACGATATTAAGAATAACAATGAAAGAAAGCAAAGCTTAATTGCTCCTTGGTCAGAGACTTAACCGTAACAGTCCAGCTATCAACTTGTTTGCATCATCAACTGAATCTCTAATCTCATCTACCTAGTTAATTTAATTTAATGTAATTGTAGTTTTGTGCTTGTGAGGCTCATACTCTAAACCATAACTAATCAAACTAAGCAACTCACTAATTACGACCTGAACATGTTGAAAGAGCATCTATCCGTTTAGATAGATGATTAGTTACACTGATCGAGTTTCTGAGCTTCCTCTCTCGGTGATAGGAATAATCATGCAGGTTTACAGAAATAGTGTAGAATGTCTAGCATGGCCCAACATAGACAAAACCAACCCACGAGTCGGAACTGATGCCCTCAAATATCTTCTGCTTGACCAACTATTGTAATCTACCTACTAGAAACCAGGTTTTGGAGGTCTTAAACATTCCCAGCTATGTCCTGTAAAACTTGGTCTAATTGAAGCTAATTTACATAAAGAGAGTAAATTAGTAAGTTTTGGGCAGATAAAGAACAATTATCAGTGAGTTTTCCCAGACCCAGACTCCATAGATCATTAGAGAAAGTCCTTAAGCAAAGAGTTATTTGGGTTTTCCCACCATAAAACAGCCCGCAGTTGCATCAGTCCTAGAGTAACTCTCTTGCCAATAATATTTGCAAACGGCCCATTCTATTTAAATGTGTTGCTGTGGTACTTACTCGGACCCGGCCTGAATCTGCAATTCAAGCTCTTTGTTTTCTCTCTTCTAGTACGGTTAGGTTACTTTTTGACGAAAAAGTGAAACCCCAAGAGAAGTTTAATTCACTTCAAGAGGCCAACTGCCGCACTGGTAGGCTTGTAGCTCAGACAGGAGAGAACGATACTCGCTTGATAAAAACCCATATTACAAATTATTCATTTATTTCCTTTCTTAAGGTGATTTTGGCACACTAGATATAAATTTAAAATAGGAATAGTGTGACATCCTGAAAAATTAGTCCATTTGGGATTTATGAAATACTAGATTTTATGAATATACTTGTAGTCAGTTCTCGCTCGGAACTGATTATTCCTGGGAATACTAACCATTAGGGAAAGGCTAATAGGGAAAATTAAATTCGCGCGACTAAAGGAAATTCGATCGTGAATGGATTTCGACCATTAAATCGCGGAAGTGATAGTTTAAGCCACTATTGGCCGATCCAAGGATAGTTAAGGGTCAGTTCGCCACTGTCTTAGTAGTGGATCGCGGGTGATTTCGTTGGACTACGAAACGACTTGACGAATGATTCCGAAATTATATCGAACGATTGTACCCCTCGGATCAAATGATTGATCTTCGCGATTTTAATGACAACCGAGGTCGTCACGCATCGAACGGACTTGCACGTAACTCGATTCAGTATCAGTCATGAGTCAATTCTGCGAATTTCCCCAGCAAGCCGCTCGTTAGCTTAAGAAACACTCGAGTTGCGTTTAATAAAATTTAATTATTGAATTTAGCCCAAATTGGACATCAGAAAATTAGAAAGTCACGTCGGAACGTTAGGACGACGTTGCACGTGACATATGTCAATTTTTGATGCGCTTAAATTGTAACATCCCGAGTTTCGATCAATTTTTGGGATTTATAGAACGCGTGATTTGTCAGTGTGCTTATAGTAGAATCTCGCCCGAGAACTGATCACTCTCGGTTATTATTTTAAACTAGAGATTTCGCTAGAATCGCACTCGATCAAATTTTTGTCGTTATTTAGACCCTGAACTTGGCAGTTAATTTTCGGGAGTTTCAGGACGAAATAAATTGAACGGTGCCGACATTAATGTGGCAAGTATCGAGATTATCAGGAATGATGGCAAAATAGGAGTTTTTGATCAAGTGTGAATTTGGACTAGTAGACCTCTCTCGTTAAAATTTGGTTTCATTAATTTGGCCTTTGTCCCTTTTTGTGTGCGAGGCCTATTTTGGACCGGTAGACCACTTTCGTTTTTGAATTTGGGTCATCGGTTTGCGTTTAATATAAGAATGATTATGTTTTCTTTTATATTTCTCTCTCTCTTTCTCTCTCTCTCTCTCTCTCTCTCTCTTCTCCCTGCCGCGTCTGTCCCCAACCTGCCGTGCACACTACCCCCCTGTCACCTCTCTCTCTCTTCTCTCTCCTCCTTTCCTTTTCTTCCTTTTCTTCTTCTTTTCTTCTCTTCTTCTTTTCTTCTCCGGTTCGTCTTCCCCACGCCTGGTTCTGTTTCGCTTTCTTTCGCCCGCCAGCCGATGCCGCTCGAGCTCGCCGACCGTCGCACTCCGCCGTCGCCCGCTCAACCGCCGTGTCGCGCCGCCCAACCAGCTTCGCCGTGTCGCCCTCCAGTCGCCCCGACCGCCTCTTCCTCCTTCCTCGCGCGCACGGCAGCGAGCTCGTTGCCGCTGCCCATTGCGCCCGGAGCCGGCCTAGCCCGCCGGCGCGTCGTCCGGCCGCCGCCTCTGCCCTGTCGCCGTCGACGCCGCCCTCTGCAGCCACCACCCCCTTGCCTCTCCCTCTCCCCTCCTCCTCTGTTCTGCTCCGTCGGCCATGGTTTGCGCCGGAACAGTCATGCTGCCGGAGCTGCAGGTCCCGAGCCGCCGCACGCCGTCCCCCTGGCGCCACCCCAACCCCGTCGACCAGCTTCCCCTCTGTTCCGCCGCCCACATCAGCTGTTCCAGGCGAGGGAAAGAGGAGCGTTGCCGGTCTCACCCGTCGGTGCCATGCCGCCGTGCGCCGTCCCCCGCCGGCCAGCCTCACCCTCACCACCTCTCTCTCCACCACCCTCAGCCTCCATGACCAGCCACCCCCTGTTTTTGGGCCGGAGAGACCGCAACCCCGCCGGCGCCGTGTGACCGCCGGCTTGCACCGGAGCGCCGTCGTCGACTCTCACCGCACGTCGGTAGTCGACCGCCCGCTCCCTTCGCCTCAAGACAATCTTAGGCAAGTAAAAATCCCTAAACCCCGAATTAGCCTAATTGTGCAATTTAGGGGTAAATATTAGGGTTAATTAGGCTAGATTATGGCCTAATTAAGTGTATTTGTGTGTGAGTTGATTAGGGGACTTAATCGAGGATTAATAAGGTTATTTAGATGTGGTTTAGGGCTGGAAAATGCATGCTATCCAGTACTGTTCACCAGGACCCGAAATTGTATTAATTTGCCTAATTTGATCATTAAATGGACTATTGAGTGATGGCTTGTAATTGAGCAATTAGAGACTCTTTGGAGCTCGTATATATCTTAAGAGGTGTCTCTATGTTCGAGGATTAATGGGTCAAGTTTGATTGATCATGGTGGACCTTATGAGCAATGAATCGAATGGATGTGAGCGCGTGGTATAAGAACCGGACTATTTAGGCTTGAATGGGATTAAACTGAACATGCCAGTAACGTGCTCAATTTTGATTAGATTGTGAAAGAATGTGCTTGGCATATTAACATCGATAATTGACTTTAGATTCCGAAGTATGTGAATGGCTTGTATGCTGGTCATTAACCGAATTAGAGTGCATGGGTATTTGTGACAAGCCTTTTTAAACTGTGATTGATGGGTCGGGCCTACGGGTCGTTATATCAAACTGTTGGCCTTCGGGTCGGGCCTACGGGTCGTTATATCAAACTGTTGGCCTTCGGGTCGGGCCTACGGGTCGTTCTATCAAACTGTTGGCCTTCGGGCCGGGCCTACGGGTTGTTCTATCAAACTGTTGGCCTTCGGGCCGGGCCTACGGGTCGTTCTATCAAACTGTTGGCCTTCGGGCCGGGCCTACGGGTCGTTATAATTAACTGTTGGCCTTCGGGCCGGGCCTACGGGTCGTTCTATCAAACTGTTGGCCTTCGGGCCGGGCCTACGGGTCGTTATAATTAACTGTGGGCCTTCGGGTCGATATAATTGCATGTGAATCGCGTTATTGATAAATGCCTAACCTGTAGGAATATGAGATGATATATTGGGCTATAAGCCGATTGAAATTTATATTGACTTACTGGTTCATTGTCTGATGTGTGTTATTTACCCTCTGGAGGTGCACTTTAGCCTAGTTTGGGATTAGTGATTTTATACTTGCTGAGTTTTCTCACGGTTGTGGTAAAATCGACATTTCAGATCCCCGGCCATGAATTTTGAGGCTGAAGAGCAGGACCCTGAGCCCGAGACAGAGTCTGAGGCTATGAGCTCAGAGGAAGAGCCAGGGCAGTCCGAGAATTCTTTTGAGACGTCTAGATCTGACTCCGACTGGGAGCCCTAGTTTAGGTCCCAGCCTTAGGAGTGAGGGCCGTCATTTTTTTGACTGTAGACCTTCCCGATAGATAGTTTGATATCCCTAGGCCACCGATCCCTTTTTGCTTCGTGGCCCTTTTGGTGATCTTTTTGTTGATAAAGGGATATTGTATTTAAGTTTGTAAAAAATGCATATTTTGGTTAAATAGATCGTAAATTGTTATAGCTTGCTATTCATGGTTGCTTTTAAAATGTCTGGGTGTATATATATGTATATTATATATATACGTCGTTTCTGCTTGTGCCTGTTTTCTCTGATTTGGGTTTTCGGGTCTCTGTGACGCAATCCTGGGAGTGTCGCACTCTTTTCGACCTATACGCAGATGTTCATGCCTCGAGGGGTACGGGGCGTGACATAAATCCTTCGGAAAAATTTGATTTCAACGAGAAATGGAGAAAGTGACGATTTTTCCCTTAAGGATTTATAAAGGGTTAGTTTTAGGGGCAATGGGCATTTGGTCATTTTGGCCCTTGGATATTTTGGGTCAAAAACACTATTTAGTCAAGACCAAGCTTTCTCTCTCTCTCATTTCTCTTCCCGTTCCACTGTGAACTCCCTACCCCCTTGCCGTGAAACTCCACCCCCACCGTGACTCTCTCTCTCTCACGCCCAAGCCGCGTCATCGCCGCCCAAGCTGATCGCCGCCACCCGGGAGCCGTACACCGTCGCCATCGTCCCCGATTAAGTGCCGCCGCTCTCCGTTCTAGCCACGATAGTCTAGAACGCGGGTAAGTCGCAATCTAAACCCAACCTAGGACTTCGGGTATCGACGGGCGATTTTGGGTGAAACCGGGAATATATTAGGTGGAGAATGGTATGATTTAAGTGTGAAATTAGGTGGCGGGCCTTAAGACTGAACTTGGAAAATTTTTATTGGAAATTTGTGAATAATAGTGGGCTGTGGGCTACTGTTTATGAGGCTGTGATGGGCTGATCGGGATGCAAGTTGGATTTTTAGAATCGAGAATTTATGGCGAGAAAGTCTTGTGAAGGACCCGAATCGATTTGAGACCATTTAGTTAGAGAAAAATAGCAATTTCCGTGTTTTCGTGTGTTGAAATTATAATTGAGTTGGGATAATGAAATTTACAATATGCGGTGCGAAATATTGGGGTTTATGATTGGAAATGTTTGGCAGGCCTTGAGGATTATTTTTGAAATTTTTGGAGGATAATTTGAGGTGAATTATAAACTGCGAGTTACTGTTCACAAGCTGTGAATTACTGTTCACGGGGCTGTGATGATTTGTTCGGGACGCAAGTTGGATTTTTAGAACCATTATTTAATGGCGAGGAAGTGTCGTGAAGGATCGGAATTAATTCGACGCCATTTGGTTGGAGAAAATTGGCAATTTACGTGTTTTGGGTATGTTTGAATTATTCTGGATGGGGTTGATTTAATGAGTGTTTATTTGTGTGTTATATGAGCTAACTTGAGGATGAAATGAGGATGTTTCGAGACTGGAGTGAGACTGAATAGAGTGTTGGATGTTGTGAAATGGAATTGGCGAACTTAGGGCTCAATTTAAAGACAAATGGTATCGATTTGGTGTGTGGTAGTATAGCTGGATTGTGGTGTTTAATATGCTCGGAAATGTCGAAATTATGCCTATGAACGTGATTGTGTTTGTGGGTCCATGAGTGGCCTTATGTGTTTATTGAACTGTGATTGATGAATTGAAATGTGTTTGATTATGTGCACGCGTGGGCCAGATTAAATTAATTGTTGAAATTGGCCATGTCGAATGCTGAGTGAGCATGTTTTACGTGTTAATTGATGCGTGCACGAGTCGCATGTGATGGGCCAGTTGAGTGTGGTAAATGCTTGATGAGCATGTGCATGAGTAAGAAAGAAAAGTGGTGTGGCATGTGATTGTGGAAGTTATGTGAAGGTGTGTAAGTACGAGAATAGGATCGGGCCGAGTATCATAAGCTCGAGCAGCGATCACGTAGGTCTGTTGCATTTGGCACAGGCTGAGGCTTGAAAAAGCAACTATGAGAATCGATCCGAGGCACGATCAGCTCGGGTGAGACCAGAATTGGACCGATGCATCATAAGCTCGGGTTCCAATCATGTAGGACTGTCGCATTTGGCGCGGGCTAAGTTGGGATCGGGCCTGGGGCGTGTGATGCTCAAGTCGCGATTAGGACATGAGGCGTGAATGGGTACGCGGGCCGGATGTGGTGAATGATCGCAGTGTGCCTGAGGCGTGTACTTCAACGCGGGTCATTGGCGAGGAGTATGAAAGAGGAATGAGGATGGAAGAAACAGTGGGATGAGAATGGTACATGCGCGTGTTTGCATCTGATGTAATTGTGATTGAGTGCAGGTGTGTGCATGATTGAGCTTGACTATATTAATTGATGTACCTGCTTTGTGACTACTTGATGTACGTGAAAGTGTGTGATTGCGTAATTGTCTAGAGGTACGTGATAGCTTAAGTAGGGTTTAGGTTGCAACTTATTGAGAAGTGTCTCATGGTTGTATAAATCAAACCATTTCAGATAACCCGTTGGAACAATGAATCAGTCACCACCGCCACCGTCAGAATGTTTTGGTACAGTCATGCACACCGAGGATAATTTCGTGGAGTATACGCTGAATGGATGCTATACCAAGGACGCAAGGACTAGTGAGGAGGCGATGAGCTAGTGTTCGTGTAGTACCGCTTTTGGTAGATTAGGAATTTGCCTCTTTTTGATGTATGGTTTTTAAGGTAATCGCAGTGGATGTGCATGTAAAATTTATGGACCCAGAAATATCGGGAAGGTGTAAGTATGTTCATATGTGGATAATGTAAGGTTTGTAAGTGTTGGCGGTTGGGCGTGCAAGTTTAATTCTGGTGTTCTCCAATTTATTGTCCGGGTTTAATTATTTATTTCCGCTACGATTGACTCTGATGCGAGACCGTTGAGTCGACGACGTAATCCTGGGATGTCGCACTGTTTGACTCATGGAAGGGAGGTGTGGAAAGCATTAATTTTGAGTCGGGGCGTGACAAATAGTGACTGATTACTACTAACGTGAGCAGGCTAAAGGTTAAGAGCCTTCTTGTACATGTGTTCTATGCTTGGAAGGTTTTCCAGAAAAGAGACATTCCTATGGGAAAAATATAGCTCATAAATTTTACAATTCTTAATCACCAGGCGTCAAACAGATAGCACTTTACACTTTTACTGCGATAAAAGGCACCTGCTCTATTCACGAACTCTCGCAAATTTTGTGTAGCAGCAGCTGATGTATCATTACTTTTACAGAAAGCAAACCTGATATATCTGTTATGATAGAAATTATCATCACCAACCTCATCTAGCGTGTTTGAGTGGAAGAATCCACTATCTGGTACAGCAACCACCCTTGCCTCTTCTATCAGCTTTTTAACACAATCAACCTGAAATTGCAATTGCACTCTTACCATTTGACAATGACATATATCAGACTTCACACAGCTTTTTAGCAATAAATACAGTGACAAAAAGCAGTGTAGATCGAAGGCACTCCTCAAGAATCTCTGCAAATATAAAGAATGAACCCCGAGCCTTAAAACCGAATGCGCAAACCAATTTCAGCCAGAATTATAGCTAGGAAATCTCTTCTTACTTCATAATCCTAAACATCAATGGGAATAAGAGTTAGTTATTGCTTAGTGCAAATCCTCATACACACATTAAACGGATTTCAGCCTCAGAGTATACTACTTGTCTCAGTCATTCAAAATATTGTTGTTGGCTTTCAAGAGCGGTCAAGGCAGCCTCCGGGAAAGGTGCTGGCATGTATGTTCTTTATGGCCGATGTGATGGCAGCAGGGGCAATTGCCCATCCAATCCTCCAGTCCATCAAAATACCAATTTCAAACTTCGAGATAGCTAAAGAGTTTGAGAAAGTACGTCCACTTTCTACCAGAGGAAGGCATTTGCGTAGAAGATATCTGGAAAAAGAAAAGGAGTTTTACAAAAGGATTTAGAAGATTTTAGGAGTTCTTAATGGATGCTTTGGATCTCAACACGGACAATAATACTGCATCTCAGAACTGGGAGATCACCTGTAACACTGCATGTTTTCGACAACAAAGAAGTAATTATTGTCCTCTCCTGTATTCCTTGAAGAGAGGCGAGGGATACGTGTTTTGTCTCGTCATATGTGGAAGTGTTCACACCCCTGAAAACATTTGGTGTTTTATACTCATTCAGACCTCGGATATCGAACTCCTCCGTGTAAGAGCCTTCTAGGGACCATGATTCGACCGAAAAGGAATCTCAAGACAATAAAAGATGGAACAAACAAAAATCAACTAAGGGGGGGCGGGGGGAAGCAACAACTCGACGGATGCATCCTGTGAAGCAACGCTAATTGCATCTTATCTCAATGGAACGAGTTAAGCTCACTAGGCCATTGCACTATGTTGTATTCTGAGAAATATCTTATAAGTTCGTGCATGCATACAAGAGACTCGAAAAGAATCGATTTTCATTTGGTAGATTTTGGCTCGAAATAACTAAAATGGATGCCGATGTCCTACGTGGCACGATCAAGACAAATTTTATAATTTTTGTAATAGCCCGAATTTCAATGTAATTTCGGGACCAATAAAATTGACATTATTTTGCGTTTCATTTTAGTAAGTTTTGCCCAGAGCTGATCACTCTCGGGATACTAAACAATAGGGTATGGTTAATTAGGAAGCAGTACGTGGACCAAGGATCCGATCACGAAGTGGACACCGATCACGAGAAATGATGAGAGAATATTATGAACCAATGTGGATCGATGTACAATCAGATCGCAGGTGATTCTGCATGACCGAGAGTGCACCTGGCTAACTAGTCCTAAACTTAAATCGGATGATCGTGACCTCTAGGACTAGTGATAATTTCTTATTCTCTCAATGATCAGGACCGTCATGACTCGGATAATCCTAGGTCGATACGCGTAATCTCTAAACAGCCGTCCGTTAGTGAGAGACCCTGAAATTTGAAATCGAGCGAGTTATGATCACGAAATTGGGTCCGAATTTCGATGTCGATATTCGACGGCTTAAGAGACTATTTTTGGGAATCTGACGTCATATTATGTTGGCCACGCATATTTTGAGTAAAAATGGTTGAAAATTGAAATTTCGGTCCAGGGGTGAAAAATTACGATTCTGCCCCTCGGGACATCGACTTGGATTTTGAGGCCATATGAGGTTATTTTTTGAGGCCGATGTCATTTTGGGGTAGCCATGCACATTTAGAGTGGTTTCGGTCAAAAATTGGAATTTCGGCTCGAAAGTGAAAATAATATTATTTTATTTTCAGAACTTAGTAGTCGATTTTTAAGGGCTTAAGAAGCTATTTTCGCAATTCTGATGCCATATTATGTTGGCCACACTCATTTGGGGTTGATATAGCCAAAAATTGAAATTTCGCCCCGGGATTGGAAAAATGATTGTTTTGCTCCTAGGCTTATTTTTGGTTTGAATTTTTGAGAAATTATTTGGGATAATTAAGAGTAATTATCAGCTACATTATTGGCCTTAATTACCCTTTTACCCCTCAATTTTTGGATAGAGACGAACGAGAACCGTCGGATTAGGGGTATTTTGGTCAAAACTCTCGAATCGGCGATATGTGGTGCTCCTAGCCCCCAATATTTGACCAGCTTGGACCGGCCACTCTCTCTCCTCACTCCCCATTCGGTCAAGACCCCCTCTCCCTCTTTCTCCCTCTCTCAGCCATCCTTGCCAGAGCCACGCCGGCCGTCGCTGTGACATTCCGGATTTTGACCCAATTCGGGATTTATAAAACGCGTGATTTGTCAGTGTACTTATAGTAAAATCTCGCTCGGGAACTGATCACTCTCGGTTATTGTTTTAAATTAGAGATTTCGCTAGAATCGCATTCGATCGAATTTTCGCTGTTATTTAGACCCCGAACTTGGCAGTCGATTTTCGGGAGTTTCAGAACGAAATAAATTGGACGGTGTAAATATGATCGTAGCCAACGTTGAGATTGTCGGGAATGATGGAAAAAAGGGGAGTTTTTGACCTGGTGCGAATTTGGACTAGTAGACCTCCATCGCTATAGTTTAATTTAATTAATTTGGCTTTTGTCCCTTTTTATATGCGAGGCTTATTATGGATCGGTAGATCGTTTTCGATTTTGAATTTAGGTCATCGGATCGCATTTAATATTAGAATGAAATTTATATTTTTCTCTTATTTCTCTCTTTCTCTCTCTCTCTCTCCTTTGCCGACCCCCTCCCTCCCACGCGTGTTTCTCCCTCTCTCTTCTTTCCTCTCTCTCTCTCTCCCCCCTCTGCCGTGCACGCCACCCCTCCCCCTGACAGACCCATCTCTCTCTGTCTCCTCTCTCTCTCTCTCTCTTCCTTTTCTTCTTCCCCTTCTCCTTCTTCTTCTTCGTTTTTCTTCTTTGGTTCTCTTCGCCCGCTGCTGGTTCTGGATCAGCTCCTGCTCCTGCTTGCCCGAGCTCGTTGTCGCTCGACTAGTCGCCGCCCCGCCGTCCGCCTCACGCCGCCGTTGCCGGACCGAGCCACCACCGCCGTTGCGACCCCTCTCCTCCCCACTCTCCTTCCCCTTCCCCTGTTTTCCTTCGCAGAGTCGAGCCCGCCCTTGCCCAGCTCAGCCCACCGTCGTGTTCGACGTAGCTAGGCTTCGCCGAGCCGCCGGCCAGCACGTTCGGCCTCGCCCCCCAGCCTGCGACGCCACCGCTCCCCTCGCGCCACCGTCGCCGCCGCGAACGAGCCCCAGCCCACTGCTTGAGCTCGCCGTGCCCGGTCGCCGTGTCGCCGTGCCAGCCCAGCTCGCTAGCTCACCGCCCGCTGGCTCGGCCAGCTTGTGGTCGCCGCCGCCGGTTCGCACCCCCTTGGCCACCCCCTCCCCTGTTCTGGCCACTGCTCCCTTCCCTTGTTCTGCCCTCACCGCCCCCGTTCCCATCGCCGCCGTGGACCACCGCTCGAACGCCGGAACTACTGCCGTTCCGGCGAGGCCCCGGCTCTCCCTTGCTGCCGTCGAGCTACTGCCGCCTCAGCCGGACCTCCTTACCGCCCGGTTGTGGCCGAGAGCCTCGTCAATCGTCGCCGCTGCGGCTGTTTCGGCGATTTCCCCCGCTGCCCAGCCTCGTTTTCTTGCTTAAGTCGAGGTAAGCGACACCCTAAATCTTGTCTAGAACTTTGTGTATTATTAGACGTGTTTAGAGGTTGTTTAGTGTGGGATTTGCGGCTGATTAGGGACTGTTCGGGCCGATTCGGAGTCCGTTTAGCGTGATTTTGGTGGCTGAGATGTGGGTTGGTTAGGGGTGAGTGATTAGGGTCGGAATGTGGATTGAATCGTGGAAATTTATGGCTGATTTTGGAGCTGAGTTGGGGGCCGTTGATGTTGGAGTTTATGCCGCGATTATGGATTGTTGGTGTGTGATTCAGCATTCGATTGGCAATAATTCGCGTTAATTATTTGTGGTTGGTTTAACACATATCATATGGGCTCGGGCTTGCAATGGGGGATGGGGTTTAATATGCTAGAGTGACGGATGAATTGGGGCGCACGGGCTGATCATGTCTGATTTGTGGAATAATTTGTAGGGATTTGGAGGCCAATTAGTGGATGTCCTTGGCTGATAGAATTGCTATGATTATAGACAAATGTTGTGGAGTGGATGGTTGGAATGTGTATAGAAATGTGATGTGTTGGTGATTGTGTGCATGGCCAGTCTATCGTGGCACATGGGAGTGAAATTTGGTACTAAGTGTGGTCGGTTTGTGTCGAGTAGGGAGGCTGAGTTGATTTAATGTTATTGAAACTTGAATATGGCGTGGAAATTGATTGAATCACGTGGCGTATGTGATTGTGACGTATGTGATTGTCCAAAGGTCCCGTGGGGTGTTGACCCGGGACAGAGCCTGGATTGATCGAAGGGCTGACCTGTGGGGTGTTGACTCGGGTCGTGTGAAAGTTTGTTTTTGAAAGGTCCTGTGGGGTGTTGACCCGGGACAGAGCCCGGATTGATCGGAGGGCTGACCTGTGGGGTGTTGACCCGGGTCGTGTGAAAGTTTGTTTTTGAAAGGTCCTGTGGGGTGTTGACCCGGGACAGAGTCCGGATTGATTGGAGGGCTGACCTGTGGGATGTTGACCTGGGTCGTGAGAAAGTCGGATGGATGCACATGCGTATTGTGTTTGGTTGAATTAGGTGAATGCACGTGTGTATGGCGCTCGGGTAATTACGATATGTGCTTGGAGTATTATCGCATTATAGTGACTTGATTAATCTGCAAAGTTGGCGTGGAAATTGAGGCGAGGTAAGTACGATTTGTGATTTCTAATATGTTGTTAGTTGAGTTGCATGTTGATACTCGTCTGGGTACGCATTGGCCTATGTGGGATTTAGGGGTCTGCTTATTGAGATTTATCTCATTCTCGTTGTTAAACATTTTCAGGATTGGAGTGACGGATAGTCATCACGTGCGTTTTCAAAGACCGGGAGTGACCCTGGGCATCTAATGCTTCGTTTCATCTTTGAGTGCCCCTATGTTGTATAGTGAAGTAAGCTATCCAACCACCACCCCATTTTGATGATCGTGGAATTGAAGTTAGTAGCCAGGGGTTGATGTTGTGTATTGTGAATGTTGTAGGTAATTGCCAAGTTTGTTATGCGTATATTGATTTGTGCAAATATTATCCTTTGGTCATTATGTATTGTCTAGGTTATTTCTATTTTTCTTTCGCTTGCCTTTATCTTTAGCTGTTTCGTTTGGGTCGGTGACGCGTCCTGGGACGTCGCGTTCAATACGACCGATGGCGGGATGTCGCGGGCTCAGCGGGGTCCGGGGCATGACAGCCGCCGCTGGAGCTGCTGGTCGCCAGCCATCGCCGCTGCAGCTGCCATCCAATCACCACCCTCGCCCCGGTCCCTTTGTCTCTTTCTCTCTCTCTCTTTCTCGTCCGGCTAAAGGACCGTTGGAGTGAGCTGTCGCTGCGCCGGAGCCCGATTGGCCGAGCCGCTACCGCCGTGACCCACAAGATGTCCGTACATCGTTGTACGTCACTGTTTCGTACAATGTCCATACGGTTCCGTACAGAGTCTGTACGGGGCCGTACACCCGTCCGTACGTCGCCGGCAGCCGTCGCCTCCTCTGAAATGTCGTCGTTGATTTCGCAGTTCACTGGCAATCGGCCACTCGTTTCGCGTCGTCGTAATCTAGAATTAAGTGAGCGTATTTCCTAAACCCGGATTAGGATTGATAGTGCATTTTCTGGACTGGGTTGAGTATTGTCGGTGTATATTGGGAAAAATTAGAGTACTATTTGGTGAGGTATCTTACTAGAATAATATTGGTGATTTATTGGACGAGCATGGATTAGTTGAGGATTAGGTAACTGGACTGCCGGGTATGCCCGGGCTAGATGAGTTGTTGATTGCTGTGCCCAATTGTGGGAAAGTGAATAATGACATGTCATGTGACTGAGTGGCCAACCAATGCGGAGTGTGATTGGCCAATTAATGGCATGAATTTGACGGGATGCCTGAAATTGTTGTTGCTCATGGAACATTGTACTGCATTGCATGGCCACGCATTGTGAATGCCAAGAATGAGACGTATGATGAAGTTGTACGAGAATGCGTGCCTGCCATGAGCATGTGATCACCTAATATACCCTGATGCGTGTTATGCAGGGTTCAGATAATAATTGGCAGAGTGTGTATGTGTGATCACAATTCGCCCTGATGCGTGTTACGCGGGATATGTCATCCTCATGCACTTTGAAGTAGGACGATGCCCGGTTCGTCCGGAAGACGACCATCTTGATGCGTTTTACGCGGGCTCTAGTTCGTAGGGAGATCAATGTTGCGCCTTATGCACTTTGTAGCAGGCTAGAGACACTGAGCCAGATCGGTGTTGCGCCTCATGCACTTTGTAGCAGGCTAGATGCACCGGGCCGGGAATTGTGTAGACTCAAGTCGTAATAAACATTAGTAATTGAGACAATGTGTAGTGTGAATTGAATTGGGAGCATGGCATAACATTAACATCACATGCATAGAATGCATGACCCGGCATGCGAGAAGAACACTGTGAACATGAGCGTGTATGTGGCGCACGTGTGATTATTGTATTCGCGCACGTATCTTGAAAATTTTGATGAACTGCCTAACCTGCAGGGTAATTCTTATGTTCTATCTGGGCCCGAGGGCCTAGGTTATTGTTTGCGTATTATGTTGTTTTGCCTGTCAGGAGATTGCATGTTAGCCTAGCCTAGGTTTAGGGGTTATACTCATTGAGATTTGTCTCACGGTTGTAATAACCCACCTTTTCAAAAACCCAGCGATAAGAATGCCGAATCCACCGCTTTTTGGAATACCTGTACAGATACATCAGTATACAAGTACATACCCCGCAGGAAATGGGGAATCGTATGTAAGATACCGATCCGTGTTGTTTGTAAACGTGGGTGAATATTTTCATCAGACTCAGGAGTATGTGGCATGGTGCTTGAGGGATGTTGACGGAAACCTTAGGTGACCCCTTAGGACTTTTGATGTGCCAATTGGTCAAGATGGATTGATGGAACCAATATATGTGGATGGCGAGGTAATCAATCCTCAGGATGTTTACGATGTAGATAGCGTTGATGAGCCTATGGAGGGGGAGCCACAGGAGCCACAGGTAATAGCTGAAGATCAAGACCAAGATGCCGAGGAAGAAGACGAACCGGAGGACATGGATCTAGATTCTGATGAAGATCACGAGGAAGTAGCGGAGGTAGGGTCTTATGTAGAGATAGGACCCGATGATGAGTTAAGACTTTATCTTGACCCTGAGCTTGAGCCGGATACTGAAGACGAAGAGGTAGGAGCAACGGATATGGATTCCGAAGAATCCGAGCCTCAAGAGAGTTCAGCAGGGGAGTCCTCGGAATCGTTGGATTCGGATTGAGAGCTCTAGCTTAGGTCCTAACTCTTTATAGAGAAGTTAGTAACTTTTTTACTGCGATCTTCCATGTAGTTGACCCCACCTTTCCCAGCCATGGTACCTTTTTGATCTGGTGGCTGTTAGAAGTTGTCGTTTTCGTTTAAATCTTTTGATCCATATAAAGTACGTTGTAAAAAGAGGTTTTTAGTGGGTAATGAAATGTATATTCCTGTTTGTATGTTGTCTTATCTGTGGTCTCATATGTTTTATTTATACGGGTATATATATATATATATATATATTTGTATATGCAATTTCCGCTTGTGTTTGATCTCTGATTGGGTTTTGGGTTGGCGACGCATCCTGGGACGTCGCGCACAAACAAATCGACCTTTGCATGGGGTGTTACCGCTTCGTGGGGTACGGGGTGTGATAATTTTTAAATATTTTTTCTGATTATTTTTGTTATTTTTTCTTTTTATTTTCTTGTTTTTCATTGTGGCCAGCTAAGGTCGCTGTGGCAACCTTCACCGACCATAATGAAAAAAAAGAAAAATATTAAAAAATCAGAAAAAATATTAAAAATTGTGAAGTTTGTCCACGTCAGCGTCAATTGTGCCACATAAGACGCCTAACATCTATGTAAATGATTTCCTAACAAAATTGGCCGGATGAAAATAATTGGCATAAATTTAAGACTAAGATAGTCCAATTGAAACGTTTAGAACTGAAATGGTACAAATGCAATAGGTTTAGAACTTTTTATGTATTTTCCCCCAACTTTTTACATAATAACAAAATCATTTACAGGGAGAGTCATCTTTTATAGGAAATTCATTTGTAAGTTCTAGTAAATAACTACAATATAAAATCTGAGCGTAATCAACTGATGAAGTCACATGGATGTAGCGGAGATGCGTCCAGGTAAACCACGTTCATCTACCTTCTCCGATAATCTCATCAAGCATGGGTGTTGTAGCAATTTCCGGTGAAAGATTTGCAGCTCCGACAGTGCTTGCAGTGAACGGGGAGTTGTAAGGGCTCCTGTTATCAGCAGTCTCAGTCAAGAAGCTAGTGGTATCGCTAAATCTCCAATCAACCAAGTAGCCTGGCCTCATCGACACGGTCGGCACTTCAATATCTCCGGAGAGCATTGCCACCACACGGGACATTGGTGGTCTCAGCGCTGGCGATGTTTGAGTGCACAAGAGTGCTATTGCAACCATGCGTTTTGCCTCTTCTTCATTGAACTCTGATAATCTAGAATCAACCAGCTCAACAAGACGGTTTGTTTCGTGCAGGTTCCAAGCCTGAGAAGCGTGAAAAAAAAAGTGACAAAGATGTATTCAGGTAACCTCAGATAGAATTACAAGGAAGAATAAAACAACTGTAGTAGTGGGACAGTGTTCAAGCGCATACCCATTCAAGGAGATATATTTTTTCTTCTTCCAAGCTACGGTCTGAATTTGGCCTTCCGCTGACAACCTCGAGAGCCACTACACCAAACGCAAACACATCTGCCTTCTCTGTAAGGTGGCCACGCATTGCATACTCGGGAGCAAGATATCCACTACAACAGCAATGGGAAAGCAGAATGAGATTCTCAGCAACTGTATGTGTCGCGCCCCGCACCCAACGGAAGCACGATCATCCGCCTAGGGTCGATACAAAGTGCGACGCTCCCAGGATTGCGCCACCGACCCGTACAACCCAATCAGAGGAAACTCGTCCCAAGCGAAAATAATTAAAACCACCCGTACATATAAGAACACATAACCAAGGGTAACCACTGAAATCAACACTTGTACCAATAGTGGAAAATCATATACAATATTTATTATACAGCCCAAACTGCAAAAATCCAAAAGCGGGTCAAGGCCACTACTAACAAAAAGGGGGTAAGTGGCTCAGGTTCGGGCTCTACTACTAGCCGGGGGCTCTTCCCAAAAATTGCATCGGTATGCCTGCCGTCCTCATGGTCGGGGATCTGAAAATTTTCGATTTTACCACAACCGTGAGAAAACTCAGCAAGTAATAAATCTCTAATCCCAAACTAGACTAAGTGCACCTCCAGAGGGTAAATAAAACAGATAATTAAATGAACCAGTGCAACAATAAACGTCAATTCACCCGGGCCCAAGGCCCAATCCACTATACCATCCTGCAGGTAAGACTTTCAATATCAATATAAAGAGTATGCAGTCATATCGACGTCACGACCCTAAGGCCAATAATCTATCCCGACCCGTAGGCCCGATCCGAAGACCTCAAATTGTAACGACCCGTAGGCCCGGTCCGAAGACCACAATTTATCTCGACCCGTAGGCCCGATCCGAAGACCTCAATCTGTCCCGACCCGAAGGCCCGGTCCGAAGACCCCAACTATTCCGGCCCGAAGACCCAGTCCGAAGACCCCAACTGTTCCGACCCGAAGGCCCGGTCCGAAGACCACAACTGTTACGACCCGAAGGCCCGGTCCGAAGACCACAACTGTTACGACCCGAAGGCCCGATCTGAAGACCACAAATTGTAACGACCCGTAGGCCCGGTCCGAAGACCACAATTGTTTCGACCCGAAGGCCCGACCCGAAGGCCACAGTTGTTTCGACCCGAAGGCCCGACCCGAAGGCCACAGTTGTTTCGACCCGAAGGCCACAGTTGTCCCGACTGACACGTGCATCGACAATTTCAATTTCAACCACATCAAGCCCAACATGTAATTTCACCTGTCGCGGGACTCAATCAAATTACCGTGCCACGATGTGCCCCGTACTATAAATCACGCCCTCACTCATTTAGCTCGTTGTCGGCACGCCTAGCACATTTTATTTTAGTCCATTTTCACCCGGTATTCCAGTACAACTTAGCAACACACAACCCCGATTCGCTTAGGACCCGATGTGGCCAATCAAACTCAACCATTGAACCCCTGAATATGTTATCATTCCTTAGGATCCCAACGAGTCCTAATTAACCGATATATTGTCCAAAACATCCCACCGCCTAATGAACCGATTAATTCCCAACTTGAACCAAATAGTCCAATTTTCGGTCCTACTGTGAACAGTACCCGATCGGCCCTCAAATGGCCACCAAAACACACCTAAACATCCTCATTAGGTCCCAATTAAGTCTTATAGTCAACCCATGCACATTCCTACACAAATAAGCCCCAAATTAGCTTAATTACCCCACTAATTTACCCCTAAAAATCCACAATTAGGCTAATTAGGGGTTTAAAAATTTTTACTCGCCTAATATTAACTCGAGGCGACGGGAGCGGGCGGCCGATCACCGACTCGCGGTGAGAATCGGCAGCGGCGCTCCGGGGGCAAGCCGGCGGTCACACGGCGCCGGGGGCGGCACGGGCGCGGCGACGAGCGCGTGGCTTGAGTGCGCGGGCCACGGCTTGGCCGGCCAGCTGGCTGGCCGGCCGGGCTGGCCTTGCTGGCTGGTCGACCGGAGCGGCGACCGGCGGCGGCGGCGACGCGGCGGCGGCGACGACGAGCTGTATGAGGAGAGACCAAACCGGGGTGAGAGAGAGAGAGAGAGAGAGAGAAAGAGAGAAGCTAAGGGGGAGGCGGCGGACCGGCGAACGGGCCGGCGACGGCGAGCTGGCCGGCGGGGCGGACCGGCGAGCGGCGACGACGGGGCTGGCTGGGCCTGTCGCGGTCACGGGGGTGGGGCGAGCTCACGGCTCGGCGAACAGGGGAAGGAAGGCCGGGGAGGAGAGAGAGGCGAGGGTTGGTTTCGCGGCGGCGCCGGGACGGTCGGCACGGCGGCGCGGCGGTCCGGCACGGCGAGCGGTGGAGGCGCGCGTGCTGGGCAACGACACGCGGTGCTGGGCAGCGACGCGCGGTGCTCGTGTGTCTCGCCGGCAGGCCGGCACGGGCGGTCGGAGCAGCTGGCGACGGCGGTGGGGCTCGTCGGCGACGGCGTCGAGGCGGCGCGGCGCGGCGGCAGCTCGAGCGGCGTCGTCCGAGCAGAAGGGCGAAGCGGAACAGGGGCGTCGGGCGAAGGAAAACGAAGAAGAAGCAGAAGAGGAAGGAGAGAGAGGAGAAAGAAGGAGAGAGGAGAGAGAAGAGAGAAAGGGGGTGATGATGAGTCTGCATGGGAGGGGGGATGGGACGCGGGCGAGGACGCATGGGGAAGAGGCGAGAGTGGCGTGCGGCAGAGGAGAAAGGGGAGAGAGGGAGAGAGAGAGAAGTAACGTGCACGGAAAAGAGGGAGCGGGTCTGCCGAGAGAGAGAGGAGAGAGAAAGAGAGAGGAAGAGTACAATTTTGAATTTCAAGCGCGAAACAACGGACACGGTCCGAACTAAAAATCGACCTATTGGTTCCGATTCAAATACGGAAAATGGCTCAACGATCCCCGAAAAATCCCAACAATATTCTAGGGCACACGGCCAAAATAAAATACCCCAAATCACGCTACGAGGGAGGTCTACCAGTTCAAATTCGCACCCGGTTCAAAAATACACTTTCTCATTATTTCTGACAATCTCGATGCTGGCCACAATAATATCGACACCGTCCAATTTATTTCGTCCTGAAACTCCCGGAAATCGACTGCCAAGTTCGGGGTCTAAATAACGACAAAATTCGATCGAGTGCGATTCTAGCGAAATCTCTAGTTTAAAATAATAACCGAGAGTGATCAGTTCTCGGGCGAGATTTTACTATAAGCACACTGACAAATCACGCGTTCTATAAATCCCAAAAATTAGTCGAAATTCGGGCTGTTACAGTATGCGTCAATGTACTAATGTGACATTCCGGATTTTGACCCAATTTGGGATTTATAAAATGCATAATTTGTCAGTGTGCTTATAGTAAAATCTCGCCCGAGAACTGATCACTCTCGGTTATTATTTTAAACTAGAGATTTCGCTAGAATCGCACTCGATCGAATTTTCGCCGTTATTTAGATCCCAAACTTGGCAGTCGATTTTTGGGAGTTTCAGGACGAAATAAATTGGACGGTGTCAATATTAATGTGGCCAGTATCGAGATTGTCAGGAATGAAGGAAAAATGGGAGTTTTTGAGTAAGTTGAATGGGACTAGTGGACCTCCCTCGTTAAAATTTGGTTTCATTAATTTAGCCTTTGTCCCTTTTTGTGTGCGAGGCTATTTTAGGATCGATGGGCAATTTTTAGTTTTGAATTTGGACTCTCGATTTGCGTTTAAAAAAGAAATGAAGTTTAATTTTTTTTCGGAAAACTCTCACTTTCTTTCTTTCTCTCCCTCTCTCTCTCTCTCTCCCCGGTCTCTTTCTCCCTTGCGCACGTCTGCCCCCCCTGTCAGACTTATCTCTCTCTGTCTCCTCTCTCTCTCTCTCTCTTCTTCTCTTCTTTCCCTTCTTCTTCTCCTTCTTCTTCGTTTTCTCCTCTGGTTTTTCTCTTCGCTGCGGCTGCTTCGGTTCTTGCTCGAAACATCACCGCCGATCGCCGCGTTGCTGGCCACTCGCCCGGTGCTGCCGCTCGCCCAGCCGCCGCCACCATCCCAGCTTTTCCCCCCCCCAAGCCGCCGTCGCCCCTGCTACTCCGGCGACGACGCGTCTACCTCCCCTGTTCTGGCCGAGCCTCCGCCGTTCCAGCTCGCCGGTTGCGCGCTCGCCCAGCTCACCGCCGCCGTCCCGCTCGCCGCCGTGCCGCCTCGTCGCCGCCGGTCCACCGCTTCCCCCTCCCTCTCCCACTCTATCTTCCTCTCTCTCTCCCTCTCGCTCTCTGTTTCTCTCTCGTTCTCACCCCGGCTGTTCTCACCTCCCAGCACGCCGCCGCCTCGCCTGGCCGTAGCCGCCGCCGGTCGCCACCGCCAGTCGCCGGAGCAAGCCCAGCCGGCCAGCCGACCAGCCACCGTCGCGCCCGAGCCGTGCCGCGTCCGAGCCTTGAACGAGCCCGCGCCCTAGCCCGTCACTGTTCATTTTCGGGTACTGTTCACGGCCCGGTACTGTTCATCCCGAAATACTGTTCATCCGGGCCGTTACTGTTCACAAAAACACTGTTTGCGATCCGTTACTGTTCACAGAACACTGTTCACGGCCCGTTACTGTTCATAAACACTGTTCACGCCCCCCGAGTACTGTTCATCCGGCCCGTTTTGAGCCCGTGCGGGTTTTTCTCCGAGCCGAAACCTAGTAAGTGATATCCTAATCCCTATTTAGTATAATGGGTATTATTAGACATGCTTAGGGATTTATTTAGTGCAATTTAGTGATTAAATTAGAAATTTGATTAGTCGGTGAGAGTTCGACTAATGCATGAATTATGTGGCGATTGGTAGATCAATTTATGGTGAATATGTGGCTAGTTGTGGTGCGTTGACTGATTTTGTTATGGTGGCGTGTGTGGATGGAAATTGATGATGGTATGTGGCTTGGGATGTCGAAGGCGGAACCGGGTGTGACGGACTTGTGATGTGACTTGGTTTGGCTTTGACTGGAATTGGTGTGCTGTTGAATTGGCAAATTGAGATGTTGCGAGTATGTCGTGAATTTGGTTGGTTCGACTTGTTAGAATGGCAAAATTGTAATGTGGTGCATGTGCATGTGAAAAAGCCCGGATCGATCGGAGGGCTGCCAACCTGATGCGTAGGTTACGCGGGTGTGGCAAATGAGGCATGACTAGACCTGAGGCGTAGGTTACGCGGGTCATTGGAACGGAAAAGTGTCCTGAGGTGTGGTTACGCGGGACCGATCCCGGCTTGATCTAAGGGCTGAGCCTGAGGCGCAGTAGCGCGGGCTGTGAAATGGGGTCTGAGGCGCAGTGGCGCGGGCCGAGTGAAAGGGACCTGGGAGGTCGTGGAAAGTTGTTCGACCACGCATGCGATTCGAGTGTGACTGAAATTGATTGATTTGACTGGTTGATTGACCGATCGAAATGTTGGAATTGATTGGGTGCTATTGTGGCTGGCGTGTGAATGATTGTGGTATGTTATCGATTTATTATTTTTATAATACATTTGACTGACGTGTAAAGCGGGCACGTGCTTGATGGCGAGGTAAGTATTTTGAGGTGAATTCGATATATTGGAAATTAGATTGCATGTACTGCTTGTCTGGGTACGCATTGGCCTACGTAGGGTTTAGGGTATTGCTTACTGAGACTCGTTCTCACGGTTATTATATAACCACTTTCAGATCCGCGACTGTGAGTGATCCGGGATGCTGCCAGAGTACCACAGGGATTGAAGGATAGACCAACTTACCCTGTCTTTTGAATACCATTGTGTAGAGGAGATAAGCTTGTCAACCACCGCCCCTTTTTGAAAAGCGTGGTTTAAACTTAGTAGCCCAGGTTTTTAATTTGTAAAAGTGACTACTTTAGTATGTTATGTAATTATTGTTTTGTTTTATCCCTTGGTCATGTTTTTAATGTCTGGGTTGTTTTATGTGCTTCCGCTTGCGTAATTCGTTTGGGTCGGCGACGCGTCCTGGGACGTCGCATTTAATTATCGACCGAGGTCGGGATGTCGCGGGCTCGGAGGGGTGCGGGGCGTGACAACTAATGCATATGGTTCTGTGTGCATGTGACAGAAGAACATGGAACTTACATGGTTCCCGCCACACGAGTGCTTATATGGGTCTTCTTATCATCATAAAGTTTAGCCAAACCAAAGTCTGATATCTTAGGTGTGAGATCAGAATCCAGCAGAATATTACTGGCCTTCACATCCCTATGCACGATTCTCAGCCTTGACTCCTCATGAAGATAAGCTAGACCCCTTGCAATACCCAGACAGATATCATACCGTGTTGCCCAATCAAGACTCAAGCTTCTTTGTCCTGCACAGTGGAAGCACTACATCAAAAGTCCAGGCCTCACTTTTTACATGACAAAATGCATAAATGAGGTGAAAATTCTGTCGCCTACCAAACATTGCCTGATCGAGACTCTTGTTTTCTAGATACTCATAAACAAGAAGCCGATTCTCTGCATCGATGCAGCATCCATACAGTTTAACAAGGTTTCGGTGTTGCACTGCAGATATAGTGGCAATCTCTGTCACGAATTGATTCTTTCCTTGGTGGGATGATACAGATAGTTGCTTTACAGCAATCACTCTCCCATCATCGAGTGTTCCCTGTTATCACTGATATGGTCAGTACTTCAATATAAAAAACAATTAAGCCATTTTGAGAACAATAATGCAATCGGCATGATAATGTAGACTCTGGTTCCTAGACTATCTGGGTGCTCCACTTAAGTCTGACTATCAAGAAATGCCAAAAAATCCATCTTCTAGAACTACACTGTGTTAGCATATAGATGACAAATGAAGGACAGTCAACCTAATTTATGTTACTCCATCTGGACCTAGCAAACATAGCCAACAAAATTGTCCATTCATTAGTTACTTGAAATCTTACGTTATCAACATTTAGTTATGTTATCCGCGGATATTTCGATGGGGTTCATTGGATTTCTTTCTTTCCTGGAAGTAATTTAGGATCTATTACAGTCATCCTCCAAAGCCAAAGGATGACTGGCTAAAGATTGAAAAAGAAATAAGCGAAGAAGGGTTTTTCTTTTCAAGGCAGAGAAAAAATCGGAAGTCAGGTCAACCAGCACACGAAAACCATGGTCTTTTTCTTTATTGGCCCAAGGTACGGAAACCATAATCGCGGTTCCTTTAGTAATGAGTTTCTCTTCTCTTTTTCCGTTCTTTCTCCTGGAAACACTTGCAGAAAGATCAACCATCGACTTAGTTATTATGACAAGCTAAGATCAGATCAGCTACAGTTGAAGAAGCAATAGTGATAAGATCAGCTTCTGCAAGGAGCGAAGCACCTCAATTCTGCCAACATTTAATTGTGACATCACTGCATCTATATCTACTCCTGAGTTATCCAACGAATTACAACAAACCTTAAAAACAGGGCTGAATCCTCCTTCCCCAATTTTGTTATTGGGATTGAAGTCATCTGTAGCAGCTTTTAGTTCCGCATAGCTGAAAGTGTAAGGTCTAGCATCCATGCCAAGGAACTCTGTAAGACACAATAATGCAGATATAATTACCGCTCTTAGAAGATTTCGCAAAACCTTTGTCACTTAGTTTTCGACTTTTCAGAAATATATTAGCCGCTTAAATTAGTAAGCCAGCAAAATGAAAAGGCATCCGTGAAATTTAGCTTCAACTAGAAAACATGGAAATTCCACTTCTACCAACAGTGGGCAATGAGGTCAAAAGCTGTTAAGAACAGCGGCATTTCGATATGGAGATTTCCCATTCTTTTTACCTACGCAGAGCATGGTGTTCATCTTTTATGCAAAAACATTATTAGCACACAAGATTACAGATAGGAAATTATCATGAGGAAGCTATTGGAAGCATCTGATTGTGTGGTTTACCTTGATCTTCAATCATTTGTGCCATTTTCCTTCTCCGAACAACATAGAACACCAGGACAACGGCCACCAAGCTGACCACTCCAACTCCAGTAGCAACTCCAACAATCAAGCCGTTATGATCCCTTTTGCGGGTTGGGGGATTGTTACTGACAGTGGGTATGAAGTCTGCACAAAGTCTGCCAATTAAGAAGTTTTAAAAAGTGGTGCTAGGAATATGAGCAAGTTCTTATCATAGTACCTGGGACAGCACTAATGGCTGAAATCAAAGGTCCATATGTGGCTTGTTTTGGTACACAGCAAGTCCCTTTTCCAGCCCAAAAGAAGTGTATTTCAAGATAGTTCGCTGTTACCTGAGCCTGATACACTTTTTGAACAGCTGTAAAAGAGGCACCACCTGCCTCTTCCCGTATGTCGAAATCCTTTGCAACAAGGTTTCCCTGAAATAGACATAAATGGCATTGGCAATTGATTGTGAACTTTTAGTAAATCAAGAAGCCTGGTAAAACACGGACCCACCTGTATGTATATATTAAAAACACGCCTCCCAAGACTTTTCCATTCAGTATTCAGGATTTGTATTTCAGCAAACTGGAGGGTGACATTGTAGTTTCCATTCTCCAGCCCTAATCCATAGTATCGTAGAGATGAAGCAGAGACCCGTGCAGTCTGGAACAGTTCTGAGTCTAAAGTGTTGTTGAACTGGGACAGCATGGAAGCATTATAGGCGGGGTTGTTGTTTCCCGTGAAATAACCAACATTGCTCACTGCCCACCTCTCTGTGTCGGTCACATAGTAGGTAGCAGGACCAAGACCGTTATTATCCTGCTCATACACAATATTACTGGACGAAGTAATCTGAGGGCCACCGCATTTAACTGCAAAATTATAATCTGCATGCCAAATATAAAAGAGCAGATCATGATGAGTTTGTGAAAGGTATTTCCGTTACATAATGGACAAGAATTATCGGCCACAGCACATGCACTGTGTACATATTACACTTCCATAATCTGCCCGATTTAAGTTAGAATATATGAACGGCACATGCTTATTTTCAAAACTTACTTCCAACAATCTGTCACATAGCATCTTAATATGCAGTTGTATATGCCCACAAAGTCCTGATTCAAAGTAAGGTCGTTCCTAGGGAAACCAATATCACAGAAAAAGGGGGAACCTAGAGAGGCAATTATCGAACATAAAGGTGGCCTGCCACATCTCCCTTTTATACCCTGGACCAGAGACTGAATTACCTAGGCCCTTGGCAAATGGTGAGTTTAAAAATTATAAATAGCATGTTTTTAATGGATTAAACAACCTTGCATGTTCAGCATCGTATGAGAGTTTTTGCAAAACCGGAAGGCTATTGGATCAAATGACAAAGACATTGTTGAGAAAAATATGGCTTTCCCCAGATGAAATGAAAATTGGATTCATTACTTAGCCACATAAGATAGAAGGATCCACATGTCTCAATCGAAAAGAATCAGTAGAAAACGAAAGAACTGGAGTCGATCCATATACTTCTCGAGACAAATAAAAAAGAAAGGAAAGATGAACAAAATGTCATGGATCAATTAAGCCCTCTAGCGGGCTTGTAAGAGCAGAAAATGGGACTTCAATACTGCATAGCTGTCCCTTTTTCTTAGAAAATAACCTAGCATACCATCTTGAACCTTAATTTTTCCTCTCTTCCACTGAACTACCCCTAATCTAACTTACTGGAAGAAACTAGTTCAACCATTCTGTCTTCTTCTACATTAAAGTTACCATTCACTTACACGGATGCAAGCAAGTAGAATACTTGGGTAACTGTAAACAGGATCTCCTGTCCTCTTGTTGAGGCATTCAACAATAGGAAAGCGTATTAAGGGGAAAAGGTTAAATGGACTTACAGATTCCATTGCCCCGATTGCAAGGAAAATTCCGTTGAAGACAGTTTAATCCTGAAGGAAGAAGCCTAAGATAAACGGAGAAAAGTTTACTCAGTTGACCAATATGGCAGTATGAACTTATGAGTAAATCAAAAGCAGATACTTCTATACCAAGGAAAATTCCTTTTTTTTTTATAACTTCCACTGAAACATTCAAGATTCCTTCATGGATGATGCGATTGCTAATATGCTAAAAGTTCTTAATTCATTGAAGCGGCAATAGCATCTCCAAGTCATAGTACTAACTGTATGCCTTTTTTAGTGAATACTAACACTGAGTTTCACAGAATTGCTGATTATCCATGGCATCAATTATGAGGATTAAAAGAAGTTGAAACTGTAGTATCAGTATTTATTCAAATTACTGACATCCACAATGGCATATGAATAAGAACAATCATACGTTGCTACCTATGGCAGTTCTTTTGTAGGCAGTGGTTAGGTGATTCATGTTTGTTCCAAGCAGTAGATTTAGCAACCAAATGTGAGAGTAAGTTTTAGCGTAAGTTCGGCATGAATCTATGATCACAATTAATGGAATTAGTATGAAAAAGGACAAATTTAATATATAAACATCCAGATTGCCCAGCAGGGTGGTGGGCTCGGTGATTATCCTTGTAAAAAGAGGTAGGCATTCAGGCCAAATCTGAGGACACATCAGCTATCCGTTTTCGATTGAACTGATTCACGTCTATGATCACTCAATCATTATAAGCAAAAAGTTGCCAGGGCAATTACCTACTGTTAGAGTTGTCCAATGTCAAGTTGTTGCCAACTAGATTACTGCAAAAAGCATCATGAAAAAAGATGTGATCATAAGTCTCCCAAAAGATTGGAACACCTACAGTTCATTCTGTCATCTTTCGAATGACGGAAATACATACAGTTGTAAATCGTTGCTGACCCAAGAAGGGAGGCTTCCCATTAAGTTATTGTATGACACATCTCTGCAAAAATGGCACAAGGGTGATGTCATTTAGTTAACCAGCGGGGTAGGCGTCTGTCAGTATCGAATAGCATGCTGTGATATGTCAAAGAACAAAAGGTTTACTATATTCTCCATGTTCCCAGGCACAAAATAGATGACTTTGAAAGAAACTATATTTAGTACCTAGTTATTTATAAAGGGCAAAAGGAGAAAAATCTATTCAAGTAGCTATATCCTCATGTTGACCTTCAACCTATGACGGAACATGGAATATTTTGACTACACATACTCGTTGCATTCAAACTCCACGAGTGCCCCTAAATACTTGTACATAATTTCATGTTCTTCTGAATTGATCAGTGAAAGTTGTGAGCATCATTATAGTTAACATGCAAAAGAGATCTTTCGGTGTTCTTACATGTTAAGAAGGGATGCACTTTTCTGTCCAGGAAGTGTGCCATTCAAACTATTATTTCCCAGAAACCTGAGAAATGAAGCAAAGAGATTTGTAAAGCGTTAACGAAGAGAACATAGTGGAAGGAACACGTATGATTAGCCAAAAGAGGTACATTACAAGTAAGTGAGTGAGCTCGAATTGAAAAGAGAGTCTGGAATCTGTCCTGTTAACTTGTTGAAGCTTAAGTCCCTGATCCAATATAGATGCAACAAGGTTACTACATGAATAAATTGATTAAATAAGATATACATGTTTGAAAAAAAAATGATGCCTTTGGGAAGATCGAGCTGATTACATGTGAAAAACATGACAATACCCAATGAATATTGTTAGAAATTAAACCAAATTTGTTAGTACTTGTTTCTTTTTTGAGTCTGTTCGTATTTCCATATTTTGATTTTTCATAGATATTGTGAGATATTGTTTCTAGTTATATTTTAAGAAAGTTTCCTAAGTCAAGTAGGTTTCCTAATTAGAATAGGTTTCCTAGAAAGAGGTTTCCTATTTAGAATCAAACTGTGGCCTATATATAGTCTATTTCTCTTGTAATTGAGACATGCAATAGAAAGGCACGAATTGCGATTGTTTCACCTTCAAAAATTTCTTCTATCAAATCAATATTGTTGCCACGCTTCTGACGCTCAACAAATATAACATCTTTTCAAATGAAGTCCAGAGAAGAATCGTCAAGGCAAATGCTCCTTTGAAGTACTGTACTATTAATTGGGGCACAAGATGGTCTTAACCAAAATATGACCAAATAGATAATATCAAGCAAGTACAATTCATTTAGTACCTACAGTTATAAACCATTAATAATGAAACGCCTTGGCATATTTTCAATCAATCAACCAAGAACAATGACTTACAGCTGAGATAAACTCCGGTATCCTGAAAAATTTGATGGGAGTGAATCCGAGATATTATTATTCCTTAGTATCCTAAAAACAATTGGGTAAGCCCATTTCGCTTAAGTGCCAAAAGAGAAAAAGAAAGGAAAATAAAGTCTGCTACATGCTCCGGAATCACAATGTCTTACAGAATAGACAGATTCTTCATATTCCTGATGAATTCCAGTGAAGAGTTCACATTAGACACATCACTTATTCTCCTGCATTATATACTCAACTCATTGTCAGTTTGTTCGAGGCTTCGGGTAAGTTAGTTGTTACAAGCATAGAGACAGAAAGTACATGGCTCCACTCACAAGTCTTTCAGAGAGGTTAAATTGGAAAATGTCGAAGGAATCGAACCTTCGAAAGAATTTCCTTGAAGAAACCTATAAACAAAACATATTAAGAAAAAATTGGACAAAATTTATCACATACTGTTTGATGATAACATAATACAGAATTAATGCTATATACAATTTGCGAGTTTCAATTTTCCAGATCCTGCAAACTGTTGTGAAAGGGAGAGAGTCATAGTCCTAGGCATCGTTAGATGAAAACACACACACACACACACACACACACACACACACACACATATCGCCTTACAGCTGTGTTAGTTGCGACCAATTTCCTATGAATTCTGGTATTTTGCCAGTGAGGTTGTTATCTGATGCCCACCTGCAACCGGAAAAAGTATTTCTCATAAGAAATCATATCACAAAGCTTTTCAAGTTAATAGTTTTTTTCTCACGGAGCATCAAAGGAGGAGTAAAGCTCTTACACTTGATTAAGATTTTTAAGCTTGGAAAATGTTGACGGAATCTCACCACTGACTCCAGAACTAATAATGTAACTGCACGATAAGTGGTTTCCATCAGCCCAGGGGCATTTTATTAATTTAACTCAACTCAAATAACTCGATAGTTTGTCCTTTTGAATAGTTGAAAGCAGAAGTGATGCCAAAAGGGTGTCACGCAACATTTACGCTACATCCATGAAATTTCAGAAGGTCTACACCAAAAGTACACAGCCAAGCATTGCGAAGTCTCTATTAGTTGAAATGTGAACAAGAGGATGACAGTGAAAGTGAAATATGAAGTATAAGGGTTGGGCTATGTGATGATGGGCAGAATGATATTAACAGCCTCATGTTACTGCAAGTCAGTAAGGTTAAAGAAACTAATCAATTTGAAAGGATGCATGAAAACATTTACTTAGTACGTTTGCCACCTATTTGGACAAAACTAGCCTCTGCCAAACTCCAATACATGAAAATAATTTGAAAGGAAAATCCATCTTGAAGAATGTTAAGCAGGTACGACTTACAGTTGCTGCAATTTGGACAGATTTCCAAGCTCAGATGGCAGAGAGCCATTGAAGTTATTGGTGCTAAAGGACCTACAGCATTAAACTAGTCGTCAGATCCACTCTTTCTTTTATATCTTTTTGCAAGCCAATTTTCCTTGAAAATTAGTCTGAACATCCAGTGGACCTAATTCAGTTGAATCCTTCTGCTTGACATTATAAATCCTGTTCTGGAACTGTTACTTACAATGACAATAGCTCTGTAAGTAACCCAAGTTGCGGTGGAAGCTCTCCTGACAATGCATTGATGCCCACACTCCTGAAGTAAATCAGCAGAGTAAGCATCCGGAAAGAAAGAAAAATGCTAAAAAAGGAGTATAAATTTTGAGACTAGAATTGAGTTGTGCTCACAGGTACTGCATGCGAGTTAGGTTGCCAATGGATGGAGACAAGGAACCAGTCAAGAGATTTTGGGCCAAGTTCCTGTATAAAGTTTATAATACTATCAGAACAACGGAAAACTCCGTAAGATCTTGAAAACCTTGGTGTGTAAAATCAATATGGGGCTTCGGCAAATGAGGGCATGTGAGTGTCACGTAGACAGGCTCCAACTGAATGTTGCTTAATTATTAGGCATGACACATGGCACACCATGAAAACTCCAGGGAAATGAGAACTACTGGAAAAGAAAGAAGAAGTGGAATGGGACCAATACATACAGATCGAAGAGGTAAGTCAAGTCCCACAACTCATCAGGGATAGGACCAGCAACGCTCATTGCATAAACCTTGCTGCGACCAAAGAAAAACCACCCCGTCGTGAGATGAGACCCACACATGGTGTGGGTGATACTGTCGATACGTACAGCTGTGTAATGTGGCAAGTAGTGGAATTGTTGAAGGAGCAGTCGCATTTGATGAAAGGGTTGTAAGTAGCGAAGGTGGTAGAGTCGATGGCGGCTCCGCTGCATGGCTCTCCGCTTATGTTCCATGTCGTCGTCTGTGGAGTGAGTCCCCATTTTGACCATATCGAGTTCAGAATGGCCACTGCATTCACATCACCATCATCGACTCACTTGTCTAGCTTCATGCTCAAACTAAATGCAATGAGCATGATTTTTACCTTAAGTAAATGGAGAGTGGTTTAGACAATTAAGTGCAATTAATAATTCAAGTATTCACATGCTGTCCATCCAGTTGAATTGTATAAACGAGGACAGCCGCTTCATATGGAGTAGTCTTTTTACATTTGCCAGCAGGCATATGGTCTTAAGGGAATCATTTTTGCTTTCCTGATAGTCAATATTTTAAGAATAAAGATTATACAACAAGTCATCCAAATAAAAGTGAGTTCCATATGTACTGAATCAACATGAGGAGGTGGAAGAGGAACCAGTGACGTCCTTGCAGTCCCATAACATAATGCTTTCTAGATAATAAAGCGAGGTAATGATAAGTTGGCCAAAGGCTACGAAAAAATATCATCGGAATATTTTAAAGACGAATCTCTGTCTGGACATGAAAGAAGATATATTCGAGAATTGAGGTTGATTTTTGGCATATGAGATGGGAGGTTCATGTGGGGAGGTGGGCTAGTGAGATGACACCTCCCAAAGGAAAGTTGTTTTAATTGTTCTATAGTCTCGATTGGACAATGATTATGCGACCGCACGGTTATTCTTTCATAATAGACGGCAATATCTCCAAACTTATTTAACCAAGACAACTGGGAAACCTGTTTTCCAAGTTTGCTCGAAAAATTGTCCTGGTGGGAATTGCTGGCAGAAAGCAAATCCTCAAAGTGAGGTTCTTTATTTATTAAAATATATATCGGAATGAAATTAAATACCTAAATATAGCGGAATAATTATAAAAAAAGTCCTGAATTTATTGTACGGATCTCAATTCAGTTCTAAACCTTTCAATTTGACTAATTTAATCCTAAACTTTTAGACGATTTGCCAGTGTAGTTCTTTTGATCAATTTTGGCAGGAAATCGCTAACGTAGACGTTGGACATTTTACGTGGTGCGGTCGGCATCGATGTGGATAATTTTTCCAAGTTTTTAGTTTTTTAAAAAATTTTAAAATTTTTTCCTTCTTTTCTTTCCTTTTTCTCTGTGGCCGTAGGCAAGGGTCGCCCTCACTAGCCATAGGTGAGCTTGGGCAAGGGGTCGCCGGTGAGGGCCGTGACGTCCTTGCCCATATCTCGTGGTGGCGGCGTTGCGACTCTTGCCTGTGTAGTCAGCTGTTGGCCATAGGGAAAAACGAAAATAAAGGAAAAAAAGAAAGAAAAGAAAAGGAAAAAGGAAAGTAAATCATACTTTCGGAAGAAGATGATTTCATGATCAGGAAGGATCCTGACGATCATCCGCTCTCTTAAGAATAACAAATTCATTAAACACGCACGAACGAACACGCAGAGAGAGGAAGAGGGTTTGTTCGTACCTTCAGAAGGGCCAGTCGTAGCTCGAGTCTCGTTCTGAGCACGAGCGACATCTGCAAGTAGTATGCACGCTGCTACATGCAAGGCAAAGATCACCCTTGAATTTGCCATAGTTCAACCACACAGGGAGAGTACAGACCAAAAAAAACCAGAGAGAGATCCTTAGAGCTGGAGAGCCACCATGTCAAGTCTGACCAACCTCACTCCCAGATATGTGTATATATGTGTGGATATAGTTTGAAGAGAAAGCCAAGGACAGTAGCTTTGAGATAAAGATCAGAATTAGCCCCTTCTCTTGTTGAAGTATTGTCTTAATCTTTTGACAATGGATTCTAAATACTCTTTATATTCACATGGTCTTCCTCCACCTATTAACTGAAGAATTTTGATTGGACTTTTTAATATGATATCAAAACAAGAAATCCTGAGTTCAAATCTTTTCAGACATCTATTAGCCTCCCAATTACATATTTTCATACTTAGGCCAAGGTCTAACTTGATAATAGGGTGTGAGGAGGGCTATTGAAGCATTGTCCCACATCGCTTGATAATAGGTTGTAAATACTCTTTTTATTCATGTGGTCTCCCTCTACCTATATATTTAAGCTTTTGGGTTGGAATTTCTAATATCTCTTTGCCTTACTTTCAGTAAAAGATTGAAATATTTGTTACCACCAAAAAAGAAAAAGAAAACCGAATAGTAGTTCCTTTTGCTGGTAAAAATTTCTTCATTGAATCAAAAACTTCTTCTTGACGCACGAAAGGTTATGGAATTACATAGTGCATCCTCATTGCATATTTCAGGAGCACCATTTGGAAACACTGATAAAGTCAATTTAGGCAATTTCGTCCCGTCATGTAACGTATGAGAATCATTTTGACTTTACCACTTTCCATATTACCTTACTCTTAGGGTGCGTTTGGTTCAGCATTTGGAATGCTACTTTGGGAATGCAATTGCTTTTGGGTGAAAGCCCTTTGTGGGAAATGCAAATGGCGTTTGGTAAAAATTCATTTGCAAAGCTACTTTGACCCAAGTGGTGTTTGGTTAATTTTTTTTACAAATGGGCTTTGAGGGGTTTTTATAAAAAAAAAGACGAAAATACCCTTCGCCGACTCCGGCGAAGGGCTCCGGCTCAGGCGAAGGGCTACGGCCGCCGGCGGCCATCGCCCGTCGCCGAGCGACCCCCGGCGAGGTCGCCCGGGGTCGGGCGACCACCCAGGCGTGGCCGCCTGGGTCCCGCGACCTCAGGCGACGGCGGCCTGGGTCGCGCGACCCAGGCGGCCGTCGGCCTGGGTCGCGCGACCCAGGCGGCCGTCGGCCTGAGGTCGCGCGACCCAGGCGGCCGTCGGCCTGAGGTCGCGCGACCCAGGCGGCCGTCGGCCTGAGGTCGCGCGACCCAGGCGGCCGTCGGCCTGAGGTCGCGCGACCCAGGCGGCCGTCGGCCTGAGGTCGCGCGACCCAGGCGGCCGTCGGCCTGAGGTCGCGCGACCCAGGCGGCCGTCGGCCTGAGGTCGCGCGACCCAGGCCGCCGTCGCCTGAGGTCGCGGGACCCAGGCGGCCACGCCTGGGCGGTCGCCCGACCCCGGGCGGCCGTCGCCTGGGTCGGGCGACCTCGCCGGACCTTCGCCGTCGCCGGCCCTTCGCCCTCGCCGGAGTCCCTTTGGTGAAGAAGATGAACAGTAACGAGAGGGTAAAACCGGAATATTAAAACTTGAGTGAGGGTAATTTGGGAAGTATAAAAATGATTTTGGCATTTGGTTCAAGGCTGAAAGCCCAAAGCTAGTCCCAGCCAGCATTGGGCTTTCAGCATTGAAAATGCTAGTTTTGAGCATTTTCAATGCTCAATGCTAGCCGTTTGGTTCAGCATTTTTGGGAAGGGGCTTTCGGGGCTGAAAGCCCCTTCCCAATGCTGAATTAAACGCAGCCTTAGTCTTCCTTATAAAAAGCTGATTGTACATTCAAATTTGGACAAAAAGTCGCTTGCTGTACAAAAAGTATTGCGACTTGCGAGTTGGCTGCTTCCGGAGGCTAACATCATGTGTGGCGTTCAAAGTCTGGTCCTTCGTTCTGATGGCAAACTGTTTCGTTTTGTCAAAATGCATTGCGTGACATTCAATGCATAATAATCAGACTTGTTGACCTGGCATGGTTTGATAGAGGCATGTGCTGATATAGGGTGGAAAAAGGCAAAGAGAAAGATAAGGGAAGGCGTCTTTTCAATTCCATTTTCTAAGGTCAACATGGACGTCTAGAATTGACGGTTTCATCCATCCAAGTGGTGGCAATACAACATCTACTTTATTCCGAATTAGATGTGAAAGGAGTGAAGATTTTTTTGAATCTACAATGGGAGAAGGAAAATAAGGGTACATGCGTATTGAAAATGTTTGAGGTACAACCATAGACACGAGGAAAGACTAACAATGGGGAACTGTCATAGGGAGATCTGCAAATGTCATGACATAATCTACGCAGATAAGAATCTCTTGAATTTTCTCTCATTGATACAGTATTGCGTCTCTCGCTAGAGTTTTTTCTTTTAAAATTGTCTTGACAATTAATCAACGCAAATAATAGTGCAGAATGTCTAGCATGGCCAAACACAAATAAAACCAACCCACGAATCAGAACTGATGCCCTCAAGTATCTTCTGCTTTGACCAGCTGTTGTCATCTACCTACTAGAAACCAGGTTTTGGAGGTCTTGGACATTCCCTGCTGCGTCCTGTAAGACTAGTCTAATTAAAGCTAATTTTCATAAAGAGAGTAAATTAGTAATTTTTTTGCTGACTAAAAACAGTAATTAGTGAATATTTCAAGACCCAGACTCCGTAGAACATTAGAGAAAGTCTTTAAGCAAAGAGTTGTTTGGGTTTTACCACCATAATACAACCCTCAGTTGCATCAGTGCCAGAGTAACTCTGCTGCCAATAATATCTATAAACAGGCCATTCTGTTTAAATGTATTGCTGTTGTATGCACTCGGACCCGGCCTGAATCTGCAACCCAAGCTCTTTGGTTTCGCTCTTCGAGTACAGTTAAGTTAGTTTCGGATGAAAAAGCAAAACCCCATGAGAAGTTAAATTCAGTAAGAGGCCAACTGCTGCACTTTTAATTCCGTTAGATGCCAACTGCTGCACATTTAATTCAGTTTAAGATGCCAATTGCTGCCATTGCAGGCTTGTAGCTCAGACAGGAGAGGACGATACTGCCTTGACAAAAACCCATTTTACAAAATATTCGTTTATTTCCTTTTTGAAGGTGATTTTTGGCATACTAGATATAAATTTAAAACAGGAATAGAGACTGATTACTACTAACATAAGCAGGCTGAAGGTTAAGAGCTCTATCGTGCATGTGTTCTATGCTTGGAAGATTTTTCAGAAAAGAGACATTCCTAACGAAAAAATATTTTCCCGGAAGTCATTTTCCCGAGAAATGTTTTCCTGAAATACAATTTTTTGGTGTTCAGCTAAAATTTGAAAAAGTTTCGGAAATATTTTATGGTGTTCGGCGACTGGTGGCGGCGATAGGCAACTGGCGGCGGTCAGCGACGGCGGGCGGCGATCGGCGGTTGCGAGTGGCGTTTAGTGGCGATGTCCGGCGACCGGTGGCAGCGACGAGTGGCGGTCTGCAGCGGCGGGAGGCGATAGGTGGCGATTGGCAATCGGTGGTGGCCGATAGCAACAACCGGCTGTAGGCAGTGACCGGCGGTAGGCAACGATGACCGGCAGCTAGCGGCGGCAGGCAGCCGGCGGCGATCGGCAGCAGGTACCGACGACCGGCAGCCGGCGGCGACCGACGGCAGGTAGCGATTACCGGCAGCCGGCGGCGGCGACCGGCGACCGGTGATCAACTTCCTCCCATACGGAAAACATTTTCACTCCCATGGGCAATTTTACCTTCACTTTGGGGGAAAATGATTTCCTCTTTGTGAAAAGAGGAAATCATTTTCCTCAAAACAATGAAGGATTTGGGGGTGGCGTGGAAAAATATTTTCCGCCCCCGAACACCAGAAAATGCAGAAAATGTTTTCCGAAAAAATATTTTTCTGGAAACGAACGAAGCCTCTTTACGATTCTAAATTGGTAGTGTTCATATAGAGTAGCACTTTACACTTTCACTGCGATCAAAGGCACCTGCTCTATTGACGAACTCTCAGAATTTTTGTGTAGCAACAGCTAATGTATCATCACTTTTACAGAAGCAAACCTGATATATCTCTAATGATAGAAATTATCAGCATCAACCTCATCTAGTGCATTTGAGTGGAAGAATCCACAAACTGGTACACCAATCACCCCTGCCGCTTCTATTAGCTTTTTAACACAATCGACCTGAAATTGCAATTGCACTGTTACCATTTGACAATGACTAATATCAAATTTTAGATAGCTTTTTAGCAATAAATATAGTGACAAGCATACGTCAGACAAAAGGCACTCCTCAGGAATCTCTGCAAATAATAAAGAATGAACCATGAGCCTTAAACCGAATGTGCAAAAACCGATTTCAGCCAAAATTTTGGCTAGGAAATCTCTTCGTAGTTCATAATCCTGAACATCAATGGGAATAAGAGCTGGTTATTGCTTAGTGCGACTCCTCATACACACTTTAAATGGACCTCAGAGTATACAAAAAGCAAGAGAGAAGCATTTATAACTACTTGTCTTAATGATTCCAAATATTGTGGCTGACTTTCAAAAGCGGTCAATGCAGCCTCCTGGAAAGGTGTTGGAGTTGAATCTGTGATTCTGTCCTGTATGTTCTTTATGGCTGATGCGATGGCAGCAGGGGCAATTGCCATCCAATCCACCAACCTGTCCATCAAAATGCCATTTTTGAGACAGCTAGAGAGTTTGAGAAGATACCTGCACTTTCTTTGAGAGGAAGTCATTTGAGTAGAAGATATCTAAAAAACAGAAGGATTAATATCACGAAAAATTCTAAATTAGTATACTTGTGACACATTTATTTCAAATTATTTTTTTGACTATAAAAAACCCCAAATTGGTATACCTGTGATAATTTTACTCCGAACATACCACAAAAAACCCCAAACTGATACACATGTGACAATTTTACCCCGATCTAATTTTTAGTATTATTATTTTTTTATTTTTTGAATTTTTTTGAATTTTTTTTGAATTTTTTATTTTACTTTCTTTTTTTCTTCACCTTCAACTTTGGTCGATCGCCAGTCCGACGACCAGCCAAGGGCGGAAGCTAGTGTGGGCCGCCCTCGCCGGCATTGGGTGGCGCAGCGAGGGCAGCCCTCGCTCAACGTAGGCAAGGGTCGCTGTAAGGACCTTGGCCCCACCACGCTTCCGCTGCGCCACTCCTTGTGTAATATTGTCCGCTTTGGATACTAAGTCCTCAAGGCTTTAAAACGCATTGTCCTGGGGTAGGCAGCCCTCTCCCATCGGCCTTCCCCGATCCCAGAGGCACTCCTCCCCAAGCCCAATATTGTCCGCTTTGGGCTCCCCCCGGCCTTCCCCGGGCCTAGCCCCTCACGACTTTGTTCTCATCAGAGTGCAGCGGAAGTAAACCCTCTGTGAAACGCGTTACACAAAGGTTGGGGGCCAAGCCTAATAAGCAATTCCAGGACTCCCCCCCTAAGCGATGTGGGACAGAGACATGCCCCCCCTTGCCATCCTAGAAGCCTGCCAGGAGCCGCTCCTTGTCCAGGCCCTCTGGCCCCGGCGACCACTCCCCGCCCTCGTCGGACCGGATCGTTATAGTCGCCCTCATCGGATCCGGCGAGGGCGGCCCTCGCCTGATGCAGGTGAGGCTCGCCCTCGCCGGATCTGGCGAGGGTCGCCCTCGCCTAAGTCGAGCTAGGATAGCCCTTGCTCAACGCTAGCGAGGGCCACCCTTGTCGAATTGGGCAAGGGCGGCCCTTGCTGGCTTCCACCTCTGACCGGTCGCCGGACCGGCGACCGGCCAAAGGTTGAAGATGAAAAAAAATAAATAAATATTCGAAAAAAATAAATAAAAATAAAAATAAAATTTTAATTTAGGGTAAAATTGTCACATATATATCAGTTTGGAGTTTTTTGTGGTAAGTTCAGGGTAAAATTGTCACAAGTGTACCAATTTGAGATTTTTGGTGATCAAAAAAATAGTTTAGGATAAAATTGTCACAATTGTACCAATTTGGCGTTTTTTATGGTCAAAAAAATAGTTTGGGATAAATGTGTCATAAGTGTACCAGTTTGGGGTTTTTCTTGGTATTAATCCAAAAAAGAACAGTATATTTACAAAATGATTTAAAAGATTTTAGGTGTTCTTGGGTGGAAGCTTTGTCCAACAATTGATGTTTGCATCGCAACAAGGACAATGATACTAGGAGATCACCTGTAACACTGGATGTTTTTGACGGCGAAGAAGTAATTATTGTCCTCTCCAGCATTCCTTGAAGAGAGGCGAGAGATATGTGTTTTGTCTTGTCATATGTTACGTGTTCATACACCTTAAAACATTTGGTGTTTTATACTCATTCAACCGTCGGATGTCGAACTCCTCCGTGTAAAAGCACTCTGGGGACCATGATTCAACTGGAAAGGAATCTCGAGACAATAAAAAATGGAATAGACTAAAACAAACTAAGGGGAGAGAGAGTATTAAAACATGTCTCGAGTTTGAGCCGATAATATAAAATTTGAAGTTACATGAGAGATTTTCTACTTGAGATATTTAGTCTTTATCTAATGGATACCTAAATTAATAAAGTAAAAGGAAAAGAAAAGGGCGCACAACTCATCCAAGAAAAATAGTAAAGGGAATAAATGTAGTCAGAGTTGGATTCGGCAAGAGGCTTCCCAACTTGTATATATATTTGCTTGGATCATTAGTTTGTCTTAATGCGATAGTTGATGTGCAAAGTGAACTTCTTTGTGAGTTACGTGCGTTGCATTCAATTGCATCGCTAATTGCATCTTGGTTTGTGTTTGATAGCTGATTAAATTTTGTGGTAAAATTTATATAATTCCTTTGTGAGATAGAGAGATTATTTCGTGAGAAATTATGAGGTTAAACACTCTGAGAATTATGTGGTGTAATTAGGGGTTAAGAAATACTTAGAGCGTTTGAGTGACTTGAGTGTGATTGTAATCTCTATTGAGTTGCTTAATCTATAGTTGAATTATTTGCTGCTTTTCATGTGGACGTAAGTTGTATTGATCAAATCACATAAATTTGGTGTCCAATTTATTTTTCTTGTTTTGTCTATTTTATTGTTCAATCCCTTGTTTCCGCAATAATTTGTAATAGAATTAGGCTTGGTTGAGTCGAATCGAATCGATGGCGACAAAAGAAGGAAAAGTGAATTTAATACATATGATGGGAAGGATTTTGATTTCTAGAATGCAGATGGAGGATTATCTGAACCAAAGGAAACTACACTCAACTCAATATGGGCAGTAACTAGAGTTGATTAAACAAGCTAAATGGGAATTGCTGGATAGACAAGCGTAGAGTATTATTCAGCTGACGTTGATTCATAACGTCGCGTTTAATATCATGAAAGAGAAAATCACTGCGGGTTTGATGAAGGTCATGTTAGACATGTACAAGAAGCCCTCTACGATTAACAATGGCTACTTAATGCAACGCCTGTTTAACTTGAAGATGGGTGAGGGTGCATAAGTTGCTAATCATATCAATGAATTCATTATGGTCATTAGTCAATTGAGTTCAGTTGAGATTGACTTCGAAATGAGGTGCATGCTTTGATTATGATATCCTTATTACCTGATAGTTGGAATACTACTTTTACTGTCATAGTAATTCCTCTAGGTCAACATGCTTGACGTTTGATGAGGTTTACGATTTGATTTTAAGCGAGGATATCCGTAGGAGAGAATCTAGTAAACTTGTAGCTATTGCTTTAGTAGGTGAAAGTAGAGGAAAAGCTAGTATTCGTGTTAGCAAGAGTAGTATAAACATGAACAAACGGAGTCAATTTATGACTAGTAGTGCAATCTGTTGGAGTTGTCATAAGAGGGGCATCTTAGAAAGGAATTGCCTTAAGCTGAAGAATGAGAATGGTAAAGCAAGTAAAGTTGAGTAGCAGATGATGTTGCAGCTATAGTTGATAGTAATTCGAATAGTTCTGATTATGTCTTATATATTATAGAGGATTCGTCGTTTGACCGATGGATTATTAATTCTGATTTTTTGTTTCATGCTACACCAAATAGGACTAGGTGAACTACTTCTCAGTGCATAAATAGTAGAAAAGTGCAGTTGGGGAACAATGATGAGTGCGATGTGGGTGTTGACAATGTTAAAATCATAATGCATGATAGTATCGTGAGAATATTGATCGGAGTGAGGCATGTTATAGAGTTGAAGAAGAACCTAATTTCCTTGAGTATCTTGGATTTAGCTAGGGGTCGGTATTTCTCAAAATGTGGAATTCTGAAGGTTCTTCGAGGTGCCCTAGTAATAATGAGAGGAATCACGCATAGTGACCTATATGAGCTTCAAGATGGGACAGTGATAGAATTCGCTGTGGAGACGTTGGATGCATCTATTCGAGAGTTTGAATTGTGGCACATGCTTTTAGAGCACATTAACGAGAGAAACCTGAAAATTATAAGTGAAATGAATCTCCTTTGTGAATATGTGGCTGACAAATTGAATTTATGCAGGTGCTCTGTAATTCATATCAATGGCGGAAAGTGCAGTTCAGTACAGCTGTAAACCACGGATATTGCAGAGTTAACTCACTTCGATGTTTGTAGGCTATGCGGTTTCCTTCAAGGAATAGTGCTAGATTTATACTAACAGTTGTGGACGACTACTCGAGGAAGACCTGATTGTTTGTGCTAAGGTACAAGTTTGATGTTGTAGTTAGGATCAAGCAGTTGAGAACTTTAATAAGATGATCAAGCATGTGCAGACTGACAATAGCATGGAGTTCTGCTCGAAGCTATTAAATGAATTCTACATGAAAGAAGGCATAGTGAGACCCTGCACAATTACTAGTGAACCATAACGTTTTGCAGAGTTGATGAGTAGAATATTACTATATATGATCCATAAAATGCTCTCTAATGCTGTTATGGCTAGGAGAATTTTGGCGGATGTACTTAGTACAGCAAGCTACATGGTGAATAAAACCCTATCGACTGCGATTGGATGTCGGACTCCATTCACGTTGCTAATTGTTTTGTTCTTAGAGTATTTGGTTGCCCATGTTATGCTTGAGTGAGTGATGGTAAACTCAATGGGAGGGCAAGAAAGTGCATGTTCCTAGGTTATGCACAAGGTGAGCAAGACTATCGGTTGTGGTGCTCGAAATTAAACTCATCTATTGTTAGCAAAGAAGTTACATTTAATGAGTCTCAAGTACTTCTAGGTAAGAATTTTATTGACAATGTTTATATGGATCTAGACTGTGTTCAGCTTGAGGTGGAGTTGCAATTAGAAACTCTTGAGATAGTGGATATTAGTAGGGTAATTGACACAGATGGTGGTTATAGCGAAGTAGAGCCTGTAGAGCCAATAGTTGCTATAACTATTGAGTTTGACAAGGTACGTATTCAATCTCCTAACAAGTATTGATGTAACGATGGTTTTGCTTGATTTGTGGTTGATGAGGTTGTGTCGAAAAATCATTGTGGAGTAATTAAAGATGTATGTAGAGTCGGTGTTCTGATGAGGTCCATGGTTATGGCGAAGTTTAAGCGAAACTTGGACTTAGAAGATGTTTATGGCAATTGAGCTTATGAAGGTCTGTGGTAGAGTAGCAGTGAAGATCGAATTCCAATGAAGCGATTGTAACTTGGCTCAAACGTCGAACCACGGTGGAGATTATTAAAATATGTCTCGAGTTTGAACCCATAAATGAAATTATAAAGTTACATGGGAGATTTCCTTCTTGAGATATTTGGTCATTATCCAATTGATATCTAAATTAGGAAATTAAAAGAAAAGGAAAGGGTCACACAACTCGTCCAAGCAAAAATAGCAAAGGGAATATATGGAAGTCAGAGTTGGATTCTGCAAGGGGCTTTACAACTTGTTTAGAGTTGGATTCTGCAAGGAGCTTTACAACTTGTTTATATATTTGCTTGGATCATTAGTTTGTCTTTATGCGATGGTTGATATGCAACGTCTTTTTCGTAATTTATGCGTGTTGCACTCAATTGCATCGCTAATTGCAACCTAGTGAGTGTTTGATAGTTGATTAAATCTTATGGTAAGATTTATACAATTCGTTTATGAGATTGAGAGATTATTTTATGAGAAACTATGGGGCCAAATACTGTATGAGTTATTGGGTGTAATTGAAGATTGTCAAACACTAAAAATGTTTGAGTGACTTGAGTGTGATTGTAATCTTCGCTGTGTTGCTTGATCTATAATGAAATTCTTTATTTCTTTCCCCGTAGACATAGATCACATTGACCAAATCACGTAACTCTAGTGTTCGATTTGTTTTTCTTGTTCTATCTATTTAATTATTTGATCGCTTGCTTCCGTAACAAGGAGCAACGGGTTGATGGATGCATCTTATGAAGTAATGTTGATTGCATCTAATCTCAACGCAATGAATTGCACTATGTTGATGAAATTTATGCTGAGAAATATTTTATACGTTCATGCATGTGTCACAGGTTGATTGATTAACAACGATCCCACACCCGTGCGGCTTTAGGGTCACTCCTAAGTCAACCTTACACACACACACACTCAAATTCACAAGAATGGAGAGGAATCTGAGTAGTAGTTGTATTTCTTGCAAATTTGCATGTGCAAATGAAGGGACAGGGCCCTTTATATATACAAGTACGGGTTTAATCTGATTTGTTGATCCCCTCATGATCCAACGGTGGTGTTTGAACCGATACAATCATTACATAGCTACTCAAGAAGTTGCAAAGGCTCTAGAGGCGTGGGGAAGCTCAAGGGATGCCTGCCAAGGGAAACTGCAGGGTCGTGTGTCAAAGACAATTGAAGGGTCATGGATAATGTTCGCGCCTAGTCACGGATGGGCCACGTCCCATGCTCGAATGGGCCATGTCCCGTTTACGGATGAACTCGAAGCCCTTCTCTCCCTTGGGCCGTGTCATTCTCCCCCACCTAATTAGGCGACGCCCTCATTGCTTCTTCGGCGTGAAATACGTCAATGTGCTTCCGAAATTACCAAAGTGCTTCGGAGGATTCCCAGCTTGCTTCACTCTCCGAAAGACTTTTCCAGCGGATCAAGTATTCTTGCCTCGGCGCTCGATACTTCTTCCGTATGATCCGATTGGCCATGATACCCTCAATGTCTCGGTCATATGAGGTTTTTGCCCCAAGTGGTGCTTGCTGCGATTCCCCTCGGTCCGGGTCTTCCTCATCTACATGGAAAGGCTTAAGCATACTTATATAGAACACCAAGTATAACTTGAGCTTTGGTGGCAAATCCAGCTTGTATGCAACCCTCCCAACTCATTTGAGCACTCGAAAGGGTCCCTCGTAGCGACGGGTAGAGGTGTCAAAATGGGTCTTAAACCCATATATGACCCATTTAAAAATAAATGGGTCATATATGAGTAACTTTAATTTTAAAGAGTTAAGCTTAAACGTGTTTTAAATTTTAAAACGTAAAGATAAATGGGTCTAAATGGGTTGAGTTTGGAACTCATGTCCAACCCACCTACTAGACCCATCCATATACTCTCTTTTTACAAAAATATTTTTAAAAAATCGAAATTTAATTATTTTTTTTCTCTTTTTCTTTTATCTTTTATTTTTTCTTTTCTCTTCTTTCTTTTTCTTTTTTTTTTATTCCGACTGGTGGTCGGCCATGGCGACCGGCCACCGGGGCGGGACGACCTCGCCGGAGGCTGGCGAAGCTTGAGCTCGCCGGCTTTGGGTGAGGCTCGAGCCTTGCCGATCTGGCGAGCCTCGAGCTTGCCCGATTCCGGCGACCTCGAGGCTCGCCCGATCCTAGTGAGGCTCCAACCTCATTGATCTGGTGAGACTCGAGCTCGCCAACCTCGGGCGAGCTCGAGTCTTGCCAGATCAGCGAGGCTGGAGCCTCGCCTAAGGCCAGTAAGGCCTCGGCCTCACTAGATCGACGAGAACGAGCTTTGCCGGCCTCCGGCGAGCCGGCGACCGGCGATTGGCCAAAAACAAAAGAAAAATAAAAATAAAAATAATTAAAAATTTGATTGATAAAAAATATATTAATTTTTTTTTATTTTCTTGGATAATGACTTTATGGAAAATATTTTCTAGAAATTTTGCATATTTCGTAAAACAAACGGAACCTCAATTTTTAAAAAAATTATAAATTTTTTTCACTAGCTTTGTATTGCATAAAATGTTTTAGCAGTATAATTTAAAAAAAATCATAAGAAACTAGTATTCCTAGATTAGGTTAAATATAAAAGTGTTTTGGTAATATGGGTCGGGTCGGGTATGGGTTGAGATATTTATACTATGAATAAATGGGTCATAAACGGGTTAATGGGTCAATTTGAGTCAGACCATTTATGACCCGATCCAAACCCGACCCAACCCACCCATTTAACAGGTCTAGCGACGGATCAAGCCTTTGTGCACGTCTTTGTATCGGAGGACCGCGTGTAGCTTGGCCAACACTAGGTCCCCGACTTGGAATTCTACGTGCGCGTTTCTTCTTGTTGGCCCATTACTTCATGCATTTGGAGGCCTTGTGTAGGCATGCCCGTGCCAAGTCCGCTTGCTCATGCCACTCTTTGGCGAACTTGTAAGCGGATGGGCTATTCCCCCGATAGCCCGATGCAATCGTGTTCGGAGTGAGTGGTTGTTGCCCGGTCAAGATCTCGAACGGTCTCTGGTTTGTGGACTCGCTTCGCTGTAAGTTGTACGAGAACTGAGCTACATCGATCAGTCTCGCCCAATTTACTTGTTTTGTGCTCACATAATGCTGGAGATATATCTCGAGAAGTGCATTCACCCTTTCTGTCTGTCCATCAATTTGGGAATGCAAACTCGTAGAGAAGTTGAGGTTCAACCCCAACAACTTGAAGAGCTCGGTCCAAAACCGCCCGGTGAACCGAGGATAGCGATCGCTCACGATCGTCCGTGGGACTCCCAGTATTTGATGATGTGCTTGACGAATAGCTTGGCCGCCTGCTCGGCTGGACAATCCTTTGTTGTGGGTACGAACGTCGCGTACTTGGAGAATCGGTCCACTATGACCATGAGGGTCCGACATCCTTCGGATTTGGGCAAATTCACAATGAAATCTGTGGAGACACTCTCCCATGGACGTTTCGGGATGGGAAGTGGCTTAAGGAGCCCCGACGGCGAGCGTTGCTCGATCTTATCTTGTTGGCACATGAGGCATGTTTTTACATATGCCTCGACATCGTCCTACAAGTGAGGCCAGTAGTACTGGTCCTCAACAAAAGCCATGGTGTAGTGAATTCCCAGATGTCCTGCCTATTTAGAATCGTGGCACTCTTACAGCACCTCCTTCCTTAATCTCCCGTAGAGTGGCATATATAGTCGCCGTTCCTTGGTGTAGAGAAGATAGTCCTCCCACCAGAATTGCCTGGTTTTGCTTTCCAGGGCGTTCTCAAGGAGTTGCTGAGTCGTTGAATCGTGCTTGAGCCCTTCCTTGATATGGTCGATCCATGGGCAGCTAGGTTGACTTATGATGTTGGCCAACTCTGTCTTTCAGCTCAAGGCATCAGCCACTGAATTGGCCTTTCTGGGTTTATACTCCATCACATAATCAAACTCGGCCAGGAAGTCCTGCCACCGAGCTTGTTTTGGACTCAGCTTGTTTTGGGCTTGAAAGTAGCTCATGGCCACATTATTCGTCCGAGCGACGAACTTCGATTCTAGGAGATAGTACCTCCACGTATGAAGGCAGTGCACCACAACAGTCATTTCCTTTTCTTGGATCGTGTAATGTCACTCGGTCTCATTCAGCTTTTGAGACTTGAACACCACCGGGTGTCTATCGTGCATGAGAACACCACCTATCGCAAAATTGGAAATGTCAATCTCTACCTCATAAGGCTTGGCATGATCGGGCAGCACAAGCACTGGCACCTCGGTCATGGCCCGCTTCAGTCGATCGAACGCTTCTTGGCATTGATTTGTCCACTCCCACGACCTTTCTTTCTTCAACATGTTCGTGAGTGGCACAATGATGCTTGAATATCCCCGAATGAAGCGTCAATAGTAATTTGTACGGCCGAGAAACGACTTCGGCTCAGTTACCTTGGTTGGGGGCTCCTATTTGACAATGGTACGGATTTTGGCCATGTTCATCCATAGATGTCCGTTCCCAATGAGATGCCTTAAGAACGGTACCACTTGTTGGGCAAAGGCACACTTCTCGTGTTTAACGAAAAGATCATTCTCACGCAAGACCTGAAAGACTTGTCTCAGGTGCTCGATATACTCGAGCGTTCAGCTATAAACAACACTGTCGTCAAGGTAAACCACAACAAACCAATCAAGGAATGGGTGGAGTATCTTATTCATTAAAATACAAAATGTGGCCGGCGTACTGGTCAAGCCAAATGGCATGACAAGGAACTCACATGATCCGTATTGTGTTACGCATGCGGTCTTTGGCTTGTCCCCTTTAACGATCTGTACTTGCTAGTAACTTGATCGAAGATCAAGCTTGGTGAACCAATAAGCTTCCCCAAGCTGATCGAACAAGTCTGCAATGAGGGGGATCGAGTACTTGTTCTTTATGGTGAGCTTGTTCAACGCCCGGTAATCAATGCACATACGGAGGGACCCGTCATGCTTCTTTTGAAATAGTACCGGAGTGCCGAACGGAGCTTTGGACGGCCAAATGTACCCCGCATCAAACAGCTCCTTGAGTTGCTTCCGTAATTCCTCTAACTCAGGTGGGGCCATGCGATAGGGTGCTATGGCTGGTGGTCGAGCATCGAGCACCTGCTCGATCTTATGATCGACCTCTCTTCGAAGCGGTAGTTTCTTGAGCAGCTCGGGTGGCATCACATCTTGGAATGAATCAAGAACGTGGGCGACCTTGGTTGGGACTTCACTCTTCTTGTCCTTGCCCTTGTCATCCTCAACCTTCAAGGTTGCCAATAAGGTCACCTCGCCCTTATTTGCTCCGTTCTTAAGCTATATAATCAAGAGCATCTTTCGATCATGTCCTAACTTGCGGTGGATCGGGACAACGCATTGGCATCACATGTCCATAATACATATATAATCTGCAAAGAGCATTACGTCTGCATTTATACGATCAAGGAATCTTAAACCCAGCACAAGATCATAATCATCTGGGGGATTACCTTAATGTCTTCCTTGCTAGTCCATGGACCAAGATGAAGCTCTATGTCCCTAGCCATGCCGCTAGTCGGGACTTCTTTGGAGTTCACTGTTTTGAGCCACCCGGCTCCTCCCTTCTCAACCTGAAGATTTAGCTTTTTCTCGGCCTCTTGGGATATGAAGAGGTTGGATGCATCAGTATCCACAAGCACACTCATCGTGGTACCCTCGATCTTCACGTCCACAAACATCATCCCTTTGGACTCCTTGGCTTTCTCGACTTTAATGGAACTAAGGATTCGTAGCGAACCCAACTGCGCCTCCTCTTGTGGCTCATCTTCTTTGCACAGGGCCGCCAGCTTGCCCCTCTTAGGACATTCCCGAGTCATATGTGGCCCGTCGCAAAAGAAGCACTTAAAGGTGCATACCTTTCGTTGCCCCCAGCCGCTCGACTTCGGCTGGGCCCTAGGTGGTGCCGATGTTGGCTTGCCTCCATTTAGGTGTTTGTATTTGTTTGGTCTCCCCCACCATTGGCCCTATCCCTAGGACGAAAGTCGGGCTTGGCTGAGAACGAAGCTTAGGTTCCTCTAAGGACTTCACCACGGAAGTGGCCGTCGTGACATCTTTCATGTTGCACCGCTTGAGCTCTTGTTTGGCTCACGACTTGAGGTCACTCATGAATTAATGGTATACCTCCGTGTCGTTCATTGACAGGATCTAGAGTAGTAACTCCGAGAACTATTTCACATACTCACAGACGGTACTCCTTTGCTCAAAGCATTTGAGCTTGTCGCGAGCTTCCTCCTCCGTATAGGCGGGGTAATAGTTCTATTGGAATTCCTCAACGAACTTGGTCCAGGTCGTGATAGGGACGTCACTCCTATCATCTGACCTATGATGCCACCACAATAAGACATTATTAGCTAAATACATTGCTACCGTGTTTACCTTGATCGTGTCGTCATTTATTCCCGTGGCTTGGAAGTACCACTCCGTGTACCACAGGAAGTTGTCTACATCTTTGGCCACCCGTGAGCTTTTGAACTCTCTCGGCTTGGGCGTTTCCATACATGGTTGCACGGTGATCACCCCATTCATGCGTGCTGCTTCTACCTCTGTGACCTTGAGCTCGGCCATCTCTGAGCGCATAGCCGCCATCGCGGCCTCCTAGGTCTCATATCGCTGCTGCAGCTCATGAGTCACGGCCCCCAACACCTAGTCGCGAAGCTCTCCCATGCTGATTTTGAGCTTTTGCATATCGGCCAAGAGCTCCTCTCTTCCGGCTTCTACTCCTTTGATAGTATGTTGTAGGTCGTTGACCATCCCTTGGACATCCATGACAGTTCTCTCTAATGCCGTCATTCGAAGTTCCAAGTCACCCATTTGATCCCTCGAGCTAGAGGCAGCACGACTCCTCCTGGTTTGGGCGCCAACTCTCTCGTTCGTCCTTCCACGATCCTCGCGGTCCTCACCTTGGACATTCGCGGCAATAGAACGTGGATCCTCCATTGTGCTAACGAAGGCTCTGATATCACTTGTCATGAGTCGGTCGATTAACAACGATCCCACACTCGTGCGGCCTTAGGATCACTCCTAAGTTAGCCTTACACACACACACACACTTGAATTCACAAGAATGGAGAGGAATTTGAGTAGTACTTGTATTTCTTGCAAATGAGCATATACAAATGAAGGGGAAGGACCCTCTATATATATAAGTGCGGGTCTAATATGATCCATTGATCCCCTCATGATATAACGGTGGTGTTTGAACTGATACAATCATTACATAGCTACTCAAGAAGTTGTAGAGGCCCTAGGGATGTGGAGAAGCTCAAGAGACGCTTGCCAAGGGAAGCTGCAGGATCGTGTGTCAAAGGCAATTGAAAGGGTCGCGGATGATGTTTGCGCCTAGTCACGGATAGGTCACGACCCATGCTTGAATGGGCCATGTCCCATGCACGTAAAGGGCCATTTCTCGTTCACGGACGGGCTCAGAGCTCTTCGCTTCCTTGGGCCGTGTCACATGTATACAAGAGACTTCAAAAGAATCAATTATCACTGCTCCCATGTTTCTTCTGCTGCTCACGAGTCACACCAATGGAATTGCGGGGAATAGATTATGACAATTGCTTTAAAGGAAAATCATCCTATGTTATCTTCTTAGGGCAAACAAGAGTAATTTATAGTAGTCGCTATCACGTTGCACGACAATCATTTCCTACAAGGGTATGTAAAAAAAATATCTGAAACTAACATTGACCACTTAGACTAGATGAAGGGCGATGGTAAAGCATGAATTTATATCTGCTCTCCTAAATAAATTTCATAAGTTAATGCTTTAGATGAAAAGCATCGAACTCTTGCTTTCCCCCTAGGAGTACAGTGGCCGATGTTTATATCAGCGATTTCCCGTCAAAATTGACCGGATAGACTCAATTGGCATAAATACAAAATGTTTATGATTGAATTGGTACAAATGCAATAAGTTTATGACTTTTTTGATACTTTCGCCTCAACTTTTTACATAATAGTAAAATCTTTGATATTTATACAATTGCAATAGATTTAAGACTTTTTTTTTGTACTTTCTTCCAACTTTTTACGTAATAGCAAAATCATTGACAGGGAGAGTCATATTTTATTATAAATTCATATATATATATGTACTAGTAAATAACTACAATACAAAACGTGAGCGTAATCAATTGATAATGTGACATTTCTGAATTAACTTACCAAGGTATAGATCGCTTTGACCCATCCCATACCGAGCCTAACAATTTTGTCCTTTGGCGTATAGGTGGACACCTTCCCAGGAGATCACCCATCCTAGGAGTGCTCTTACCTGAGTATGCTTAACTTTAAAGTTCCAAAGTTAAGCATTGTTGTTACGTCAAAAGATGCCTCAGTGAGTTCATTCCATTTTTTCATATATATATTTCATAATCATTCTCCCTGTATTTGGTATATAGTTCAGTTAATTCCTGCCCCCTTCATCATACTAAAAGCCTACTGGGAGCCACTCCTTGTCAAAGCCCTCTGACCTCAGCGATCACTCCTATTCCTTATTGGATTGGATTGTTATAAGCCCACTAGCTTTTGCCCAGTTCGTCCCCGAACCATATACCTATTGGAGGGGGGTTCCACTTTGATATTGTGTTGTGACATCCCTAAATTAATTTCCCGAGGTATTGTTTGCTTGGTTTGTCCCATGCCAAGCCTCACGATTTTGTTCTTTGGCATATAGGTGGGCACTTTCCTAAGGGTCACCTATCCTAAGAGTACTCCCACTTGAGCACGTTTAACTTTGGAGTTTCAAAGTTAAGTATTGTCATTAAGTCAAAAGGTGCGTCCAATTCCAATTTATATATATATATATATATATATATATATCTTAGAATTGTTCTCTCCTTATTCAATGCATAATTTGGTTCATTCCTGCCTCCTTCGCCACCCTAGATGTCACGCCCCGAACCCTCGTCGAACCCATGACATCCCGCCTCCGGTCGAACAGTTGTGACGTCCTAAGTTATCGCCGACCTCAACTAAACATCAGAGATTTAATCGCGCAAACGGAAACCATAAAACACCTGGACAAGCTTAAACTGGGGAGAATTGGGAGAATATACATTTCCATTTCTTGTTCAACTTGTTTCACCATATATACAATAAAACAAACCACTGACTACCAGTGCACACTTTACTGAAACTACCAAAATAAAAAATGAGTCGATGACCTGACGTTCAACCTCAAAAATGGCTCTCATACAAGGCAAGCTTTCCCACTTCTACAAACACGGTCGTCGTGTGTCTTATCTAGGTCATCTCGTCACCCATCGGAAATTCAGCGACCTTATACTCCGTATGCACTGGTATTCCAAAACGTACTGGCGGCGGTGGTGGAGGGTTCATCACTCAGGTCGGGGTTCTGAAAATTATTGGTTTACACAACCATGAGATTATATCTCAGCAAATACACTCCTAAACCCAACCTAGACTATCACGTACCTCCAAACAATTATAGAACACATTCACACGGGCCAAAACAAGAAACAGCAGGCATATTACACACAATCACACGTATATGCAAATTCCCACGTCGTGCGTCCCTTTCGTTCTCATCATCACTTTCTACATTCCTCGTCAGTGACCCACGTAAACGTACATGCCTCAGGTATACCGCGACCATTTATCACTTCCCACACCACTCGCCAATGTCCCGCGTAAATGTACACGCCTCAGGTACACTGCGACCACTTATCACTTCCCACACCACTCGCCAGTGTCCCGCATAAATGTACACGCCTCAGGTACACTGCGACTCAACACTCAGCCCGCACCAAATGTGACAGGCCTACATGATCGGAACCTGAGCTTATGATGCCTCGGTCCAATCCCGGTCTCACCTAAGCTGATCATGCCTCGGGCCGAATCTTATACTTGCTTTTTCAAGCCTTAGCCTATGCCAAATACAACATACCTACGTGATCGCTACCCGAGTTTATGGTACTCGGCCCGATCCCAACCTCGCACTTTCACCCCTTTCACATACTTTCCCACAATCACTTGCCACACCATGATTCCTTTTTACTCATGCACACGCTCTACAAGCATTTATCACACGCAACTGGCACATCACACGTGGCCAATGCACGCATCACTTCACACATAAAACACGCTCACTTAGCAATTCACATGGCCACTGTCAACAATTAATCCAATCTGGTCCACGTGTGCACCAAACATGCATAATTCTATTATATAATTACACAACTAAGCACCCAATTAAATCAACTCCATCCAGAATAATTCCAAACATGCCTAAAACACGTAAATTGCCAATTTTCTCTAACCAGATGGCGTCGGATCAATTCCGATCCTTCACGACACTTTCTCGCCATTAAATGCCGGTTCTAAAAATCCAACTTGCGTCCCGAACAAATCATCACAGCCCCATGAACAGTAAATCATAGCTTGTGAACAGTAATTCGCAACCCATTATTATTCTGAATTTTCCAATAAAAATTTTCCGATTTCAATTTTAAGGCCTGCCACCTAATCCCACTTCTAAATCATGCCATTCCGCACCTAATCTATTTCCGGTTTTACCCAAAATCGCCTGTCGATACCCGAAATCCTAAATTGGGTTTAGAGCGCAACTTACCCGCGTTCTAGACTATTGCGGCTAGAACGGAGAACGGCAGCACTAAATCGGGAATGGCGGCAACGGTGTACAGCTTCCGGGTGGCGGTGATCGGCTTGGGCGGCGACGGCGCGGCTTGCTTGGCCGTGGGTCTTGCCTCACGTGAGAGAGAGAAAGGGAGAGAAAGAGAGAGACGGCAGTTGGTGGTGGTGGCTTGTGGCTGGTATGGCGGCTTCAAAAGCGGTCCGGACGATCGTGGCGAGCGGCGGCGCCGGCGGTGGGCTTCCCGGTGGACGGCAAGGAGCTCACAGTGGAGGGGGAGGTTTCACGGCCAAAAAAGGAAGGGGGGGAATTCACGAAGGAAAGGGACAGAGGAGAGAGAGAAGAGGTCTAGACTTCAATAGTGCCTTTGACCAAAAATATCTAAGGCACAAATGACCAAAATGCCCCTTGCCCCTAAAACTAATCCTTTATAAATCCTTAAGGGCAAAATCGTCACTTTTTCCATTTCTCATTGAAATCAAATTTTTCCGAAGGATTTAAGCGCACCAAAAGTTGACTCATGTCACGTGCAACGTCATCTTAACGTTCCGGCGTGACTTCCTAATTTTCCGGTGTCCAATTTGGACAAAAATTCCATAATTAAATTCTATTAAACGCAACTCGAGCATTTCTTGAGTTAACGGGCGGCTTGCTGGGGAAATTCGCAGAATCGACTCATGACTGATACTGAATCAAGTTACGTGCAAGTCCGTTCGATGTATGACGACCTCGGTTGTCATTAAAATCGCGAAGATCAATCACTTGATTCGAGGGGTGTGATCGTTTGGTATAATTTCGGAATCATTCGTTAAGTCGTTTCGTGGTCCAACGGAATCACCCGCGATCCACTACTAGGACAGTGGTGAACTGATCCCTAACTATCATTGGATCGGCCAACAGTGGCTCAAAATATCACTTTTGCGATTTAATAGTCGAAATCTATTCACGATCGAATTTCCTTTAGTCGCGCCAATTTAATTCTCATATAAGCCTTTCCCTAATGGTTAGCATTCCTAGGAATGATCAGTTCCAGGCGAGAATTTACTGCGAGCACATCTCATAAAACTCAATTATTCAATAAATTCCAATTGATGGAATTTCGGAATGTCACACTAGAAGCCAGCTAGGAACCACTCCTTATCTAAGCCTTGAGGCCCACTCTCACTGGATCGAGTCATTATGGATGAAGCCTAACATGGATGCAGCATATATCCATCCAGGTAAACCATATTCACCTCCCTTCTACGATTATCTCATCAAGCAAGGGTGTAGTAGCAATTACTGGTGAAAGATTTGCATTGTTTACAGTGCTTGCAATGGACACCAGGTTGTGAGGGCTCTTGTCTGTGCTCATATCTGCATTTGAGCTTGAAATAGAAATTTTTATAAAATAAATACATATTTATATAGCCCATCGGTTTTGATCAGTTCTATTAAGTTTACAAGATTAATATGTGTTTACACCTAAATATGATCGGGTCATTGATAAACGCGTGCTTGGCAAGTGAACATGAATAATTACATAGGATATACGCGCGTGACGTTTTATCGATAACCATAAAGGATGATGTTTGATCAACCGATGATGATGCACTTCAGTGGTATCTATAATATTGTCGAGGCAACGAGCAAATAGAAAGATGTTGTCCGAAGATCTTCAGAGACGCAATCAAAAAGCAGTGGAGCTATCGATAGAGGAACATAGAGGCATTATTGCGAGGCCATTGAGATTAGGAAGGAATCAATGCATATTTTTGGAGGGAACAGTTGCCATTTGAATATTAGACCATCTGATTTGAAAAACAGAGCAGCGAAACAGTGCGATCATGAGATAATTAGCCATGGGCGATCACTAGTCACCACCAAAACAAAATCGTGTAGGAAGTTGATACTTATATTTAGGAAGATAATAGTTAAAGAAAAGAGAATCTAGGAATCGTGGGTAGAGAATGCCAAAGAACACGAGAACATGGGGACAATTGAAGAAAACTGCTCGCAAAGGATGCAATTGTTGAGAACCGTCAAGAAGTGATAACGGCAAAATCATTACAAATACTGCCAGATGTTCAGCTGGAAACTCCTCGCATGAATTAAACAAATATATATATCTTTCAGTATGTTTACTTTCCTGGTACTTTACTGTCCTAATTGTGTCTCTCATATTCACGTCATCAATTAAATTCCAGCGTGATATCTCTACGTTCTCAAGCTTCGCCGCCAATTATATTTTGGTGGGGTTTGTTTTTTCGTCTGGTTTGTTTGTAACAATTACACTTTCTTGATCTTGCCGTCAATTAAGTTCTGGTGCGGTTTGAGTTTGTGTAGTTCTATTTGAAGTAAAGTTGTTAATTCCTTCATTTGCCTGGATATTTTCTATTTGGAAACACCAAGTGACCCAGTCTCCTCTAATTAAAAGCCGAAGAACTACTTTCGGTTAATGATATTTCCCTATTGAAGCAATTCCGGCAAAACAATATGAAATTGTATATAGATATGATATTTACTTATCTAAAAGTTGGATTTCATTATCATTTAAAGAGAAGAATGGACAGTTCGATGTCTAGCAACGGAGATAAAAAGGAACCTATAGAATCTTGAATTTATTTTTAAATTTTGATTATTGTTTCGAAATAGTGACGCAATGGTAATCGAGTAAAATTGAATTAAAATTCGCAAAACGCAAGTAGCACACTTGCAACACTCTTAAAAATATAATTTCTTGGACTAATGCTTTAACCCTGTGGAGTCGGCTTGGCGATTAAGGACAGTACGATTCTTGTACATGCGGATTGGTCGCACGACATGGGTTATTCCCTATACCACCATCAGCAAAACTTTGAGATTTTGGTTTTATGCCAGGAATCTTGAATTACAGTGTTTTTATCGGAAGAAACAATCATTTGCCAATCATCAGTTTTGCAAAATACTTGTAATGCAATTTTTAAAGAACTATTGTTGGGTAAAGTGGTACTTACAAAGTCCTTTACTTAACCTTTTTTATTAGTTGAATTACAGAAAGTAATATTGACGATAATAAGGTAGAAATCTTCTATTATTTTATCAAATAAAGCATTAAACTTGCTCTTTAGTTAAATTAATGGAATAGTTAGTACGATAATATTTACATAATGGTGAAAATGATTGACAGGGAGAGTCATCTTTTATTAGGAAATTTATCTGTATGTACTGGTAATGAGTTACGGTACAAAAATGTTGGCGTCATCAACCGATAAAGCCTGATATGGACGTAGCAGAGATCCACCCAGGCAAACCATGTTCATTTACCTTCTCCGATTATCTCATCAAGCATGGGTCTTGTAGCATTTTCCGGTGCAAGATTTGCAGCTCCAACAGTGCTTGCAGTGAACGGGGTGCTCTTTTCAGTAGTCTCAGTCAAGAAGCTAGTGGTATCACTATATCTCCAATCAGCCAAGTAGCCTGGCCTCGTGGACGCGGTCGGCACTTCAATATCTCCAGATAGCATTGCCACCACACGGGACATTGGTGGTCTCAGCGCTGGCGATGTTTGAGTGCACAAGAGTGCTATTGCAACCATGCGTTTTGCCTCTTCTTCATTGAACTCTGATAATCTGGAATCAACCAGCTCAACAACACGGTTGGTTTCGTGCAGGTTCCAAGCCTGAGAAGCAGGAAAAAAAACGTGACAAAGATGTATTCAGGCAACCTCATAGATAGAATTAAAAGGGAATAATTTTAGGAAGAAAGATAATGATGTTTCCTTCTTAAATGGCCATGAAACAACTGAACAAGTGGCACAATATTGAAGCGCGTACCCATTCAAGGAGATATATTTTTTCTTCTTCCAAGCTAGGGTCTGAATTCGACCTTCCGCTGGCAACCTCGAGAGCCACTACACCAAACGCAAACACATCTGCCTTCTCTGTAAGGTGGCCACGCATTGCATACTCGGGAGCAAGATATCCACTACAACAGCAATGGGAAAGCAGAATTAGATTCTCAGCAACTGTATGCGTCAATGTACTAATGCATATGGCTCCGTTGTGTGCATGTGACAGAAGAACATGGAGCTTACATGGTTCCCGCCACACGGGTGCTTATATGGGTCTTCTTATCATCATAAAGTTTAGCCATACCAAAGTCTGATATTTTAGGTGTGAGATCAGAATCCAGTAGAATATTACTGGCCTTCACATCCCTATGCACGATTCTCAGCCTTGACTCCTCGTGAAGATAAGCTAGACCCCTTGCAATACCCAGACAGATATCATACCGTGTTGCCCAATCAAGACTCAAGCTTCTTTGTCCTGCACAGTGGAAGCACTATATCATAAGTCCAAGCATCACTTTTTACATGACAAAATACATAAATGAGGTGAAAATTCTGTCGCCTACCAAACATTGCCTGATCAAGACTCTTGTTTTCTAGATACTCATAAACAAGAAGCCGATTCTTTGCATCGATGCAGTATCCATACAGTTTAACAAGGTTGCGGTGTTGCACTGCAGATATAGTGGCAATCTCTGTCAAGAATTGATTCTTTCCTTGGTGGGATGATACAGATAGTTGCTTTACAGCAATCACTCTCCCATCATCGAGTGTTCCCTGTTGTCACTTATATGGTCAGTCCTACCATATAAAAAAATGGTCAAGCCATTTTCAGACAATGCGATCAGCCTAATTTTGTATCCTGATGTTCCTAGACTATCCAGGAGCTCCACTTAAGTCTCACTATCAAGAAATGTCAAAGAATCCATCTTTTAGAACTACATTGTATTAGCATATGGATGACAAATGAAGGATGGTCAGCCTAATTTATGTTACTCCATCTGGACAAAGCAAACATAACCAAGAAAATTTTCCATTCATTAGTTAATTACTTGAAACCTTACGTTGCCAACATTTAGTTATATTATCCACGGATATTTGGATGGTGTTCATTGGATTTCTTTCTTTCTTGGACATTATTTAGGATCTATTACAGTCATCCTCCAAAGCCAAAGGATGATTGCCCAAAGATAAAAAAAAAATAAGAGAAGAATGGTTTTTCTTTTCAAGGCAGAGAAACAATCGAAAGTCAGGTCAACCAGCATTCGAAAACCATTGTCTTTTTCTTTTTTGGCCCAAGGTACAGAAACCATAATCGCGGTTTCTTTAGTAATGAGTCTCTACTCATTTTCCGTTCTTTCTCCAAGAAACACTTTCGGAAAGATAAACCATCGACTTAGTTCTTATGACAAGCTAGGATCAGATCTGCCATAGTCGAAGAAGCAATAGCGATAAGATCAGCTTTTGCAAGGAGCCAAGCACCTCGATTCTGCCAACATTTAATTCTGACATCACTGCATCTATATTTACTTTTTTGTGTTATCCAACGAATTACAACGAACCTTAAAAACAGGGCCGAATCCTCCCTCCCCAAGTTTGTTATTGGGATTGAAGTCATCTGTAGCAGCCTTTAGTTCCGCATAGCTAAAAGTGTAAGGTCTAGCATCCATGCCGAGGAACTCTGTAAGACACAATAAAACAGATAAGTTTCTGACTTTTCGAAGATTTAACAAAACCTTCGTCACTCAGTTTTCGACTTTTTGGAAACATATTAGCCGCTTAAATTAGTCAGCCAGCAAAATCAAATGCATTCATGAAATTTAACTTCAACTAGAAAACATGGAAATTCCACATCCTACCACCAGTAGACATTGAAATCAAAAGCTCTTAACACAGTGGCATTACGATGTATAGATGTCTCATTCTGTTCACCTCCGCAGAACACGGTGTTCGTGTTCTAATGTGAAAACATAATTAGCATACAAGATTACAGATAGGAAAGTTATCATGAGGATCTCAGTGGGGTTTACCTTGATCTTCAATCATGCGAGCCATTTTCCTTCTCCGAACAAGATAGAACACCAGGACAGCAGCCACCAAGCTGAGCACTCCAACTCCAGTTGCAACTCCAACAATCAATCCAGTGTGATCCTTTTTGCTGCTTGGGGGATTGTTACTGACAGTGGGTATGAAGTCTGCACGAAGTTTGCCAATTAAGTAATTTTTTAAAAGTGGTGCTAGGAATATGAGAGTTTTTATCATAGTACCTGGGACAGCACTAATGGCTGAAATCAAAGGTCCAGATGTGGCTAGACTTGGAACACAGCAAGTCCCTTTTCCAGCCCAAAAGAAGTGTATTTCAAGATAGTTTGCCGTTACCTGAGCCCGATACATTCTTTGAACAGCTGTAAGAGAGGCACCATCTGCCTCTTCCCGTATGTTGAAATCCTTCGCAACAAGGTTGCCCTGAAATAAGCATAAAAGGCATTGGTTATTGATCGTGAACCTTCTTAGTAAAGCAAGAAGCCTGTTAAAACACGGACCCACCTGTATGTATATATTAAAAACACGCCTCCCAAGACTTTTCCATTCAGTTTTCGGGATTTGTATTTCAGCAAACTGGAGGGTGACATTGTAGTTTCCATTCTCCAGACCTAATCCATAGTATCGCAGAGATGAAGCAGAGAGCCGTGCAGTCTGGAACAGTTCTGAGTCTAAAGTGTTGGTGACCTGGGAAAGCGTGGAAGCTTTATAGGCGGCGTTGTTGCTTTCCGTGAAATAACCAACATTGCTCACAGCCCACCTCTCTGTGTCGGTCACATAGTAGGTAGCAGGACCAAGAGGGTTATTATCACTCTCATACACAATATTACTGGACGAAGTAATCTTAGGGCCACCACATTTAACTGCAAAATTGTAGTCTGCATGGCAAACATAATAGAGCAGATCATGATAAGTTTATGAAAGGTGCTTCCGTTACATAATGGACAAGAATTATCTGCCACAGCACATGCACTTTGTACATTCTATACTTTTATAGTCAGCCCAATTTAGGTTAGAATATATGAATGGCACATGCTTATCTTCAAAACTTACTTCCAAAAGTCTGTCGCATCGCGTCTTAGTATGCAGTTGTAAATGTAATAATAAATTAGTTCTCTCACACTCTAGTGGGGAGACCCACAAAGTTCTGATGAAAATAAAGTAAGGTCCTTTCTAGGGAAATCAATATCACAGATAAAGGGGGAACCTAGAGAGGCAAGAATTGAACATTAGGGCGGCCTGCCACAAATCTGCCTTTTATACCCTGGACCAGAGGCTGAATTACATAGGCCCTTCGTCAATGGCGAGATTAAAATTCTAAATAGCATGTTTTTAATGGATTAAAAAACCTTGCATGTTCAGCATCATATGAGGCTTTTTGCAAAACGGAAGGCTATTGGATCAAATGACAAAGTGATTGTTGAGAAAAAGATGGCTTTTCCCAGATGAAACGAAAATTGAATTCATTATTTAGCCACATAGATCGACGGATCCACATCTCAATCTAAAAGAATCAAGAGAAAACAAAAGAATTGGAATCTATCAATATACTTCTTGAGACAAACAAAAAAGAAACAAAAGATGAAACATAAGTCATAGATCAACTAAGCCCGCTAGGGGGCTTGCAAGAACCGAATCTGGGACTTTAAAACTACATCGCTGTCCCCTTTTCTAAGAAAAACTTGAACCTTTATTTTTCCTCTCTTCCACTGCACTACCCCTAATCTAACTTACTGGATGTAAATAGCTTGACCATTCTGTCTTCTACTACATTAAAGTTACTATTCACTTCACGTATCAGGATGCAAGCAAGCAGAATATGAAAGGTAACTGTAAACACAATCTCCAGTACTCCTCTTGTTGCGGCATTCAACTAAAGGAAAGCGTATTAAGGGGAAAAGGTTACATGGACTTACAGATTCCTTTCCCCTTATTGCAAGAAAAATTTCGTTGAAGACAGTTTAATCCTGAAGGAAGAAGAAGGCTAAGAAAAAAGGAGAAAATTTTACTTAGTTGACCAGCACGGCAGTATGAACTTAAGTGTAAATTAAAAGCAGATACTTCTATAGCAAGGAAAATTCCTTTTTTATTTATGACTTTCACTAAAACATTCAAAATTCCTTCATGGATGATGCAATTGCTAATGAAATGCAAAAAGTTCTTTAATCATTGAAGCAGTGATATCATCTTCAAGTCATAGCTCGAACTGAATGCCTTTTTTAGTGAATACAAATACTGAGTTTTGCAGAAATTCTGATTATCCACGGCATCGATTACGATGATTGAAAGATGGTGAAACTGTAGTATCAGTATTTATTCAAATTACCGACATCCACAATGGCATATGAATAACGACAATCATGTAAAAGTTTTACCTATGGCAGTTGTTTTGTAGGCAGTGTTCAAGTGATTTATATTCGTTCAAAGCAGTAGATTTAGCAACCAATAGTGAAAGTGAGTTTTAACGTAAATTTAGCATGCATCTATGATATCAATTACTGGAATTAATATGACAAAAGACAAATATGATATAGAAACATCCAGAATGCCCAGCAGGGTGGTGGGATCGGTGATTATCCTTGTAAAGTGAGGTAGGCATTCAAGCCAAATTTGAGGACACATCAGCTAACCATTTTCGATTGAATTGATTGTCTATGATCACTCAGGCATTATAATAAGCAAAACATCGCCAGGGCAATTACCTACTGTCAGAGTTGTCCAATGTAAAGTCGTTGCCAACTAGATTACTGCAAAATGCATCATAAAAAAAGATGGGATCGTAAGTCTCCCCACAAGATTGGAACGCCTACAGCTCATTCTGTAGCTAGAAAATGACTTCAAGTACTGTATAGCATCCCTCAAGAGCAATAAAAGATCGATAAAGTGCTAAAGAAGAGTCCTCACTTAAAATATCTAACTAAAAGTATCAATATCATTTTTCGAAAGACAGAAATACATACAGTTGTAAAGCATTGCTGACCCAAGAAGGAAAGCTTCCCGTCAAGTTATTGTATGACACATCTCTGTAAATATGGCACAGGGGAGATGTCATTTAGTTAACCAACAGGGTAGTGTCCGTCAGTATCGAATAGCATGCTGTGATATGTCAAACAACAAAAGGTTGACTCCATGTTCCCAGGCACGAAATAGATGACTTCAAAAGAGACTATATTTAGTACCGAGTTAGCTATGAAGGGGAAAAGGAGAAAAATCTATTCAAGTAGCTATATCCTCATTTTGACCTTCAACCTATGACAGAACATGGAATATTTTGACTACACATCCTCGTTGCATTCAAACTCCACAAGTGCCCCTAAAAACTTGTACATAATTTCATGTTCTTCTCAATTGATCAGTGGCAGTTGTGAGCATCATTATAGTTATCATGGATCTTTCAGGTGTTCAATTCTTACATGTTAGGAAGGGATGCACTTTTCTGTCCAGGAAGTGTGCCATTCAAACTATTATTTCCGAGAAACCTGAGAAATGAAGCAAAGAGATTTACAAAGCATTAACAAAGAGAACATATCGGAAGGAACACACATGATTATCCAGAAGAGGTACATTACAGGTAAGTGAGTGAGCTCAATTTGAAAAGAGAGTCTGGAATCTGTCCTGTTAACTTGTTAAAGCTCAAGTCCCTGGTCCAATTTAGATGCAACAAAGTTACTATATGAATAAATTGAGTAAATAACATATGCATGTTTGAATAAAAAATAATGCCTTCAGGAAGATCAAGCTGGTTACGTGTGAAAAACATCACAATACCCATTGAATATAGCATCTTCTCAAATGAAGTCTAGAGAAGAATCGTGGAGGCAAATGCTCCTTTGAAGTACTGTACAATAAATTAGATCACAAGATGGTCTTCAACCAAAATACGACCAACCAGATAATATCAAGTAAGTACAATTCATTTAGTAACTACTATTATAAACCATAATGAAGGGTCATATATTCATCCCTTTCAAATTTTGCTTCTGAGTCACTGAAACACTTCGGAATATTTTCGATCAATCTCTAACCAAGAACAACGACTTACAGCTGATATAACCTCTGGTATCCCGAAAAATCTGATGGGAGCGAATCCGAGATATTGTTATTTCTCAGTACCCTGAAAACAATTGGGTAAGCCCATTTTGCATAAGGGCCAAAAGAGAAAAATAAAGGAAAGAAAGTCTGCTACATGCTCCAGAATCACAATGTCTTACAGAATAGACAGATTGTTCATATTCCTGATGAATTCCAGTGAAGAGCTCACATTAGATACATCACTTATTCTCCTGCATTATGTACTCAACTCGTTGTCAGTTTGTTCAAGGCTGTGGTAATTTAGTTTTTACAAGCATTAAGACAGAAAGTACATGGCTCCACTCACAAGTCTTCCAGTGCGGTTAAATTGGAAAATGTTGATGGAATTGGACCTTCGAAAGAATTTCCTCGAAGAAACCTATAAACAAAATAAATTAAGGAAAAATTGGAAAAATTTATCAGATATTGCACGATGATAACATAATACAGAGTTAATGCTATTTAATTTGTCGAATTACAATTTTCAGAGCCTACAAACTGTTGTGAAAGGTAGACAGTCATAGTCTGAAAAACAAACATATAAATTGCCTTACAGGTGTGTAAGCTGCGACCAATTTCCTATGAATTCTGGTATATTGCCAGTGAGGTTGTTATCCGATGCCCACCTGCAACCGGAAAATGTATTTCTCCAGAGAAATTCTATCACAAAGCTTTTACTTTGAGTAGTTTTTTTCCAGAGTATCAAAGGAGGAATGAAGCTCTTACACTCTCTGAAGATTTTTAAGCTTGGAAAATGTTGACGGAATCTCACCACTGACTCCGGAACTATCAATGTAACTGCACGATTTAGTAAATTTTGTCAGCCCAATGGCATTTTATTAATTTAACACAACTCAAATAACTCAATAGTTTGTCCTTTTGAATAGTTGAAAGAAGAAGTGATGCCGAGAGGTGAGGGTGACCCAGTGTCGCGAAACATTACACAACATCCACGAGATTTGGGAAGGTCTACACCCGGAAAGTACACAGTCAAACATTGCGGGAGTCTCTAGTAGTTGAAATGTCAACAAGAGGATGACAGTGAAAGTGAAATACGAGGCGTAAGGGTTAGGCTATGTGATGATGGGCAGAATGATAGTAACAACAACATGCTACTGCAAGTCAGAAAGGTTAAAAGAAGCTAATCAATTTGAAAGGATGCATGAAAACATTTACTTAGTCCGTTTGCCACCTATTTCGACAAAACTGGCCTATGCCAAACTCCAATACCTGCAAATATTTTAAAAGGAAAAATCCATGTTTAGAATTTTAAGCAGGTAGGACTTACAGTTGCTCCAATTTGGACAGATTTCCAAGCTCAGTTGGCAGAGAGCCACTGAAGTTATTGGTGCTAAAGGACCTACAACATCAAACTAGTCGTCAGATTCACTCTTTCCATTATATCTTTTTGCAAGCCAATTTTCATTGAAAATAAGTCTGAGCATCCAGTGGACCTAATGCCGTTGAATCCTTCTGCTTGACATTACAAATCCTGTTCTGCAACTGTTACTTACAATGATAATAGCTCTGTAAGTAACCCAAGTTGCGGTGGAAGCTCCCCTGATAATGCATTGGTGCTCACACTCCTGAAGTAAATCAGCAGAGTAAGCATCAGGAAAATGCTTAAAAAGGAGCAGAGAACTCGTATAAATTTCGAGACTAGAATTGAGTTGTGCTCACAAATACTGCATGCGAGTTAGGTTGCCAATGGATGGAGATAAGGAACCAAACAAGAGATTTTGGCTCAAGTCCCTGTATACAGCACATAATAGTGTCAGAACAACGGAAAACACCGTAAGATCTTGAAACCTTGGTGTGTAAAATCAATATGAGGCTTCAGCAAATGAGAGCATGTGAGTGTTTCGTAGACAGGCTCGAACTGAGTGTTGCTTAATTATGAGGCATGGCACATGGCACACAATGAAAATTCCAGGGAAATGAGAAATTAATGGAAAAGACAGAAGAAGCGGAATGGGACCAATACATACAGATTGAAGAGGTAAGTCAAGTTCCACAACTCATCAGGGATAGGACCAGTGACGTTCAGAGCACGAACTCGGCTGCAACCAAAAGAAAAACCACCCGTACATGAGATGAGACACATACATGGTGGGCGTGATACTGTCGATACGTACAGCTGGGTAATGTGGCAAGTGGTGGAATTGTTGAAGGAGCAGTCGCATTTGATGAAAGGGTTGTAACTCGGATCGTTGATGACAATGGAGTCGTCAATGGCGGCTCCACGGCATGGCTCTCCACTTATGTTCCACGTCTGAGAAGTGAGTTCCCATTTTGACCATATCGAGTTCAGAATCGCCACTGCATTCACATAACCATCATCGACTCACACTTGTTTAGCTTCATGCTCAAATTAAATGCATCGGTGCACTATTCTTACCTTAAGTAAATGGAGAGTGATTTAGACAATTGAGTGCAATTAATAATACAGGTATTCACATGCTGTCCATCCAGTTGAACTGTGTGAACGAGGACAGCCGCTCATGTGGAGTAGTGTCTTTACATTTTCCAGACATATGGTTTTTAGGGAATAAGTTTTGCTTTTTTGATGGTCAATATTTTATGAAGAAAGATTATACAACACGTCATCAAATAAAAGTGAGTTCCCTACGGACCGAAACAACATAAGGAGGTGAAAGAGGAACCACTGACGTCCTTGCAGTCCCATAACATAAGTTGGCGAAAGGCTAGGAAAAAAGATCATTAGGATGTTTGAAAGAGGAATTTCTGTCTGGACATGGAAGAAGATTTTTTTTTTTTTTGGGTTGGGGGGGTGGGGTGTGGGGGATGGGGGAGACACCCGTGGTGCAAAGCAAAATGTGTTTTTACTTGAAAATTCTGACCGGTGGGATTTGCGGGCAAAAAGCAAATCGTCAAAGTGGAGTTATCCAATTATTAAGGGCAAGTATAACCCAACATTTTTTTTTTGTCATGGAAAAGCTCAAATTTATACATATATGACATATATACTTTCTATTACGGTTCCAACTAGAGTATATTTGTCACATTGGTACAAGTTCGGAGTTTTTTTAATAAAAAATATTGGGGTTTTTATGTGGTATAGTTTGTGATTTTTTGTGACATTAACCCGTATTAATGAATGTTGTCTATATATATTTATTAAATACCCAAATATGGTTAATCATTGGTATGAAAAAACTATTACTGGATGAAATTTATTAATGTTATTAAAAGGATCTATTAAATTAAAGAAGAAAAAAAGAAAAAAAAAACACCTCGATGTTGTATTTCAAGATTAATTGACATCATCGTGCATATAAATGGTTCCTGGTTCTTAATTCAAGCAATTGGCGAAATCAACAATGCATAACAGCATTGGCAAAACTACAATATACATAACATTATATGAAATAGTAAAATGATCAAAACATGAAAAGTGTAATATTGTAGGAAAATTACCAAAAAAGTCATAATCTTATTGTACTCGTGCCAATTCAAAACTAAACATTTTAACGATTTATCAATATAGTTCGCCTAGCCAATTTTGATCGGAAATTGATGCAGTGGATGCTAGTCATCCTATGTGGCGCGACCAGCGCTGATGTAAATAACTTTTTTAATTTTTTCTTTCTTTTTTTTATTTAAGGCCGGCGACCACTAGGAGAGGGCTCATGGCCCTCACTAGCCTCGTGCAAGGGCAGTGAGCCTTCACTGGACGTTGGGCAAGGGTCGTGACCCTCATTGCGATTGGCGAGGACTCGCAGCCCTTGCCCAGTGGTCAATGAGTGCTCGCAGGCCCTCACCCATTAGTTGGTAGGGGTCGCCGATCCTTGGCCGGTGGTCGATGGCCCCTTGTTGGCCCTTAACAATTAAAGAAAAAGAAAAGGAAAGATATAAAAAAATAAAAAATTTCACGTCGGCATTGGCCATGTCATGTAGGACAGTCGATGTGCACGCAATTAATTTCCGATCAAAATTTGATAAATGGACTACATTAATAAATCGTCAAAATGTTTATGATTAAATTGACCAAATTAAAAAATTATGACTGAATTGGCTTAAGTGTAATAGTTTTAGGATTTTTTTGGTAATTTTTCCGTAATATTGCTAGATGTAATTATTACCAACTGAAACGAATCTTGTAGAAAAAGATGCACACGGACCTAATCGAATTGCATAAAATAAAGATAATTTGTGAATGAGCATACGCATAAACTACATACTACGTGATCCCATACCATTCCATGTGATTAAGAAGTCAATGGATGATTAAGTATTTTTCTCGAAAATAAAATGATAATTAGTACTAGTTATTACGTAAAACAGAATAAAAGAGAGTTTGTAGATGCACAAGTTAATGAATATCCCTTGGTATCTTTTCCCTTCTTTTTTTAGGGCCCTGTCCACCATTTAAAAATGATATCTCATGAATATCATATTGCTTAATAGTATCATGTTGTGGATTTGTAAATAAAAAAAAATTAAGTTTGATGTCTCGTAGCTTGCTCAAGCAACCGCAACTCTTTTGCTCTTTCGATGGTTCACAATTTGAAATGCGTCGCCTAATCAGTATCGTAATAAAATTGAAATAACATTGTAGTTACAGCAGCGTGACTATTGTTATGCCAGCACAATGAAGAACGTGAGAATCGGGGTTTCTTGAGCTGTTTTTTTCCTATTTTTTGAAATTTAATAGATCCTTCTAATAATTTTAATAAGTTTTATGTAGTAATAATTGTTCATACAGGTCATTAGCTATATTTAAGTATTTAATCTCATTTACAGTATTTCATGTTTCGTTTTTTTAATATGTAAAGTACCCAATTTTGAGGGATTTGCTTCCCGTCAGCAAATCCCACGGAAGACTTAGCAAGAATTTTCAAGTAAACGTGGTAAACTGGTTACTCGGTCGAACATCCTTCGCGGAAGGATAAGAGTGCCCTCACCTAATCATTGTTTGTCACCATATCTTAAGCATACTTTAAGGATGCATTTATTTCGGAAAAAACCCAATAATAAAGGAAAGTGATTTTCGAGAAAGTATTTTTCAGAAATATGATTAGTTTTTTGACGTTCGGTGATATATGATCGAAAATGTTTTCGGGTATTTGCATATTATTTGGAAAATGATTTCAATCTTGTGATTTTATCTCAGACAAAAAAAAAATTCAAGTATTTTAATAATTTTTTAAAAATTCGATTTTTTAATTATTTATTTTATTTTTAAAAAAAACTAGAATATTTAACTATTTTTATTTTTATTTTTTCTCTTTTCTTTTTCTTTTCTTTCCTCTTCTTTTTCCTCCTACCTCTGCCGTGACCAAGCGGCGAACGGCCACAGATGAGCCCAACGCTCGCCCAGTGACAGCCACAGGCAAGCTCGAGCTCACTGAGATCAACCGACCAGCCAAGCTCAAGTTCACCAGCCTCGAGTGAGCTCTCGCTCGTCGGGATCTAACGAGCATTGAGCTTGCGCAAGGCTAGCGAGGCCTTGTCGGATCTGGCAAGCCTTGAGCTCGCACAAGGCCAGCGAGGTCGGGGCTCGCACAGGGCTAGGAAGTTGTTGGCCCTACCCGTGGCCTGTCACCAGCCATCGCCAAGGCCAACGACCGGCAGAGGGAGAAAGAAGGAAAAAGGAAGAGAAAAGAAAAAAAGAAAAAAAGGAAAGAAAAGAAGAAGAAAAAATAAGATAAGAAAAAATAAAATATTAACAAAAACAAGATAAGTAATTTCAAAAAGTGTTTTCATCTTTTTAGATTAAGGAATTCACTTTTCTAATTTTATACATGAAATTTTTTTCAATTGACTAATCATTTTTCGTGAACTAAACAGATGAAAGTCCATAAAATGGATTTTCAAAAAATACTTTTTCTCAAACAAACACACCCTAAGAAGAAGATGATTTTCATGATCAGGAAGGATGCCGACGATCATCGGCATTCTCAAGAACAAGAAACTCATTAAACACACAAGAACACGCAGAGCGAGGAAGAGGGTTTGTTCGTTCGTACCTTCAGAAGCGTCAGTCGTAGCTTGAGTCTGGTTCTGAGCACGAGCGACATCTGCAAGTAGTAGTATGTACACTGCTACGTGCAAGGCAAAGATCACCCTCGAATTTGCCATAGTTCAACCACAGAGAGAGAGAGAGAGAGATCCTTATAGCTGGAGAGCCACCATGTCAAGTCTGACCAACCGCACTCCCAGATCTGTGTATATATTTATGTGTGTGTAGGTATAGTAAGATGAGAAAGCCAAGGACAGTGGCGTCTGAGATAAAGATCAGAAATGCCCCCTCCCCCCTTTGCCTTACTTTCAATTAATTCTCGAGCTGTGTACAATTTTTGAAATCAGCATTTGAAAATTCTCGTTGATGACCGTGGATGAGAAATTGGCTAAACGCTATCTGGTTAAATGTCTCGTGCTTACACTTTTGAGACACTTCATTGAGTGAAATTTTTGTTACCACCAAAGAAACGTATAGTAGTTCTTTTTTTCCGGTCAAAATTTCTTCATTGAATAGCTGTAAATCTTTCTAATCAAGAGCACCCAGATTAGAACTTCTTCTCGACGCACGAAAGGTCGTGGAATTGCACAGTACATCCTCATTAAATATTTCAAGACCACCATTTGAAAACGCTGATAAAGTCAATCTAGGCAATTTAGTTGCTGATTGTACGTTCGAATTTGGAGGCTAATATCATGTGTGGTGTTCAAATTCTCCTCCTTTAAGATGATAGCAAACTGTTTCGTTTTGTCAAAACGCATTGTACGACATTCAATGCATAATAATCAGACCTGTTGACCTTGCATGGTTTGATAGAGACATTTGCTGATATTTGGGGGGGAGGGTGGCGGGTAGTGGGGGTTGTTGACCTTGCATGGTTTGATAGAGGCATTTACTGATATTTGGTGGGGTGGGGGGTGGGTGGGGTGGTGTGGTGTGGTGGTGTGGTGGTGACGGTGTTTGGTGGTGCTGTGGCGGGGAAGGCAAAGGGAAAGATAAGGGGTCTTTCCAATTCCATTTTCTAAGGTTAACATGGACGTCTCGAATTGACGGTTGACGGATTCATCCGCCCAAGTGGTGGCATATCAACATCTCGAATTAACCGGTGATTCGAAAGTCGTTTTCTTTTTCACTTCAGTTTGTTTTGCGAAAAACGAACGATTTAAAAAATATCTTCCTAAAAATAAGCGCTTGTATTGTTCACAAAAGTGAATGAACGAAAAATATTTTCATCGTCTACGAAAATATTTGGACATTAATTATTATTGATAATAAAAATATTATACCAGCCGCCTGGGTGGCGCTGCTGAAGCGCGCACTCTTCCTCTCGCAAAAGGTTGAGTGTTCGAATCTCCGACGCCGCAGGGTGACTTAACTGGTAGCACGTGTGTGGTGGCTAGCACGTGTCGGCCCCAGGGTTTACTCCCCGGCTATCGGCCGTGCGGAGGTTCCCTGGGTTTCAAAAAAAAAGATAATAAAAATATTATTAATTAACTAATTATTTCAAGCAATTGATTTTTGGGAAAATATTTTTAAAAATTGTTCATTTTTAGCAAAAGAAATGGAGTCTTAAATTGACCGCGTGAAGAAAAAATGGCCCTGACATAATAAGAAACATCTTAGTTTTTCAACTGTTTTGTTTCTCATATTGTGTTACCAAGATTATGTAATGCGGTCAAGAAGCCAGACAATTTGATACCAAACTGAATGCGGATGGATTGATTGATTCGCCGCTATTCAGGTGACGTCTGAGTTTTTGAGCAAGCTGCGAACCAAATTCATTCATGATCAAGTAGTATGCCTCAGTCATAGTAGGTTTCGATCCACAGTTTGCAGTAACAAGTTCATTGATGATGGGTTATTTTGTTATGCGAGGAGGAGGGAGTCCTATCTCTGTTTTTCTTTCTATCCATTGAGTTAACAAAATGCAGATGTGTTGCTCCAGGGCTATGCCATGGCCAAACAATGAGCACTGTCTAATATATAAAAAAACTCAACAGGAACATGTGATAATATTTTCATAACAGAAATAAACAAATGTAATTGTATGTCTCATGCGTAGAGGCATTTGCTCTAGGTTCCAATTGTTTTTGAAGTTCACGTCTTTCCGTTTTCAACGCAACTATGCCTGATGATATTGGAAGTTTTAAAGAAATGCGAATGACGAGAAAGAAAGCGAAGCTTAATTGCTACGGGTACAGAACCTCAACCATAACAGTCTAGCTATCAACTTGTTTGCGTCATCAACCGAATCTCTAATTTCATCTACCTAGTTAATATAATTTGATGTAATCATAGTTTTGTGCATTTGAGGCTCATCCTCTATTTCTAAACCATGACTAAGTCAAACTAAGCGATTTGCTAATTATGACCTCAACATGTTGAAAGAGTACCTATCCATTTAGACAGATTGATCGAGACAGATGATTAGTTACACTGGATGAGTTTCTGAGCTTCCTCTCTTAGTGACAGGAATAATCTTGCAGGTTTATAGAAATAGCATAGGATGTCTAGCATGGCCAAACACAGATAAAACCAACCCGCGAATCGGAACTAATATTGCCCGCAAGTATCTTATGCTTGACCAACTGTTGTAATCTACCTACTAGAAACCGGGTTTTGGAGGTCTTAAACATTCCTTGCTATTACCTGTAAGACTAGTCTAATTGAAGCTAATTTGCATAAGGAGAGTAAATTAGGAAGTTTTTGGCAGATAAAGAACAATTATTAGTGAGTTTTCGGAGACCCAGACTCCGTAGATCAATAGAGAAAGTCCTCAAGCAAAGAGTTATTTGGGTTTTCCCACCATAAGACAGCCCGCAGTCGCATCAGTCCTAGAGTAACTCTGTTGCCGATAATATCTGTGAACGAGCCATTCTATTTAATTGTGTTGTTGTCGTACGCACTCGTACGCGGCCTGCATCTGCGATTCAAGCTTTTTGGTTTCTCTCTTCTAGTACAGTTAAGTTACTTTTCGACGAAAAATGAAACCCCATGAGAAGTTTAATTCACTTCAAGAGGCCAACTGCTGCACATTTTAAATTCAGTTTATGATGCCAACTGCTGCACTTGTGGGCTTGTAGCTCAGACAGGAGAGAACGATATTGGCTTGATAAAAGCTCATATTATAAATTATTCATCTATTTCCTTTGTTAAGGTAATTTTTGGCATACTAGATGTCGTGACCTCCCCACAAGCGGCCCTTGATTTTAGGTGTCAACACTAGAAATAAATTTAAAACAGGAATAGTGACTGATTACTACTAACATGAGCAGGCTGAAGGTTAAGAGCTTTATTGTACATGTGTTCTATGCTTGGAATGTTTTACATAAAAGAGACAACCCTACGGGAAAAATATAGCTCATAAATTTTACAATTCTCAGCTGGCAGTCTTCAGACAGGTTAGCACTTTACACTTTCACTGCGATCGAAGGCACCTGCTCTATTTATGAACTCTCATAGATTTTGTGCAGCAGCAGCTAATGTATCGTCATTTTTACAGAAAGCAAACCTTTATATATCTCTTATAATAGAAATTATCGTTGCCAACCTCATCTAGTGTGTTTGAGTGGAAGAATCCACTACCAGGTACAGCAACCACCCTTGCCTCTTCTATCAACATTTTAATACATTCAACTTGAAATTGCAATTGCACTCTTATCATTTGATGATGACATATATCGTATTTCAGACAGCTTTTAACAATAAATATAGTGACGAAAAGCAGTGTACGTCGAAGGCACTCCTCAGGAATCTTTGCAAATATAAAGAATGAACCATGAGCCTTAAACCGAATGCACAAACCAATTTCAGCTAGAATTTTGGCTAGGAAATCTCTTCTTACTTCATAATCTTGAACATCAATGGGAATAACAAATCAGTTATTGCTTAGTGCGAATCCTCACACATGCTTTAAACGAATTTTAGCCTCAGGATATACTACTTGTCTCAATAATTCAAAATATTGTGGTTGACTTTCAAGAGCGGTCAAGGCAGCCTCCTGGAAAGGTGCTGGCATGTATGTTCTTTATGGCCGATGCGATGGCAGCAAGGGCAATTGCCCATCCAATCCTCCGGCTTGTCCATCAAAATACCAATTTCAAACTTCGAGGCAACTAAAGAGTTTGAGAAACTACGTCCACTTACTATCAGAGGAAGTCATTTGCGTAGAAAATATTTGGAAAAGGAAAAGGAGTTTTACAAAAAGGATTTAGAAGATTTTAGGAGTTCTTAATGAAAGCTTTGCATCACAACACGGACAATAATATTGCATCTGAGAACTAGGAGATCACCTGTAACACTGCATGTTTTTGACAACAAAGAAGTAATTATTGTCCTCTCTTGTATTCCTTGAAGAGAGGAAGATCAGGGTAGAAGGGTCACACGTGCCTCTTGTGTAGTACGCCTAAAGTGGAAGACAGTGCTGCGTGGACCCCACGTGTGGAGCCCGAAGCAATCGCGACCGTCGATTAGCGTGGGACTCGGTCCTGCGCAAGAATCCACCGTGCGGCTGAAGAGCCGTCGCCTTTTTTTTTTTTTCCCCTCTAGTATTTTCTTTTGAAAAATTAGGAGAGAAAATTTTAAAATTCCCTTCTCGTCTCTTATCAACGATTGTCTTGTTATTTTTCGAACCGATCATCAGTCCCTCGCAAATAGAGCATTACAGTCTTAACACAACTGACGATGTACCGTATATGTTAAAGCAGCACGCTCTTTATTTCCATATCAAATAATTATAGAATTACATGTATTTTAATTTTTTGGACATGCCAAAAAAATCGAAGATATGGAATTGAACTTGTCGCCTGTCACTTTTTACGATGAAGTATTCGAATTGTATGGAAAATTAATCTAGTCGACGAATTACGATTTCTATGCTCTATGGAATTATCGTACGCAATTTCCTTTCTTCTTATTTGACATGAGTAAATGGTTTCTAATTTCAGATGGGATGATTCATTGAATAATAATAGATACACGAAATTAAGTCTTATATCTCAATATTGGCTTATTAAATTTCGCAAAATAAATAGGATCCCGTAAAAATGGTTTTCCTATTCCTAGCGTTTCTCTTACTGGAAATCACAGGACGTCAGAAGATTCACGAAGCTCACGTGTCATAATCGCCGACCGGCAGGGGCCAAAAACGGCGACGTTTCGTCCCACTTTCCACTCCCCATTAAAAATAAGGAATTCGACCGTCGCGCAGATTTAAAAAGCCCCCCCGCGACCGTTTCGCTCAATTCGCTCCCTCTCTCTCTCTCTCTCTCTCTCTCTCTCTCTCTCTCTCTGTCTGTGCCTGTATACTAGTGCGGAATCCATGGGGGATCAAACATCGAACCAATCGATAATGGAGTCGAAGCCGCTGCACCCGCTCTGCCAGATCGTGGAGACCCCGACCCACAAGCTCCTCCTCAAGCAGTGGCTCAAGGAGGAGTAGCTCATCCTCTCCCGCATCTCCCTCAAGGAGACCCAAATCGACTCCGTCGGCAGCGACATCACCCACCTCCACATCTCCTTCGTCTTCTTCCACTCCCTCTCCCTCCTCCTCCTCTTCTCCATCCCCCCGGGTCGAGGGGGATGCCGCCGCCGCCGGGTGCCGCCGGTCCTGGATGCCCTCGCTGTGCTCGCTCACCCTCTCGCTCGGCATCGCCTGGGCTATCAGGTACAAGACTGACGTGGAGGCCCACCTGGAGAAGTTGCTGGCGAGGGAGAAGGAGGACGCCAAGCTGCTGGGGAAGTGCGTGGAGGAGCTGAAGAAGAAGGGCGTTGAGTTCGATCTGTTGAAGGAGGTCGACGCGCTGCGGAGGGCCAAGAGCCTGCGCGTGGAGGCTAAGCCGGTGAGGAAGTGGTCGGCGAGGGACTTCGCGACTCTGTTCTTCTTCGCCGTGTCTTGCCTTGTGCTGGGGTTGATGAGGGTCATACTTTGCGATTGGGAGATTTCTGCAGTGTCGTAGTCAGGTGTTTTCTTTTTTTTTTTTACTTTGCCAAATTTCGTTGGAATTGGATGTTGGGCATATGGAGAATATGCTATTCTGCTTTTGTAATATGGATTCATATGAGAAGTTGAATAAGCATTTACCCAGACCCTTTCTTTTTTTTTTTTCTCTTTTTTGGGCGATTTGATATGGATCAGGGGATTCTCAAGCAAAAATTCACAATCTGTACAGCTTTGTTCCACAAATTTTTACATAATGGCAAAAATGATTGACAGGGAGAGTCATCTTTTAAGTTGAGAATAACAAGGAAAAGTGAATTGGAGAATTAGGCTTTATTGGAAAACTATTTAAGGTTATAAGATAGATATAATACCAAATATAATCAATCAAGCATATGCACTATCAAAGGAGATATATGCATAATTCTGGGAGATATACAGAATGAAGTAAATATCGTTTTATAGAAAATTCATCTGTATTTATTAGTAATTAACTACAATACAACATGTGAGCGTAATCAAGCAATGAAGCCTGACATGGATGTAGCAGAGCTCCGTCCAAGTAAGGCATATTCATCACCTACCTCTACCATTATCTCATCACGCATGGGTGTTGTAGCAATTTCCTGTGAAAGATTTGCACCTTCAACAGCGCTTGCAGTGAACGGTGAGCTGTAAATGCTCTTGTCTGTGCTCTTAGTAGCAGTCTCAGTCGAGAAGCTAGTGGTATCATTGAATCTCCAATCAGTCAAGTAGCCTGGCCTCGTGGACACGGTCGGCACTTCAATATCTCCAGAGAGCATTGCCACCACACGGGACATTGGTGGTCTCGGTGCTGGCGATGCTTGAGTGCACAAGAGCGCTACTGCAACCATGCGTTTTGCCGCTTCTTCATTGAACTCTGATAATCTAGAGTCAACCAGCTCAACAACACGGTTGGTTTCGTGCAGGTTCCAAGCCTGAGAAGCGTTAAAAAAAAAGTGACAAAGATGTATTCAGGCAACCTCAGATAGAATTACAAGGAAGAATAAAAGTTGCAGTAGTGGGACAATGTTCAAGCGCATACCCATTCAAGGAGATATGTTTTTTCTTCTTCCAAGCTAGGGTCTGAATTTGGCCTTCCGCTGACAACCTCGAGAGCCACTACACCAAATGCAAATACATCTGCCTTCTCTGTAAGGTGGCCACGCATTGCATACTCAGGAGCAAGATATCCACTACAACAGCAATGGGAAAGCAGAATTAGATTCTTAGCAACAGTATGCATCAACGTACTAATGCATATGGTTCTGTGTGCATGTGAGAGAAGAACATGGAGCTTACAAGGTTCCCGCCACACGGGTGCTTACATGGGTCATCTTATCATCATAAAGTTTAGCCAAACCAAAGTCTGATATTTTAGGTGTGAGATCAGAGTCCAGCAGAATGTTACTGGCCTTCACATCCCTATGCACGATTCTCAGCCTTGACTCCTCATGAAGATATGCTAGACCCCTTGCAATACCCAGACAGATATCATACCGTGTTGCCCAATCAAGACTCAAGCTTCTTTGTCCTGCACCGTGGAAGCACTATATCATAAGTCCAAACGTCACTACTAGCCAAAATATATGGCAATTTGAAAAAGTTTTTAACATTGCATTGTTCTTAACTTTAGTTTGCAAATGATGAACCTGCCCACTTGTTTGTAACTTTTCCATGGTTTGTGCATTAAATATGTATTTACATGACAAGACACTATTGAGGTGAAGATATTGTTACTTACCAAACATTGCCTGATCAAGACTTTTGTTTTCTAGATACTCATAAACAAGAAGCGGCTTATCTGCACTGATGCAGCATCCATAGAGTTTAACAAGGTTGCGGTGTTGCACCGCAGATATAGTGGCAATCTCTGTCACGAATTGATGCTTTCCCCAGTGGGATGATACAGACAGTTGCTTTACAGCAATCACTCTCCCATCGTTGAGTGTTCCCTATTATCAGTAATATGGTCAGTAATTCAACATAAAAAAACGCTTAAGCCATTTTCAGACCAACAATGCGATCAGCATGATAATGTATCCTGATTTTCCTAGACTATCCAGGAGCTCCACTTAAGTCTGACTATCAAGAAATGTCAAAGAATCCATCTTTTAGAACTACACTGTATTAGCATATGGATGACAAAAGGACAGTCAACCTAATTTATGTTACTCCATCTGGAACAAGCAAACATAACCAACAAAATTTTCCATTCATTAGTTACTCGGAACCTCATGTTATCAACATTTAGTTTATATTATCCTCGGATATTTGGATGGTGTTCATTGGATTTCTTTCTTTCCTGGACTTCATTTAGGATCTATTACAGTCATCCTCCAAAGCCAAAGGATGATTGCCTAAAGATTGAAAAAGAAATAAGTGAAGAAGGGGTTTTCTTTTCGAGGCAGAGAAAACGTTGGAAGTTAGGTCAACCAGCACACGAAAACCATAGTCTTTTTCTTTTTGGCTAGACGTACAAAAATCATAATTGCGGTTACTTTAGTAATGAGTTTCTCTTCTATTTTTCCATTCTTTCTCCAAAAAACACTTTCAGAAAGATAAACCATCGACGTTGTTTCCATGACTAGCTAAGATCAGATCAGCTATGGTTGATGAAGCATTAGTGTAAGATCAACTTTTGCAAGGAGCCAAGCACCTACCTCAATTCTGCCGACATGTTAATTGTGACATCATTGCATCTACATCTACTCTTTTGTGAATTCCAACGAATTACAACAAACCTTAAAAACAGGGCCGAATCCTCCTTCCCCAAGTTTGTTATTGGGATTGAAGTCATCCGTAGCAGCCTTTAGTTCTGCGTAGCTGAAAGTGTAAGGTCTAGCGTCCATGCCGAGGAACTCTGTCAGACAGAACAATGCAGATAAGATTCCGCTCTTGGAAGATTTCGCAAGACCTTTGTCACTTAGTTGACTTTTCAGAAATACATTAGCCGCTTAAATTAGTCACCCAGCAAAATCAAAATGCATTCGTGAAATTTAGCTTCAACCAGAAAACATGGAAATTCCACTTTCTACCACCAGTCGGCAATGAGCTCAAAAGCTCTTAAGAACAGTGGCATTTTGATATGGAGATTTCTCTTTCTTTTTACCTCCGCAAAGTTCATCTTTTATGCAAAAACATAATTAGCACACATGATTACTGACAGGAAATTATCATGACGAAGCTATTTGAAGGATATGATTGTGTGGTTTACCTTGATCTTCAATCATGCGTGCCATTTTCCTTCTCCAATCAACATAGAGCGCCAGGACAACAGCAACCAAGCTGACCACTCCAAGTCCAGTAGCAAGTCCAACAATCACGCCAATATTAAACGCCCTTGGGGGCCTACTAATGCCACTGTCGCGGGGTCGAGGGCGGCGCCGGGGGGTGGGGCCGGGGGCACCTGCATTGCTGGGGGGCCCTGCAGAATTGTTGGGGCCTGCAGGATTGGTAGCACCAGGGTATATGCTGAGGGGTTTTTTTTTTCTCATTTTTTCTCTACTATGTGACAATGATGTGGCTAAAAATGACGTTGTTTTGATCCAAATCTGATTTTTAATACAAATTTTATTTAAATTAAATTTAAAAATAAGCTAACTTAAAGAAGAGAGAGAGAGAGAGAGAAAATGGTTGAGAATCAAGCATCGCCACCCCACCATTGGCGGCAAGGGGTGGCGACGGCGAGGCAACCATTTTTTTTTTTTAAATTTAGCTTATTTTAAAATTTAATTTAAATAAAGTTTGTATTAAAAATTAGATTTGGACCTGCACGTCGTTTTAGCTTTATGTTTAATTTTTAGCCATGTCATCGCCATGTAGGAGAGAGAAAATAATTTTAAAAAAGCCTCGTCAATATTTTTCGTTAGCCAAGTTGTACAGAGTTATCCGAAGGACTCGATAGCACAAATTTAATAAGTTTAGGATTTGATTGCACTTTTTGCAAGTTTTTGGGACTCAATTGTACTTTTGTGATAATTTTTAGGACTTTCAATGATTATTTCCCCTAATTATATCTATATATATGAATTAAATTAAATATTCAAATTTAGCTAATCACTAGTGTGAAAAAATTATTACTATGTAAATATACATATCTAAATGAAATTAAATACCCAAATATAGCTAATTGTCGGTATAAAAAAATTACTACTTATTAGAAGGATCTATTAGATTTCAAAAATAGGAAAAAACCACCCCAATGTTGTATTTCAAGATTAATTGACATATCATCGTTCATTTGAATGGTTCTTGATTCTTTGTATTCAAGTTTAGTTGTGCTAGGAGTTGAGGACGTTAATTCAAGGTCTTGGCGAAATTAACAATGCATAAAAACAATGGCAAAAATACAATTTACAAAACATTATATGAAATAGCGAAATGATCGAAACATGAATAGTGTAATATTGCTAGATGAGATTATTGCCTACTGAATCCAATATTGCAGGAAAAAAGATGCATTAGAACCTAATCGAATTGCAGAAATTATAGAAAAATTTGTGAAAGAGCATATGCAAATAACTACATAGTACCTGATCCTATGGCATTTTACGTGATTAAGAAGTCAATGTATGATTAAGTATTTTTCTTAATAATAAAATGATAATCACTACTAGTTATTACGGAAAACCCAATAAAAGAGAGTTTGTAGATGCATAATTAAGTTAATGAATTACATTCAGTATCTTTTTCCTTCTTTTTTGGGGCCATGTCCGCCATTTAAAAAGGCATCTCATGAATATCTTTTTGCTTAATAATATCATGTTGAGAATATGTAAATATAAGAATTTCAGTTCAATGTTTCGTTGCTTGCTCAGGAAAACACTACTCTTTTGCTTTTCCAATGACTCATCTCTTACAATTCGATATGTGTCACCGAATCAATACTATCATAAAATTGAAATATCGGTGTAGTTACACCAGCGTGACTATTGTTATGCCATCGCATCGAAGAACATTAGAGTCGTGGTTTCTTCAAGTGTGTTTTTTCCTATTTTTTGAAATTTAATAGATCTTTTTAATAAGCTTTATTTAGTAATAACTTTTCATACCAGTCATTAGCTATATTTAGGTATTTAATCTCATTCAGATGCATTTCTTTTTTTATTTTTTTTAGGGTTAATACCACAAAAAATCCCAAACTATGTCACTTGTGAAACATTTATCCCAAAATTTTTTTTATGATACCAAAAACCCCAAACTATACTTAATTGTGACACATTTATCTCAATTTTTTTTGTGACACAAAAAATCTCAAATTATATACTTTGTGACACATTTACCTCAATTTTTTTTTCGTCCAAAATCACTGTTCATTGCACCAGTCATCCTCTTCTCCAAGAAAAAAAGTATACTGTTCATCATCGCAAGTTGCTGTTCATCATCTTCTCGCTTGGCCGGAACTCATCCGTCCAACGCGTTCGCCGGGTTCATAGCTGGCCCGGTGTAGCTCGACCCAACCACCACCACACCAGCCCCACCGTCGCCATAGCCAGCAGCCACACCTTCACCAGCAGGCTCCTCGGCCCCTCCACGAAGATCACCAGGACGGCACCCTGGCTTTATGTTTCTTCGTCGAAGCGTAGCAATGGCCGCCTCCCTCGTCTCTCCCTCGCTCTACACTTCCGCTTCCAGGGTCTCACCGGACTTCGGACACCCACAGACGCCGAACCCCGTCAATCTCCGTCCCAAGACGCTGCCTCTCCGGCCACTGAAGAGTCCCAGGCTACGGCCCCTCTGCGCCTACGCCATCCCGAACGCCGACAACCCCAGAATCTACCGCAGCCGTGGTTGCGTAGGCGAGGGCGCGGGCCCTCGCTCCACCACCAAGGACAGGACCGAAAACCCACCTCGCAAACTGGGCCGCGAAGCTCCTTCGAAGGATGCTCGTAATTTGGCGGAGAATCGTGCGGGTGGCAAGCCGGGGGAGCAGAGTTTGGGGTCGGCAGGAGGGGGTGTGGAGGGAGCTGATCTGATGGGTTTGTTGCAGGAGGGTAAGGTGGAAGACGCTGTTGGGTATATGGATCAGGGGGCTTGTGCGGATTATGCTGTTTTCGGCGCATTATTGGAATTGTGCGGGAGTTCAAAGTCTCTCGATCTGGGCAAGAGAGTCCATGATGTGTTGAGGAGGTCTCGCTTTCCGCCTGGTGACCTACGTGGAGGGGCCAAGCCTGCTGGTGATGGTGTGGCTGTTGGCGATGGCGACAGTGGGGCTGTTGGTGGTCGGGTCGAGCTACACCGGGCCGTAGGGGTGTCAATGGGTTAGGTCAAGTCGGGCTTTTCTGATACCCGACCTGACCTGAAACATACAGGGTTGCGCTTGAATCGCCCCGCCCCTACCCAAGACCCTATTTAGCATTTACTTCAAGAGATTGGTCAGGTAGGGTCGGGTAAGTGCCGGTGCCGCAACACCAAAATCTCATCGGAGGTGGATAAATTGTCCTCCTACTCAGTTTTTCTCAAGCAAGAGACAGGAGCGCAGTGGTCATGGAGGGTGCGATTCTCCGCAGAACCAAGAAAAAGAAAAATCACATCCAATTCAAACCAGTCAAAGAAAGCTAATGCGAGGGCGGGTAGCGATGAAGGAGAGACTTGCGATCTGGAATGCGAGTGCAGGCGGACAGAAACGAGAGCCTAAGCGACGGCGACGGCAGTGGCCATGAAGCCCCACGCAGCGATGAATAGAAGAGACAAGGGCTTCGCACACAACTCTAAATGGTAGAAGCAAGTCCCATGGCATTCGAACGGGGCCATCGTCGGAGCTCCAATGGGGAGAAGGTGAAGAAGACTGGGAGTCCATTCTTATCCAAAGAATTTGGCAAAGAAGAGCGACGGGAGGTGTTAAAATATCTTTGTTGTTGTGGGTATTGGGTAAGTGGGTACTGGTGTCAAAAAAGCCCAATCTGGCCCGATCCTAACAGTACCCACACTTAAAAATCCTACCCTAAAGAAGACTAAGGCCAACCCCAAAATGCCCGAAATTTTAGGGTAGTGTCGGGTTGGCGTGGGCTTTTCTGACACCCCTACTGGGCTGGCGACGAACCCGGCGAACACATTTGACGGACGAGCTCCGGCCGAATGAGAAGACGATGAACAGTAACTTCGAAGATGATGAACAGTAACTCGCGATGAACAGTGATTTTGGACGGAAAAAATATTTGGGGTAAATGTGTCACAAAGTGAATAATTTGAGATTTTTGATGTCACAATGAACATACTTTGATATTTTTGATGTCAGAAAAAAAGTTTTGAGTAAATGTGTCACGAGTGATATAGTTTGAGATTTTTGGTGGTATTAATCCTTTTTTTTAATACGCAGAGAACCCAACATTGAGGGATTTGCTTCCTGTCAGCAAATCCCACCGAGGACTAAGCAAGAATTTTCAAGCAAACGTGGTAAACTGGTTACCTGGTTGCCATGGTTAAATGGAAGGATGACAGTGCCGTCACCTAATCACTGTTTGTCACGATCTTAATCATACTTTAGGAAGGAGATGATTCTATAATCTATGAGGAAGGATGCTGACGATCATCCGCACTCTTGAGAATAACAAACTCACTAAATACACACGAACTTGCAGAGAGAGGAAGAGGGTTTGTTTGTACCTTCAGAAAAGTAAGTCGTAGCTTGAGTCTGGTTCTGAGCACGAGCGACATCTGCAAGTAGTATGCACGCTGCTACATGCAAGGCAAAGATCACTCTTGAATTTGCCATAGTTCAACCGCAGAGAGAGAGAGTGAGAGAGAGATCCTTAGAGCGGAAGATCCATCATGTCAAGTCTGACCAACCGCAATCTCAGAAATGTGTATATTTGTGTGGATATAGTTTGATAAGAAAGCCAAGGACGGTGGCGTCTGAGATAAAGATAAAAAATGGACCCTCCTCTTTGCCTTACTTTTAATAAATTAGGATAAGAATGGCAGGAGCACCGCAACTTTAGTATGGCAAATTTTTTTTTGCTCACTTAAATGCCACATCGGAATAAAATCGATTATCTAAGTTTCATTTTCGATAATACGTGAATTTTTTACTTAATTTTCCATTCCAAATTGAATTTTTTTTTGAATGTTTTTTTCTTTGCTTTTCTCTGTGCCTGAAACTTTCATCGGCTACAGGGAACAGCTTCGTTGCCCCACCGATTGTGGATGAGGTAGACCTTGCCCAGTTTGGTGAGTACCTTTGAGCCCTCGCCTGCGGCCAGTGAGGCTCCGAAGGCCTTTGCTAGCGGCTGGTGAGGCCGCAATTGCCTTTCCTAGCACCTTTGCGACTAGCAAGAGTTTCCATTCATTTTAATTATTTTTTAAAATATTTTCCATCAATAGAAAAAAAACTTTCAAAAGTAGGGAAAATGATTTCCTCTTTCTTTCACCATTCATTTAATTATATTTTTATTTTTAAAAATTGTAATTGTTAATTATTTTTTATTTTTATTTTTATTTTTTTTACCTTCTTCTCCGGCCGATCGCTGACCACGACAAAGGCCAGCGACTGGCCACAGGCAAGCTTGCCAAATTAGCAACACTCTGGTGAGGCCTGAGCCTTGCCACCCTTTGGCAATGTCCAGTTAGTGGCGAAGCTTGAGCTCGCCTGTGGCTGATCGCCGGCCTTTGCCTGTGGCCGGCGACCAACCTGAGAAGAAAGTAAAAAAAAGATAGAAAAGAAAAAAAGAAAAAGAAAAAGAAAAGGAAAGATAATTAAGAAATCGATTTTAAAAAATAAAAAATAAAAAAAAAATTATTAAAAGTATTGTACGGAGGAAAATCTGATTTGATTTTCATACCAAACGGGCGGAAGACATTTTCTGGATCTTTTTCAAATTTTAGCTGAATATCGGAAAATTATAGCATTTTCTAAAAAAATAATTTATTAAAAAATATTTTCTAAAAATGTTATACTTTTTGTGAAATGAACGAACCTAAAGTCGACATGGACGTCTAGAATTGACAGATTCTTGCATCCGAGTTGTGGCAAATCAACATCTACTTTATTTCCAAATAGAAGTGAAAGGACTGAGGACTTTTTTGAATCTGGGATAAAATAAGGGTCCATGCGTGCGGAAATGTCAAGGTACAACCACGGACACGAGAAATGACTAATGATTAGGAACTGTCACGGGGAGAATTGCAAATGTTACGACATAATCAACGTAGTTAAGAATCTCTTGAATTTTCTCTCACTCATCCGAGAAAGTATTCGGGGAGTGCCAACTGTCACGTCATAAGCTAATGTGACATGTATTTTTTTTTTTAAATTCAACCATAAATTAACACATGGCAATGACAGGGGCAAATGTGAAAAAATTAGAAATATGTCCAGATTTTTCTCTCTTCCTCTCCTCCTCCATTCTCCTTCAGCCACAACCATCCGATCGCACACTTCGCCGGCAACCGTGGACCTCCGACGACCTGCCTCTGGTTTTTTATTTATTTATGCTTTTTGAGCATCCAGTCTCCGGCGGCGAAGGACCACTGGCGAGCTGCCTCTTTTGTTTTTCTTTTTGCCTTTTAAGGCCATGGACGACAAACGCCCATGGCCATGGACAACAGCGTCATCGGCCATGGACGAGCCAGTCTAGCAAGTGACGCCGACGCTCGTCCACGGGTGTCGTTCGGCTAGATCTGGAGCAGCGCGTAGATATATATTTGGAAATCTAGGCGCTTGTGGCCGATCTAAGGATAGTCTGGAGTCAGTTCACCACCTTCATAGTAGTGGATTGCGAGTGACTCCGCTGGACCACGAAATGACTTGACGAATGATCCTGAACCTATACCGAACGATCGTACCCCTCGGATCTAGTGATTGATCCTCATAATTTAAATGACAACCAAAATCGTCACAAATCGAACGAACTTGCACGTGACTCGATTTATTATCAGTCACGGATCGAATATGCGAATTTCCCCAACAAGCCGCCCGTTAGTCTGAGAAACGCTCGAGTTGCGTTTAATAAAAATTTAATTATTTGATTGAGCCCAAATTGGACATCAGAAAAATGTGGAAGTCACAACGGGACGTTAGGACGACGTTGCGGTTGGAACGTGCAATTTTAGATTGTCTCGAATCCTTTAGAAAAATTCAATTTCGATGAGAAATGAGGAAAGTGACCATTTTACCCCTAAAAATTATTAAAGGGTATGTTTTATGAGGAAGGGGCATTTTGGTAATTTTGCCCTAACTTTTTGGTTGGACAATTTTACCCTTAAAATTTTATGAAATTTTCAAATTGCCCTTAGATATTTTTGAGAAAGATTCAATCTCGGCCGTCGGTTTCAAGATAAGATCGAATCTAGGCCGTTGATTAAAAAGATTAGACAAGGGCAAGATGGTAAATTGCCAAAAGCGGTCAAAATTCACTATTTAGTCCAAATGGCCCATTCTCTCTCCTCACTCTCTCTCTCTCTCCATTTCTCTCGGCCATCTTTCTCTCCCCCCTCCCGATCGTCCTCCTCCTCCTTTGCCCATACGCCGGCCGCCGTTCGTCTGCCCATCGTGCTGCCTCCTCACGCCGCCGTACCGCGCCACCATCGCCACCCCACTCCGCCGCCGTCCCTCTCGGTTCTCTCTCCCTCCCCTGTGTGGCCGTGAGCCACGGCTGAGAAGACCAAGGCCGTCGCCGCCATCGCTACCACCGCGCCAAGTCGTGCCGCCATCCTCGCTACTCTCTGCCGCTTTTCGCTCTAACCGAGATAGTCTAGGGTGTTGGTAAGTCGCGCCCTAAACTCTATTTAGGACGTTGGGTATCAACGGATAAATTTGGGGTGAAATCGGGTTTTATTAGGCACGGAATTGTGCAATTTTAGGAACAGAAATGTTGAGCGGGCCTTAGGATTGAATTTGGGGAATTTTGGTGGAATTTTGAGATCAAAAGCGGGCTGTGATTGCTAGTTTAGTGTGCTGTGATGCTCGCTTTGGTGCGCAAAATGGATAATTAGAATCGGCGATGAACCTCGTGAAAATGTGGTGAAGAGCCGGAACTGATTTGGCGTGGTTTGGGTATAGAAAAATGCTGATTTGTGTGTTGGTAGTGTGTTAGTATTGTGATTGAATCGTAGTGGTGAAATTGGGTGCATTGGTGTGCAATTGATTGGTTAGAATTTGCCTATTGTGTGCATGTTCGGGCTAGATTATATTAATTGTTAAATTGGCCACGTCGAATGCTTGGTGAGCATGAATGGTGTGTGAATTGTTGCGTGCACGGGCCACGTGTGATTGGCCAATTGTTTGTCATGTGAGTGTTGAGCATGTAAATAAGAAGAAGACTATGTGTGTTGTGGCATGTGTGATCGTGGAAATCCCTGACGTAGTATCATTACGCTGGGAATTGTTCCGTCCTGAGGCATGTACTTCAACGCGGGACGATACCCGGTATTACCGGAAGACTACCAACCTGAGACATGTACTTCAACGCGGGTTGTGCCGTAGGTGGTAGATGTTGAGCTTGAGGCGTGTACTGCAACGCGGGCAAGAAACATGGCTTGAGGCGTGTATTGTAACGCGGGCCCTGGAGTATTGTGATAAGTTGGTCGCAGCGGACCTGAGGCATGTACTGTAACGTGAGTCACTGGCGAGAGTTGTGGAAAAGATATGATTAGACTGGAAAGAATGCGCAAGAATGAGATTTGAGCATGCATGTGATTGCATATGATGTAATTGCGACTAATGTGCAGGGTATAAGCAGGATATGCTCAGGTAAGAATAATTGATGTGCCTGCTATGTGATGATTGTGTGCGTGATTGTGTTTTGTGATTGTATGGAGATATTTGATAGCCTAGGTGGGGTTTAGGGGTGTACTTACTGAGATGTGATCTCACGGTTGTTTTCAATTAAATCTTTCAGAACCTCGGCAGGAACAATGAACCCTCAGCCGCCACCGTTGCCGCCAGAGCGTTTTGGGGTACCGATGCACACTGAGCATGGTGTTGTAAAGTATCCTATGGACGACCAAATGACTTGGATTAAGCATACTACAGTAGTATTGGTAGATGTAGGATTACCCCTATGGGAACCCCATACATATACCGCCTGGTTCTTCAGAGACGGGGTAGATGAGTTTGGGCCCGTCCGGGGATTTGACATTCCTTTTGATTTAGTTTGGGACTGGGACCCGTCTGCTGTTCCCCCTCCTGATGGTGAACTGACTAGTGCGGAAACTAGTTTGGCTCAGTCTGGACTACACCCAGCGCCGACAGCACAAGGATCTTCAGGGGCTGAGTACGAGCCGAAGCCGGAAACGTCTCTAGCGGGAGAGGATCCAATGGACGTAGATTTAGAACCGATCCCTGAGGAGGAACTAGTAGCTGAGGAACCAGAGGAAGTAGAACTTGAGGCGGAACCCGATGATGAACTTGATGAGTTTGCAGAACCCCAGGGAGAACCGGAATATATACTCCTGTATGAACAGTGGTTGGACCCTGAGTTTGTACCAGAATACGGATCTGATCAGGCAACTGAGTCGAAGGAGCAGGTCGAGATCCCAGCTGAGTCGGGTGACATCAATAACCCGATCGAGATTTAGGTCGGGTCGGAATCCTCAGAGGATGAGGCAGTGCCAGGGGACTCCGGTTCAGACGACGAAAAATCAGATTTGGAATGGACGCCGAGTAAGGGTCGTTGGGGCTAGAGTAGGGGTGGATAATTAGAACTTTCGAGGTGTATCATTTTTGAGAATAAGATATCCAGGTCATCGATCTTTTTGTATGTTGGTGGTTGTATTATGGTGTGCATGTGCATATTGGTAGTTTTGTAAGTTGTGAATATTATGGTATAATTTGAATGAGAAATGGTTATGTATATTCTCCCTATTCTCCCCAGTTTTAATTGTCCGGGTAATGTTGTGGCTTCCGCTGTTGTATTAAAATCTTTTATGTTTTCGGGTTAGGTTGGCGATAACCTGGGATGTCGTATTAACCGACCAAAGAGGCGATGTCGCGTACTCGATGGGGATTCGGGGCGTGACAGACTGAGCACACCATTGTGGATGGAGGAGAGCTCTCCGTGAATGGAAGAGGAGAGGAAGAGAAAGAAAAAAATCTAGACAAATTTTTATTTTTGGTACATTTGTCCACGTCACTGCCACGTGCCAATTCATGATTGGGTTTTTCCAAAAAAACGAATGTCACTCCAGCTTATGACATGGCACTTAGCAACCACTGAATACTTTCTCCATTGATCCCGAACCCAACATGGATGGGTTGACTAATTCGTCGTCTACTCAGGTGGCGTCCGAGTATTTGAGCAAGCTGTGCACCAAATTCATCATGATCAAACAGCATGACTCAGTCATAGTATATAGGTTTGGATCCACAGTTTGCAGTAACAAGTTTATTGATCATGGGTTATTTTGTTATGCGAGGAGGAAGTCCTCTCTCTGTTTTCTTTTATTTCCATTGAGTTAATGAAACGCAGATGTGTTCTTCCAGAGCTATGCCATGACCAAACAATGAGCACTGCCTATAATAAAAATTCAGCAGGAACAGGTAATAATTTTTTCTTAGAAGAAGTAAACAAATTATATAATATGTCTCATGGGTAGTGGCGTATGTTTTAGGTTCTAATTGTTTCTGAAGTTCGTACATCTCAGTTTTCAGTGCAACTATGCGTGATGATATTGAGAGTTACAACGAAATGAGAATGACAATGAAAGAAAGCAAAGCTTAATTGCTCCGTGGTCAGAGACTCAACTGTAACAGTCCAGCTATCAACTTGTTTGCATCATCAACCGAATCTCTAATTGCATCTACCTAGTTAATTTAATTTAATCTAATTGTAGTTTTGTGCCTGTGAGGCTCATACTCTAAACCAGAACTAATCAAACTAAGCGACTCACTAATTATGACCTAAACATGTTGAAAGAGCATCTATCCATTTAGACAGATGATTAGTTACACTGATCGAGTTTCTGAGCTTCCTCTCTCGGTGATAGGAATAATCATGCAGGTTTACAGAAATAGTGTAGAATGTTTAGCATGGCCAAACATAAACAAAACCAACCTACGAGTCGGAACTGATGCCCTCAAATATCTTCTGCTTGACCAACTATTGTAATCTACCTACTAGAAACCAGGTTTTGGAGGTCTTAAACATTCCCAGCTATGTCCTGTAAGACTTGGTCTAATTGAAGCTGATTTGCATAGAGTTAATTAGTAAGTTTTTGGCAGATAAAGAACAATTATCAGTGAGTTTTCCCAGACCCAGACTCCATAGATCATCAGAGAAAGTCCTTAGGCAAAGAGTCATTTGGGTTTTGCCACCATAAAATAGCCCGCAGTTGCATCAGTCCTAGAGCAACTCTCTTGCCAATAATATTTGCAAACGGCCCATTCTATTTAAATGTGTTGCTGTGGTACTTACTCGGACCCGGCCTGAATCTGCAATTCAAGCTCTTTGGTTTCTCTCTTCTAGTACAGTAAAGTAACTTTTCGACGAAAAAGTGAAACCCCATGAGAAGTTTAATTCACTTCAAGAGGCCAACTGCTGAACTGGTACGCTTGTAGCTCAGACAGGAGAGCACGATACTCGCTTGATAAAAACCCATATTACAAATTATTCATTTATTTCCTTTCTTAAGGTGATTTTGGCACACTAGATATAAATTTAAAACAGGAATAGTGACTGATTACTACTAACATGAGCAGGCTAAAGGTTAAGAGCCTTCTTGTACATGTGCTCTATGCTTGGAAGGTTTTCTAGAAAAGAGACATTCCTACGGGAAAAACATAGCTCATAAATTTTACAATTCTCAACCGGCAGGCGTCAGACATATAGCACTTTACACTTTCACTGCGATAAAAGGCACCTACTCTATTTACGAACTCTCGCAGATTTTGTGTAGCAGCAGCTAATGTATCATCACTTTTACAAAAAGCAAACCTGATATATCTATTATGATAGAAATCATCATCACCAACCTCATCTAGCGTGTTTGAGTGGAAGAATCCACTATCTGGTACAGCAACCACCCTTGCCTCTTCTATCAGCTTTTTAACACAATCAACCTGAAATTGCAATTGCACTCTTACCATTTGACAATGACATATATCAGATTTCAGACAGCTTTTTAGCAATAAATATAGTGACAAAAAGCAGTGTACATCGAAGGCACTCCTCAAGAATCTCCGCAAATATAAAGAATGAACCCCGAGCCATAAACCGAATGCACAAACCAATTTCAGCCAGAATTTTAGCTAGGAAATCTCTTCTTACTTTATAATCCTAAACATCAATGGGAATAAGAGTCAGTTATTGCTTAGTGCAAATCCTCATACACACATTAAACGGATTTCAGCCTCAGAGTATACTACTTGTCTCAGTGATTCAAAATATGGTGGTTGACTTTCAAGAGCGGCCAAGGCAGCCTCCTGGAAAGGTGCTGGCATGTATGTTCTTTATGGCCGATGCGATGGCAGCAGGGGCAATTGCCCATCCAATCCTCCAGCCTGTGCATCAAAATACCAATTTCAAACTTCGAGACAGCTAAAGAGTTTGAGAAAGTACGTCCACTTTCTATCAGAGGAAGTCATTTGAGGAGAAGATATCTGGAAAAAGAAAAGGATATTAACAAAATGATTTAAAAGATTTTAGGAGTTCTTGGTGGAAGGTTTGTCCCACAATTGATGTTTGGATCACAACAAGGACAATGATACTGCATCTCAGAACTGGGAGATCACCTGGCCACTGGATGTTTTCGAGAAGTAATTATTGTCCTCTCCTGCATTCCTTGAAGAGAGGCGAGAGATACATGTTTTGTCTTTTCATATGTGAAAGTGTTCATACCCCTGAGAACATTTGGTATTTTATACTCATTCAGCCCTCGGATGTCGAACTCCTCTGTGTAAAAGCACTTCTGGGGACCACGATTCGACTGAAAAGGAATCTCAAGACAACAAAAAATGGAACAAACTAAAATCAACTAAGGGGGAGGGGCAGCAACAGCTCGACGGATGCATCTTGTGAAGCAACGCTGATTGCATCTTATCTCAATGCAATGAATTAAGCTCACTAGGCCATTGCACTATGGTGAAGATATTTTATTCTGAGAAATATCTTATAAGTTCATGCATGCATACCAGAGATTTGAAAAGAATCGATTGTCACTGCTCCCATGTTTCTTTAGTTGCTCACGAGTCACACCAATGGAAATGCGGGGAACAGACTTAGACAATCGCTTTAAAGGAAGATCATCCTATGTTATCGTCACGTTACATTACTATCATTCCCTACAATGGTATGTGAAAAAATCTGAAACTTAACATTGACCACTTAGACTAGACGAAGGGTGATGGTGAAGCATGAGTATATATCTGCTCCCTTAAAAAAATTCTGTAAGTTATTGCTTTAGAGTAAAAGCATCAACCTCATGGTTTTTGCCGCCTCTGGGGAGTACAGTGACTGACATTTAGTCTCGGACCTTTTGCATTTGTGTCAATTAAGTCCATTTAGCAAATTTTGGCTAGAAATAACTAACCTAGATGCCGGCTGTCCTACATGGCATGACCAGTGCTGAGATGGATAAATTTTATAATTGTTAAATATTTTTTCTGATTATTTTATTATATTTCTTTTCTTTTTTCTCTTTATTTTCTTGTTTTTCATTGTGGCCAGCTAGGGTCGTTGTGGCAACCCTCGCCGGCCACAATTAAAAAAAATAAAAATATTAAAAAATCAGAAAAAATTTAAAAAAATTGTGAAGTTTGTTCACGTTAGCATCGGTCATGCCACATAGGATGCCTAGTGTCTACGTCTGTAACATCTTGAATTTCGACCTAAATCTAGGATCTGACGAAGTGGATATTATTTCTCATTTGATTTTAATATGTCTCGCCCGGAGTTGGCCCCTCGCGGGATATTGACCAATGGGAAAGGCTAACTAGGAAAACGGTACGTGGACCGGGGATCCGATCGCGAATCGGGCACCGATTCCTAGAAATGGCGGGAAAGTATTTTGGGCCAGTGTGGGCCGATTCTAGGGAGGTGACGGATTTGGTTTGGCCAATGATGTACGATCGAATCGCGGGTGATTCCACTCGACCGAGAGTGCGCGTGGCAAATAAATCCCGAACCTGAATCGAACGATTGTGACCCCTGGAATAACCAATAATTCCTTGCGCTATTCCGGTAATCAAGACCGTCACAACTCGAGTAACCCTAGGTCAATACGCCTAACCCTTAAATAGCCACCCGTCAGTAAGAGGCTCTAAAATTCTGAATTGAGCAATTTTGATAGACAAATTGGACTCGAACTTCGATGTCGAAATTCTATGGGTGGTTATGACTATTTTGCAAGGCCAACGTCGTTTTAGTGTGGCCACATACATTTGGGGCTAGTATAGCCGAAAATTGAAATTTCGGCCGAAATTGGAAAAATTATGATTTTACCCCTTTGACTCCGACGTCGATTTTCGAGACCGTATGAGATTATTTTTCGAGGTCGATGCCGTTTTAGGGTGGCTACGCATATTTGGAGTGTGTACGGTCGAAAAATGAAATTTCGACCTGGAAGTGAAAAATTTACTATTTTGCCTCTCAGACTTTGAAGTCGATTTTCAAGAGCTTAAAAGGTTATTTTTGCGAATCCGACGTTATATTATGTTGGCCACACACATTTGGGGTCGGTACGGTCAAAAAATGAAATTTCAACCCGGGACCAAAAAATTACCATTTTGCCCTTATGGCCTATTTTTAGGTTCCAAATTTTGGCAATTTTTGGGAATTTATTGTGGATAATTATGAGTCAAAATTTTAAAATTTTTGAATGACCAAAAGGCCCCTCAATTATTGGGTGAGAGTGATTAATGGCCATTAGATTAAAGGGCAAAATGGTCCAACGCACCGGATTGCGACACATGGTGCCACTTTTTTACCATAAAAGACCCCTTTGACCCCTTTCTCTCTCCCCCATCTTCATTTCACGCCAGCCATCTCCCTCCCACCGAAACCTCCTCCTCCCTCTCTTCCCCTTTTTCGACCTTGGACCGCCGACCGCCGGAGGAGCCGCTCGTCAGAGCGCCGTCGCGCGCGAGAGGAGCATCGTTCGCCGCCACCACCCTCACCAACCAGAACCTTTGTCGTGAGCCGCAGAAACGCCGTCGCCGATTTCGCCGTTTACCGGCAATCGGCCACCCATTCCCGTCGATTAGAATTTTGGAGAGTGTAAATAGGTGAGTGGAAATCCTAACCCTTAATTAGGATTATGTGCACTTTAGACAAGTTTTAGGGGTTATTAGTGGGGGTTGATTTGGGATGATATTGTGGTGATTTTAAGGGCCTAAGGTGATGATTTAGGGATAGTTTTAAGGCTGTGGAGACTTGGTTTAGAGGTTATATGAGTTGGATTTGCTTAATGGTGCAAGTTACTGATTCTCGTATTACTGATTTTACTGTACCTCTGTGCTTTATTATTTTTTTTGTGATAATTGTGGGCCAAATCTGAAGAAATGTTCTTCATGAAAGTTGTTCCCAACATCTTTAAGTATAACATACTTTAATTTGAGAATTTTTGAAATCATTTGAGGCCATTTGGAAGTCCATCTTTGGACCGAAACAAAACTGCCCGATTTACTGTTCACCCGACTTTCGGGTCTGTTTGAATTTTTATAAAATTTTTCAGGCCTATTTTTAAAATACTTCCCTCACAAGAATTATTGGGGACATTTGTGGCTATAACATATAAAAATTTCAAGGCTTTTCAAAATGATTTGGGTACTGAATAAGTTGTATTTTGATGGCCTGAGGGGCTATTGGAGCGAATCAGATTTTGTCCGAATTTGAGTGTCAAAACGAGGTATTTATGGTTAGAACTGAGTTTTGAGTTCTTCATGGAAAATGTTCATTGGGATGTTTTGTACAACATATCCAAATTTCATAATTTTTGGAATTGATTTACCATTTATTTCAAATGGATTTCGGTCACTGTGCAACAGCCCAGTTTGGACCCGATTTTGTATATTCCCAGTTTTCTCTCTCTCGGATTGAGTAGTGGCTGTCCATTAAGGTTTAATTGGGCTTTGTATAGCTAATGTGTAGTTTGTTCGTGAATTGCTATGTGTGAATGGTTGGGCCATGTAGTGGCTAATTTGGGTATAAATTATGCTTGATTGTGTTAAATTTTGTGGTGCCTCGTTTGAGCGACTCGGTGGTTGAATGGTACTTTGTCGTGCTCAATTGTTTAATGCCATGCCGCCTAATTGCGTGTTCGAGCAATGCGGTGTGTGATTGGCCAATCATTGGTGTGAATGTTTATTGCCCAAGTGCGTGAATTATGTATTGGGCCATATGGTACTAGTTGGCCAAGTGCGCATGTTATGCGAATAAGTATGGGTAATTGATTGGCTATTTGAGCACATCGATTTGGCATGTTTGTTGAAATGCCGTGCTGAAATTGAATGCTCATGTTGCACTGTACGACATTGCATGGCCATGCATTGTGTATACCGAGAATGGGGCATGAGATGAGATGGTGCGATAATGCGTGCTTGATATGAGCATGTGATCACCTAAATATCCTGATGCTTGTTACGACGGGTTCAGATAATAACTGGCTATGTATATGTGTGATCACAATTCTCCCTAATGCGTATTACGTGGGATGTGCCGTCCTGATACGTTTTACACAGGATGATGCTCGGTACGTCCGGAAGAGGACCATCCTGATGCGTTTTAAGCAGGCTCTGGTTCGTAAGGAGATCGGTGTTGCGCCTGATGTGTTTTGATGTGGGCTAGAGACACTGGGCCGGGGGCGTTTTTACGCTGGCCACGGAGTGTTGTGATTAAGAAAGAACAGTGTTGAACCTCATGCACTTTGTAGCAGGCTAGAAATACTGGACCTGATGCGTTTTATGCGGGTCACAATAATAATTGAGTATTGAGCCAGTATGCAGTGTGAGTCAGAATGATGACATCTGTAGGCATAAAAACGCATGGGCCAGTGTGCAAGTGTGCAAGACTCGGTGAATGGCATGCGAGATAAACACTTTGAGCATGAGCATGCGTGTGGCGTACGTGTGACCAAGTGTGTACACACATGTATTGTGATTATCCTGTTGTTATTGCCTAACCTGTATGGTCAGCAAGGTAAGCGATCCGGGCTCAAGGGCCTAGGTCATTTGATTGACATCATTGTCGGTTGTTGCGTTGATTTGCTTGTCGGGAGATGTATGTTAGGCTGGTTTCGGTTTAGGAGGCCTACTCACTGAGATTCGTCTCATAGTCGTGTAAACCCCGTTTTTCAGACCCCTGTTAGAGGATACCTGGTGTACCCGATCAATATAAGGATCCGGAGCCTATAGAGCAGGATCCCGAACAGGTTGGCGAGGTCGAGTAGATGGATTCGGAAGATGAGATAATTGAGGCTGAGTCCGAGTCATCAGGATCTGATCCTGATTAAGTTTCCTAGGATCAGTCTTAGCCTCCCTTAGGTTGGGTCAGTAACCCTTTTGATTATAACCCCACCTTAGACTGCCCCCTTAGCAACTTAGGGATTTTTTTAGTAGTGACCGTTGACCCGCTTTTGTTTGATGATTTGTATTGGTGTATAGTGGACATTGTATATGTTTTGAAGTTTAATGCAAGTCTTGATTATTAGGCTTTTAATTGTTTATCGTTCCTGCTACCCTTGGTCATGTATTGTTTTGTATGGGTGTTTTAATTATTGCTTCCGCATGTGCCTTGTGCTCTGTTTTGGGAGATGGGTCGGTGATGCGTCCTGGGACGTTGCATCAAGATTGACCGGTACGTGGGATGATTGCGCTTCAAGGGGTTCGGAGCATGACAACGTCAATGATTTCCTACCAAAATTGGCCGAATGGAAACAATTGGCACAAATTTAAGACTAAGATGGTTCAATCGAAACATTTAGGATTGAATTGGTACAAATGCAATAGATTTAGAGTTTTTAATGTATTTTCCCGCAACTTTTTACATAATAGCAAAATCATTGACAGGGAGAATCATCTTTTATAGGAAATTCATATGTATGTTCTAGTAAATAACTACAATACAAAATCTAAGCGTAATCAACTGATGAAGCCTGACATGGATGTAGCTGAGATCCGTCCAGGTAAACCATGTTCATCTGCCTTCTCCGATTGTCTCATCAAGCATGGGTGTTGTAGCAATTTCCGGTGACAGATTTGCAGCTCCAACAGTGCTTGCGGTGAACGGGGAGTTGAAAGGGCTCTTGTCTGTGCTCTTATCAGCAGTCTCAGTCCAGGAGCTAGTGGTATCACTATATCTCCAATCAGCCAAGTAGCCTGGCCTCGTGGAGACGGTCGGCACTTCCATATCTCCAGAGAGCATTGCCACCACACGGGACATTGATGGTCTCAGCGATGGCGATGTTTGAGTGCACAAGAGTGCTATTGCAACCATGCGTTTTGCCTCTTCTTCATTGAACTCTGATAATCTAGAATCAACCAGCTCAACAATACGGTTGGTTTCATGCAGGTTCCAAGCCTGAGAAGCAGGAAATAAGTGACAAAGATGTATTCAGGCAACCTCATAGAAAGAATTAAAAGGGAAGATATGATGTTTCCTTCTTAAGTGGCCATAAAACAACTGAACAAGTGGCACAATATTCAAGCGCGTACCCATTCAAGGAGATATATTTTTTCTTCTTCCAAGCTAGGATCTGAATTTGACCTTCCGCTGACAACCTCTAGAGCCACTACACCAAACGCAAACACATCTGCCTTCTCTGTAAGGTGGCCACGCATTGCATACTCGGGAGCAAGGTATCCACTACAACAGCAATGGGAAAGCAGAATTAGATTCTCAGCAACTGTATGCGTCAACGTACTAATGCATATGGTTCTGTGTGCAGGTGACAGAAGAACATGGAGCTTACATGGTTCCCGCCACACGGGTGCTTATATGGGTCTTCTTATCATCATAAAGTTTAGCCAAACCAAAGTCTGATATTTTAGGTGTGAGATCAGAGTCAAGCAGAATGTTGCTGGCCTTCACATCCCTGTGCACGATTCTCAGCCTCGACTCCTCATGAAGATAAGCTAGACCCCTTGCAGTACCCAGACAGATATCATATCGTGTTGCCCAATCAAGACTCAAGCTTCTTTGTCCTGCACAGTGGAAGCACTATCATACGTCCAAGCCTCACTTTTTACATGACAAAATACATAAATGAGGTGAAAATTCTGTCACCTACCAAATAGTGCCTGATCAAGACTCTTGTTTTCTAGATACTCATAAACAAGAAGCCGATTCTCTGCATCGATGCAACATCCATACAGTTTAACAAGGTTGCGGTGTTGCACTGCAGATATAGTGGCAATCTCTGTCACGAATTGATTCTTTCCTTGGTGGGATGATACAGATAGTTGCTTTACAGCAATCGCTCTCCCATCATCGAGTGTTCCCTGTTGTCACTGATATGGTTAGTACTTCAATAGAAAGAAACGCGGAAGTCATTTTGAGATCAATAATGCGATCGGCATGATAATATAGACTCCGGTTCCTAGACTATCCAGGAGCTCCACTTAAGTCTGACTATCAAGAAATGCCAAAAAAATCCATCTTCTAGAACTACACTGTATGAGCATATAGATGATAAATGAAGGACGGTCAACCTAATTTATGTTACTTCATCTGGACCTGGCAAAGATAGCCAAGAAAATTGTCCATTCATTAGTTACTTGAAATCTTACGTTATCAACATTTAGTTATATCTTCTTACTTTACCCAAAAAAAAAAAAACATTTAGTTATATTATCCATGGATATTTGGATGGTGTTCATTGGATTTCTTTCTTTCCCGGAAGTAATTTAGGATCTATTACAGTCATCCTCCAAAGCCAAAGGATGATTGCCTAAAGATTGAAAAAGAAATAAGTGAAGAAGGGCTTTTCTTTTCAAGGCAGAGAAAAAATCGGAAGTCAGGTCAACCAGCACACGAAAACCATTGTCTCTTTCTTTTTTGGCTCAAGGTACGGAAACCATAATCGTGGTTCCTTTAGTAATGAGTTTCTCTTCTCTTTTTCCGTTCTTTCTCCTAGAAACACTTTCAGAAAGATCAACCATTGACCTAGTTCTTGTGACAAGCTAAGATCAGGTCAGCTATAGTTGAAGAAGCAATAGTGATAAGATCAGCTTTTGCAAGGAGCCAAGCACCTCAATTCTGCCAACATTTAATTGTGACATCACGGCATCTTTATCTACTCGTGTTATCCAACGAATTACAACAAACCTTAAAAACAGGGCCGAATCCTCCCTCCCCAAGTTTGTTATTGGGATCAAAGTCATCTGTAGCAGCCTTTAGTTCCACGTAGCTGAAAGTGTAAGGTCTAGCATCCAAGCCAAGGAACTCTGTAAGACACAACAATGCAGAAAGGATTCCCGCTCTTAGAATATTTCGCAAATCCTTCATCATATAGTTTTTGACTTTGTCAGAAATATATTAGCCACTTAAATTAGTCAGCCAGCAAAATCAAAATGCATTCTTGAAATTTAGCTGCAACTAGAAAACCTTGAAATTACACTTCCTGCCACCAGTGGACAATGAGCTCAAAATATCTTCAGAACAGTGGCATTTCAATATGGAGATTTTTCATTCTGTTTACCTCCGCAGAACATGGTGATCATTTTTTATGCAAAAATATAATTAGCACGCATGATTACAGATAGGAAATTATCATGAGGAAGCTATTGGAAGCATCTGATTGTGTGGTTTACCTTGATCTTCAATCATGCGTGCCAGTTTCCTTCTCCTAACAACATAGAACACCAGGAGAACAGCCACCATGCCGACCACTCCAACTCCAGTGGCAACTCCAACTATCAGGCCGGTACGATCCTTTTTACGGGTTGGGGGATTGTTACTGACAGAGGGTATGAAGTCTGCACAAAGTCGGCCAATTAAGTAATTTTTTAAATAGTGGTGCTGGGAATAAGAGCAAGTTTTTGTCACAGTACCTGGGACAGCACTAATGGCTGAAATCAAAGGTCCATATGTGGCTTGTTTTGGTACACAGCAAGTCCCTTTTCCAGCCCAAAAGAAGTGTATCTCAAGATAGTTTGCTGTTACCTGAGCCTGATACACTTTTGGGACAGCTGAAAAAGAGGCACCACCTGCCTCTTCCCGTATGTTGAAATCCTTTGCAACAAGGTTTCCCTGAAATAAGCATAAACGGCCTTGGTAATTGATCGTGAACTTTCTTAGTAAAACAATAAGCCTGGTAAAACAAGGCCCTACCTGTATGTATATATTAAAAAGACGCCTCCCAAGACGTTTCCATTCAGTATTCTCGATTTGTATTTCAGCGAACTGGAGGGTGACACTGTAGTTTCCATTCTCCAGACCTAATCCATAGTATCGTAGAGATGAAGCAGAGAGCCGTGCAGTCTGGAACAGCTCTGTGTCTAAATTGCCGGAGAACTGGGAAAGCGTGGAAGCTTTATAGGCGGGGTTGTTGCTTCCCGTGAAATAACCAACATTGCTCACTGCCCACCTCTCTGTGTCGGTCACATAGTAGGTAGCAGGACCAAGACTGTTATTATCCCGCTCATACACAATATTACTGGACGAAGAAATCTGGGGGCCACCGCATTTTACTGAAAAATTGTAGTCTGCATGGCAAACATAAAAGAGCAGATCATGATGAGTTTATGAAAGGTATTTCCGTTACATAATGGACAAGAATTATCTGCCACAGCACATGCACTTTGTAAATTCTATACTGTTATAGTCAGCCCGATTTAGCTTAGAATATATGAATGGCACATGCTTATCTTCAAAACTTACCTCCATCAGTCTGTCGCATGGCATCTTAGTATGCAGTTGTAAATGTAATAATAAATTAGTTCTCTCACACTCTAGTGAAGAGACCCACAAAGTCCTGATGAAAATAAAGTAAGGTCCTTTCTAGGGAAATCAATATCACAGATAAAGGGGGAACCTAGAGAGGCAAGTATTGAACATTAGGGCGGCCTGCCACAAATCTGCCTTCTATACCCTGGACCAGAGACTGAATTACATAGGCCCTTCGTAAATGGTGAGATTAAAATTCTAAATAGCATGTTTTTAATGGATTAAACAACCTTGTGTGTTCAGCATCATATGGGGGTTTTTGCAAAACCGGAAGGCTATTGGATCAAATGACAAAGCAATTGTTGAGAAAAAGATGACTTTTCCCAGGTGAAATGAAAATCGGATTCATTATTTAGCCACATGGATCGATGGATCCACATCTCAATTGAAAAGAATCAATAGAAAATGAAAGAATTGGAATGTTCATTATACTTCTCGAGACAGACAAAAAAGAAACAAAAGATGAAGCATAAGTCATAGATCAACTAAGCCCGCTAGGGGGCTTGCAAGAACCGAATCTGGGACTTTAAAATTACATCGCTGTCCCCTTTTCTAAGAAAAACTTGAACCTTTATTTTTCCTCTCTTCCACTGAACTGCCCCTAATCTAACTTACAGGATGTAAATAGCTTGACCATTCTGTCTTCTACTACATTAAAGTTACGATTCACTTCACGTATCAGGATGCAAGCAAGCAGAATATGAAAGGTAACTGTAAACACGATCTCCTGTCCTCCTCTTGTTGCGGCATTCAACTAAAGGAAAGCGTATTAAGCGGAAAAGGTTACATGGACTTACAGATTCCTTTCCCCGTATTGCAAGGAAAATTCCGTTGAAGACAGTTTAATCTTGAAGGAAGAAGGCTAAGATAAAAGGAGAAAATTTTATTCAGTTAACCAGTACGGCAGTATGAACTTATGTGTAAATCAAAAGCAGATACTTCTATAGCAAGGAAAATTCCTTTTTTATTTATGAATTTCACTGAAACATTCAAAATTCCTTCATGGATGATGCAATCGCTAATTAAATGCAAAAAGTTCTTTAATCATTGAAGCGGTGATAGCATCTCCAAGTCATAGCTCTAACTGAATGCCCTTTTTAGTGAATACAAATACTGAGTTTTGCAGAATTGCTGATTATCCACGGCATCAATTACGAGGAGTAAAAGATGGTGAAACAGTAGTATCAGTATCTATTCAAATTACTGACATCCACAATGGCATATGAATCAAGACAATCATATAAAAGTTTTACCTATGATAGTTCTTTTGTAGGCAGTGTATAAGTGATTTATATTCGTTCCAAGCAGTAGATTTAGCAACCAAATGTGAAAGTGAGTTTTAACGTAAATTCAGCATGCATCTATGATATCAATTACTGGAATTAATATGACAAAAGACAAATATGATATAGAAACATCCAGAATGCCCAGCAGGGTGGTGGGATTGGTGATTATCCTTGTAAAGTGAGGTAGGCATTCAAGCCAAATCTGAGGACACATCAGCTAACCATTTTCGATTGAATTGATTGTCTATGATCACTCAAGCATTATAAGCAAAAATCGCCAGGGCAATTACCTACTGTTAGAGTTGTCCAATGTAAAGTTGTTGCCAACCAGATTACTGCAAAATGCATCATGAAAAAATATGTGATCGTAAGTCTCCCCACAAGATTGGAACGCCTACAGCACATTCTGTAGCTAGAAAATGACTTCAAGTACTGTATAGCATCCCTCAAGAGCAATAAAAGATCGATAAAGTGCTAACAAAGAGTCCTCACTTAAACTATCTAACTAAAAGTATCGATATCATTTTTCGAATGACAGAAATACATACAATTGTAAATCATTGCTGACCCAAGAAGGAAAGCTTCCCATCAAGTTATTGTATGACACATCTCTGCAAAAATGGCACAGGGGAGATGTCATTTAGTTAACCAACAGGGTGGTGTCTGTCAGTATTGAATAGCATGCTGTGATATGTCAAACAACAAAAGGTTGACTCCATGTTCCCAGGCACAAAATAGATGACTTTGAAATAAACTATATTTAGTACCGAGTTAGCTATAAAGGGGAAAAGGAGAAAAATCTATTCAAGTAGCTATATCCTCGTTTTGACCTTCAACCTATGACAGAACATGGAATATTTTGACTATACATCCTCGTTGCATTCAAACTCCACAATTGCCCCTAAAAACTTGTACATAATTTCATGTTCTTCTCAATTGATCAGTGGCAGTTGTGAGCATCATTATAGTTATCATGGATCTTTCAGGTGTTCTTACATGTTAAGAAGGGATGCACTTTTCTGTCCAGGAAGTGTGCCATTCAAACTATTATTTCCGAGAAACCTGAGAAATGAAGCAAAGAGATTTACAAAGCATTAACAAAGAGAACATATAGGAAGGAACACACGTGATTATCCAGAAGAGGTACATTACAGGTAAGTGAGTGAGCTCAAATTGAAAAGAGAGTCTGGAATCTGTCCCGTTAACTTGTTGAAGCTTAAGTCCCTGGTCCAATTTAGATGCAACAAAGTTACTCTATGAATCAATTGAGTAAATAACATATACATGTTTGAATAAAAAATAATGCCTTCGGGAAGATCGAGCTGATTACATGTGAAAAACATCACAATACCCATTGAATATAACATCTTGTCAAATGAAGTCTAGAGAAGAATCGTGGAGGCAAATGCTCCTTTGAAGTAGTGTACAATAAATTAGAGCACAAGATGGTCTTTAACCAAAATACGACCAACCAGATAATATCAAGTAAGTCAATTCATTTAGTAACTACTATTATAAACCATTAATGAAGGGTCATATATTCATCCCCTTCAAATTTTGCTTTTGAGTCACTGAAACACTTCGGAATATTTTCAATCAATTACTAACCAAGAACAACGACTTACAGCTGAGATAAGCTGTGGTAACCCGAAAAATCTGATGGGAGCAAATCCGAGATATTGTTATTCCTCAGTACCCTGAAAACAATTGGATAAGCCCATTTCGCATAAGGGCCAAAAGAGAAGAAGAAAGGAAAAGAAAGTCTGCTACATGCTCCAGAATCCCAATGTCTTACAGAATAGACAGATTCTTCATATTCCTGATGAATTCCAGTGAAGAGCTCACATTAGATACATCACTTATTCTCCTGTATTATGTAGTCAACTCGCTGTCAGTTTGCTCAAGGCTGTGTTAGTTTTTACAAGCATTAAGACAGAAAGTACATGGCTCCACTCACAAGTCTGTCAGTGCGGATAAATTGGAAAATGTTGAAGGAATCGAACCTTCGAAAGAATTTCCTTGAAGAAACCTATAAACAAATAAATTAAGAAAAAATTGGACAAATTGATCACTTCAATGATAACATAATACAGAATAAATGCTACATAATTTGTCGAATTTCAATTTCCAGAGCCTACAAATTGTTGTGAAAGGTAGATGGTCATAGTCATAGGCATTGTTAGATGAAAACAAACATATATGTCGCCTTACAGCTGGGTAAGCTGCGACCAATCTCCTATGAATTCTGGTATACTACCAATGAGGTTGTTATCCGATGCCCACCTGCAACAGGAAAAAGTATTTCTTCTGAGAAATTATGTCATAAATTTTTTCCTGCTAATAGTTTTTTTTCAAAGGATCAAAGGAGGAACAAAGCTCTTACACTGTGTGAAGATTTTTAAGCTTGGAAAATGTCGACGGAATCTCACCACTGACTCCGGAACTATCAAAGTAACTGCATGATAAGTGATTTCCATCAGCCAAGGGCATTTTATTAATTTAACGCAACTCAAACAACTCAATAGTTTGTCCTTTTGAATAGTTGAAAGCAGAGCGACCAAAAAAAAAAAAAAGATTAGTTGAAAGCAGAAGTAATGCCAAGAGGGTGTCACGGAACATTTACACAACATCCAGAATGTACACAGCCAAACATTGCGGGAGTCTCTAGTAGTTAAAATGTCAACAAGAGGATGACAGTAAATGTGAAATATGAGAGGGTTAGGCTATGTGATGATGGGCAGAATGATAGTAACAACAAAATGCTACCGCAAGTCATAAAGGTTAAAAGAAACTAATCAATTTGAAAGGATGCATGAAAACAGTTACTTAGTCCGTTTGCCACCTATTTCAACAAAACTGGCCTCTGCCAAACTCCAATACCTGCAAATATTTTAAAAGGAAAATCCATGTCTAGGAATGATAAGCAGGTAGGACTTACAGTTGCTGCAATTTGGAAAGATTTCCAAGCTCAGATGGCAGAGAGCCACTGAAGTTATTGGTGCTAAAGGACCTACAACATTAAACTAGTTGTCAGATCCACTCTTTCTTTTATGTCCTTTTGCAAGCCAATTTTCGTTGAAAATTAGTCTGAATATCCAGTGGACCTAATTCAGTTGAATCCTTCTGCTTGACATTATAAATCCTGTTCTGGAACTTTTACTTACAATGACAATAGCTCTGTAAGTAACCCAAGTTGCGGTGGAAGCTCTCCTGACAATGCGTTGATGCCCACACTCCTGAAGTAAATAAGCAGAGTAAGCATCCGGAAAGAAAGAAAAATGCTAAAAAAGGAGTAGAGAACTCGTATTAATTTTGAGACTAGAATTGAGCTGTGCTCACAGATACTGCATGCCAGTTAGGTTGCCGATGGATGGAGATAAGGAACCAGTCAAGAGATTTTGGGCCAAGTTCCTGGATAAAGTACATGATACTATCAGAACAACGGAAAACTCCGTAAGATCTTGAAACCTTGTTGTGTAAAATCAATATGGGGCTTCAGCAAATGAGAGCATGTGAGTGTTTCGTGGACATGCTCGAACTGAGTGTTGCTTAATTTTAAGGCATGACACGTGGCACACCATGAAAACTCCAGGGAAATGAGAAACTACTGGAAAAGACAGAAGAAGCGGAATGGGACCAATACATACAGATTGGAGAGGTAAGTCAAGTTCCATAACTCATCAGGGATAGGACCAGCGACGCTCAGTGCATAAACTTTGCTGCAACCAAAGAAAAACCACCCGGACATGAGATGAGACACAAACATGGTGAGCGTGATACTCTTGATACGTACAGCTGGGTAATGTGGCAAGTGGTGGAATTGTTGAAGGAGCAGTCGCATTTGATGAAAGGGTTGTAACTAGTATCGTCGAAGGAAATGGAGTCGTCAATGGCGGCTCCGCGGCATGGCTCTCCACTTATGTTCCACGTCTGAGAAGTGAGTTCCCATTTTGACCATATCGAGTTCAGAATCGCCACTGCATTCACATAACCATCATCGACTCACACTTGTTTAGCTTCATGCTCAAATTAAATGCATCGGTGCACTATTCTTACCTTAAGTAAATGGAGAGTGATTTAGACAATTGAGTGCAATTAATAATACAGGTATTCACATGCTGTCCATCCAGTTGAACTGTGTAAACGAGGACAGCCGCTCATGTGGAGTAGTGTCTTTACATTTTCCAGACATATGGTTTTTAGGGAATAAGTTTTGCTTTTTTGATGGTCAATATTTTATGAAGAAAGATTATACAACACGTCATCAAATAAAAGTGAGTTCCCTACGGACCGAAACAACATAAGGAGGTGAAAGAGGAACCACTGACGTCCTTGCGGTCCCATAACATAAGTTGGCGAAAGGCTAGGAAAAAAGATCATTAGGATGTTTGAAAGAGGAATTTCTGTCTGGACATGGAAGAAGATTTTTTTTTTTTGGGTTTTTGGAGGGGGGGTGGTGGGGTGTGGGGGATGGGGGAGACACCCGTGGTGCAAAGCAAAATGTGTTTTTACTTGAAAATTCTGACCGGTGGGATTTGCGGGCAAAAAGCAAATCGTCAAAGTGGAGTTATCCAATTATTAAGGGCAAGTATAACCCAACATTTTTTTTTGTCTGAAAAAGCTCAAATTTATACATATATGTCATACAAACTTTCTATTACTGCTTCATCTAGGGTATATTTATCACATCGGTACAAGTTCAGAGTTTTTTTTAATAAAAAAATATTGGGGTATTTATGTGGTATAGTTTGTGATTTTTTGTGACATTAACCCATATTAATGAATGTGTCTGTATATATATTTATTAAATACCCAAATATGGTTAATCATCGGTATGAAAAAACTATTACTGGATAAAATTTGTTAATGTTATTAAAATAATCTATTAAATTAAAGAAGAAAAAAAGAAAAAAAAACACCTCAATGTTGTATTTCAAGATTAATTGACATAATCGTCCATATAAATGGTTCCTGGTTCTTAATTCAAGCAATTGGCGAAATCAACAATGCATAACAGCAATGGCAAAACTACAACATACATAACATTATATGAAATAGCGAAATGATCAAAACATGAAAAGTGTAATATCGTGGGAAAATTACCAAAAAAGTCATAATCTTATTGCACTCGTGCCAATTCAATACTAAACATTTTAACGATTTATCAATATAGCCCATCTAACCAATTTTGATCGGAAATTGATGATGTGGATACCGGCCATCTTACGTGACGCGGCCGGCGCTGATGTAAACAACTTTTTTAATTTTTTCTTTCTTTTTTTTATTTAAGGCCAGCGGCCACTGGGAGAGGGCTCATGGTCCTCATCGGCCGCATGCAAGGGCAGTGAGCCTTTGCTGGACGCTGGGCAAGGGTCGCGACTCTCGTTGCAGTTGGTGAGGACTCGCAGCCCTTGCCCAGTGGTTAGTGAGCACTCGTAAGCCCTCACCCATTGGTCGGCAGGGGTCGCCGATCCTTGGCCGGTGGTCAGTGGCCCCTTGTCGGCCCTTAACAATTAAAGAAAAAAAAGGAAAGATATAAAAAAATTAAAATTTTCAAAATTTTCAAAAAAATTTTACATCGGCATCAGCCATGTCATGTAAGACAGCTGATGTGTACGTAATTAATTTCCGATCAAAATTTGTCAAATGGACTGCATTAGTAAATCATCAAAATTTTTATGATTAAATTGACCGAATTAAAAAATTAAGACTGAATTGGCTTAAGTATAATAGTTTTAAGATTTTTTTGGTAATTTTCCCGTAATATTGCTAGATGTAATTATTACCTACTGAAACGAATCTTGTAGAAGAAGATGCACACGGACCTAATCGAATTGCATAAAATAAAGAAAATTTGTGAATGAGCATACGCATAAACTACATAATACGTGATCCCGTACCATTCCATATGATTAAGAAGTCAATGGATGATTAAGTATTTTTCTTGAAAACAAAATGATAATTAATACTAGTTATTACGTAAAACAGAATAAAAGAGAGTTTGTAGATGCACAAGTTAATGAATATCACTTTGTATCTTTTCCCTTCTTTTTTAAGGGCCATGTCCACCATTTAAAAATGATATCTCATGAATATCTTATTGCTTAATAGTATCATGTTGTGGATTTGTAAATAAACAAAAAAATTCAGTTCAATGTCTCGTAGCTTGCTCAAGCAACCGCAGAGGGACTTGCTTCCTGTCAGCAAATCCCACGGAAGACTTAGCAAGAATTTTCAAGTAAACGTGGTAAATTGGTTACCCGGTCGACCGTCCTTAACGGGAGGATAACAGTGCCCTCACCTAATCATTGTTTGTCACGATGTTAAGCATACTTTAAGGATGCATTTATTTCGGAAAAAACCCAATGATAAAGCAAAGTGATTTTCGAAAAAGTAATTTTCAGGAATATGGTTAGTTTTTTTATGTTTGGTGATATATGATCGAAAATGTTTTCTGGTATTTGCATATCATTTAGAAAATGATTTCAATCTCGTGATTTTATCTCAGGCAAAAAAAAATTCGAGTATTTTAATAATTTTTTTGAAAAATTCGATTTTTTAATTATTTCTTTTCTTTTTTGAAATAACTAGAATATTTAATTATTTTTATTTTTTCTCTTTTCTTTTTCTTTTGTTTCCTTTTCTTTTTCCTCCTACCTCTGCCGTGACGAAGCGGCGACGGCCACAAGTAAGCCCGACGCTCGTCCAGCGACAGCCACAAGCAAGCTCGAGCTCACTGGGATCGGCTGAGCAGCCAAGCTCGAGCTCACCGGCCTCGAGCAAGCCCTCGCTCACCGGGATCTGACGAGCCTTGAGCTCGCGCAAGGCTAGCAAGGCCTCGTCGGGATCTGGCGAGCCTTGAGCTCGCACAAGGCCAGCGAGGCCTCACCGCAAAGTCGAGGCTCATCAGAACGAGGTCGGCGAGCTTGAACTCGCTAGATCCCGGCCAGTCTCGACCTTGTGCTAGTGAGGCTAGCTAGTAGAGGCTTGTCGGCGCAAGGTCGAGGCTCGCACAGGGTTGGCGAGTTGTTGGCCCTACCCATGGCCTGTCATCGGCCATCGCGAAGGCCGGCGACCAGCGGAGGGAGAAAGAAGGAAAAAGGAAGAGAAAAGAAAAAAAGAACAAAAAAAGAAAGAAAAGAAGAAGAAAAGAAAAGACAAAAAAAAAATAAAATATTAACAAAATCATGATAAGTAATTTCGGAAAGTGTTTTCAGTTGACTAATAATTTTCCGCGAATTAAAAGGGTGAAGGTCCATAAAACGGATTCCGAAAAAATACTTTCCCTCAAACAAACACACCATAAGAAGAAGATGATTTTCATGATCAGGAAGGATGCTGACGATCATCAGCACTCTCAAGAACAAGAAACTCATTAAACACACACGAACACGCAGAGAGAGGAAGAGGGTTTGTTCGTTCGTACCTTCAGAAGGGTCAGTCGTAGCTTGAGTCTGGTTCTGAGCACAAGCGACATCTACAAGTAGTAGTATGCACGCTGCTACGTGCAAGGCAAAGATCACCCTCGAATTTGCCATAGTTCAACCAGAGAGATAGAGAGAGAGATCCTTATAGCTGGAGAGCCACCATGTCAAGTCTGACCAACCGCTCTCCCAGATATGCCTACATATATATGTGTAGATATAGTTGATGAGAAAGCCAATGACAGTGGCGTCTGAGATAAAGATCAGAAATGACCCCCCCCCCCACCTTCTTTGCCATACTTTCAATTAATTCTCGAGCTGTGTACAATTTTTGAATCAGCCTTTGAAAATTCTCGTTGATGACCGTGGATGAGAAATTGGCTAAACGCTATCTGGTTAAATGTCTCATGCTTACACTTTTGAGACACTTCACTGAGTGAAATTTTTGTTACCACCAAAGAAACGAATAGTAGTTCTTTTGTGCCGGTCAAAATTTCTTCATTGAATAGCTGCAAATCTTTCTAATCAAGAGCACCCAAATTAGAACTTTCTTCTCGACGCACAAAAGGTTGTGGAATTACACAGTACATCCTCATCAAATATTTCAGGACCACCATTTGGAAACGCTGATAAAGTCAATTACACAGTACATCCTCATTAGTCGCTGGTTGTACATTTGAATTTGGAGGCTGGTATCATGTGTGGTGTTCAAATTCTCCTCCTTTAAGATGATAGCAAACTGTTTCGTTTTGTACTGATATTTTTTTTTTTGGGGGGGGGGGGCGTGGAAGGCAAAGAGAAAGATAAGGGGTCTTTTCAATTCCATTTTCTAAGGTCAACATGGACGTCTCCAATTGACGGATTCATCCACCCAAGTGGTGGCATATCAACATCTACTTTATTCGGAATTAGATGTGAAAGGAGAGAAGATACTTTTTTAATCTAGGATGGGAAATTTTAGAGAGAAAATAAGGGCCGATGCGTGTGAACATGCCAAAGCATAATCACGAACACGAGAAAAGACTTAACAATTGGAACTGTCATAGGGAAATTTGTAAATGTCATGACATAATCAAAGTAGATAAGAATCCCTTGAATATTCTCTCATTGATACAGTATTGCGTCTCTCGCCTTGGTTTTTTTATTTATTGTCTTGACCATTAATCATATAACAATTTGTTAGTTTCCATCCAAAATGAGATGAAAACTTCTTTTTATTCATATGCATGAACAATATTTTAATTGAGGTTGACTCCGCTCGATGTTAAAAAAACAAAAGTAGACTTATTAGATTCGTGATTGGAATAGCGGATGAAGGAGAAAAAAACAACCTGTACGGACCACTACCTGCACTTCAACATGAACTTTTCTGAATTTTCCGATATACATGACCCGGTATGAACACGGTAGGCAAAAGGAGTCATCAAAAGCAGCGACCTTCGCGTCAACGCGTTCACTCTTGGAAACAGATGGCTTTCGTTTTCCCGGTGGCGTTTGGTCATTCTCTCGCACCAACTCGATGCCACAGTGGAGCCTCCTCTCTCTCTCTCTCTCCATATTCAATCTCGAATCCAAAGATTCCTTTCTCTTTTCTTTTGTAGTAACCAGTGATTCGAACTTCCTTTTTCTATTTCGCGAAAAATAAACGATTTAGACAATTTTTTCGTAAAAATAATCGCTTGTATTGCTCACAAAAGTGAATAAACGAAAAATATTTTCATCATATACGAAAATATTTGGACATAAATTGTTGTTGATAATAAAAATATTTTTCATTAACTAATTATTTCAATTGATATTTTTTGGAAAAATATTTTTTTAATCATTCATTTTCCGCAAAAGAAACAGAATCTTAAATTGACCAAGTGAAGAAAAAATGGCCCCCAGATCTAATAAGAAACATCTCAGTTTTTCACCTGTTTTGTTTCTTGTGCTGTGGCACCAAGATTATGTAACGGGGTCAAGAAGCCAGACAATTTGATACCGAACTGAATGCGGATGGATTGATTGATTCGCCCTTATTCAGGTGACATCGGAGTTATCAAGCAAGCTGCGAACCAAATTCATTCATGATCAAGCAGTATGCCTCAGTCATAGTAGGTTTCAATCCAAAGTATGCAGTAACAAGTTCATTGATGATGGGTTATTTTGTTATGCGAGGAGGGAGTCCCCTCTCTGTTTTTCTTTCTATCCATTGAGTTAGCAAAACGCAGATGTGGTGCTCCAGGGCTATGCCATGACCAAACAATGAGCACTGTCTAATATATAAATTTCAGCAGGAACATGTGATAATCTTTTCATAACAGAAATAAACAAATGTATGTCTCATGCGTAGCGGCGTTTGCTTTAGGTTCATAGTTTTTCTGAAGTTCACATCTTTCAGTTTTCAACGCAACTATGCGTGACGATGTTGGGAGTTTTAAAGAAATGTGAATGACGAGAAAGAAAGCGAAGCTTAATTGCTCCTTGGACGGGGACTCAACCATAACAGTCCAGCTATCGACTTGTTTGCATCATCAACCAAATCTCTAATTGCATCTACCTAGTTAATATAATTCAATGTAATCGCAGTTTTGTGCCTGTGAGGCTCATCCTCTAAACCATAACTAAATCAAACTAAGCGATTCGCTAATTATGACCTCAACATGTTGAAAGAGCATCTATCCATTTAGACAGATGATTAGTTGGGCTGACCGAGCTCCTGAGCTTCCTCTCTCAGTGACAGGAAAAATCTTGCATGTTTAAAGAAATGGTGCAGAATGTCTAGCATGGCCAAACACAGATAAAACCAACCCACGAATTAGAACTAACACCCTCAGGTGTCTTCTGCTTGACCTACTGTTGTAATCTACCTACTAGTAGAAACCAGGTTTTTGAGGTCTTAACGTTCCCTGCTTTGTCCTATAAGACTAGTCTTGAAGCTAATTTGCATAAAGAGAGTATATTAGTAAGTTTTTGGCTGATCAAGAACAGTAATCAGTGATTTTTCCGAGACCCAGACTCCGTAGATCATTAGAGAAAGTCCGTAAGCAAACAGTTACTTGGGTTTGCCTAACATAATGCGGCTCGCAGTTGCATCAGTCCTAGCGTAACTCTGTTGCCAATAATATCTTTAAACGGGCCATTCAATTTAATTGTGTTGCTGTAGTACGCACTCGTACCCGGCCGGAATCTGCAATTCAAGCTCTTTGGCTTCTCTCTTCTAGTACAGTTAAGTTACTTTTCGACGAAAAAATGAAACCCCATGAGAAGTTAATTCACTTCAAGAGTCCAACTGCTGCACTTGTAGGCTTGTATCTCAGACAGGAGAGAACGACACTGGCTTGATAAAAACCCATAGTACAAATTGTTCATTCATCACCTTTCTTAAGGTGATTTATCACGCCCCGTACACCACGAAGCATGAACATCCGCGTATAAGTCGAAATGAGGTGCGACGCTCCCAAGTTACGTCACCGACCCAAAAACCCAAATCAGAGAAAACACGTCACATGCGGAAACGACGTATATATAATATATATATATTATATATATACACCCAGACAATTTAAAAGCAACCATGAGTAGCACAAGTCAACAAATTACAAACGATTAAAAACAACATATACATTCATTATAACACTTATATATACAATATCCATTCTAAACAAAAGATACAGCAAAGGGCCACTAAAACAAAAAGGGATCGGTGGTCTAGGGAGATCGGACTATCCACTAGAGGTTACAGTAAAAAAGGAGCTGGCCTCTATTGCTAACATTGAGACCTAATCTAAGGCTCCTAGTCTGGATCGGAGCTCGATGACTCAGAGGGACTCTCAGGCTGCTCCGGCTCCTCCTCTGAACTCATAGTCTCAAACTCTGTCTCGGGCTCGGAGTCCTGCTCCTCGGCCTCAACATTCATGGCCGGGGATCTGAAATGTTGGTTTTACCACAATCGTGAGAAATCTCAACAAGTACAAATCACTAATCCTAAACTAGGCTAATGTGCACCTCCAGAAGGGTAATTAAAACACATCAAGTGACGAATCAGTATAACATTAAAACATTCCCGGCTAACAGCCCAATTTAATATCTCAACCCTGCAAGTTAGGCATTTAAATTCATCATGAATCATGCACAATTATAATGACCCGAAGGTCAACAATTGAATATAACGATCCGTAGGCCCGACTCGAAGGCTAACAGTTTGATTAAATTGACCCGTAGGCCCTACCCGAAGGTCACAATTGGATATAACGACTCGTAGGCCCGACCCGAAGGTCACAATTGGATATAACGACCCGAAGGTTACAATTTGAACAAAGCTCAGGCAAGTACATCGTTTCACTCAATTTCAACCAATCACCACTTGATATGCAAAACATATATGCGAGAATTAAAGCCAATTACTGATATCAAATTTACCAAGCATAATTATGATCAAATTAGACTTATGCCACTCATTCTTGGCATACCCAAGCATTTCCATTCTAATCCAGTCAATTCCAAGTTCATTACGCGCATTCATTACACAAATCAATCAAATGCGCCTAAGGCCCGCCTTGGGCTAATTGATCTTGCAATCATGGGGTCATTCAATAGGGTTTATTCAAGTCCCAACCAACCCCCAAGAATGTCCAAACTCAAACTCATAGTTAAAGAACCAATTAAATCTCAATTTGAACCAAAAAGTGCAATTCGGTTATGGTGAACAGTACCAGAACCGAATTTCCAATATGCACTAAACCCCCCTTAAACAATTCCATTAAGCTTTAATCAAATACTATAATCACCCAACCATCAAATATACATAATTAAGCCTCAAATAAGCTTAATTAATCCCTATAATGACCAATCCAAGGTCACTAATAATCAAACCCAATTAGTGTCACACTTAGACAAAAATGCACAAATTTGGTACCCCATGAACAGTACCAGGACAAATTAACATTTAGGTACTAAACCACCTTTAAACCATTTCATTAGGGCCTAATCACTTACCCTAATCATCCAACCATCAAATACACTTAATTAAGCTTCAATTAAGTCTAATTAGCCCCTAAAATATCCATTTCTAAGTCATTAATCATTGAATTCAATTAGTACAAAACTTATACAAAAAAAGCAATTTTCGGTACTCAGTGAACAGTACCAGAACAGGGGGCTGTTTAGGCCTTAATGTACCATTAAACTACCTCATTAGGTCCTAATGACCTATATAAAACACCCCACACACAATTAAGCCTAATTAAACCCAATTAGGCCTAATTAACCCCTAAAAATGCACAATTAAACTAATTAAGGGTTTAGGAATTTATACTCACCTATTAACGACTCGGGACGATAGGAACGAGCGGTCGATCACCGACGCGCGATAAGGATCAACGGCGGCGTTCCGGGTGCAAGCCGGAGGTTACGGCGACGACGGAAACGGCGATTAGTGGCTGTTCTTCACTGTTTGAAGCTGGAACCGAGGCTGATGGTGGCTGTACAGAGGTGAGAGTGGCTACTGGTGGTGCTGGATGGTGGCCAGCAGCTCTGGCTGGTACTGTTCCGGCGTGAACAGTACCATAAAGGACAGAACCGTGCACGCCAAAACCAGAAACGGAAAGAAGAAGAAGAAGCTCGGGGGAAATGACCAAATGAACTCATGAGAGAGAAATGGTCTGGTCCAAGTGAGTCAACAATGTGTGGGTGGATTCCAAGTGTCAAAATCTTGGCCATTTGGACGATTTTTCCCTTGATCCAAAGGCTAAGATTCAATCTAATCCAACTATTTAGGGGTAAAATGGTCATTTGTCCTTAACCCAAGCTGACCAGACCTGGTTTAGCCCTAATTTACCTTGGTTAAGCCCCAAAAATTAAAAAAATTCGGAATTGTCCAAAAATGGCCTAGGGCCATTTTCGTAATTTTTCGATCTCGGACTGAAATTCTAATTTTTGTCCATACCGGTCCTATATATTCATGGTAAACATAATCCGGTGTCGGATCCTTAAAATTCATCCTTTAAGCCCTCAAAAACCAGTCCGAAAGTTTCGAGGGGTAAAACCGTAATTTTTCGTTCTGGGGTCAAAATTTCAATTTTTGACCGTATGCACTCCAGACGTGCGTGGCCACCCCAAAATGACATCGATTCCGAAAAATAATTTCGTTTGGGCCTAAAAAACGAGCATCAAGGTTCCTAGGGGCAAAATTGTAATTTTCCCCAATTTTTGTTGAAATTTTTATTTCCAGCCGTATTACTCCCAAACGTGTGTGGCCACTATAAAATGACGTCCGTCTTGTAAAATAGTTGTAATTACCCTTGGAATTTTGATATCAAAGTTTGGGCTCAATATCGCGAATAAAATAGCTCGTTTTAAAGTTTTAGGGCCTCTCATTAATGGGCGGCTGTTTAGATGTTACGTGTATTGACCTAGAATTGTCTGAGTCATGATGGCCTCGAATTTTGAGAGAACGAGAGGAATTATCACTAGCACCGGGCGTCGCGATCGTTCGGATTAGAATCGGAATTCATTTGTCAGGCGTACTTTCGATCGTGCGGAATCACCCGCGATCCAATCATACATTACTGACGATATCAACCCATCATTTTCTTAAGATCGGCCTCTATTGATTCAAAATATTTCCTCGGCGTTTCTCGAACTCGGCGCTCAATCGCGATCAGGTCCTCGGTCCACATACTTGTTCCTATTTAGCCTTTCCCATTTGGTTAGTATCCCGTGATTGATCAAGTCCGGGCAAGACTTACTAAAATCAAACGAGAATTAATGTACACTTTATTGGTCCCGATAACAGGTCAAAATTCAGGATGTTACATGATTTCTGGCATACTCGATCTAAATTTAAAATAGGATTAGTGACTGATTACTGCTAACTTGAGCAGGCTGAAGGTCAAGAGCTCTATTGTAGATGTGTTCCATGCTTGGAAGATTTCCAGAAAAGAGACATTCCTACAGGAGAAAGATAGGTCATAAATTTTACAATTCTCAACTACTAGGCTTCAAACAAATTAGCACTTTACACTTTCACTACGATCAAAGGCACATGCTCTATTCATGAACTCTCGCAAATTTTGTGCAGTAGCAGCTAATGTATCATCACTTTTACAGAAAGCAAACCTGATATATCTGTTATGACAGAAATTATCAGCACCAACCTCATCTAGTGTGTTTGAGTAGAAGAATCCACAACCTGGTGTAGCAACCACCCCTGCCTCTTCTATCAGATTCATAACCCAATCAACTTGAAATTGCAATTGCACTGTTACCATTTGACAATGACATATATTGGATTTCAGACAGCTTTTTAGCAATAAATATAGTGACAAAAAGCAGTGTACAATCTCTGCAAATATAAAGAATGAACCCTGCCTTAAACCGAATGCACAAACCAATTTCAGCCAGAATTTTAGCTAGGAAATCTCTTACTTCATAACCCTGAACATCAATGGGAATAAGAGTCAGTTATTGCTTAGTGCGAATCGTCACACGCACTTTAAACAGATATCAGCCTCAAAGTATACTACTTGCCTTAGTGATTCTAAATATTATGGCTGACTTTTGAGAGCGGTCAAGCAGCCTCCTTAGAAGTAGGAGGTCACCTGTACACTGAATGTTTCCGACAACAAAGGTGCTGGAGCTGAATCTATGATTCTGACATGTATGTTTTTGAAGGCCGATGTGATGGCTGCAGGGGCAATTGCCGATCCAATCCTCTAGCCTGTCCATCAAAATAACAAATTTCAAACTTTGAGACAGCTAAAACGTTTGTGAAAGTAAGTCCACTTTCTATCAGAGGAAGTCATTTGAGTAGAAGATATCTGGAAAAAGAAAAGGACAAAGATTTTATGAGTTCTTGGTGGAAGCTTTGTCCCACAATTTATGTTTACATCACAACAAGGACAATGATACTGCATCTCAGAACTAGGAGATCACCTGTACACTGAATGTTTTCAACAACAAAGAAGTAATTATTGTCCTCTCCTTCATTCCTTGAAGAGAGGCGAGGGACACTTGTTTTGTCTTGTCAGATGTGAAAGTGTTCATACCCCTGAAAACATTTGGTGCTTTATACTCATTTAGCCGTTGGAAATCAAACTCCTCTGCGTCAAAGCACTTCTGGGGACCATGATTCGACTGAAAAGGGAATAAACTAAAATTGGGGGGGTGGAGGGAGACAAACGCTCAGTGGATGCATCTTATCTCAACGCAATGAGTTTAATAAGCTCATTAGGCACTATGTTGATGAAATTTTATGCTGAGAAATATCTTATACGTTCATGCATGTATACAAAAGGCTTGAAAAGAATCAATATCAATTTGTCACTGCTCCCATGTTTCTTCAGTTGTTCACAAGTGACGCCAATGGAAATGCAGTGAACAGACTAAGACAGTCGCTTTCAAGGATGATCATCCTTTGTTATCGTCTCTTAAGGCAAACAAGAGTAATTATTGTAGTCGCTATCATGTTACATTACTATCATTTCCTACAACGGAATGTGAAAAAAATCTGAAATTAACATCGACCACTTAGACTAGATGAAGGGTGATGATGAAGCATGAGTTTATATCTGCTCCCCTAAATAAATTCCATAAGTTAATGGTTTAGAGGAAATGTGACATTCCGGATTTTGACCCAATTTGGGGTTTATAAAACGCGCGATTTGTCAGTGTGCTTATAGTAAAATCTCGCCCGGGAACTGATCACTCCCGGTTAACATTTTAAATTAGAGATTTCGCTAGAATCGCACTCGATCAAATTTGGTCGTTATTTAGACCCTGAACTTGGCAGTCGATTTTCGGGAGTTTCAGGACGAAATAAATTGGACGGTGTCAATATTAATGTGGCCAGTATCAAGATTATCAGGAAAAATGGAAAAAGGAGAGTTTTTGACCAGTGCGAATTTGGACTAGTAGACCTCCCTCGTTAAAATTTGGTTTCATTAATTTGGCCTTTGTCCCTTTTTGTGTGCGAGGCTATTTTAGGATCGAGGGGCAATTTTCAGTTTTAAATTTGGACCCTCGGTTTGCGTTTAACATAAGAATGAAGTTTAATTTTTTTTTGGAAATCCTCTCTCTTTCTCTTTTTTCTCTCTCTCTTTCTCTCTCTCTCTCTCCTTCCCCCTTTTTCCGCCGGTTTGCCCCCCTGCGTGCCTGACCTGACACATCCACCGACTCCTCTCTCTCATCCTTATCTCCTTTTTCATTTTTTTCTTTTCCTTTCCTTTTCTCTTCCTTCTTCCTCTCTTCCGCGTCCACTTCTGGTTCCTTGCTCCTGCGTCTGTCACGCCGCTGCTCCTCTACTCCTCGCCGGACTGACCTCTGCTACTCATCGTCGCCGCGCGCCGTCCGGCCGTCGCGCCTCGCCCCGGCCGCCATCCGCCAGCCGCTTCCTTCTTCTTTCTCGCCCGGCGTCGCGTCATCGGGCTTCTGATCTGGTTCTACTCGACCAGCCCAAGCCCAGCCGCTCGCCTCCGCCATCCAGCTCGCCGCCTCGTCGCCGCCGGTCCGCCACCTCCCCCTTAGCCTCTCCGTCTCTCTCTCTCTCTCTCTCTCTCTCTCTCCTTCTCTCTCTCCCTCTCGCTCTCTGTCTTTCTCTCACCCCGGCTGTTCTCACCTCCCAGCACGCCGCCGCCCCGCCTGGCCGTCGCCGCCCCGTCGTTGCCGCCGCCGGTCACCGCCCCGGCCGTCAGTCAGCCGCCTGCCTCGCTGAGCCGCCCCGTGCCCGCGCCCGAGCCTTGAACGAGCCCGCACCCAAGCCATCACTGTTCATTTTTCGGGGGTACTGTTCCGGCCCGTTACTGTTCACACAGCACTGTTCCGGCCCGTTACTGTTCACACAGCACTGTTCCGGCCCGTTACTATTCACACAGCACTGTTCCGGCCGTTACTGTTCACAGAACACTGTTCACGCCCGTTACTGTTCACAGAACACTGTTCACGGCCCGTACTATTCATTCGACACTGTTCATCGGCCCGTCTTGAGCCCGTGCGGGTTTTTCTCCGAGCCAAAATCTAGTAAGTGATATCCTAATCCCTATTTAGTATAATGGGTATTATTAGACATGCTTAGGGATTTATTTAGTGCAATTTAGTGATTAAATTAGAAATTCGATTAGTCGGCGAGAATACGACTAATGCGTAAATTATGTGACGATTGATAGATCAATTTATGATGAGTATGTGGCTAGTTGTGGTGCATTGACTGATTGTATTACGGTGGCGCGTGTGGATGAAAATTGGTGTTTGTATGTGACTCTTTGGGATGTCGAAGGTGTGATCGGGTGTGACGGACTTGTGAGGTGACTGGGATTGGCTTTGACTGGAATTGGTATGGTGCTTGATTCGGAAAACTGAGATGTCGCGAGTGTATCTTGAATTGGGTTGGTACGATTTGTGAGAATGGTAAAATTGTGCTGTGGTGCATGTGCATGTGAAAAAGCCCGGATCGATCGGAGGGCTGCCAACCTGAGGCGTAGGTTACGCGGGTGTGGCAATTGAGGCATGACTAGACCTGAGGCGTAGGTTACGCGGGTCATTGGAAAAGAAAAGTGTCCTGAGGCGTGGTTACGCGGGACCGAGCCCGGCTTGATCTGAGGGCTGAGCCTGAGGCGCAGTGGCGCGGGCTGTGAGATAGGGCTTGAGGCGCAGTGGCGCGGACCTAGTGAAAGGGACCTGGGAGGTCATGAAAAGTTGTTCGACCACGCATGCGATTCGAGTGTGACTGAAATTGATTGATTTGACTGATTGATTGACCGATCGAAATGTTGGAATTGATTGGGTGCTATTGTGGCTGGCGTGTGAATGATTGTGGTATGTTATCGAATTATTATTATTATAATATATTTGACTGACGTGTAGAGCTAGCACGCGTTTGATGGCGAGGTAAGTACTTTGAGGTAAATTCGGTATATTGGGAATTAGATTGCATGTACTGCTTGTCTGGGTACGCATTGGCCTATATAGGGCTTAGGGTATTGCTTACTGAGACTCGTTCTCACGGTTATTATATAACCACTTTCAGATCCGCGACCGTGATTGACCCCGGGATGCCGCCAGAATACCACAGGGATTGGAGGATAGACCAGTTTACCCTGTCCTTTGAGCACCTTTTTGTAGAGGAGATAGGCTTGTCAACCACCGCCTCCTTTTGAAAATTGTGGGTTGAAATTGGTAGCCGGGTTATCGTTTTGTATTAATGAATACTTTATAATGTTATGTGTTTATTAAATTTCGATGTTCTATCCCTTGGTCATGTTTTAAATGTCTGGGTTGTATTATGTACTTCCGCTTGCGTAATTTATTTGGGTCGGCGACGCCTCCTGGGACATCGCGTTCAATACGACCGACGAGGGGATGTCGCGGGCTCGGCGGGGTCCGGGGCGTGACATCCCGGTTGATTTGGTATCAGAGCAAGGTTAGCTCGATACTAATTGGTCGAAGCCTGGAGTGATAAGGAGCGATGACCTTGGGGTAGCCAATTAGGGAGACTTGTGTGCCATGCGTACCCCAGACTGTGTGATTGTGATTGTGATTGCTGAGTGACTTTTATGCAATAATATGTGAGATGCAGGTGCGTCAGGACTTGAGGTAAGTACACGAACTCTGTTGATTGTGAATGGGTGTTGTTTGAAATTGGCTGCCTGCTTAATGAATTGTTGTTGTGATTTGTCTCCTAGGGCTTTAAACTTGGATAGTTGACCTAGGTTTCTAATTCCTGTGTGGGATTATAGCAGGTGACCTTTTCTGCGAATTAGTAAGATGAGTGGTCGAGGTAGAGGTCGAGGTCGAGGTCGAGGTCGCGTAGTCCCGCTAGCTGAACTAATGGGGGACCCCAAGGTGGATGAAATGTGGAGGGCGCTAGAGGATGCAGGAATATTATCGGGTAGTCAGAGAGGGGAACGAAGTGCTGATGTTGCCGCTACAGCTGCCAGTGAGATTGTTGGGGATAATGGAGGCCAGGGGAATAATGTGATTGGTGGAAATCCTGGTCCAGTGCAAGTAAATGCGATCAGGCCAATGTCCAAGCTAGTAGAGCAATTTCTGAGATTGAAACCCCCTAAGTTTGATGGGAAAGGCGATCCTGAGGCCACCCCAAGATGGGTGGAAGAACTAGAAAAGGCCTTTGAAGTGCTGGGATGCACTGAGGAAGAGAAGGTAACATTAGCAGTCTACCAGCTTCAGGGCAACGCAAGCGATTGGTGGAGGGCCACCAGAGGTCAAGTATTCCCCACTGGTACTGCTCTGAACTGGGCTATCTTCACTGAGACCTTCAATGGCAAGTACTTTTCGGAAAGCGCCCGAGAGCAGAAACTAGCGGAATTTATGAGACGTCGCCAGGGTCAAATGTCGGTGGATTAGTATGAAGCCGAGTTCGCAAGGTTGTCCAAATTTGCCTCCAGAATGGTGGAGGACCCAACTGACAAAGCTAGGAGGTTCCGAGATGGGCTGAAGCCGGACCTTCGCAGCCAAATGATCTCACTGAACTTGAGGGGCTATAATGAGATTTATGAACGGGCTCAGGCAATTGAGCGAGATCAAACGGACCGGGCTGCCGCTTCTGGATCGCGGTATGCCTCGGCTAGGGACAACCGTCAATTTGAGAAAAGACCCATGATAGGAAATAATCGTTTCGTCCCCCCTGTTAGGAGGAATATCAGGAAGCCAAACCGTTATCCGAACGTCCCGTGTAGACTATGTGGAGGAAGGCACGGGAATGGACCTTGCCCGAATAGGGGTGGAGCATGTTTTACATGTGGAGGAAGGGGCCACCAGATGAGGGATTGTCCTAACAACAGGCAGGCCAGGTCACCTGCCCTATTACCACTGCCACCTCGGAATGGAAATCAAATTGGAGCCACTCAGCCGGCCAGTCAGAATAGGCCGCCGGCCCAAGAACGGGTGTATGCAATGGCAAGGAAGGAAGTTGAGGACGCGTCTGGCGTGGTCACAGGTACGGTTTCTCTCTGTGATCATGCTGCATATGCCTTATTTGATCCGGGGGTGTCGCATTCGTTTATATCTGATCAATTCGTTAAATTAATTGGGATTGAGCCAAAGCCACTTGATGTTATGCTGTGTGTGACTACCCCGCTGAATGATAAAGTGCTGATTACATTGGGATGCCTTGATTGTAAGATAGTGATTGGCGATAAAGAAGGAAGAATAGATTTGGCAGTTTTAATTATGCATGACTTTGATGTGATTGTTGGGATGGACTGGTTAGTCCAACAGAGAGCTGTTATGGACTGTGGTAGCAGGGTGATCCAATTTAATCCGGTTGGACATACTAGATTTGAGTTTGTGGGAAACCGAGGAGGAACCTCGATTCCTTGGATTTCGTCGCTCGAGGTAACAAAATTGTTGGACGAAGGGTGTCAAGGGTTTTTGGCAAATGTAGTTGATTCGACGGCCAGAGAGCCGAGGCTAGAAGACATAGCCGTGGTGTGCAACTTTCCCGATGTTTTTCCTCAGGAATTGCCGGGACTGCCACCTGATAGAGAAGTGGAGTTTGTGATTGAGTTGGCCCCAGGAACAGAACCGATTTCAAAAGCACCCTATAGGATGTCACTGTCTGAATTAAAGGAATTGAAGGTCCAAATGCAGGAGTTGCTAGATAAAGGCTTTATCCGCCCGAGTGCGTCTCCATGGGGAGCACCGGTGTTATTCGTGAGAAAGAAAGATGGGTCCTTGAGGTTATGCATAGATTACAGATAGTTAAATCAAGTGACTATTAAGAATAAGTATCCACTGTCAAGGATTGATGACCTGTTTGATCAGTTGCAAGGAGCATCGATATTTTCAAAAATCGACCTGAGAACGGGGTACCATCAATTGAGAATAAAAAAGGAGGACATACCAAAAACGGCATTCAGGACAAGATATGGGCACTACGAGTTTACGGTAATGTCGTTCGGATTGACGAATGCCCCGGAAGCCTTTATGGATTTGATGAATAGGGTGTTCAAGGAATTTCTAGATCGGTTTGTAATCGTGTTCATAGACGATATTCTTGTATATACGAAGAGTTCCGCTAAGCACGAGTTACATTTGGAAAAGGTCCTGCAAACCTTAAGGGAGCATGCACTTTACGCTAAGTTCAGTAAGTGCGAATTCTGGCTTCATCGAGTAGCATTCTTAGGACATGTGGTATCCGGAGAAGGAATTGCAGTGGATCCGGTAAAGATTGAAGCTGTTGTGAATTGGCCAAGGCCGACAACAGTTACCGAAGTTCGGAGCTTCTTGGGTCTAGCAGGTTATTACAGACGCTTCGTGGAAGGGTTTTCGGCATTAGCGATGCCGTTGACGCGGTTACTAAAGAAAGAGACAAGATTTGAATGGACAGATAAATGCGAAAGGAGTTTTCAGGAGTTGAAACAGAGGTTGACAACCGCGCCAGTGTTGACAATCCCGTCAGGTTCGGGAGGATATGAGATTTATAGTGATGCGTCGCTAAGAGGATTGGGATGCGTGTTGATGCAACACGGAAGAGTAGTGGCGTACGCGTCACGGCAATTGAGACCGCACGAGCTAAATTATCCGACTCACGATTTGGAATTGGCCGCGATTATTTTCGCTCTTAAGATTTGGAGACACTACTTATGTGGGGAGAAATTTCAAATTTATACTGACCATCAAAGTTTAAGGTATTTGTTCTCCCAAAAGGAATTAAATATGAGGCAGAGGCGTTGGATGGAATTACTAAAGGACTATGATTGTGACATATTGTATCACCCCGGAAAGGCCAACCGGGTAGCGGATGCCTTGAGCAGGAAATCGAGCATCGCGCAATTGTTGGTTAAAGAGTGGATTTTATTGGAAGGAGCGCGGGACTCGGAATTTAAGTTCGAGGTAGGACATCTCTCCAGTCTGATGGCGACATTAAGGATTGAGCCCGAAATGCAAGCCAAGATCAAGGCGTTGCAGTCTACGGACCTTGAGATTCAGAAAATTGTGAGTATGGATGACACTAAGAGGAAGCCGGACTTTCAGGTGTCCGAGGATGGAATTCTTAAGTTTCAAGGACGTTTGTGCGTGCCCGATGATTTGGGACTTAAAGAAGAGATCTTGTCGGAGGCTCATAGGAGCAATTACAGTATCCATCCGGGCAGCACTAAGATGTATCAGAATCTTCGTCAGCACTATTGGTGGAATGGAATGAAAGTGGACGTGGCCAAGCATGTGGCCAAGTGTTTGACGTGCCAACAAGTGAAGGCACAGCATTGTAAATCTGGTGGAATGTTGCAGCCGTTGGAAATCCCAGAATGGAAATGGAAGCATATCACAATGGACTTTGTAACGGGACTGCCAAGAAGCCAGAAGGGACACGACTCTATTTGGATAGTAGTAGACAGATTGACCAAGTCAGCGCACTTCCTGGCGGTGCGAAAGGACTTCGAGCTAGAAAGGTTGGCAGAATTATATGTACGTCAGATAATTCGTCTTCATGGAGTACCGGTATCGATCACTTCGGACCGTGATCCCCGATTTACTGCGAACTTTTGGAAAAGTCTGCAATCAGCCATGGGAACTAAGTTGCAATTCAGTACGGCCTATCATCCGCAAACGGATGGCCAGTCTGAAAGGACTATTCAGACTTTGGAGGATATGCTGAGAGCGTGTGTACTAGATTTTCAGGGCAAGTGGGAAGAATAGTTGCATTTGGTGGAATTTGCCTACAATAACAGTTTTCAGCAGAGTATCGGAATGGCACCATTTGAAGCATTATATGGCAGGGCTTGCAGAACACCGTTGTGTTGGGATGAGGTAGGAGAAAGAAGTATAACGGGTCCAGAGTTGGTTCAGCAATCGGTGGAAACGGTAAAGATTATCCGGGACAGGTTAAGAACAGCTCAGAGCCGCCAAAAGAATTATGCGGACCGGAGACGTAGGCCGTTGGAATTCCAAGTGGGGGACCACGTCTTCCTCAAGGTGTCACCAATGAGAGGATTGTCGCGGTTTGGCAAGAAGGGAAAATTAAGCGCGAGGTACGTAGGTCCTTTCGAAGTCTTAAAGAGAATTGGCACTCTGGCCTATCGTCTCGCGCTACCGCCAAATTTATGTCACGTCCATAATGTATTCCACGTGTCTATGCTAAGGAAGTATGAGCCGGACCCGACACACGTGCTAAATTATGAAGAAGTAGATGTAGACGACAGAGTGTCGTACTCGGAAAAGCCAATTAGAATCGAGGACAGAATGGAACGGGTGTTGCGAAACAAGACAATTCCGATGGTGAAGGTGGTTTGGGAACATCATGGGACTGAAGGTGCGACATGGGAAAGTGAAGAATCGATGCGGCACCAATACCCCCTTTTGTTTGAATGATTGGGTAGGGTTGTAAATTTCGAGGACGAAATTTTTGTAAGGGGGGAAGAATTGTGACATTCCGGATTTTGACCCAATTTGGGGTTTATAAAACACGCGATTTGTCAGTGTCCTTATAGTAAAATCTCGCCCGGGAACTGATCACTCCCGGTTAACATTTTAAATTAGAGATTTCGCTAGAATCGCACTCGATCAAATTTGATCGTTATTTAGACCCTGAACTTGGCAGTCGATTTTCGGGAGTTTCAGGACGAAATAAATTGGACGGTATCAATATTAATGTGGCCAGTATCAAGATTATCAGGAAAAATGGAAAAAGGAGAGTTTTTGACCAGTGCGAATTTGGACTAGTAGACCTCCCTCGTTAAAATTTGGTTTCATTAATTTGGCCTTTGTCCCTTTTTGTGTGCGAGGCTATTTTAGGATCGAGGGGCAATTTTCGGTTTTGAATTTGGACCCTCGGTTTGCGTTTAACATAAGAATGGAGTTTAATTTTTTTCGAAAATCCTCTCTCTTTCTCTTTTTTCTCTCTCTCTTTCTCTCTCTCTCTCTCCTTCCCCCTTTTTCCGCCGGTTTTCCCCCTGCGTGCCTGACCTGACACATCCACCGACTCCTCTCTCTCATCCTTATCTCCTTTTTCTCTTTTTTTCTTTTTCTTTCCTTTTCTCTTCCTTCTTCCTCTCTTCCGCGTCCACTTCTGGTTCCTTGCTCCTGCGTCTGTCACGCCGCTGCTCCTCTGCTCCTCGCCGGACTGACCTCTGCTACTCATCGTCGCCGCGCGCCGTCCGGCCGTCGCGCCTCGCCCCGGCCGCCATCCGCCAGCCGCTTCCTTCTTCTTTCTCGCCCGGCGTCGCGTCATCGGGCTTCTGATCTGGTTCTGCTCGACCAGCCCAAGCCCAGCCGCTCGCCTCCGCCATCCAGCTCGCCGCCGTGCCGCCTCGTCGCCGCCGGTCCGCCGCCTCCCCCTCAGCCTCTCCCCCTCTCTCTCTCTCTCTCTCTCTCTCTCTCTCTCTCTCTCTCTCTCTCTCTCTCTCTCTCACCCCGGCTGTTCTCACCTCCCAGCACGCCGCCGCCCCGCCTGGCCGTCGCCGCCGCGTCGTTGCCGCCGCCGATCGCCGCCCCGGCCGTCAGCCAGCCGCCTGCCTCGCTGAGCCGCCCCGTGCCAGCGCCCGCGCCCGAGCCTTGAACGAGCCCGCGCCCTAGCCATCACTGTTCATTTTTCGGGGGTACTGTTCCAGCCCGTTACTGTTCACACAGCACTGTTCCGGCCCATTACTGTTCACACAGCACTGTTCGCGGCCCGTTACTGTTCACACAGCACTGTTCCGGCCCGTTACTATTCACACAGCACTGTTCCGGCCGTTACTGTTCACAGAACACTGTTCACGGCCCGTTACTATTCATCCGACACTGTTCACGGCCCGTACTGTTCATCCGACACTGTTCATCGGCCCGTCTTGAGCCTGTGCGGGTTTTTCTCCGAGCCAAAATCTAGTAAGTGATATCCTAATCCCTATTTAGTATAATGGGTATTATTAGACATGCTTAGGGATTTATTTAGTGCAATTTAGTGATTAAATTAGAAATTCGATTAGTCGGCGAGAATACGACTAATGCGTAAATTATGTGACGATTGATAGATCAATTTATGATGAGTATGTGGCTAGTTGTGGTGCATTGACTGATTGTATTACGGTGGCGCGTGTGGATGAAAATTGGTGTTTGTATGTGACTCTTTGGGATGTCGAAGGTGTGATCGGGTGTGACGGACTTGTGAGGTGATTGGGATTGGCTTTGACTGGAATTGGTATGGTGCTTGATTCGGAAAACTGAGATGTCGCAAGTGTGTCTTGAATTGGGTTGGTACGATTTGTGAGAATGGTAAAATTGTGCTGTGGTGCATGTGCATGTGAAAAAGCCCGGATCGATCGGAGGGCTGCCAACCTGAGGCGTAGGTTACGCGGGTGTGGCAATTGAGGCATGACTAGACCTGAGGCGTAGGTTACGCGGGTCATTGGAAAAGAAAAGTGTCCTGAGGCGTGGTTACGCGGGACCGAGCCCGGCTTGATCTGAGGGCTGAGCCTGAGGCGCAGTGGCGCGGGCTGTGAGATAGGGCTTGAGGCGCAGTGGCGCGGACCTAGTGAAAGGGACCTGAGAGGTCATGAAAAGTTGTTCGACCACGCATGCGATTCGAGTGTGACTGAAATTGATTGATTTGACTGATTGATTGACCGATCGAAATGTTGGAATTGATTGGGTGCTATTGTGGCTGGCGTGTGAATGATTGTGGTATGTTATCGAATTATTATTATTATAATATATTTGACTGACGTGTAGAGCTAGCACGCATTTGATGGCGAGGTAAGTACTTTGAGGTAAATTCGGTGTATTGGGAATTAGATTGCATGTACTGCTTGTCTGGGTACGCATTGGCCTATATAGGGCTTAGGGTATTACTTACTGAGACTCGTTCTCACGGTTATTATATAACCACTTTCAGATCCGCGACCGTGATTGACCCAGGGATGCCGCCAGAATACCACAGGGATTGGAGGATAGACCAGTTTACCCTGTCCTTTGAGCACCTTTTTGTAGAGGAGATAGGCTTGTCAACCACCGCCTCCTTTTGAAAATTGTGGGTTGAAATTGGTAGCTGGGTTATCGTTTTGTATTAATGAATACTTTATAATGTTATGTGTTTATTAAATTTCGATGTTCTATCCCTTGTTCATGTTTTAAATGTCTGGGTTGTATTATGTGCTTTCGCTTGCGTAATTTATTTGGGTCGGCGACGCGTCCTGGGACATCGCGTTCAATACGACCGACGAGGGGATGTCGCGGGCTCGGCGGGGTCCGGGGCGTGACAGGAAAAGCATCGACCTCTTGTTTTTTGCCCCCTCTAGGGAGTACAGTGGCTGATAATCGAGGCACCGTGCAAACAAGTGGGATGACAGTCGTCCTTGGATATTTAGCTTAGCATGTGGTTTGGAGATTGGAGAGAGAGCACCAAAGTTGCCCGAAGAACTTTCGGAGTCACTTTGATTGGTTTATTGTAAATGTGATGCCCAACATATAAACTTGACCCAGAAATGTTGAAAAAGCAAACAACGCAGAAACCTAGTACATTGTGATTAGCAAACTTATATTGCTAGTAGTATCAATTGAGCTTCATCAGAAAATGCAGTCTATGCTCCTCAGAAAATTCTATTTCGGTTAAGCAATTACCCAAATATTTCTTCTTCTTTTTGTTGAGGAATTAATGAGTTTGATTTGGATCGGAGGATTCTCAGCTGGTAGAAAGATGTGACTGATGATGCACTTTTTCTTGCAAGTTTCGGAACGAAATCACAGAAGTTATTCGCAATTCAACTAGACACCTGCGGAGGTGAACCGGTTAATGTTCTCTTGGGTTGTGCAATGGTACTTTGCAAACTTACCAGAAAAATTGACAATTTGTACAGCTTTATTCCACAACTTTTTACATAATAGCAAAATCATTGTCAGGGAGAGTCATTTATTATAGGAAATTCATATGTATGTTGTAGTAAACAACTACAATACAAAATGTGAGCGTAATCAACTGATGAAGCCTGACATGGATGTAGCAGTCCAAGTAAACCATATTCACCGACCTTCTCCAATGATCTCATCAAGCATGGGTGTGACAGCAATTACCGGTGAAAGATTTGCACCGTCTACAGTACTTGCTGTGGACACTGGGTTGTGAGGGCTCTTGTCTGTGTTCATATCAGTATTCTCAGTCAAGAAGCTAGTGGTATCATCAAATCTCCAATCGGTCAAGTAGCCTGGCCTCGTTGACACGGTCGGCACTTCAATATCTCCAGAGAGCATTGCCACCACACGGGACATTGGTGGTCTCAGCGTTGGCGATGTTTGAGTGCACAAGAAAGCTATTGCAACCATGCGTCTTGCTTCTTCTCCATGGAACTCTGATAATCTAGAATCAACTATCTCAACAACGCGGTTGATTTCGTGCAAGTTCCAAGCCTGAGAAGCAGGAAAAAAAGTGACAGAGATGTATTCAGGCAACCTCATAGACAGAATTAAAAGGGGAGAATAGAAGAAAGAGAACGATGTTTCCTTCTTAAATGGCCATAAACAAATGAACAAGTGGGACAATGTTCAGGCGTGTACCCATTCAAGAAGATATTTTTTTGCTTCTTCCAAGCTAGGGTCTGAATTTGGCCTTCCACTGACAACCTCTAGAGCCACTACGCCAAACGCAAACACATCAGCCTTCTCTGTAAGGTGGCCACGCATTGCATACTCGGGAGCAAGATATCCACTGCAAAAGCAATGGGAAAGCAGAATTAGTGTTTCAGCAACTGTATGCGCCAGTGAACTAATAAATGTGGCTCTGTGTGCATGTGACAGAAGAACATGGAGCTTACATGGTTCCCGCCACACGAGTGCTTATATGGGTCTTCTTATCATCATAAAGTTTAGCCAAACCAAAGTCTGATATTTTAGGTGTGAGATCAGAGTCCAGCAGAATATTACTGGCCTTCACATCCCTATGCACGATTCTCAGCCTTGACTCCTCATGAAGATATGCTAGACCCCTTGCAATACCCAGACAGATATCATACCGTGTTGCCCAATCAAGACTCAAGCTTCTTTGTCCTGCACCGTGGAAGCACTATATCATAAGTCCAAGCGTCACTGCTAATCAAAACATATGGAAATTTGAAAAAGTTTTTAACATGGCATTGTTCTTAACTCTAGTTTGCAAATTATGAACCTGCCTACTTGTTTTAAAACTTTTCCATGGTTTGTGCGTTAAATATGTATTTACATGACGAAAGACACTGTTGAGGTGAAGATTCTGTCACGTACCAAACATTGCCTGGTCAAGACTCTTGTTCTCCAGATACTCATAAACAAGAAGTCGATTATCTGTATCGATGCAGCATCCATACAGTTTAACAAGGTTACGGTGTTGCACTGCAGATATAGTGGCAATCTCTGCCACGAATTGATTCTTTCCCTGGTGGGATGATACAGATAGTTGCTTAACAGCAATCACTCTCCCATCATTGAGTGTTCCCTATTGTCATTGATACAGTCAGTACTTCAGTCTAAAAAATCATTAGCCATTTTAAGACCAAAAATGTGATTAGCATGGCAATGTATACTCCAGTTACTAGACTATCCGGGAGCTCCACATAAGTCAGACTATCAAAAAATGTCAAAGAACTCATCTTCTAGAAGTACAATGTATTGATATATAGATGACAAATGAAGGACGGGTCAACCTATATCATGTTTATTCAGTCTGGACCCTAGCAAACATAACCAAGAAAATTGTCCATTCATTAGTTACTCAAAACAGCGTGTTTCAACATTTAGTTATATTATCCACGGATGGGTTGATGATGTTCATTGGATTACTTTCTTTCCTGGACGTAATTTAGGATCTATTACAGCCATCCTCCAAAGCCAAAGGATGATTGCCTAAAAAGGGAAAATGACATAAGTGAGGAGGGTGTTTCTTTCCGGGCAGAGAAAATACTGGAAGTTAGGTCAAGCAGCACACGGAAACCATAAACCTTTCTCTTTTTGGTCCAAGGTATGGAAACCATAATTTCGGTAACCTTTAGCAATGAGTTTCTCCTCTTTTTCCGTTCTTTCTCGAAGAAACACTTTCAGAAAGATAAAGCATTGACTTAGTTCTTATGACAAGCTAAGATCAGATCAGCTATTGTCGAGGAAGCTATAGTGATAAGATCAGCATTTGCAAGCAGCCAAGCACTTCAATTCTGCCATTACATTCACCCGTGACATCACTGCATCTACATTTACTTTTTTGTGTTATCCAACGTATTACAACAAACCTTGAAAACAGGGCCAAATCCCCCCTCCCCAAGCTTGTTATTGGGATTGAAGTCATCTGTAGCAGCCTTTAGTTCCGCATAGCTGAAAGTGTAAGGTCTAGTATCGATGCCAAAGAACTCTGTAAGACACAATAATGCAGATTAGTTTCAGAAACATATTAGCCGCTTAAATTAGTCAGCCAGCAAAATCAAAATGCGTTCAAGAAATTTAACTTCAACTAGAAAACATAGAAATCCCACATCCTACTGCCAGTGGGCATTGAACTCAAAAGCTTTTAAGAACAGTGGCATTACGATGTAGAAATTTCTCGTTCTTTTTACCTCCACAGAACACAGTGTTCGTCTTCTAATGCAAAACCATAATTAGCATAGAAAATTACGGACAGGAAAGTTATCATGAGGAATCTATTGTAAATATCTAAGTGGGGTTTACCTTGGTCTTCAATCATGCGAGCCATTTTCCTTCTCCAACCAAGATAGAAGACAAGGAGAACGGCCACCAAGCCGACCACTCCAACTCCAGTAGTAACTCCAACAATCAAGCCAGTACGATCCTTTTTGCTGGTTGGGGGATTGTTACTGACAGTGGGTATGAAGTCTGCACAAATTCTGCCAATTAAGTAAACTTACAAATATGGGGCTAGGAATACGAGCAAGTTTTTATCATAGTACCTGGAATAGCACTAATGGTTGAAACCAAAGGACCATATGTGGCTTGATTTGGTACACAGCAAGTCCCCTTTCCAGCCCAAAAAAAGTGTATTTCAAGAAAGTTCGCTGTTACCTGAGCCTGATACACTTTTTGAACAGCTGTAAGAGAGGCACCACCTGCCTCTTTTCGTATGTCGAAATCCTTTGCAACAAGGTTTCCCTGAAACAAGCATAAGTGGCATTGGTAGTTGATTGTGAACTTTCCAGGTTAAAAAAAAAAGCTTGTCAAAATACGGCCATACCTGTATGTATACATCAAAAAGACGCCTCCCAAGACTTTGCCATCCAGTATTCAGGATTTGTATTTCAGCAAACTGGAGAGTGACATTGTAGTTTCCATTCTCCAGCCCTAATCCATAGTATCGTACAGATGAAGCAGAGAGCCGTGCAGTCTGGAACAGCTCTGAGTCTAAAGTGTTTGTGAACTGGGAAAGCGTGGAAGCTTTATAAGCGGGATTGTTGTTTCCCGTGAAATAGCCAACATTGCTCACTGCCCATCTCTCAGTATCGGTCACAAAGTAGGTAGCAGGACCAAGAGTGTTATTATCCCTCTCATATACAATATTACTAGATGAAGTAATCTGAGGGCCACCGCATTTAACTGCAAAATTGTAATCTGCATGACAAACATAAAAGAGCAGATCATGATAAGTCTAGGAAAGGTACTTCCGTCTACATAATGGACAGAATTACTTGCCACAGCACATGCATTTTGTACATTCTATAATTCCATAATTTAGCCCGATTCAACTTAAATATCTAATGGCAAATGCTTATCTTCAAAACTTACTTCCAACACTCTGTCGCATAGTATCTTAATACACAGTTGTAAATGTGATAATAAATTAGTTCTTTCACAATCTGGTGAAGAGAGCCACAAAGTCATGATGGAAATGAAGTAAACTCCTTTCTAGGGAAATTAAAAAACCAGATCAAGGGGAACCTAGAGAGGCAAGTATTGAATATAAAGGCAGCCTGCCAGTAATCTGCCTATTATACCCTGGACCAGACTGAATTACTTAGGCCCTTCGCAGATGGAGAGAGTAAAATTCTAAATAGCAGTATTTAATGGATCAAACAACCTTGCATGTTCAGCATCATATGAGGGTTTTTGAAAAACCTGAAGGTTTTTGGATCAAATGACAAAGACATTGTTGAGAAAAAGATGGCTTTTCCCTGATGAAACGATAATGGATTCATTACTTAGCCACACTAATCGATGGATCCATATATCTCAATCAGAAAGAATCAACAAAAAAAGAAAGAATCAGAATCATTCTATACACTTCTCAAAACAAACAGAAAAGAAACAAATGATGAAACATAAATCATGGATCAAATGGGACATCATAACTACTTAGCTGTCCCCTTTTCTAAAGAAAAACCTAGCATACCAACTTGAACCACAATTTTTCCTTATCTGTGCCACTGAACTACCCCTAATCTAACTACTGGAAGAAAATAGTTTGACCATTCTGTGTTCTACTACATTAGAGTTACCATGCACTTCATGTATCAGGATGCAGGCAAGCATAATACTTAAGTAACTGTATATATGATTTCCTGTTCTCCACTTGTTGAAGCATTCAATAATGAAAGCATATAAAGGGGAAAAGATTACATGCACTTACAGATTCCAGTCCCGCGATTGCAAGGAAAATTCTGTTGAAGACAGTTTAATCCTGAAGGATGTATGCTAAGACAAAATTAGAAATGTTTATCAGTTGACCAGTATGACAGTAATGTACTTATAGGTTAATCAAAAGCAGATACTTCTATAGCAAGTCGCTGGTTGTATGACCAAAGGGTATAAAAGGATTCTTCTAGTTGTGTAGACGCATCTGTTTTTTGGAATTAAACTCAAAGGATCATCTTTTAGTCATCACGAACCTGTACATCCTATCCCATGCAATTGTCAATTGTTATTTTCCCACTTAATGAGGGTGTACTGCTTCACATTTTGGAAATGCATTTTCCATTTGAATGACATTTTATGACTTTCACCGAACATTCAATTAAGTCCTTCATGGATGATGCAATTGCTTATTAAATGCTAAAAGTTTTTCAATCATTGACACAGTGATAGCATCTCCAAGTCATAGTTTGAACTGTATGCCTTTTCTAGTGAATACTAATACTGAGTTTCGCAGAATCGCTGATTACCCAGGGCATGAATTATGAGAATTGAAGATGGCGAAACTGTTGCTTCAGTCTTCATACAAACTACTGACATCCACAATGGAATATGAATAAGAACAATCGTATGAAATTGCTAGCTATGATAGTTCTGTTGATGACAGTTGTTTAAGCGATTTATATTCATTCCTGGCGGTACATTTAGCAACCAAATGAGAGAGTGAGTCTAAGCACAAAGTTACATGCATCTATAATCTCAATTAATGAAATTTTTATGACAAAGGACAAATTTCATATCTAAACATCCAGATTTCCCAACAGGGTGGGATCGTTGATTATCATTGTAAAGTGAGGTAGGCATTCAAGCCAAATCTGAGGACACATCAGCTAACGGTTCTCTATTGAATTATTACTGTCTATGATCACTCAAGCTTTATAAGCAAAAAGTCACCAGCGAAATTACCTACTGTTAGAGTTGTCCAATGTGAAGTTGTTGCCAACCAGATTACTGCAAAATGCATCAGGAGAAAATATGTGATCGTGAGTCTCCCCATAAGATTGGAACAACTATAGCTCATCCAGAAGCTAGAAAATGACTTCAAGTATAATATAGCATCCCTCAACGGTAATGAAATTATTAATAAAGGGCAAAAGAAGATTCCTCGTGATAACATATACAACTAAAAAGTATCAATTATCATTCTTCAAATAACAGAAATCACATACAGTTGTAAATCATTGCTGACCCAAGAAGGAAAGCTTCCCATCAAGTTATTGTACGACACATCTCTGTAAAAATGACAGTGAAGATGTTATTAAGTTAGTTAACCAATATGGTAGGAGTCTTTGAGTATCAAATAGCATCCTGTGATATGTCAAACAACAAAAGGTTGACTATGTTCTCCATGTTCCCAGGCACCAAATACAAGATGACTTTGCCAGAACTATATGTAGTGCCGAGTTAGCTGTGAAGGGGAATAGGAGAAAAATATATTCAAGTAGCTATATCCTCACTCTGACCTTCAACCAAAGACAGAAAATAGAATACTTTGACTACACATTTTCGTAGCATTTAAACTCCATGAATGCCCCTAAAAACTTGTACATAATCCCCCATATTCTTTTCAATTGATCAGTGACAGTTGTGAGCATCATTAGGGCTCTCAGGCAAAGGAGATCTTTCAGGCGTTCTTACATGTTAAGAAGGGATGTACTTTTCTGTTCAGGAAGTGTGCCATTCAAGCTATTATTTCCAAGAAACCTGAGAAATGAAGCAAAGAGATTTGCAAAGCATCAACAAAGAGAACATATTGAAAGGAACATCTACGATTATCTGGAAGAGGTACATTACAAGTAAGTGAGTGAGCTCAAATTGAAAAGGGAGTTTGGAATCCGTCCAGTTAACTTGTTGAAGCTTAAGTCCCTGGTCCAATATAGATGCAACAAAGTTACTATATTTATAAATCGAGTAAATGACATATTCATGTTTGAATAAAACAAAATTCCTTTGGAAAATCGAGCTGATCACATGTAAAAAACATCTCAATACCCAATGTATATAATATTTGTCAAATGAAGTTTACAGAAGAATCGCGGAGGCAAATGCTCCTTAGCAGTACTGTACTATTAATTGGGGTTCAAGATGGTCTTTACCAAGCATGACCAACCAGATAATATTAGGTAAGTACTATTCATTTAGTAACAACTATTGTATACCATTAGTGAAGGGTCACAAATTCATCCCTCCAACTATTGCTTTTAAGTCACTCACTATAAATAGCATGCAAATGGCAACAACCCATAACCAGGTTGAAGATAATTAAAGATGGACACATTAAGAAATGCTTCGGCACATATTCAATCTCTAACCAAGAACAACGGCTTACAGCTGAGATAAACTCTGGTATCCTGCAAAGTCTGATGGGAGAGAGTCTGAGATGTTGTTATTCCTCAGTATCCTGAAAACAATAGGGTCAGCCCATTTCGCATAAGAGAAAAAGAAAGGAAAAGAAAGTCTGTCTTACAGAATAGACAGATTCTTCATATTCCTGATGAATTCCAGTGAAGAGCTTCCATTAGATACATCACTTATCCTCCTGCATTATGGAGTCAACTCATTGTCAGTTTGTTGAAGGCTGTGGTAAGTTTGTTTTTACAACCATAGAGACAGAAGGTACACGAAAGTTTGTTTTTACAACCATAGAGACAGAAGGTACACGACTCCACTCACAAGTCTTTCAGAGCGGTTAAATAGGAAAATGTCGAGGGAATTGGACCTTCGAAAGAATTTCCTTGAAGAATCCTATAAATTAAGGAAAAATTGAAAAAATTTATCAGATACTGTACAATGATAACATAATACAGAGTTAATGCTATTTAATTTGTCGAATTTCAATTTTCAGAGCCTACAAACTGTTGTGAAAGTTAGACAGTCATAGTCTGAAAAACAAACATATACAATGCCTTACAGCTGTGTAAGCAGCGACCAATTTCCTATGAATTCTGGAATATTGCCAGTGAGGTTGTTATCCGATGCCCACCTGCAACCGGAAAAAGTATTTCTCCTGAGAAATTCTATCACAAAGCTTTTCCTGTTAATAGTTTTGTCCTCGCAAAGTATCAAAGGAGGAAGGAAGCTCTTACACCGTGTTAAGATTTTTAAGCTTGGAAAATGTTGACGGAATCTCACCACTTACTCCGGAACTATCAATGTAACTGCACGATAAGTGATTTCCATCAGCCCAAGGGCATTATGTTAATTTAACGCAATGCAAATGACTCAATAGTTTGTCCTTTTGAATAGTTGAAAGCAGAAGTGACGCCAAGAGGAGAGGGTGACACAGTGTCACGGAACATTTACACAACATCCACGAGATTTGAGAAGGTCTACACCCAGAAACTACACAGCCAAACATTGCAGGAGTCTGTAGTAGTTGAAATGTCAACAAGAGGATGGCAGGGAAAGTGAAATATGAGGTATAAGGGTTAGGCTATGTGACAATGGGCAGAATGATAGTAACAACAACATGCTACTGCAAGTCACAAAGGTTAAAAGAAGCTAATCAATTTGAAAGGATACATAAAACATTTACTTAGTCCATTTGCCACCTAATTCGACAAATTTGGCTTCTGCCAAACTCCAATACCTGCAAATATTTTAAAAAAAAATCCATGTTTAAGAATGTTAAGCAGGTAGGACTTACAGTTGCTGCAATTTGGACAGATTTCCAAGCTCAGTTGGCAGAGAGCCATTGAAGTTATTGGTGCTGAAGGACCTACAACATCAAACTAGTCGTCAGATCCACTCTTTCTTTTTTATCTTTTTGCAAGCCAATTTCCGTTGAAAATTAGTCTGAACATCCAGTGGACCTAATGCAGTTGAATCCTTCTGCTTGACAATGCAAATCCTGTGCTAGAACTGTTACTTACAATGACAATAGCTCTGTAAGTAACCCAAGTTGCGGTGGAAGCTCGCCTGATAATGCATTAATGCCCAGACTCCTGAAGTAAATCAGCAGAGTAAGCATCAGGAAAGGAAGAAAAATGCTTAAATAAGGAGCGGAGAACTTTTTTAAATTTTGAGACTAGAATTGAGTTGTGCTCACAGATACTGCATGCGAGTTAGGTTGCCAATGGATGGAGATAAGGAACCAGTCAAGAGATTTTGGCCCAAGTTCCTGTGTAAAGTACATAATACTATCAGAATAACTGTAAACTCCATAAGGTCTTAAACCTTGGTGTGTAAAAATCAATGTGGAGCTTCAGCAATTGAGGGGATGTAGTGTTGCGTAGACAGGCATGAACTGGATGTAGCTAAATTGCAAGGTATGACACATGGCACACCATAAAAACTCCATGGAAATGAGAAGTTACGGAAAAAAGAGAATGGGAACAAGAACAATACATACAGATTGAAAACGTAAGTCAAGTTCCACAATTCATCAGGGATAGGACCAGCAACGCTCATTGCATAAACCTTGCTGCGACCAAAGAAAATCCACCCGGACATGAGATGAGACACACAGAGGGTGGGCGTGATACTCTTGATACGTACAGCTGGGTAATGTGGCAAGTGGTGGAATTGTTGAAGGAGCAGTCGCATTTTATGAAAGGGTTGTAGGTGTCGAAGGTGGTCGAGTCGATGGCGGCTCCGCTGCATGGCTCTCCGCTTATGTTCCATGTTGGCGCCTGTGGAGTGAGTCCCCATTTTGACCATATCGAGTTCAGAATCGCCACTGCATTCACATCACCGTCAGCGACTCACTTGTTTAGCTTCATGCTCAAACTAAATGCATTGGTGCTTGATTCTTGTCATACATAAATGGAGAGTGATTTAGACTATTAAGTGCAACTAATGCTACTGGTATTCGCATGCTGTTTATCCAGTTAAATTGTATAAACGTGGTCAGCCGCTCATATGGAGTACTATTTTTACATTTCCCGGACAATATGGTTTTAAGGGAATCAATTTTGCTTTCTTGATACTCAATATCTTAAGATTAAAGATTATTTTACAAGTCATCAAATAAAAGTGAGTTCCACATGGATCGAATCGACATAACAAGGTGAAAGAGGAACCACCCACGTCTTTGCAGTCCCATAAGATAATGCTGTCTAGATTATAAAACGAGGATCACAAGTTGGCGAAAGGCTGCAAAAAAATATCATCATTATGGTTTAAAGAGAACTCCGTATCGGTATATGAAAGAAGATATATTCGAGAATTAAGGGTCGTTTTTTGAAATATGAGACTGGAGGTTGATATGGGGGGTGGGCCACTACGAGGACACCTCCCAAAGGAAAGGTGTTTGAACTGTTATATAGCTTCGATTTTAATTATAATTCAAGAAGGAGGTGATTTTCATTATTAGGAAGGATACTGATGATCATCGGCACTCTCAAGAATAACAAACTAAAAAATGAAAAACAAACAAGCACGCACAGAGAGGAAGAGGGTTTGTTCGTACCTTCAGAAGGGTCAGTCGTAGCTTGCGTTTGGTTCTGAGCACAAGCGACATCTGCAAGTAGTATGCACGCTGCTACATGCAAGGCCAAGATCACCCTCGAATTTGCCATAGTTCAACCAGAGAGAGAGAGAGAGAGAGAGAGAGAGATCCTCAGAGCTTGAGAGCCACCATGTCAAGTCTGACCAACCTCTCCAAGATAAGCCGTGGACGGTGGCGTCCGGAAGATCATATGTTATGGTGACTATTTTTCTTTTCTACATGATGATGAAGAGCCATTTTGGAATATATATATATATAATCTGAAAGGGCCCTTCCTCTTTTACTTACCTTCAACAAATTCTCGAGCTGTACAATTTTTATAATTTGCCTTTGAGAATTCTCGTTGATGACTGCGGATGAGAAATTGGCTTAAGCTATTCCCTGCTCAAATGTTTCAAGGTCGTTTTACACTTCGAGACGCTTTCTTATTAGAAGAGTAAAATTTTTGTTACCACTGAAGAGAAAAGAAGAGTCGCATTTTCTGTGATTTGTTCCGCCGGTTATATTTCTTTATTGAAAGTTTCTAATCTTTAATTAAGAAAAGTTGAGTAATCCTATTGAAAACGTCTTCTCGATGCACGAAATTGTGGAATTACGTAGTACACCCTCATTATATATTTTGGAACCACCATTTTAAGATACTGATAAAGTCATCATTACTTCGTTTACTCTTTTCTAGGCATCTTGTAATTTGAATTGTTCTCTACTCTTTTCTAGGCATCATGCTTAAAAAAGGAGAATATTAAAAAAAACAGAAAAAAAAGGACAAAAAGTATTGCGACTTGCGGAGGCTAACATCATCTGCAGCGTTCGAAGTCTCGACCTTGTGATGACGGCGAATTGCTTCATTTTGTCCAAATGCATTGTATGATATTTTAATGCGTGATGATTAGACTTCGTGACCTTCCATGGTTTGGTGGAGGCATCAGTTGATGTGGGGGAGGGGGACGAAATCAAAAAAGAAAGAGCGGGTCTTTTCGATTTCATTTTGTAAGGTCAGCATGGATACCTAGAATTGACCGTTCATCCTAGCGGCTGCAAGTCAATATTTACTTTGTTCCGAACTAGATGTACAAGGAATGAAGATTTTTGAATCTGGAATCGGAAATTTTAGAGATATAACAAGGGTCCATGCTAATGAAAATGTGAAGGGACAACCACAAACATGAGGAAAGACTGACGACAGAGAACTATAGGGGGAGGTTTGCAAATGCTATCAATATAGTATTGCATCCCTTGTTTGGGTTTTTTCTTTTTAAGGTTGTCTTGACAATTAACTGTTATGCCGATACATAGTTGATAGTTCCCACGTTCGCTAGTTGCCATACTTAATGAGATGAAACCTTCTTTTCATTTATATATGCACATAAGATCTTAATTGAGGCTGACTTGACTCCGCTTGATATTAAAAAAAGAAGACGTGATTCATGATTGGAATAGCGTATGAAAGCATATCTTAGATGTTTATCTTAATTTCATATGACAAGTTCCCACTTCCACTTGCCGTGTTGCCCCTCTCCCTGTAAATTTGCGGATACATATTGGCCAATATGAACTCAGTTGGCAAGTGGAATACGAAAATAGCCACACGGCCCACACCTACCTTAACGCATTTTCTCTTGGGGAAAAAACTGAATTTTGTTTGGCTAGTGGTTTTATTTAAAGCCTAGCGTTGGTCATTCTCTCGCACCAACTCGATGACTCCGCGCAGCCTCCTCTCTCCATCTTCAATCTCGACACACGACGTGCTTTGATTTTCATTCCTCGTGATATGACGCTTTCAAAGCCTAATGGCTGCTTGCAGATCAAGAATCCAAAGAACCCTCTCTCTTTTCTTCATGGTAATCTAATTGTCTATTCCTCTTTAACTAGATAAGGTGAAAAAAAAATGGTCTCTACAAAATAAGAAACACAGCAGCTTTTCACCATGATTGTGTTTTGGGATCAAGATCAAGAAGCCGGACAATTTGATCCCGAACTCAACATGGACGGGTTGACTGATTTGCTGTCTATTTAGACGGCGTCCGAGATTTTGAGCAAGCTGCGTCCGAGATTTTGAGCAAGCTGCGAACCAAATTCACTCATGATCAAACAAGCGTGACTTGGTCATTAGTATAGGTTTCGATCCACAATTTGCGGTAACAAGTTTATTGATCATTGGTTATTTTGTTATGCAAGGGGAGGAAGTCTTTTCTCTGTGTTTGGCGAAACACAGATGTGTTGCTCCAGAGCTATGCCATGACTCAACAACGAGCACTGTCTACTATAAAACCTAGCAGCAACATTTAATAATCTTTTCTTAAAAGAAATAAACTAATGAAATAGAACGGGTAGTGGCATTAGGTTCCAATTATTATGAAAGCTCCCATCTTTTAGTTTTCAGCGCAACTATGCGTGACGACATTGGGACGTTTAAGAAAATCTGAATGGCAATGCAAGAAAGCAAAGCTTAATTGCTCCAATGTGGACAGAAACTCAACTGCAACAGCCCAGCTATCAACTTGTTCGCCATCAAACCCAGCTAAATTACACGTAATTGCAGTTTTGTCTCTCAACCGTGACTAAATCAAACTAAACAATTTACTAATTATTACCTAAACATATGGAAAGAGTATATATCCATTTAAAAATATTGATCAAGACAGGTGATTAATTAAACTGGCCGAGTTTTTTAGCTACCTCTCTCGGTGACAGCAAAAATCTTGCAGGTATAAAGAAATAGTCAGAACGTCTAGCATGGCCAAACACAAATCAGAACTTATGCCATCGAATATCTTCTGCTTGACCCACTGTTTTAATCTACCTACCGGAAACAAGGTTTGGAGGTCTTGAACAATCCCTGCTAAGTCCTGTAAGACTTGTCTAATTGAAGCTAATTTACATAAAGAGTAATTAGTAAGTCCTTCGTTGATCAAAAACAATAATCAGTGAGTTTTCTGAGACCAAAACTCCGTATATCATTAGAGAAATTCCTTAAGCAAAGAGTTATTTGGGTTTGCCCACCATAATACAGCCACAGTTGTACCAGTCCATGAGTAACACTGTTGCCAACAACATCTGTAAACAGGCCATTCTGTTTTAATGTATTGTGTGTTGAACCCACTAAGACCCGGCCTGAATTTGCAATTCAAGCTCTTTGGGTTTTTCTCTTCTAGTACATTACTTTCTGATAAAAAAGTGAAACCCCATGAGAAGTTATATTCAGTTCAAGAGGAACTGCTGCACTTTTGATTCAGTTTAAAATGCTGTCTGCTGCACTTGTAGGCTTGTAACTCAGACAGGAGAGAACAATACTGGCTTGACAAAAACCCATATTACAAAATACTCATTTATTTCCTTTCTTAAGGTGATTTTTGGCATACTAGATATAAATTTAAATAAGGAATAGCAACTGATTACTACTAAGATGAGTAAGAGCTCCACTGAACATGTGTTCTATGGTTGGTAGATCTTCAGAAAAGAGACATTCCTACTGGAAAATTATAGCTCTATTTTACTATTCTCAACTGGCAGGCTTCAGACATATTAGCACTCTACACTTTCACTGCGATCAAAGGCACCTGCTCTATTAACAAACTCTCGCAGATTTTGTGCAGCAGCAGCCAATGTATCATCACTTTTACAGAAAGCAAACCTGATATATCTCTTATGATAGAAAATATCAGTATCAACCTCCACTAGTTTGTTTGAGTGGAAGAATCCACAACCTGGTACACCAACCACCCCTGCCTCTTCTATCAGCTTTTTAACACAATCAACCTGAAATTGCAATTGCACTGTTACCATTTGAAGACGACTAATATCGGATTTCAAACAGCTCTTTAGCAAAAAATATAGTGACAAAAAGCAGCATACGTCAGACAGAAGGCACTTCTCAGGAATCTCCGCAAATATAAAGAATGAACCCTGGGCCTTAAACCGAATGCGCAAACCAACTTCAGCCAGAATCTTAGCAAGGAAATCTCTTCGTAGTTCATAATCCTGAACACCAATATGAATAAGAGTCAGATATTGCTTAGTGCAAATCCTCATACGCGCTTTAAACCGATTACAGTCTCAGACTATACTAAAAGTAAGAGAGAAGCATTTCTAACTACTTGTCTCAGTGATTCAAAATATTGTGGCTGACTTTCAAGAGCGGTCAACGCAGCCTCCTGGAAAGGTGCTGGAGCTGAATCTGTGATTCTGACATGTATGTTCTTTATGGCCGATGCGATGGCAGTAGGGGCAATTGCCCATCCAATCCTCCAGCCTGTCTGTCAAAATACCCATTTCAAACTTTAAAACAGCTAAAGAGTTTGAGAAAGTACGTCCACCTTCAACCAGAGGAAGTCATTGAATAGAAGATAGCTGGAAAATGAAAAGGATATTTACAAGATGATTTAAAAGAATTTAGGAGTTCTTGGTGGAAGCTTTGTCCCACAATTGTTGTTTGCATAACAAGGACAATATTACTGCATCTCAGAACTGGGAGACCACCTGTAACACTGAATGTTTTTGACAGCAAAGAAGTAATTATTGTCCTCTCCTGCATTCCTTGAAGAGAGGTGAGGGATATATGTTTTGTCTTGTCATATGTTATGTGTTCATACACCTGAAAACATTTGGCATTTTATACACATTCAGCCTTTGGATAGTGAACGCCTCGATGTAAAAGCACCTCTGGGGACCATGATTCGACTGAAAAGGAATCTCAAGACAATAAAAAGTGGAATCTACTAAAACAACTAGGTGGGGAAGGGGAGCAACAGCCTGATGGATGCATCTTAGCTCAACGCAATGAGTTTGATAAGCTCACTAGGCAATTGCACCATGTTGATGAAATTATATGCTGATAAATATCTTATACGTTGATGCACGTATGCAAGATACTTGAAAAGGATCAATTGTCACTGCTCCTATGTTTCTTCAGCTGGTCATGAGTCACACCAATCAAAATGCAGGTAACAGACTAAGACAATCACTTTAAAGGAAGATCATCCTATGTTATTGTCTCTTCAGGAAAACAAGAGTAATTTACTGTAGTCGCTACCATGTTACATTACTATCATTTCCTACAATGGTATGTGAAATAAATGTCTAAAATTAAGTGAATCTTCATTCAGAACTACATTGACGACTTAGAGCAAAAATAAATGGTGACATTGAAACATGAGTTTATATCTACTCCCTTAAATAGATTGCACAGGTTAATGCTTGTGGTATAGTAAAAGCATCCTCATACTTCATCTGTGATAACCAGGCAATCATTCGTGCAGCAAGCTGTAGCAATTACTTCAAGCTCGTCCTCGTTGAAGACTTTTCCAGTTGGATTATGGGGACTGTTCCACCAATATCACACATATTGGTACATTTCTAACTTACAGTAGATGATATAAACCAAAGTAACAAAATAAACAGTTCCACATTACTCTCAAATATGCAAAAAGAGGGACAAAAGAAGAGGGTGTACTACGTGCAATTGTAGAGCTAGCTAATAGAATATCAGTATCCTCTGTCAAAAAACTTATTGCTCAAGACAGGACACAAGCATCGCCAACATGAAGAATACACCAGAAAGACTATAGAATACGGTCAAATATTCAATCACAATTCCTGAATTCAAAGTCCAATGCTATATGGAATATCCAATCATTAACGCTGAGACTTCAGAATACTAGACACAGATGAAAATATTGGTTCAGCCTTTGTGCCAACCTGTTTAATACCACAGCTTTAGTTCTGCTTGTGAAGGACTTCAGGAATTTTTCACCGTCCAAAGTCCAATGAGGTGGATCGAGGGCCACATAAAACTGCCATGAATTCCCACTTTTTCTTGAGGTTACACAGAATTATTGAAACTGATGCTTCGATCAAGCCCATGAATGAATGGATAATTCTAAAGACACTTACCCGCACTCCCCCAGCCATGGAGATGCAAGCACCGTACGTCTCATAGGAAGGATCAAACAGTATAACTTCATCACCCGGGTCTATTACTGCCCCAAGCAAAAACAGTACTTAGTGTGGCGGCCAATACAAAAGCGGATTAGTTTGCAGGGACAACACAATAAGGATGTTGATATAGCTACGGGACAGACCAACCAAGAATGAAAGGAAAAAAAGAAAGAAACGCACTGGAAAAGATAGCAGCAGCAAAAGCCTCGGTTTGACCGCAGCAAATGGCGATATCAGTGAGCGGGTCGACCTCAAGACCGTGCGTGTCCTTCGCTATCTTGGCCAGGCGGTCGCAAATCCCTTGCACGTGCCTGCTGACTCACAGCGGCAATCCATCAAACAGGTGGCCGACGTTATTACGTAACGAAAAAATGGATAGCGGCCGGCGTCACCTGTACTGGTTGAAGTCGGAGTTGATGGCGGAGACGGCCGCGCTCTTGAGGAGGGGAGGCGCGGGGAAATCCGGGAAGCCCTCGGCGAGGTTGACGGCGTTGCAGCGTTGAGCGAGGTGAGACAGTTGTTGAATCGGCGACGGCGAGAATGTCTTGGCGACCGCCGATAGCTTCTCCTTCATATTCTTCACCTTCGCACTCCACCTTATCCTCGCGTCACGGTCACTCCCACGCACCTACGATTTTCTTTTGCTGTTTATAACCGTGTGCATAGCCTCGAACATACATGAGTGTTTTGGATCACTATTTTTTTTTTTTCCATGTCTGGTTGTTGCCTTATAAATTATGGACATTCCTCAAATGCACATTGAATCACAGTGAATATGGACGTTTATTCATGTTTATAATCCACTAATCATAAATTCGACATAAGGCTAAAAATTTCCTCCAACTATATATGGAGGGAAATATGGCCTCGTTAAGTGAGGCGGAGCTTCTGACCAAAAAAAATAAAATAAGCGAGGCGGAGCTCAAGCCCGGCCATAACGTTAGATTTTACATGATAATGTATAGGCACGTCCGGATGAAGTTGGACAAATCGACCTTTCTCGTATGAGCACGTACAGACCTGCTCAAATGCCTTTTGGACCTCTCCAGCCTAGATGGTCAAGCGGACAATTCGTTGATTGGCACCCTTTCTTGAAGTATTGTCTTTTGAGCATTTATCTGGGTATGTTGGAGACATTCAGGATATTTATGAGATTTTGGATATTTTCTTATTGATTGTCGTTCATATTGTAATGTTTCGTTAGTCATCGTATAAGCTTATAAGTAGGCACGTATACTCTTTATTATGTACATCGAAATATACATAAATTTTATATTCCTCTTTTACGCATATTTCTTATCTTGGTATAGAGCCGTTTTTCTAATGAAGTGGCCATTGAGACTTTAACAAGGTGGTGGCGACAATAATGTTTGATGTTTCCTTTTGCTTGTTTCGAAAAACCAACACCACTCTCCAAATCCCTTTACCAACACGGCCACACTCCTGTTGGCGGACACAATCCATTGATTGGCACCATTTCTTGAAGTATTATGTTTTGAACATTTTATATTTAGATATGTTAGAGACATTTAGGATATTTATGAGATTTTGGATACTTTTTTTATTGATCGTAATTGATATTGTAGTGTTTCTGTAATTATCCTGTAAGCTTATAAATAGGCTCGTGTACTTATCATTATGTACATTGAAATCTACAAAAATTTCAAATTTTCTTTTTGTTGCATAATTCTTATCTTGGTATAGAGCCTTTTTCTAAAGAAGCGGCCATTACGACTTTAACGAGGTGGTAGTGACAATAAGGTTCCGATGTTTGCCACTTGTTTCGAGAAACCAATACCACCATCGAACTTATCGCTCTCAAACAAGCCAGATCCTGAAATCTCACAACAACGAATGGGATTCACGCGCCTATGCCAAGCCAACTCCTTTAAGCTTTTGGTGGCTTATTTTGGAAAATAAACACCATACCAACCTCGTAGAATCTCCTCACCATCCTAAATATCTCTAATATACACATATTCTAATCTTAACCTATTGTCCAGAATAGTTTTGGAGAAATGCTTTTCATACCGTTGTATACACTAACAATCATACTCCGTCACATACTATAGTTAACATCTCTCCTAATGGGCACTTGTATGGCATTGTTTCTAACTACAATCTTTTTCGAGTCTTTGGCAATGTTTTTTTTTTTTTTCCATTCTCTTCCAAATGAACACATGAAGTTAGAATTCATATTTGTCTATGTTCTTTCCTTGAGTACGGCATTAAGCATAAAAAATGTGTTTGGTCATCTAGTTTTCTAGTCAAGAAGGAGCTAGATGGGATAAGATGCGAAATCCAGAGATTTTGCCACATCTTATCCACTATTTGGTAAATCACAATAATAAAATCAGATACCTTCATACAATTAATCTTAAACAGCAAAGGAGCTCATTGCAGCATTCCAAAGTCACAAGGTTCAATTATGACAAGAAATTTAAAAAGGTTACAACAACATCGATAAGGTAAATCAGTTAATGAATGTCAAATTTAGCAAGAGAGAAAACTTGATCATTTGCCTTCATGATTTTGAAATATATAGTTAGCACCGTGAACTTGATGAATATAGAGTTGCCATCTCAAATCATGTCGATGATTCATCTTCCACCTCAACTCAGCATCATGACATTCAAGGATGTATGTTTCTTTTTTAATCCTAACATGGATTCTTACTCGGTCGGCTTCAATCCAGTTAATTGACGATCTAATCGGATTCATTGTTCCACATATTCTATTTGTGCACTCTTGTGATTGAAAGAAGGTTCGCTCCATCGCGTTGGTATAAGACGGCGGAGCTCGCATTGGTCTAAGACGACAGAGCTCGACCGGCACGAGCTCGTGCTCGATATATCCGGACATTTCCTAATTTTATGTTACCCCAAATACCAAATAGGATATACATTATATTATTTGAAGTTAGATCTAGTTCACAACATCGCCAAAGGGTATAGATGTTAGGATCTGTCCCTTATCGTCTTCACACATCTTGTTATGTTACTTTTGGGAATATAAGATATTCTAATCACTTTATCCTTTCAAATCATCTCCTACTGTTTGCTTCATTATCAATCCTTAGCTGGATCTATTTCCAGAAAATGACACATTTGTATCTTTCTCTTCAAAGTTATCTTCTCCTAATTTTTTTTTTTGGTAAGGATCTTCTCCTAATTTTGATACAGGTACCTCTGCTAATCCCACTTTGGCAGCTCCTAACATTAAGGGTAAGCATTTTTGGAACCTAAGAACCTAAACGATGGGAATATGTAAGTTCTAGATTCTAAGGTATACAGAGTAGGTTCCAGATTTCAAAAATTGAAAAATTTGTTTCGACGGGTAAGTCCCCGGTTTCAAGTAGATAGAACCTGGAATCTGAAACTTGAAACTTGAAACCTAAACAAGTTTTTTATATTTTTTCTTGGTCAATGTCTTTGCATGATCCTGCGGTGTTTAATGACGTTAGATGATAAATGTATAATCTGAAACCACTAGTCTGATATTTCATTTATGACTCGTTAATATTTCATATTCTTCATGTGTCTAAATATATGTTGTAGTCGATGGATCATAGCAGCAAGTGATAGTCATTAAAGGTGATGATTTACTACAATTGTTTAATTAATAATACAAGTGAAACCTAAGTAAACCTCATAACCGACCATGAAACCTATGATAAGTAGGTCCATGGTAGGTTTTAAGTTTCAAAAAATGAGAAACATATTATTATGGGTAGGTTCCAGGTAGAATCTGTACAGAACATAGAGTCGCTCATCCCTAGTATCGATTCATGCAATTACTTCTAATTTTAATTGTATTTATTTGAACCGTAATGCTAGAAAAACTAATCTTTTGTATTATCTTTGGTGAATGACAAACTTGTTCAGTATTGTTGCGTTTATTTTCATTTTGTTTACCTAAAAAAAAATCCGTTAGACCCTAGAACCTACTCTAGAAATTGTGATAGGGTAGGTTCTAGGTTTCAATGGGTAGATTCCAAATTCAAAAAAATAAGAAAACTATACCCAAGGGTAGGTTTCATATTCCAGATAAAACCTGTAAGGAACCTAGAATCGCTCACCCCTTGGTGATGGTCGAATTCACCAAAAACAATTTCTACTCTTTAAATCACAAATAAATTGTACTTAGGGTAAGCAGAGTCGAATCCACAGAAACTGATAAATTGTTAATTCTTTGAAAACCAAGTAAACAATAAAAGCAAAACTAAAAAGAGGGGTTTATGCAGAATAGACTTAAATAAAATAAGCAAACAGAAATTAAAGAAAATCAGATTATGCAACATCTAGCAAAGGTAATCTCATTCAAGCTCGGAAGTTGATCATTGAGTCAAATGAATAATCTCAAACACTACAATAAACTGGTTATGGTTGTTGAAACGCTTATAACAACCTAATCTTTCCTTAATATTAGATCAACCGGACACGCGCCTGTGATTAATCCCTTATTAACGAATAACCCCGACACGCGCCAAGGATTCAATTCATTAATAGCATGAAAAATGAGAAAAACCCAACTTTTGCCAATAAATCACACGCGCAACTTATTCAAGCTAGATCATATATTCTCATAATACAACTTGAAAATCTGGTTTTAATCAAGTCATATTATTTGCCATTATTATTAAAACACCTAAACAATTACGGGTTTGGGTATTTCAATTGAACTATCACCCTATCAATTGCACAACGAGCTCTTATTGTAACAACCAACAAAGCAATGGTGAACAATAAAACAGAGAATATATAAATACTGCAGAAATTAAGAAGAAGGATTAAGTTTAGATCTCACAACTTGAATGAACTTGAACTTTGATAATCCTTTGCTAGATTAAAAAGGAGTTAGCCACACATGGCTGTAAAACGTGCAAAAGAGAAAACAATATGTTTCTGAATTTTCTGAAATCAAGTCTGTCCTCCCCTCTTGCGTTCAACCTCTTAAATAAAAAAGAAAAAGTCTAGAAAAAGAAATTCTATCCAACATGGAAAGAGAAAACAAAATGCAAAAACAACTCCCTAATGTCCCTAATTAAGAGTTCTATTTAAGTACAAAAATCCTCCTTAATCAAATCTGAAAAATATGGAAATTAATGGCCAAATCACGTCCCCAAATTCTATACCAGCTTTACATCTGTGCGATCTTAAGCCGTGAGTACGGATCTCTGGAAAATTGATCTTTTACATGCAGAATCCCAACCAATAGCTTAAAAACACATCAAAAGCGTTCAAAATCTTCGCGATTGCATCATTCACCATCACCTAATCACAATGCATAAAACCAAATAAATTCCACTCTATTTATTCGAATATTTGCCCAAAATACCACCAAATATAATCAAAATATAAGTCAAATATACACATCATCACTCCTACCTAACATGTCCTATCTACGGATTTTCCACCCTTAGTCATTTCCTCTTCTCCTATTCGTCGCTTTACTCGTGTAAGTCAACCTTTTGTTCGGCTTCGTGATATTCATTGTTATATTATTGTTGCTTTATTTCATGAGCCCTGAACATATAGAGGAGCCCGTACTAATCATTTTGATTTTTGCAGCAAATAATGGCAAATGAGTTACAAGCATAAGAAAAATCTCATGCTCAAGATTTAGTTGATTTATCTCCTAGAAAGTCTGTTATGGGTTGTAAATAGTTGTGTAAGATCAAAATAAAGGCAGATGGAATGATAAAACACTACAAAGCTCATGTGGTAGCAAAAGGCTTTACTTAAGAGTATGACATTGACTATGATAAAACATTTGCTCTAGTTGAACATTCTACTTTTGTTCGAAGTCTTTTTGTTGTTCCCACTATTAAGTGATGGCCTTTATCCACATAAGTGTTAAAAATGGCTTCCTCAATATAGAAGCTCCTCCCAGTTACACTCCTACTTCCAACATAGTGTGTCAATTACGTCGAACATTATATGAACCAAATTAAACTCCTCGTGCATGGTACTCCAAGTTCAATTCCATCATAGAACATCTTGGCTTTATATCTAATCCCTATGACAATGCTCTCTTTATGTAGCGAACATCTCGTCGGTATATTCTACTACTGTTATATGTAGACGACATGATTATTACTAGCATAATCATATTAGCATTACAAACTCAAAAATTATCTCATTGAGCCGTTTGAAATGAAAGATCTTGGACAACTCAAATTATTTCTAGGTTTAGAGGTTGTTTCAAATTCCTCTGGCTATTATCTTTCAAGCTAAATACGTCACCGATCTTCTTTCTCGAGTAGGATTCAGTGATAACAAGATTGCTACAACTCTCGTGGAGACAAATAACAAAATATGACAACAAAGATGGGACCGCTTTTCCAAATCCCATACTCTATTGATAATTAGTTGGCAATCTTGATATTTTTTTGTTACTCGTTTTGATATTGCTTATGTTGTTCACACTACTAGTCAGTTCACGACGACACCTTGTACAACTCACTTTACTATTGTTCTTCACATTCTTCACTATGTCAAGGGTACCTTATTTCGTGGTCTTTGTTTTTACTCACTCTATTTTAAAGTTGACGGCTTACTCCAATGTTGACCTCCACTAGTGACCCTTTTGATCATCCGATGTTGACTACGCTAGCGACCCTTTTGATCATCACTACACTATAGGCTATTGCATCTTTATAAGTTCACTCATCTCACGGTGTATATGACATTCTAAATTTCGACCCACTTGGTATTTATTAAATGCATAATTTCAATGACGCACTTGTAGTAAATCTTGCCCAGACTTGATCACTTTTGGGACACTAACCAGTAAGAAAAGGCTAATTAAGGATCTAAATTCACGCGACCATAGAACCCGACCATGGATTGACTTTCAATCATAAGGAATGTCAAGGTGATATTTTGGGCTAATATAGACCAATCTAAGGATGGTCATGGATCGATCTGCGAATGTCATATAATTAGATCGCGGGTGATTCCGCCTTGCCAGAATATGAAATTTGCGAACGATCTCAAACCTATTCCAAATAATCGCGTTCTTTAGAACTAATTATTGATCTTCGCAATTACATGACAATCGAGATCACCATGGCTCAAGTAAATTTAAACGTGGCTCGATTTAGTATCAACCACGGGTCGATTATACAAATTTTCTCGAAAGCCGCCCGTTAGTTTGAGATAAGCTCAAGTCACGTTTATTTGAGTTTGGCCATTAAATGGAGACTGAGTTTGGGTGTCGAAAATTTTGAAAGTCATGACAGAGTGATTGGACGATGTCATTATTATCGCGGTTAGCTTCGGATTTGTCCGGATTCGTCACAAAACTGAAATTTTGACAAGAAGTGGAAAATGACCGTTTTGCCCCTAGGACTTTGTTAAGGCGAAGTATAAAAGTGGAAGGGCATTTTGGTCATTTCACCCCCACTTTAGAGATATAAATTTTTTGGACGATTTTGCCATTGCATTTTTTGTGAAATTCCCGTTTTACCCTTGGATATTTTTAGTGAAAACTGATCTTGGCCGTCGATTTTTGGATAAGCTTGAATCTTGGCCGTCGGATGGAAAGTAGAGAGAGGGGCCAAATGGTAATTTCGCCAGGGTAGGCTTAGACTAGCCTTTTCTCTTCCTATTTATTCTTTTCTCTCTCTCTCCCCCCTCATTTTCTCTCACGTCCAAACCCCCATTTCCTCCCGGCCGAGACCCCCTCTCCCTCACGTGAAAGTGGCCAGCCGACCACGCCCTTGGCCGCCGCCGCACGTCCGTCTGCCGTCGTCCACTCGTGGCCGTCGTGAGCCGTCATTGGTCCTCGCTGCTCAACACCATCGCTGCTGCTGTTTCTCCACTAGTCAGCCAGTTTTAAGTGCTCAAACTCGCGTAGGACCTCGAGTAAGTGATATCCTAAACCTCGCCTAAGATAACGGGTAATTTCGGGTTAGTTTGGGGCCATTTTAGTGAGTTTTAGGGGTTATTCGTGGATATATTGGTAGACTAAGTTGGCTGAATTGTTTGGATGAATTTGTCGCAATTTTAGAGGTGGAATTGAGGTTAGAATTGATTAAGTTGGTGATCGGGATGATTACGGACTATTATCGTGAGATATAACATGAAAAAACGAGTTTAAATGTGATGTTTTGGTGACTTTCCGTCGTGGCTTAACTATTGCGCTCCTTGTGGTTAAGTGAGTGCGTGATTATGTTCGAAATGCAATACGTGGTGAATCGGAGTTGACGGCATGCATGCGACACTCTTGATTAATGAAAAATAAGGCAAAATGTGAAAATGCTGTTAAATTTGGTGACATTGATTTCGTGGCTGATTTGTTGTAGCCCTCGTGACTATATTGAATGCTTTGTTAAGATTGAAATGTGTCGTGTTATGGATTGAGGTCGATGACTTTGTCGGGAATGGCATGTTATGTGATGGTTGTATACATGTTACCTGGGCTGAATTGAGATGGTTGAATTGGGTTCATTTAAGTGCATCTAATTAATGTTCGAGTATGTGAACGTGTGAGATTTAAGTCGTGTGATGTGGTGTGTGCGTGATCACTAAAAACCCTGAGGCGTGTACTGTAATGAGGGGTCCAGAAAAAAATGTGATTTGTTAACGTGCTCGCTTGATCACATAATCCCTAAGGCGTGTACTGTAATGCGAGATGATGTCCGGTATTACCGGAAGACCGCCAACCAAATGCGTTTAATCGGGTTGTGCCATAGGTGAAGGATGTTGAGCCTGAGGCGTGTACTATAACGTGGGCAAGAGACATAGCCCGAGGCATGCACTGTAACGCGGGCAAGAGACATAACCTGAGGTGTGTACTGTAACGCGGGCTAAAGAGTGTTGTGAATATGAGATAGTTGTATGTGGACCGTGGATTGAAAGTAGGCTTGAGGCGTGTACTATAATGTGAGTCGGAAATGAATTGGATGCATGTGCTCGAGTGAAATGGGAATCGTATAATGTTGTGTTTGTTAGGCGAATGTGAGAATGGAAAGTGTTCAGTTTATCGATGATACATGTGCATATATTGGCCATGTTATGAGGATAAGTGTGTTTTGTGGTGACTGCTTGTTATAATGATTAGACTAACTTGCAGGGTGGTGCATGTGCTGAGGTAAGGCCATTGTGCTTGTGAATGTTATAGCATGTCAATTGCTGATTGATTGTGTGCTTGAACATGCCCAAAGATACGTGTTAACCTAGGTAGGATTTAGGATGTTGCTTACTGAGAAGTGTTCTCACGGTTTTATTTAAAACCATTTAACCGATCGAAGTTCCACTGGAGTCAGGAGAGGAGGACAACCTGATTGAGGTCAATGCTGAGCCCATGTCTTCAGAGGCACAGACTGGCATCGAGGAAATTGATTCTGAGTAGACCTCTCTAGAGCGAATAGGGGTTAGTTAGAAGTTAGGGGTTGGACAGTTTTGAGAGGTGCCCTTTTTTTATGGTAGTATTAGTCTACCCGATGCCGCTAGTCCCTTTTTGATATCGGCGGTTGTCAGTGTGGAGATTTAATGGTTGCGATGGTTTAAATTGAATATTGTGAATATAGTGGGTGTAATAAAGTGGTTGGTTGCTGGTTGTGATGGATTGTAATGGATATTGTATATATCGCAGTACAATAAAGTGCTTGGTGGTTCGGTGATTTATTCCTCCCTGTTACCCCCTTTTTTTAATTCTTGTTCGGGAGTTATTCTCGTTTCTGCCGTGTTCGAACTCTGATGTGTTGGTTTGGGTCGGCGATATTCCTGGGATGTCGTACTACTTCAACCGAGCTTGGGGTGTCGCGCGCTTGTTGGAGTTCGGGGCGTGACAACGTATCAACAAACAGACAGTTATCGCTTGATCTAGCACCAAAGCTAAATATCGTGTTTTTGTTGATATGACATCAAAATTACTATTGTTGCACTAGTTATTAAAAAAAATGAGAGTCCATCGTAATTGTGGAATGGTCATTTATTGTGAGAACCGGAATGCTATTCCAATAGGCCAAAATGATGTTTTCCATGAGCGCACCAAATATATTGAAATAGACCGTTATTTCATATGATATCACATACTTCACGGCATTGTATGACTCATTTTTACTTCATCTGTTAATCAAACTGCCGATATCTTCACAAAGGCACTTCCATGTCCACCCGAATGAGTTCTTTTCTCCTAGCTCTAGTGGATTTCTTTCTAGTTACCTTGAGTTGGAAGGGGATGTTAGAGATATTTATGAGATTCTGGATATCTTCCTAATTAATTATAATTGATATTGTAATATTTTTTATTACTTTGAACTATCATCCTGTAAAACATATAAGTAGTCTCATGTACTCTTCATTATGAACATGAAAATTTGTAGAAATTTCACATTTCTCTTTTGCGCATAGTTCTCATCTAGATAACTTAATTTCGAGTAATTTTAGCTTTTTATAATAAGGGTCTTATTAACCATCTTCATCAATCATACCTAATAAAGAAATATTTATATTTTCAATAAACCGAATGTGCATAACACGAGAAAAACAATGCTTTAGAAATGACAACCTCCTGAGATTCAGATGTTTAACAAGTGCTCGAGAACAATGGTCAACAAAATCCATATCGCTTTTAAACTCTACTACCCCCAGCAGACAGACTCCCCAGAACAATTGAATGGAGGGAGAGAAATCAATCGACTGCGTAGGCATTGATAAAGGGAATTGAATGGTGGAGAGAGATAGGAAGAAACACATGGCTTGCACCTCAAGAAGACATCAGAGAGCATGAAGGGGCTCAAATGGTTAGGTGCGTGGATACGTTCAACCTCCTGCCTCCATAAAGAGGATCATTAAAACCCAAACCCAGCCCTCTTCGAAAGTCCACGTTGATTCAATGCTCTGGTCTTTGATGGCCTAACATAAATCGAAAAACAGGAAAAGGCTTTCGGCTCCAGTTTCCTCTTCGTGCCTATAAATTTGATAAAATAGATCTCGTTATATAATCGAAATTGTTACTGATTAAAATGGGGAAACTCTGTATATTTAATACAGCATCCTTAGCACACTTGTCGACATAACTGAACTGTTATTAAATCAAATGAAGGACCTATTAATAAGAGCGCACGTTAAGATTTACTATAAATGAGAAAAAGAAACATGTACTTACTGTTAGTACATTGGAAATAAGTTAAAAAGTATAGTAATTCCATGCGCCATAAGACATAAATTTAGCGAATATGCATTTATCATACTTTTGAAGGAATGAGTTCAGCCTTTTTGTAGCGCAGTTTCTCTAACTTGCGTGTGAAATTAAACTTACGATTTGTTTGGTTTATATGATCGAGCCATTCGAGCTCCTATGGGGATCTTGTTTCAACAAAGTGCAATAGATAATTTTTAACCTTTTGCCGAAAGGACACTTTAACTTGCAAGATTTTCTTCATAAAATAGAGAGGAAATTGTAAAAGAAGTCATATGTAAAAGAACTCATATTAAAATAATTTTTTTTCATTTTATAGTTTATATTTCACCATTTACAGTGCTTCTGAAGTTGCAAGACGACGCTATTATTAATTATTTCCTGATTTTAGTCTATGCATGACTTGACTTTGGCATAAAAAAGGGAAAACAATTACTTTACACGGCACATTTAATTTCCATCAATGCTTTCACTTATTCACCTCTTAATTGATATCGTGGCATCCTTTATTGCTAGACCATGGTCGGAGTTATCACGCTAGCATCTTGTACAAGATATTGTTAATGAGTGCCTTTAGGGTACTTAATCATCATGCCTAATTAAAAGAAAAAATATCTTCATATTCAATGCACTGATTGTGCACAACACAAGAACATTCGGGCCATGGGAATGACAAGATATCCTTATTCAGATGTTCAACCGATACGAGAATGCACCCCTTAACAAAACTCCTTGACATGAAATCATCTATAAGTGAATCGGGTACCACTCATCCATATCAAACAGTGATGTACGCATACTAAACTATACCGGGATCATACGCAACATACCATGATGTGTCCGAGGTGGAGGTAGGTCATCATCCTTAAAGGACTGTTCTGGGGATTCAAACGGGGGATTAAGTGTTATTTATTGTAGGAGGTTAGGTGCATCAATGAATTGCTGTCCATAAATAGGGGCCATCATCAATTTAGAGTCATCCTCCTCCTCCACATCGCAGCAACCCTCTTTAACACCAGTCCAGCAGTCTCTTCGAGTGTGCGAGTGGAAGCCTTCAGGAGTGTAGGTGAAGGCTATTTTCTGGACATTAATACATCGCAACTGCATTCTGTGCAAAAAATATTAGATGGGATTGGGATTGGAACGCTACTTCATACTCTCCCTCTCCCTCTCTATTGGACTTAGAACTTAACATCAAAGCCGGTACGACCCACGAGTTTCGTCATCATTGCACGGTCGATTTGACACGACAGGTTTGTCTAAAACTCCAATGCCCACGATTAAAAATTCCAATCTTTACCAATTCGTGCCTCAGGCGTACTCGTTAAAGCTACTTAAATAGCAAACACGCATATCCACATGCTTTCAAAAGAAAAAACAGTTTTGAATACAAACATCATGTCACCAAAGCCTAATCGACGACCCTTAACAAGTGTCGTATGGACGCTCTTCAACAATCTCCTTATTATTCTAACTCAATGGATCACGTGGAGCGGGAATCAAATCAAGACTTCATATTTCTCCTAGTAAGCAAAGTTTCGATCATTCTTACCGATTCGACGATTAACCCTCTTGATATCACTTGATAATGAGATTCATGGGATTGTTAAGGATTCTTGTAAATGGACGGATCCATAAATGCCTAAATGGCGCGATTACAAATAGAAGAGGAAAAAGGGTAATCGAAATTACAATTTTTTCCATCTTTAGGGATTAGGTGACGAAGGAAGAGCAAGTGTTTTGAATGCTTTTGATTTAAAGAAGGGTAAGTCAATCTACCGTGAATTGAATCCGGATCAGCAAAACGCAACCAGAAACACACTTCCGATTCGAGTCCTCAAAAAAATTAAGTAAGAAGGTCCACCCTTCCGTGTCGACGTTCGAGCATCGTCATCATGAATTTAAGACGAGTCATTTTGGAAAGTTGAGAAAATTAAAGTCGGGGGTTATTCAATTCTTGCACCTTCCTCGGCCAAACAGCATTTAAAACCAGAGATGGAAGAGGGTTTTGTCCATAGAACAGTGCTAGGTTTAGACGATGTATTGGTAAGTTACATTCATGCACATTGCAAAATTATAATAACCCTTTTTTTCCCCAACATTTTCGAAGATCAAACTAAATGGACCCTCGTATTTTATTCGGAGATTTTACTAAAGAATGCCTCAGAGTATTAATTAAACATTTCAAAATATAAATTCTTTTTTAAATCGGGAGTAATCTTTGTTTATTAAGTAGCTTACACGATCCATAATGGATCACGTTCAGCCTTTTATTAATTTAATATGACATATATCCTGATATTGCCTTTTGGTATTTTGCTCTTTTTTCTCAATTTTTCGCATAATTCATACCGGTGGGAAGATGGCATAGTTACTATCCATTAGACTTGCTCTTCGGGTGGCCTGCGTGTGCTCGAGTCGAACTTGCTTTGACCGTACCCAACAGAGCACTTGGTCTTGGGATTCGATGGCTGGACCAGAGTTGACTTGTGAAGAGTGTTTTTCCAATAAATACGGAAAGATGATTTCTAAAACATTTATAAAGTTATAATCAAATATCGTTCGGAAATTAGAATGTCCATAAAAAAACAAATATCAAAAGGGCGAATGGCCCTCGATGCTACAATTACGTCCCCGGCGATCTAGTTGCTTGTCTACCGCATTACAGAACACTGCATCGGCCCAAACACTATCTAAGTCGATACGATGTTTTATTTTTAGCATTAATTTATATCCTTGTTTTGGTCGAAAAATATATAGAAATGAATATATGGAAAATATTAGCCGTTAAATATTATTAACGAAGGATTTTTCATACGATTCAATTCAATGAAATAACTGGTTGGGATTGGGGTTTATCTACATGGGCATTGAATACGACCATAACTCCACATAACTTCCCCTCCTTAAATTCCTCGTCCATTTTTTCTGCCTCCTTCGGCTTCCATTCCCCCCTCCTCCCCCGCCCATTTAATGTCGCAACCATAAATGAAACATTAACCACACCATTTAATGGATCTATTTCCCTTTCATAATTTTCCCATTATATATAAAAAAAAGAAAGAAAGAAACGAATAAAAAAATCGAATAAATCGAGAAACAAAAAATCAAAAAAGATATTTCTGCCCCGCCCTCCCTCCCTCCCCCGGCGCTATATAACGGCCCTCCACCTCCGTCTGTTCACTGATGGACTTGCGAAAGTTCAATTCCTGTCGCCCTCTGCTTCCTCCTCCTTCGCTTTGAACCTCTGCCTCTGCTTCTTCTTCTTCTCCTTCTCCTCCTTCTCCTCTGTTCGCCGCAACAATCTCGAGAAGGGAAGGGAGATGGCTGCGGATGTCAGCTCCACGGTCGGGTACATGAGCGGGTTCAGTAAGGAGGAGGGCAAGCACGTCAGGGGAGGCGGAGGAGGCGGAGGTGGCGGAGGAGGAGGCGGGAACGAGATGCCGGCGGCGCTCGTCACGCGCGACTTGCTCGGCGGGCTGCACGAGATTGAGTCTCGCGAGCTCGACCTGGACTTGCAGGTGCCCGCGGGCTGGGAGAAGCGTCTCGATTTGAAGGTTCGTTGGAATCGGGCTCTTCTTCTTCTTCTTCTTCTTCTTCCTCCAGAATCGCGGGTTAATTTGTGGGAACGGCTCGTGTCTAGACAACAATTGGATTATAGAACAGTATGTGCAATTCTGGATATTTTTGCGGTGTTATCAATTTTTGCGATATGTTCGCGAGGAGGCTTCCTGTTCGATGCCCTGCTATGTTCGTGAAACAGAGCAGAATCATGTCTTTGCAACTCATCGTGTTGTAGGCTGTGTATTTGTGTACTCGAAGGGCGAAATGGTAGTGAATTTTGGCAGTGACCGAAATTCTTGATGACTTCATGAATAGTCAGGTGGCAATGTACATGACATTAGTCAATCCGAGAGGCATTTAGAAAGATGATTCGTGAGCGAACTGTAGTAGTATTTGTGATGCCAGATAAGGAATGATCGCAGCTTTCGATCATAACATTTGTTGAGACCACTCTTCTTTGGCTTCTCAGCCGAAAATCTGCCCTGTCTCTTGACGAGGTTCTTGGTGTATCTGGTGTTTCTGTTGATGAAGCCATACATGAGGCTCCTTTTGCTTGGCGATTTCTTTCTGGGTTTAATTTGGTGATTGCTTTACCTGCTTGGTCCTGTTAAATTCTTCTTTTTCATACCATACTAAGATTTCTGAACTTTCAATGTCGTTGCCTGAAACTCGTTTCTGTCAGCAAGGGAGGATTGTTACTTTTCAAGAGAGAATGATCTGATAAGTTTTTTTGGTCTTTAGTCCGTATCGTTCTGAGATATAATTAGGCGTTACCTGTTCATTCTTTCAGTCAGGAAAAATCTACATTCAAAGGTGCAATTCACTGAGTTCGTTGTCTTCGTCTGATCACAAGCGCCAAGCCGACCAAACGCTCGCCAAGCTCCAAGACTTGAACTTCCCGCCCTCACCATCGAAACCCTTGCTGAACCTCTTTGATGATGCTTGCTTAGACTTGAAGTTGATGTCGTCGCCGTCATTGCCTTCGTCCTGCAGCTACCAGAGTGTGTGCACTCTCGACAAAGTTAAGTCGGCTCTAGAGAAAGCGGAGCGAGAACCAATCAAGAAGTGCATGCCGCCCTATTGGAGATCATCACCGTCGTCTTCGTTATCGCCTTCTAATTCGTCCTCATCGTCTTCGATCAGAGAAAAGCACCGAGAGGTGAACGACGAGAAGGTGTCACCAACCACAGTGGCTACAGGATGCCCGAGTTGCTTGCTCTATGTGTTGATCTCGACGAGCAATCCAAAGTGCCCGAGTTGCGATATGATGGTACCATTGCCGGGCTTAAAGAGACCTCGGATCGATCTCAACATGTCAATATGAGGGGGATCGTGTTCTCGAGGTTTAAAATTGTAAATGATGGACGAGATGGGTCTTCTTTAGATATATTTGTTCATGTTTGGTGGGAAGTTAGTGCAGTAGCGCCTGTAAATTTAGCCTCTGAGCATGTGCTGCTTAGCATGGGTGATAGGATTTCATAATAGAGCGAGTGTTTATTCAGACTCTTTTTCCTTTCCTTTCTTTTTTTAAATTTGGAACTCGTTATACATAATGTTGTATCAATGTATAGGTGGATAGTAAGTTGCCACGAATTTCGCAACGGTGCAGTTAATTTCTGAATGGGAAGAGATGAAAGAAAGTTGTACTTGTTCATTCTAGGGTGAGATCACTGGGATGACTTTCAAGTTCCTTTTGTGCTGATTGCTCGCTAGTGTCTTTCTACTTGAATTGGCTTCTAAATTCGTGATCAAGCTTTTCCCAGTTGCTCTTAGGCGATAGAGTCTTTGTTCGTCTTTTCGCAGATTCTTCTCTGATCGCCGTCGCCTCCATCCACCGTGTATACCACGCGAACGAGATCAAGAGAGAGTGAGATCGAGAGAGAGAGAGTCACATGTACCACGATGCAGTCAGAGATCTACTTAGCCCAATTAGGCTGAAAATGGTCGGACCCAGCTGGACTGATCCTGGTGCTTGGGTGTGTTTGCCGAATCTTTAGAGCTTTGTTTGGCTGGGCAGCTTTGAAGCTAACCAAAAGAAATTGGCTCCATTTTGAAGGGATGTATCGAGAACCGAAACAGAACGATCATGCAGAAAAAAAGAGAAAATAAACGATGCACGAATTTTACCCAAGTTCACCCTCGAATAGGGCTACGTCTTGCAAAGAAATTTCACTATAATTTCGGTTTACAGCCACTCAACTCAATACAATAATCAGAAAAACGAGCAAAATATATATATGCCCCAAACGGGCCCAAAACCTAAACCTAAAATCTCTTAATTTCGCACCATACGGGCCAGCCCAAACCCGATGAGGTTTCGGGGGCGCTGCCCCCGAGCCCCCGTCCGCTCACCGGCGAGCGGGGCACCCGTGTCGGGGGCGCTGCCCCCGAACCCCCGCATTCCGCACGCATGGGTCACATGTCGTTGGACAACACTTCAGTTCCCCTAAGCTCACGTGGGCGTACCCGTTGTGAGAAACAAGGATCCCCGAAGTATTCGCCAACTCCAACACATTTAACATCGAATTGTAAGAATATCCATTTCTCGAGGACTCTGTGGTCGAGATCTCGTATCCTCGTGAATGATGAGGGAAAAGTCTTCTTCAGTAATAAGGCATTGCCAATTACCGGTGTGCATCTAGGTTATACTTCCTCTAAATAATCATCATAAGGAAACAATCAAAACAGGTTGAACAAACATAGATTTAACATTTGAAAATGTAAATCTCCATAGTTTAGTGAGATGCTAGAACTCTTACGATCACCATTGAATCTAACATTCGGAAGAGATTCAGTAATATGCTAGAGCTCATAAGATCATTATTAAAGCTGGAGGTAGAAAACCTATACATAAATAGAGCGCATGATATTGAATTCCCGAAAGTATATCATTAAACTCTAAAATCTAGATTGGAAGATGAAGAATCTCTAGCTCCCATCTCTCTCCATGTCTTCTCCAACCTTTAGTCATCATGTAGGTAGGGTTTGAGCTAGTCTTACCTACATTAGGTTTTTTTTTTTTCGGTTCTCGTCTCCCAATCTAGATATGATAACTCTCTTTTCCCGATTTAGATTTAGAAGTTTAATAAATATGTTTTCGGAGATTTGATGCCTCGATACTTTGTTCGTGTACAAAACCTCTACCTTCAAATTCAATGGTGATCATAGGAACTCCGGTGCCTCTGAACCACCAAGATTTGCTTTCCCAAATATTAAATCCATATTCATTCAACTTGTTTTGTTTGTCTCCTCTACGACGATAGTGTAAGAGGAAGGCGAAACTAAGCGTTACAAAGATATGAGATATAGTAAGCAACAGCCAATTATTTTGCTTGACATATTCGTTTTTTGTGAAACAAACGTGTGCTTAACCTTAGCGATGCTTTGTTGATCCTCATTGTTTTCGGGTTTGACTTTGTTTTCCAATATTCTGAGCTTTGATTGCTTTGATTTGCCTTGCTATTTATGTACTTTTCATGTATTAATTTAAATAATGAATATAATAATTTTTTATTAAAAGAATAGCCGAATAACAAAGTGACTGAAATTGGGAAGCTCTAGTCAAATCCAGACGATGTGAACCTTTTAAAAAAGTTGGCTTTTTTTTTTGTACGTCATATTACTAACTTTATTCACTCTTTGACTTTTACTCTGCCTCTTACAGAGCGCGGAAGTCAAACCTCATATATGTAATTCTAGCGTCCCCAATCCCCCCAATCCCTTTACCAATAGGGCCGCATGCCTATTGGCAAAAAAAAAATTAACTTGAGCCAGTATTGAATTCACTTGAATCAGAATAAAACCAGGTCTAAATTATTTACATTGAATACAACTTGGTACTAAACTTAATTTTGTGGGGTGACTAACCATCAACCTGGTTACAATTATGTTTCGGGTTTAGTGTGTGTTTATCTCATTGAAAACTTCATAATAATAAAAAATATCAATAGAAATTATTTTAGTGATTTTCTTTTTATCAAAAGAAAAAATTATTTTCTCTCAATCTAATCTTGTTGAATTCGGTTCATGGAAAACGTTATCCGTAAAGCAATTAGCTTTCGGTAATCAAAGTACCAAAATGTTGGAAAACAATTTCTCGAAAATACCTTTCGATCTGCAATCGAAATCTATAATTGCAGGGACCAATAAAAGAATATCTGTTATAGCGTGGAAACTAAGCAAATAATATACTACTTTAGTGGATTAGAATATTTCTTCGATTTTTCCCCTTTTTTTATGCTAGCAAAGTATAAACATGGCATCTGACCAAAAAAAAAAGTACAAACGTGGCACCACCAACATATATAGGGAATAAGAAGGGGACCCACCAATGGCAGCCATTACATTCGGCCAACCATTTTCCTTTTTTAAATTAAAGATATAGAGACTTTCCCAATATTAAAAAAGATACAAATATAGAGAAAAAAAAGTTTGATTTATTAATCACATTTATTTCCGGTATTAAAATTTTTCTTAAAGGACTAATTGCTCTTAAAACAAAGCAGCCCTTCGGCTATTATTAAAATTTCACTATACCAAAATCATTCGGATGTGTTTTTGGGTAACATTTAATCACAGTTTAAAAAAAAATCATGAATTTGAAAGCATATTATTTCAAAAAGCCTTTCCCAAACAGATAAGTTTTTCAAAAAATAGCAAACTGCATTTTTATTTTTTATTTTTCACCTGCGCTTTTGATATCAGTGATTATGATGATTTTTTATAATGTACTATTGAAGGCTCGACACAAAGGCAATGTCTTGCATGAACAATTCATTCATGTTCGATTACTAGCTTCCATTAAGTTCGATTACTGTTCTTTAGACTTTTGTGAAAGTTACTTTCTCAATAAAAGAGAATATAAGTTTCAAAAATATTTTGATGTTCAAATCGATGCTTTTTGTTTTATTCGAAATTGAAAAATATCCATTTTTTTATGATAAAAGAATTCAATTATAAAGTATTTGTATCTCTTCGGGCAATACAATGGCAATATAAATTAAGAAAATCTAAGGGAAAATGGCACATGTGATTTCTGAACTTTGGCCCAATATGTAATGTGGTCCTTGAACTTTAAATTTGTTCAATGTAATCCCTAAACTTTAATCCAATATACAATGTAGTCTCTGAACTTTTAATTTGTTCAATAACATCTCTAATTTTTTGCTACATGTGTAATTTAATCCTTGGACTATATGAAAATATCAAATATTTCCTGATCTTAAATTAATGGAAAGGCCGAATTGATATTTTCATATAATTTATGGACTATACTGAATATAACATTAAATAAATTAAAAGTTTAGGGACCACATTGAAAATTAGGCTAAAATTTAGAAACGATATTGAATAATTTAAAAATTTAGGGACTATATTTTACATTGAATCAAAATTCAGGGGCCATGTGTGTCGTTATTCTAAAATCTAATAATTGCTTTCAATTTTGATACTTCACGAGAATAATAATTTAATAATAAATACAGAGAAGCGCACAACGCATTTCCACACCCGCACCGTCGTCGGAGTCAAATCTGCACCTCAGAGCGAACCAGCTCGCGAGCGAGTAGAGGAGGAGGAGGAGAAGAAGGCAGGGGACGATGCAGATCTTCGTGAAAACCCTAACGGGGAAGACGATCACGCTCGAGGTCGAGAGCAGCGACACCATTGACAATGTCAAAGCCAAGATTCAGGTCCGTAATTCGCGCTCCTTTCCTTTCGGTTTCCCGGTCGTGTTTTCGCGGCAACGCGCTGGTTTTCGCCCCTCGCGCGGTTTCTCGTGCCTTCTCATCTTCTGGTGAAAGGTTTCTGCTTGGTCGGTTTTTCCCTTAGGATCATTCGATTAGGGTTTTTGCTGGGATGAATCTCTCTAGCAAGCAAAAGGTTTTAGATGATTGGGCTTCTGGCGTACCGGTAATGTGACGGTCTTGTCAAGTCACAGCGACGAGTAACCTCTCTAGTTCTGATGGACTGATGATATCTTGTATGTGGCCTTTGAGTTGGTTTGTAGAGGAAATGTTGCGCTGAGAGGTATGCTTGGGAATCGTCCTTTGAAAAAATCAAATTTCAATTGGGGTTTTGGATTATACGTGTAGAAACCAAGTGGAGCAAGTAAGCAATATGCTAATGGGATGGGGGTGCTTGTGGTTGGTTTGACATGAGAATTCTGCTTTCTCTATTAGGACAAGGAAGGTATTCCTCCGGACCAACAACGATTGATCTTCGCTGGTAAGCAATTGGAAGATGGACGAACTCTTGCGGACTATAACATCCAAAAGGAGTCGACCCTTCATCTGGTGTTGAGGCTCAGGGGAGGAACTATGATTAAGGTTAAGACCCTTACTGGGAAGGAAATTGAAATAGATATTGAGCCGACCGATACCATCGACCGTATCAAGGAAAGGGTCGAAGAGAAAGAAGGAATTCCACCTGTCCAGCAAAGGTACTCTTTCTCTCTCATACTATTTGGTGCTATGATTGCATTGTTATTCTGTTCCTTTTTACTCTGTACTAATTTTCTTGAACTTTGAATTGCTCCTTATTTTGTTTCATACCTGCTTTTGCTGCAAGTCTGACTGTGGTTTCCTGCAATTTCCTTAAGGTATTATATGGTACAGTTGTCCTTGCTCTGTGGGTAGATTTGGTAGATTGTGAAATTCTGTGATATCCTTGATACTTATCTGGTCGAGTTAATCCAGTTTAAGAAATACTATTTTTGGGTTTACTGACGTGAGTGCTTTGCTTTATCATTCTCCTTGGAATCAGAATGAATGATTGGGGTTTCTCTTCTGTTAGTTTATATTGCTTGGTTCCTGATTTCCTTTTTCTTCACCTTTTGTGGTGAAACTAATGACTCATTTACTGTTCTTTGGTGGTAAAAGATGAAATCTTTCTTGGCATGCGTTTACGTTTGTCTGTTGCCTAGGGATCTTATACCAAATATAGCGCATAGGTTCATGAATCTTCATGGCATCCTTAGATGGGCTGTGTTTAATTAGACTTGGGATTGGGTCTTCATATATTTTTTGGCCTTTTTCTTTTTGTGAAGTTTTTGTTTCCTGGATGTCTGTCCTTTGGCTTTTGCTGTGGAGATAGTTGTGAAATTACTACTCCAAAAAAATAAAAGGAAAAGAGAGATATCTAAAAGCTTGCAATGTTTATGGGTGTAGATTCGTCAGTTTCTACAGCGTCAATCATGAAGTAAGCTCTACCATAACATGTTTTGTGCCTTTAATTCTAAATCTCTAATGTTTAGCTCAGAGTGAAATCCTCACTCGTTTGAAACTTTGGGTGGCTTGGACGGTTATGATAAATTCTGGGGAAAAAACCTTGTTTTCCTGGTCTCTTCGTAGTTGTTTGTTCCCGAGAGTTGTCTTCGAGCCATTTATGGCATTTAGCTTGTTCAATTGATGATGGCAATATTACAGGGTTGTTCTATCACTTGCTTCACTGTAAAAGAAAATGGTAAAGCTCTCCGCAGTCAACATTTTGCTTTCTTGTTCTAGGAAAATGCAACTTTATTTTGTCTTGAAACTTATGAGACTGTTCTTCATCCACTTAATTCAGTTTTTTATTTTCTTATGTGAGTTCATAGCAGTTTGGTCGAGTGAGTAATTTCATTCTAGGGATAAGAAACTACACAGAAGTGATACTGTCCTGTATTTACATGGAGGGAGGTGTTCGTGAAAATTGGACCTGATTTTATATGATTATATCTACAGTTTTGCTTGCACTAATATATTGATATAATCCTATATCTTCCTTTCTTTATCAAAAGGTCTTGGTGAATTGCTGCTTTTACATCTCCTAAAAACTTCACCACCTTTTTATCCTTTGGTTCTTAATGATGGCTGCAGCAAAGGTCTTCTGTGTGTGAGTCCATATAGTTATGATCAATGGTCTTCTCCACTTCCATTTGTTTTCCCTCAGCGAAACTGATATTGACGGTGATTTTTCTTTAGCATGGAACGTCTGAATCTTATCATTTTCGCTTTCAATTGGTTTACAGGCTTATATATGCTGGTAAGCAGCTTGCAGACGATAAAACAGCTCGAGACTACAACATTGAGGGTGGCTCTGTCCTCCATCTTGTGCTTGCACTGAGAGGTGGCAGATTTTAATTGAATCTTACCATACCGGGGTTGTGTTCACTGTTGGCACTTCATTGAACTAAAGAAGCTTGCTTAATCCTTTTGCAGTGTGGATAGACTTGAGATGTTATAAGCAACTCTATGAACATGATAATTGCCTTTTTGCTCTATTCCTCCCGTTGGTTTTACTTAATCTGCTTTTGCATCATAGCTTGGATCACCGATATGTGCCTTCTTAAATCATAGCGCACAAGCATGCTGATCGCCACTGGTTTTGCTCAAGCAGTGCAGCGTATTTAGAGCGTTGAGTTTGTGCATGGATTCATCTTAGGATTGTTTCTCGCAAGATATATATGTTCACTACTCCGGTCTGACATCTCACAAACTTTGGAGCATCTCGGAGGTTTTCGATCTTGACACGCTTTTGACAGTTTTGCAATAAGATGTCAAAAGCCAATTTGGATACAGCGTAGCATAATGTGTTGGAGTAAAACTGCAATTTCTCTGTTCATCAGTCCATGAACCACCCAAAGGTGACTACAGGAGATAGTACCCTGCGAGGCGTTTTCCCATGTCAAAATCAGCGATTTATCTTTCCATTTTCTTCATTTCTGCTACGTACCGACCCATACTTAACAGATTCCCCTCGAGCATGATTATGAAGGTTACATCATGCTTGCAGTCAGTTTAACGTCATGCATGATACTGTTCTTGAGCATAAGGTCAAACAATTGACGTTTCATCGACTCTTTGAACCTTTTCTCCAACAAGCCAAACCCAACGGGCTGTCAATTTGTTACGGTGATTCTTTTCTATGTTCATGGGATAATTTCTCCGTCATGCATCAGGTTTTTCTTGTGTGGCATAATCCTCTTAGGCTGCGTTTAGAATAGGATAAGGTGGAATTAAAAATCCACTAAATATCCTTTGAATTGTAGAAAATTTCATCATGTATTTGATGTAATCTTAAGATGGGATTGAAAATTTTTAAAATCTTTTGTTATGTCCAGTTGCTTTGACCTCCGTCACTTCCGATACTCCTCGTTGTGCTCTGAACGTGCCATCCCATCCGTTGTCCTCTCGATCGGCTTCCCCAACTTGAATGAGTGTAAGTGTTGGCACATGCGTACTTCACTTGCCTGAGGAAAAGCTGCCTCACGTCCCACTTGCACAGCACAATCTCCCACGGAATTTGTAGATCTCGCTCCTTGAGCTCCCCCATTGGCGTTGTCAAACCCGCTTTCTTAAGCTCCCTCTAGTTCGTCTCATTCGCCGCCAGCTTCGCCAAGCCTGCAGGCCATAGTCCTTGCTCAACTTCACTAGTGTCTAGATTGGCCTCGGCCCGCCGAGGGTGTCACAGAGCGACCGGGGAGGCAACGGTGGCAGCCAATCTGGTAGATGAGGCAGCAGTGTTGATGCAAAGGTTGTAGGCTGGCAACAAGGTGGCTGACACAGTGCTTGAAGTTTGAGCTCCACTTGACGGCGAAGCCGAGAATTTGGGGGTAGTGTGGGGCGGAGAGGAGGTAGACGGTGCAAGGGCAGTGAGTAACGAAAGCAAACATGTCTCTATTGTGCATGACAACCTCAAAAGATTTGGCACACTCATGAGCGGATTCGAGTTCTCCAACGTTTAATTTCTCCTTTGCGCCCTCAATCATTGGAACAAAATTGACTGGCTAGCAGTGACGTTTGGTGATGATCGGAGATGACAACGATTGTGCAGTGTTTGGTGAAGCAATATCCGGATGCGTCACTCCATCACTCCATCGTTGAAAAATAATGGCCTTTGTGAAGTTATTTTAAAATAAAATTATTCAACTCAGGGGGAAATTGTCTAAAAAGTCTCAAGTGTATTACATTTTTACCAATTCAATCATCTATCTTTCAATTTTACCAATTTAACCATAAACATTTTCATATTTTTCTATTCGATTTCATTCGACTAATTTTGGCCGGAATTTGTTAACGTAAACATCGGCCGTCTTACATGGCATAATTGGTGCTAACATGGACAATTTTTTAAATAATATTTTAATACTTTTTGATTTTTAATTATTTTTTATGTTTTTTTTTCTTTCTTCTTCCTTTTGCTAGTGGCCAGCCATCGGCCATAGTCGGGCTGGCTAGCCTCACCTGGGCGAGACTCACCCTAGCCCGCCAAAAGTGAGGCTCGATCGGGAGAGGGCTCCCCTTGCTAGACCTAGCAAGGCCGGCCCTCGCCCAAGCAAAGGCAGCACCCGGCGAGGCCACCCTAGCCTGGGCAAGGGCTCCCCTCGTCGGGGCTCGCCCTCTTTGTTGGGCCTTGCTTGTGGCGAGCGAGAGTGACCCTTGCCCAGGCGAGGCTAGCTCGCCCAGCCATGGCCAATGGCCGACCATCGTCTATGGCCTATGGCCGGTTATTAGCAAAAAGAAGAAGAAATGATAGAAAAAAGAAAGAAAAAGAGAAAATAATTATTAAAAATTGTTCACGTCAGCACTGATCGTGCCACGTAGTACGGCCAGCATCCTCATCAGTAATTTCTAGCCAAAATTGGCTAAATGTACTAAATTGGCAAAATGTGAAAAAGGTTTATGACCAAATTAACTAAAGTACAATAGGTTTAGGAGTTTTTGAATAATTTTTCCCTAATCCGGGTTTAACCCATCATTGTCCCAGATTTCTTATTAACATTTTATCAAACTATATTCGGGTTTATCCGGTTCAGAGGATGTCGCCAAACACTAGATATAATAATTTGTTATCATATCCAAACTCAAATTTGGATAACTAGGCACAGGCTTGTTGCACTCTCTCTTTTTATGGATGATAGAACTATCTTTTTGAGTGAACTAGTGATAGAAGAAAAGTAAGAATGGAAAGTGAGCTGTTGGTGACGCCTAAAGAAATGTCAATTTGGAGAAGTTAGCTTAACGAATGCCCAAGCCAAAGCAATACCACTGTATGAGGTAGATCGCTATTGAATTACTAATCACTTGGAACTTGATATGTTAGATTCTCAGACCCTGTTCCCAATCATCACTAGGCAAATTCATCTCATGGTTTCTTCTCCACAAAATTTTGAAGATTGGCGGTATAAAAGTCCCCCTGACTATGATACATAGAATCTAAATCATAAGTAAAGCTCCTATCAAGCTAGTTAAGATATGGACCTCATTTTAGATTTGATTCACGCAAGGTTATCACAAGAACTAAGCAGTCAATCAACTTAAATGATCCAACTGTTAAGAATGCTTTTGATCTCATCTTTGGCAACAAACAATATGTAAGACGCTGTTAAATCCCGCATATCTCTCTGTGCGCTCGCGTGAACATATATTACATAAGATTGGTGTCTGCTAACAGCAATTTTCATGTATACGAAACGGTATCCAGCTTTCATTATCAATCAAAGACTAGTCTGAGTCAAATGAACCTTCTATTTCTTACAAAGTAAGCCATCCAGAGGAGAGGAATCGGAAAAAGGAGAGGAGGGAGAAAAAAAGGGTCATCTAATTACGATCTGTGGAAAAATTGAAGTTGGCAGATATGAAGAATGACTATTCTAAAACTGAAATGACAGCGTACAAGGACATTAATGTTATTGTCTTAGACCAACACTGGTTTTAACTTTGACAAATCCAATGAACCACCCGTGCGCGCGCGTGCACGAAGAGGATTAGAAAATTCAGAAACCGTGTTTACGACTAGAAAATCGTATCTAATATGCAATACATAAGATTGGCGTCATGCAGAGGTTATCATTGCACTGTGGGATCTCATGCTATTACTGGACAATCTCTTTTGCAGTTTGGTAGTCAATTGGAAAGTCAGACCGGTTAGTGAGAGCCCTAATAACCCACCCGACCCAAAACATATGTCAAGATTAGGTATCTTCTTCTCCCCTTTTTTTATACGTTTCTTTTTGGGCTAATTTCAAGATTAGGTATCAAAATGGTAAAGCACACAGCTTATTATTATTATTATTGTTAGCTTCCCTAACAAAAGACTTTGAATCCGTGCACATTAATTAATCAAAGACTTGCAAATTGGTAGATTGATTGGACCCACAAGATTGCATAGGGGCAAGGGATTTTGGCATCCCTCATGATTTATTAACGTATTCTTGTCGCTCGTCGAATTTCACGTGTCATTTATAATCCGATTTACACATGAAATAGAGGGCGTTGAAGTATCCCACATCACTAGGTTGGACATTCGAACATAGCTAATAATAGTGCAAAGTACATAGAGGAGGAGCCGAAGTCTTGCTGATATTTTTCTAAATTACCCTGTTTTGGGAGGGTCACCTAAATCATTAGACTTGAAGTTTTTGTCAGAGCCTCTCCCACCGTGGGGCTTTTGATATGGACGGGTACGGCCATTCAGACATGCACGCTTTGAATCTAATATAGCTCCAAGACATTCCAACTTGTGGTTATTTAATTTGATATTTCTATATTGTTGGTGAAAGCGATCGACGTCGAGTGAAGTTGATTTGTACAATTGACACGTTTTAGACATTCCTGCAGGAGCAACTATTAAATGCCGATGAGTTTCTAATTCAAAGGGATTAGTTCACTGAACGGCTTCATTCGCGGTGTATCTGCTACTCAATCGTGCATCCAATTAATGAAGAAAATTTTAAGTTTTGTGCGACGGCGTTGATCGTTGAATTTGCGTTTCTTCAAGTTCCGTAGCCACTTTGGAGTCGGGCCCCATCGATCTAGAGGCCTATGTGCATCATGAGCGGTCCCATTTCTTCATATTTATATCTTACATATAGGGATACATGCACCATTTCTTTATTTTTCCGATTGTACTATTCATGGACACTCGAGCATTTACTTGTAAGAACTAAATTCCTTGCAATGGCTAGTTGCCATTGTGAAAAATGGAATCCGATCGAAGCACGCCCGTCACCCGCGCGCCCAGTGTGCTTCGTGCGCGAGTATTACAAGAGGGATTCGTTACTTTACATATATACAAGATGAAATAAGAGGCAATTTCATACTAATTTCCACAAAAAGGTGTGGTCAAAACATGAAATGTTATTTTTCTCTACAGGGGACCCTACCATAATAGAAAAAGAGGGGAGCTCAAGGCGTCGGCCTTGGCTGAACTGCGTACCTACATTTACGTAAACAAGTAAGAGATGTGATCCAACTCTATCACCTCTCCTCCATGACTTCTTTCTCCGTTACTATGACCTGTCAACGTAGCGACAAAAGAGTTGATTCACCAACCAGGGCGAGGATTGAAAGTGCCTTTCCAATTCTTTAATCAAACGAGGGATGTTGATATATACCTAGCTAACCCATAGCAGGATTGAATTTGGCTTAACAAAAGCAGCTTGCTAATTCTTTTATTCTTTAATTGTTATATTGATTATTGGCACAAAAGTTGGTAATTAGTATGGCGTATCTTTTGATTTCATGATTCTTATAAAACCTAATTGTCCTCCGAGGCCAGAATCGGAAAGCACAGTTTGGATTCGTGTTTATGTTTGCTTCTGTTGTTCGGTAGGTGATTCTAGACGCAGAGTACGTTTGACCTTTGGGTTTATCCTTAACCAGATGGTCAACCTATGTTAGCCTCAGTTTTACATTGGAGTGTGTGATCCAAAGGAAGCCACTTTATGTTATTATGTATCTTTTCGACCTCTTGATTGAACTGTTGTAGCATTGTTTCGTAAGATTATTGACAATCTCATTCATAAGAATTCGGAGAAGAGAAATGTTAAGTATACTAAAATCGATTCGTAAAATTGATATGCTGAGGGGTGCGACGGATTGCTATTAAGCATTGCATACGACATGCTTATTTAAATAGCCATTTTTCGTCTACTATATGACTTACTAAATCAGTATCCCAATCTTCTGGTCAAGTTTTTATATACATGACATTGCTCGAGAAGAGAATACCTGCCTGGATTTATGTAGTGTAGAGTTATATGATCGAACGCATGCACAAAATATTAGTCAATAATAAATACATTTTTTTTAGTTGATACTATCAATGTATTGACTTGAATGACAAGAGAGTTTACTTATCTTCGTACGATCTTGAGTTCAACTGAAGTTGGAAGCACTTTAAGGAGTTAACATTTCGATGCACTAGGCCATGTGCAAGAGTGAGCCCTCAAAATGTCTTGAGAAGGGGGATTGGTCGGGTTGCACGAAAACCAGTACAGACATTGCCTTACCACTATTCCGGGGACACATAAGTTACACTTTGCTCTGTTTATTTTGCGGAAAATGTTTGTAGGAAAACATTTTCTGGCTTTTCTAACGTTTAGATTGCATAGAAAATTGAGTCAACGGAAAATATTTTCCTAACCAACGAAAAACCTATGCTTAAATTCAAGAAAATGACTTTCTTTTTAAAAAATCGAAAATCATTTTCTACTATTTGACTAGACTCGGCTTGGAATAGAGGCTTTGCACTTGGGCATAAGAACCCCCACGCCCGTTCCAGCATCTTTAGCAGCTCGAGTATAGAGGTCGAGGTTGAGACCATCGAAGTTAGGCTGGGGTACAAAGAGGCCAGGTCCAAGACCCCAACGCCCAAGCTTGATTCCCCAATGCTCAGGCTTGGCTCAAGTCCACAGAGGCCGAGCAACTGGGCCTGGAATGCCGGTGTTAGGCCTGAGTCTATAAAGGTTAGGATCGGGACACCAACACTTATGCTTGGGACCTTGGCATCTTGACCTGAGTTCACAGAGACTAGGCTTGGGATCCCGATACCTTTACTCGGCTTCTTGGCCCAAGTCCTTAGATGTCGGGCCCAAGACTTTGGTGCCCATGCCTAGATCCTCGTCACTTGGGCCTAGTACTATGGAGGTTGGGCTTGAGTCGACAGAGGCCAAGCCAGGCCAAGGACCTTGCGCTCGGGCTCGAGTCTCTGGTGCCGTGCTGAAGTCCATCAAGACATAACCCGAGACCCCTATGTCTGAGCCTAGGTCCATGGAGGTCGAGCCCGGGCTTAGGTATTAGGGGCCTAGGTCCATTGAGGCCAGGCTTGAGTCCAACAAGGTAAAGCCTAGGACCTCGTTGCCCATGGTCGGTTCCCCGGCTGCCATGGCCAAGTCACTAGCTCCCCAATAGTGCATGTCTATTAGGAAAATGAAATTAGGTTATCCTTTTCAACGTCGGAAAATAATATATAGTTTATTTTCAAATTTCAACTGCGAAAAATATTGCCATTTTCTTGGAAACATTTTTCATAAAAATAAACAAAGTCTTAGTAATGAAATGTTTTAACTTTTAATCCATTGATTACTAATGACACAAGAAAGAGTCTATCGAAAATAAGGATATTTCCTTTTTAGTTGTTAACAAGAAAATCCAACCAAAAAAAAATAAAATTGACAAGACCATCCAAAGGACGGAGCTAGCTCCTTGCTCTTGCATTTACAAGTAAACACTGAATAAGATGAACGGTGGCACTACAATAACTTCTTGCGTTAGTTGGACGCTCCAAAAAGGCCACGCAGAATTGTGGGACCACTAGGAAGCTTTTAAAAATTTTAGCAATGATCCTATAAAATTTTATCCAATACCTTTCGTTTGTCTCTCAACTTTCTAATCAATTTTCAAGTTCCATTCTTAGGGAAACTCCAAACCTACAATGAGGAATATTAGTATAATGCACATTAATAAAAACCATGTATTTATTTTAATATTTAAAATTTTAAGTGAATTGGTAGTGCTTCTATAAAATTATATACGGTCCGAATGATCAATCTCATGAAAAAGTGACATGATTCTTGTAAATGATAAATTAAATTTCAAATAGATAGCTTTGTTAGTAAAAGGGAGTGCGCTTACCGATCATGTTCCTTAATTAAGGACTAGCATACACGCATGCTCGATGCATGTATGAAATTTAAGATGATATACGCCGTAAGTAAATGGTGATGGAAGCTAGTAGCGACAGAGAGAATATAATTTATTTAATTGTAGAAAGAGATCGAGCTTTTACTATTATTGAAAACACAAATTGCACGATTTTTGCACATAAATCTAATTATCTTTTATTCGAATTTTAAGGAATGAGATTTCTATGAAATTATCAACATTAACCAAAAGTTTTAGACTGAATAACTTAGAGAAATAAAACTAATGAAGACAACATGTTGTTATGTAGAAATCATCATCAGATTTTATTAATGTTAATTAATTTTTTTTACAAGTCATTGAGGGTACTTTGGAAAGATAAAATAAAATCCTATTTAAATATTATAACATTCAAGTAAAGGGAATGCTACACATTTGGGAAGTAGAGGGAATGCTACCCATTTGAGAGAGTTCTACTAGTGCCCAATAGGTGGATTAAGTGAAAGAAATTGATATAAATGACTAAAAATAAAGATTCTCCGCTCAACGGTGATGATTGCAACTTATTCATAAACTTAAGTTCTTGGCAAATATTTCCCTTTCTAAAAGTAGATTACTAATCTACCCAAGATAAAATTTGGTTTATATGGAAATAATAAGGAAAAGACTGCTTGGACCCCGGTCCATCTCAGCAATTATATTAGTGTGTATTACATCCATATGCACAATAAGACATGTTTGGACATCATCTATTGAATACATAATGTGGAGTCAAAGAGCCATAGTTAGATAATGCGTGTAAAATTACATTAGCAAATTATTTCATGAAAATTACGTGACAAATTATCCAAGTAGATATTTAAATAAATAAGGTCATGTATGTTCAAAAACCAAAAAAAAAAATCCGACATATTAATCGATACATGTTGAGTCTTTTATGTTTGCAAAGATTGTCGAGTTGCGCACTAGATAACAAGAGGATGGTGGAACTAATGAAAAATGGCGAGATATTTTCATTGGTTGGAGATTATCACCAAGAAAAGAGTGCCCATATATAAATTAAATTAACCTAAAGTATCTTCCATATGAGAAATTCAAGAGAATTCTAGCTCAAATAATAAATGGCCAAGTAAGAGAAATGAGAAGATATTATCTTTATTCCCATAAAAGACAATTCTAAAAATCTTTCATGAATTACTTGTGTTGAGAAAACGCTAAGAGGGAAGACTGGGGTTCACTTGATTAATGTACAGCACCTATACAATAGGGCATTGAAACAAAAGCCAAGAATTAATTGATAATCAATAGTTGAAGACCATTTTCAGAGACAGAGATCTAACTCGTGGCGTAGTATTGCGGGATCTTGTTCCTATGTATTACCATTTCATAGGCAATCTACTTATCCCATGTAGAAGAATGATAGAAGCCGGAAGTAATATGAAAAAAATTATAATTTATTAGAGAAAAATAAAGCTTCTATTATTATTAGAAAATGATATTAGCCTGCACATATAAACTGCACGATTTTAGCACGTAAATTTTATTATCCGTCACTCATTTATAATGAATGTGATTTTTATCAAACTATTAAAATTAATCAAGAGTTTCACATATATAAAAACTAAGGAAGTTGACAGGGAGTTATGCAGAGTTCATAATTTGATTATGTTTATCATTAGACAATAATTAACATATATAATTTGTCCATGGATACAACAATTGAATAATAAATACTATCAATATATTTTTGAAAGAAAAAATATTGAAATTCCTTAAAGTAAGATGTCATCTTTCTTTATAATATAATATGATGAGAAAAGTATAGGACGCATAGCATTAGCATCTATGCACAAACTTATTAAGTTTTTGAAAGGAGATAGGGCTTTTAATGTCATTGAAAAATGGCATTAGCGACTATGCACAAATTGCCGGTTTGAGCATGTAAATCTCATTACCTTTTATTCTATCATTAAGGAATGAGTACTTTTTGTCAAATTAGATCACAAGTAAAAAATTACATGACAAAATTATTTCGTCAAAGCGATGTGACTAATCCAAATCGATATTCAAATAAATAAGGTTGTGTCATGTACGTTCAAAAACTAAATAAAAATCCCACACATCAATTTATACATTGTGAGTTTTAAATTTTTTTATGTCCCCGGCATTGTCCGAGTTGTCCACTAAATAATGGTCTAAACAAAGACTGCCTTAAAGGATATTGCTTCACCGGACAAAGGTCTCCAATCAACTATTTGACAAAATACCTTCTTTCTAATTAAAACACTGACTAAGATCAAAGAAAGTAGCGGATGAGGTAAGATCACTCACTTTCTTCCCCAAGTCACTCCCTCAAAAGAATGCTCTCACCCAATGCTCTTCCTTTTGTGAAATGCTTAAAAGTTTTGTCTAGGTTCAATTTCTTTGAAAAGCGATTATTCTCCTGGCCTATGAGGAAATCAAATGGATGAACTAATGAAAATGACGAGATGAATTTCATTGGTCGGAGATTATTACCGAGAAGAGAGCTAACACCCAATTATAGATCAAATTGCTCTAAAGTAGTCTTCTATTATGAGGAATCCAAGAGAAATCTAGGTCAGATAATAAATGGCCTTGCAAGAAAAATGAAAAGAATATCATCTTTCTTATCAAAAAGGACAATTCTCCAGACCTTGCATGAATTACTTGTGTAGAAAAAACACTGAGAGGGATGACTCTGATGCACTTGATTCGTGGACAGTGTACCACACAACAGGGCATTGAAACAAAATCCAAGAATCCATTAATAGTTAACAGTTGAGGACCATTTCAAGGGATAGAGATATAACTCACGGTGCAATATTCCAGGATCTCCTTCCTACTTATTACTATTTCATAGGGTGCTACTCCTCGATGATGGAAGCCACTAGTAACCTGGAAGAAATTATAATTTATCAAATTATAGGAAAAATGGGGCTTTTGCTGTATTTAAACAATAAGATTAGTGTGCACACGCAAATTGCACAATTTTAGCACGCAAGTTGCACGACTTTAGCAAGTAAGCTGCAATTTTCGGCGAAACTTAGCCGGATGATTTCATTGAAATTTTGCACAAAGATTAGCATTATATTGATAAAAATGAAAAGTTTGGGATTGAATTAACATTCACATGCTAGATTTATCACTAATTGAAAAATTTCTCCATCATTTATTCCATTTCATTATATAATGGTTCAAATCTTTTGCCCTAAAACGGTGCTCTTTAATCTTTCAAATGCCCATTTCTGGCATACATGTAAATGCGTGTCCACATGCTGTCAGAGTAGATTAAATTAATCTAGCATCTCCCATTATGAGGGATTTAAAGAGCAACCTTGCTCATATATTTAATGGTGAGAAAAAAGAGAAGATATTCTCTTTCTTGCAGAAAAAGACAAGTCCCCAAATCCTGCATGAATGACTTGTGTAGAAAAAACACTGAGACGGAAGACCGTGGTGCAGATGATTTATGTACAGTGTATTGTCCAGCACCACGGGTCGTTGAAACAAAAACCAAAAATTATTTATTAATTTATTAATTGATAATCAAAGACTGCTTTATAATGAGGGATAGAGATATAGCTCCTGGGCAATTCGCTGGATCTCCTTCCTATTTATTACCACTTCATAGGAAACCTACACCTCCCATATATGAAGGCATTGACACTTGTTTGGGCATCATCACCATCCTTATCGATCCTCATCCATCCCCTCTCTCTCCATTTGTATAAAATGGCGAGAAGGTGGTGACAAGTGAAGAGAAAACTTGGAAGGTTTCTCTTGTGTAGTGTCTCTAGCTCCCTCACAGAGAGTGTTTGTACCGTCTGCAGCTTCATCTTCATCTTCAACCTCATTATCTCCTAGACTAGAGAGAGTGGGAGAGATGGGAAAGGGACGAGCACCGTGTTGCGACAAGAGCCAAGTGAAGAGAGGTCCATGGAGTCCAGCTGAGGACTCAAGGCTCATCTCTTTCATCCAGAAGTATGGCCATGAAAACTGGCGTGCTCTTCCTAAACAAGCAGGTTGACTCTCTCTCCCCCTCTCTCTGAAAGTACCGTAATGATTTGTCTTTGTTTTTATCTTAATGATGGATTTTTGCCGAGAATAGCTTCCCAGTTTCAAATCATTGCTTACTCACCATGATGTAATCATGTTCGAGTTTCTCGATTAATTAGATTTCCATATATTGATGATTTTTTTCCATAACAATATAAAGTCGGTATCTTGCAGTACTTTGATTATAGATAGCTAATTTCGGCATATTATCTACAAGAAATGATCATTTCGGGTGTTAATAAACTCATTTAGCCAGCCTGAGTCTGTAGGATTTAACAATTTGAAGTTTCGCATGATCAGCGTGTTACCGGAGGAATGCTGGTTTGAGACGCATCTGCCAACTTAAGGATCGTTTTTGTGGGTCCACCTTTTACTTTTTTTTAAGACTAATCAAGTTTATATAAACCATTCAACCCAAAAAAAAAATAAAAAAGGGGGTTATTTAGTGGGCCTGATTCCTCCCAACACAAGTCTTTGAAATTTGATACCCACAATATAGAAATTTAAAAAAAAAAAAAAGCGAGAGAGGGACCTGCTTTTGAGCGTAATCTTATTCATATACAACCACAATCCTTTGGTAAATCTCATTGCTGGCCTGCACATATGAGAGGAATTCAAGACTGTACATGCAGCGGAAGCCATGCAGTTCTTTTAAGGACCCCTTGCCCCCCATGCAATTTGCACCAGTTCTTCAAGCATCTTCTTTCCATCAAGAGTTCTTCAGGTTCTTCAGAAATTTGTGTTATTAGTTCAGAATATAGCATCTTCTCTTTATCGCAATTCTTTTCTCTCTCTCTCTCTCTCTCTCTCTCTCTCTCTCTCTCTCTCTCACTTTTTCTGGGTGGGAGGTCTATTTTTGCTACATCGGGATGGAATGGCAGTCGCACATCAGGAAAAATGTGATTAGCCAAGATTATTTAGGAACGGACAAACACTAATCAGCTGACAATAGATGCCTTTATTGCACTGGTCTTCCCACTTGTTCTTTGGCTTTATGGGGAAATTTAGCAAATGGTCCTTTGTTTACCTACCTAAGTAACGCAGATTCATTTAGTCAACCGGGATATCTTTATTTTCCTTAAGGAGAGTAGCAGTTATCCAAAAAATAAAATAAAAATAAAAATGGAGAAGAACAGTGTTAACTTTGAATGGTATGAACCTGCATGTACTTTGCAATTGCTATCAGTATATGACTTAATACATACTTAAACAACAGGGGATTCTAGAATCGCATGACGTTTTGAAAAGCATGCCCTGCGTTATTGCTATAAAGAAAGTGTACTCGTGTTTGACACGTTGGTGTGAACAAGAGTAAACGGGATGCAATATAATAAGCTTAGAAGATTTGACATCATGAAAATTAACCGGCCATTTTATCTCCCTAAGATTGCGACAAGCCATCGTGAATGTTAAATTAGTTTCCTGAGATGTATTTTATAAGTGTGGTGTCTTGAAAAATTGTAGAGATATGTTGCAGAGACAGTAAGAGAGTTCGAGACAACTTAAATTTGTCTTGTGGGATATAATTTCTCGTGTTGGATGCATCAGGACTGTTGCGATGCGGGAAAAGTTGTCGACTGAGGTGGATTAACTACCTGCGGCCAGACGTGAAGCGAGGGAATTTCACGAAAGAGGAAGAGGACACCATCGTTCGATTACACCACTTGCTGGGAAGCAAGTAATCTTCAAATTATGCATTTGTAATCTCATTAATAAGTAGTTAGATTAGGTACAGCTTAATCTTTTACTGTATATTTTGTTGTGACTCCTTATGTTTGTGAATGATTGAATGGGCAGATGGTCTAAAATTGCATCACATTTGCCTGGAAGGACTGACAATGAGATCAAGAATGTGTGGAACACTCATTTGAAGAAGCGTTTGGCCGGTAAGGGCCTTGACCGGTCGAAGCACGAATCCTCCATTAGCTCCTCGTCCTCGTCTTCCTCTGCGTCTTCGCTCGTGTCCCATGCCTGCGTTGACGGGAATGCGCCAGTGGATCTCGAACACTCAATGGGTCAAGGTCCTCTGGATGTGAAATCTTGTGGTCAGGATGGCGTGGTGCAGCCGCCACTCCCCGATGACGCTCAAGAAGTCCAAGAGAAATTAGCCGAACGCATGCCTGATAACAAGGACTCCAAAGATCAGTCGTTCACCTTTTCCGGCTCCAATGAACCGGCTTGTCTGAAGGACTCTGTTCGAGTGGATAGTCCAATCGCGGAAGAGCAGATGGATTCGTTCTTCAGCTTCAACAGCCCTTACAATGCGCGAGCAGCATTGGAGCTGGAAGAAGTGAACAAACCAGATAATAACAATAACGAGTTGGGCAACTTCACAATAGACATCCCGTTCGAGTGCGATGACGAATTTTGGAACATGTTGGATAGCTTGGAACCGTGCTCGGTCCACAAAGCTGACGCCGGACAGGACGGCCCGAGGCCCGGAGAAGGGGTTTCCGCGGAGGACAAGAACCTGAGCTGGTTGCAGTACCTGGAGAACGAGCTCGGGCTTGAGGCGACAAAGGAAAGTGGAGACCAAGAAAATTCAAGAACCAGCTCCGTCACCACAAGTCCGTCAGACGTAGCGGTGCCGATGAAGGCATGTTGTCAAGGTTAGGAGTAGAATTTGGAAGCAGCAGCAAAAGCGTCGCTTTTGATGTCAAGAATTGACCCCGGTCAAATCCGCAAGCTAGGACGCACGGTGTTTAGATCCGTGTCTTTTTCAAAAGTAGGTAGAGGGTGGCGAGGTCAAGAATTTGACAAAACGCTATCTACTCTGCTGTTCAATTTCAAATGTGAAAAAACTAAGTTACGTGCGCCTCTGTAGCATGTCATCGAGTCTGATTTGCTGTTCAACGAGAAGCATGTTGCTCCATCGCCTAACTCATTATATGTCTCTTGTCCCGTCGGTGCTGGTTGGTGGTACTTTTCGGGTTCCCACCTTTTGAAACTTGCTTCGGCCAATAGCCAAAAAGGAATGAAGGGAAGGAGCGACGCCTGCCTCCGATAGTTTCTGCTCCAGAGCCATCGTGGCGTAGCACGAATTTTAGTCGCGACTTTTAGTGACAAATCAACGGCAATTAGTCATTGTAGACGTGGAAAATTCAGAGCTGGCTAGTCGAACGCACCGGGCGCACGCCATGCATGCATCCAGAAACGATGAGGAAAAAGTTGAGAAGTGGAGGGAATCGGATCGGGTTGGTTCCCCATCTCACTCAAAGTCTATCGCACAAAAATTATGACGCAATGAATGTAGTTTGTATCGTTCCTCTTGGACTTGAGAAAATACTCGGTAGTTACAAAACATCACGTCAATTTTATATCCAATAATAATTCAACTTGTGTCGGCTGAGGCGGAATTAAAATTTAAAAACAAAAAAACTGATTTTCCTTCTTTCTTCCTTCCTCTATCGATATGCTTATCCTCCTTGGCGGCCTCCATCACAGAGCACTACCCCATCCGGCCAACATCACCATCCCTTCCGGCGTCACTAGCTGTCAACCCAAGCTACTCCTCAGAGTTGACATTATTTCTCTCTATCCTCCATCCGCCGGCATCTCCACCCCTTCCCGGTCCGATTGTGCTACCTCTTCATGGCCGCCGGCGCCAAACGAACCGTTGTCACTCGTGGCCATGGCTCTAGATCGGGAAGCACCGGCCATGGATGAGTAAGGATGACGGAGGGTGCTAGCCTTGGACATAGCAGTGTCAGCTTGGATTAGTGAAAAATGTCAAAAAAGTCATAAACTTTTTGTATTTGTGTCAATTTAATCATAAATCTTTTTTTGTACCAATTCAATCCTAAACCTTTTACATTGATACCAATTTAGTCATAAACCTTTTTTTTTATATCAATTCAGTCACAAACCTTCTACATTGGTGTCAATTCAGTCCTAAACCTTTTGCATTGATGCCAATTCAGTCCTAAACCTTTTGTATTAGTGTTAATTCAGTCTTTCGACACGTGAATAGCTATTAGCCCCAACCGTCCAATTACACTTACTAACTCACATAATATTTAACCATATAATTGCTCACGGTATAATCTCTTAATCTCATAAAGAAGTTCAAAAATCTTGCCACTATATTTATTGGCTCCAATACTCTCCAATTACTTTAGGGTGTAATTTACAAGAAATCGCTTCTTGGATACTAGTCACTATAAAGACACTTCTTTTATATATATAAGAGTTGGATCCAAATGGAAAACTTCCTTTTAGGAAACCTAGTCAAATTAGGATAATAATCAAACTTGGAAACATCTTCAAATTAGAAAACCTACTTAAATTAAGGAAGTTTTCTTTTCGGATTTATGAGACATATTTTCAATAGTTATGATTTTTTATTTAAATGTTGTAGTTCAGATAAAATTGAAACATTAGAACTATTTGAAGCATAACATACCTATATATCATTTAGTTTTGCTTCTTTCTTTTGGAATCCACTTATTTTAAATATAGATCATATCCTTCAAGTCATCCTAGTCATAGAAAAATTAAAAAAAAAACTTGAATGAAAATGATATTTAGAGATATGGGAATAAGAAAATCATCCAAAAACTCTAGGGAAAAAAGTGAAGTAAATTTGTGGAGAAGGGTAATAGCATTCAAGTCGACAAACAATCACCAGTGATATACATGTAAAAGTCACTGGAGTAATACATAACAAAGGTGCGACCAAACATAAAAAAAAAAATACATAACAAAGGAGAATGAATATCTGTAAGTATATGCTTTATAACGTGGTTTCGTGAAGCACGGGCCATGTAACTAGGCACAACTACGTTCGGTCCATATTTCCACATCTATTAGTAGTAAATATGATTTCGAGGGTCGAACATTTTAATCTCTGATTTTGCTAACTATACTCGCATTAGGATATAAATTAACCTTCTTGAAGGTGTTGAGTAAGGAAAGAGCAGTCACTAGGTTGAATTGAGACTGCCAAATATCCAGTCTCGAGTGGGCCGATGTCCTCTTATCCATCATCGACGGAAGAAGATGGACTTCAGCTAAAGCCTCAACAACAATACAAATTAGCCTTGCAACACACAGAATGATTCGATGCATCAAAATTTTGCTTTTGGGTAAAAAAATTTGAGCTTTTTTTTTGCTTCATAGATCCATTGCAACGTCCTAGCTTTGATGACTCTGAAATTATCTAATTGAAATTTGGCTAGAATGTTTAATATATACTTTTAGTACAAATAATAAGGTTAGCCAGTAACAGACACGTAGAAATCTAAAATCAGGATATTTAGCTCGTGTCTCATTTTTTAGAAATTTCATTTTTCATCAAAATTAGTCGTGTTAGAAGTGAGGATGTTGAAGTATTGATTTTATCGCAAATTAGAGAAGAACTACTTAAGAGCCAAACCCACCCTGGTCTGAACACATCTGACTGTATCTTCTAATCATTCGGAATCGGATCGAAGCCCAAATTTATAGTATAAACATTGAACAACATGCCAATCTTTTTTTTCACTCGTAATTAACACGAGAATTAATTATTTTTAGTACAGAAAAAAAAAATTTGAAAGTGATCAAATCTTCCACTCTTCCATTTTCCGCCTCCTCCTCCTCCTCCTCCTTGTCTTTTGACTAGGGGTGATTGGATTCCAAGCAATTCAATTTTCACTCAGGAACTAGGAATCAGACTACCTGTTCCTAAAATCGGACTAGATTTTTCGGGTGGGCCAATGAAACTAGTGACATATTCTTTTTTTTTTTAAGTATGCAGTCTATACTTCATCGCGAAATCTTTATGAGAATGATGTTAAACCCGTGCGAATTTGTATGGGCTAATAGAAAATGCATATTCAACAAAAATAAATAAATAAGAAGATGCATACCGCCCATTGTGAGGGTTATCAAATCAACATTGATCTCGATGCTTCACAATGAGCTCATAGATAAAAGAAAGGATAATGACACAAATAGTCCATGAATTTTTAATTTGTTTAATATAGTCCATAAACTTTAGCCCAATATTCAATGTGGTCCCTAAACTTTCAATTTATTCAATGTGATCCATAAACTTTTGGTATATGTTCAATTTAGTCCCTGAACTATATGAAAATGTACAATATAGTCTCTGAACTTGAATTAATGGAAAGATTACATTGAACATTTTTATAAAGTTTAGGGACTAGATTAAACATGTATCAAAAGTTCAGGGACCAAATTACACATTGAGCCAAATTAAATATGTACCAAAAGTTCAGTGACCATGTTGAACCATGGGTTAAAGTTCAAGGATTATATTAAACAAATTAAAAGTTCAGAGAGCAAATTACACATTAAGCCAAAGTTCAGTAATGATTTGTATCATTTTCCCATAAAAGAAAGTAACATAATGCATAGAATAGACAAGACGCAGCCCCATATAAAAGCATTAATTTGGAAGAAATTAAAAAAAAAAAAAAAGAGGGTCCAGTCCGAGTAATGCGGATAGGCGATTCCACACACGAAATGGGAAACCAGAAAAAAAATCGCTAATTTCAATTTTCGGAATTCCGGATTGGTGCCCTTGAAAAAACGGCCAGAACCATCCCATCCGGTCCGGTCCGGTCCGGACCGTTCCCGGTCCGAATCCTGTTGCCCACCTCTGCTTTTGCCCATTCGGTTCTTCTCTATACGTTCGCGAGTCCCTCTGCCTCCCAGACAGAGCCCCGCGTTTCTCCGTGCCTACCTGCGATCATCGGAATGGAGTGGATGGACATGGCGAGCAGCTGCTTGATGGACGAGGAAGAAGCGGAGGAGAGGAGCAGAGTGTTCGCGGAGCTGAAACCTTACTGCTTGGACCTGCTCGACCTGGTCCAGCGCCCCAAGAAGCATTCCCCTGCTCTCTCCGCCCTCCTCCGCTTCCTCCGCCGCTCGCCCCCCGACTCTCTCCATCCCTTCTTCGAGTACGTGCCCCCCCCAGCTTCCCCTCTCTTCCTCCCGACCCTATCTTCGGTTTCAGCGGATGCTGCTGCGCTTTGCTCTGTTACCGCAATTCGTCCGATGCGAATCCCGTCTCCTAGTTCCGGCCATTACGTTCGGTCTCCGATTGTCGACTCTAGCTAGTAATGTCGTTCGGGTCTTCGAAGTTCGTGTCGGTGCGATTCGTTGAATCATAATGTCGTTCTGCTGGTTTTGTCTCTGATCGTCTCGCATTGTCGTTGTTCATTTCCGCGACCACGGCAAATAGTAAAATTGTGGAGGAATTAGGATGAATTTAGGGTGTAGCTGCTGGCTGATGAGATGATTATTAGGTGGAGAACATGTAAGTAATCGTTCTGTTCGACATTTCGATGCACACGGGAAATACTTCATCCAAAATGATGAAGAAGATGGAAAAAAATACACTTAGAAAGAGTACCATTTAGCTGAAGTGTTTCGGACCTGATTAAAGAGGCTGAAACTGGAACATCTGTAGTTCACCAACTGTTGTCGACAGTAGCTCGGATGCCTGTTGTGTCTTGCTCATGTTTCTCGCTTTTCCCCTGGCTCGGGAGATGAGTCTTTGCCTGGTCTGCAGTTCTTTTGACCTGAGCGTTTTCTTGCATCCAGCTATACGTTGTTTCCGCTGCTGCTTCTGTTAGATGCAGCAGTTGATGGCCGAACCCAACGCAAGATTGATCCCGAAGAACATGAGGTTCCATCTCATAAACCCCATAGGGTGAGTGATATAGTGGCAGAAGCTGTGCTCCAGTGTTTGGAGGAACTTCTGAAGAAATGTTACTTAGGATCGGTCGATCAGGTGATTTTGCTTTTGTTTTTTACCTTTTCATATTGTATATTCTCTGTATCTCCTTTTTGTTCCCGTGCACTTTGTGGCAATTTTTAGTGACAAGCAAAATTCTATATACCACATAACTGATGAATAAGCCTGCATGTGATGCTCTTCAAACTCTTCGTACAGTGTGCACTTTTGGTGCTAATGAGTGCTTCCAAGCCTCGCAGAATCTAAATGGTCATTGCAATGATTTGTTTATAGCTCAACTCAGTGAAACTGGTCATGCTTCACTGCTGTGTAGTTGTTGTTAGGTTAGGACTATTTGTTGGTAGCAGGGAGGCACTGCTGTAGCCTTTGAAGGCGATGAGATAACATCTTTGAGATCTTTCCCTCTAAAAGTTTATGTGAGTATGATTATTGCTAAGATTTTCTTGGTCTAAGGCATTATGAGAATATCATCATGGGAATAAGTTTGTTCCTTGGGATGCTCATTACTTCCCTTCCCTAAAATCTATGACTCAAAGGTTGATTTTTCAATGGATTGGTTGTGTCACCTCCAAATTTGGGGCTAGGGATGATGCTGGGTGTCAGGTCGCATATCCACTTCATAGTTCATGGGCATCCTGAATGATACCTGCAAGTCAAATCATTTTTAGATGTACTACAAAAAGCCTTAATACTTGTGTGTCAGATTCCTTAACCCATTTCTATTTGCTGGAATATGATCCATTCTTCTTGCAGATGGTTGTGATACTAAAGAAATTGACTTATGGAGCTTTGATTTCTCCCTCTTTGGCTTCTGAAGAGTTCCGCGAAGGAATTATCAAGTGTTTTAGGGCGCTTCTTTTGAATTTGTCACCATGCTCTGATAGTTCTTGCTCATGTAAACAAATTACGGGGTTGCCTGCTCTTTTAGTTGGTGATGATATGCTTACTCACCCTGTTAGACGTTCAAGACAAAACTTGGGAGGGGAATGTTTACTTGCATTTCTTCAGACTCAGACTGCATCTGCTGCTATTGGACACTGGTTATCACTTCTTCATGAAGTATGTAAAGTTTTCTCAGGCACTTCCTTGTTGCACTTCAAGCAAATTCATATGGAATTAATATTGGCGTTTATGCAAAGGCTGCAGATTTGGAGGCTGCGCGCGGGCATCGAGGAAGTGCAAAGCTTCGAATAGAAGCCTTTTTGACACTACGGGTTCTTGTTGCTAAGGTAATTCTACAAGGTATAGGGTTTAAGATAGGGGTGGCAATTCCTGACATGACACCAGCACACGATTCTAGAAGTAAGTAGTTTAGTTAGAGAAACCAAAACTTGACACGACTTTACTCAAAATCGACATGAAATGGCACATTCTTATAGAACTGAATATAGGAATCCTACATAATCTATGACCTTAAAATCGGTTGACAGTAAAGGTGTTTCACTTTCGGAAAATTTCAACAGTATCATAGTTGATGAGCTGAGAAGAGTATAATAGGGCGCTGTGGTTCAAAGAATAAATTCTTGCTGCTTGAAGGTTTTTGTCAACAGTTCAATGACACGTCTATGTATATTGTAGATGTTGCAAATGCCTTCTTCCCATTGATCCTGTAATTTGTGGACAAAAGAAGTGCCTTTTCTCTTTATGATGAATCAAGTTCATCCCCCAAATTGCTCTTGTCAATTTTGTCTCTGACCGGTTCAGATCTCTCTTGTGGCAAGAAAATATTGATGAGAGTTTTTTTGATGGAATTGGTTGCAGGTTGGCACTTCTGATGCATTAGCTTTCTTTTTGCCTGGTGTTGTTAGTAAATTCATTAAAGTTTTGGGTTTCGCAAGAACAATGTCAAGTGGTGCTGCTGGCAATATTGAAGCGATCGACCAATCAATTAGAGGATTGGCTGAGTTTCTGATGATTGTTCTTGAGGATGATGCTAACTCGCTTTGCTTGGAGATGTCCTTGGATAGTCAGATGAATTCAGAGATTTATAATTCGACAGATTCCTTCCTCAAGGAACTTCGCAGGTTACCTGTCAGAGATCAAGGTCATGAAGTTTTAAGTGAATTATCAGATGTTAAGGTTGAAAGTAAGAAAACTGTAGATGCAATCCAGGAGCAGAAGAATGCTGGATCTAGCAAGGGGTTGCAAACTTTGACAGTGAATCGGACAAAAGAATGGGTTGAGGAAACTTCAGCCAATGTTCATAAACTGCTTAGTGCTACTTTTCCACATGTATGTGCCTTCAATTTTATGTGTTATGAGATTATCCAAGGAAAATGAGAATGTACTTGGCCTTTCTTAAAGCTACTTTATAATCTCAATGATCTTATTTTGTACTTTTTGATATTTGATTGGTTGCTAAGCCTCTTACATGTTTTTTCAGATTTGTGTTCATCCAGCAAAAAGGTTGAGAAGAGGACTTCTTGCTGCTATAGAAGGAATTCTTACCAAGTGCAACAACACACTAAAAGACAGTAGATTGCTGCTTCTGGTGAGAGGTCGCCTCTTCTTTTTTCCTAGAAGAAATAATAATTTGAAGCAAATTGGTATGCTTGTATAGGTTTGCAGTTTATTTATTTTTTTGCTGTGTGAGAATTCATGGATCTCCTTCTCCATTCTGGGAGTGTGAAAAAACCCTGAGGCTCAGCCCCCTCCATCGTGCTTCATTTGCTGTATAGAAGTGAACACATTTTAAAGCCCAGTGTACCATGTCTGTGATTGGTTGACTTGTTATCTTCATGGGAGTTTTCTGGTTAATATTATTCAGAATTAGATTCTGCAGTCTCACAATTAAATGTGCTCATGTTTTCCCTTTCATTGTTGACTGCACCTTCATTTTGTTGTTCAAGGATGCTCTCTTCAGGATTAAGGAATATTAGTTCCTGTTGTGATCCTCACTTTTCTTTCTTTGGTAATTTGAAGAATTTCAACCTAACATCACTTTTTATTTCATCTAAGGAATTAACTGCAAGTTTTCCTTGACATTAAGCCTGTGTCAAGTGGGTGACCTTCTCTGACATCTAAATTTTTAACATCTTGAAGGAGACCTATATCTTTCATCTCCATCATTCCATACTAGATACCTAATTTGTAGTGTCATTCATGATGTTAATAAAAGCTCCAAAGACAGTATTACAGGGGAGATTTCTGTTGATTTTTCAAAGTATTCGTGGAAAAGTTGGTATCGACGAAAAATAACAAGGCTTCTTCTCAAGTCATAATTACTTCGCTAAGAAAATAAAAGCCTGGTTGTAAAGTCACTGTCAATATGCTTCTCGGAGTCACTTATTTTCTTATAACTTATTTGACTTCATAGTTCTTGACAATTAAATTCTAATCCCTATATTCATCGAGTATGCTGGTTCAGTCTGTTTTGAAAATAGTTTTCTTTTTCTCTCTTAATCATGCCAAACCACATGCTATCTACAAACTGTGAATATCATTTCTCCTTTCGAATAATCGTGCGAGTAAAATGTTAAGTCTGTTGCTTCTTTTGCCTGGCATCATAACCTTTTTGGCTTCTGTTATGCATTGAAACTTAAAATGGCTATGCCTCTGACTTGAAGTTAATGCTATTCCCCTAATGCAGGAATGTCTATGTGTCTTGGTTGTTGATGATTCTGAAGAGATTTCTGCATCTGCCCAGGAATTTCTCAGATATTTATTTTCTTTCGGCGGGATAGAGACTGTAGAACGTGATATTGCTGAAATGCTAAGCAGGTTTGAGCTTGACCATGGTTAGGAGATAGATTTTGTTTACTGCTTCTGCTTGAGAGGTTGAGCTAAAACTTGTTTGGAGCAGGCTTATAGAGAAACTTCCGAAAATGGTGCTTGAAGATGAGGAGTCTTTTGCACTATCAAGTGCTCAGCAGCTGCTTGTTGTCATGTACTTTTCTGGTCCTCGCCTTGTTGTGGATCGGCTACTCCATTCTCCTGTATGTACGGCATATCATTCATTAGTTTATTGTCATTATAAGCTTACTTGGTACTCACCGGTAGATTGATGTGGAAATTAAATATGCTTAATTTTATCACCCCCATTATAATGGAAATATGATTAAAAGTTTGCTTTGCCCTCTCCCTTCAGTATTGTGTCCAATTTTTTCTCACTGGAGCAGTGACTATGTGATGAGAGTCTTAACAGCTTTGTGTGTATGTACCTTTTTGGCGATGAATTCATCTTCCTTTTCCTCCCCTTTCTGAAATTTAATTGATTTAGTTATGCTTTTAGTTCAACCATCATGTATCATTGTTTAATCATTGAAAGTCCTTTTGTACCTTCACATATCATCTATCAGTAATTTCACATTCGTTTGACAGCTACTTGCATTTTCTTCATCTATATTAAGCTTTTGGATGCCGGTGATTACTTATGCTACGCTTTTAGGGGATTCTATTTCCTATACAGCTGTTTGTACCTGGCTGATGTTGGAGCTGACTTAGAATTGCCATTGCTTTCGTAGACATGTTAAGTAAGTTATCAAAAGAATCAAAGTCTAGTTGACAACTCTGTTGTGCTTTCCTCTCCATTGACATTCTTTTGATTTTGACAGGATATAAAATCCTTGGGTAATTTATACTGCAAGATTTTCATCTGTAGAACTTCTTGATCATAGATATTAATCCTGCTTCTCCTGTGATGCATATAGGTAACAGCTGCACGGTTTTTTGATGTCCTTGCAATGTGTCTTGGTCAGCATTCAGTATTCGCTGGTTCTCTAGAAAAGCTTGTGCTGGCTAGATCACCTTCCATGGGATACATCCGCTCTGTTGCAGAGTTGAATTCCCAATCTCATTTCACCAGAGACCACCAGAGTGCCTTTACTGATGCTCAGCGTGAAGGTGCTCAGGTGAAAGAAATAGGATATCTTCAAGAAAACATTGAGAAGAGTAGCGAGCTTCCACGAATGCCCCCTTGGTTTGTGAATGTTGGTAGTCAGAAACTATACCAGACCCTTGCACAAATTGTTAGACTCGTAGGTTTATCTTTATTGGCAGGTCATTCCTATGCTCAGATAGATTGTTTTCTGCAATTTCCCTCCATCATTCAGGCAATTCTATGCTTACCATTGTTACCACTCTTTATGATTGTTTGCAGATTCAAGATGTGAAGGCCATTTGTCGGCAATTGCTGATATTCCACTTGGATACTTGCGAAAATTGGTTTCTGAGATTCGGATTAGAGACTATAATAAAGAGAGCTGGCAGTCTTGGTATTATAGAACTGGTTCGGGACAGTTACTGCGGCAGGCAAGCACTGCAGTTTGTATTCTAAATGAGATGATATTTGGATTATCAGATAAGGCCTTTGAAAAGTTTGAGCAGATGTTCCATAAATCTACTTTAAGTCGAGATGAACTACAGAAGCTCAACTCTGGTCTTGATGATCTTCATTCTCCCACATGTCCATCTACATGGAATCTCACACGTGAGAATAGCAATGAGAGTCAACTGATCGATTGCATTGGTAGAATCTTACATGAATATGTAAGTCCTGAAGTGTGGAATTTTTCACTTGGACAAGAATCCTCACATGTGGAATCTGACGGCAAAGATGAAGATTTTCCTGTGCACTTTCTCCATGATGCTGCCATGTTACGTCAGGAAAGTTCAGCTTTTCCAAATTAAATGTGCTTGTAAAAGCTAAATAATGTTTATACAGCAGAAATAATTAATATTATTTTGTTCTCTTCCTCTCAACCAGGTGATTATTGAGGGGATTGGCATTTTTAACATGTGCCTTGGCAAACATTTTGCTTTCAGCGGCTTTATGCATTCATCTCTCTATTTGTTGCTTGAGAATCTTGTTTCTCCAAACTTCCATGTCAGAGCAGCTGCTGATACCGTTTTGCATGTCATTTCTAAAACATCAGGCTATTTATCGGTGAGTGCTGATGTGAACTATTATTTTGTTATACTAGTAAAGGGTTCATAAGGATGTTGTGGTAATTTGCAGGTTGGCCAACTAGTTTTGGAGAATGCAGATTATGTAATAGACTCCATATGTCAGCAGTTACGTCATTTGGATCTCAACCCTCAAGTGCCTAGTGTGCTTGCTGCTATGCTTTCTTACATTGGTGTAGCTGAGAAGATGTTGCCATTGTTGGAAGAACCGGTATAACTATGCTTTATATTCAGTTTTACTTGGAGCAAATTAACTTTCAAAAACCTTTTCTTTGAAGCATAGCTGTTACAGAGTTTAGCGTAGTTCACCTTTGTAACATATCTTGTGACTACTCACTTTAAGGCCTCTTCATCAGTATTGTACTTGTATCATAAGTTGGTTGCCTTTCTACATTCTGTTCTTGTAGCGATTTCTTCTCTGGTAGTTGAGGATCTTGTAATGTTCTCTCTATGCTAATTCGCTGCCAATTTTACAAATTTTACAGATGCGATCTGTTTCACTCGAACTTGAGATACTTGGGAGGTATCAACATCCAGATTTGACAATTCCCTTTCTAAAGGTATGTCCAATATCAATACTAGCTGCATCTTTACCACTCAGTCCTCATTAATCAGCACCTTTTAGTATGCATTGACTTGGAACTTGCTGTGCTTCTCCATGGCTTTAAGAAACACAAAAGAAAGAGGGAGACACATGCACTTCTGGGCAATAACTGTCTAAGAAGATATATTGTGTTGTGAATGACCAGAGCGAACTAGGAACTTAAAGTTACTTGGCTCCCTCATTAGTTGGCATCATCGGCTTCTTCCCTTAACTTCATCTTGCTCAATCTAGACTTGAGTCTGGACTTGTTGGTAACCTGCGCTCCGATACCAATGTTGGGCAGTCTTTGGCCTCTCTCACCCCAAAAGCTAGCTCAAAGGGCGAGGCTTTCCATCACACTTATAATCTGACCACCGGCCCCTTCCACAACCGATGTGGAATAACCCTAACAGATGGACCGATGCTGGACTTAGAATGATGTTTTAGTTGTTACAGAGCTTTACTATGCTGCTCTTTTTTTTTGGTAAGATTTTTTTTTTTGGTAAGATACTATGCTGCTCTTTTTAGCTGAATTTTCCATGAATTCTCTTTAAAGTACGATGCTTTCGGCATGTTTTAGTCATAGACTTGATGGCAATAAAAAACCAATATTTGTCTCTGTCGACATGGAAAGATGAATTTACACATTTTAGTTTCCCTGACCTAGAGTCAGTTTGAATGCTAGACTCTGGATAATTATCTCTTCAAATGTGAATTATAGTTATTGTGATTGCGTGGTAATTGCTTAACAAACTTTTGTTCATTATGCATATCTGAAAATCATTCAATAGGAAGCTGAATGATGATCTTATTATTTATATCTAATATTCTGTGTTCTTCAGGCTGTGGCAGAGATTGCAAAATCATTGAAGCGGGAAGCATTTTTGTTGCCCAATGAAGCTGAGTCTTTCCTTCAGCATGTGAAGGTGAAAATTTCAGAAAAGGAGCAGGGATTGAGGACAGAGTCAGGTCAGTCTTCAATGTTGCATCACGAGGAAAGAGCATCCTACTGCACTTGATCAGGCAATTCTTATGTAATAGTATGTTATTGCCTTGTTTGTAGAGTCGTAGTTTATGTCAAACTACTATAGATCTTGGTACAATTTTGGAGGAGCACAAGACTACTGCTTCCCATTGCACTTAGCTTTAAATGAATCTCACAGTCCACTGTACTTCCTCAAAATCGTTAATTTGTTTAGAATCGAAGGTTCCTTTTCCTAGTCAATTGTTTTCAACCACCATGTTGGTATCATGTATTTCTTTCAGAACAGAGTAAACTTTTCCATTCTTTATTAGATGCGATGTTAGTTTGTTGCTGACAATATTACAAGTATCGATTTGCAGTTCTTTTATCATCATGTTTTAGATGTGAAGCGAGAAGTATGCATGTAGATTAGATTGGACACGTATTTTCCCTCTCAAAAGCTGTTTCTTCTATGTAACTATTTGTCCAGATGGCTGTCAGGAGGGGCAAGAGCTGCACAATTGGCAGTTTTTGAAATCAATCCTTTTATCAAGTAGTCATTTCAATAGTGTCATGTGGTTCTTAGGGTTGTTCCTCTCAGATATTTCCAATACTCTGCCGTTGATCTTTCTTTGCATCTTTTCTACTCTTTTTGCAGCAAATAACATTGAGATAGAGTTATTGAGCTTAATGATGCACTTAGCACCAAATGTCAACTTTCAATTGATATAGACGTTTTTGGATTTTTTTTTTTTTTTTGACATTTGGGTTGTGTTTTTTTCAATGATTTGGATGTAATCTAGAGATTTCTGTTAGGACACAGTGACAAAGTGGTAATATTGAAATAACGTCAAGAGCTGAACGATTTTCGTGAGCTCGTGATGCAAATGAGATTATGTAGTCAAAATTAAATGTACTTCCAAGTTTAATGACTAAGAAAGACACTACCCAATTTAATTGCTTATTACTACTTTGCATAGAATTCTTTGACTGTGCGCTCTATATGTATGTAAGATATGCATGATTTATGTCATCTCCACGTATATAATTTTTATTTTATTTTTGGCCAAAATATAATTTATCCTATTTCGGTGCCTAACTAATTCTGAATTTTTTTCCCTTTCGTTTGACTTGACGAAAACAAACGTAGCTGGTCGTCTTCTAGTTTGGTGCCTAACTAATTCTGAATTTTTCTCCCTCTTGTTTGACTTGACGAAAACAGATGTAGCTGGTTGTCATTTTGATGATAGTAGTGTGCACGAAGAGTTGGAGGAAATCACATTCAAATTGAACAGTTCCAAGAGGTATAGACGAACAATTGGATCAATTACCGCTTCGTGTCTAGTGACTGCAACCCCTTTGCTTGCCTCATCAAAGCAACCAATGTGCTTGGTGGCATTGGATATCCTCGAGGTACTTCGGGCTAGATGCCTGAATCATTTTATCTTGTACATTGTGCTGTTGTCTGTCAGTAGACAAGTCAATTGTTAATGCTTTTTAGTAGTTGGAATAACGTATGAATATTATGAGAATAGGTGTTGTTATGGGTAGGAATGAAAGTAGGAACTGGAGCAGTCTCTGAAAACAATGAGAATAGGAGCGGTCAAAATCCCATCTTGGAGGCCACACTCGTGATAGATTTTTTTCTACAAGAATACCATTTTGCAAAGAGTCCTTATGCGTGCTCGTGTTTCTTTTGAAGGATGGGATATTGGCTTTGGCGAATGTCGAAGCAGCCTACAGGCATGAGACTCAAGCAAAAGAAGCAATCGAAGAATTTATCGAATTATGTTCGCTATATCAGCTTCAAGATTCACTGAATGCTGCTGACCAACAAACAGATGAGAATAGACTACTTCCAGCAATGAATAAAATATGGCCTTTTTTCGTAGTTTGTGTTCAAAACAGTAACCCAGCGGTGTGTGTTAATTTTACAGTTTTACTTTTTCTCTCCCTACGGCATGTGATGGTTGAAGTACAATGATTTAAATAAAGAAAAGTATGCCAACTTTCAGAGCTATTTTATGGGTGACATTCGAGTTCTTTTTTTGTCAGGTTGTCAGGAGATGTTTAGCTGCAGTGAGTTCTTCCGTGCAGATCTGTGGAGGAGATTTCTTCTCCCGCCGGTTCCACACCGATGGTGGCCACTTCTGGAGACTATTGACCGCCTCTCCGTTTCACACCAAGCACGATGTCAGAAAAGAAAGGATCCCATTACAGCTTCCTTACAGGAGCGTGGTTCCATCTCCCAACGAGCCAATGGCTGAAGTTTCCACCCTCAAAGTTCAAGCAGCAGTTCTTAACATGATTTCTGAATTATCCCAAAATAAGAAGAGTGCATCGGCATTGGTAGTAGTGCTGAAGAAGGTCACTGGTCTGGTTGTGGGCATTGCCTGTAGCGGAATTGCCGGCCTTCAAGATGCTGCTCTAAATGCCTTACGAGGACTGGCATCCATAGACCCTGATCTTGTATGGCTTCTTCTGGCTGACGTTTACTACTCTGTGCAGAAGAAAGACATACCTTTTCCGCCTACTTCTGACTTACCGGAGATCAATCAAGTGTTGCCCATGCCTTCTTCTCCAAAAGAATACATATATGTTCAGTATGGAGGGCAGACGTACGGTTTTGAGATTAATGTTTCTGCCGTAGGAGTAATGTTCAGGAAACTAAATACTCTCGTTTTCTCCAACCAAATGTACAGCTAGATCAGAATGACTCTTTGCTGTCTTACTGGTATGCATCAAGGTGGTTTTTTCTCTCTTGTGAAGCCGGGGTGGATATTTCTAGGTGAGGTATTGCAAATGCTCCGTAAATGCCAAAGCTGTTGCGGGATTCAGCAGATCCTCCAGACATAAGCAGACATCTAGTATGCTTCCTATAGAAATTGTCGATTGAGTGAACTCTACCAGCCCTGTCATCTTAGCCCCGTTGCCTAATCATCAACCTCTTACTATCACATCAACCTCAAACGAAATATTTAGTCGATGAAAGGAAGGTCTTTAGCAATATCCGCAGAGAAAAAGAACGAGCCCCCAGCCAAGTGTTACATGTCTCACTCGACAACGTCTTTTCCCTTGAGCCTCATTATGGCCTCGTAACATGCGCGATCACTGCTTATCAAGCACTATACGCAAAGGACTTGAATTAGCTTTGTCTAGGCAGCAGAGGGTGCTACCCGCTAAGTGTCGCTCATTCATTGGTTTTTGCATAATCTGTTACCCAGTAAAATTTTCACCCGCTCATATCTCTCCCTCTCTCTCTCCTCTTCTGTTCATCATCCGAGCAACTTGGACGATCACCTCTCCCACAGCCACCGTCATTGCCCATCGCTGCCTCTCACCATCGTTGCCTTGGCTCAGCTGCCAATGCTCGCTACTATCATCAGCGACCTCTCTCTCACAGCCGTGAACTACATGCCGAAACAGATCTGCACAACAGAGTTCCATCTCAAAACCTTGCCATGCCGTGGCCTCCAATCCACCGTAACCCACTTGCCCACCACAACGTAGTCACCTTCGCCAGCTGCCTCCACGAGTGGGTGGCATTGATGTGATCGACCCACATTGGCAGGCTATCATCACCATCAATCCCAAGAAAAGTCAGACCCCGCTGTGGCCAAGACAGGGATCAACCACAAGCGAACCTTGGAGATGGTCCGAGTAACCAATCTTGGGCTCAAAGTTGAGCTTTATTTCTATGATGTAGCCGCCAAGCACACAATATTCAATGTGGGGGAGAGAGAGAGAGACGGAAACAATCTCGGTGATTGATTGTGTTATATTACCGCTCATTTTCTAAATATGTACTTCATTAGTAAAAAAACAACCAACTCAACATGATATCACTTTTGAACAAAAATGTGACATCTAAATTAATGCCTTTGTACCCAGCAAACACAAACGCACGCGGAGGGTAGGGGAGGGGGTGCAGAATTTCATGGTTGCAATTGCGTCGAACATTCTACATAAAAGGCATCAGCCCTGACAATCGTCCAGATGATGGAGCATCAAGAGAGATCACTTATGACACGTTCACATTTGTCCTCCAAGATCTTCACTGCCTCAGTAAACAAAACTTCTGGAGGTAATGCTCCGGTTGATTCGATGGTAACTAAAAACAGGCAAAAGAGAATTAATTAAGACTGTACTTGTTGCAGGATTCTATCTTAGCTCTAATGATGTGTGCATGCACCTCATTGGTTATTACTTACATATAAAATGATCCTTAACTCGGCGTAAGGATACACTCTTCTCCCACTCTTCACCATCTCTGATGCATTCTCGACAAAGTGTGCAAGCTCGTGGTCTGGCAACAGTTGCTCTTTTTCTACCTGAACAACAACATAACTATCACTCAAGAAAATCCAAGGAAAAAAAACCAGGAGAGATCAAACCCTGACTAAAAAACAGTATGAAATCCAAAATATAGCCAAATCATTGCAAACTACATCTAGATGGCATTTCTCGGGATGGACGGCCCATTGACTGTTTCTCCCATCAAAGCAGCTGAAGAAAGGGCAACTTACCATCAGCAAGATCTTCAATCTCAAACACATTAGCAGGGCATTTTTGCTTAAGTACTTCAGCCTTCTTGCCCTTAATTTCTTCCATCAATACAACCTATACGAGCATGAATAAGATATTGAATAACATGTTTGACAAATATAAGCTTATGTACAAGGCTGCTACACCTAAAGAAATTAAGTTGGGCAAGAGACATGCCTCCGGAAGCATTCTGTACCAACAAGTGGCAACAGGAGACCACTTTGCATGTGTTTTACCAACACCCTTAACGGCATGTGCTTCCAGTTCAATTTCCTGCAGATGACACCATTCAAAATATTTACATGATTTTACAAAAAGTTGCTCAATGACAAGTTTGATCACTACTCTCTTTAATTGCTTTAAATATTTCCTTGAACAAGATACACAAGAAGCTTCTAAAAAGCAGAAAGCATCCAAAGTGAATCAAATTAGCTAGAAATAACCAGGAATAAAAAAAAAGGATTCTCCATAACAATTCTCAGATCACAAAGTGTCATGTCACCTGTCCAACTAGAAATTGCATCAACTAAATTGGACAATTCAACAATACTTCAGCTATATTTTTTAAATTACTAGTAAGCCAAGCACTGCACCATGGACAGAAAAGGTCTCCCAGTTTCATGAATCGAGGAGCCATCTTGCCATCAGAAGTAAAATAGACTATTTTTCGAAGAAATAGATAGCTCCCGGATTGACTTTGTTGAATAAACCTTTCAATTCTCACCAGAAAAGGAAAATAGAACTGATAAGAGCACTTTCTTGGGATGGGATGACTGCCAGAAACAAGGATACTCTTGCTGAACCACCGGAAAGTGAAAGAATCATAGGAGTTTGCTGATAATTTGCTGCTAATTCATTTCTCTAGCCATGCAATACACTGATACATAATAGTTGGGGCAACAATTTTCACCACGGCATTCCATAGCCGCAGTAATGCTAAGCCGCACTAGTGCTAGGAATTTAGCATTACCCTCTGGAGTTAAGACTCCTACATGCAGTGAAAACCCCCTTATTCTTTAGGAGAGCAAATTCAAACTGATCCCCTTGCTTTCCCCTCTCTACTATAAATTTCTAACCCATAAAGCACGTTTCCGGCCACCCAAAAAAAAAAAAAAAACCAAGCACATAATAGTTCCAAGTTAAATACATCATTAGTACAGACTCCTATGGCTCAGAAGCAGAATGCATATAGCAAGATGTAATGCTTTTATTAATGCTGTTGAAGAGTATATTACTAGACTAAACAATGGTAAGAAGAGATAACTAATTATGACAAGTACATGATATATAAGACCATCACCTGGCCAAAACCAAGTTTAGCAATGATGATATCAGGATACACGCTAATTGGATTGCCTGCAAATTCTGGCTTGGAGTCCTGACTGCAAGTAAACAAAGTGTAGGTTTCTGGTTTTGAAGTCGAAGTCAAACTTTCAGATGTCTTCAAAAACTCGCTCCCCTTTGGCAGCCACTTTAAATCATTTGATGTCACTGTACATACACCAAAAATCATTACAATGAGAGATGAGAGAAAACTGAGCAATTTAAAAATACTTTCAAGAAATAACCAATTGATAATATTGATAGAAATAACTTACCTGTGAGACGCTGCCCACGTTCTTCACATCGGACATGGAGCTTGAAAACTATAGTGTTCTTCTCATTTGGTGTATCATTCTCTATAGGTCATAAGTGAAGGTGGTACATCAACAATAAAAAAACTCACAAGGTGCCACCATACATTGATTATTCAAAACGACAAAGAAGTTGAACAGGCATGCATGTAAAGCCCAACCTGATAAATAATCGAAAAGCCTTGGGTCAACCTTGATGGGAATGAGACCCAAGCGATGAGCAAGAACTTCGTCTTGCACCACTGATGTATTATTTGCAATAAGAACCTTTTCAATGGCCATGGTGGGAAGCTGCATGAGCAAACATGGACACATCGGGAGATTCGAATAATTTCAATCAATCAGATAAGCCACTCGCAAAACAAACCTAAACTAAGGTTCAAAAAAACAAAAGCAAACTTCGACCCAATAAAATCTTGAAAGATAAAAAAAAACCACAGAAGAATTCTCTTTCAATTGGACTGTCGATGGCTCTTCACAGCCAAAAGAAGTACAGACATTTGTTAATGCGACAACAAAAATAACGAACTGCAAAAGAACTTTTGCCTATGTAGCAGTGAGGAGCATAAAGCGACACAACTATCACCAAAAGAAAAATCCCTTAGAACGTGCTGAAGCATCCATCCGATGGCAAGTGATGGGAGAGACAGTAGATTCAATAACAGAAGTAATAAAAGCTATAGCTGACACGTGAATGTACTGGCTAAGTAACTTGAAAGAGACAAAGTCACAAATCGACGGGCATGCATTCCGAATTGGAAGCGAGACACAGATAAATGGAAGTGCATCGCCTTTGGCTTACTCGTTCCTTAGTGAAACAAAGTTTGTTCTTTTTTTTTGGTGTGAAACAAATTTTTTTTAGGCGGCACATATATGAACAGGTTCAGCACGTACATTTACCCAAAAAAAAAACAGGTGCAGCACGTATATGAACTGGACCTCTGAAGTCGTTACCGATTATCGAAACTAGAGGAGCCAAAAGCACCCGGAATCTACCAAACAGTGGTCGGAGGGAGGGAAACGAGTACACCCAAGGAGAAAAAGCAAGGACTTTTAGGAATGGGAAATTATGAAGGAAGGAAGAAAGGGAAAAAGAGGGGGGGTGGGGGGGCAACCTCGGCCAAGAGGATCCTCCGGAATGCATTGGCAATGGAAGGATTGATGCCGACCATATCAAACTCCATATCGTCATGGCTAATTCCGCGGACATCGACCCTGAAGTTGTTGCAGAAGTCATCCAACCTCAAGCTATTATCGACGCCGAGAGACGCGTAAGCTCCAGAGTATTGGATAGTATCTGTCTACACAGCAGCAGCAGCAGCATCTCCAGAAAATTAATAAGCAGAAAGATGCGGAGCAAAACCGACCTCCCTCAACTTGACAGTTCGATTCGATTACCGACGAGGAAAAGAGAATCAATGAACGAAGATACGGACGCAGCAAGAGAGAGAGAAGAAGAAGAAGAAGAGGAAGAGGAGTACGTTGTGAGGAGCATCGAGGTTACAGAGAACGCGAGTCTTGCGAAGCTCGAGGTGTGGGGGGAGCTTCGTGGAGGGAACGTCGGATCCCTCTGTTGTTTCCGCCATCGCCTCTCAGTCGGAAGAGGAGGAGGAGGAGGAGGAGACGAGACAGAGGGAGAGGGGGTTTAGGGTTTTAACACTTCACTCGCGCCCAAAAACCGGTTTACAACACTCATAAAAAGCCGCTTTTCCTATATATATATATATATATATATATATATATATATATATATATTTATTTATATTTTCAGTTTCCCGATGTTCAAATTTTATTTTTCTTAGAGAAGAATGATTGGACTCGATGACTTGGTCATTGTTTAGTTTCCATTTATAAAACAGGTCCAGAACTAAAAACTGTTTTTCTTTTAGAAATTTGTTTTCAAACCAATCAAAGAAGAATATTTGGACTTCGTGTTGGTACATGTAATCGTAATACTCTTTTTTTTTTTTTTTGAGTGCTTGTTTTTGAAAATTCTTAAAGAATCACTCTCTGATTGGTTTGTTTTCAAAAGAATTAAATTCCTAATTTAAAATTATTTTATCAGGTTTGAAAACTTATTCTAAAACATTGATTTCAGGATCTTCTATTTCAAAAGTAGTTGGATCAGGGAAGTTAAGAGTATGTTGGTATATATAATATATATGTATACATATATTTAAATACCAAGATCCGATCTAGTGGCACGATCAGTAAAGGTGCTTTATTTCCTTTTTATTGTGTTATTCAACCCCCATACAAATTCATCCGAAAGAAGCTCCTGAGTAAGAGGTTAAATTGCTTCATCTGAGATTTCATGTAGATCTCGGCATCCCTCGAACGTAAAATATCAAAAGCGTATTTCTTCCTCCCGAAAAAGATAAAGATATAACGAGAATTGGGAGATAGGCGTGCAGGTACCGACACGTTAAAATAAAGAACGCAGTTCTATTAATCCGCTAAATGTATATATCTGGACAAGCAGGACGGCCCTAGTCAGAGATTTGGCTCTTGCTCCGTGGTGAGGATAATCCTAAGCCACCAAGGATCCACGAAGTACCCTAATTAGGATAACCATATGATGTATTGACAAACAGCGGACGAAATAAAACTTTTCTAGCTCGTTTTAGCCCTACATGCGATTACAAACCTATTATTTTGATTAAGCTGAATCATTAAAATAGTTTAGCAGCACAAACGCAATTAATCTCCAAATAAAGGCTCCAAGTTGGATTAAGGAGGATAATTACTCGATTGTATCCTCGTGAAATTGAGCGAGACAATCAAAGTCTCATTTCTTTTGGAACATCTGGGGGAGCTTCGTGGAGGGAACATAGAGCACGCCATCATGCCGAGGAAGAGGAGGTTGCTTTTCTCTGCTCGACTAGTTTTAGGTTTCTAACACATCGCTCGCACCTCTTCGGCTGTAAATTAATACGTAATTTCGCACAATAATGATAAAACTTTTTAGTCACTCATTTTCCTCTACAACATATTAATTGTGCAAAGATATGCTTCAATGCCACCTTCGGTGTCGATTGTGAAAACCTCCTCACAAATTGGGTTTGGACTTACTCGATACAAGAGATGGAGGCGCACGTCCCCTTCACGTCGTAAAAGTAAAAAAATCTAAAAGCCCGCGAGGCGGAAAAGAAGAAAATGAGAACAGAAGGTTGCACTTCAAGCCTTAAAACCCCGAGCCGCGTAACCTTACACAACCACCGGCAACATTGAGGTCACACCACATGAATCAAAGTCAAGAGTGAATGGCAACACAAATGGGGCAAACAATCTCTGTGTTACACATTCCTTTCTTCCTCAAATTGCAGATCCAATACACTAAATAATTTGTCTGTTCTAACGAATCTCACAGTAGTTTCTTCTATCCTATTTTTATCCGAAATTAGAAGAGGAGAAAACAGCAGAAAGGTACTTGCTCAAGGCTATTCTGTAAGCAACTTAAAAACGAATCGGAGTAACTATGCCCGCGCCCAGACAAACAACAGGAACGGAACGTCCCATTTGCATGACACGGTGATTGAGTCATGACTATGCAGTGGGCAGGATAGCAAACTTTGAACTTTCCAAAATTGTAGTCTCTCATTGATATTGACCGGTTGACTCACGCCCACCCATTGTGGCTCTGTGCTATCATCAGGAGCTGAATTGCTCTTCAGCTGCTAGCTCCTAATGCCTCAGCTTCATGCTTCAAAATCTAGAAATCCCCAACAAGGCCGAACTAACCTCGGTTGATGGGGTATCACTCGGCCACGGGACCAGGTTTTTGCGTCTTCAATCCAAACAGATTCTCGAACAATTTGGGTGCCATGGGAGGAATGTTCATGGCCTGAGGAGCCATGAAGTTGACTATCTTTTCGTGTACATGATACCTGTCAGTAAATTAAAAATGCTTACCTGTACAGAGATATTTTCCATAAGCCAAGATGCAAGATCAATTCAAGATGAACCAAATTACCTTATCTTCCGACTCTTGGAAGCACGCCGATCGACTACCTTCCTCTTCTTAGTTTGTAGTCTCCTTAAAGCATAAAAAGCAGCCTCTGGATAATAAAATGGCAAACACTCGATGCTGTGAGACTACCATCTGATGAACAAATGGCAAAGTTTTCATCTTCCAGTATAATTAGTAATACAGTTTACTGGGCCAATTGAACCCGAGAAGAAGGAATGACTCGTAACGTAATATCAATTCCTCAAACCGACAGATGAATTGTAGTTCAAAAACTCCAACCACTTAAGTTGCAAGCCAAGCATTTGAAGAACAAAACCACCAAAGCGTCACGAGTCACTGGCAGAGCTACGCCCCTCTTATAACCCTCATCAGTAAAGGACACTCGTGGAAAAGATGCATAAAGATGTGGAGTTACGAATCATACTATACCTGATGATGCTGGGTCAATTGTCTCAAAAAATTCCTTCAGCAAATGCTGATAAAACTCTGCATCATCCAAAAGTTCTGAGTCACCCTCTGCAATTGCCTCCTAATTACAGCAGGAATGAAATAATTCGTCATCAGCTATTAAAAGGAACGACCATCCATGGTCTCGCGTGCAAAATAAGAAAGATTGGTTAAAAGACAAATTTTCTTAATTTCCTTTTCTAGACCAATCAATACTACAGACAGCTCCATTAATATTAAGGGTTTTAGAATTTAAGTTTGCTCCTCGTATCGTGACACTGCACGAGACCAGTGGTGTCTCATCAAAAGTGGCCCACCAATTGCTTATTTGATCGAAAGTATGAAATAAAAACTATTTTAAACTAGCACAACCATTACATTGTAAACAACCTAGTCCTTGAAAAACTCATAATGAATCCAGCATCCAATATCAACAAGGTATGTAGTATGACTTGCTATACACATCCCAAAGAAATCACGGCATGCCCAATTCCCATAATTACGGCATGACTCAGAGCATAGCACGTCCAACCATGTTCCAAAAGCAATGTACAGGATGGGTGGTTTGAATTTAAATACCTCGCTGTTGGTGTTATTCACATGCTCAGGTACCTGGCCATCAAAATATTAGGTAAGAAACAGCAGGTGCAGATAGGTTGAACCTCGCTTGCCATGCAATCCAATCCAAGTATTGGTGAAAAAACAAGTATATTTCTATTTTTACAAAAAATCTAATGAGGACTTTTAACTTACCGACCCAAATATGCCAACAGTTGACCTTCTCTGTTGCATCTGCTTAACCATTCTGCTGGGGTCCCTCATGTAAGAAGACACTTGTTCACTAATATTCTGCTCAACAGCCAAAATCAAGTTATTCTTCATCCATTTCTCAGAAAAGTTTAATTAAATTGAGTTCCAGGGCCAAACCTGATTAAAAGCATGTAATTTGTTTTTCATAGCAGCAGCACCAGTTGTCACCTGCGTTTTTCTATGCCATTTGTCCACCGACTTCTCTCTAAAATGAGCCATTCTAAAATGCAAGAGCAATTAAAACTGAGTAAGCCCAAATCACTGAAGACATGAGGAAGCATGTGCAACAGTAAAACAAGAAGAAAATTTCACATGGAGATGAACCTACAAGCTCATCAATTGCCAGACAAGAAAATTCTCCTAAGGCCTACACAAAATAGAGTTAACTGGGCAAAAAGGTTCATATACTCACTCAAGTTGATATAGTATGTGATATGAGATGCTCTGTTCTATCACACATGCAGGTGAAAGAAAGATGATATTTACATCCACGGCTGAACCATCATCTAGATTTATATAAGAAGGTAACGAGCCGCTGTGGCCATATTTGCATGAGTACCTTCTATGCATCTGTGAAATTTGCGACCATTCGTCATCAGTATGCCCATTGTTGCTCTTATAATCCTCCAATTGCCTTTTTGATTGAGTAGAATTACCTAAAGGGCGCGACAACCATAAGATGAAAAAAGATCACAACTACGCCATTCATTTTCCCTTCATAAGACAACTATTATTTGTACATGTCAAATTTCTGTCCTAAAGGACATGACAGTCATAACATGCAGAGTCATCTTCATCTAATTAAGTTAATCAACAAATATGAAGAAAGATCATAACTGTGCAATCCAAATTTCCCTTCATCAGACAACATACATTTTGTACATTGTCAAAACTTGTGCATGTATAATTTAAACTATCAAGGATTCTGTAAATTTCTTGTTAAAAAGTTTAACTTCCAAATTACAGAGTAAACCCTTCGGCTGTACCTTCTGCTGTATGAGCAATGGCTGGATTATTCTCGAGCAAAGCCTGCCATCATATGTGTGATGTGAGATATATTGAGAACACCAAGCATCATGTCATAATGACGGTCGCACTTATAACGCAAAAACAGAAAGACAAGCAATTAAACGGGACACGAAATTCCGATGTATTATTTCATAAAAACAAAAAACAATCACAAAATCTCAAAAAAAACTAGAACTGAAAATGAATCAGCTATGGATCATTAAGCTAGACACTTGTATAAAAACCTTTTTCTTATCATGCATAAGAACTAGAACTCACAATTCATACGTCCAGCGTTTCAGATTGGAAAATAAGAAAGCTTAATAACAGAAACAGACTGGGAGAGGCTATAATTTATTTCTTTTGTTTCCTTTGGTTTCTGTCCATGCTGATATACTTATATTTATTTCAGTTTCAAATTACCTTGACACTGAACCAAACCAAACACAGATAAACAACATCAGCCAATGGTTCTTTCAAAACAGACATACCTCCTGCAGCTCCAAAATGGAACCCAATGTCTCCTTGGTAGACGCTATCACATCTACATAGGCTTTATTGACATTTTCATCTAACTCGCAAAATGAAGACCGTACAGGTTCCTGTATAAGTAAACGGCATGTGAACCTCGTACAAAGATATGCAATGAAACAGTGAGAAACGTAAAAAGGGGAACAAGTGATCTACACCTTGGGTAACCGGTTTGAACTTGAGAATGGTTTCTGAAGTAAAAATCTCAATTCAAGAGTTTTGTCCCACAAAGCCTTCACGTTTAAGAGACATATCAATGAATCAACTCCATATCATACAGAAAGAAAGTAAAAACACAGAAAAGATATTAAACAAGAATAAGATTAAAAAGTATTGCTGGATCTGCAATGCCTGTTGCAAACTTGCAAGGTCGAAGAAATTGAACAAACCAAGTTAGTTATAAACTTTTTGGTGGATGGTTTTTCCTGGAGTGAATTGTCATTGTAAACTTCTTGAAACAACATACCTTCTGACTCTGTACTGCTTGACCTTTTAGGAGATCTTCATCCTTGTGTTGCTTCAGATTCTTCAATATGTCTCTGCAGAATGTGAAGTGAAGCAAAAGATATAAGTTGCCATAAATGGACATACACACGCATTGTTACCAAAATCTGTCCTCGTTAAGCGCCACCACTACCCAGTATTCACAACAATTCAGCCTTTTCCTACTATGGGGAGGTTGCTTCATGAATCCTACTAATTAACGAAACATAATCTTACCAATAAGATCAAAACAAACACTAGACTGTACGTGTAATCTGTGCTCGAAGAGTAAATTATGAGATGTAAGCTCCAATGGTGAAAACGGACGCGCTCAGGAGAACATCTTCACCGTCAATGCAACTGCTGTGAATAATAAACAAAGCTAAAAAAAAGAGGAAATCTCACTGCTCCTGGTTCCGAAGATCCATATACTCCTTCTCGAGCTCTTTCATCTCGTCATCTTCTCTACCACGATTTTGTTCCTCGCCGTCCTCTTCAGATCCTTCCTCCTCGTCACCTGAACTGGCGTCTTCGTCCTCAGCACTTACTTCTTCTTCCTCATTCTCCTCCTCCTCCTCGCCGCCATCATCCATTCCACTATCACCTTCTTCGACATCATGGTCAGGATATATCTCGTCAACCTAAAACGATTGACAAACTCGATCAGAATCAACGGATTAAGGGCATCCAACTAGATAAAACCGCCGAATTCCGACTTACCAACAGCTTCCCATCCTCTAGCTCACTGCCATCCTCCGAATCGCTTCGAACTTTTCTCGCTCGCTTAGCAGATGATCCCATCGTAAAAAGCCCTGAGATACGAGCAATCAACCCATTCACCCAATTCAAAAAAACCAATCGGAATACAGCCTCTATCTAGTTCCGCCAGCGAGCAACAAAAAGGAAACGCAACACAAGCATAATCGACCGACAATCTCAGGACTCGAAAGAGGAGAAGAAGAAGAAGGGAGAGACAGATAACGGGGGAGAAAAAGCTCATTACTCGCGACTTTCGATTCCAGAGAGCAAGAAACCCGAAGCGAAGCTGCGGATTGCTTCGGCTCCGACCTTTCGAATCGTTGCCTCGGTCGGGTGACTCGGCTGGGTTTAACAAACAAAAACCCTTTCAGGCGTTCCTCGTTCAACAGTCGACACTCGACCCGCAAAAGGAGTTGGGCCAAAGAGAGAGTGAAAGCATGAAAGCCTTCCCTTTTACAGAACTACAAGCCCATAGTGCTTAGCTCAACTCTCAAGCCCATTAACGAGAGGACCGAACCACCGGGCACTTCTCGCATACTTTGGGAGTCGAAAACTGTATGTCGCTAGGATAAGAAACAGTTTCGTTTAGCAGAGACGAAGCGCAGGGACCTCTTCTCCAGGCGCGCGACCCTGAAAGTGAAAGACACGGGAAGCTTAGCGAAAGCTGTGAAGCGAAAACGTTCTGATGTTCTTCTGATCATCCCTTTCCTCAATCGAATTATCGTCCTTCGGCAATCGTAACATCATGGACAGCGAAAGGAGGTCCAGGGACGAGAAGAAAAGCCGGGGTAAGTCCGTCCTGCACTTCTCCGTCTTCTTCTTCCTTCTCTTTTGGTCAGAGGGAATGAAGGAGTTGGGGAGAAAGCCTGGGAATCGCAATTTCTGCTTTCTGGTTCGTCGCAGCTTAGGCCTTTGTTGTGTTGTATTCCTCTGTCGCCGTCGCTGGAAATGCTGCCAAAACGAAAACCCCAGGCTAATTGTCCTTTGGCTGTTATGGATCTGAGACAAAAGGGACGAAAAACCCCATTTCAATCGTCCCTGAATTTTGTCTTATGATCCGTTTCTGTGAAGAGTCTTTCTCTGTGGATTTATGCTCCGAAAGTTTATACTGGTTTTCGGAAGAAGTGTGAAGTTTGTTTCTCTTTGTCTGCAGATGAGAGGAAGAGGAAGAGGCCTAGGACGGAGGAGGGCGAGGAAAATGAAGGCAGAAAGAGCGACAAGAAAGAGAAGGGAAAGGATAGGAAGTCCCACAAACACCGTTCCGATAAAGGTGGGGAAAAATGGCTGGAATTTCATTTCTCCTAGCATATCTTGTTGGTGTGTTGTCATGGATCCTAAGCTTTGGCATTTGGAAATTTGTACCAGCGTAACCTATAGTTACATTGTTCATGGCAGATGCAAGTTACCGATTGAATTATCTTCTTCTGGTATTGATTTGTTGTTTGCTGTTGGCATACTGCTGATACTTTGTCTCGTCA